>OZ038372.1:190674-1588949 GCA_964036015.1 Leptarthrus brevirostris | reverse complement strand
TACGATTATTGTAAGACATACCGCAAAAATAATAATTAAAATAAAAATCACTATAACCCAAATTAGTACGCTTCCTCCCATTTTTGGCACATGTCACTAGGTGAAGTTAATTTGTCACCAAAAGGCATACAGTACATGCCGCACACAATTAATTCACTCTGCCAACTGACTTACCTATGGTTAGTCTAATAACTTCAAAACCATATAAATTCAGGTACAATCAATACGATAAGATAATATTCAGAGAGGAAGAAGAAATCCACCTTTCCGTTTAATGAATCATTCAATGGCCACAGTTAAGCGGAAATTGTCATCAAAAAGCTCAAATTTTTCATTTGAAGTTGAAAAACCGTCCTCCTCAACAGAAAATCAAACTTTGAAAATTTATTGTTCACATAAAGAAAGTACAATTGACGTCAAAATAGTTTTGGGAAAAATTATATATAACATTGCAACCAAAATCGATTTGTAGAGCTTTTAAGCCGCGGCGACTAACAAACAGACAAACCGGAAATTATTTATTATAATATTTTGCAACCGCTATCTATTTCTACAATTAAGCATAACAAGTACAAGTAAACCGATAACAGAGTTCAATTCAAAACAAAGCCCAAATTAATTAATTTATTTATTTTCACACTCGTCAAATAGCTGATTACAAACAAATGACAACATTTAAAACAAAGAAACAATTAGAAAGAGATCTAGAATAGATTAACTTAATTAAGATAAGATTTAAGGTAAGACTTGAAAGATTACAGGCAATATTGTCATAATTAGCGTTAAAGTAGAAAAACATCGTTGTGATAGGCTCATAAACATCATAATTCGTACGATGATAAGGTATTTTTTAGAAAACCGCAGATTCTCAAGAAGCTAGCCGTAACTGATATGTAAATTTAAAGAGGACAGGCGCGTATCCCCCCCCTCCTTGAGGCTCCACAAACATATTTTTAAAGGAGAAAGACCCGTAAAATTACGGCGAAAAGCACTGTAAAAATTACCAGAGCGATGGAGGGAGTCAAATATAGACTTATTTCGAAACATCAAACCGTACTTTTTACAGTACAGTATACAGTTAAAGAATTTACTTGATTCACGAATAAAATTTTGAAGTTATTCTCCACTAAGTAAAAATTCCCATTATAAGAAATATTTTTGCTGAATAATAAAGTATTGTCGTAACAATGATATTAAATAATTGATCGGAATTATTTTTAGAATATAATTCGATATTAATTTTTAACTGAACTGATCACATATTTGCAGTCGCTTAGCATGGGTTTTCTCCAGAAATGTAAGAAATACGCCTTCTGATTTGGTGCTGATCTACAAGTCCCACATCAGGCCTAGACTGGAATAAAGTTTCCATATTTGGGCAGAGCCTGGGCATACCGCATTGTCCGAAAGGAGACATACATCGTCGTTCCTATTAACCCATTTCCCTTCTCTTTAATTCCTTTCCTGCCAAAGCTGTGCTTGAGCATCATTGGGCAAATCCTACAACAACTAGCTAAAATTGCACAAACATTAAAAAGTAAAGTAATAAAGATTAAAAAGAACATAACAAATAATGACTCAATATATCACGTTACTGTAAATAGGTTAAATAAGAAGGACTCTAAAACTTAAAGGCAAAAACCTGTAAAAAAGAAAATACAAGAAATTTTGAAATGTCTCCAAGCGAGTGCCGCTCTAGGAAAAGTTCCCACAAATTTTTAAAAATCTCCGAAACAAAAACTAGAGCTAAACCTAAAGGAACGTACACGAACCGAGAAAAAATTAAACTAGAACATGATTTCCCAGAGGGTAGATGCAACATTGGGCGAAGTTCCTACTTCGGGAATCAATGCTCACAAGCAAATTCCCTCTCCGTAGAGCCGTTCTCTACTTTTCTAATCCTCCGGGAGCACTCATCCAAACATGTTCTAAACGCACGCACAAAAATTTCAAACCGATTAGAGTCCCGCGGGACCAGTCTGCAGAGTCATTGACATCTGCAAACTGCTCCCACCATCCTCCCAGTTCTACGATTCTAACGTGAGACTTGTCCTTCCTGGAGCACTTGCAGCAATACCAAAGCGAAGAGAAGATTCGTAGACAAGCTGCTGCAAGCCTGCAATATGTAATAATGTAATGTAATAAAAAAATTAGTTAAGAGCATGTTGGACACGCACATGATAGTTTTTAATAGTTATTTAAACATTTTTTAAAGTGAAACGTCACTATAAATAATCCCACATGGCTGTTCACCCATCGACTTAGTAAGAAAGATACTTCTGCTATGAAAGAATATTTCGATACCTTGGTGGAATAATCCGCAATTTCAGATGGTTGTCGAAAAACATGCCATCTCGGTTCGTCATCTCGCGTTTGGCATTTGATTGAATTTCACCCATGATACCTGTTCCATCTATTACGGAGGAGATCTTGTTGAAGCATAATGCTGATCTCTCAACTAACTTTTCTAGTGATCCTGCTGCAGTCATAAAGAAATGTTCTTCGGTGTAAGTATGGCCATTACTATTACTCTTCCGTAAGTCTCTTTAGCAGGGTCACTTACCAGCACTCTGGAAGCCATCCTTTTTAGTTCCTATTTTCAAGAGTGGTAATAGAAGAGACATTTCCAATTACAGGTCAATTGCTAAATTGTCCTGTATTCCTAAACTTTTTGAGCTAATATTCAATCCCAATTATCCGAAGTCTCTAAAGACTTAATCTCTACCCGGCAGCATGGTTTTCTTCAGGGTAGGTCCACGGTTTTAAACTTGGTTGAGTTTGCTTCTTGTACAGTGGGCGGATTCTTAGACGCCAAACTAACTGCATTTACACTGGTTTTAGTAAAGCCTTTGATAAGCTGTATCACTCTATCATTGTTTGTAAGCTGGCTAAGCTGGGTTTCCTTCCCTCACTCATTGCATGGATTAAGTCGTATTTACCTAATAGGACTTATAGATGATGATGATTTTGTCGCTCATTCTGGCGTTCCACAGGGCAGTCATCTGGGTCCATTTTTATTCATCTTATCTATTGATAATATTTCGCATTTGCTTCAAAGATGTAAAATTCTTATATATGCTGACGATATTAATATTTGTCTCCCAATCAATGAGATTTTGCAATCTGAGCTGCACATTTTCTATGGGTGGTGCTGCAACAATAATCTTAAGCGGGACTTTCGTACTTTTCAGTACATGTTTGAGAATACTGGTATAAAACGGATGGAAGGGGTGAGGGACTTGGGAGTGTATCTTGATGTTAAATTGAATTTCATCTCCCATATTAATAACGTCGTTGCTAGGGTCAACTCGAAAAACTTTACTCTCTTGGTTTCCCTCCTGTCTTCGTGCAGTCGGTATTTCATTTGACTGACGCTCTTTTTAATGAAATTTGTAATTCGACTGGAGTACCTGAGGGAAGCCATTTAGTTTGTATACTGTTTTGAAAAATTCGAAAATTCTTTGTATGCTGACGACGATAAAATATTTCGTACTATCTCTGGTGTTGACGATTGCGCTTTTTTAAATTCTAACTTCCACAAATTGTGTTTTAAAAATCGCCTTTTCTTGAACATGGATAAACTGCAAAGAAATTATCGTTCAGGTTTAATTAGACTATTGGCGGAGTCTGGTGAATTTTGAAAAGAGCACATAAGTATCATCACGATCCATCTTTATAAAAACAGTGCTCTAGATCTATTCCGCTTCTTTAAGAAATCTGACTCGTCGATGTGATTGCATATTTACAGTTCTATGGCACAATGTCACCTAAAAACCTTCGTTCTCCCTATTGTACCTACCAGCGATGATCAGCCTTTCTGCGGGCTTTAACCTTGTCTCCTTATAGCTACCGTTCGATATTTTTTTACATGTAACCATCCCAGCACCCCCTTTCGCTAATTTATTGCGCTTTTTCGTTATTTGGAATATTCCTTTTCCAGACACTAAGCATAACGTTGCTCGTGACAAAATTATTGTTTGATAGTTCTCAGCTGTGCCATTTGTTCATATACACTCCCGCTCCTATACCTGCAGTCCCGGATGTTTCTTCCACTTTATTCCTGCCCCATTCACTCATTATTATAGGCAGCTTTATAATACAGCCCCTATTGAAGGCTTAACTCGGTTTTTAATGCAGGCCATCGAAGACCTGCTTTGACCTTGCTATGCTTATATAGTAGAGATCTAGTGTCATCAGATCTTTTGTCTAAATTTCCAATAGTATTTTTAGTAGAGTATAGTAGCTCAGCCTCATTCTTAGATTAATACTTTATGCAACCAACCAAACGTGTTAATTTTAGACTGAGGAATTTAGACAGATTAAACCTTGAAACTAGTGACTACTCAAGATAGACGTACACCCAGCCATTTGAATTTGAAAGGCTGGAATATTACTGACCCATTACCAGTAACGACTCAGTCAGTTTTTTTATTAGAAACACTTTCACTCAAAATTGCATACGTTCTCATAATTAAAACCGGTAAGGTAATTAATTGTTTTTATTAATTCTTTAATTTCGAAGAAAAGAAATTCGAAAAAGCGTTGCAAGTGTAAAATTCCCTGCTTTTTTCTTTTAATTTACTTCCAATTGAGAAGCTCCATTGGGTCTTACGATGCAGTGCATGAACAAACCGTTAGGAGTCATCACACGTAAAGATAATTTGAATTGTTATGAATTAAAATATACGATAGACAGCGGTATTATTTGCGTGCCATAAGCATACGCGAGCCATCAACCCATTCCGTAGGAGTTCAAAGAATACCACACCTATCTTAGCTTGCGCCTTTTCATTACGTTCAGTTGAGTCTTATGCATCTACCAAGTCGAGCCGTCATTAGTAATCCAAATTTCATAGTATACTTTCTTCGTTATCCATCCATTGACTTACACTGCTTCTGCACTGCAGTAGTCACTAACCGCTCTAAAACTGGACAGAAATCTGGGCTTCTTCGGTCAAGCCGCTTTAATCATTCAAAAGCTACCAACATAGTCCTCGCCATCGTCTTCATGGGCTGCAGTCGTCTCCGCCGAACGAGAGAAAATTGAGAAACAGACCGGAGTGCGGTATCGACTTATGGACAAAGAGCAGGAAAACACTTCCACTTTTCACTAAATGCAAATCCGTTGCAGGTCGAACTGTCGGAGCGGTATAAAGCACAAAATTATTGTAGAAAGTTGTTCACTCTGGTGCTTGATCTCAGCTAGTTGATCTGTTTGTTCTTCATTTGATCTCGGGAGTGATATTATTCCTGCGTGCGCAGCTTAGTTCGGTTTATTTCGTAGAAAGTGCAACAGCAATTTGTGGATTAAACGGTAGAATTTCAGTGAAGCAGTGAGTTCTACACCAACTGGTTGCACGATGTGGTAATTTTTTTAAATTTTTTTTTAAGTGGAAGAAAGTGCAATTTGTTTTATAATTAAGTGTAGATTTAAGATTTCTGAACTTTTTTATTTGACAACAAAATCACGAACGTGAAAACTTATTTCTGCAGTTTCCGTCATGGTTCATTTTATTGGTCCTATTTTTTACAAATGTCTGCTGTTTCTTGCCTCTACTTATTTGCTGAGATCAGTGGTTAGGTTACGTTACTAATGGTTTTCATTTGAGGAGTACGCAAAAGGCACTACCAAAATATCACCATAAGACTTGGTTTTTACTTTTACTTATGAAGAAATAAATAGAGAAAGTGATAAGTGCGTAAAACAAGTAATTAGTAAATCATTGAATGTTAAACGTTCATTTTCCTCTCCATCAGTGAAAACATCCTACACATTTTCACTGTGGTTTGTTCTGTTATATTTAATTGAGAACACCAGTCCAATTAAGTTATGTCACAACATACCTTTTATCTGTTTTAAAGAAGAGCAAACAAACGCGTCTTTTTCTTCTTTTCATTAACTGAATTTTTATCGAAATGAGAAATATGCTTTCCCCTCTCTCCACCAAGGTCTTTCAATTCAATTTAGGAATTTCGTAAGGTAAGTATCTAGACTGTCTCCGGATGTACAGCCATACATAACTCTATATTTAATCAGTCAGTTAATGAGAAAATGTTGTACAAACCAAATCGAATTAACTTCATTCACTAAATGAATTTTCCACTCAACTTTAGTTGTTATTAGTTAACTTCGAGTTATAAAAGGAATATCACAAAAGAAGGCAAGATCTGCGCAAGCCCGTGAACATTTTATGGCAAGTGTATTTCCATTCATGGAAGGCAAATTAAAGCTTATCTTCGTCTTAAAGAAATGCGCGCGAACAAAGTTTATGAATCAAGTGCAGAATTGAAATCTACTGAAATGAGTTATAACTAAAAAAATTAAAGGAGGGATACAGCAATTAAACCGTTTCAGTATTCACCGAGGCACCAATTCAAAAGTTTTAAACCAACCAACTCGGATATTATACTATTAAACTATTGGATTGGTGCCGTAACGAGTAAATATGTATTTTTTTTACGAAGAATCCAAAGCCTAGGGGACAACCCTTTGTTGCGTTAGCATTGCTTTGCCTGGAAGGGAATTAGGATAAGGGTAGTGAGCAAACTGGAATGTCTTGTTTTTGTATTGCTGTGAGCTAGACCGGATCTCGAAGCCTGGAACCATGCTGCTCAACCAATTGATCCAACTCCGTCTGAAAAAAAACCCAGCCAATTGCGAATTAGACTCGTGCACCAAGGGTTCCAGTAACAGGATAACAGATTTATTAATTTCTTTCGGAAACTATAAATGGTTGAATCTTCGTTTTATTTTTCCTGTAATATATATCAGAACTTCTATCCCTTTCATACGCCACGTTGTATACAAACAAAAAAATTTGCTAGTTCTCCCCACCCACCTAATCAGAAAACATGTTCTCTATACAATCCAACTGCAAATGTAAGTTTGTACGCACAATATTGAGAGATTTACAATGTTATTTTAAGATCACAGACTTCTTATAGGTTTTCCTGTAATCTATAAGTATAGAACTATTTTCTGTATTAAAAAAAAAATTTTAGGCTCAGTAGTTTCTTTGATAGGGAGGGGGGAGGGGGGGGGGGGGTGAATGGTCAATTTTCATCTATTTTTTTAAATAAATTTAAAACTATTTATTTTAAAATTATAAAAAAGATATATTTGAGACCCTCACAACAAGCCCTTTTATTTGACCCCCCCCCCCACCACTACCAAAAAGTTCAAAATTCATTTATTTGCATTACACGTGCGAGTTTGGGTCACAGAAATTCATATGTGTACTTAATCGGTCCACTAGATTCGTAACAAATTGGCTGTGACAGACGCCAGAGAGACAGACACGTGAGTGATTCTATAAGGGTCCCTTATTTTATTCGGACGTGCGGAACCTTAAGAACGTCTGAGTCGGAGATTTTTGATAGCTCCTATTAGGTTTTTCATAGGTTTAGATATAACAATTCTGAGGCCCAACGGGTAGGCCTCCTGATCGCTTGCAGGGTCGATATGAATTGTTTCCACATCGACGTCCCTTACTTCTTAGCTTTGAAGATTTCTTTGTCCTCTAGAAACATGTATTTTCTCTATTGCTACATTTCACCTAATCTTATTTTCAGCCTTAATGTGTCTCTGTCTATTATGTGTGATTTAAATCTCTTGATTATCCGAAGAATGAAGTCGCTGTAGTAGGCGACTTTAATCTACCTAATATAGTTTGGGTGTTTAATGCTTGTGAAGATGTTTATAATCCTTCGAACAGCCTCACATTTTGTAAACTAAATTTCTTGGACGCTCTTTACTCCTTCGATTTACACCAAACAGTGTGAATGATTAAGGTAGGCAACTTGATTTAATTGTTATCACTGTTTTATATGGATTTTCCAGAGGAGACTCGTTGCTCACAAGGAAGTTATCCTTAATGAATTTTCCTTCCATTCTATCTGGCGTTGATGTTGCTCAGATTTACGAGAACGTATATTTGAGCGCAATAAATCATCTAAATCACCTCCGTGGAACCCGAAGCTGCGCGCAATGAGGAATACAAAAATAAACTTCGTGTAAACTTTTTCCATGACCCACTTTCGTTTTTCAAATTTCTTAAGCTGAAAAGAAAGGCTAATTTTTATCCTTTCTCTGCATCCTACTTGGAATCTGAAGCAAGTAATCCTGCCGACGTCTGTAACAAATTTGCTTTATTTTTTTAAGGTTTGTTTGCACCGTCGATTTTGTAATAGATTATGATGGATGACTTTAGATATAATATTGACCGGTCTGGTTCTGATAGAACATACTACATTTCATTTCGCAATTTATATAGATTATATAGGGTGACATATGGTGTTCCACAAGACATTGGCCTTTGACCCTTGCTTTTTATTTAGATGTTGATGATATCGGTTACTTTCTAAGAACCTGATAGGTCTTAATATTTGCAGATAACATGAAGATTTTTTCAACCATAAGAGATGCTGGCGATTGTGTCTGTGTTCAGGATAACCTGAACTTTTATTTGGGTCGGTGCGGTAGCAGTGATCTGCAGATTAATCGCGACAAGTGTGTGGTTATGGCATTCTATAGACATTGAGATCCTCTTTTCTTCTCTGACACTTTCTCAGCCACCATCCGTCACTGATCAGGGGGTTATGCTTGATGGGAAATTGAATTTTGGCTCTCACATAAGCTATATTGCTTCAAAGGCAGTTCCATGTTTGGCTTCGTAAACCGTTGGCCGAGGAAATTTCCGGATGTGAATACCTCAATTTTTTTTAATTGTTCTCTTGTCAGACCTAGTCTTGAGCACGCGTCGCAGATCTAATCGCCGTACTATCAGCTCCACTATCCGCGTGTTGAATTTGTAACTTCCTAAGGTTTACTCTTCGTAATCTTTCCTGGAATGACTCCCTGACGCTCTCGCCTTACACGGATCTTCTCCAACTTTTTAAAATGGTTACAAACACTTTTGAATATTAATATTGACTGCGAGGGACTGCGCCGAGTTTTCTTTAAACAATATGACCAGAACCTTAATTGACTGGCCCTGCTGCATTTTTTTTATACGATGTGGCAAAAGCCTAGGGGACAACCCTTTAATGCGTTAGCATGACTTCGGCCGGAAGGAAATTAGGGTAAGGGAAGTGAGAAACTAGACAAGAGCCCAGAGACGGAGTGGATTATTTTAATTTCTTAATAAAAACCCACGGGGAGATCTGGTCTCGAACTTGGGACCCATGGCATGATGGTCGTGCTGCTCAACGAATTGACCATCCAACTCCGTGCTTTTCTTAGTCGCAGGTGTAAATTTGCGATTGTGCTAATATTTTTTACCTCTCCATTTTTAAAGAATTATTTAAGAAACGTTTGTTGCGCTGGATTAGAGGCTTGGATTGCCCCCCCCCCCCCCCTTAACTACATGATAATAGATCTCTGCCATGTAGCGTCGTATCTAAAGAAGGGCAACGGGGCTGGTTGATTCGCATTCGTAATAAAGATATCTAAAGAAATCATCTATATTAAAACTTGCTAACCCGAAGAGTGGGGTCTCTATTACACTTTAATTAATTTACTTTGGGTTAATTAACGTAAATTGCAGACAAAAGGTATCTTTTTGGATCGTGGACTAAGTTTTCGAAAATAGGCTGCAAAAACCCTTCTTGAATTTCACAAGGCTATATTTATACACTTTTATTGACTTTGACTGCCAACCATCCTCTGTCCGTTTATGTATACTACCCTATACGACCGAACCATTGTTAATATTCGTACTCAACATTTTAAAGGCCCCAATTATCATCCTACGTCATCGTGGACCTTAAACCACTTTCAATCGTACTAGCGATTGAAGCTGCTTGACAAAAAACTCGAGATCCACAATAGTCCACTATAGACATGCTTCCGCCCCCAGAGAATTAACTAGGATGTAACATTTACAATAACAACTGTTTGAAAATGCCGATTTTTAAGGAAAGGTCCATAAATTCGAATAGCTGAATTACCACACAATTAAATTGTTTAGCGCTGAAATGGGCATAACAGATAATGATTCAATGTACAAACACCATCAGAACACCGTGCCGTGTTAAACAATTAGAAGTTTCCAAACTTAAGTTTAATATAAAAGCCAATTGTTCATCTCAAGGAAGGCAATCAGGTGTGACATGAGAAGTGATAAATGAAAGTTATGCAACACCAAAGGTTTGGAGATCCGGAGATCTGGCTGAAGTTTTCATAGTCGAATCACAATATGAATCTGCTTAAAATACTTCTATTATTTGAAGTTCACAATTGGTACTTAAATTTTGTTACATGAAAAGGAAGAATAACTTATCCACAAACAGGCAACAAGACAATAAACCTATAACGAGCAAGATTTGTCGAAAAGTACAAATCTCTACTAATTGTGGTCGTCCTCAGTCATAGCAATTTGATGTACTTTTTGTGATTAAGTCGTTTCAAATGTCACGGACGATTGTTACACATCTCTGGTGCACCGCAGTTTAATGGCCTCTGTGTAGTGAAAGTGGCTATAGGTTACCAGGAAAATTTTAAAAATCCGACTTGAAAAAAAAACGGAAGCATAGGTGCTACTTGACTTTTATTATTTCCTGTCCATTTTGAGAGATTCCCAAGAAAACAATTCATTCAATGTCATTTCCATTGACATTGCAGATGGTGCTTGCCATTATGCCAATCGGTCTTGGGTTTTTTCTTCAAGTTATTGTCTTTCTTAAATTTCTAAGCCTCGTGATGAATCTATTCATTGCGTGTGTTTTCCACCGTTTTTTTTTTCTTCTGCTCAACTCCCTTTCAAATCTCGTGAAAGCATTGAACTTGATTTTGTTTCATCTCCTAACGTTACATGACTTATGGACTTCTCACGTTACCTCTAGGCTGGTACGCCGCCTTTTAGCATAACAAATTTACAAGATTTCTGGCACGATTATGTTCAACAGCTTTGCTATAAGTTAAGTGTGGCATAAAAAATTAATTGGACTAATGAATTGTATAACAAAACATTTTATCACTTGCACGTTGGACTGTGTACACTGATTTGCACCGCATCCATATGTAACAGAAAAACTAAAGACTTTCATTTTGAATTAAAACAAAAATTGCGTTATGCTTTTAAGCGATAAATGCGCATATGCATTAAAAAAAGGTTTCGCCATGATTCGCGCTGTCTAAAGTGAGATTAGCTTACGTAAGGGTTAACCTGACTTAAACCTGACAAAAAGTGTGCTCGCTCAAATTAAACTGAATTGCTGTCATTTGGTTTCTTTAAACTTTTAAATTTCTAGGTCAGTAGTCAATAGTACAGGAACGCTTTGAAGATTTTTTTACGTCGACACAATCATATTGACATGTTTTGTAAGTTTATAAAAAAAATCTATGTAGAAGTCGAGGAAAGAAAGAAAGAGAAGAAGAGAGTGGTAGGCACTTTACTTTTACTAGGAAGATTGACAAAGTCGAAAGAAGTTCATCGGTGAGTTTATGTGGGTGATTGATGCTTAGGTTTAAGGGTTCCGTAGCAACAAAGAATCTTTATAGTTTATGTCTGTCCTTGCGTGTTCGTCTATTTGTAAGTTACAGCCCTCCGATTCTATCATCTATAAACCTAGTAAAATTAAATTGCTGAAATGCGTTCCCTTTTAAGCTGAAGTTCTTGTACTGTTCCTTCGGTAATAAAGGATCCTTGCGAACCAGGATTAATTAGGGCTCGCAAAATATGAGTGCCGGTGTTGGAGTTGACTTGAACAAGAGCTGTAGCTAATATGCTTTTTGTTTTGTTTCTTCTCATTTTGTTTTGATAAATAAATAACGCGCTGCCCAAAATCAATTTACTTTTCCTTATTTGAAATTCCGTGATGACGTTGAACGATTGGATGCAAGCAACATGCATCGACGATGAGGATACCTCGTACGTGTCAACACCTTCTTGCATCATGTAGTACGTTTGACATAACGAATCACGTTTTTTGAAATTTTCTTAGCTCTCTGATAATTGGAGATAGCTAACTTGGATTTTGGGGTAGACAATTACATGGCTGTGCGATATAAACTGATATAATGCCTTAAAACCCAGTTTTTTTACCCGCAGGCATTTACTTAAATTTACATGTAGGCACAATCGAGATCACAATTTATTAGTTAAGGCTCAAAATTTAGCTATCTTCAAATTATATCCTACGCTACTGTATTTAAACAAGAAGGCATGCGCAATAGTGATAAATTAGTAAGTATTCCGGGCGAAACTGAAGTAATTTTTCATGAATGTAAAAACACTTAAAAAACACAATCGGAATAGTGGTAAGCGCAAAAGAAATGAACTAAATTCATTTAAACACCGCCAGTCTGTAATTTACTGATCCTTCCTGTTGCGTAGATCACCTGACGAGGAAGTTATTTAATCAAAGTTAATCCAGGCGGGAAATTTATTCAACTCCAGACAACCAGATTTCATACTGCTACATATACCGAAGATGGCGTAATATTATCATAACGGAATCGGTTCCAAGTACCTATTTGAAAGCAGACTGACATAAAGTGCACATGCTCCACCAAATCCGGCAGGGCAGGTTTTGTTTTCTACACAACAAAAAAAGAAAATAGCGCGTTGTCTCACCTGTGTACAGATTTATACTACTCTTACAGTTTTTCCTAGTATAGGCGTAACAGCAACATTCAGGTCCTCAAAGAAAGTGGAGCAGGTACTTTCAGCTCAATGTTATCATGTTCCGATACTTTTACTTTCAATTGGAAAGAAATCAAAAAATATATATTCGAAGAGAAGTTTAATTAAAATAAAACCAAAGGAAAAAGCTCGAAACATGTTCATAGTGCCTCGATCTGATTGGAGGAATGTTACGCGCAAACTTGTTTCACCTTTAAGGTGCGCGTACAGAACTTTTTACGTAACAGACAACTTTGACGGTGATGCATCAAAGTTCGAGACGTCTTCATATGCAATCGTTAATCTTACGAAAATATGGTTTCAACTGGTTTTTTGCTGGGAAATCATTTTGCTAATTAAAATTTCTCACTGTCTTCGGAAAATTGTGGCTAATGACTACGCTGTGTGTGTGAAATTTACATTAAATCGCCATGTTATCAAACGAAAAAGTAATTGAGAAATAAGTGTTATGTTATACAATACGTTAATTCGGCGCTCGATTTTCACTAATTATGACAGCTGCAATGTTTATATATGTTTCGAATGAAAAACAGAAGTATTTTCGAGCACTTGTACATAGTACGCTAAAGTAAACAAAACAAAAAGTGAAGAGTACCAAAGTCTTTGGGGGCGTTATGTAAAATTCAACAGCTAGACAAATATTCAATTTACCAACAAAACGAATTACAATTAGGTATAACGTTCTAGCGTTGTACATGTAAACAAACAGTATTGCTTAGTAACAGGCAAAGTTTTTAACTTGGATTAAAGCGATGAAACAATATAAGAAAATCGGAGATTCGAAGAGAGAAACATCATATCAGGGGTAGAGATGCGTTTCATTAAAATTTGGTTACTTTACCTGGCTGCAGTCGCAGTTGTTTCTACTGACCTAGTTCTAATAGAAAAAAGTAAACGTGTTTTTCTAACATTAAACTCAATTCAAACTTCATCTATTTTTCCTAGCGGTACCGCAACGATAAATAAAGGGAGGAACTTGTTTTATTTTAAAGCAATCGAATAAAAAATTATTTGTATAAATTTTTATTTGATTTGAAATTTATTTTCAGTGATTCGCAAATAATTATTTGTTATTTGGTGAATTTTAAATAATTATTTGTTATTCGATCGTGAGTTATTTGATAAGTTATTTTCTTGACGCTATCTCCTCCTCTGGTTTACACCAAATGAGTGATGTAAAGAACTCTATGGCAGTTAGATCTTATCTCTTCTTCTGATTCGAGTAACACTATAGTCGAATCGGTTTCTCATAACATATTCCCTATCGACAGTTTACATCCGCCCATTTTCATCTCTTTTTGCTACGATGGTTCTAATATTGCTGATCCCAACGTAGATCATTACGTTCTTGATTTTAAAAGGTCGGAATTCTCTGATCTTTCAAACAGGATCCTCTCAATCGATTTCCAATCTCTTATTTATGATAGCGATATCGACGATTGCGTTTCCGTGTTTTATGATAGGATTTATGATCTGTTTAATTCGTGTGTACCACTCAAACGATCGAGATCAACATGTCATTCTCCCCCGTGGTATACTAAAGAACTACGGAGCCTTAAGTATAAAAAAAATTTACTATGGAAAACTTTCTTACGCTGTAAAAATACGTCAGCTTATTGTGATTTCGGTTATTGTCCTGACAGCCTTTTAGCGTTATCTTCCCCTTGATAATGTTCGCGATAACTTGCATAATGATCCTCGTAGCTTTTTTAAATTTGAAAGGTCCACAGAAAAACGTGTGAAGTCAAATTTTTTAAATTTTCGGTTTTTTAATGTCATTTAGTGGCCCAACGTATGTACTTCCTAACCCCATTATAAGAATGGAAAAAATCCCACTAAGTCTAGTTATATAGCCAGTATAAAAATTTCCAGACAGGGAAAGAACATGCAAAGTCAATACTTTAGAAATGTTGTCCTGAAAATTTTTTAAAATGTGACTACGCACGTTCTTTCCGTGGACCATTCATTTATAAATATGAAGAAGAAAACTGATAATTATCCATCCATCCATTACAATGTGGTACAATGGATGCCCTAGTTGCAGCGCGCCCAATATATCTGACAACTTTGCATTGTTTTTTGAGGGCGTCTCCACAATCCTTATACCATCTGCTGACTTTGTTCAGCCCACTTTCCATAATATAACAATATTGCCAGGTCATCGGCATACGCACCAGCTCTGATTCCGTCCTGGTCGAGTTTCAGAGTATTTTGTTTATTACGATCCGCCAAAGCAGAGGAGACAGAACTCGTGACCCCGTTTACTAGGCTTAGGGATGAAGACTATCTTGACTTCTCTCTAGGTATGAAAAACGTAATTGAAAGCAATGCAGCCCCTGAAGATACCCAACGACCACTTCGTCCTAATCTGGTAGTGTCTGTAGCATGATCGGGATAATTCTATCTGGCACAGGTGAAACTGTTTATGGCCCAGATAATCATTTCTCTGGTAATGATAACTTCAACCTTGCTCTCCGTGGTGTGTCTGATTAGCGAGTTGCAGTTAGTTACTGCGCATTGGGTTATTTCACTGCAACCTGAGAAATGTGTGTCAATTAGCAGCTCCAGCATTTTAGCTAAGAATTACGTCCACGCCCCATCTGTTCTCAGAAAAGAGGGGTTGGTGTGCCGTTTGAACAGTATCTCGCTAAGTCTGGCTGATTCCCTAGAGCTCTCAATTCAATGGCAGTTTTCCATCCAAGCCTGCTTCTTGGCTTCTCGGTTGGCTTTTTTTAGGGTGCTATTGTGACACATAATATAATATATAATAATTTAGCACAACTGCTGCAATAAGGATGACATTTAACTGACGGAGATAAAAAGAATACATTTGTTTTCAAATGTTTGATAAAAGTTAACTTCACACAGTGGCGGTACAAAAATTTTTACCAAAAACAAAAGGATGCTTTAGTTTTGTCCAGGTAAATTTAATAATTTTTGTGTTAATTGTAATAATTCATAGGATTGAATTGTTACTGTTATGCTTGTTTAGAATAAAGATACAGCTAAGTAATAAAAACTAATTACTGTATTTTTATTTCCCTTTCTTATCCTGTAAATATCTAAGGACGTATAATGCTTTATGAAAGGGCACCTTAGTTTTAGTTTTCAAAAATCTGAACTACCCAAACTTTTGCAGAGCAATGCCATAGTATAAATACAAATAGTAGAACAGCTCCGAACAAAACTGCAAAAAATTCCCGGAACTTAAGTCCATTTTTTATTTAAATGGTAATGTCGCTGAGAGGAAATTACCCAAATGGGAAATCCCTCAGTCATCTTGTGTGTAGTTGTATTTAAATGTCATTTCATCCGAGTACAAAGTTTGGTTATGAATCCAATTTGCAGGTGAATGTTTTTATTCAACTATTAAGACCAAGCGACAGTGAACCTGTCCGAATCCTCGCGAAAGAAAAAACCATTAAAGGATTGAAAACGATTTACGACTAATTTCATATGAAAGTAACTTTAGAACTGTCAATTTCTTAACCAACACAAATGTCCGCTTATACGAATTAATCGATAAAAAGGGAAGTTTCTCTTCTGAGAGCTACAAAATTGATTCTCCCTCACTGATTTTTGACGGATAGTATTTACTATTTGGCAGCTAGCACTTACTTCTCCATACAAAATTGCTAGAACATTGCCAGACTATTTCGATCACGTTTGATCATGGAAATGTAGGGAGCTGTTCTTCTATTTAATATCTATTCTATGGTGATAAATGAGGTATAACCTGAAAAGCAGTAAGTTATAGCAGTAGTTAAGTTTATTAAATATCAATCGGTGATGGTTTATATGAAAAAGCGATAAAACGTGTACATGTACATAGGCAAATACTCTTATGATTCTCGACCGTTTTTTGGGTTAGAAACGAAGTGCGATTTATTTTTTTTTTTTTATACGATGTGGCCAAATCCTAGGGGACAACCCTTTGATGCGTTAGCATGGTTTTGGTCGGAAGGGAATTAGGGTAAGGGGAGTGAGGAAGCTTGAGTCTTGTTTTTGCATTGCTGCGAGCTAGACAACACCCCAGAGACAGAATGGATTATTTTAATTTCTTAATAAAAGCTCACGGAGAGATCTGGTCTCGAACCCGGGGCCCATGGCATGGTGGTCGTGCGGTTCAACGCATTGATCCAACTCCGTCAAAAGAAATATCTCATCAAATTATCTTAAATGTATGGTATATAATAATTTACATAAATCTGGTGTAAATCAGATTCTTTATATTTACCCGAAATCGTGACAGCATCAGAAATACACCGGACGGCTATTGGCATTTAAAGCTTCCAAAAATTAATGAATTCAATCTTCCGCAGAAATTGCATAAGATCTTTCTTCAGCATGAATTATTGAAGTCGCGATAACATATTTTATTTGGGTTGTTGTGCTACATAAACGATCACCTACCGATCTCGTAACAAATAGCATGGACAGCGTCTGGACCGTAATTTAATTAAATGTCTAGAGTTTCGGTTTGGCTTTATAATCTGTTAAGGTCTGCAAGAAATGATCTGAGCAAACTTATTGGCCTCAGAGATTCAGAAGTGACGATTAACGTGATCCGATCATTCGTTAAATGAAATTGTCTAGTCATCCGTTATTGTTAAAGAAATATCGCTCAATTCGTGTGAATCAAATGAAATTACAAACATCAGAAATTTGTGGCTTTGTTCGGTTTTATTTCTTCCATTGAACGAACTTTGTGGTCATTATGAAATCAATTTTAAAACCAAAGAAATCAAGTTTCTCTGAAAGATTCGATTTTAAAGTAATATACAGTACACGTTCGGTATACTGAATGCAAAAATTAGCAAACCAAACCAGTAGAAAAAATTAAAGCGCGCTTCCAAAATGAGCGGCTTTAAAGCAGTTCCTATTACTTTGCGACCTGTTTCCTTGGGAACGTTTGTTTCGAAGCACAGTCAGTTAAGTAATTTATTTCCATAAACATTCATGTGCAAATATGATAATATTTGATGGAGTCAGTTAACATTGCATTTTAATTTAAAGTAAAACAAAGAAGTACTTCTAATATCGTCTTTTATACGAATGTTTTTGAAAAGCATCCCAAGAAGCAATACTCCTTGTTTTTGCAGACATGCAATGAAAAAAATACAATGAACGGGTAAAGAAATGAGAAGCATTTAGCCAGCGCCTAATGTACATACAAGTCCGGAAGATATAATAGTCGTCACTATTTTGCGTCCAAAAATTTCGTCACTATTTTATTTTTTTGTACCACTGAATAACCAGTCCTTGCACCCAAATGAAAAAAAAATTCTGGAACCTTCCAAACCAAAGTCTAAGAGGTTAACCTCAAGTAAAACCCAATTGCAGATTTTAAATATATTATTACGAGAAATACTGCGAGAAAGGACAATTCCCCAAACTTTTCCTTGAGTTTACTGTGGCAATTTTTGGTTTGTTTACACCACCAATGCTCAGCTGTTCGTGTCAGCCGGGCTTGTATCTAGAGTAGGCTGTGGAAATGCTGATATTCGCATTTGCTTCCAGGCTTATATCTTCTATGGCTTTTAAAGCGCTCTTTTTCCAAGGGAGTATTTCAAAAGAAACTATAATACTTTAAAAGAATTAAAAGGAAATATTTGTTTTATAAAAATTTTAAATATTTTTTGAATTATACTTTGACCCTTACATATGTACACTTGTGCTCAACTAACTAAGGCATCTACTTATATGATGCTTACTTATAAAAAATAAGACGATAGCTTAACAATAAAACTGTACTAGCAAACATTAAAAATATCCGCCTATTTTGTCTTTAATTAGATGTGAAATGGGTGTCTGGACTACCACAAACAAGGAGCTGTTAAATACACTGCTCGATATCCACTTCCGGGGAGCGCGTACGATTTCAAAGAAGAATCTGAAGTTTACGAGGATTGGGACCTTATAAAGTCCTTAGCGAAAGCACCATAGAATGGATTTCTTAAAATCGGATCTCTTAATTATCGGTGGGCAAACCAGGAGTCTTGTTGCTTTGCCAGACAGAAGAAAATCGAATAAGGCGGACATGTAATCTGCGGGTTGTCTTGCCCTGGCGTCAAGAACAGGCAGGCTACTGGGTAGTTCTTCTCGTGGCTTACGGAGCTGCAGGGCATACAGGTGAAAACATAAGTAAGGTCAGATTGACCTGAATCTATGAGGTACAATGGGCCCGTCTAGTGATATAAATGGAGCAGTGTTTTCTTACGTAATGACCAACCCTTTGATGCGTTAGCATGGCTTTGGCGGAAGGGAATTAGGGTAAGGGAAGGGAGGAAACTTAAATGTCTTGTTTTTGCACTGCTTCGAGCTAGACAATAGCCCAGAGAAGATGTGGATTTCTTAATGCAATTTTAAAAACCCTCGGGGTGACCTGGTCTTAAACCTGGAAACCATGGCGTGGTGGTCGTGCCGCTCAACCAATTGATTCAACTCCGTCTTATTGGTGATTTCAGCAGCACCACTCAACCTAACCTAACAAACATATTTAGAAAGATATTGCAAATGATGTGTGTGATCCGCTTTAGCATGGTTATGGTCGTAAATTTAATGTCGTTTTTGCATTTCTGCGATCTAGACAACAGCCTAAAACAGAGTGGATTTTTTATGACAGAAAAACTCATAGGTAGCCCGAGATTGGAACCTGCATCCATGGCATAGTGATCATGCCACTCAACCATTGATGAAACTCTGTCTCCTGTACCTTTTCAAAATTTTTAAAAAATAAACACACCTATTTACAGAAAATTTATCAAATACCATGTCTTAATTAGTTTACTTCACTCCTCAAAATGACGCTATTGTTGTTCTTCGGACAACGTTACACATTTAAGTCACAGTTGCATTATTTTCACTGATAAATTCTGCAAACTAACGACACTTTGATACAAAAACAAAAACACAAAGGAGGAAGAATTTGCTCGAATTAGTACACTACCGGAGAAGAAAATTTTCTACATTTATAATTAATTTATGGAAGTTTCTGAATTAGTTGAGTGCAAGTGTACATATCATTGCTTAAGATGTGATACCTCGTATCTAAGTGGCACGTACGAGGTAACTCATCTTAAGCATCCATATGGGACTACATCGTACTAGGTGGTCCGCATAATTGCTAGCTTTTAAAAAATTGTATCTAACAATTGTATTTCAATTTCTTTTTAACTTAACATATATATGTATACAAGCAAAGTATTTATTTACAGCAAATGTTATTCTTCAATAACAATCCTCACGACATTATTTGCCGTGAGCATACAAGGTGCTTCACAACAAAATCCAAAGGGATTTTCACCACAACCTTATGACTTAGACGATTACGATGGACAAGCGCAAACACCAATTGGATATCGGTCCCGCCTTTACGACTATAGCAACGAAGAAGAAATTTCTGATGAACAACCTCGAGCAAATTACCAAGTCAGAAAGCCCCAGCAGCAAATTCAACAATTTATCAAAAACAACAAAAAGGCATCAAAAAGTGAGGAAGAAATTGAAGAGGAGGAGCCCGATCGACTAACTGTACTGCTTCAAAAATCAGCCTTCAAATGCGATGAAAGAACTACTGGGTAAAAATACAAATTTATATTCATCCTTTACTTACCTTTTTTGCATTGCAGATATTATGCCGATGAAACACTTGGTTGCGAAGTTTTCCACTATTGCCAAGAAAACCAGCGCCATTCATGGATATGTCCAGAGGGATTCACATTCCATCAAGTTCACTTGATATGCATGCCTCCTTCAGGCGAGAATATCTGTGAAGAATCTTCAAAATATCACATAGTCAACGAGTACCTTTACAAACCTATCAATGTTGAAGAACATCAGAGAAAACCAAACATCACTCTCAGATACTCAGAACGTTATTATCCAGAAAGCTTCTATCAAGATGAAAGGCCCAATTACGAAGAGGATCGGAGTCAAACAAATAGGCAACCAGTAATACAATGAATATCTTTTAATACCTTGCAATAATGTAATTTATTTTTAAGATTCAAGTCGGGTTTAATTCTCAACAGCGAAAATCGCCTTCCACAACAGCATCACCTTACAGATTTGCCGCTACGCCTACGCCACAGCAAACCGTCTTTAGATCTCCGGAAGAAATAAACATTTCCCTTCAGCAACGCAGGCCCCAAAATCTATTTTTACCTTCAACTCCCAGATATACAGACGAGGACTACGGTTATGAAAAATAGTATAAGCTCCCGAGTTTTCCTATTTCTTAACATGTTCACCCTCTTTTTTATAGTAGTATTTATTAAGCTCTACGCCATGCCAACGTATTTTTTGTGTTAATTTATTAACTCCGTTACTAAGCATTTGTGATGCGCAAAATTTTATTGTGTATTTTTAAAATTCTTATTGTCAAATTCTAAATAAAGTTATTTTATGACAATGTTTACTATATTTTAGGGCGCCTAGGAAATATTTTTCGATTAGGTGCAATCTCAAAAAATATTCAACGATTCACTGGAAGATGTCGATTTGAGTCCAAACGTACACCAAACAAAGCGTCCCACTGCCTCTATCGCTTTGCCCAATATATCTCGTGATATTATCATGAATAGTATCAGGGATCTTAAAATGGACTTTTTCGTTGGTCCTGCTCTGACGCCTTACTCACTCCGCTGGAACTCATCTTCAGCAAGTCTCTTCAGGCCGGTAGATTTCCCACGCTATGGAGGAGCTTCTTTATAATTCTTGGTTATAAAAAGGGTCACAAAAACCAATAGGCCAATCCCGAAGCTTTCCTGCATACCCAAGTTTCACAGCTTATGAGACTGTGTAAGGGGCTAACCTCGTCTAATCAACATGGCTTCCTGCCTGGTAGATCGGCGACAACCAACTTGCTTGAATTTACCTCCCACATAATCTCTGCCTTTCAGCAGGGTCTCCAAACTGACTGCGTCTACACCGACTTCAGCAATGCATGTGATAAACACCCTAGCTCTCGTACTTAAATTATAGGACATATCGAGTATCTTTCCGTAACACTTTATCTAGAGTCGTTTGAGCTTCTTCTGGTGTGCCTCAGGGTAGCCATCTTGGTCCGCTGCTGTTTATTCTTGCTATTGACGACATTGACACGCTGATTAAACATTCTAGTCTTAATCTATGCAGACGATATGAAGATTTTCTCTTGCATTAGAAACAGTTATGATTCTTTCTGCATTCAAGATGATTTAAATATCTTTAAGGTTTGATGTGGATCAAATGGCCTGCAACTTAACCTGGATAAATGTGAAGATATGTCATTCTCTAGGAACGTCTTTGATTATACCTTTGTGGATACTAATATCCGTTGCGTACAGTCCATTACTTACCTTCGTGTTAAGCTAAACACAAAGCTCGATTTCACTCTACACATAAACTATATTGTGTCTAGAAGTAATTCAGTTCTGGATTATGTCAAGCGGTGGTCAAGGGAGTTTTCTGATCGACAGACCTTACTTAATTCACTTATTTTTTTCTTTGGTTAGACCAATTCTCGAGTATGCATCTCAGGTTTGGTCACCTTGCTATACTGTTTCATTCTAGACGCATTGAGTCGGTACAGTGGAACTTTGTTAGATTCGCATTAAGAGACCTCCCGTGGAATGATCCACTAAGACTTCCTCCTTATGAGGATCGGCTCCGGTTGCGTAATATCCACTCTTTGGAGGTATGACGTACTGTTGCTGACCTGTAGCCAGTTTCTGTAACTTTCACGTGAGTATTTTCTCACTTTCTGACGTGAAACTGAATGAATTTTTTGTTGTAGGCAAGAAATTAGTCACGGTCACACCATCACCTCAGAAAATTCTTAACATGGCCCTAGCGCGCCGCCGTACTCTATACAGCAAGAGAGAATGATTGTAGTCAAGCGTTGTCAACTTTGATTTTCTATGTTTGTTAACCGAATAACTTGTTATAACGATTGTTATTTCTCTATAAGTTTTTTAGTGGTAGATTGTTGTGTTAAGAAAAATAAAAAAATTCATTTTGAAGGTAAATTTTTCTTTCTTTCAAATTAATACCAATTCTCTACAATTATTACTTAGTATCAAAGTGCTCCAAGCGATGTTTCTACAGTATGGCTAAAAATAACTGACGGCATTTACTTTCGAGTGTTATCTCCTAACATTTTTTAAGAGGGGGTTTAATACCTGCTGAAATTAAAAGAACGATAACAACATGAATCAATTCTAGTTGATAATCAGTGTACAGTTGCGATGGATGCAAAAAGAGAATAAGTTCTAAACTGCCATCTCCAAGGCAAAAGAAATTGTGAAATTTTGCGGGAACTTAAACCGGTGATTGTGTCTAAAAGGTTTATTGAGCGGACCATAAAACGTTTTAAAGAAACGGGTTCTCATCATGGAGGTAGAAAAAGAACTGTAAGGACATGATCCTGCCCATCTTGATCGCCTTTCTTAATTCTTCTTCCTCCCAGTTTGTATTTACCATAACTATAGCTCATATTGTAGCTTATACTATGTATTTATTATGACTTATCATTTATTATAGCTTGTAGTATTAGTATTATGTTATAGCTTGTATTTTTTTTTGTATTATCTTGTTATAGCTTGTATTAAGGGGATCATCTACACTAAGCATTTTGAGAATATATGGTTTTTTTTCGGCATATTTTTAAAGCATGTATAAACTTAAACGCGTTTTCCCCGCCCATCTTTATCGCCTTTCCTAATTCTCCTTCATCCCAGTTTATATTTATCATAATCATAGCTCATATTGTAGCTTACATTATCTGTTATGAATTATTGTTTATTTTTGTTTGTAGTATTTATTTTGTTATTTTGTATTTTTAATGTAACAGCTTGCATTAAAATAAATAAGTTAATGCCGAAAAATTTGCAGAAAAATGGGTCTGCACAAAAACAGCACTTCACTCCGGGCGGTCATACATCAATGAACCAACAAATAAAAAAAATTTTTTGAATATCTTTAGTTGTTTTCAAAAAAAATATCCATGAAAATCGACCTGACAAATGGCGTTCAAGTGTAGACGACCCCCTTAAGCTTAAATAAATAAATAATAAACAGACACCAGCTCTTATTAAAGCCATTAAGGAACGAATTCGAAGAAATCCAGCCCGATCTGCAAGGAAAATATCTCGTGAAATGGGTTTATCGAAAAATATGGGTTGTTTAGTGATAAAGAAGAATTCATGGACAGACGGACAAAAATCAAAGTGATAGAGAACGATGTGAAATTATTCTCGGAAGGCACGCAGATAACGAAATTATCTTCTCCGACGAAAAATTGTTTCTATTGCAAACTACACACAATAGCCAAAACAATAGGATTTAAGCTGCCGCATTAAGTGCGGTACCTGTAAATAAAAAGTCGTTCAAAGATTTCAAAATGTGAGTTCTGTTATGGGCTGTGGTGCAATTTGCAAAAGAGGCAAATTACAATTGTTATTTATCGAAAAAGGAGTGACAATTAATCAATAGTACTATTTGAAATGGTGAGAACTTATTTGGAGATGACCATTACGTTTTCCAGCAGGACCCGGCACCGGCGCACAAAGCTAAGGCTGTGCAGGAGCGGTGCAAAGAATTTTTGCCGGGTTTCATATCAACAATGGAATAGCCTCCTTCTAGCCCCGATTTGAGTACTTTGGACTTCAGTATATGGGGAATAATGGTCAATAAATTGAGCAATCTTAAGGATATGAATACGAAACAATTCAAAGAAATATTGTCAAAAATCTGGGTGGAAATACCCATCGTAGACGTGCGTGTGCCGCCTGTGAAGCAGGCATCATTGTAATAAATATTATAATAAAATAACAAATTTCGATTTTCATTTTATACGAAAAATTTCCACTTTTGTTTCTCCGTCAGTTATTTTTAGGCACCCTGTAAATGCTCCGTAGGTGGGACAGAATGATACTTAAAACGTTATATTTTCTTTATCTCCTAACTTAAGCAGTTATTTTAATTTATATAACAATATTAATGGATTAAATTATACACTAAACTTTAAATAAATTTTATTTAATATTTTTAAGCTATAAAATATAACTTTGAATTTTTCTGTAACAATATGCCCACTTCCAATTTAATTTAAAATTTGTTGCTCGATTTATGTAAGTTGTTGATTTTTTCTTGAATATTATTGAAGTATTTCTGAAATCTGTTGAAAAGAAATGAAACTGTGGTTGTTGAACTAGATTTAAAAAACCTATATTGTTGACCATAACCAAACTTATACTCGCTTTTCTTCTTGAAAACAAGTATCAACAACATTAATTTCAATCTGCGGTCTCCATTCATTTTAAATATTTATATTTGGAATGCAATATAATCTAAAATATCAAATATAAACAAAAAATTTTCAATAGTAAATCTTGTGAACGGACATACGATGAATATTTATCGCAGACTGAAACAAATCTATTCAAAAAGTGAGATGACACGAAAATATCGCATGGTATGGTATCGCGCTTGTGAATAAGCCCTAATGACTTCATTTAAAATCGCAGAGAGAATTGAAACTCTATTAGTCGATTTAAATGGAAATCGACTGTTACAACAGGAGCCTGTGTTAACACTAATGTAGGGTTGCATTTAAGACTTCGATCATATTGCATATGGAAAAATACAAGTAATGTATTGAACATCTGATGCCGAAATTATCCCAGTGGTACGCTTGATATCAAGTCTATCGCCAATCAACTGCAGACCAACGAACATAAAAAACGCTGTCAAAGGGATAAACTTAATAAGTGAATAAAATTGTTCCAAATATACTTATGAAATACCGTTAACGGTAATAATTAGGCCATTGTTACACCTTAATAAACACATCAAAAATGTGTTTAATATTTACATTGTATAAAAATATCCAAAATTAACTTGACTTACGATTCTATGAATCAACAAATAAATTAAATCCCAAATATTTACAACAGACAACTTCCAATGCTTTTAAGTTACGATAAAAACTAAACGCGATTTAAAATTACACTCAAACTAGGACCTCCGCGTCCATACGGATCTTTCGGCAATATAAACATATCATTGCACCACGTATATCCTATGACACGATTCTCTATGACTTTTTTAAATGCTGGGTTTTCGTGAAGTAAATCTCTGTAGTTGTCGTTGGAGACAACAGCAGCATCGAATTCCGTCGCTAATTGCAACACGAATCTATAAGTTTTAAATTTCGATTTCAGTTGAATTTGAAAACGTTATTTGAACTTACCGGTCGTCGTAACATGAAGTGCTTTTTCCTGGCAAATTTTTGCAAGGCGTGAAAACAATTTTTCCATTACGATGAAGGGCTTCCAGCTTCTCAGGATCAGTAGATTTAGTTTTTTGTAGTCGATACTGAGGCACAACAGCCTTAACCTCATGACCCATTTTTTCAAAATAATCTAAGCAAATTTCTAAACCTTTTACAGAAAATTCTCTATTTAGCGAATGCCTAAACGTTAAATAAGCTTAAAAATAAACAAATACATTATTTTTAAACATACCCAAAGGCTATATTGCTGCCATCTACAATAACCATCCTCTTGCCAGGTTTTTTCTTCTCATCTTTATTTGGATTGTATGTATTGGTGTTGTACATTTCAATTCTTTTCTGTTCACTAATCGTGAATAGGTCATCTTTCTTAACTTTTGGCGTACTTGTGTTTGAATACAGGGATCCCAAGTGATCCTTAAATTTCTTAAACGGTTGTATGACTTTATTCAGGACACTGTCATTGCCTCGTCGTTTAGTAGGTGAGCCGCCCTATAATGATCGACTTGGCAGATTAATTAGCAATTCCTATTCCTATTTCTGCGAAGGACACTTGGAAAATACGAAATAAAGCAAAGCTCAACAACACCAACAACAAACATACATATTACTCCCTCCACGTAATTAACGGTTAGCATGCAAAGAAAATGAATTCAAGATCTAAGATATATTGCAAATAAGAGTTAGTTACAAAGGCCTGAGCCAGAAATTTAAGTTCAAATCTTGTGTTTCCATTTTATAAAACTTATTAAAACAGTAAAATTACGGTTATTACAGTAATGAGAAATCCTAGTTTTAATGGTCAATGTCCCATACGGGACGGCCTGTTAATGAAACATGCAAGTTAAACTATACAGCAATAGTCTGTAGTTTTCATTTCAAATATAAATACATTTTTTTAAGGAAATTAAAATTAGTAGTAAAATGATCAAATGTTAAGGATGAACAAGAAAGAAGCCTTAGTTTATTAGTACGTAGGTTGCTACTTAAGTTTTGAGATATGGCAACACCAGTGTGAATATGTTAAATCTGAAATTGTCATCGTCAAGTTTGAAATTTTTAATGGTAATCGTGCTCAGAACGTTTAGTCATACGAGTTCTATTTGTGTTTTTTACAGGTACTCGAAACATTCATCCTGGTCAAAAAATGGAATTAAACAGTGCACATTTTCGTGCGATGATTTTCTATGACTTTCGATGTGGATTAAACCAACAACAGTGTGCCGATCAACTCGCATCGAATTTTGGTAATAAAGCACCATCTCGAGCTACCGTGTTTCGCTGGTTTTCCGAATTCAATCGTGGTCGCACTTCGCTACAGGACAAATTTCGTGAAGGTCGTCCTAAATCGGTTGTTGTGCCAGAAAAAATCGATGCTGTGCGTGAACTGATATTGCAAGATCGTCATGAGACATACCGTGAGATCGAGGCATGCTTGGGCAATAGTTCCAGTCGCATACATTCAGTATTGCATGAACATTTGGTCGTCAAAAATATTTGTTCACATTTGATACCGCATAATTTGACAATCGCCCAAAAATAGGCTCGTGTCGATTGGTGCAAAGAAATGTTGAACAAATCCAATCGCGGTGATTCAAAAGGCGTCTATAAGATCGTGACAGGCGACAAATCATGAATCTATGCATATGAACCCGAAACTAAGCAACAATCGACTGTATGGGTCTTTCAAGACGAGCCAAACCCAACAAAAGATGTTCGCGTACGAAGCACTTCGAAGCAAATGGTCGCCTGTTTTTTCGGAAAAATTGGACATGTCGCCACAGTGCCATTACGGTAACATAGAACGGTAAATTCTGAATGGTACACCACAATCGCAGAAGACGAATCATTCTCCACCACGACAATGCAAGCTCTCACACATCGGCTCAAATAAGAAATAAGTGAATTTTTGAGCATTCAAAACATCGAATTGATGGGTCATCCGCCATACAGTCCTGATTTGGCACCCAATAATTTCTTCTTATTCCCTCAGATCAAAAATAAAATGCGAGGTTAACGTTTTTTGACGCCTGAAGAAGCGGTTGATGCATTCAAATCACATGTTTTGGAGGTACCTCAATCGAAACGCATGCAAAAGTGTATTTATCTTCATGGAGAATATTTTGAAAAACAATATAGCCATTTTCGATTATAAATATTTATTTTTACTTGTCTATCTCAAAACTTAAGAAGAAACCCTCATACTATCAACCAGTTGCGAAAACGTAATTGTGAGAAACGACATTCTTACGAAACGTTATTTTATCAATATTATTAGCTTCTGTACACTGAAAATTAATCAAAATTCAGTCTGCAATCTGCGAGTACATAAGGAAATTTATAAGCAATTTTAACCCTTATCTGTTATTTGGTAAAAATGATATCCTCTGCTTAAGGAAGACTTCAGAGGATTTTTTTGCAGACTCTTAATCTATTTAAGGTATAATTCATCCTAAAAAGAATCTTTTGCAAAACTGCAAACGCATTTTTCTCGCAAATACGTTTTTAAAAATGGCTTGCACTTTCCTGATCACCTGTATTTGACCGACCGACTCGAAAATTTGCCAATAAAGAAAACGTGAAGTCACAGAATGACGTACAATTTATATTAAATTTTGCATTTTTTATTGATGTTTTTATAAAAAAAAACTGAGTCATGGCCAAGGGGATTCTGATTAATAGCATGATTTTAATTTTTGTTTCACGTCAACGGGGAGGGGGCAGCGATGTGAGCCGTTTGTCCCCGGAAATTTGCGGACTTCTTTTCGCGGAGCTCCGATTTTGGATTTTTTATTACAAAAAGGATTTGTTTACATGCCACAAATACTTAATAATAACTATAAAAATACCGCAGTCGTCTATATTTTTTCATTTTCATCGAAAAAAAGTATGAGCACCTGAAAAACGGTGCTCCAAGATAGAAGTCTCCCTTAAGGTACGGTTCCACGGTGCCTTTTTCTCTTGCGCTTAAGACAAACGAAAGCAAACGAAATGCCTGCACAAAAGCATGCCTTTTGTCTGGGAAATTAGTAACGTATGAAATAGCGCACGTATTCCCGCAGTTGTTGGGAACACTTGTCTCTTTTCAATCATTGCGTGTAATTTAAAGTGATAAGAACTACTACTCGAAAAGAAAAATTCGCCGAGTACTCATGCGAATGAATAATTGCACAGACTTTAAAATTGCGACTCTGCTGAAGTATTTAAAAGAATAACTTTAGTACCTCTTAGTTTAAGTTGACTTATTAAATTTTAGTAATAAAGTAAGGACAATTTATAATAATATTAAAGGAGAACAAAATTCACGAATGATCCAAAATAGTTCGCCTAGGTCAAATATGAAACAAAATTTATTTAAATCCGCCCAGACATTGCTTTAACAAGTTTGCACAGTACGTCGGTTCTGTTGACTCCACAATTTCGTGAGTTGTGAGCGCAAGTCCTTCATAATCCTTGCAGGTTGCAGAAACTTTAAAATTGTCTATTCCACTACTTAAACTTACCAGGTTTCTCCCGTAGACATCTTCAGACCGACTACGGGAGTGAGGCGAAATCGCCGTAACCTAGCAAGTTAAGGTAGTGGAATAGACAATTTTAAAGTTTCTGTTTTGTATTAATATATTAAAAATGGAATTTCAAAAAGAAATATCGATTACATTTACGTACGACAGCAGTTGGCCGACATTTTGTTTTATCAAGGAGAAAACATTTTTAAGTCGTAAAAATTCTAATTTACAGATAAAGCTTTATAGTTTAATAATATATAATCTGTTATACTGATATCTGTTGTTTTCACTGGAAAAAATTCCGAAAACCACCTAAACATCAGGCCTCCAGCCCAGACAAACCCTTAAACGAGCAAAACTTTGCACACACAAATTTGATCTAAAAATGTTAACATGCAACCAGCGTAGGCCGTTGGAAAACCCCTTTGGCATGCATGGCACGGTTTTTATCATAAGTACTAAAATTGTGTACTTTATTTCGGATAGATTTCGAAAACAATAAAGATCTAAAAACATGCATTTTGGTTCAAAAGTGTGTAGTGTAAATATTTATTATTTTTAATTCATCCTTCCCCCATTGTCTGAATTTGTTCCTAGTACTGACCGACCATTAAAGATAAATTAAGATGTATTGCATATTTTACGACAATTAAATTTATTAATTTAAAAAAATGCCAGAGAATAGAAATATTTTTAAATGTAGTTAAATTATTACACATACAACGTGCACTCGAGGCTCAGGCAAACATGCAAGCAACACATTTCCATTAATACTCACCTTAGAATTACTTGAAAGTGGAATGAAAACGGGCATCTGTATTGGACGAAATTTTTCCAAATCGATTTCTTCCCCAACAAAAACCACTGAATCGTCCAAAGTCTTACGTTTTTTCTTTTTAATTTTGACTGGAGTAGAAGAGTCGTCAAGATCAATGATATCCTTCTCGGTTAAATTCAAATTTGTAATAGAGTTAATCGGGTTGTAGAGAGGAACGCTAATGTCAGCATTACTAGGAGTAATATCTTCGTAGAATAAACTAACATTCTCTGTTGGTTGGGTTGTATTTACAAAACATGTGCTTTTAGGGCTTAATTGATCAGTCTTGTTTGGCGATATTGTCACAATGCTATCATTTACTGTACTAGCTTGGGAATTTTCAACTGTCTTGTCGTCTTCGTCGTCATCATCATCATCGATTACTATAACTTCTTGGCTCTGTTCAATTAAAATACATTCATTGTCCATCGTGGAATTTGTTTTTCCTAACTCAATCGAAGCCGAGGTCATTGAATCATTGGAAATGTACAAATTTTCCTTCATTCTTTTTCTCAATTTTCCTGTTCCGCTAATTCTTGTTAGCTTTTTTCTGCCACCTTCGACACGTCTATTGCTAGTTTCCTTGTCGCTTAAAGGAAGGCGGTTATCAATGGAACTTTCTCCATTTTCTGCAACTCTTTTTGCCTAAATTATTTAGAATTTTAATTTCGTTTTTATAAATCCATTCAATATGCAACATGCCTTCATAAACGCTTTTCGATTATTTTGTTTCCGGAAACCCATTTGATCGGAGACCTTTTTCATTATTAAATAGAGAAAAATAAACGAAAATATCTTAATAACCAAATATATTTTAGATATTAAATAATCTTTAGTACAGTTGCAATGGGAACTAACAGTATGTCATTATTGCCCAGAACTAAATATTAGTTTGCTTTAGAACAAAGACGGCGTATAATCATTTAACGCTGGATTTAGAGAATTTACAGATATTTAGGGAAAAATGAAGAAAATCTGCCATATACGTTTGCTATTAACGAACTTGAACTACATTATAACCACCATCATCATAATTCGGCCTTGATATTAAAAAAATCTCAACTTTATAAGGAACCTACAGCTATATCACTGTTACTCAATGTAAATAAAAAAAAACGGGGATAAAAATTACACAAATTCCAGAAATTATTTTCCCACATAGGCCTGCCTACCTGATAAATTACTCGAGCGGTTAAAAATAAATCCACCAGATGAACATCTCTTCCGCTAAAGAAGTCAAAACTACATTCAACAGGGTGCAGAAATCGAAAACAAACCAAACTAATCAAAAAGTATTGGCTACAATTACAATGTTGGTGTCTAGTCAATATATAATTCTGTTCCTTTCAATATAACAGTTGATAAAAGCCTAATTTAAGTGTTCGAATATTTTTATGAAAGTTCGCTGGTGTTTTGGGTTGAAAGGAAAGAACTGGCTTGAGAGGATAATAGATCATGCGCACAACCTTGACACATTTATTCGTTGCTATGACATTTTACCTGTTGCCACAACTGTTGGGCATGCGCTCAATCAGCGTTTACGAAAAAATTTCTACCCAGGCCATATCAAAAATCATCCCCCTGTCTGCATTTTTGTCATATTTCATTGAATTGCTTATGGCATTAGATCTGTTTGTTTCGCTCCACTTTTTCTGCACTGCCTGCACTGTGTGCAAAATTTACGTCAAACGCACAACACAAATGCACAACATTTGTTTCGCTGCAAAAAAGTGGAATTTATTTAAAACTCATTGATTTACTATTGAGTTAATTCCGACATTATTATTTCTTTAAATTTAAATTTTCACTTCTCTGAAATTTTCAGACATATGTAGACTGACAGAAAAGTTTTATCCGTTTGGCCGGTTGTCCCTGTTGAATGAGCTGGCAGTGTTTTCCGCAAAACATCGTTTGCTACGTCTGTAACGCCTTTAGGAATTATTCGCAGACACAATCGTATACGTAGTTCCGAAAAAAGTATGCTCGCGGAAAATAGTTATCATAGATTTATCCATATATGTACATCCGCCCGTCCGCACGATGACAAGAGAACAAAGCATAGTAGAGGGTTAAAATTTGGTGGGAGTACTCCCTGGTGTATTTGTGAGATCGAGTGGAGTTCTAAGTGGTCGAAATCAAAGGCAAGGGATTTGCGGGAATCTTACATTATCGTCAATTCTATAAAATAAGTGCCCAACAAATCAAGTGCTTTAAGTGCTCCTTTTCCATATACAATAACTTGCTAATTTCTGCTTCTTGTGGATGGAGGCGGATGGGAGCAAAGTCGTTTCAATTGGCGGAACTTCATCTCGTATATACACAAGTAAAAAAACCAAAAGTGGTCTCTAGGAATTTTCGTTCATCGTAAGGATGTATTTATTAATATTGTGGCTGGAACGGGTGTGGAATAGGTTTTAGGTGTATACATTTATAATATTTTACACACAACTATTGATCCTGTTAAGAACAGCTTGTGATCCAAAAATCAAGTCTCTACGTTAAGCCGTTCTTTTCTTAAGTAGTTCTTTTGTGGGTGTATTTTGCCCATTTACGAACCTGATTTTATAATAAAACCAAGCAGTACTCCAACTAAATTTACAATTCCTACCATGCTTCATTTTCCCTTAATCGAGCTGACGAATGGGCGAAGGAACAATTATGGTCTGAACGTTTTTCTCTACCGGTTTATTAATAAAGTTCTTTACAGAGCTAGCTGAACAGAACAAATTTTCTTTTTGTTCTTTTGAGAGCAAAACCAGAATTATTTTTTTGTTTTGTTTTTTCTTGAACAAAACTTTCAAATTTTTGGTTTTGTTCTGAACAAAATCAGAAAAAAGACCAATTTTTGCGGAAGTTATTTAAACCCTTGGTCTTAACCAAATCTAAAGAGAAATTCTGATGTCATTGACGCATTCTGAACTCACATGTTCAGAACATTTGTAGGTTCACGTGAAGTAAATTTCAAGTTGAGACGTTAAAAAAACTGCGAGAAATACTACGAAAAAGTAAAATTCCCCAACCTTTTCCGATTCTTTATTGTAGCAAGTTTCGGTTTGTTTACACCACCTCATGCTCAGCTGATCGTGTCAACTACCGGGCTTGTATCTAGAGTAGGCTGTGCCAATAAACAATTGACAAAAAATAACAGCTACTTTTCAATCAAATATTGCAAGTGCAGACGGGGGGTTAGGATATTTAAGCAAGAACAGAGCACAGCACCCAGATACACAACGAGTTACAGATAACAGAGTGGACGCAAGAATTGCGACTTTAGCTGCATCAGACATGGACACATATGTAGCTCATAAAATACCGGCACTGAGGAAGGCAAATAAAATAAAAAGAATTAAGGGTGTTATGATCAGAATAAGCCATAGTCATGGCCAAATGTATGTTTGCCGAAAAAAGGGCACCGAACACACCTTAAGGAAACAAGATATGGAATAAAATAGCAAGAAAAACATTTAAGCATTTAGCGAAGAGAAAAGGTTTAATGGAATAAAAATTTTAAATATAAAATAAGTTTAGTTGTGTAATAAAGTTGGTTTGTTCTTAGAATAAAATACAATAGGTGTTTTCGCGCCACACGTCTCAGTTGGTCACCTGAGACGAAACTTTGAGCAACCGTCTGTTATCTCAGTTCAGGAAATGTCAATTTGCACAGCTGTTAATGTAACGAACTTTTCCAATTTGAAATTTAGAAAATAATATTGCTTTCTGTTTGCTAAGAACACTATTTCGCCCGTTAACGCAAATATACAACAAAATACAAACAGTTTTAAAAAATTCAGCGGTACTAATAATATTTTAACTGAGACAACTGAGATGTGAAAAACCACTCTCACTTGCTCAGCTGCTCAATATTTATATGCAATTTTTTGTGGCTTAAAATGAACTGAGACGGTTTTACGAAAGCACATTTCAACTGAGACAACTGATAGTTCGCAGTTATTTCACTTGTCTCAGGTCGTGCGAAAGCACCTATTGTTTTATTTTTAAGAATTAGGTGCGGCAGTTATTATATTACACCCTGTACGTACTAGCTGCTTTAGTTCTAACGTCATTTACTAGGTCTGTCTGTTTATTTCTGTGTAAAAAAACGTGTGTAAAAACCAAATAAAAATATTCTTCTGGTGGAGGGTATAAAAATGGGATAGTAACCAGCCGCTTTTTGGGTAAACTGATGAGAACTGAGGAACTGTGAAAAGTAATTTTTTAAGTTAGTTTGGAAGAGATCAATGCATTTACAGAAAACCGTAAAACTAAATAAAAATGAACAAAATTGTCTGAAAAAGTTGATAGTTCCTATTTTTGCACACTGTAGTAGTAGTAGAGAAAGTGTTGGTGATGAAAACGAATAAATACACAAAATATGCACGAAATGTACACTTGACCCGAGTAAATTTGCAAAAAAAATCAAAATAAACTTTTTAAAAACTCGAGCGACGTAAGAAATATAAAATAATTTCTCAACACGATCAGCGTTTCTGATATAGAAAAACTAAACTCCTTTGGCTCTTCCTCAACAGCAGCACCAAAGGGTGAGCTTTTCTTTAGCTGCTGGACGCTTTCACACTTTTTTAAAAAGTTTATTTTAATTTTTTTGCAAATTCACTCGGGTCAAGTGTATATTTCGTGCATATTTTGTGTATTTATTGAAAATATTTTACGGCAAAATTGGTGTGACAGTGTAAGTGATCAGAATATGATACAGCTGTCTGGATCGGTGATTAAACATTTTTCTGGATTAACATCTAGTTTTCGGTTTCGTTTCCAGCAGCGAAAGAAAAGCTAACCCTTTGGTACTGCTGTTGAGGAAGAGCCAAAGGAGTTTAGTTTTTCTTTATCAGAAACGCTGATAGTGTTGAAAAATTATTTTATATTTCGCTCGAGTTTTAAAGTTTATTTTGATTTTTTGGAAACAAATAAAGTAAACAACATCAATCAGCTGTGAGTGGCGAACCACAAAAGAAGAACAATAGCCGAAATTTTGTCCACACTCATCAGCACGCGTATATTTTGGGTAAAAGGGGAAATTACTCGGCTGTCAAATCTCTTCAAGTCCAAAAGTAAACAGACGCAGTGTGGATGAAAATTTTTGGTTTTGTGTAAAAACTTTTGAGTCAACAGACAGACCTAATGTCATAAGAAAATTCGAATAATCCCTCAATATTTGAACTCCAGACATGTGGATCCAGAATAATTTTCGTTGAAAGGTGCTATCACAGGTTTTTGGAATTTCTAATCAATTTGAAAATATGTATGTTAAATAATTTCACATTTTCGTCTTACAAAATCTACTATCCATGCTACCAATAATAGCAGCAGTGCAATAACAAATATTTATGGCAGACAAAATAATGGATTATTTCAAAAACTATACTAATACTTACCGCTTTATACTTACCTGCTCCAAATGAAAATTTATAAGAAGTTTATCAAGTAAAAGAATTGTTTAACTGAAAAATACTATATTTCTGATAACTTTGGCATACAATAAATAAGTACATTCAATGCATTTAACTTAAAATGAGTTATACTAAAACAAAGAGTAAATCACAGTTCAAAAGTTTTTAATTCGTTAACGTCGAAGTATGTATTTAAAAAAAAAATTGAATCCAAAACCTTTTTCGGCGTTCAATTATATCTATTTCTTCAATTCCTCGATTTCATTAGTAACGTTTTTACGTGCTATGTCTTCAAATCGGTTGTGAAAGTCGGAGGTAAGATATATTGTCGGAATGGTTAAAAAAGTTTGAAGTATCTGAAATTGTTGCAATGAACATTTTACAACAAATACCGACAAACATTATCACATGAAAAGTCTTACCTTTAATCGCATTTTCTTATAACTAGCGTCGTCGAGATGGGAATATTCTTTTCGCAATAGATGGGTATAAGTTTTATATTCTTCCGTAGATGACCTGGACAGATAAGGTTTGTAAAAATGATCATATGGAACAATTCCAAGAAAAATGATATAATTTATGAGATCAAACGAATTTACTTCTAAAGCAAAATTTTTTTCAAATCAATGCGCATATTTGAATGATATAAGTTAATCGGACTAGGTGTCTTTTAAAATACAAGTGCATTGTTAACTGATTATATCGCTTCGTACGTTAGCTTTAGCTTTGTCGTCATTACTTGGCAAGATATGGAATTATAGCTTCATAACTTAGAATATAAAACTAGAGAATAAGAGTTTTGGGTAAAAAAACAAAATCAGAATTGTAACACAATCCTGATCAAGAGCCTCGCGAATGTCTGTTGAGTCAATCCATATCAAATCATCCAGGTCATGAAACCCATGGTCTCAGATTTTTATGAATTTGTTTTTGCATATGTTCCATTTACTATCCTTATTATCCATATAAAATTTTGTTGTGATATCTTGAATACTTTTTAAGATATTAATTTCCAAGAATTTACGAAAAAAGACGTTTTTGCATTACCGAGGACTGTAGCGGTAGTGATACAGTTTAAGTTAAACTTTCATATCTATTAAATGGTGCAGTCATTACCAGCTCAAACTTGACTTTCATAAATATTTTGAAGAAAAAACAAAATTTTAAAATGATATTTAAAAGGAGCTGCAATAACCAAAAAAATTTTGTTTTTAAAATAATCCTAACAGTATGGACTATGGTTCTGGAATAAAATTGGTGGTAATTTGACTGTCAGTGCATCAGAACCACCCCTTGCTTAACTTAATTAATTTTTTTCTACGTTAAAATATAAAAACCCCGACACCTAGCGTTAAAGGAAGCCGGCGACCCCAGGTGTCTGTGTGCCAAAGGTAGTCGATTCCACAAACGAACCACCCTACCCTGGAAAGATAAATCCACATTGCGAGACCGAAAAGGCGGCAATACCAATATACTGGATTTCACCGAACTGGAGAAACTGAACCAACAGAACAAGTAATTGGGGAGCTTTGAACTTAATACCTGGTGAAGCAGTTCTAGTGTCCGCAGAGAGAGAAATTCCATGAAGGAGCAGCAAGGAATGTGTGCGTTGGGCCTGAAACGTGATCTCTCCTGTCCAACGAGAAGATTTACCTGACGCCTGAGTTAAAATAAGTTTTCAGTCTATTTAGCTGGCCTACACTGCATCCCGAAAAGGCTTCACATCCATAGCAAATGATCGGCATGAGTAGTGGTTTGACCAACAAGGCCCTGAGCTATTGTGGAGTGAAGGACCTAGTGCAGTATAACTTGTGAAGGGCGAAGAACACTCTTTTTCTTACCTGGCTTATGTGGGGGGGCCCAGGTGAGGCACTCTTCTAAAGTTAAGCCCAAAGTTAAGTGATTTGTAATAAAGTGTCTGTTTACGTAAAAGATTGCATCCAGTCGTTGTAGTTATTGTTTCCTATATTATCCTATGACAAAGTTATATATTTATCCTATCGTTGTAGTTATTGTTTCCTATATTATCCTATGACAAAGTCTACACGTGTCGTCTGGAACTGTCACATATTTAAAAATGTGCTTACTGTAGTTCTTTGTGTTAATACGTTTGTCATGTATAGCAAACAAGAAGCACTTCGTCTCATGGAATATACCCCTAAAAACAGATTAGTTCGCCTAGCAATAATGCGATACAAAATAGTCCGCCTGTCATCAATGTTCGTAATATTCTAAACAGCTCAGATAAAATCTGAACGAAAACCTATTGCTACCTCTCCAGATTTGCATGCCCAATGAGAAATTATTAAAGAAACTTGGCATTCAAATACAGCGGAAATCACTGTAAAGTGGCAGGAGATGATTCAAAAGGATATCTTCATTCTCCGCTGACACATGTAGAAGGACTATGAACAAATTGGGTTATTTTTTTTAATAGTTATAGTTTTATTTGGATTTTTGAATTTGAATCTTATTTTATTCTTACAGCAGAAAGAAAAACCATTCCTAACTGAAAAACAAAGAAAAAAAGAGGCAATGCTTTGCTAAAGCTCACATCTTAGGCAGTGGGCATTAGGAAAAAGTTCTAAGCGTATAATTCGCCAACAGAACGAGGCCTTTGAATAAAATTATTCGCGATTTTCAAAATGGAATTTCTCAAAAATTAATTAGTGAAAAATATTCTTTAAACAAAAGTGTTGTTTCAAAAATTATCAGCTTTTCACTGGATCGACGAAAACTGTACACGCGGGTGGAAGACCAAGAAAAACAACGGTACAACAAGATCGCGTAATTATTAGAAAAATTAAGTGTGATCCTTTCATATCCTCAAAGCAAATCGGCAACGAAATAAAGCGATCTGCAGAGGTTGTATTATTTTTTCGCAGGCCTGCAAAAAAGCAGCAAATTTGAAAGCTCACTTAAGTTGGATCGTCCAAAAGTGGAACACGGGGCTCTTTTCTGATAATACTAATACTAGCTAATACTACGTGAGACATCCAAAATTGCAAAGGCTTAATCCCAGATTCTGCAATACTACTTTAAAACATGGCGGAGGCAATATAATGGGTCTGGGGTTGCTTGTCCGGTCAAGGGATTGGGCCGATTTTCAAAATTGAGAATATTTTGGACAGTGTCAAATACAGAAACATTTTAGAAGACATTGTGCTGACACACGCGGAGGAATAAAAGCCCTTAATATAGCTCTTCCAGCACGATAATGACCCGAAGCATACCTCCAACTTGGTTAAGGACTGGCTTCGCGAGAAAAAAATTAATGTCATGAAGTGTCCTGCCCAATCCCCTGACCTTAATCCCATAGAAAATCTATGGGAAATTTTAAAACGACGACTGAACCAGAAAAATTATGCTAATCAAGCGACCAAAAGAGAATGGGAAAACATCCCCAGCAACTTTATAACTAACCTAATTAAATCAATGCCAGAGAGGTGTCAAGGTGTTATCAACAATAATGGCATGTGCATGTGCAAATATTAGTTAAGTCTTGAGAGTATTAGTGAATTTGTTTTCAGTTTCCAATGGTTTTGGCCATGGAAAATCTTAAGTTTCAATGAATTTTGTTTTTTTTACTTTTCTAAAGACAATAAAATTGTAGTTTTCCTGAACATAATTGAAAGTAGTAATAAAGTATTGAAATAAGATACATTTGGTTTTTGCCTGGCGTAATTTTCCAGTTTTATTATCAGCAGTTCTTTTTCCTATATCTAGGTAGGAATTCTCACGAAATTGGTTGTTTTCAGACAACCTGGTTGCCTTGTAAGTACGCAAAAATGTAAAAATTTGTAGAGGTTGAATTTAACAAGCGTGTGTTCAATCGGTTGAAGGGGAATGCCAACCGTTTTACAAAATTTTTACTCGTGGCAGTCCAAGCGCTATGTAGTGTCAAAATCACACGCCAGCTTCCAAATAGGCAACTGAGGATTTAGATGCAAGTTCCGGGGAACAGCATGGGAGAATTAAAGATCATGCGCACAAACTTGCGTTTGAAATGGTTTGGTTGTCTAGAGGCAACCATTTGGTTGAGAATTCCTACCCTAGTTTCCAATGTTTTCGTCACCACTGTATGTCGGCAAGAGGTGTTGGTGTTGTTGACTTCATTTGGTTGACGGTAATGTCAATGCAGTAAAGTATATAGAAATATTGGAAAACCAGCTTTTACCTTCCATTCCGTTATTGAAGTACGCAAAAGGTGAATATATTTTCCAACAAGATGGAGCCTCTTGCCATTCAGCTAGGGCCACTAAAGCTTGGTCGGCCGCAAAAAATGTTCCTCTACTAGAATGGTCACCGAATAGCTTAGACTTATCCCCGATAAAAAATTTGTGGGGTAAAATAAAACAGAAATTACGTAAACCCCAAGAATATTTAGGAATCGAAAAAATATGGAAATCAAGTGAGCCCCAAGATGCACAAAATTAGTACATACGATTCCTGAACGCATCAAAAACGTCATACCAAATAAGGGCGATATAACCTAGTGGTAATCATTCACCAATTTTCTCGCCAATTAGGAAAAAATTAGAATCGAAATGGTTCGTATTATTGCTAGGCGCTCAGCGTGCAATATCAGTTTCGTTTTTAGTTTATAATTTTAAGAAAACTAGAATTATTGTTGTGTTCTATCAGGAATATTTTAAATTGGAATATACCTCTGTTAACTAAAAGAAGGCATTTGGATTAACTTTTGCATTATTCTGTTAAACTATATATTTTCCTTAAAAATGCATTAAAACTAAAGGTAGGCGAACTATTTTGCAGAGGAGTAGTGTTTATGTAGCAATGTTTTGTGTAGTCATCAACGTTTTGTTGTGTAAGTTATTATCATCATCAGTAAGATTTTAAATTTACTATTGAGCATGTCTTTAAATCTGATTACGACACCATTAAAGAGCCTGAAATTCTGCTGCAAAAAACTTTCACTTAAATCGGATTTTAGCTCTTTCTCTCGTTTTATATTCTGAGCACGGGAAAATTAATTCACTTAACAGTTCTCGCTTAGCTGAATATAATGAAAATTTTAAATTCTACCCCAAAATTAGGAGATCTATGTCTTGAAATATGTTAGCGTCTGCTTCGGATTCTGGAAGTTCTTCAGTCGACGCATCGCCAAATAGCCTAATAACCCGTTTTATATTTATCTGAAAAAACAAACTTGATATTACCCAAAAATTTAAATTTACGCTATCGTTGCGTCTACTTACATCGCCGAGGTTAGCTTCCTTGCAAAATTGTCGAAATATTTCACAATTTTCTACAACACAACTTTTCTTCACATCAAACGAATAATATTGAAAAAACACGGCCAGAATAACAATGGGATTTACGTCGTTCAGAAATTCCTTTTTTCTCAATAAAAGTTCATTCCAATTATGAAAAAATCTGCCAGGTTCCGATAACTTTTCGTGTAATTTTTCAAACCATTTTGATGCAACGTCTTCAGGTACATTTAAGTCACCGCACATTTTATACCAAACTGAATCCATTAAATATAAGAAAATGTAATTTTTCGGCTTTTATTAAGGAAAAAGGAACTCTTTCAGATGACTCACAAACGAAAATCACTTATTTTGACAAAATTCAACCAATCGATTTTTCGAAAAGCATTTTAACTGTTATACTGTATTTACCTTTATAGCTGAAAAGTGTTATACTCACATGGACGTTATATTTTTTATTCGACTTGAAAATAATGCTTTAAAAAAATATTGAAAATATCAACTAAGAATAAAAACAAAATCTAATGCAATTCAAATCATTAGAAATAAAATTTAAACAAAATTGAAAGCGCGAAATGGCAGTCGACGATTTCATAAACAATTCCGTTCTCACCTCGGCACTATTTTGGTTTTCCTCGACATTTGCAGACTTCCTATTTTTTCGTCTAGGCCTACTTTTACTATCTTTTACGTTGGGTTTCTTCGCTTTTCTGCTCCTGCGACGAATTGTCAATTTCTTTTTTGTTGTTGCAGATCCAGTTGAAACCCTCATTTCAGCATTTTATTCGCTTAGTTTGCACTTTTGATAGAAACGAATTTATTTATTTTCGTATATTAAATGTAAAAAATCAACCAAAATGATAATTCAAAACAATAATTTTGGAAAATGTTAATTTAACTCGCTCCTAAATTTTGACAATTGCTGTTGAACATTACAACTGACATTTAATTTTGTTTTAAATTATATTTTATTCACGAAAGTTGGCATATTTCTGCAACGGGTTACACAAAAAGTGATAGGATATTTTTAAGGAAAGGGTAATTATAGGTTTTTAATTACATTTGGTTTAATTATTATTAAGGGAAAATTTAAAAAAAAACTCGCAAAGAAAGAAATTTATATTAAATTATTTTAATTTCAATTAAGGATAATAATTCTACATTACCAACCTGAGAAAAAGTGACAATTGGAAATTAATCTAGATGTCAAAATTTTTCAAGGAGGGATTAGAGGGATTTTATCAATATTAATAATTTTTTATGGTGATAAATAATTGTTTTTAATATTAGTAAGGACAACTGAATACGAACCGTCTTCGGAAATAGTTATTCATTGTCATCAGGTAAATCCGGCCGTTTTTTTCTGTAAAATAGTGATTTTCAAAGTTAAATTAAAGAAAAATTTATATTTTCAGTCAGTCATGGATTTTATTGTGGCGATAATAATTTTTGTGGTGATATTTTTAATGTGCAGTTTGTGCGGATGGTGTTGCCGCTCGAGAAAACAAGGACTTATATTTTCAAGTAAGTAAATTTGCTTTGTTTGCGCTACCACTTGTTGAATTTCAGTCACATGCCGGGCATGGCAGATATTTAAAACTAAAACTATTTAATTTTTACGAAACGAAGTTTAATTAAGTTGATGTAGGAAGTAAGCTAATAAATGAGTTTTTTAAATAGCTAACACAGCATGAAAACATTAAAGCATTGCGGGTGTCAAACACTGATGAAAACATAGATTATCGGGTTTCTTCACGGTACATCAAATGTGTTTTGCTTTATATATACAGGGTGTTCGGAAAATGTGTAAAAATTCTATACCAATGGATTCTTTGAAGTTTCCTGATCAAAATTTTCTTCCATACGGGGGGAAAAATGAACCCTTTCCCTTCAAAATCGCGTTTGAAAATGTTTGTTCCTTCAAAGGAAGTGTGCTCACTTAAATGCTTGTAAGTCCTTTCAAGGACGTCGCAAGACCAACATTCAAAGCTTTTTTAAAATAGGACACTTTATCCTTTCTAATGGTAGCCAGGTTCAGGTGCGACAGTACCTGAACGAAGCTTATAGAACGAGATGGATTGGTCGCGGTGGACCCTGTGTTTGGCCAGCAAGATCTCCTGATATAAATCCATTAGACTTTTATCTATCATTGTCTATAGTTCAGAAATAAGATCAGCAGAGCAATTGTGGCAAAAAATCTGTACAGCTTGTGACCAAATCAGAAATAAACCTAGACTTGAAGGTGTCATCTATAGGTCTCTTATTTCGAGAGTATGTGTGTTCTGCAGGATGGGGGCCACGTAGAATACTTAACTTAGAAATAGCATTTCTCGAGCAGCATTAAAATGTTAATAACTTTTGAATGGCTGCAGATATCGAGTTAATCTTTTTTTTGTTGTAAAGAGCTTCCTGAGAGCCTCTTAAGGATAAAAAAATTACATCCTTAGTGTAAAAATTTTACAAGATCAAGGATAACATACCAACATTTTGTGCAAAAGTTTCCCAATACTTCTGTTTCAGGTCCAATAACTCGAAAATGGCATGGTTAAGAAGAAATTTTCTTTGCTCACAGTGTTAATGATTTATAGATCAAAAACTGTGATGAACTATGCAGTAGTTTTCTGATATAAAGAAAAAATTTGATTAGATTAATAAAAAATGACCAAAACTTTACGATTAGATAATAAGAGATTACAGAAAAAGGTAATTTTTTCTAATGATAGCATTATACGATCGAGGAAAGAGAAATAAGTTCTTTTCCAGCAACTAATTAGCAACAAATTCACTGAATGATTTAGACTTCGTCCCGATTCTGTAAATTCATTTTTCATGAAGGTGTTCTGCTAACTTCAGCTGAACTTAGCAGAACATCCCATTTTTTTTTTAATAAAAAGCAACAAATTATTTTTTTCTATAACTAATTAGCAACTATTTAGCAACAAATTATGAGAGTGTTAGATTTTTGATTCGAGAAATGTGTTTTGCTAAGTTGATTTACATCAAAAATCCCATTGGAAAAAATTGTAAAACTAGTGGATTCAATGCCAGCTCGTTGCAAGGCTGTGATTGATTCACGTGGGTATACAACAAAATATTAATTACGAATATTGTTAAGTTATATTATGTGAATATTATAAGAATATTTTAACGTTTTATTTGAATAAAATTTAGTTTTGCTTCAAAGTCGCGTTTTTTTTGCTCGCTCCTTAGCACAGACTGTTTGGACTTTTATGTACTATTCCTAAAATAATACATGAATCCTTCTGGTTACCTAGCAAAATAAAGGCAATATTAAGACGCGCTGATGTATAAAGAAAAATGGTTTCTGCGATAACTGCTTTAAATATTACATAGTTCCACCTCTGAACAAGGCAGCTGTTGCATTTTATTTGCTTGCGACTGTATGATATAAAAGAAGAAAAAGTAAATAAAGAATAAAGTTAAGCAAATTACCAACGAAAAGGAGAAAAAAAAAACAAATCAAACAAAAGAAAAGCTAAATATAATTATGTACTTAATGAGAAGATAGCACCCAAATTGCTGCAGTGAGACTTAGAATATAGTCAATGTCTTTATAGATTTACAGAAAACTCTGTTGACTCAGTGCGGTGAGTATTATGTGGCAAAAGATTCCACTTAGAAATACTTCGGACAAAGTAAGAACGCTCGCCATACTGAGATCTATGCCGTGTGATTGATAGGTGTGTTTGGTCGATTGGAGGAAGTCCAACTTCTGGAACAAATATGCAGGTTGTTCGCTGTATATAAGTTTGTGTAGAAACTTCAGTTTACCATGCGCCAAATAGGTTTCTAAAGGATGACCAAGCAAAGATGTTGTATAGGGAGAAATGTGACTATTTCGGGGCAACTTGTAGATAAAACGTGTCACGTCATTAAACGCCACCAAGAGTTTCCTACGATATACTGAGTCAAGAACTGAGAAGATTATACAACCATAGGCGAAATGAGGTATAATAAGAGCTTTCACGAATTTTTTCTTTACGTGCAGCGTTAATACACTGAAATTCAACTAAAGCTGTCGTAAGCAACCGTATATCTTTCCTATTGTAGCATTAATGTAATTGCAACAAGTTAAATTAGAGTTGAGCTCAAATCCAAGGTTTTTAACTGAACTTACAAAAGCTAGCCTAGAATTGTACAAGAGTATCGTCGGTAAATTATTTGAATCAATATCGCGCCTGTAGATGGCTAAGCAATTAGACTTGCTAGAATTCAATGCCAGATTATTTTGTTCATATATTCGTGCCAGATCATCATTTATTCTGCACGCGCAATCTTCCATTAAGCCGATTGGTCTACTCAGATAGATTTGTACGTCATCAGCATATAAATGAATAGATGCATCTTTGATAACACTTGGAAGGTCGTTAATGTATAGGCTAAAGAGTAGAGGACCAAGTATAGATTCCTGTGATACCTCGCAGTTCAGAAACACGCTGCATTAGACAACATTTTGTACTTTCACAAATTAACTGCGACCATCTTAAAAGTCTTTTTTAAACTCATCAACTGCTGAGATAATGAGAATATTTTGTTGAAGTCTTAAACAACACCTTCGGACCTTCGAATTATCCTTCATACGAGCATGAACACCCGCCAGCTGCGGCCAACATTAACACGAGAACTCCGAAAAAATTGGAGTTCGATGGCGCAATTAAGTCGATGAACCTCGGTAAGTCCGCAGGGATTGATGGAATACCAGTGGAACTACTTAATCCAGAAATGTTGGGAAACCCAGACCTATCCCAGCGAATGGAAAACAGGCCTAATTGCGACGATTTCCAAAAAGGCGACCTGAGGAGATGTAGCAATTGGCGCGGTATCTGTCTTTTAACCGCAGTCTCCAAATTGATGGCTAATATCATCTTAATGCGAGTCAATAATACAATCGAGCACACTGTTATCGATTAACAGGCAGGCTTTCGTGACGATTTCTCCTGCAGCGATCACATCAACACCGTCCGAATTTTCATCGATCAATCCGCCGAATGGAGATCCCCTTCACATCTAATGTTCTTTGATTTTGACAAGGCGTTTGAAAGCGTTGATCGCGAGTATATATGGGTAGCTTAACGCAGGAGAGGCATCTTCTTAATGACGTATTGTGCAGCGTCCTAGAAGACCAAAAAATAAAGCAAGAGAAGCAAATAAAGCAAGTGGATACATTTTGCTATCTCACCCACCTAGTTACAGAACTATTCACCCTCAACATTCTGACTACTGATACACAGTGTCATAAAAGAATGAGAAAATTCATTTTTCAACATTTTTTATGACCGAAATATTGACAAAAAAAGGACCGTTTACACGGCAGTGACAATTTATGATATAAATTATGACGAATATGAAACGGCATAAGTATCGTACCTGTAGTTTATAATGCATCGGTATATTGATTTTATTTTTATAAAAATACGTCGGTTCTCAGGCGATAACGTCATTCAAACAAAAGTAGAAATAATCTTATCTGTCGCTTATCACACTTTAGTTAATATGAACAATTTCATTACGAACTTTCAGTCAATTTAACTTGGTGATTAAGTGAGGAAAGAAATCTGCAACATGTCTTATTATTATGGAATTATTATCGGTGTTAGTGTCGGCTTAACGATTTTTGTTATAGTCGCAATAATAACTTACTGCAGAAGGAAACATAATTTGAAGGGAGTCGTTTTGTCATGTTAGTAGTGTATATTAAGTATAACATTTTGTATATGTAGATTGAATTATTTTTGTACGTAGCTTAGTTATTTAGTATTCAGCAGTCCAGTTCAAAGTCTACAGTAGTATTTTTTGGGATTTTTGAAAATATACGGAAAAATTAAATTGTCAATTACGAAGAGGATGATGATTCTCCATTATAAGTGTGCTTCATATATTGTTTGTCATTGAGCCAGGCGAGGTTCTTTTTCCACTCATTATCTCAACAGACGGTAACTGAAATTGGAGTGATCTTCTCGTAAATCTGAATAAGCATTCTTGTTGTATCTTTTCGTCTATATGTTGCCTTATTCTCTCTTACCACTCGCAAGTTGCAGTATTTTCAAAGGAATTTTATTCAAAAGATAAAAACTAAAATTCCCCATTTTTAATGGTTCGGCTTAATTCTTCAACTAAATTTATTTGTTTTTACCTCTACACAATTAAGAAATTTACATTATCTTAGGAGTACGCGTAGGATGATAAACAAATAGCTTATTTAAGTAATATAAAAAAAAATTCATTGTAAAAACACATATGGGAAAGAAGAAATAAATATTTTATATAAAAAATTCGAAACTAAACTTTAGCATTATCCATATAAATATAAATTATCTTGACTATTGCAAAAAAGAAAACAGTAAACGCTTAGAAAGAGTAATATAATTAAAATAAAAGTTATATAAAAAAAATCCAATCTACAAATTTTTTTTATAAATTACAATCCCTGAGAAAAGTGAGTGAACTGTTGGGAGTGGGAGCTGATTCCACAGTCTGGCCGCCTGGACATAAAATCGACGCTCAGATACCACACAGGTAAAACGTGGAATGATCAGAGCATTAGTGCGTGCAGAACGAACAAACTGGAAATTACTATAAAGATAATCATGTTTTTTTTAATACAATATATTGTAGACTAGCATTAAGATTCGTTGATACAGATAAGATGCGATAGAACATCCAACAACAGAACAAATATAAGGGGATACATGGTCATATCTACGAAACCCATAAATATACCGTACAGCCGAATTAAGGGCTTCATTTATCCATTATTCCGGCATATATCTCACAACTGTACGTAATTAGCGGAAGAATTAACGTCCGAACGAGCATCAATTTAGTGAAAATAGTAGTATATGATGATGAGGCAGAGAGCTTGCGAATGGTGCTGTATATTTTAGAAACAATGCTACTAATATAATTATTCCAAGTCAAAGTTTTATTAAATATGACACCGAGATTCTTAACGCTAGTGCTCTTTGTAATAGGGAATTGATTAAGAGTAATTTACGGAAAACAGGAAGTGTCCAATGCATGCTAATATATCATAATCCCATTAAATTTAGAACGATTTAGGACTAGATTATTATCCTTGGTCCAGGTAGAGACAGCGGAAAAATCCGCATTAAGCTTATCTATAACATCATCAATGAGCCCCAGAGGCATTGAGATATATAACTGTAAATCATCAGCATAGAAATGAAATCTCGAAAATTTAATAGTATTTGGCAAATCATTAATAAAAACCAGAAAACCAGATGTCAAGTTATTACAGTTCACCATTTGCATTCTACCGCTTACAGACTGGGCTTGAAAAATTGTATATGTTCCTAAGCTTGCTAATTAGCATATTATGATCAACTTTGTCAAATGCCTTGGAGAAATCCAAAAGTACGAGCGCAGTGATATTATCATTATCAATCGAGATGCGAATGTCATCAGTAATTTTTCAGAGCGTCGTAGTACAACTAAAACGAGATGTAAAGCCAGACTGACAAAGATTTATAAGATTATTGCTATCCAAATACAGAAATATCTGCTTGTGAAGAATATGTTCGAACGCTTTAGATAAAAATGGCAGAATAGATATTGGTCTGTATTCAGCAATAGTTGACTTGGGATTCTTCCTAATTGGGATAATCTTGGCTTTTTTCCATTGGGAAGGATATGTGGAGGTTAACAGAATCGTATTAAATACATGGGCAAGCGGCAGAATAATAAAAGGAAGAATCAACTTAACAAATTTAGGGTGAATGCCATCCAAAAGTAATTTACAATTAATTAAATTTTTTGGGAATCTATAATATATGTATACACTTTTTCAAATCATATTAAATTTAGTTGTTTATTTAATTCTTCTCTAAAAAATTTTCATAATTTTACATTGACCCCATCGCTATTTAGGATTTCTTTTCAATTAACTAATACACTGGATGGGGTTAAACGTCAAAACAGAAATGCAAACAAAAATCTTTAATCGTAATTATTTAATTAAAATAACTTGAAGTTGCCTTTAATCTGATTGCTTTAAAACAGTGATGTCCAAACCTATGCCCGCGGGCAAGTGAGCTTTTGAGCTTTTTAATTCGTATACGCACTTGTTTGGCTGTATTCGATTTCTTATTTTTGCGTTTTTTAATCAATAAAGCATACAAAAGTTAAAAAAATCGTAATATTTAAGTAGTTTTGTAAGCGATTATACAATACCTTAAGATATACAACTTTTTGCAAATATTTTAAGGTTCTAAATTAAACAAGCAGGACGAAATGCTTCTAAAGCTTTTAAGCTTTCTTCACATTAAGTAGTGTGAGTTTGGCCATCACTGCTTTAAAATATACGAGTGATTAGAAATATTTTTGTTTGTGATTTAAGTTATCTATGGAAAGAAATCCCTGGAACTCGCCGGTCAAAATATGCCTTCTTCGCGATGAGGATAAATTTCTCCTTCGTATTTCTCCCTTCGAAGTGCTTCACTCACACATATTACACGCACACGTTATAGCCATTCCTTAGTTATTAGTTCGAAGCCTAAGTTTCGATGAGAAGGCTATCCAAATCCACATTTTTTAAATCCCGATATACGAAATCATGCCCGATACTATACCAGGTTTAATATCATATATAACTTAAATCAGGTCATGTCTATATAAAGTAGGTAACATAATTTAGTTATAAAATAGACCAAGGTTAGACACAAGAAACAAATCTAATAGAGTAGAAGAGGTCTCCGTGAAACGTGTAGGTAAAGTCGAATTCACAATAGACAAACCAAAACAATCCATTAATTCAAGGAAAGCACTAGGAGAAAATTTGGGAAAATGCTGAATTTTAGGAAATCACAAAAATTGTTTTTCCACTTTTGGAAGTGACTGTACCTGCTATGGTAGGAGTTAGATCATCATTGTTGACAATTGGAGAATTCATTGGGATAGTAGTCTTTTAGCGTTTGTTTGATGTCGCTGTGTTGTGTGGATCAAAAGACAAAAATAAAAGAGTAATGTACATACCATGAAAAACTGAAATTTATGAATCACCCTGTAACTCCCAAATGGTTGAGATTGCCCCCTCCCTGCCATACAATGTTTTGTTTGCCTTGGTGAGATCTATTACCCCACTCATTTTGGCACGTCAGATCTGAAACACCCTGTATAGACCAAACAGATTTTAAGTTATGTGAGCCACGGTTCAAAATAATCACAACCAGGAGTCATAGAATTTTTATGTCACTGAAAATGAGAATCACCCAAATATATAATAAAAGTATGTTAACTCTTAATTGGAGATTCTTAACATATTATGTCGACATCTTTCTAATTAGAAAAATCATAAATTAAGTCGTAAATTCTAAATCTGAAAATAATAGCCTTATATTTTACTATTAACGTGGGAAGTACTTCATTAAATATGTTGCGGTAAACAGAACACACATACCAATACCATTTGTAATTATTAATTTCAAAACCCAAAATAGGAAGAAAATACATTATGTATACGTTAGATCTAATCTAATCTAAGGAAATACTTAAGCACTCCTGATTCACACGACAAAATGGGCTTTATCGTAATGTTGCTCCCCATCTTTCTCAGTCCGCTTAGTGCGCTATTATTAAGTTTACTAATTATGTATTTTAAATGGAAATCTAAAACAATTGTTTATTCAGGTCAGAATTTAAAACTTAACGGAAATTCAAGTGATTATATTATTAATAGTGGATAAAAACAAACATACTGCTTTTTCGAGAATATCAGGAGAATATAGATTTCTTTAAACATGTTTTTATCACCATCACACTGTGAAACATCATTGCATCCCCAAAGGGAAAAGAGTGAAGTGTAATAGTTTTACAATTTCCGGTTTCGTATTGACGATAAGCTCCTGTTTTTTTTATATTTATAACAACTGATTATTGAGTGTTAAAAATAAAATAATTAAGAAAATTGAGTAATGACTAATAGTGATCTAGCGTAAATTGTTTCATATAGTTATATTACCTTTTAGTAGTATATTAAGCTGATGTACATATTCGTATAACTTGATATCATCAAATCTTATCACCTTATAATTCGCTTTTTATGTAAAAGCTCTTAACTTGACGTTATCAGTTAATTTAAATTGTTCGGGTTGAAAGGCACGCTAATTAAAATGAATGTCACCGGTGTAATAATAATCGTAGTTCTTGTTGTATTTAGTTTATTTTTATTAGTTGCTATAATAAAATTCTTAAAGAGAAATCGCCTTAGAGGAACTGTTTTTCAAGGTAAGTTCGAATTAACTAGGAAGTCCAAACAACTTTTTTATACCGATGAATGTGCATATTTTAATACATTGCGAAGTATTCTAAAAGTATTGTAAGATTACTATGAACGAATTTACATTAAAAGAAACGAATATTAGGTTGATTTACGCTTAACATCTCGAAACTACACTTAACCAAAGCTTACTATTACTAGATAAACGGCTTCGAACAAAGTAGTGAACAATTTTTGGTTGCTTTTGTATATTTCCCGTATCGGGCAACACTGCAGTCAGAATTAAAAATTTGTTTTCCGGGAGAGTTTGTGGATAAGAGACACGTATACTTTTCATATATGCATTTACAAATATCAAATGAACTTCGTCATTAAGGGATCAGAATACATCGACAGTTTACGCACATAAGTAACTAACTCAGTCATATGATTCACATGAATTCTTTTTATTGGTCGTACTTGTACATTTTTCTCTTTGACACGATTTGGCGGTACTTTTTGACAGGAGTATGTGATTCTCTCCGGATGAGAACAGTATTTTGACAGGAGTAAGTGATTCTCTCAAATAATTTTGGCAGGAGTAAATGACTGCACACTACCTCTACTCTTTATTTGCATGTATGTATATTCTTATGACTTTAAAATCTGGATATATTTCGTTTTACTGTGGTGCCAGTGTTACTTTTTCAAGACTAGCTGTGTATTTTAGGCAGCCGGTTATCTAGTAGTAAGTAATCTTTGACTTAACTATCCTTCTTGTCATGGTGTTTCAGATCTGACGTGCCAAAATGAGGGGTGATAGATTTAACCTAGCCAAATAAAAAACTGTATGGCAGAGGGGTGGGGGCAATCTCAACCGATAGGGAGTTACAGGGTGATTCATAAATTTCAGTTTTTCAGGGTATGCACATTACTCTTTTATTTTTATCTTTTCATTTACCCAACACAGCGACATCAAACAAACGCTAAAAAACTACTATCCGAATGACATTTGATCTAACTCCTACCATTTCAGGTACAGTCACTTCCAAAAGTAAAAAAAAAATTTTTTCGGTTACGTAAAATTCAGCATTTTCACAATTTACACCTCTTTTTTATTTTTATTGAAAGAAAATTGGGAATTAAGACACCTAGGTCCTTAGTTTTGTAACTCTTGTTAAAGGACAACCTTCTATGGTAAACTTAAATTGAAAGGGAGATCTTTTTCGTGAGAAAGACATAGATTTACACTTGCCAATATTTAGGGGAAGATCGTTAATGGAACGCCAATTCTGAAAGGTGTCCAAGTCAGAATTTAAAAGTAGGAAATCGGCATTGTCGGACACAGTACGAAATATCTTAGCGTCGTCGGAATGACAAAGAATATTTGAGTGAGACAGAATCGTAGATACATTATTGATATAAATTATAAGTAACAATGGCCCGAGGTGGGAGCCCTGCGGTACACCGAAAGTGTTACAAATAACATCACACAGAGCTCCACGCTTTGACCATGTCTAAAAATTCTCCAAATCTGTGCTTGGTTGTACACTTAAATCATATCTCGAAATTAGAGTTATTTTGTTTATACGAAATATTACTATATTATGAACCAGACACCTACTTACTTATTTAATAAATTGAATTTTGTTCAGTCTGTAAGAACATTTAACTTAATTCAGCTAAGTTTTGGTTGTCGTGTTTCTCAACGTCAATATTTTTTTCCAATCGGTGAGACTGTGGAACTCCCTCCCTCGTGTTATAAAGTGCTGCAGCAACGGCCGTAGTTTTAGATTACTTCTATATGATAAAAGAGAATGCTAAAAACACCCAGCGTCGATTAAAATTATTTACATATGGTATGGTAGCGCATAAATAGTAGGTCACAAATATCTAATTTGTTTCTCATGAAATAATCACCAAGACGGCCTGCGCGTACACAAAGTAGGTCTAGGACCCCCGACACCGACTTAGCGGCATATTTATGTAAAATACGAACTGGTGAACCAGCTGTGAGATTAGAAAGTTTTTTCCTCATGTCAAGGCACACTCTAGAAAGAAAAATCAAACTAGTAAGAGAATGTCTTATAAATGATTCTGTACCACTGCATTTAGGGTTTGACCACATTATCAGCGATGAAGTTATTCAAAAAAATAAAATATTACCAAATCATATTTTTGGAACGACTCAAAGAACTAGAGTTATCCTTATTTGTGACGGAACGTACTTATACATCCAAAAAAGCAGTAACTTTTTATTTCAGAGGCAGACCTACAGCTTACATAAGTTTAGGAATCTAATCAAACCTTTTATGATAGTTTGCACAGACGGTTATATCGTAGATGTTACTAGTCCATATCCTGCTGCAACTTCTGATTCCACTATTATGCAGCAAATATTAAACAATGGCGATTGTCCCTTAAAAGAAGCACCTATCCACTGGTTTGTATGTAGAAGGAGGCGATGAGTTTGTTCTTGATCGAGGGTTTAGAGATGCTTTGGAAGATTTGGAAACCTGTGGTTATGTTGGACATATTCCACCATCCAAAGGGCGTAATGAAAGTCAGCTAAGCACTAAGAATGGGGGGGGGGGGGGTTAGGGTTTTTTAAATTTTCTGAACTTCTTGATTAGGAAAAATTTGACTGGAATACTAATTGCAATTGCATAATATCATATTTTTAACCGACTTCCCAAAAACAAAGAGGTTCTAAGTTCGACGCGTATGTTTTTTGTTTTTTTTTATTTTTATTTTTTTTTATTTTTTTTAATGTCTGACCGGGCATAACTTCGTAACGCGTCGACCGATTTTCATGATTCTTTTTTTGTTGGGTAGAGTATGTTCACTGATTGGTACCATGTCAAAAAAATTTTTGGTAGGGTGAGGGTGGGTGGGTGGGAGTGAAACCTAACTTTGTAATGCGTGGTCCGATTTGGATGGTTCTTTTTTTGTTGTACAGAGTATAATCCCCCATTGCTAATAGTAGAAAAAAATTTGGCCTAGGGCGGGGGAAGGGGTAGTCTAACTTTGTAAGGCGTGGACCGATTTGGATAATTCTTTTTCTGTTGGGTAGAGTATGTTCCGTGGTTGATACCAGAAGAAGAAAATTTTGGGGGGGTGGGGGTGGGGGTGGAACGCGTGGTCCGATTTCGATGGTTCTTTTTCTGTTGTATAGAGTATGATCCCCCATTGCTAATAGGAAAATAATTTGGTCCTATGGTGAAAGGTGTGGGTCGTGGGAAGGGGTAGTCTAACTTCTTAACGCGTGGACCGATTTGGATAATTCTTTTTCTATTGGGTAGAATATGATCCTTGGTTGATACTATGAGAAAACAAATGTTACTGGGGTGGGGGAGGGTGTAACCTAACTTTGTAACGCGTGGTCCGATTTCGATGGTTCTTTTTCTGTTGTATTGAGTATGATACCCCATTGCTAATAGAAGAATAATTTGGCCCATGGTGGGGGATTTGGATATTTGTTTTTCTTTTGTGTAGAGTACGCTCCCTGCTTAATACCACGAGAAAAAAAATGTTGGTGTGGTTGGGGTGGGAGAAGAATTTTGTAACGCGTGGACCGATTTGGATGGTTCTTTTGCTGTTGTATAGAGTGTGATCCCCCATTGCTAATAGGAGAATAATTTGGTCTTATGGTGGTGGTGGGCGAGGGGGAGGGGTACTAACTTCGTAACGCGTGGACCGATTTCGATGATTCCTTTTCTGTTCGGTAGAGTATGTTCCTTGATTGTGAAAAAAAGTTTAGTGGAATGGGGCTGGGGTAGGGGGTTAAAACTAACTTTTAACGCGTGGACCGATTTGGATGGTTCTTTCTTCATTGTTTAGAGTCGGAGACACTAAAAAGTGAAAAATAAAATAGTTTTTAAAAAAAAGTTGAACCGACTTCACAAAAAACGCTAAAAAGCAAAAAATAATTTTTAATTTTATATCTATTACATTTTGAAGTCGGTGCAAATTAAACAAATAAAACAACTACAGAACCACAATTGAAAATAATACATAATACTACCTGAACGTTTCAGCTTACGGGATCATAAGAAATGACGATTAAATATTTTTGTTGTAGTTGTTTGTTTTGTTTGATTTGCACCGACTTCAAAATGTCGTAATAGATATAAAATTAAAAATTATTTTATGCTTTTTAGCGCTTTTTGTGAAGTCGGTTCAACTTTTTTTTAAAAAACAATTTTTTTATGTGTACATCCATTTGTGGATAGTTTTCTTGCATGAAGGCATGAAGGTATTATGCACCAGCCAGCTGGATTTCTGGATAGTGCTTTAATTGACGTAGATAATACGTAATGCCTATATTATTTATATAAAAATAAATGTTTTTCTTTGTTATACCATGTGATTTTTTTGGCTCAACCTATATACATCCCCACTGTTGGGGCACAGGTCTCCTTCTGTATCGCAAAGAAGAACAGGCCACTTACGCGTCGCACAGACGAGGCGGCCACAGAACTCCTCAGTGTTTATTTTGTGAGAAACGAATTACATACATATTTGTGACCTACTATTTATACCCTACCATACCATGCATGAATCATTTTAATCAACGCTGAGTTTTTTGGCCATACATATGTTAGTATATTTTATTTTATTTTATACATATGTCAGTATTTTTCAGATGAGTTATATAGGTATATAATGTTAAGTATTTTTTATACTTAATAATTATTTGTTCAGTTTTTTTCTTCTAACATTTTTGATGATTATTATGTAGATTGTTAGTTTATTTAACTATGCATATATTTATTGATTCTTTTTATTTCATTTTGCATATATTTCTGAAGCACTAATTCTTTTCTAATATCATATCTACACAAATGTATAAATTGAATAATTTAATGGTGTAGTTGTTTCGACAATAAGTGAATATGAATTATGTTAATTACGTGTTAGCGTTCTGTTTCTAATCGTAAATTTCTTAATATCAATTTGCCATTGAAAGTTTATTTAGAATACCTCTAATTCTTGTTTGCTTAGTAATAAATCATTTGCATCTAATGTTCTTTTTCTTTCTTTTATTTTGAATGCAAGTAACTAAGATTGTTGAAATTAGCACTTGTACCTTTTTTATTCTATGGTCCTTAATAATTTTAATCCAAACTAAATTATATCGCTACACACTCAGAAAAGTAACATTTTAAAATTATTGTAATAATTGCATCCAACAAAATAAATCAAAAATTCTTCTGAATCATGTTGTATAAACAATCGAACAGGTACCTACTTGTTTTATATTCGCTATAACTAAATCGTGTGTACATTATTGTAATACTACTCGTCTCACAAGCAGAATTTAAGAAAACCAACAGTGCAAGGCATGCACTTCTTTCTTTTACCTCAGTATGGATAAACTTTTAATTGAACCAGACTATATTTCATAGTATTTACGATCTCAAACGTAATATTTGCACACAATACTCGTATACAATAACGATTTTTGTCGTGAAATTTTAAAAGCTGCCGGTAGGATTACATTCATAAATTGTTTATTTTTTGCATTTGAAGATAAAAATATTTATTAAAAGGCTTATTTAAACGGCTTCTTAGTATATACAAAGAACTTCGTGGATGACTAGCGAAAATGTACAAACTAAGCAGATATTGAACATTTCAAATGTGAGTATGAAAAGATTAAAACCAGTGAGCATAAACAAAGTATGATTTAGTTTGCTGCCCAGTTTGGTTATATAGTGTCACTCAAGATGGACGATATCGGAGAGACTATTTTAGTATTTTTTGGAGTTATTTTACTAATTTTTTTGGCATGTCTAATTAAAATGTGTCAGAAATGCTGTAATGAACGTGGTGCTGTGATTCAATCTCGTGAGTTGTTTGTAAAATTTTTTTATAAGGGATTTTCAAACACTAACAGATACAGTGCCTTAAATAATACAGTGGGCTTTGGATTCAAGTATATGATTATTTCGAATTAGTTTAATAAAATATGTTTTATTTTAAAATTGTTGTGAAATTAGTACAAAAATTAGTTTAATGTTAAATTTAAATCGACTGTGATAAATTTGTTGTACCAACATTATAAAAGCATTTGCTAGAAGGAGCAAGCCCAACTCTTAATGCTTGTTCAGACGGTTCACGCTTCACTTCAGCGAACTTTTGTCTGAAAACAAAACGAGTGAAAACAAAGTGTCGCCTCTATCATAAGTAGATCACTTTCGCTTATATGGTCACATGAATATCTCAATTGGAATATTGGTTTATTTTATTGTAAATGTGTGTGTTAATATGGAAGTGTATTAGTTTCACTTGTTTCTACTTCTCCATGGCAACAAAGCGTGTTGTAAACAGACACCTAGTGAACAGACGCTATATCCGTTCTTTTACTACACAACAGTGAGAAGATATCAATCCGTGTCGAACGTACAGAATGCCTGAATCTAGAAAGAATTGTCTTCCTGAAGCCATTTGCTGGTTTACACCAGAGTCTTTTGCCTTTTTTTTTGTGGATTCAGAATTTTAACATCGCTTGTCCCAGAAAATATTCTTTATTTGAGCGTACCTTTTAGCAAATTCTAATTTCTTAAATTTGTTTTTCTTTCTGATGAGAGGTTTCTTTTTAAAGATCTTCTTAGATTAGCTTCGTTTAGTCTTTCGTGAATTGTTCTAGATGAAACTGATAAATTTAAATTCTTTTAAATTTGTCTTGATGGTTTTTGTGGAGTTTTCTTTGTCACGTACAATACGATCATCATCTCTTTAACTAATCTTTTACGGGCTTTTGACTTTCCATGCAAACCAGCAAGTATATTATGGGCGATATTTTTTGCGCCTATTTTCGAAAATTTGTATCTCTTTTACAATTCCTTTCTCCTTTATTTGGATGCTTCTCCTTGGATAACTTATACTATCTTCTATTTTATCAAACTGCTTCCTACTTTCGAGATATGATGTAAATAAAGAAAGCGCTGAGCCATTTATTCCAATAATGCTTAGTTTTCTTAAAAGAATCTTATAGTTGACTGTGTCAAACACTTTCTTCAAGGCTAGGAAACCGCACAGAGTTTTTCACTATCATTTATAGCAGTATTAATGAAGCTGGTAATATCGAATCCCAAAAATACACAAAAAAAATTTTTTTTTCCCCAAAAGACCTAAATAAGAAATTCAATGTAATTTACCCGAACGTAATCGAATATGCAAAAATGGGCATACTTGCTGCAGTAAAATCGTAACTGCTTGTTCCTTAAGTTACCTATGTTATATTAATACCACTGAGATATATAATACTGGAGTGATTGATGCTCTGAAATTTCTTCATGAAAATGGTATCACTTTTCGCTTGTTGTCTCTTTCTGTGTAAGAATCTTCCAACATGGTTTTCTTAATTACCAACGTCATGTCGCCTATTAAATGCAAGATATTCACAATCATTTTATATCTCTTTCTGGGTAAACATTTTGCAGATTAGAACAACCTTTTTTGTAATTTTTATATCAGTAATTCCAATGATTTTTACATTTTCCTTCAACAATATAAAAGATTAAAATTAATTGTCATTTCGTATATATATGGTTATTTTATTCTGCTTGGAACATTTGCAGATTCGCAGTAAACATTGGAAATTAAAAATGGTTTTCCTCCACTGAAAGTAAAATTGTACCCATATGATATAAGTAACTCCATTTTTATACATCTCAGTGATTAAAACCAGAAAACATTTCTATAAACTAAAAAAAGGGCATGTAAATCGGATCAGTAGTTATCGAGTTATTAGTGCACTAACGGAAAGACAGACAGACAGAGAGATGTTGCCTTTTGTAATATTTAAACATTACGCAAATAAATACAAATTATCAAGCACCTTTAAGCACTAATTGCCGTGACATGTTCAATAAAATATTTCATTGAGGATGCCTTGAATGTAATTAAATTCGTATTTTTAATTTTAATTGGCTACAGTTGTGGCTGGGCTGGGTTGCTTTCAAAATGTTTGTTAATAGATGCTTTTATGTGATCTAAAAATAATAAGAATGCAAAAAACTTGTTAGTACATTTTTGCGTGGATGTGTGTGTATTGTCATAACAACTTTTCAGTTTCTAATATTTGATAGCTGCACACAAAAATACTCCCCCAACTTTTAGTTTTGTTTATAAAGCACCGCTGCAAAAAATAGATTTGAGAGCAGCTTGTCTAAATTAAAAGTTCTTAATTTTCTCTTGTAGATCTAAAGCTTTAGTCACACAATTTATATTCTCTTAAGAAAATTTCAACTTGGCCACGTTTTTGGCTTTCACTCCAAGACCTAGAGCTCTGGTCATCTGGCCTTTTAATGTCTTTAATTGACTTATGAAATTTGTGAAGTTTTAGATGATTTTTTATGATTGATTGATATGATTGTTACGGCAGTTTAATTGCCATATATTCACAAAAGTATCTTAGCCGGTTTTTATGGAGATGTCAAGAATCTTGTTGTATAAGTGTCTTCAGACAAGACCGTTAATTAAAGAGATTTAATATTTACTCACTGTCAAGTAACAAACGTTTTTCTGATTGAAGAAAGCGAATGAAGAATGTCTCAATGAAAGCGAATGAAGAAAAATCATTGACTCTTCTTGCACACGAGATTTACTTGTTCTTAGTTTTTAATAAATTAATAAATTTTATTTGGTAATAAGAAAACACTCCACTTGTTGGAGCCACTAAAATTGTTTAGGTTTTAAAACTTGAGTTTGATTTCGAATCACCAATCATCATTCTGTAATCCGCAGCCAGTGCCAGTTTTAGTTGTCAGCGTTATTCATATTAGTTTACAGGGTATTGGCACACCAACTTCAAGTGGAATTTGTGAACATTTTCCACCAACTTTCCACGTAACTGAATTTCTGCTGGGTTATCTCCAAAAATGCATTTTTGTTATCATTTCACTAAAATGTAATCTCAAAATAGTTACCCCCAAAGACAATTGCATCCATTTTGATATTGCCGCAAGGGAAAATGAGGGCAAATTTTCCACCGACTTTCCACGGTTAGTGATTTATATTATCCCTTACACCACCGACAATACAATTTATTATTATACATGGTGGTGAAATTTGTGTTGTGTCATTCTAACAACACTTTTACAGATGACTTGTTCTCGGTATACAGAAAGCTGTTACAAAAACACGAAGAAAGTTATAAATTAATAATTTTTTAAGCCTGAGATTTTTAAAACGCAATATTTTGTTAAATCAAAACTATTTATAATTGCAGTAACAAGTGAGCTGTCAAGTTGTGCAAAATCTGATTAAGCTTTCTCTGAGCTTTGCCAAAGCTTTTGTAGAATTCCTATTCTATCTGCCGTTCATTCAAGCTAGCTAGCTGGCCTTTATTATGAATGTCCGTAAGTCTGTGTGTAATTTCACTGATTTCATCAAGAGCAACCTCTTTTTATTACCGTTGAACATTCTTTTAACTACGGTATAATGCGTTACACCATTCTTCCTTGTAGGCTTCCAATTTATTTAAATGATATAACCTCATTAAACCGAGCGCAAGCATCGAACTCTGTATAATAAGACCGCCCGAAGCAGAAACGTCCATCTGACAAAATAAACAACGCGCTTAAAAAGAGCACAGCACGCTGAACCGAACTAGACTAAACTCTTGAATATGGTCTCTGCTATAGAAAACCTGAGACGCCACTTAAGTACGAGTAGAACTGATGCAGAAGATACATATATAATCCAAAATCTCAAACAATTCTTAAATAAGCTCGCCCAAAGCTTGTGCAACAAATAGTTCGTATTGTCGAAAAATTCGCAAATTTTTAATTAAACATACCAGAGACCGCCATTGAGTCAAATTAGTGTTCCTAATTGTGTTTTGCTAACGCGGAAATGGATCCTCCAGGATTTTTAGGAGTGGCGATTGTTCCTATTATTTTCTTTATTATATTCCTAATACTAATGTTCTTCTGTATGAATAGACTTATGAAGCAGCATAGATCATTTTTCGGACGTTCGATGTTTCGGGGTAAGCAATATTTGATATCATTTTAAGCAAAAGTTTATAAAGACGGAACTGACATTGACGCATTTCTAAATTAAGATTCTACTTTCGCTTTTTATGTGTTGTGTTTGTCACTTCCATGAATCCGTGTTAACAAAGTAATTCGAAATATTATTTCGACTGTAGCTCACGTTTAGAGAAAACTGATTTCACTTTAGATTAAATTTTCTACAGTCAAACGCGTGTGAGGATGCGACTGGGAATTTGCGTAGTACAGGCTTCACAAGTGTTTGCAAGGGGACAGATTTTTAACAAATACTAACGAAAAACCTTACTTTGATTGATTAACCAATTCAGTGTTTATTTATTCTGTCAACGGTTGCAAAGTGAATACATTATTAATCAATATCGAAAAAAAACTGAATAGTGATTGAAAGTTAATTTGATTTATTTGAAACACAAGATACTAATTATCTTGGATAGTCAGCTCTTGTGTGATAAATACCGAAACAGATTTGTTAATAAAAATAAAATGCGGAACTTTAGCTTTCTAAAAATTAAAACTTAAGGTGCAGAATTATTTAAAAGAAAAAAGTAAGTGTTTACGTACACATATTTATCTACGATATTTTTATAAAGATATTAATATAATATTATTTCTTCCCCCTCTCTCACTCTTTGGTTAAGTAAATGTTAATTAGAAAAGGAAAAGGAGTTTAACAGATTTTGTTAGCTCTACGAGTTTACTCTCATGCCAAAACTCTTATAGTGTCCCATAAAAAGTTTCACTTCAATAACAAAATAACACAAACAGCTAATAAAAATAACAATAAATTCAATAATAATTAATTAAACTAACATAACAATACTTAATGATGCACATTGAAAACTATAGAATAAAAAAAGGAACAGTCAAGAAAGTTTACTCTTTACACAATATTTAGATAAATTAAAATCAATCCTGACAAAAGCGAAAACAGTTTTGGAGCTGTTTCGTCTAGATTGGAGAGAGTACAACTTTATAAGTTTTAGCCTATCTAAGTAATTAAGGGGCAGAATGAGAGGGTTGGTTCATGGAAGCCCTCGGAGTGCAAAACGAACGAAGCGGCGATGGACAACTTCAACCCGGTCAATGTGGTCGCGATAATAAGGCGACCAAACGCAGCTAGCATACTCCAAAATTGGCCTAACGAAAGTACAATAAAGAAGCCTCGTTATATAAGGGTCATCGAATTTGTTTAAGCCCATCGTTTAATAAGGCCTAATGTCGAATTAGCTTTAGTAACAATCGCATCAATATGGTTGTTGAAGGTAAAACGGCAGTTAAGTCAAACTCCCAAGTCCTTAGTTTTATTGAGTTTTTCCAAAAAACAATCATGTATTGTGTAACTAAAGTGAAGAGGTATTTTTTTACGGGTAAACGACATAGTAAACTTACTTATATTAAGGGGAAGACAATACAACAACGTCTTAAGAGCAAAGATACATCATTGATGTAAATAATTAATAAAATCGGGCCAAGATGGCTTCCTTGAGGTACACGGGAAGTATGGTAAGTGTACCTGGATAGGGACCCTCGGAACGACACGCGCTGGGTTCGGCATAATAAATATTAATGAACTCAGCCAACGGACAAGGATGAAAACCTTAGGGCAGCTAACTTTTGAATCAAAATTTGGTGATTAATTCTGTCAAATGTGAAGACACTCGCTTAACAGCTTCAATTTCAGATAAGCATAAAGCCAAAAAGTAAGAAAGTAAGTAAGAAAGTACCAAGAAACGGCATGCAATGAAAAATACATGGCAAACTAATGCCTCAAAAACTTTAGCAATGCAACACAAGTTAGCAATCGGTCTATAGTTGGAAATTTCACACCTCTTGTCCTTTTTGTGAAGAGGAATAATAAGGGATGATTTCCAAGATTTTGGGAAGACAACCACAAGAAATTGATAAATTAAATAAATAACAAAGAACAGGAACGAGAGAAGAAGAACAGTTCTTTAGGAGAGAAGCCGGAACACCATCAGGAGCACACGGGAAACTATATATATGTAGTTAGAGGGGTCTCATGCCTCTCCTTTTTTCTGTTATCGGCTGAACATGAGCAAGTTACGTAGTGAGTAGTTAAGTACGACACACAGTGGGCCAAAACGATTTTTGGTTTTTGGGTGACCACATGTCATAGATTTTAAAAATAATGTTAATGCCATTCGATAGTCAAATAAATGCATTACTTTGTGGTTACAATTTTTTTTTTATATTCGAAGATTTTCGAAATAAGGAAGAAGAATCCGATGTTGAAGAAAATTATCAATACGGGCTTTGGCCTCTTCATGCAAGGATTCGATTTATGGAATTTATATTGCACATAAGTTACGCCTTGAGGGTGCACGAAATAACCCTGATAATAAGCAAAAGAGACTGGAGGAGAAATACAGGATATAACAAGAGTTCAGACGACAACTGGGTTTAATTATTGATACACCTAAGCAAGGATTTGGAAGTACAAATGACGGGAACACAGCGAGGAGGTTTTTTGAATACACATAACAGCAGAAATTACCAAAGTGGACGTGGAAATTATAAACAGATTTAAGAAGAACATTTTCAGAACAAACAGAAATATTACTAAATGAAAAATATGCCTAGAGGAAATTAACAGCGACAGTCCACAGGGTTTTAAGGCATGGATAAAATATAATACTGCACGTCTTTTGCAAATTGGCAAATTGTGGGAAGAAGCTCAGGAAGCCAAAAATAAAGACTACAAGCGCTACAGATACCGCAATACCAGAAACATTTCAAGGACAGAACAAAAGGTTGATCTCATGAATATAGGAATTAACCCTTCTAACACAGAAGGCGCACTTCTTTGGCAGGAGCCCAGAATCAATTCACTTATTCCATCAAATTGATAAAATGAGGCTTCCACACCAGCATGCAGAGGAAGAAATAACAAACAAACAAAAAACAAAAAAAAGGAACAGGAAGAAAACAAGCAAGGAAACCCCGCATGCACCATGCAAACAGAGAGTCACGGGAGCACAGAAAATAGATAGTTCTTAAACAACACCTTACTAAGTGTTAAAAAAAATTAGAACATAAACGGTTAATAGGTCCATGCATGCCATAATTAGATCTCGATGGTTCAACATGCAATAAAGGCAGTCTTCGAAGGTTATGTTGGGATTGTCTGAAGGAAACCTTTCTAACAAGCAAACCTGAGTCAATATTGGATTTCAAGAGCTGGTGAATAAAGACCAAGTCAGCAACCCTGCGTTTTTTATCAAGCGAGTGCAAACCAATCAACCGGAGGCTGCTTATATCATCAGATCCATTCGTCTCATCATTTCGGAGAATACGAGACAAACATTTTAGAAGCAGGGAATATCCTGAGTAAATGACTAATTTAGTACACACAGATGAAAATGTAGATAATACGTTTGAAAGTATTCCAGCCACCTGATTAGTATTTGAATATATATTATGTATGTATATATATTTTTTTTTGTACCATTTCGTGAAGTTAAGTATTGTTATGGAGATAATAAAATAATTAAAGATTAAATTAAAAATGTTTTGTGGCACCCTGTAAACCAATTGAACTTTTTTTATCAATTAATGGGTAATAATGTCAAGTTTCCCAAAGTTTCATTATGATATCCTCAACACAACAAAATTTTTGATAGCCACCAAGTCGTTTTGGCCCACTGTGCGGCATTGGGACAAATAATGCTGCAGTATATTTAAGTATATATGACAATTGCTCACTCGGAAAATTTTTTTTGGGGCCCTAAGCTATAGCTTGTGTAGCTTATACGTAAATCCTGCACTGGTTTTGCCTGCTGGTGCACTGCAAAGGAGATGGAATGGGCTGCGATGAAGGTGATAAGTAAGAATTAGCAGCAGCTTGATTGGCTTTGTCTATAGAGCCAGTACAAACATTCCCAATATTGAGTGGTGATAATGAAGAACTGGTAAAGTTGTTCTTCACGGTTTTGACAAGAGAACAGAGCCCTTTTGGGTAGCAAATGCCTTCCGTCTGACACTCTGATCGAAGTTGAACTTAGCCCCACTAATCACTAATTTGAATATATTTCGCGCAGCTCTATAGATACAGTCATGAAATATTTACACGAATTAGACAACATTTTCAATAAAGGTGATGTGCAAAACATTATATTGTTATGAAAATAATCTTTATTACATATTTCATCCATTAGAATTAAAAAACATAAAATTCTCCGCTGATAATTTAAATAAATAATTCTTCGTAAATTATATATGCTTATAAAAGTGTTCATTAAAATAGCAGTCTTTTTGTATTAATAACAAAATAATGAAAAAAGAGGACCATAACGTTAATTTTGTTTTCCTCAAACCACTTTTTAGTCTTTCGGGAAATGGTTTGGGATCGTTATCTTGCATGTAAGTCCACCGTCAAGACATTTCTTCCTCAGCATTTGTCTCATATTTAATAATGGCACCTTTCTAGGACGAGCTTTTATGAAGCGTCTTCTTATTGATGAAGTACTGATTGAAAGATTCAGATCGTGCTCAATTTGTGTCGAAGTCTTAAACGGTTGCTTTTTTGAAGAAGTTATAATATTCCTGTTTTCTTGAGGTGTAGTTTTCCTTTTTCCGCCCCGTGTTTCAGTCACATTTTCCCATTTTCTTGCATTACTAATCATTTTGGCTGAACACTTTAAAGTTTCTTGTATAAATTTGTACGTTTTGCCATCTCTAAGTGACCTTTCCCCAGGTGTGCAATGCTTTGCCCGGCCCATTTTTTCAAAGATAAACTTTTTTAATACTATACATTATATTTCAGAATAATCCTTACATTGAAATAAACACCGATGAAAAAAATAAACAGTCACTTTCGAATTTTCCAACAAATTTATCAAAGAAAACAAGTAACACTGCTATTTTAATGCACATCAAATTTTGCAGTTTGTTATTAATATAATGGGGAATACCCTAAAAGCATTCTTAATCGAAGTGTTGCCACCACACATTGGTTTAGAACAGTAAAGAGATTAATTACAAGAGATGTCCTTCCAATCACTAAGGGAGGGATGATTAAAATTCACTTTTTTTAAAAATTGATTCCGGCACTGCTATTTTAATGCACATGACTGTACGTCTTAATTTCTCTGATGGGCACAATTTGTATGCCTAAAAGGATGCTTCATTGTTTTTTGGCTGCAGAACAGTCATTATAAAACCAATTGGTTTTGGTTGGTTTCACGTTTCTGAAGCTATGAAGAAATAGTTGGACACAACTTAATTACATTGCTTTCTTTTGCGAACATGATAATCTTAAAAGGAAATGTATACGTGTGATTAAATCTGGAATTGAAGAGGACAATATCTTATCTACTAATTCGAGTTCACTTAACATAATTCCTTAAACAACTAAACAGCTGAGCTGAATGAATTAGAGTAGAGATAATTTTATTATTCATTTGCAGTGTAGTAGAACTCGTGTGTAATTTGTTTGAAGAAATTAATCGTATTAATAATTTGCTTAAACAACTGTATAGTGTTTATGATAAAATTTCAATTTTGGGAATTTTTGTCATTGTTAATCCCCCATTCGCTGCTATCTCTACTAAAAGGTCTCATTTTATCAACTGAATGTTATCACAGAACATTGACAGATAGAATATTTTGAATCACCAAAACAAATAGTACAAAAAACGTCTTCGTTGAGTGAATTGTGATATCAATGGACATCTTCATAGCAGTATTCATTTTTGTGGGTGTACTTTGTACAGGAGTTTCACTTTGCCTGCTATGTTGTTGGTGTTATGTACTTATTTTTAAATTGAGCAAACATAAAATTGATACAACCGAAGGTAAAGATTCTACAAACGAATATCTGTTTTCTATGATTTATCTTATCTTTTATTGCCATTCGCAAGTGCGTTTGTTTGCTATCAAAATCGATCTAGTTCTTAAACTTGATTTTAGGTTTTATGTAATAAAATTTCTGCAAATCTCATCATTTATGTTGTTCTTTTAGCTCCAGTAGTTGTATCTACCACAACAACACATACAGCAGCCGGTGGGTATCCAGTAACAGTGGAACAAACACCCGGTGGTGGATATCAGGCAACGCCTTATCCAGCTGCAATGCCAATGCCGATGCCTACATCAGGAGTTACCAGTCAGCCTTACCCAACACATCCAGGGTACGTTTGACATATTTTTAAGAAGAGCAATAATTAACTTTTTAAATTCGTAGGCCAATGCCCATGCCAATGCCTCAAACAACTCCGTATCCACCGGCCACTGGGTAAGTTTAAACATTGTTATTCGTTATACAAAATTAATTCAAAATAATGTTATTAGTTTTCAACCAAATATAACTCCTTACCCACCAGTGGGTCCAGCAGCAGCCCAAATGAATCCACCTTCCTACGATCAAGTAGTTTCGTCCGACTCGTACGCAAAACAATCGCCATACAATCCAAATTACACTACCGCTAGCCATTAGTTATTGACATTAAATTAAAATTAGTTTTTTTACCGTCTATTAGTACATTCAGGAAGTATTGATGTAATATAAAAATAAGCACAAACAATTTTTCCATTTTTCATGAACTTTGCAACAAATGTAAATCTTTACATTAAATAAATGTTAACGAAGGGAAAGACAACAAAAAATGGTGATAAATGAAAACAAACTTACCTAACTAGCTTTAATTCTATAAACATATTATTTTCGTATTGTTGAACTTTTAATGTAAGTATTTAAAGAGGTAAATAAACAAACAAAGCTGTGCGAAACTAAATAAGAAAGTAAGTTTATATAAACGTAAATTAACTTTTTAGTCGTTCGTTACTTAAAATGTTGAAGCTATGATAAGTTTCTTTAAATATAACTTCTAATGTATACTATCTATTATAATATTTAATCCAAAGAGCTTACATCCAAACATCCCTGAAGTTGTCTCAAAATTTTTAGTTTAATTAATGTGGCTTTAGTGCTTAAAGGAAAGCTATTTTGGAATAACTGTGTGGGTAACGTATATAAAAGTTACAGTCCATTATACCTTTATTATATATCATATACATTTTTATTTAAAAAATTCGTCAGTGGCTTTTATTTCTTTAGCTATACGTTTTGGTATGGCATTCATAAATTTTTGCTGATCATTTAAATTGTCTTGTACTTCTCTCGTGCTATTCATTTCAGTGTTACAGTTCGTCTATTTATATTATTTATAAATGCTGACTTAAGTTTGTAAAGACTAATTTATTTTATCCGTAGCCTTAGATATGACGAATAAATTCTATGGGCAATATAATTCAAACTTAATATTAAATAAACAAATGTTATGTTTAAGTCGCGGCGTTAGGTATTAGGCTGCGCCATTAGGATATATTTTATTTTTAGATATATAAATTTGGCATTATTTATTTTTCTCAAGATGAAATACTTTCAGCTCCACTTTTTATAGAAACCACAACACGAAGTTAGGTCAATGTGTGAATGGGGCACGATCATCACGCCATGGGTACAGATTCAAGCCTTGGTCTGACTTCGAGTTTTTTTTTCATATGCAATCCACTTCATCTCTGGGCATGTTGTCTAGCTCGTGGCATGCACAAAAAAACAATACATTCAATTTTCCTCATTCCCTGCCGGCCATATCCATTGGAAACGCAACATAGGGATGTCCTTGCGGCAGAACTTTTTTTTTATACGATGTGGCCAAATCCTAGGGGACAACCCTTTGATGCGTTAGCATGGTTTTGGCCGGAAGGGAATTTGTGTAAGGGGAGATAGAATAGAATTATATTGCGCACCCAATGTCTGATTAATCGCCTTTGGACGCTTTTGATGTTGGCGGTTGTCAATTCATTTCAAGTTCGGCCCTTAAATTGTGGAGCCCGACGATGTCGATAAACTCGGACCGAGAGCGGGCAAAGTTGTTAAAATATCTTTCTTTGTTGTTTTTTTTTAAGATAAAATAGTTTTTTAAAAAAAGTTTGACTTCACAAAAAGCGCTAAAAAGCATAAAATAATTTTTGATTTTATATCTATTACGACATTTTGAAGTCGGTGCAAATCAAACAAACCAAACAACTACAACAAAAATATTTAATCGTCATTTCTTATGATCCCGTAAGCTGAAACGTTCAGGCAGTATTATGTATTATTTTCAATTGTGGTTCTGTAGTGGTTTTATTTGTTTAATTTGCACCGACTTCAAAATGTCGTAATAGATATAAAATTAAAAATTATTTTATGCTTTTTAGCGCCTTTTGTGAAGTCGGTTAAGCTTTTTTTTAAAAACTATTTTATTTTTCACTTTTTAGTGTCTCCGACTCTATACAACGAAGAAAAACCATCCAAATCGGTCCACGCGTTAAAAAGTTAGGTTTAACCCCCTACCCCACCTCCATTTCACTAAATTTTTTTTCTCATGGTATCAATCAAGGAACATACTCTACCGAACAGAAAAGGAATTATCGAAATCGCTCCACGCGTTCCCCCTCTCCCTCCCCCACCTCCACCATAGGACCAAATTATTCTCCTATTAGCAATGGGAAATCACACTATACAACTGGAAAAGAACCATCCAAATCGGTCCACGCGTTACAAAGTTAGGTTCCCCCACCCCACCAACATTTTTTTTTCGTGGTATCAACCAGGGAGCATACTCTGCCCAAAAGAAAAAGAATTATCCAAATCGGTCCACGCGTTACGAAGTTAGACTACTCCATTGTTATTGCAAATTTAATTTTTTAGATTATTGTCATTAAAAAAGGCAAGAATAATATTGACTTTGGAAAGAGTTCTTTTTAAAATTGCAAAAGATTCATCAATGAATGGGATTCTCTTCCACCTCTGTTCCTCTGGTATACTGAGTTTAAAGCTATAGTTTATCTCTCAATAGTTTATATACCATTTTTGAATTATACCCATTGTTAATAACTATTTGTTTTATTATTTTCAGCTTTCTAAATTTTTCTTTGTCTAAAGGAAGTCTTAGAAATATGTTGATCATAGAGTGGAAGGCTGCTAACTATGTACTCCAAGGGTGATTAAAGTGGGAAGCAATGATTGTCACAATAAGTGTTTTTTCTAAAGATATCAAATATCAATTTATTATCAACTATTGAAACCGTCAGATCTAGAAAATTAATACTATATGGTTTCCTAATTCTACTGTTAATTGAATATTTGAGTCAATATTATTTAGAACTTGCTTTACAAATAAGTCGTCTGTCTGTACCTACCCATATACAAAATCATCAGATTTAAATTATTTATTTTCAAAATTGTTCATAAAAAATTCTGCACAGAAGCGGAAGAAGAAGATTAAGCGGATCCCATAGCAAGGAATTTTGTCTGTAGGTATATTTTTTGGTTAAAAGTGAAATAGTTTTGCTTAATGCATGTACCTGAAAGTGCAATTAGTTGGCTTGCGTTTTCGTTTTTGAATTTTTCTTTCATTAATTTATTAAGTCGATCTTTTAGGTATGATGTCGGTATAGAGGGAAACAGATTGCTTACATAAAAAAACAAACTTAGCGTTGTAAGGCGCAATTAATTCTTTCGTTCTGTTAATTCTTCAGAATAGAAAATCTCGGTTTAAAATCTAACATCGAATATATTATTTTTGTCAGGTGTTTAGCCAACTTTTGAGCCGCGGTTTTGAAAGTCGAGGCCACCGGACGTAATGGGACATCATCCTTATGAAGCTTTAGAAGACCATAGAGAATTGGTATTGAGGGATGGTTGTGCCTTAGCTTAAATGACTCCCTTTTATCAAGAATTAAACTGGCATTATTTATTACTTTTCCAGTTGGATTAGAAGTTATTTCACATATATTCATATTTTTCTAAGCAGTTTTCCATTTTATTTATATAAACGGCTCTATCAAATACTGTAATAACATTATCTTGATCAGCTTTTCTGACGATTAAAGTATTTATGCAAATTTTCTTGTTGAGTCTATTTAACATTAAACTATCTGATATGGACTTATTTTTTCTATTATTACTGATATTCACTAAAGAATTAACGCAGTCCGCTTTAACCATTTCATTGGTATCATCCAAATGCACCGCAGGGTCAAAAAAATCCGATCTAGTTGGCTGAGTAGCTGCTGTTCGGCATTCCTCAGATTTGCTAATTTCTTCCTTTGTTTACAGAATTGTGCATAACGCAATCGTCCACTTTTTTCGTTATACAAGAAATGCACTCGATCAAATTCGATGGAATGCAACTGATGAGTCAGTTCAGAGTGAATGACCTTTAAATGCAATCCGATGTTATTTATTTTTCTATATAGCTTGGCTTTGAAAATAGATTTTTGGTGCGCCAATTTTTAACGCCTAAAAAATTAAAATAAATTAAAAATACGGATTCAATAAAGACAAGCCAAATAATAATAAAATATAAAGATTTTTTTTACTGGGAGCGGGAAAATGCGTTTACGCACCTAGGTGACCGAAGCCACCCGTGTGCTGGGCTCACCGGGCCAACGACCAGTCCTACAGGCTACGAGACATTCCCTGTAAAACCTCGATTTCTCGAAAAATGATTTTGGGATGGACCGGTTATTCTGTGAAGTCACAGAATTAATTGAATAGTTTATTTTGAATGCTAATTATCTTTTCTACTTTAGAAATCTGTTTTAAAGTTTTTTAAACTTAATTGCTTCTTCTTCTTGATTAGAATCGGACCCAATGGAATCTTATAACAAAAAACATGTACCTATTTACCATCGTATTTGTTTTTCTATTTTACTAGTCTTATAATTTTTTTCGAAGGTCACATTTATGTACTACGAAAGTATTTATTATATTTATATATATTAATTAATAGAAAAAGTGAATCGTATTACTAAAAAAATTAAGAATAAGACAGTCGTTCAACTGAAATGTCAGGTGCTGCCTGTCATGTGAAGTTCTGTCAATAATAATGGCTGCGTGTAATTTTTCTCTAAATATTTTACTACAAATATTATTGGTAACGGTTATAAGGGGAGAAATTGTAACCCTAACAGATGAATCCGAAGAAACTGGGAGGTATACAATCGAGGGTAAAGTGTATCCGCCAGAATTATACTCGGTCGATTCAAATTGGCAACGGGACACATCAATCTCAATAAACAGCGGGGAATGCAAGGGTTTTTTGAGAGACGATGGAACATTTATTATCAGCAGCCTGCCCTCGGGAAGCTATGTCGTTGAAATAATTAATCCAGATTTCTTTTATGAACCAGTTAGTAGGTTATAATTTTATTCTGGGCGTTTACATTGATTTTGCATGCAATTACAGGTGAGGGTAGAAATAAATCCTAAAGGGAAATTTAGAGCTCGAAAAGTTAATTATGTCCAGCCATCACAAGTTATTCAAGTGCCTTACCCGTTAAAATTGAAGGCTCTAACAAGGTTCAAGTATTTCCAGACAAGGGAACAATGGAAGGTATGACTATTGACTATTAGGAATTGTACTTGAAGGATTTTTTTTAAATATGTTTACAAACTGCTTTAGGTGACGGACTTCTTATTCAGTCCAATGGTATTAATGATGCTACTACCTCTGTTACTCATGCTGATACTTCCTAAAATGATGAGCGATCCAGAGACCAAAAAGGAAATGGAAAATATTAACTTCCCAAAGGTAAAGAATAACTAAATATGAACTAGATAATTAATTCCGTAACTCTAAATAGATGACAAATGATATGCCGGAAATTAGTGAAATGTTGACTTCATTTTTCACCGGTGGATCATCGAGCAAAGACAAGGAGAAAAAGGCCTCCACGTCAAAGCAGACCAAAAAGCGAAATTAACGTCTAAGAAATTCCTTAAATTCGCATTTTGTGATTTTTAGTTCTTAGTTTGATTAATACCCTACAGTCTAGTTCAAATTGATCTGTTGCAACTCCTTACTTGTTCTGAAATCTTTTTAAATCACAAAATAGGCAAACAACATAAGCAAAAAATGTATATTATCTGTTTTGTAATATAAATTCGTGGAGTAGTCAGATTTGTTAAGTATCAAGAGGATTGCATTTTTAATTGAAATTGGAAGCTTTAACTCGATAAAAAAGCAAACTTACAGGTTAAGAAATATTTATTGAAAGATACAAAAAATTAATTCTACTGCCCAGCTTCAAATGCAGACCCATCTTTAGTTGCAAAGAAAATTCTTCGTTCGATTCCGTCCTGTGTAATTACTCCGATACGACAAACACCTCCAGAGCTTCCATCATGATACATTGCGTGATGAATTGCTATAATAATTGCAAACAATCAGTTAAGGTCTTAGGCAATTCTCAATAACATACTTTTCTTGACAAATTCGACACAATCTTCCTTGGCCATCTTTTCTCTATAAAACTCTTTTACAAACCCGTATACATAGCTGCTTCCTGAGCCTCCAATTGTAACGCCCTGTCTTACAAGCATTCCTCCTAGCGGAATAGAGAAAACCTGCCCACCAACCTTTTTGTCCCATCCCGCAACAATTATTCCAGCTAGAAGAGAATCTCGATAGTTGTAACAATAATTTCGAAATTCTGAGGCAGCCTCTGCAACAAGGGGCTCTTCTCCCGTCTGATTTCTACAAAGTTATTCGTTAGTTTGTTAAATATTTGAATTGCGGCAATAACAAACTCGTGGTAGTTTAAGGAGTACGCAACGATATCTGCCACTGCTTGTGTATCTGCAGCTGATCCACTCCGGCAGCAATATATTTTGTCCGTAATACGTGTTAGTTTATCGGTAACACGATTGGCTACATAAGTACCAGTACTTGTACGGGAATCAGCTCCTATAACAACTCCGCCGTCACACTCGACAGCCATAATTGTAGTCTGCAAAATTTGATTTTTAATTCAGACTATGGTGTATTAAATTAATCAAGCAAAATACTTACACCCGTGCTATGGGCAGCATTCATCCAATCATTACCGAACACCATCTTATTTGTTTTTAATTCTACTAAATTTATGAATCGAAATAAAATTAACAAATTCACGCTTCAACAGGATGACAATCAAAATTGTCTTCAATAATATTGAAGTTGGCTGCGATTTGTAGTTCATATTTATAAAAAGAAGAAGATAAATAAGCCCCAGAGATCATTGTAATTTGTAACAGCAAATAAATCGAGCTCCACATTCTACAGGAAGCATTACCAGATACACTCTATTGACATTTGTATTTGGAACATGGTTTTGTTAGCCGCATGTAGTGTTTTTCCATAAGTGGCGTTTTATTAAATAGTTTGTTGCAGAAATGGCTAATGTAATTTTGAATGAAGCTGAGAAGACTTTTATACTTCATGGAGTCGAAGTAGGTTAATTACGCTATAAGAGGTTTGTCAAAGAGGTCTTAATTTTCTTCTTAATTTAGGAGGATTTCCGTTGTGATGGAAGATCTAGGAGGGATTATCGTCCAATGGAAATAGAAACTGATATTGTAAGTCATGCTAGTGGATCTGCACGTTTAAGATTGGCAAATACAGATATTTTGGTAGGCGTTAAATCAGAAATCGATACACCAAATCTATATGAGCCTAATAAAGGGAAAATTGAGTTCTTTGTGGATTGGTAAGTTTTGTTTGTAGCCTTTCCCCATACTTTATATATAACAAACCATAGAGTAGGGAGAAACATAAATAAAGACTGGTCATTGAGGTCACCGTCAAAAGACCTCTAATTTGTTTTAACTCGCAAACTGTTTTTGTGGTTCCATTCGTTATAAATCGGAGCTATCTTTGTAGAGCACGTTCCTATTAAATTAATTTTCATTTATACCGTTGTGAAGTTATTTTTACAGATATCAATATTTCTTCTCGAAACTTATTTTTATCTAATCAATAATAATAGAAGACAGCAATATGTAAAGGTCGATCACAAAGTAACTGGCTTCAATGGCTATGGTGTGGCCTTGATGATATTTTGTAAAACCACTTTGAGTTTAAAATGTCGCTACTAGAGCTGCTTTTTCTCTACATAGGCCACTATCGCTTGGTTTGACAAAGTGCTTGATTTATTCTCCCTATGCTTACTAAAATTTAGAATTTTTTTTTAAATTGACACGTTAATACTTGTTGACTCACAGTTCAGCAAATGCAACTCCAGAGTTCGAGGGTAGAGGTGGTGAAGATTTGGCAATGGAAATTGCGAGCACACTTTCCAATGCCTATGAATCAGAAAATGCATTCGATTTAAAGTCGCTATGTATACTTACTGGTCAACAATGCTGGAAACTTTACGTGGATGTGCTGGTAAAATAAGTAATGGTTTACTTTTCATGTGTAATTATCTCTCACACTAGATTCTAGAATGTGGTGGAAATCTTTTTGATGCAGTATCTTTGACCGTTAAAGCGGCCCTCTACAATACGAAAATTCCCAGAGTGACCGGAGCTTTAATGGATGGCGGTACAGCAGATTTAGTCCTCTCAGATGATCCCTATGATTGTACAAGAATAAATACAGAAACAATTCCTATTTTGGTAACAGTGTGCAAAATAGGCGATTCATGCATTGTGGACCCATCAGCAGAAGAAGAAGAGTGCAGTACAGCTAGTGTAGTCATAGCAGTTTCAGGGAGGAACTCTAAAAGTAAACATTGGTGCCTACAATACATTAATATGTTTGAAAGCACATCTTTTTTCCAGATTATATTTCCAATATTCATACTATTGGTATAGGTTCCTTTCATCCGGACACTCTTAATAGCTGTATTGAACTAGGCGTCTCTGCTTCCGAATGCCTAAACGAAGAGCTAAGAAGAATTTTGAAGTTGGAAGACGAAAGTGCCGAGAAAACTAATCGAAAAGAAATTATTGGATTCTTGAAATAAACGTTTTATGCATAAATTGAAAGTGTTTTTTAGTATATAAATTTTGTAGTGAGGCGAGTTGAATTGGTATTCCCGAAACCTAAATTTTCGTTATCAAGTTTACTTCGCATCGAGAATTAGAACATATTATACGCAGCTTCTAGCTTTGTTCACGCTAAAAATCTGTGTACCTTTACCTACTCATCTTTCCGATAACAATTACTACAAAGACTTAAATGTCGGTACATGCAATTGGTTTGGTTAAGTGAATGTTTTCGTTCACGATCGCCAGTGCATTACTTTATATACGATAAGTAATGCCTAGTGGCAAAAATGTGATTGTACAATAGAGAAAAATATTAAATTCTATAAATGAATCCGATTAGCTTTCTTATATTTGCTTAGCTAATTTGACTGGTTAGTGGGAGAAATTTAAGCCTATATTAGACGGCAAATAAATGATTGCAAACGTTTGCAACGTGACGTTTTATTGATATCAGAGCTTAGCCTGAATTGTTGCAAATCGTGTAATACCCAAATATGGAACTGTCGCAAACACATCTGCGGCTTTTCCATTTTCCATTTAATACCCCAACGAAGGTCATTTGTGGCGATTCGCGATAGAGAGACCTGCTCTCGAAACCGGGCATGACATGGTGGTCGTGCCGCTCTGATCTAATTCCACTTTGAGAAGCATCAGCGGTATAAGAGGGTGTAGTCTAATTTTGATAATTAGGTTTTTGGTAACAGCTCTGTGTGCATTAGGGCAGATAAAGGGGGCCCACAACGCGCTGTACTGTTGCCGCTGCTCTGGTCACTGGTAGTAGTAGACGACCTCTTTAATTAGCTTAGTGAGATTGGTCACCAGGCAGTCGGATAAGCGACTGTCACTGATCTCACTCTGCGCAGGGGTACCAACTGGTCCGCTAAAGAAGGCCTCACTATTAACTCCGGTAACGCCGATCTTAAGCCGTTCACCAGAACAGGAATATCAATCCAATGCACGAACATTAAATATTCCAATGAAGTGAAATACTTGGGCATTATGCTAGATAAAAGCCTGAAGAATACTCACCTTAACTTTATCCTAAACAAGGCTACTCGAGCACTATAGGTTTGTCGAAAACTCTTCAGAAGTATTCGGTGTCTTATCCCAAAGATGATTTCCTGGTTATACAACACGATTGTAAAACAGTTTATTACTTACGCCGCCTTGATCTGGTGGCCCAAAGTTCTTCAACGGACGGCAATCGCCAAATATAACAAGCTCCAGCAGTTTGGTTTCCTATCCATAACAGGAGTAATGAGGGCTTGTACAACGGATGCCATGGAGGTCTCCAATTGGACTCACTCCCGTGCACACCTTTTTTATGAAATCGGCTGCAATTAGCGTCCTGAGAATGCAACATACATCAAACATGCCGGCTGGTGACAGAGGTCATTTTTTGGCAGAAAATTCAGAGCTCTCTTTCCTGAACGGGAAAGCTGGGGCAGCGGTGGTCCTACCCATCGAAACTTGTGCCTTTATCAACTGCAAACAATCACTGAAAGGGGCTAATGTAACTTCTCTGATAGCCAAGCAGCCCCAAAGGCTCTATCCTCGTGGTGTTATTCCTTGAAGCTTACGATGGCGTTCGAGGGACCAGGTAGCCGATGAACCGCTGGCCAGGAAAGGCTCTTCCTCTCGGTGGCACGGTCCTGAGTCCTTTTGCAGTCTAAGCTAAGGCACTTGTTAGATCATTTGCTCATAACGATACCACTGCCTTAAGTAAGGCAGATCTAAGCTACCTATCTGGCCACTGTGGGCTGAGATATCATTTACACCGGATGGGTCTGTCCAGTAAGACGGAGTGTCGGCTCTGTCTGGAAGACGATGAAACCACCATGCATACATTGTGCTTTTGTCCGACCTTGGCATGACTGAGAAGGATCATCAGTCGGGAATTCCTGGCCTCGGCTGATATTAGATCCTACACCGTAAAAGACTACATTGCTAAACACCTGAATTTTTAGGTTGCAAATTTTACAACCTCATGACTCACCTTGGTCGCGAATATATTTGCGGCTCTTGGGACAAAGGACGCAAATCGTCTAATACCTAAATTTCGTAAATTTGCAACTTTCTCTCGCGACGTCATCGCAAACGTTAGCATTTTTTCATTTGTCGTCTAGTATAGGCGTTAGTAATCCATGAGACATACATTTCTAAAGAATTTTTATAATTACCACATAAAGTTATTGCATTACTAAAGTTAATAAAGGCCTACCTATTGAATAATTTCATCGTTTACAAGCAAACTTCGTGAAAGTATTGAATAAATCGATTTAAAAAAAACTTGTCTTCTGAAAATTCGAAAATAACGTTCTATTTCCAAAATTATCGTTATTGACTTATGAAATTCTACTAGTATTAAACAATTGTATTGCTGTATTTGCAAGCGTAGTTTAAATATTACGTGGTATGTTTTCGCCGATTTATACTCAAGAAAAAAAAACAAGGACCGTTGGTTTTTATTAAGAAATTAAAACAATCCACTCCGTCTCTGGGCTGTTGTCTAGCTCGCAGCAATGCAAAAAAGTTTCCTCACTTCCCTTCCGGGAAAAACCATGTTAACGCATCAAAGGGTTGTCCCCTAGGATTTAGTCATATCGTATATAAAAAAACAAGCGTTTTGTTATTGTGAGTATAGGAATAGGTAGACTTAGCATAGCCGATAGCGGATGTGGAAATACAATAAAAATAATAGTAAAATTCTACAATAAATAATTTATTAAAAATCTTAAAATTATGGAATACTGTCAGTGCGAGCAGATTTCTTACATTCACGCTCCTTAAAATACTTAAAAATAAACTCTGGAACCCAGAGAATAATCACAATGAGTATGAGCCCATTTTGAGCATGCAGACATACTGAGTAACTTTTTGTATAATCTCGTATCCATGCAAGCAATTGTCCAAGTGTAATCGCCATAGTTCCTTTTGATATCATATTAAATCCCAGACCTCCGGCCAATTGTTCTTGCTTGCAATGTGCAGAGATAGTTAAATTATTGTTAATAACTGTGGCAGCTTTGAAACTGCCGTAAACGATTGACATCACCACCAACGAATTAAAGTCGGATAACTCAGCAATTACTGTAAAGAATGCATAAAATTAGACATTTCACTTTTAGCATAAATTAAATTGTACTCACCTCCTCTACCAACAAATAAGCCAGCAGCTCCGAAAAGAAATACAAAACGATATGGAACCTTCAATTTATCTGTTAAAAATGGCAATAGTAAACGGCTAACGATGTCCGCTCCTGCTAAAGCTGACATACAAAATGCAGTGTGCTTACGTGATAAATGCACTGAGTTCTATAAAAAAAACAATTTTTTCCATTAAATTAAAAATATATATAAAAAAAGATTGAATATGTGTACATACCTGTAAGAAATATGGAAATAACATAGAAAAATTTGTGGAAGCTGTATAAACCAGCGCCATTCCTATTATAATGCTCCAGAATACATAGTCTTTCAAAAGTTCCAAGTCCATAGACTTTGCAAGCCTTGCGAATATTTTCTTACATAATTTATTGGTTTGCGATTTCTTTTTAGCTTGTATCAATGATTCAGTCTTTTCCAGTTCAACTTCAAAATCAGAGTGTGTCTTCCTCGTATCTTGCGACTTCAAGTCCAGAAGAAGTTTTACTTCTTTAATATTTCTTTCAAGGTTTGATGTCTTCTGTTTTAAAGGGCGAAACAGGCTTGCTCCTATCAGCTTAAAATTTTAAGTAAAATTAGTTTAATGTCAAGTAAGAATCTTTAAAAAATTAACATACTCCATTCAGTGCTAAGCCACCCATCACAAGAGCTGTTGTACGGAATCCATAATGTTCCAAGAGTATTCTGACAATATGTGGGACGACCATTTGTCCTAATCCTGTACCAGCAAGAGCAATTCCAACAGCTCGACCACGTTTCGTTGTGAAGTATGAATTTATAGCTATAAAAGTTGAAGGTGCTATAAGACCCAAACCAATTCCAACCTAAGAATGAAATAATTAGTATTTTGTGTCAAGCGCTAATAAACGCATTAAAAAATACTTACAAAAATACTGTATCCTACAATAACATGCCACAGCTCAGTAGATAGGGCTGATATGATCAGTCCAGACGATGTAAAAAGACATCCCACGAATGCGACTTTTCGTGGTGATGAATTTTTAATAGCAGGTCCAATAATTAGACCTAAAATTATAAAATTAAAATATAATTTCTCGTCGAAAATCTTGCATTTTACCGGAAAAATTTAATGCTACACTATTCAAGTTAGTCACAAGAGCCGCGCCTGTGGTTTCCTGATTCATACCCTGTAAATGTTCCCCAAATAGAAGGCCAAATACTGAGACAATTGACTGATTGAACATCTGTAAAAAAACATTAATTAAAAAGAAGTTTAAGAAATGACTTGAAAGCAAGTTACATTTATTAAGGCAACAGCGGCCACTATCACCCAACCCCATCCACCATTGGGAATTTGCGGTTGTTCGAAATGGTCAATCTCCATTTTAACTTATGTAACGTCCTCAGCTTAGGTCACTTTACCTATCATCTGTAAAGAAATTAAAGGACACATTGAGCGATATTTTACACTAATAAAATATTTATTTATTCACCATATTGTTGATATAGTTCGTTTTTTTTAAAATGTGGCCAAAGCCTAGGGGAAAACCCTATGATGCATTAGCAAACTTTTAAATGCAAATAATTTCTAGAAATATGTTTACTTAAACAAGTGAAAAACAATGAACATTACAAGATTTTATTGTTTATAAATCCACATTACTTTCAAAGATAAGTATGGACGCCATTCAGAACTTGCCAAAAATCTGTTTTTCCAGTAAATTTTTACATAAAAAGATTTAAAACCTGACGTGATAGAGCAATTCTTCCGGATTCGGTTTCAGCGGGAGAAATTACTTCGGAAACACTTTTTCAAAATTTCGCAGGCCTGTGTAATTAACAACGTTACACGTAACATTTTTGTCGTAGTTTGCTTCAATTGTTCACGCCGTCTCTGCTACCCAAGTTAGTGTTAAAAGGACTTTTTCGGTTCTAAAGCTGACTGTGGATGACCTGTTTCAATTTTTGAAGTGAAACTTTCGGCGGCGATTCGATAATTGCATGAGAATTGAGAGTGAAATTTCAAGGATGTGTCACTTTTAGGCACATTTCATTACATGAGAGAGAAGAAAGATATAACGCAGAGAGAAGGAGAAAGAGAGCTATACATTGTATATCTAATACACAGTTTAGGCTATCCTCGTCCCCCTTTTGTGCGTACTTTCGCTTTACTCCCATTCATACGCTAAGTCTAAGGTAGGCTACCTACTGTAACGTTCACGATTGAGCAGAAAGGGCCACGTATACACTCAATACAAGGCGATAGAATAAAATAAAGTGACGCGCATGTTTAAAAAGTTTCACTTCTATCACGTGTACGATGCTGCACGCGCAATTTTTTTGTGTAACAAAATTTAAAAAAATTACACTGCTGCCTCCTTTATTGTTAATTTAAGAGTTGAGAGCTTCTTTTTCCATCTTTAAATTTTCTTATTATTAATACTGTTTAATCCGCGGGCAAAGCTTCTCTCATAGCAATATTGACACCTCTTTATAATTTGTGAAAAATGACGGTTCAAAAATCTCTCTCAGATGAATTCGCTGCCTTACTCTACTTTCCTCTTCCTTATTATCCACACTTTCCTTCATTACATTCTGTTGTCAAACACCTATCTTCCCCGGTCCTTCAATTTCACGTTCTTATCTCACGGTCACTTTCCCTAAATGCTCCTAACCACGATACGTCGAAAAAAAATTTTTATCATATTTTGTCATTCATTGTGCTTTTAAGTAACAATAAAAAATTTTCGTTATCAATTATGGAAATCAAAAAAAAAAGTATTTCCTCTTCTATGACGTATTAATAACCAAAAAAAATAGTCCACAACGATAATGGTTATCAATAACCAAAACGTAATTCGTTTTTTAATCATAAGCGAATCTTAAAGATATTTTCAATAGCTTTCCATTACTACCTTTAACTTGAGATATAAACAACTTTTTTCTAATAATTAAATTCAAAAAATTCTCAAAAATAGCTCTTATTTTTGATTCTGGTGGAAACTATTTTTCTAACTCTTGCTATGCAAGCTATTCAAATTATGCCAATTTTTACAACAAAACAAGTTCAGGCATTCTTAGCAATTAGCCATCAAAGAGCGTTCGTCCCACCATACTTTGCTCCCACACATTTGAGATAATCAAACATTATTGCGACACCTCTCTAATTAGCGGGACTTCAAGCTGAAGTAGTTAATGATTGGCTTAAGTATTCATATTTCGCAACGGTCTTATAAAACGGAAGTGATTTACGTAAGACCTAAATAATTAAAACACGAGCGGCGATCTTTTCTTAGACTTGAATGATCTCAATTTCGTTGCATCTGCTGCTTTGTTAAGGGGGGGGGGGGCCCGGTTTAGAGCTTCTAAAAGTAAAAATTTTGGAAATTTTTTCAGTGTAAAATAATAAACTCAATATTTTTGTAACTATACTACAGTGCGTTTCATAATTATAGCACACCTACCAACTTCATGCAATTTAAGCGCTTAAATTGCATGAAGTTGGTAGGTGTGCTATAATTATGAAACGTACTGTATATACAGGGTGTTCAATTTATCTGAAATATTTCGAAAACTACACATCGGATTAAAAAAAATTAAACTTGTTCGTTTCGGAGGGGGACATCCAATAATACCAAACTCGACCCCCTAATAAAAAAGGTCTATTTTGTATTGCAGATTCGTATTCTTTGAGTAAACGTGAACAACTTTTGTCTCAAAAATAAAAAATTATCACAAAATTTGTTCAGATTCCCTGTACAAATCTAAGTACTTTTACTCCCTTGTTGTTTTTCTGTAAACCTAACCATTCTCGAACACAAAATCTTTAAATTTCCCAAAAAATATGAATTTTGATCCTCAAAAATGTCAAAAACTTTACGTTTTCCAAAAAAATTTTTGTGATAAAAATTGTACGCAAAGAATACGAATCTGCAATCAAAAAAAGGCGTTAATATTTAAGTTTTTTATTCGCCACCCCTCGGGTGGGGGTCGAGCTTTTTCATAGACAGGTCGCCGTTTTGTTAAATCAAATTAATCAAATACAAATACCTGCGCTCAAAAATATCTACATTTCCGCAGTTTAAGAAAATAATTGGTTTTTTAGATGAACAAAATCAGAAACTTTCAATAGACCTTCCCTCTCAAATATAAATCAAATTTTGTTGTTTTTTAATGAAATTTGTGTACCTAAATACAGCTTAGCTTATACAGTATGTATATATCAACATACCTTTCCGTAATCCTTATACATTTCTTTAAGTTTTTACTGCTACTGCTAACTATTGTTAACTGCCTACCTCTGACATTATAATATATATTGATTAGTTTTAACATCAGAAGTCGTTACTTATGGATAAACCATACAACTATTATACTTGCTTAGATTTCATCTTTCAAGCTCTTCAGATTTTTTCACCTTCATAAGTTCACGATTCTTAGTTGCAAGGAGAAGCTCCGCTTCAAAATGGTAGAAAAAATTATTTTTCAATAAAAAAGTGACACGCACAGTTTCATCTAATTAGCCAAAAAAAATAACTGATAAAGTTTGCTGTCCAGAACTTTTCAGTATCGCTTGTCGAAGATGTCGAAAGGTTAAATCCAATGTACAGAATCTCTTAGTCAGTACTGCCTTCGAGGACAGTCAACTTATCAGGGTCCTAGACCAGAGCAATCCGGTTTTGAAAACTGGATGAAGATAATAATATTTGCTTGTTCGCCATACGGGCAGCACATTTCAACTGGAAATAGCGCATTACATAAAATAAATAAAATTGAAATTTATTTTTAATGGCAATATGATAACGATTTTCTATTTTCCGGATTGATCTGGTTTAAGTCAAAACAACAGCTCGTCTGTTAAATAAGAAGTCGACCTTATTAAGCTCTCGTTAAATAAATTGCTTTTGGTAGAAGTGCTAACATAGTCTAGGACTTATCTTATATTTTTTTAATTTTAAGACAAATCAAAATGGATGTTTTGCAGTTCCGATTAACACGTATCCAGATACTTTACAGTAGTTGGATACGTCTTAATCGTATGAAAGATTTGCTACAATTGAATGAATCCAAATTTTTTATGTTTACTTCTAGATAATAAGTGCATTTTTCAAAAGTTCAAAAAAATATATTCCTAGTGCTTTTAAATAAATTTTTATTCGCGAAAAGCAACAATCGAAAAAATTTGTTTGATTTTTCTGATAAAAATTCTCATAAGAATGGTTTTTGAGGAAAAGGGAGTATTTCTTTCTGTGAGCCGGTTAGTTAAGTGAACTAAAATTTTACACTTTATACACCCACGGTTAATGTGAAATGGGCTGGGTAGATGGCATTAGATTAAAACGGGCTCGTTCTCCTTAACCCAATTACTAGGAGATAATGTATCCGAGGATATATTAGGTTGAAGTGGCTGCCTAAAAAGGCACACTTAGGCCAAGGAGGCCCATTGTGATGAGGATATATTAAATATTACAAAACAGGAAAATACTGTCGGTATTTTAACATAGATTGGAGCCCGCACGCGACTCAAGGAAGGCGTCGAATTGGACCATCGCGCAACACACGGAGAAGATCCGTAGAGAAGGAAGGCACCGAAATTAACAAATCGTGGCAACAGTTAAGGCGTTGACGCGGAACCGGACCTGGTGGAGAGTCGGTGTAGTGGATGCCCAATGCCCCACAAAGGGTTGACGAATCCAGAGAGATTTCGGTAGTAAACCTAGCTTAGCTTTTTAGCAAACGATAATTAAGTTAGCCTATAAAGACTTCAAGTTTGTGTTTGTGCTTAAAGTTTTTCTGCAAATCGACCATTAGTAAAGCCAACCATTAAATGTATTAGCTTGAACAGCAGATTTTATCATAATGAGTCATTATAGTCTAAGTGTGCTTTAACCCTGGCTGGGCTAAAACTCTAACCTAACAGCAGATTTTGCAATTAAATCATGCAAACTAAAATGCACTGTTTTTGCTCAGAAACCTATTTAGTTCATAATCACTGAAAGAAAACCTGCGCAATAGAACAGGGCATGTATGACTAGCTTAATCCTTTTTTTAGTCTTGGATACCTAATTGTTATTTCGATTTTAATCTTATTGTTTTCATTAAGAGTTGTTGTTTTAGGCACTATTGTTTTCATATATTATATGGCCAAAGCTAAGGGGATGCCCTATGATGCTAAAGCAGAGAATTCGCAGGAAAGAAACTAAGGGTAAGGGAACTAAATGTGTTAAGGAGTTGAGTGAAGAAAATGTCGATGTACGTCCCGCTTGAAAATTTTGGGCTCATAAGACAAGGGAAAAACAGAAGATGTTAAATTGTGCCACATTCGTGTTGTTCTCCTTAGAAAAGATTCCCGAAATTAAACGGTACGTCCAAATTTGATCTGGAGAGTATAAGAGTTTATATTGTGCCAAAGGCAAGCATAATGGAATGTGCGTATGAGAACAGCGACGTACACGAAAAGTATGGCGCACCCTTAGAATAAAGAACGAGAGGAAAGGCTATCTCAAGTACGTGTGATAAGCATGTTGCTTTTAGGCAATGTGGCGAGGGGGTTAAGTGAAGTGTCGCCGCGATTGTCAAATTAGACAAATCTTTTCACAAAATGCACAAAATGTGCAGCAAAAATTCACTTGACCCGAGTTAATTTTCAAAATAAAAATCAAAACAAACTACTTGTACACTCGAGCAATGTAAGAAATATAAAAATTTCTTAACATGATCGGCGTTTCTAATGAAGAAAAGTTAAACTCCTTTGGCTCGTTCTCAACAGCAGCACCAAAGGGTTAACTTTTCTTCAGCTGCTGGACGCCTTCGCCAAAGGAGTTTAACTTTTCTTCATTAGAAACGCCGATCATGTTAAGAAATTTTTATATTTCTTACATTGCTCGAGTGTACAAGTAGTTTGTTTTGATTTTTATTTAGACAAATCTATCCAATCGGTCTGCTCAAGTTGTGTTTTTCAATTTGTGGCTCCCTAGTATTGAAAAATTTGGGGGCATATGCAAAGCGTTTTTAAATAGTAAAATTAAGTAAATTAATAAAATAGGGTCGGGCAAAGCTATATTATATTAAAAATGTTATGAGAATATATTTCTAAAACACCACATTTAAAATATTATCAAAATGAGTTAGCCCCTCTTGTATACAAGCAGAATTTTACTACTTTCATGTTCGAAACGCACACATCGCTTGGGTTCTACCCCATATAGAAAAATGCTTACATTTTTCCGAGTGATGTCCTTTCCTCTAGTTCTGTATTCTGGAAATTTCGACTTGAAAAGAAGCTTTGTCATCCCCAGAGGAGGACAAATGGAATGATTATTCATATCTCTAATAATTTTCAACATATCGAAAGAATTCTTTCACGAACAAGTTCCTGAAAGAATATGGAAAAAAATATATTTAAAATTAAAAAATCTAGTTTTTACCAACAACATTAAAATAGCCACTTAACCAACACTTTGGTTTTATAGAAGCGAAGTACAAATAAATTATTGCATTTAACAATTAGAATTTAGTTCTCATTGAAAAGGTATGACAAACAATAAAACATTTCGAAATACAAACACAACTTTATTAATACTAAACGTCCGTTATTAAGTGAAGTGAATACATACGCTTAATGTTAAAATAATCTCAAGCGATCCTTAACTCTACAACTCGCACTAAAAGAAATGAAATAGCGAATAATGAATTAAACACGATGTTTTCACATATTTGAACTTGGTCCTTCACGTTTAGTTATGTAGATTGAGCGTTTATTTGAGTCATTGAATATAAAATGATAAAACGAAAACATTTCCTAATTGTATTACATTTCGGGGTTAGACATTGATATGCTTACTAACAATCTCGTGTCATTCAACTAACATTTACTTTATTTTTTTTTTTATTATATTATAAAATAAATTTAGTCTGTAAGAACAATATTTGTATTGCAAATTTTTTTTTCTTATCACTCTTGCAGTTATTTCCTGTAGATGTAGACGGATAATAAAATTAATAATCTGTTGTTTGAAAAACATCTCCTTCAATAACACATTGACAAATCACACAGATCTTGAATTTAGAAGATATGAAGTTTTTATCAGGGTTTCTATCATTGAGCTTTTCAGATAAGATTTGCATGACGCAAATTTTGTCTGAACAATGTACTTCAGCTTTGTTTAAACTAAAGACAATTGCGAAATTTATTAAGCTAATCTTGAACGTTAATCCTCCGTTTTAAAAATTTTCTGTGTTCTATCGTTTCATTACATTTTTTCCGAAAACAATTACGATAGTATTTACAAAGCGCAAATAAAGTGAAACCAAAACTAGAGATATTTACCGGACTGAAATACGGTGATAAAGGTACAGCCTTTCCTTTGATGCCGAATTTATCTAAAAACGTGTAACGAACACACGCTACAGAGCCGTTTTTATATTAAATTATTATTATTCGCTAACACGACCGGTGAATTGAAAAAGCCACGCGATGCTCATAAATTGTTCTATTTATTAAATAATATGAATACGCCGAGTTAAATTTTTAGTGTCACTGTCACTTAATTTTCATTACCCAAAATGTTTCCGAGAAACTCACACGAGAAGCGCGAAATCAAATCTGTTAAAAGCTCGCAAACACTGCGGGTTTTTGTCTAGCTCTCCGGATGATGAAAGGCATTAAAAATTCGCTCGCTACTTATGTATAACACTCGGATATCCCCGTGTTCAAGATTTTGTTTATTTTTGGATTCCTTTTATCAGCATCGTTAAATGACAAACGGTTTTATAAGATAATAAAAAGCGAGCAAATATTACCACACAAATTATTAAAATCGACATCTTGTTTTATAATTTATAAATTTTGTGAATTTTATTTGAGAAGGAGATAAATGTTAATATTCTAAATAAAATAAAAACTTTTGTAGTCTAGACACGCCCACAAATTCTAAATAAAATATTATCACGAAAGTTTATATAATAGTTTAGAGTGCAATCTTGAACGATTAAATGTAACGCAATTCACTGAAAACAGAGCAGGAAAAATAGAAAGTGGACTTTTAAACGCAATTGAATATTCCATGCGCTAACTGTGTTTATGAAATACAATTCTACGAATAGACATTTACAAATTAGTGTTAGTATTAGAAGGTAGTCCTGCAATTACATTCTATAGAAGAAAATTGCATGGTCACAATGGATTATATTTAATGTTAAGATCGGTTCCTGCCCTAAAAATAACTTTTTTCCTTCAAAGATCTTGATTAACAAAATTTCTACAGTTGTATTATACTATACAACCATAATGGTGCATGCTGTATGCATCACATCAAAAATACATCAAGTGATTTCCGTTTTCCCCAAAAAATGGGAAGAACTAGATTCATTCTGATAAGAATTAATAACAAAATTTATAGAAATTTGATAATTTATTTCTAAAATTATCCCATATATTAGAATATATATTTCTTTTTCGTTTCTTTTTTGCTTTTCTTCACATTTATGGTGAACTCGCAACATTTAAGGTCGATTTATATTATCAGCTCTGTTCGCTTTCTCCAGCAGCTATAAATTGCTGCAGTTTGCTTATTTATATGGTGGGGTATTCACTGGATACTAAACAAATTTCTTCAAGTTTTTGCAAAAGAAGAAGGAGACTTGTTCTAAATGGCAAGTATTTTTGATTTTTGGCTAAGCGGTTCTGGCAATTTGTAAACTCCAAACGTAAAACGGATGGTTAACCCTCTTCATTAAGTCTTGGTGATTGGAGTAGAGGTGATCCTCTTACGATTGCCAACCTCTTGAACTGTTTTTTCAAAACTGCGTCCCTGGTTGATAATTGTGAAATTAGTTTTAAGGATTTTACTGACTCATCGAGGTTCCCACCGACATCCCTTGAGCCAAAGGATTTGTATTTCGACGAGGCTACGGTGTTGGATAAGATCTCCCACCTAGCTAACAGTTTCTCGGCTAGTCCTGACGAATTTCTTTATTTCTGTCATCGAGTCTGGGGTGCAGGTGGACTGCATCTTTACTGATTTCAGCAAGGCCTTTGACAGAATTAACCACAGGATTCTTACACATAAGCTTCATCTCCTTGAGTGTCCCCCTCTTTTTGTTGACTGGTTGCACTCCTACTTGTCTCATCGTAAACAGCTCGTTTTATTTAGGGGTGCTCTCTCTGACATCAATAATACTTCAGGTGTCCCACAAGGAAGTAATTTGGGAACTCTACTCTTCATTATTTACATTAAGGTCATATCGATGCGAATAATATGGACCGCATAATAGAGGGACTAGCATATTTCAAAATAGGCCTAACAAAAGTACAATAGAGAAGTCTTGATATATAAGGATCATCAAAATCAACAAATTTATCCGAAGGATAAGCGAATTTTCCTCATTTGAAAACTTACTAATATATTTCCTTCATCAGAAAGTTTCCTTTCGATAAACTCTTGGTGAAAGTCATTTAAAGATGAAAAAAGTAAAAACACTTGTTTTACTTCCACATAATAGGAGCAAAAAATAAAGAAAAAAATAATTCGTAGTTACTTTTAAAACTGTGTACTTATAGGAGTTGAGTTTTTGACCTTCCGTCATGGATGTCAGTGGTGAAAAGTGCAAGTACCACGCTGATGATGACTAGCTTGCACTTTCGGTCGAAAGATCCATAATTTTTTTGAGCGCTCAAATTTTTTAGCGATCACCATCCCAAAAAAAATTTTTTTTGCTCCTATTATGTGAAAGTAAAACAAGTGTTTTTACTTTTTTCATCTAATATATTTCCATTTAAACATGCATTTCATTCCCTCTCATTATGAAAATCACTAACGACATAACTACAAAGTAAAACGAATAATGCTCAATCTGAGCATTCCTATCCAGGAAGTCAAAAAGGATAAAAAAAATTTCAAAATAAACTTTAAAACTCGAGCGACGTAAGAAATAGTTTATTTTGAATTTTTTTGCAAATTCACTCGGGTCAAGTGTACATTTCATGCATATTTTCAAAAAGGATATCCATGGCAACAAGGAGGAATAAAGAAAATTGGTGAGGGGTCCGGAATAGGTAAACACAGTAAAGCGTTCCTGGGGGAACTATCCATGATACTGAATCAAAAAAGGTAATCAAGTCGAAAAAAGCCCCAAATGAAACTTTACAGTACCTGATCATTGAATTATACTCAAGCTGTAATTTTCTAAGACTTCTTTCGCCTGCGTGAGTTCCAAGTTTTTCTAGCGCCAGATTTTTTTAATTCGTTTTCTTAGAACCTTATGAACTATTTCCTATAAAGTATTATGTTGCATAAAAGTGGAATTGTAATTTTGTGTAACAATAATATTCTGATTTTAATACAATCAAAATTAATTTGCAGAAACATGGAAAAAATCCGATTTGGTGCCAGAAGTAAAAGCAATAATTTCAAACCTTTTCAAAAAGAACCTTACTCAGCGTAAGCGTGAGTTATTGAAAGCTAAAGGGAGATGGACAAAATATTAATTATGTGTGAAAACTTTCTCAATGTACTCATTCTCTTCATTTTATTTATAAACATAATTATACTCTACGTTTCCAGTAACAAATTTTTTACCGTCTTAATGTTATTTCCTTTATTTTGCTTCTTGTTCACAAAGTTAAGGTTTGAGTATAATTCAATGATCAGGTACTGTATATAGGCCTCGTGACAGGACATGCGCGACTAAAGGCTCATGCCAGTCAAATAGGAGTAGCGAACTCCAGCTTGTTGCAGTGGATGCGGCGAGGAAGACATTTTACACGTTCTCGGCCAATGTTCAACCTTATCGTAAAGGATTTTTCAAATCTTGGTAACATACTTCCGAGAAGAGCTAGGAGAAGTAATTAGGTTGGAATATAATCAATCAATTTTTGTTAATTCGAGCGGAGTTATAAATATTAAAATTTCTTAACAAGATCGGCGTTTCTGATTTCCCTGGCTCGTCCTCAACAGCAACACCAGATCGGTGTTTAGTTTTGTTTGATTAACATTTAGTTTCTTTTGAAGGCTAAAGAAAAGCTAACCCTTTCGTGCTGCAGTTAAGAGTCTGCTTGCAGAAAATGAAATATTAGATATTTTGAACCGTGAAAATGATTTTAATAGCTATCCATGTATATTTCGAATGAATTCCATTACTATTTTATCATTAAGTTGAATTAATAATACTGTAAGTTCCTGGATACCTATATAGATTTAGAGAAAATATTGTTTCCGCACAATAAGCATATTAGGTAAATTTTGATTAATTTGATTCTCACGCTAACTTACTCCGCTCGAGTTTACTTTGAATTTTCGTCAATAATCCGATTTTCGACACTGGACTTTAAGGGACGCTGCCTAGCAGGATGAGACTAGGTACAATTTTTTAAATATATAACTGATTGTTCTTCATTTCTAAAACTTAGCTTTTAAACCGAAAACCCCGAGCTTGATACTAGGACGTGTTTCTAAGTTATATTTTAAAACCAAATATAAACTCTTCTATTGTCGCAATGTCAAGGCAAGATGCACAAACCACTTCATAATAAAATTTTGTGCATCGAATTTAAATTGCCGGCTTTCATTTTGTTATTTGCTGCCTGACAATTTATGAAGATTTTTGTAAGCAGTTTAGTTTTAATACACCTCTGAGTTGATCAAATAATTTATAATTTGTATTTGAAATCTAAAAGCACCAGAATTATATTTATTTACATCTTTTTAGGATTTCTCATCAAAAGCCTTAATTGCGGAAATCTACTAAGTCTTCTTGTTCATAATAAAAGTAGTCCGACAAAAGCAATTTGAATCAACGCCTGTAAACACAAATATTTTAATAACAATTTATCACTTAACTTTTAGTTTTAATATCAGTTATATTAACAGTATCCTTCAAATTATCTTATAATTTACCATGAATTATTCATTCTCTGCATTTCTCTTATAGCGTCTTCGTTGGAACGAGTTTCGATTTATTTTTGACAGCGAAACATTTCCCCTTTCCCCTTCCTCCTTCCAGATATTTGGTTCCGAAAAGCACATCCACTACCCATTTAAATGCATTGTAGAGCTTTCCAACAACAACTGATGGCAGATTAAGTTGGCGACAGTTCAATTTAAACGTTGAATTATTCTTGATGTTCTTCCAGCACTATATATTTAAAATGAAACTGGTAAGCAACCACGCCCTGTTTGGAGAGGTGGACTACATACGCCCAAATGTGATTCCTTCAATAAATGCGAATTTCATTTTAAATATGTCATTTAATTGAAAACCTAATCTGCAAATCCCTACGAGGAAGTAACTTCCTCGTAGGCAAATCCGTACATTTCGTACTGGATTTCTCATAGACACCCTGTATTCTTATCAGATTCACCTATCCTATTCACCATATTCACCACACAAGCTCGTTTAACATGGCGTACGTTTGACAAGTTGCTTGATTACCGAGGCCAGCGCGAGTGTTTTTCTTTGTACAGAAGTTGTTAATATTATTGGAAAAATCATAAAGTGTCACGGCAAATGAGTGCACAAGTACCTAATGAAAAATACCGAAGTCGCGGTAATAAATCCGGTGAAGAAACTACCGACATGACAGATGAGTTAATTCAACCAAATGCTGAAAAAGAATCATCAAAGAAGGTGCGTCGAGCATTTTCAATGCCAAGGAATCCCTTCCGTTGGTCACGAAAGTTCAAAACAAGCAAGGCTGAATATTCATTGCCTGAAAAGCAACTTGAAAGGTCCGCCAAGGAAAACCGACATCAAGTAATTTCTGATGTTCGTAACAATTTTCACTTAAACGTGGAAGTAGAGAGCAAACAGCAAACGCTACGTATCGAAAACAATTCGCAATCTTCTAACAGCAGAATTTTCCGGAGGTCATCTTTTAGGAGACTGTTATCTAGGATTGCACAACATGTTACTTCAGTCAGTATTGGTGTAAGTACGATATACGATATGCATTTTATCTTTATTGAACAAAACCATCCATTCACACTTTCTAATAGAGACAAGGGTTTCACAAGCATTGCGATATCGAAAGAATGAATGGTCAATTGCCCTCAATTAATTTTACCTTGAGGGCAAATTGTCAATTGTAAATTCACATCAATGAGAGATTTGCAATTTTGTCACGGCACTTTCTTGTTAGAAAAAGTAATTAATTTAAAAGTAATTAAAAATGTGTAATACTAGGCAAAGTTGATAATAAATCCTAATATTCTTCCTTTTCTTGCTTCAGATAAATAAGAAACGGGTAATAAACCTACTTTTACATGAGTCTATCTTTCGTGGGTTTTCTTTGAGGCTCAAAATTGTTATGCAATATTACTTGGTGCTCTTGTGGATGCAACTCTTCCATTATTTGGAAGGCAATGCCCACTGTATTATTTATTAACCCGCATTTATGTTTTCAGATTAGTCTCAGATTTGATAATTTTATTTTATTGTTCAATAAAATATTCTTAATAAAGTAAGTAATTCTTCATGAAGCGAGATATTCAAATGTAAATAAAAAGAACACGCCATCAGCCTGTTTGATCTGCTGTTGGTGAATAAGTTGTAAAATATTTAAGCTGCACAAGGTGACAATTTGAATTAACTTTAATGTGAAAAGTTATCTCTGTAATTGGAATGTGTAGATTTAGTCTGAATAACGTGATGGTAACCGAAGATGCAATTTAAAAGATTTCCAAAGACTTGTAAAACATGGAAATTATGTAAAAGAACGAAAGGATTATCAAGGCTTGTAGGGAAGTTGCATTATTTAGAACTGAGATTTTGTAGTACAAAACAGTCCCTAGTTTATAGGAGTAGTTTTCTAGCTTGATCTTACTCCCCATTCAATTAACTTACATATGTGTAATTTACACAATTTCAATTATGACTTCAAAATTTTGAAGGGGTTGTATTTCTAACCTATTTCCACTTTAAATTGTAGTATTTGCGTAGAAAGTTAGATAAGGGTACTCATGAAATTGTGTTCAGATATCTTATCTTTTTTGCTATCATACATTATTAAAGTCTTATAAAATTTTTAACCGATAAAAATATTGATAAGATTAATGTTGTTTTAACACGTGTATTTTTTATTTAGGCTAATAAACATTCAGTTAACCAGAATGTCCCAGATCGCGTGCCCCCAATTGGAGGCTATCAATGGCCGCCTGATCAAACCCCAGGAGTAACAGGTTTAAAAAACCATGGAAATACGTGCTTTATGAATGCTGTTCTACAGTGCCTCAGTCATACCGATATATTAGCAGAATATTTCGTTCTTGACCAATACAAGGTAAGGCAAAGCGACGTAAGACCTTGAAATCATTGAAAATTAGATAAGATTTTTCTTCTTTGTAACAATTATCGATAAAAATATGTTTTAGGCTGATTTAAAAAGGAGAAACAAATTAAATTCTCGGAAATTTGGCACAAAGGGGGAACTGACTGAGCAATTAGCAAACGTTTTAAAAGCCCTTTGGACGTGCAAGAATGAAACTGACCACAGCACCAGCTTTAAGGTTTGTTCTGCAGCATAATCAAAAATAAATTAAAGATAAACAAAATAATTAAATAGGCGGTAGTTGATCGTTACGGTTCACAATTTCGAAGTTCAACTCAGCACGATGCTCAAGAATTTTTATTTTGGCTTCTGGATAAAGTGCATGAAGACCTGAATACAGCTACAAAGAGGCGATACAAAACCGTTAAGGTGAGTACCACAATGTATTGCTTTACCAATCAAGCGTAACATAATCTAATTCCGAAAATCCTTTAACTTCAATTGAACTCGTCGATTAACGCAAAGCAAAGTGGCGGGCACTTCAATTGTCTTTGCCGAAGCTAAAAAAGACGTAAGTAGGGATTACTTAACACTGTAACACCTTTCAAGTGTAATTCTTTTGTGCTGTGCACGTAATCAATATTTCAAGAAATGCTGGCGAATTTTGATATTGATTAGATGTGCATAATCACAAGGAAACGTGAAACGTGCTTTTCATAATTTTTAAAGTTTCATGCGTTTTTATTTTCCAAATTTTATGTAATTGTATGCCTTCGTAATAATGTTATGCAGTTTGGTTTTAATCCTAATGATAACTCGATTTTTTCTGTGGAACTTGTAAAATGTATCTGGAAGCGAATCTAAATATGAATGATAGAACTGTTTGCCCTATAGATGCATGAGGCAAGGTAAGATGCAAATCAATTATTATCTTAATTCTTATTCTAGTTGCGCAATCATCGTGACAGAAAAAAAACTTTAAATTCTATTAATACCGTGTTAAAACGGCATGAAAAACTTTGCCATGTATAAATAAATTAAGCGTGGATGTCTTTACCAAATATCTGTTATTCAATATTTGAAATATAGTAGTAACAATGCTGCAAAAAAGTACCGCAACAAGTGATTTATGTCTGATATCTGATTCTTCCATTCCATTACCTGAATATTGTTTTACTCGAACTTTGTAGTATCGGCGATTATCAAACCAATGATTAACCGCATCGAGTAATCACTTCTATGGCTTTGCGTATCCATTACGCGCAGTGAAAATACAGTATAATGTCAGTGCTTGTGTGTATTGACCGTAATGCTTACTACAGTGCGTTTCATATTTATCTACCAACTTCATGCAATTTAAGCGATAAATTTTTGGTTTTGCACATTGGCACAAAAAAGCTTGTGCTCAAAAAAATCTCTCTTCCGCTCTGAGATAAACAATTGTTGTTGTTGAAATGTTTCGATACCGTAATAATATAATAGAAGAAGTGAGATTCGGCACTTTTGGCTCTTTTCGCGTTTCATAATTATAGCCCGCATTCCCAAAAGTGAAACTAAAGTGAACTGACGTGTTGTTTATTAATAAGCTTTGTAAAGTTTTCATCCAGCAAATAAAACAAAAAGTGAAACGCCGCGTAGTACCCAATTAAACAAATTAGAAAAATCAAAAATTCTCGCTTGTAGAAAAGTTATTTACAATTTCTTGAGGGAGCCTGGATGCATATGGCCAAAATAAGCGCAGTGGAAAAAAACGAAAACTTCATGACCGCCAAGAATGCCATATTTCAAGAAAAGCCAGCACTTCTACAATAAGTTGCGCCAAACTTGCTGCGAAAAGTAAAGGCAAATGTGTCGAAAACATCCGTGTAGAGAGTAATTCACCGCGCTCCACATATTCGCCGAGGAAAAATGACAAAAGCGCCCTGTCTTTGACCGCGTCATAAAACTGCGCGTTTCGATTTTGCTGCCAATAATATGAGCACAGGCTCAAGTAAGTAAAATAAGAAAAATATTATACATATTTCGATAATAAGGTTATTAGAAAATTATCTGTAGAAAAACAAACGTCATGATGTCAGCCAATTCGACTAATTTTAGTAATACTGAACACCGCGTCGTGATAAAGTGTTCTTCAGGAATCTGCGCCTTCGGATACCATAGTCAAAAAAAGGGCTCGCTTATTTCAACAAGGACAAGAGATTTGTGAAAATGATCCCCACTCTGGGCGTCCTGTGGCGGTAGTGACGAAGGAAAATGTTCGAAATGTCGAAAAATTAGTACTGGCGGACCGAAGAATAAAATTATGGCAGATAGCCGAAGAGTTGCAGATTAGCAAAGAACGGGTTAGAGAAATTATGCACGAGTATTTGAATATGAGAAAAATCAGTGCAGGCCTTGAGGCACACGGGCTTCTCTTAAATTGACCACCCACCTTACAGTCCAGACGTTACTCCCAGCGACTATTTACTTTTCTCCAATTTGAAAAAGGAGTTAGGAGGTCGTAGATTTACTAATGAAAATGAAATGAAGGAGGCTGTAGAAAGCCATTTTGAGGGCAAAGAAAAGGAATATTTTTTGGCGGTTTAAAAGCGCTGTACGGCAGATGTGAAAATTGTATTTCACTTGAGGGAGACTATATTGAAAAATAAAAATAAAATACTCATACTTTTCTTTCATTTAATGCCTTAGGCACCGGACTTATCATCCGCCCCTCGTATGGGGATTTTTTTGCGTATTTGAAAATGTAGGCCTGCTCGCCGGACATTAGCCCAATAGAAAATATTTGGGGAATTCTCGTAAGAGCCGTTTATGCCAAAAATCGGCACTATGACTCGATATTTGAGCTTGGATCAAAATTTGTTCAAATTGATAGCTGAGTCAATGAAAAAAAGAATGCATAAAAGCTCAGGGCAGTGTAACTAGTTATTAAATATTGTTTTGTATCACAATTTCAAAAATTAAGTTGAATTTCACTTCTCATAACGGTTCTATGGAATGATCGAAACGTTTCAATAAAAAAGAAATTTTTTCTCAGCGCAAGAGAGAATTTTTTTGTTTTGTGCCAGTGTACAAAATTGCATGAAGTTGGTATGTGTGCTATAATTATGAAACACACTGTAGGAACAGTATTGAGTAACACAAATTTCACACTTATATTTCTTTACAGAATAACTACGGTCGCCCGGACGAAGTGATAGCTGCTGAAACTTTGGCGAATCACATAAGATGCAACAATTCATTTGTTCAAGCTGTTTTTCAGGCACAATTCCGATCATCTTTAACATGTCCTCGTTGCAAGAAGCAAAGCAACACATTCGATCCCTTCCATTGTATATCAGTACAACTTCCACAACTGTCGCAACAAGTGATTTTTGTCACAGTTTTATATCTAACGCAACATCCGCGCCAAGTCAAGCTTGGGCTAACTGTTCCACCCGGATCGCCAATAATGGCCCTAAGAAAGCAACTTCATGCAGACACTGGAATTCCAATCAACCGAATGGTGCTTGCAGATATTAATGAAACTGGTTTTTCTCGCGTATTTTATGATTCGCAATCTATCTCTACTTTAGAAGGATTGGATTCTATTTACTGCATAGAAGTTCCCGAAATAAAGGAAGAAAATTCTTCGGATCTCATGTTGCTTATTGCGAACGTCAAAACAAACAAGGATAATTTCGTTTCTCGGTTCGGTAAGCATATCAATTAGTGTAAATATTTTAACATATTTACCAGGGCAAATATTTTTTAGGAACACCATTCTGCGTTCAAGTTAATAGAGATTGTTCTTATGTGGAGCTTCAGAAAAAGTTACTAAAAGAAATGTCAACTACCCTAAAACCAGAAGTTTTTGCGTACGCAACTCCACTCACAGAAATGTTCCAAATTCGCCTTCAGGATCCGTCCGCTGACCCGGATACTTATCTAGAAGAAGTCGAGCATCCACTGTTTATGGAAATTATAGACATGGCGTTGTCAGTTCTATCTCCGGACGCTGGGCCGCAGCACATTAAACTCTTGCTTGAGTGGAAGCAACCTGAAACATTTTTCGCAGATTTAAGCGATCCGATTGTAGAGCATGAAAGTGTTTCCCTATTAAGGGATTCTAAATCTGAACAAGTTGTACTAACACTAGAACAGTGTTTAGAGCATTACACAAAAGCAGAAACACTTAGTGCCGAGGATGCCTGGCGATGTCCAAATTGTCAGCAATACCTTCCCGTTGTCAAAACATTGGGGCTATGGTCTTTACCAGACATTTTAGTAGTTCATTTCAAGAGATTTAGGCAGCAGCACGATAAAGGTCCAGACGCTGCAAAGCTTACAACTATGGTAAAATTTCCACTAAATGCATTCGACATGTCGCCACATCTTGCGCGTGGTTCTTCATCGAATGACTGCTTAAATGAAGATATCAATCGAAGTATAGGAAGCCCATGGAGGAGAAGCAAGGACCACCACAGACACAGGGAAAAAGAAAATAAAGATAATAGATATGATCTTTATGCAGTCTGTTATCATCAGGGGGATACCCTCGAAACTGGCCACTACACGGCCGCATGCAAAAACCCATACGATCATCAGTGGTACAAATTTGATGATCAACGGGTTTCGCACGTACCTGCGGATCAAGTACAAGAACAAATTGTTAACAATGAGGCATATATTTTATTTTATCAAAGGCGGAAAATCGACACCACTGAATGCTCTGGAACAAGTTCAACGTCCGGTGATCACTGGGTTTCACGAATAACTGCTCCACCGGCTTCTCAGAATAGTTGCTCCAATGTGGCACTCAGTGCTGGATCCTCAAATAATACTTTGGATAATGGAAAAATAACGTTCAAGGATGAGGAAAGTAAAATCATAGAGAAAGATGTTGAAAAACTGGGCAAAGTGGTGTCAAAAGTCAATTTGGAAGAGGCTATTGTGGTTGAGAAAACTGACGAAAACGAACTAGTTGACATCGAGGGCTTAGAATTTATGGATGATAGTAGTATATCTGTAGAAAGCAATGAAAAATTGAAGCCCGCAAAACAAATTGAAATAGCGGCTATAGTGACGACTGCTCAAGTTGAAGTGAAATCCTCCGATGCAGATATCTCGACTACTACAGTGTCATCTGAAAAAGTACCACAAAGGAATCGTACATCGTTAAAAACAGATTCCTTTGAAAATTGTTCTGCTGTTCAAAAACTTCAGCCAAACGGGGTCAGTTTTAAAGAAGTACTGTCAAGCGGAATTTTTAACGGTATAGAAGGAAGTGATCATTGTAATTTTATCAAGTATCCTCTCGCTAAGAGTTCAAGTTACAAAATAAAAGATTGTGATAATTTATCAATGCGAAGAAATGCTCCCAATTCATGCAGTAAAGACACATTGATTTTTATTGATCAACAGAGTCACAGTCTGATAGACGATGATGACTCTTATTTGGGCTCTCGGTCATTGTGGGTAAGTGCTTTCTAAGAATTTTCTATGAATTTAATTGATCTTAATCTTAACAAGAGAATATATCATATTTATGTTTGCAGATATCACCAGTTACACCTCACAAATTAATAACAGTTTCACCGAAAAACTAACTTAAGCCCGGCAAGATTTGATGAAAGCGGTAAGCCTAATTAGTTGGTAATCGACGCAGTGCTCTGACCACCTAACTATGTAAATATTTAGTAGTTAACAATTAAAAGAGGAACTGTACATCTATGAAAAATGAAGATTTTAACTTATTTAAGGAAGTAGCCTAGAATTTAACAAAAAGCAAAAAGTAAATTTATAACGAAAGTAATCGAGTACAATCAATATAAAAAGACGAAGTGTTTTATTTTATTATTCTAAGTAACATTTTACCAGTTAATAAGTTATTTATTGTGAAACACAGTTTCTTGAGGCAAATTTATTTAATCGGAAGTAAATTATATATTATATTTATTCTTATGTAATGAGCAAGTTTTAATTTGTGTTTAAATGTTCGAGAGTACTCTGCAAGTTTTAGTGCAGTCAAATTTATGAAAACATCGAAATAAAAGATTATTTGAGAAGATTTTTTTCCGTTTTGTTCGTTGTTATTTGTCTCAATTCGTGGAACTCCTTAATTTCCTCACTCATCATTAATCTGGCCAGTAATAATAATAATATCTTGCCGTATTGACGCACAGTGGACAATTTTAATTATCTAACTAATAATCACCTGGGGCTTTATTACTGAATACGATTCGATTGCAATCGATCATAAATATACACGCCTATTCTTAATTCCATCGGAATGCCAATCCGTTCGAAGTCACTAATTCACTTTATATTTTTTCATTAAACTAATTATCGACATCATTTAAGGCGGTATTATATGAGTCAATAATTTTGAAAGTGGTGCAAGTCCATTTATTAAAAAAATTTAACAAGCTTGAAATATTTTTTTCGTAGTAACTTTTAAACATAATAAACCTTTAGAATGAAAACAACTCTATTCAAGTCTCAAATTTGGCAGATTTCACAAGTGGACTTACCCCACTTTCAAAATAAATGGCTCATACGATCTGTAATCCAAAATATTATAATTTTTTAAATTAAATTAAGAATAAGCCCCCATAGGAAATGTTTTCTCGAACCGTCTCTGAATATAAGGTTTGAAATTTGCAAACTAGTTTTGGGAAAGATGGCAAAAAATGGTCCTTAAGTTCATTCCATACCCCTTTCTCTTGGATATTCGTTCTCATCTGGAGAAAACACGCTCATGTACACGATTCATATATGCTATCCCCATTCCTCTTTTGTTTTATATTCTAAGAGCATTCTTGCATGCGCGTCAGTCTCAGTTTTTACTTCTAATTGAATGTATCTTTGGAAAAGTTTTGTTCTTAAAATTTGTACGTTCGCCACCTTCTCGGCAGCGTACCACTCTCGAGCCAACTGATCCCCTAACGAATTGGATAATTCGATTATATCCCGATTTCTTTACTTTTGCTAAATCTTCGCAGAAGATTCTTAACCTTGTTTACATTAGGACTGGGCCTTCTTCTCCTCCCTTCGATTGAGAGAATCGATAAAATGACTGTCGATTTGATAGAAATTCGTTATTTGGTAATACGATCGAGTCGACTAAAAAGAAGATTTAGATAGTAGATTTAGAAGGTCGAAAAAGCAAAGCCTTAAAAAGATGAGATATCAAGCACCGTTTCGACTATAAAATGAATTTCTACCATCTTCGGGAATTTCAAACAATCTTATTTATGAAGTAGACTCATAGCTTGTTCAACAATGTTCTCTTAAAAATATTCTATGCTTTAGCATGTTACTAAGTGTAACTCATACTTTTTAAACCATATGAATAGTGCAGGGCAAGAACATGTTTTTTTTTATACGACGTGGCCAAATCCTAGGGGACAACCCTTTGATGCGTTAGCATGGTTTTGGCCCGAAGGGAATTAGGGTAAGGGAAATGAGGAAACTTGAGTCCTGTTCTTTGCATTGCTACGAGCTAGACAACAGCCCAGAGAGTGGATTATTTTAATTTCTTAATAAAAGCTCACGGGGTCGTCTGGTCTCGAACCCGGGACCCCTGGCATGGTGATCGTGCCGCTCCACGAATTGATCCAACTCCGTCTCCGCGAAGTCTCTGAAGTCGAAGTACAATTTTGAGAAATTTTGTTAATTAAATCGAAAATAATTTTTAATTTGATTGTGATATTGTACTTAATTATGCATTCGGTTATAAAAATATTATCAATCGTTGACTTATCTAACTAAAATATTAAACAATGATTTTGTATCCCGATATTGTATACTTTTTACTTTTTCACTTGAGGAATTAGATTCTTATAATGTAATATGACTATTTAAAAAATAGCCAAATAGTTATTTAAATCAAACTCGGACCTTTTATTCAACATAGATAACTGACCCTTGATATTGCTTTACACAACATTGTATAATAAAAATCCTCTTTCAATATAATTTTTTATATGTTTACAAAGTGATACTCACATTCTTTTAAAATAGTTATTTAAAGCTCTTTGAATCCCATAGAAGATTTGAGACTCTCTGCCCACGATAGCTTTCCTAGAGTTAGTTCTCCTGACGTACAAACCAACAATTTATTTGTACAATTGCTATTGCCCATTCGGAAAGAGTTATCTTTTAAATAGTTTAGTAAATGGTGTGCAGATTGACTTAATGTAATCACGTCTGAGTGTAGATCAAGAAAGCAACTCTCCTCTACTTGATCGGATATATTAATGATAACGTTTTTAGTATCATTCGTAAGAACAATGTTATCATCTATAATTTCAGAGTATTGTAAGTTTAAATTTCCTCCGTTCGATTTTATCAACACGTTTCCATGAATGCCAGCTGAAAATAAAAATATTTAATTATATTGTCATAGTTCGGTAATGGTAGTCGTACTCATATTTACATCGGCTTCCTTCAAAACATAAATGGTACATTTTTTATGAACGTTCTTCAAGTTTAAAGAACCCTTTTCGGTCACAAACTTTGAAACTTCAGCATAACACGAATTTGCACTTATTGCTCCTTCACTAGACGTACATTGCAATAAGTCACCTTGAATTTTATCCAGGTGAATACTCTGCAACAATAAATTGGACAAACTCTGGGATGATGTTATCTATACGTTTACTAATTATGAAAAAATCATAATATGAATTGGTTATTCCTGTAGAAAGCAATTAGTTAATCGAAACGATGTAGGATGTTGGAAATTTCAACTCAAGAAATTTTGTTCGCTTTTTAATTAAGTAATTGTAAAATTCATTGATAGTATACACTTACCCCACTCGCTTTTGTCTCAACATTAATTTTTTGTGCTAAGGTAAGTCCGTCGCATCTTATATTTCCACACTCCGAATGGAATCCAATATTCGTGCTTCTCAAATCTTTTGTGAATATATCTCTTTTTGATTTAACATCAATAAAATCGCTGTACAACCCAAAAATGCTTACATTTTGTTGAGATCTTATTTTCAAATTGCATTTAATGGGGACCTCAATAATATACTTTGTTTCTTCTTCCTTATGGTTATTGGCCTCATTGATTGCCATATTTTTTTCATCCCCGCTTATATCAATTTCTGTTTTTGTGTCAGCTGATTTAGAAAATGTAAGCATTCTTAAGTGATTAGCGTTGGGGTAATCAAATAAATCAATGGGCCGTATCGTCGCATTAGAGGTGCAGGTAATTTTTACATTTAAAAAGGGATCAACTTTACGCAAAGTCTCATGGATTTTATATTTATTTTGAGAATAAAACCTACTCAGTTTTGAATTTATTATAATCTTTTGCAACTGAATCATCACGCTGTCAAGTTTTCCATAAAACTATCACGACGTATATAATGTAGATTTATTGACCAATTGATCACTGCAAAGGTGGCGAAAGGTTAGGGATTCTTCTCTAACGTAGTTCACCTCGAAGGGTATTTAATAAAATGCGCCTGCAATGAGAAAGGTTAAATACAAATTTATGGAAAAATTATATCTTTTTAATCACATAGAAAATATTCACATACTTTTAGCGGCTTTTCTTGGTTTTTCCACGGTATACAGAATACAAGGGCAGGAATTCTCATAAAACTGGTTGCTTTCAAATAACCTCAGCTGATCGATTTTGACATAACAAAACCACAATTGGTCGGTCGTATTAGATTGCACAACAGCCGACAGCAACAGCAAAAACATTTCGCTGTCGGCTGTATCAGATTGCAGATACACGACAGCATACATTTAGCCACTGCGAGAAACGTCAGTTCGTAAAAAGTTAATCGTTAGGTTAAGTAGTCCTACTGGAAACCACGAACAGATTTTGAGATTTATTCGTCTTGTGAGGTAAATAATGGGCTCAGTTGAATTTCAAGCAGTAATTCTCGCGGCTGGTCGTGGTTCGCGTATGCCAGAGTTAACAGGTGATCACCCAAAATGTCTTTTACCTGTGGGCCCTTTCCCTTTATTATGGTATCCCCTTCAATTACTGCAACAACACGGATTCCAAGGTACAGCAAAACTTGATTTCCTTACTAGCTTAACAAATATTTAATTTTAGACGCTATAGTTGTTGTTCTTGAATCGCAAAAAGTAGAAGTACAGCAAACTATCGATAAAACTGCAATCAAAATGAAAATTGACTATGTTACTATCCCGAGCGACTCTGATTACGGTACCGCAGACAGCTTGAGGCATATTCAGGACAAGTACTAATATTCGACTTTATGAATTCATTTCAATTTAAAGTCTGTAACGTTTCAGAATCAAAACTGATTTTATTGTGGTCTCTTGTGATGTCATTACAAATGCCAGTTTGTATCCGCTTATTAACAAATTTCGAGAGCACGATGCATCAGTGGCTGCTTTGTTTTTTAGTAAAGGTTTAAATGGAAGTGTTACAATGCCCGGCCCTAAAACAAAATATAAGCCCGAACGTGATTTGATCGGGATTCATCCAGAAACTGAAAGATTACTATTTTTGGCATCAACTAGTGACTTTGAGGAAGTTCTATTTGTTAATGGCCACCTAATGAGAAAAAATGGGAAAATGGATATCTGCAGTCGACTAGCTGACTCCCATATATATGTAATGAAGAAATGGACGTTGGATTTTCTCACCAAGGTATATACCAAATTGCTGTTGAATATTCCTTAGTTATTTTTTTACACAGAAAGACAATTTCACTACGTTGAAAGGAGAGTTTCTCCCTTATATTTTGAAAAAGCAAATGTGTAGCCCAACACAAGATTCATCAGAGCCTATCTCTGAATTTGGAATAAAAACTAAGCAAGGGGAAGATATTTTTGATGTAGGTATAAGTTGAATAATGACCAGTGTTTATAAACTCAACGTTACAGTATGTTTCACGATCTGAATTGGATGAACAAGTTAAAACAACTTCTCTATTTAATGATTCACGAACTAGAGAACCGTACAGTGGAGACATTATTCGATGCTATGCGGTACAGGCAAATGCGAATAGTTTTGGTGTCAGAGTTAATACTTCTTTGTCCTATTTCGTGATAAATCAAATGGTAACAATTTTAGTAAATAGCCCTTTCTTTTAATTTAATTTATATTTAAAGATTGCATCATTGTGGTCTGAACTCCCAGGAAATGGTGTTAATCCCTTGGTGTCTAACAGTGCAGTAAACAACAGTACCCAAACTAAAGACATAGCAGTTGCTGATAATGCTAAGCTTTCGGAGAAGACTTCACTTAGCTGTAGCACTTTTGCACCATACTGTACTGTTAACGAAAAAGTAATCATATCGAATAGTGTGATAATGGGGCACGCTATTATCGAGCAGGGGTAATGTTATTATTTTTTTTATTTTACTATCTTTGAATTGTCTGCTTTTTAGGTGCAAGATTGACAATAGTATTATCTGTAATAAAGCCGTGGTTAAGAAAAATTCCATTCTGAAAAACTGCATAGTTGGTCCTAGCTTTATCGTTGAGGAAGACAGCAAGAAACAAATGGTCCACTTAACAAATGCTGACGGGTTTATGGAAATTGAATAATAAAGAAATATATTTATTACACAAATTGGTTTTGTAAGCGAACTATCCTTTTGATTTTTTTTTTTTTCTGGAATTGGAACCTGTTTGACTGGAAAACTAATAAAATAAATATTTTGGAATATTTCCTTTCCAATGGCACTGGAAATTTCTCTTCAATTCATCGATTTAATTAAATTTGAGCTGTCGGTAAATCAACTGGAAATTAATCCATTCCAACTGTTTTTTGTCATTTTTTTCACGTTTCCAAGGCCCAGCGAGCGGGAAAGCTATCTAGGCCCCCATTTTTAGACGTGCTCCTTCGATTGGCATCAACATTTTCAATTAAAAATTTCCGCCCAAAATCGACAAAATTCACTGGGCTATAGGCCATGATCTTTTTGGCAAAAAAACATTTTTGTAACGACATCGAATGAAAGTGATATCATTGGAAAGAGCACGTCGAAAACAATAGTTTTGGAATGTTTCACTGGAAAGTATCTCAAATTGACGAATCTGCAGAGCTTTTTGGATCTACTGGAAGCATGCGTACCTACGGATGAATTGTTTGGTCTGGAATTGGAACCTGTTTGACTGGAAAACAAATAAAATAAATATTTTGGAATATTTCCTTTCCAATGGCACTGGAAGTTTTTCTTCAATTCATCGATTTAATTAAATTTGAGCGGTCGGTAAATCAACTGGAAATTAATCCATTCCAACTGTTTTTTGTCATTTTTTCCACGTTTCCAAGGCCCAGCGAGCGGGAAAGCTATCTAGGCCCCCATTTTTAGACGTGCTCCTTCGATTGGCATCAACATTTTCAATTAAAAATTTCCGCCCAAAATCGACAAAATTCACTGGGCTATAGGCCATGATTTTTTTGGCAAAAAAAAATTTTTGTAATGACATCGAATGAAAATGATATCATTGGAAAGAGCACGTCGAAAACAATAGTTTTGGAATGTTTCACTGGAAAGTATCTCAAATTGACGAATCTGCAGAGCTTTTTGGATCTACTGGAAGCATGCGTACCTACGGATGAATTGTTTGGTCTGGAATTGGAACCTGTTTGACTGGAAAACAAATAAAATAAATATTTTGGAATATTTCCTTTCCAATGGCACTGGAAGTTTCTCTTCAATTCATCGATTTAATTAAATTTGAGCGGTCGGTAAATCGACTGGAAATTAAGCCATTCAAACTGTTTTTTGTCATTTTTTCCACGTTTCCAAGGCCCAGCGAGCGGGAAAGCTATCTAGGCCCCCATTTTTAGACGTGCTCCTTCGATTGGCATCAACATTTTCAATTAAAAATTTCCGCCCAAAATCGACAAAATTCACTGGGCTATAGGCCATGATCTTTTTGGCAAAAAAACATTTTTGTAACGACATCGAATGAAAGTGATATCATTGGAAAGAGCACGTCGAAAACAATAGTTTTGGAATGTTTCACTGGAAAGTATCTCAAATTGACGAATCTGCAGAGCTTTTTGGATCTACTGGAAGCATGCGTACCTACGGATGAATTGTTTGGTCTGGAATTGGAACCTGTTTGACTGGAAAACTAATAAAATAAATATTTTGGAATATTTCCTTTCCAATGGCACTGGAAGATTCTCTTCAATTCATCGATTTAATTAAATTTGAGCGGTCGGTAAATCGACTGGAAATTAAGCCATTCAAACTGTTTTTTGTCATTTTTTCCACGTTTCCAAGGCCCAGCGAGCGGGAAAGCTATCTAGGCCCCCATTTTTAGACGTGCTCCTTCGATTGGCATCAACATTTTCAATTAAAAATTTCCGCCCAAAATCGACAAAATTCACTGGGCTATAGGCCATGATTTTTTTGGCAAAAAAACATTTTTGTAATGACATCGAATGAAAGTGATATCATTGGAAAGAGCACGTCGAAAACAATAGTTTTGGAATGTTTCACTGGAAAGTATCTCAAATTGACGAATCTGCAGAGCTTTTTGGATCTACTGGAAGCATGCGTACCTACGGATGAATTATTTGGTCTGGAATTGGAACCTGTTTGACTGGAAAACTAATAAAATAAATATTTTGGAATATTTCCTTTCCAATGGCACTGGAAGTTTCTCTTCAATTCATCGATTTAATTAAATTTGAGCGGTCGGTAAATCGACTGGAAATTAAGCCATTCAAACTGTTTTTTGTCATTTTTTCCACGTTTCCAAGGCCCAGCGAGCGGGAAAGCTATCTAGGCCCCCCATTTTTAGACGTGCTCCTTCGATTGGCATCAAAATTTTCAATTAAAAATTTCCGCCCAAAATCGACAAAATTCACTGGGCTATAGGCCATGATTTTTTTGGCAAAAAAAAATTTTTGTAATGACATCGAATGAAAGTGATATCATTGGAAAGAGCACGTCGAAAACAATAGTTTTGGAATGTTTCACTGGAAAGTATCTCAAATTGACGAATCTGCAGAGCTTTTTGGATCTACTGGAAGCATGCGTACCTACGGATGAATTATTTGGTCTGGAATTGGAACCTGTTTGACTGGAAAACTAATAAAATAAATATTTTGGAATATTTTCTTTCCAATGGCACTGGAAGTTTCTCTTCAATTCATCGATTTAATTAAATTTGAGCGGTCGGTAAATCGACTGGAAATTAAGCCATTCAAACTGTTTTTTGTCATTTTTTCCACGTTTCCAAGGCCCAGCGAGCGGGAAAGCTATCTAGGCCCCATTTTTAGACGTGCTCCTTCGATTGGCATCAAAATTTTCAATTAAAAATTTCCGCCCAAAATCGACAAAATTCACTGGGCTATAGGCCATGATTTTTTTTGGCAAAAAAAATTTTTGTAATGACATCGAATGAAAGTGATATCATTGGAAAGAGCACGTCGAAAACAATAGTTTTGGAATGTTTCACTGGAAAGTATCTCAAATTGACGAATCTGCAGAGCTTTTTGGATCTACTGGAAGCATGCGTACCTACGGATGAATTATTTGGTCTGGAATTGGAACCTGTTTGACTGGAAAACTAATAAAATAAATATTTTGGAATATTTCCTTTCCAATGGCACTGGAAGTTTCTCTTCAATTCATCGATTTAATTAAATTTGAGCGGTCGGTAAATCGACTGGAAATTAAGCCATTCAAACTGTTTTTTGTCATTTTTTCCACGTTTCCAAGGCCCAGCGAGCGGGAAAGCTATCTAGGCCCCATTTTTAGACGTGCTCCTTCGATTGGCATCAAAATTTTCAATTAAAAATTTCCGCCCAAAATCGACAAAATTCACTGGGCTATAGGCCATGATTTTTTTGGCAAAAAAAATTTTTGTAATGACATCGAATGAAAGTGATATCATTGGAAAGAGCACGTCGAAAACAATAGTTTTGGAATGTTTCACTGGAAAGTATCTCAAATTGACGAATCTGCAGAGCTTTTTGGATCTACTGGAAGCATGCGTACCTACGGATGAATTGTTTGGTCTGGAATTGGAACCTGTTTGACTGGAAAACTAATAAAATAAATATTTTGGAATATTTCCTTTCCAATGGCACTGGAAGTTTCTCTTCAATTCATCGATTTAATTAAATTTGAGCGGTCGGTAAATCGACTGGAAATTAAGCCATTCAAACTGTTTTTTGTCATTTTTTCCACGTTTCCAAGGCCCAGCGAGCGGGAAAGCTATCTAGGCCCCATTTTTAGACGTGCTCCTTCGATTGGCATCAAAATTTTCAATTAAAAATTTCCGCCCAAAATCGACAAAATTCACTGGGCTATAGGCCATGATTTTTTTGGCAAAAAAAAATTTTTGTAATGACATCGAATGAAAATGATATCATTGGAAAGAGCACGTCGAAAACAATAGTTTTGGAATGTTTCACTGGAAAGTATCTCAAATTGACGAATCTGCAGAGCTTTTTGGATCTACTGGAAGCATGCGTACCTACGGATGAATTATTTGGTCTGGAATTGGAACCTGTTTGACTGGAAAACTAATAAAATAAATATTTTGGAATATTTCCTTTCCAATGGCACTGGAAATTTCTCTTCAATTCATCGATTTAATTAAATTTGAGCGGTCGGTAAATCGACTGGAAATTAAGCCATTCAAACTGTTTTTTGTCATTTTTTCCACGTTTCCAAGGCCCAGCGAGCGGGAAAGCTATCTAGGCCCCATTTTTAGACGTGCTCCTTCGATTGGCATCAAAATTTTCAATTAAAAATTTCCGCCCAAAATCGACAAAATTCACTGGGCTATAGGCCATGATTTTTTGGCAAAAAAAACTTTTGTAATGACATCGAATGAAAGTGATATCATTGGAAAGAGCACGTCGAAAACAATAGTTTTGGAATGTTTCACTGGAAAGTATCTCAAATTGACGAATCTGCAGAGCTTTTTGGATCTACTGGAAGCATGCGTACCTACGGATGAATTATTTGGTCTGGAATTGGAACCTGTTTGACTGGAAAACTAATAAAATAAATATTTTGGAATATTTCCTTTCCAATGGCACTGGAAATTTCTCTTCAATTCATCGATTTAATTAAATTTGAGCGGTCGGTAAATCGACTGGAAATTAAGCCATTCAAACTGTTTTTTGTCATTTTTTCCACGTTTCCAAGGCCCAGCGAGCGGGAAAGCTATCTAGGCCCCATTTTTAGACGTGCTCCTTCGATTGGCATCAAAATTTTCAATTAAAAATTTCCGCCCAAAATCGACAAAATTCACTGGGCTTTAGGCCATGATCTTTTTGGCAAAAAAACATTTTTGTAACGACATCGAATGAAAGTGATATCATTGGAAAGAGCACGTCGAAAACAATAGTTTTGGAATGTTTCACTGGAAAGTATCTCAAATTGACGAATCTGCAGAGCTTTTTGGATCTACTGGAAGCATGCGTACCTACGGATGAATTATTTGGTCTAGAATTGGAACCTGTTTGACTGGAAAACTAATAAAATAAATATTTTGGAATATTTCCTTTCCAATGGCACTGGAAGTTTCTCTTCAATTCATCGATTTAATTAAATTTGAGCGGTCGGTAAATCAACTGGAAATTAATCCATTCCAACTGTTTTTTGTCATTTTTTCCACGTTTCCAAGGCCCAGCGAGCGGGAAAGCTATCTAGGCCCCCATTTTTAGACGTGCTCCTTCGATTGGCATCAAAATTTTCAATTAAAAATTTCCGCCCAAAATCGACAAAATTCACTGGGCTATAGGCCATGATTTTTTTGGCAAAAAAAATTTTTGTAATAACATCGAATGAAAGTGATATCATTGGAAAGAGCACGTCGAAAACAATAGTTTTGGAATGTTTCACTGGAAAGTATCTCAAATTGACGAATCTGCAGAGCTTTTTGGATCTACTGGAAGCATGCGTACCTTCGGATGAATTATTTGGTCTGGAATTGGAACCTGTTTGACTGGAAAACTAATAAAATAAATATTTTGGAATATTTCCTTTCCAATGGCACTGGAAATTTCTCTTCAATTCATCGATTTAATTAAATTTGAGCGGTCGGTAAATCGACTGGAAATTAAGCCATTCAAACTGTTTTTTGTCATTTTTTCCACGTTTCCAAGGCCCAGCGAGCGGGAAAGCTATCTAGGCCCCATTTTTAGACGTGCTCCTTCGATTGGCATCAAAATTTTCAATTAAAAATTTCCGCCCAAAATCGACAAAATTCACTGGGCTATAGGCCATGATTTTTTTGGCAAAAAAAATTTTTGTAATGACATCGAATGAAAGTGATATCATTGGAAAGAGCACGTCGAAAACAATAGTTATGGAATGTTTCACTGGAAAGTATCTCAAATTGACGAATCTGCAGAGCTTTTTGGATCTACTGGAAGCATGCGTACCTTCGGATGAATTATTTGGTCTGGAATTGGAACCTGTTTGACTGGAAAACTAATAAAATAAATATTTTGGAATATTTCCTTTCCAATGGCACTGGAAGTTTCTCTTCAATTCATCGATTTAATTAAATTTGAGCGGTCGGTAAATCAACTGGAAATTAATCCATTCCAACTGTTTTTTGTCATTTTTTTCACGTTTCCAAGGCCCAGCGAGCGGGAAAGCTATCTAGGCCCCCATTTTTAGACGTGCTCCTTCGATTGGCATCAACATTTTCAATTAAAAATTTCCGCCCAAAATCGACAAAATTCACTGGGCTATAGGCCATGATCTTTTTGGCAAAAAAACATTTTTGTAATGACATCGAATGAAAATGATATCATTGGAAAGAGCACGTCGAAAACAATAGTTTTGGAATGTTTCACTGGAAAGTATCTCAAATTGACGAATCTGCAGAGCTTTTTGGATCTACTGGAAGCATGCGTACCTACGGATGAATTATTTGGTCTGGAATTGGAACCTGTTTGACTGGAAAACTAATAAAATAAATATTTTGGAATATTTCCTTTCCAATGGCACTGGAAATTTCTCTTCAATTCATCGATTTAATTAAATTTGAGCGGTCGGTAAATCGACTGGAAATTAAGCCATTCAAACTGTTTTTTGTCATTTTTTCCACGTTTCCAAGGCCCAGCGAGCGGGAAAGCTATCTAGGCCCCATTTTTAGACGTGCTCCTTCGATTGGCATCAAAATTTTCAATTAAAAATTTCCGCCCAAAATCGACAAAATTCACTGGGCTATAGGCCATGATTTTTTTGGCAAAAAAAATTTTTGTAATGACATCGAATGAAAGTGATATCATTGGAAAGAGCACGTCGAAAACAATAGTTTTGGAATGTTTCACTGGAAAGTATCTCAAATTGACGAATCTGCAGAGCTTTTTGGATCAACTGGAAGCATGCGTACCTACGGATGAATTGTTTGGTCTGGAATTGGAACCTGTTTGACTGGAAAACTAATAAAATAAATATTTTGGAATATTTCCTTTCCAATGGCACTGGAAGATTCTCTTCAATTCATCGATTTAATTAAATTTGAGCGGTCGGTAAATCGACTGGAAATTAAGCCATTCAAACTGTTTTTTGTCATTTTTTCCACGTTTCCAAGGCCCAGCGAGCGGGAAAGCTATCTAGGCCCCATTTTTAGACGTGCTCCTTCGATTGGCATCAAAATTTTCAATTAAAAATTTCCGCCCAAAATCGACAAAATTCACTGGGCTATAGGCCATGATTTTTTTGGCAAAAAAAAATTTTTGTAATGACATCGAATGAAAATGATATCATTGGAAAGAGCACGTCGAAAACAATAGTTTTGGAATGTTTCACTGGAAAGTATCTCAAATTGACGAATCTGCAGAGCTTTTTGGATCTACTGGAAGCATGCGTACCTACGGATGAATTATTTGGTCTGGAATTGGAACCTGTTTGACTGGAAAACTAATAAAATAAATATTTTGGAATATTTCCTTTCCAATGGCACTGGAAATTTCTCTTCAATTCATCGATTTAATTAAATTTGAGTGGTCGGTAAATCGACTGGAAATTAAGCCATTCAAACTGTTTTTTGTCATTTTTTCCACGTTTCCAAGGCCCAGCGAGCGGGAAAGCTATCTAGGCCCCATTTTTAGACGTGCTCCTTCGATTGGCATCAAAATTTTCAATTAAAAATTTCCGCCCAAAATCGACAAAATTCACTGGGCTATAGGCCATGATTTTTTTTGGCAAAAAAAATTTTTGTAATGACATCGAATGAAAGTGATATCATTGGAAAGAGCACGTCGAAAACAATAGTTTTGGAATGTTTCACTGGAAAGTATCTCAAATTGACGAATCTGCAGAGCTTTTTGGATCTACTGGAAGCATGCGTACCTACGGATGAATTATTTGGTCTGGAATTGGAACCTGTTTGACTGGAAAACTAATAAAATAAATATTTTGGAATATTTCCTTTCCAATGGCACTGGAAATTTCTCTTCAATTCATCGATTTAATTAAATTTGAGCGGTCGGTAAATCGACTGGAAATTAAGCCATTCAAACTGTTTTTTGTCATTGTTTCCACGTTTCCAAGGCCCAGCGAGCGGGAAAGCTATCTAGGCCCCCATTTTTAGACGTGCTCCTTCGATTGGCATCAACATTTTCAATTAAAAATTTCCGCCCAAAATCGACAAAATTCACTGGGCTATAAGCCATGATTTTTTTGGCAAAAAAAAATTTTTGTAATGACATCGAATGAAAATGATATCATTGGAAAGAGCAGGTCGAAAACAATAGTTTTGGAATGTTTCACTGGAAAGTATCTCAAATTGACGAATCTGCAGAGCTTTTTGGATCTACTGGAAGCATGCGTACCTACGGATGAATTATTTGGTCTGGAATTGGAACCTGTTTGACTGGAAAACTAATAAAATAAATATTTTGGAATATTTCCTTTCCAATGGCACTGGAAATTTCTCTTCAATTCATCGATTTAATTAAATTTGAGCGGTCGGTAAATCGACTGGAAATTAAGCCATTCAAACTGTTTTTTGTCATTTTTTCCACGTTTCCAAGGCCCAGCGAGCGGGAAAGTTATCTAGGCCCCATTTTTAGACGTGCTCCTTCGATTGGCATCAAAATTTTTTAATTAAAAATTTCCGCCCAAAATCGACAAAATTCACTGGGCTATAGGCCATGATTTTTTTGGCAAAAAAAATTTTTGTAATGACATCGAATGAAAGTGATATCATTGGAAAGAGCACGTCGAAAACAATAGTTTTGGAATGTTTCACTGGAAAGTATCTCAAATTGACGAATCTGCAGAGCTTTTTGGATCTACTGGAAGCATGCGTACCTACGGATGAATTATTTGGTCTGGAATTGGAACCTGTTTGACTGGAAAACTAATAAAATAAATATTTTGGAATATTTCCTTTCCAATGGCACTGGAAATTTCTCTTCAATTCATCGATTTAATTAAATTTGAGCGGTCGGTAAATCAACTGGAAATTAATCCATTCCAACTGTTTTTTGTCATTTTTTCCACGTTTCCAAGGCCCAGCGAGCGGGAAAGCTATCTAGGCCCCCATTTTTAGACGTGCTCCTTCGATTGGCATCAACATTTTCAATTAAAAATTTCCGCCCAAAATCGACAAAATTCACTGGGCTATAGGCCATGATCTTTTTGGCAAAAAAACATTTTTGTAACGACATCGAATGAAAGTGATATCATTGGAAAGAGCACGTCGAAAACAATAGTTTTGGAATGTTTCACTGGAAAGTATCTCAAATTGACGAATCTGCAGAGCTTTTTGGATCTACTGGAAGCATGCGTACCTACGGATGAATTATTTGGTCTGGAATTGGAACCTGTTTGACTGGAAAACTAATAAAATAAATATTTTGGAATATTTCCTTTCCAATGGCACTGGAAATTTCTCTTCAATTCATCGATTTAATTAAATTTGAGCGGTCGGTAAATCGACTGGAAATTAAGCCATTCAAACTGTTTTTTGTCATTTTTTCCACGTTTCCAAGGCCCAGCGAGCGGGAAAGTTATCTAGGCCCCATTTTTAGACGTGCTCCTTCGATTGGCATCAAAATTTTTTAATTAAAAATTTCCGCCCAAAATCGACAAAATTCACTGGGCTATAGGCCATGATTTTTTTGGCAAAAAAAATTTTTGTAATGACATCGAATGAAAGTGATATCATTGGAAAGAGCACGTCGAAAACAATAGTTTTGGAATGTTTCACTGGAAAGTATCTCAAATTGACGAATCTGCAGAGCTTTTTGGATCTACTGGAAGCATGCGTACCTACGGATGAATTATTTGGTCTGGAATTGGAACCTGTTTGACTGGAAAACTAATAAAATAAATATTTTGGAATATTTCCTTTCCAATGGCACTGGAAATTTCTCTTCAATTCATCGATTTAATTAAATTTGAGCGGTCGGTAAATCAACTGGAAATTAATCCATTCCAACTGTTTTTTGTCATTTTTTCCACGTTTCCAAGGCCCAGCGAGCGGGAAAGCTATCTAGGCCCCCATTTTTAGACGTGCTCCTTCGATTGGCATCAACATTTTCAATTAAAAATTTCCAGGCCATGATTTTTTTGGCAAAAAAAATTTTTGTAATGACATCGAATGAAAGTGATATCATTGGAAAGAGCACGTCGAAAACAATAGTTTTGGAATGTTTCACTGGAAAGTATCTCAAATTGACGAATCTGCAGAGCTTTTTGGATCTACTGGAAGCATGCGTACCTACGGATGAATTATTTGGTCTGGAATTGGAACCTGTTTGACTGGAAAACTAATAAAATAAATATTTTGGAATATTTCCTTTCCAATGGCACTGGAAGATTCTCTTCAATTCATCGATTTAATTAAATTTGAGTGGTCGGTAAATCGACTGGAAATTAAGCCATTCAAACTGTTTTTTGTCATTTTTTCCACGTTTCCAAGGCCCAGCGAGCGGGAAAGCTATCTAGGCCCCATTTTTAGACGTGCTCCTTCGATTGGCATCAAAATTTTCAATTAAAAATTTCCGCCCAAAATCGACAAAATTCACTGGGCTATAGGCCATGATTTTTTTTGGCAAAAAAAATTTTTGTAATGACATCGAATGAAAGTGATATCATTGGAAAGAGCACGTCGAAAACAATAGTTTTGGAATGTTTCACTGGAAAGTATCTCAAATTGACGAATCTGCAGAGCTTTTTGGATCTACTGGAAGCATGCGTACCTACGGATGAATTATTTGGTCTGGAATTGGAACCTGTTTGACTGGAAAACTAATAAAATAAATATTTTGGAATATTTCCTTTCCAATGGCACTGGAAATTTCTCTTCAATTCATCGATTTAATTAAATTTGAGCGGTCGGTAAATCGACTGGAAATTAAGCCATTCAAACTGTTTTTTGTCATTTTTTCCACGTTTCCAAGGCCCAGCGAGCGGGAAAGCTATCTAGGCCCCCATTTTTAGACGTGCTCCTTCGATTGGCATCAACATTTTCAATTAAAAATTTCCGCCCAAAATCGACAAAATTCACTGGGCTATAGGCCATGATTTTTTTGGCAAAAAAAAATTTTTGTAATGACATCGAATGAAAATGATATCATTGGAAAGAGCAGGTCGAAAACAATAGTTTTGGAATGTTTCACTGGAAAGTATCTCAAATTGACGAATCTGCAGAGCTTTTTGGATCTACTGGAAGCATGCGTACCTACGGATGAATTATTTGGTCTGGAATTGGAACCTGTTTGACTGGAAAACTAATAAAATAAATATTTTGGAATATTTCCTTTCCAATGGCACTGGAAATTTCTCTTCAATTCATCGATTTAATTAAATTTGAGCGGTCGGTAAATCGACTGGAAATTAAGCCATTCAAACTGTTTTTTGTCATTTTTTCCACGTTTCCAAGGCCCAGCGAGCGGGAAAGTTATCTAGGCCCCATTTTTAGACGTGCTCCTTCGATTGGCATCAAAATTTTTTAATTAAAAATTTCCGCCCAAAATCGACAAAATTCACTGGGCTATAGGCCATGATTTTTTTGGCAAAAAAAATTTTTGTAATGACATCGAATGAAAGTGATATCATTGGAAAGAGCACGTCGAAAACAATAGTTTTGGAATGTTTCACTGGAAAGTATCTCAAATTGACGAATCTGCAGAGCTTTTTGGATCTACTGGAAACATGCGTACCTACGGATGAATTATTTGGTCTGGAATTGGAACCTGTTTGACTGGAAAACTAATAAAATAAATATTTTGGAATATTTCCTTTCCAATGGCACTGGAAGATTCTCTTCAATTCATCGATTTAATTAAATTTGAGCGGTCGGTAAATCGACTGGAAATTAAGCCATTCAAACTGTTTTTTGTCATTTTTTCCACGTTTCCAAGGCCAAGCGAGCGGGAAAGCTATCTAGGCCCCATTTTTAGACGTGCTCCTTCGATTGGCATCAAAATTTTCAATTAAAAATTTCCGCCCAAAATCGACAAAATTCACTGGGCTATAGGCCATGATTTTTTTGGCAAAAAAAAATTTTTGTAATGACATCGAATGAAAATGATATCATTGGAAAGAGCACGTCGAAAACAATAGTTTTGGAATGTTTCACTGGAAAGTATCTCAAATTGACGAATCTGCAGAGCTTTTTGGATCTACTGGAAGCATGCGTACCTACGGATGAATTATTTGGTCTGGAATTGGAACCTGTTTGACTGGAAAACTAATAAAATAAATATTTTGGAATATTTCCTTTCCAATGGCACTGGAAATTTCTCTTCAATTCATCGATTTAATTAAATTTGAGTGGTCGGTAAATCGACTGGAAATTAAGCCATTCAAACTGTTTTTTGTCATTTTTTCCACGTTTCCAAGGCCCAGCGAGCGGGAAAGCTATCTAGGCCCCATTTTTAGACGTGCTCCTTCGATTGGCATCAAAATTTTCAATTAAAAATTTCCGCCCAAAATCGACAAAATTCACTGGGCTATAGGCCATGATTTTTTTTGGCAAAAAAAATTTTTGTAATGACATCGAATGAAAGTGATATCATTGGAAAGAGCACGTCGAAAACAATAGTTTTGGAATGTTTCACTGGAAAGTATCTCAAATTGACGAATCTGCAGAGCTTTTTGGATCTACTGGAAGCATGCGTACCTACGGATGAATTATTTGGTCTGGAATTGGAACCTGTTTGACTGGAAAACTAATAAAATAAATATTTTGGAATATTTCCTTTCCAATGGCACTGGAAATTTCTCTTCAATTCATCGATTTAATTAAATTTGAGCGGTCGGTAAATCGACTGGAAATTAAGCCATTCAAACTGTTTTTTGTCATTTTTTCCACGTTTCCAAGGCCCAGCGAGCGGGAAAGTTATCTAGGCCCCATTTTTAGAGGTGCTCCTTCGATTGGCATCAAAATTTTTTAATTAAAAATTTCCGCCCAAAATCGACAAAATTCACTGGGCTATAGGCCATGATTTTTTTGGCAAAAAAAATTTTTGTAATGACATCGAATGAAAGTGATATCATTGGAAAGAGCACGTCGAAAACAATAGTTTTGGAATGTTTCACTGGAAAGTATCTCAAATTGACGAATCTGCAGAGCTTTTTGGATCTACTGGAAGCATGCGTACCTACGGATGAATTATTTGGTCTGGAATTGGAACCTGTTTGACTGGAAAACTAATAAAATAAATATTTTGGAATATTTCCTTTCCAATGGCACTGGAAGATTCTCTTCAATTCATCGATTTAATTAAATTTGAGCGGTCGGTAAATCAACTGGAAATTAATCCATTCCAACTGTTTTTTGTCATTTTTTCCACGTTTCCAAGGCCCAGCGAGCGGGAAAGCTATCTAGGCCCCCATTTTTAGACGTGCTCCTTCGATTGGCATCAACATTTTCAATTAAAAATTTCCGCCCAAAATCGACAAAATTCACTGGGCTATAGGCCATGATTTTTTTGGCAAAAAAAATTTTTGTAATGACATCGAATGAAAGTGATATCATTGGAAAGAGCACGTCGAAAACAATAGTTTTGGAATGTTTCACTGGAAAGTATCTCAAATTGACGAATCTGCAGAGCTTTTTGGATCTACTGGAAGCATGCGTACCTACGGATGAATTATTTGGTCTGGAATTGGAACCTGTTTGACTGGAAAACTAATAAAATAAATATTTTGGAATATTTCCTTTCCAATGGCACTGGAAGATTCTCTTCAATTCATCGATTTAATTAAATTTGAGCGGTCGGTAAATCAACTGGAAATTAATCCATTCCAACTGTTTTTTGTCATTTTTTCCACGTTTCCAAGGCCCAGCGAGCGGGAAAGCTATCTAGGCCCCCATTTTTAGACGTGCTCCTTCGATTGGCATCAACATTTTCAATTAAAAATTTCCAGGCCATGATTTTTTTGGCAAAAAAAATTTTTGTAATGACATCGAATGAAAGTGATATCATTGGAAAGAGCACGTCGAAAACAATAGTTTTGGAATGTTTCACTGGAAAGTATCTCAAATTGACGAATCTGCAGAGCTTTTTGGATCTACTGGAAGCATGCGTACCTACGGATGAATTATTTGGTCTGGAATTGGAACCTGTTTGACTGGAAAACTAATAAAATAAATATTTTGGAATATTTCCTTTCCAATGGCACTGGAAGATTCTCTTCAATTCATCGATTTAATTAAATTTGAGTGGTCGGTAAATCGACTGGAAATTAAGCCATTCAAACTGTTTTTTGTCATTTTTTCCACGTTTCCAAGGCCCAGCGAGCGGGAAAGCTATCTAGGCCCCATTTTTAGACGTGCTCCTTCGATTGGCATCAAAATTTTCAATTAAAAATTTCCGCCCAAAATCGACAAAATTCACTGGGCTATAGGCCATGATTTTTTTTGGCAAAAAAAATTTTTGTAATGACATCGAATGAAAGTGATATCATTGGAAAGAGCACGTCGAAAACAATAGTTTTGGAATGTTTCACTGGAAAGTATCTCAAATTGACGAATCTGCAGAGCTTTTTGGATCTACTGGAAGCATGCGTACCTACGGATGAATTATTTGGTCTGGAATTGGAACCTGTTTGACTGGAAAACTAATAAAATAAATATTTTGGAATATTTCCTTTCCAATGGCACTGGAAATTTCTCTTCAATTCATCGATTTAATTAAATTTGAGCGGTCGGTAAATCGACTGGAAATTAAGCCATTCAAACTGTTTTTTGTCATTTTTTCCACGTTTCCAAGGCCCAGCGAGCGGGAAAGCTATCTAGGCCCCCATTTTTAGACGTGCTCCTTCGATTGGCATCAACATTTTCAATTAAAAATTTCCGCCCAAAATCGACAAAATTCACTGGGCTATAGGCCATGATTTTTTTGGCAAAAAAAAATTTTTGTAATGACATCGAATGAAAATGATATCATTGGAAAGAGCAGGTCGAAAACAATAGTTTTGGAATGTTTCACTGGAAAGTATCTCAAATTGACGAATCTGCAGAGCTTTTTGGATCTACTGGAAGCATGCGTACCTACGGATGAATTATTTGGTCTGGAATTGGAACCTGTTTGACTGGAAAACTAATAAAATAAATATTTTGGAATATTTCCTTTCCAATGGCACTGGAAATTTCTCTTCAATTCATCGATTTAATTAAATTTGAGCGGTCGGTAAATCGACTGGAAATTAAGCCATTCAAACTGTTTTTTGTCATTTTTTCCACGTTTCCAAGGCCCAGCGAGCGGGAAAGTTATCTAGGCCCCATTTTTAGACGTGCTCCTTCGATTGGCATCAAAATTTTTTAATTAAAAATTTCCGCCCAAAATCGACAAAATTCACTGGGCTATAGGCCATGATTTTTTTGGCAAAAAAAATTTTTGTAATGACATCGAATGAAAGTGATATCATTGGAAAGAGCACGTCGAAAACAATAGTTTTGGAATGTTTCACTGGAAAGTATCTCAAATTGACGAATCTGCAGAGCTTTTTGGATCTACTGGAAACATGCGTACCTACGGATGAATTATTTGGTCTGGAATTGGAACCTGTTTGACTGGAAAACTAATAAAATAAATATTTTGGAATATTTCCTTTCCAATGGCACTGGAAGATTCTCTTCAATTCATCGATTTAATTAAATTTGAGCGGTCGGTAAATCGACTGGAAATTAAGCCATTCAAACTGTTTTTTGTCATTTTTTCCACGTTTCCAAGGCCAAGCGAGCGGGAAAGCTATCTAGGCCCCATTTTTAGACGTGCTCCTTCGATTGGCATCAAAATTTTCAATTAAAAATTTCCGCCCAAAATCGACAAAATTCACTGGGCTATAGGCCATGATTTTTTTGGCAAAAAAAAATTTTTGTAATGACATCGAATGAAAATGATATCATTGGAAAGAGCACGTCGAAAACAATAGTTTTGGAATGTTTCACTGGAAAGTATCTCAAATTGACGAATCTGCAGAGCTTTTTGGATCTACTGGAAGCATGCGTACCTACGGATGAATTATTTGGTCTGGAATTGGAACCTGTTTGACTGGAAAACTAATAAAATAAATATTTTGGAATATTTCCTTTCCAATGGCACTGGAAATTTCTCTTCAATTCATCGATTTAATTAAATTTGAGTGGTCGGTAAATCGACTGGAAATTAAGCCATTCAAACTGTTTTTTGTCATTTTTTCCACGTTTCCAAGGCCCAGCGAGCGGGAAAGCTATCTAGGCCCCATTTTTAGACGTGCTCCTTCGATTGGCATCAAAATTTTCAATTAAAAATTTCCGCCCAAAATCGACAAAATTCACTGGGCTATAGGCCATGATTTTTTTTGGCAAAAAAAATTTTTGTAATGACATCGAATGAAAGTGATATCATTGGAAAGAGCACGTCGAAAACAATAGTTTTGGAATGTTTCACTGGAAAGTATCTCAAATTGACGAATCTGCAGAGCTTTTTGGATCTACTGGAAGCATGCGTACCTACGGATGAATTATTTGGTCTGGAATTGGAACCTGTTTGACTGGAAAACTAATAAAATAAATATTTTGGAATATTTCCTTTCCAATGGCACTGGAAATTTCTCTTCAATTCATCGATTTAATTAAATTTGAGCGGTCGGTAAATCGACTGGAAATTAAGCCATTCAAACTGTTTTTTGTCATTTTTTCCACGTTTCCAAGGCCCAGCGAGCGGGAAAGTTATCTAGGCCCCATTTTTAGACGTGCTCCTTCGATTGGCATCAAAATTTTTTAATTAAAAATTTCCGCCCAAAATCGACAAAATTCACTGGGCTATAGGCCATGATTTTTTTGGCAAAAAAAATTTTTGTAATGACATCGAATGAAAGTGATATCATTGGAAAGAGCACGTCGAAAACAATAGTTTTGGAATGTTTCACTGGAAAGTATCTCAAATTGACGAATCTGCAGAGCTTTTTGGATCTACTGGAAACATGCGTACCTACGGATGAATTATTTGGTCTGGAATTGGAACCTGTTTGACTGGAAAACTAATAAAATAAATATTTTGGAATATTTCCTTTCCAATGGCACTGGAAGATTCTCTTCAATTCATCGATTTAATTAAATTTGAGCGGTCGGTAAATCGACTGGAAATTAAGCCATTCAAACTGTTTTTTGTCATTTTTTCCACGTTTCCAAGGCCCAGCGAGCGGGAAAGCTATCTAGGCCCCATTTTTAGACGTGCTCCTTCGATTGGCATCAAAATTTTCAATTAAAAATTTCCGCCCAAAATCGACAAAATTCACTGGGCTATAGGCCATGATTTTTTTGGAAAAAAAAAATTTTTGTAATGACATCGAATGAAAATGATATCATTGGAAAGAGCACGTCGAAAACAATAGTTTTGGAATGTTTCACTGGAAAGTATCTCAAATTGACGAATCTGCAGAGCTTTTTGGATCTACTGGAAGCATGCGTACCTACGGATGAATTATTTGGTCTGGAATTGGAACCTGTTTGACTGGAAAACTAATAAAATAAATATTTTGGAATATTTCCTTTCCAATGGCACTGGAAATTTCTCTTCAATTCATCGATTTAATTAAATTTGAGTGGTCGGTAAATCGACTGGAAATTAAGCCATTCAAACTGTTTTTTGTCATTTTTTCCACGTTTCCAAGGCCCAGCGAGCGGGAAAGCTATCTAGGCCCCATTTTTAGACGTGCTCCTTCGATTGGCATCAAAATTTTCAATTAAAAATTTCCGCCCAAAATCGACAAAATTCACTGGGCTATAGGCCATGATTTTTTTTGGCAAAAAAAATTTTTGTAATGACATCGAATGAAAGTGATATCATTGGAAAGAGCACGTCGAAAACAATAGTTTTGGAATGTTTCACTGGAAAGTATCTCAAATTGACGAATCTGCAGAGCTTTTTGGATCTACTGGAAGCATGCGTACCTACGGATGAATTATTTGGTCTGGAATTGGAACCTGTTTGACTGGAAAACTAATAAAATAAATATTTTGGAATATTTCCTTTCCAATGGCACTGGAAATTTCTCTTCAATTCATCGATTTAATTAAATTTGAGCGGTCGGTAAATCGACTGGAAATTAAGCCATTCAAACTGTTTTTTGTCATTTTTTCCACGTTTCCAAGGCCCAGCGAGCGGGAAAGTTATCTAGGCCCCATTTTTAGACGTGCTCCTTCGATTGGCATCAAAATTTTTTAATTAAAAATTTCCGCCCAAAATCGACAAAATTCACTGATTTTTTTGGCAAAAAAAATTTTTGTAATGACATCGAATGAAAGTGATATCATTGGAAAGAGCACGTCGAAAACAATAGTTTTGGAATGTTTCACTGGAAAGTATCTCAAATTGACGAATCTGCAGAGCTTTTTGGATCTACTGGAAGCATGCGTACCTACGGATGAATTATTTGGTCTGGAATTGGAACCTGTTTGACTGGAAAACTAATAAAATAAATATTTTGGAATATTTCCTTTCCAATGGCACTGGAAATTTCTCTTCAATTCATCGATTTAATTAAATTTGAGTGGTCGGTAAATCGACTGGAAATTAAGCCATTCAAACTGTTTTTTGTCATTTTTTCCACGTTTCCAAGGCCCAGCGAGCGGGAAAGCTATCTAGGCCCCATTTTTAGACGTGCTCCTTCGATTGGCATCAAAATTTTCAATTAAAAATTTCCGCCCAAAATCGACAAAATTCACTGGGCTATAGGCCATGATTTTTTTTGGCAAAAAAAATTTTTGTAATGACATCGAATGAAAGTGATATCATTGGAAAGAGCACGTCGAAAACAATAGTTTTGGAATGTTTCACTGGAAAGTATCTCAAATTGACGAATCTGCAGAGCTTTTTGGATCTACTGGAAGCATGCGTACCTACGGATGAATTATTTGGTCTGGAATTGGAACCTGTTTGACTGGAAAACTAATAAAATAAATATTTTGGAATATTTCCTTTCCAATGGCACTGGAAATTTCTCTTCAATTCATCGATTTAATTAAATTTGAGCGGTCGGTAAATCGACTGGAAATTAAGCCATTCAAACTGTTTTTTGTCATTTTTTCCACGTTTCCAAGGCCCAGCGAGCGGGAAAGCTATCTAGGCCCCCATTTTTAGACGTGCTCCTTCGATTGGCATCAACATTTTCAATTAAAAATTTCCGCCCAAAATCGACAAAATTCACTGGGCTATAGGCCATGATTTTTTTGGCAAAAAAAAATTTTTGTAATGACATCGAATGAAAATGATATCATTGGAAAGAGCAGGTCGAAAACAATAGTTTTGGAATGTTTCACTGGAAAGTATCTCAAATTGACGAATCTGCAGAGCTTTTTGGATCTACTGGAAGCATGCGTACCTACGGATGAATTATTTGGTCTGGAATTGGAACCTGTTTGACTGGAAAACTAATAAAATAAATATTTTGGAATATTTCCTTTCCAATGGCACTGGAAATTTCTCTTCAATTCATCGATTTAATTAAATTTGAGCGGTCGGTAAATCGACTGGAAATTAAGCCATTCAAACTGTTTTTTGTCATTTTTTCCACGTTTCCAAGGCCCAGCGAGCGGGAAAGCTATCTAGGCCCCCATTTTTAGACGTGCTCCTTCGATTGGCATCAACATTTTCAATTAAAAATTTCCGCCCAAAATCGACAAAATTCACTGGGCTATAGGCCATGATTTTTTTGGCAAAAAAAAATTTTTGTAATGACATCGAATGAAAATGATATCATTGGAAAGAGCAGGTCGAAAACAATAGTTTTGGAATGTTTCACTGGAAAGTATCTCAAATTGACGAATCTGCAGAGCTTTTTGGATCTACTGGAAGCATGCGTACCTACGGATGAATTATTTGGTCTGGAATTGGAACCTGTTTGACTGGAAAACTAATAAAATAAATATTTTGGAATATTTCCTTTCCAATGGCACTGGAAATTTCTCTTCAATTCATCGATTTAATTTAATTTGAGCGGTCGGTAAATCGACTGGAAATTAAGCCATTCAAACTGTTTTTTGTCATTTTTTCCACGTTTCCAAGGCCCAGCGAGCGGGAAAGCTATCTAGGCCCCCATTTTTAGACGTGCTCCTTCGATTGGCATCAACATTTTCAATTAAAAATTTCCGCCCAAAATCGACAAAATTCACTGGGCTATAGGCCATGATTTTTTTGGCAAAAAAAAATTTTTGTAATGACATCGAATGAAAATGATATCATTGGAAAGAGCAGGTCGAAAACAATAGTTTTGGAATGTTTCACTGGAAAGTATCTCAAATTGACGAATCTGCAGAGCTTTTTGGATCTACTGGAAGCATGCGTACCTACGGATGAATTATTTGGTCTGAAATTGGAACCTGTTTGACTGGAAAACTAATAAAATAAATATTTTGGAATATTTCCTTTCCAATGGCACTGGAAATTTCTCTTCAATTCATCGATTTAATTAAATTTGAGCGGTCGGTAAATCGACTGGAAATTAATCCATTCCAACTGTTTTTTGTCATTTTTTCCACGTTTCCAAGGCCCAGCGAGCGGGAAAGCTATCTAGGCCCCATTTTTAGACGTGCTCCTTCGATTGGCATCAAAATTTTCAATTAAAAATTTCCGCCCAAAATCGACAAAATTCACTGGGCTATAGGCCATGATTTTTTTTGGCAAAAAAAATTTTTGTAATGACATCGAATGAAAGTGATATCATTGGAAAGAGCACGTCGAAAACAATAGTTTTGGAATGTTTCACTGGAAAGTATCTCAAATTGACGAATCTGCAGAGCTTTTTGGATCTACTGGAAGCATGCGTACCTACGGATGAATTATTTGGTCTGGAATTGGAACCTGTTTGACTGGAAAACTAACAAAATAAATATTTTGGAATATTTCCTTTCCAATGGCACTGGAAATTTCTCTTCAATTCATCGATTTAATTAAATTTGAGCGGTCGGTAAATCGACTGGAAATTAAGCCATTCAAACTGTTTTTTGTCATTTTTTCCACGTTTCCAAGGCCCAGCGAGCGGGAAAGCTATCTAGGCCCCCATTTTTAGACGTGCTCCTTCGATTGGCATCAACATTTTCAATTAAAAATTTCCGCCCAAAATCGACAAAATTCACTGGGCTATAGGCCATGATTTTTTTGGCAAAAAAAAATTTTTGTAATGACATCGAATGAAAATGATATCATTGGAAAGAGCAGGTCGAAAACAATAGTTTTGGAATGTTTCACTGGAAAGTATCTCAAATTGACGAATCTGCAGAGCTTTTTGGATCTACTGGAAGCATGCGTACCTACGGATGAATTATTTGGTCTGGAATTGGAACCTGTTTGACTGGAAAACTAATAAAATAAATATTTTGGAATATTTCCTTTCCAATGGCACTGGAAATTTCTCTTCAATTCATCGATTTAATTAAATTTGAGCGGTCGGTAAATCGACTGGAAATTAAGCCATTCAAACTGTTTTTTGTCATTTTTTCCACGTTTCCAAGGCCCAGCGAGCGGGAAAGCTATCTAGGCCCCATTTTTAGACGTGCTCCTTCGATTGGCATCAAAATTTTTTAATTAAAAATTTCCGCCCAAAATCGACAAAATTCACTGGGCTATAGGCCATGATTTTTTTGGCAAAAAAAATTTTTGTAATGACATCGAATGAAAGTGATATCATTGGAAAGAGCACGTCGAAAACAATAGTTTTGGAATGTTTCACTGGAAAGTATCTCAAATTGACGAATCTGCAGAGCTTTTTGGATCTACTGGAAGCATGCGTACCTACGGATGAATTATTTGGTCTGGAATTGGAACCTGTTTGACTGGAAAACTAATAAAATAAATATTTTGGAATATTTCCTTTCCAATGGCACTGGAAGATTCTCTTCAATTCATCGATTTAATTAAATTTGAGCGGTCGGTAAATCGACTGGAAATTAAGCCATTCAAACTGTTTTTTGTCATTTTTTCCACGTTTCCAAGGCCCAGCGAGCGGGAAAGCTATCTAGGCCCCATTTTTAGACGTGCTCCTTCGATTGGCATCAAAATTTTTTAATTAAAAATTTCCGCCCAAAATCGACAAAATTCACTGGGCTATAGGCCATGATTTTTTTGGCAAAAAAAATTTTTGTAATGACATCGAATGAAAGTGATATCATTGGAAAGAGCACGTCGAAAACAATAGTTTTGGAATGTTTCACTGGAAAGTATCTCAAATTGACGAATCTGCAGAGCTTTTTGGATCTACTGGAAGCATGCGTACCTACGGATGAATTATTTGGTCTGGAATTGGAACCTGTTTGACTGGAAAACTAATAAAATAAATATTTTGGAATATTTCCTTTCCAATGGCACTGGAAGATTCTCTTCAATTCATCGATTTAATTAAATTTGAGCGGTCGGTAAATCGACTGGAAATTAAGCCATTCAAACTGTTTTTTGTCATTTTTTCCACGTTTCCAAGGCCCAGCGAGCGGGAAAGCTATCTAGGCCCCCATTTTTAGACGTGCTCCTTCGATTGGCATCAACATTTTCAATTAAAAATTTCCGCCCAAAATCGACAAAATTCACTGGGCTATAGGCCATGATCTTTTTGGCAAAAAAACATTTTTGTAACGACATCGAATGAAAGTGATATCATTGGAAAGAGCACGTCGAAAACAATAGTTTTGGAATGTTTCACTGGAAAGTATCTCAAATTGACGAATCTGCAGAGCTTTTTGGATCTACTGGAAGCATGCGTACCTACGGATGAATTGTTTGGTCTGGAATTGGAACCTGTTTGACTGGAAAACAAATAAAATAAATATTTTGGAATATTTCCTTTCCAATGGCACTGGAAGTTTTTCTTCAATTCATCGATTTAATTAAATTTGAGCGGTCGGTAAATCAACTGGAAATTAATCCATTCCAACTGTTTTTTGTCATTTTTTCCACGTTTCCAAGGCCCAGCGAGCGGGAAAGCTATCTAGGCCCCCATTTTTAGACGTGCTCCTTCGATTGGCATCAACATTTTCAATTAAAAATTTCCGCCCAAAATCGACAAAATTCACTGGGCTATAGGCCATGATTTTTTTGGCAAAAAAAAATTTTTGTAATGACATCGAATGAAAATGATATCATTGGAAAGAGCACGTCGAAAACAATAGTTTTGGAATGTTTCACTGGAAAGTATCTCAAATTGACGAATCTGCAGAGCTTTTTGGATCTACTGGAAGCATGCGTACCTACGGATGAATTGTTTGGTCTGGAATTGGAACCTGTTTGACTGGAAAACAAATAAAATAAATATTTTGGAATATTTCCTTTCCAATGGCACTGGAAGTTTCTCTTCAATTCATCGATTTAATTAAATTTGAGCGGTCGGTAAATCGACTGGAAATTAAGCCATTCAAACTGTTTTTTGTCATTTTTTCCACGTTTCCAAGGCCCAGCGAGCGGGAAAGCTATCTAGGCCCCCATTTTTAGACGTGCTCCTTCGATTGGCATCAACATTTTCAATTAAAAATTTCCGCCCAAAATCGACAAAATTCACTGGGCTATAGGCCATGATCTTTTTGGCAAAAAAACATTTTTGTAACGACATCGAATGAAAGTGATATCATTGGAAAGAGCACGTCGAAAACAATAGTTTTGGAATGTTTCACTGGAAAGTATCTCAAATTGACGAATCTGCAGAGCTTTTTGGATCTACTGGAAGCATGCGTACCTACGGATGAATTGTTTGGTCTGGAATTGGAACCTGTTTGACTGGAAAACTAATAAAATAAATATTTTGGAATATTTCCTTTCCAATGGCACTGGAAGATTCTCTTCAATTCATCGATTTAATTAAATTTGAGCGGTCGGTAAATCGACTGGAAATTAAGCCATTCAAACTGTTTTTTGTCATTTTTTCCACGTTTCCAAGGCCCAGCGAGCGGGAAAGCTATCTAGGCCCCCATTTTTAGACGTGCTCCTTCGATTGGCATCAACATTTTCAATTAAAAATTTCCGCCCAAAATCGACAAAATTCACTGGGCTATAGGCCATGATTTTTTTGGCAAAAAAACATTTTTGTAATGACATCGAATGAAAGTGATATCATTGGAAAGAGCACGTCGAAAACAATAGTTTTGGAATGTTTCACTGGAAAGTATCTCAAATTGACGAATCTGCAGAGCTTTTTGGATCTACTGGAAGCATGCGTACCTACGGATGAATTATTTGGTCTGGAATTGGAACCTGTTTGACTGGAAAACTAATAAAATAAATATTTTGGAATATTTCCTTTCCAATGGCACTGGAAGTTTCTCTTCAATTCATCGATTTAATTAAATTTGAGCGGTCGGTAAATCGACTGGAAATTAAGCCATTCAAACTGTTTTTTGTCATTTTTTCCACGTTTCCAAGGCCCAGCGAGCGGGAAAGCTATCTAGGCCCCCCATTTTTAGACGTGCTCCTTCGATTGGCATCAAAATTTTCAATTAAAAATTTCCGCCCAAAATCGACAAAATTCACTGGGCTATAGGCCATGATTTTTTTGGCAAAAAAAAATTTTTGTAATGACATCGAATGAAAGTGATATCATTGGAAAGAGCACGTCGAAAACAATAGTTTTGGAATGTTTCACTGGAAAGTATCTCAAATTGACGAATCTGCAGAGCTTTTTGGATCTACTGGAAGCATGCGTACCTACGGATGAATTATTTGGTCTGGAATTGGAACCTGTTTGACTGGAAAACTAATAAAATAAATATTTTGGAATATTTTCTTTCCAATGGCACTGGAAGTTTCTCTTCAATTCATCGATTTAATTAAATTTGAGCGGTCGGTAAATCGACTGGAAATTAAGCCATTCAAACTGTTTTTTGTCATTTTTTCCACGTTTCCAAGGCCCAGCGAGCGGGAAAGCTATCTAGGCCCCATTTTTAGACGTGCTCCTTCGATTGGCATCAAAATTTTCAATTAAAAATTTCCGCCCAAAATCGACAAAATTCACTGGGCTATAGGCCATGATTTTTTTTGGCAAAAAAAATTTTTGTAATGACATCGAATGAAAGTGATATCATTGGAAAGAGCACGTCGAAAACAATAGTTTTGGAATGTTTCACTGGAAAGTATCTCAAATTGACGAATCTGCAGAGCTTTTTGGATCTACTGGAAGCATGCGTACCTACGGATGAATTATTTGGTCTGGAATTGGAACCTGTTTGACTGGAAAACTAATAAAATAAATATTTTGGAATATTTCCTTTCCAATGGCACTGGAAGTTTCTCTTCAATTCATCGATTTAATTAAATTTGAGCGGTCGGTAAATCGACTGGAAATTAAGCCATTCAAACTGTTTTTTGTCATTTTTTCCACGTTTCCAAGGCCCAGCGAGCGGGAAAGCTATCTAGGCCCCATTTTTAGACGTGCTCCTTCGATTGGCATCAAAATTTTCAATTAAAAATTTCCGCCCAAAATCGACAAAATTCACTGGGCTATAGGCCATGATTTTTTTGGCAAAAAAAATTTTTGTAATGACATCGAATGAAAGTGATATCATTGGAAAGAGCACGTCGAAAACAATAGTTTTGGAATGTTTCACTGGAAAGTATCTCAAATTGACGAATCTGCAGAGCTTTTTGGATCTACTGGAAGCATGCGTACCTACGGATGAATTGTTTGGTCTGGAATTGGAACCTGTTTGACTGGAAAACTAATAAAATAAATATTTTGGAATATTTCCTTTCCAATGGCACTGGAAGTTTCTCTTCAATTCATCGATTTAATTAAATTTGAGCGGTCGGTAAATCGACTGGAAATTAAGCCATTCAAACTGTTTTTTGTCATTTTTTCCACGTTTCCAAGGCCCAGCGAGCGGGAAAGCTATCTAGGCCCCATTTTTAGACGTGCTCCTTCGATTGGCATCAAAATTTTCAATTAAAAATTTCCGCCCAAAATCGACAAAATTCACTGGGCTATAGGCCATGATTTTTTTGGCAAAAAAAAATTTTTGTAATGACATCGAATGAAAATGATATCATTGGAAAGAGCACGTCGAAAACAATAGTTTTGGAATGTTTCACTGGAAAGTATCTCAAATTGACGAATCTGCAGAGCTTTTTGGATCTACTGGAAGCATGCGTACCTACGGATGAATTATTTGGTCTGGAATTGGAACCTGTTTGACTGGAAAACTAATAAAATAAATATTTTGGAATATTTCCTTTCCAATGGCACTGGAAATTTCTCTTCAATTCATCGATTTAATTAAATTTGAGCGGTCGGTAAATCGACTGGAAATTAAGCCATTCAAACTGTTTTTTGTCATTTTTTCCACGTTTCCAAGGCCCAGCGAGCGGGAAAGCTATCTAGGCCCCATTTTTAGACGTGCTCCTTCGATTGGCATCAAAATTTTCAATTAAAAATTTCCGCCCAAAATCGACAAAATTCACTGGGCTATAGGCCATGATTTTTTGGCAAAAAAAACTTTTGTAATGACATCGAATGAAAGTGATATCATTGGAAAGAGCACGTCGAAAACAATAGTTTTGGAATGTTTCACTGGAAAGTATCTCAAATTGACGAATCTGCAGAGCTTTTTGGATCTACTGGAAGCATGCGTACCTACGGATGAATTATTTGGTCTGGAATTGGAACCTGTTTGACTGGAAAACTAATAAAATAAATATTTTGGAATATTTCCTTTCCAATGGCACTGGAAATTTCTCTTCAATTCATCGATTTAATTAAATTTGAGCGGTCGGTAAATCGACTGGAAATTAAGCCATTCAAACTGTTTTTTGTCATTTTTTCCACGTTTCCAAGGCCCAGCGAGCGGGAAAGCTATCTAGGCCCCATTTTTAGACGTGCTCCTTCGATTGGCATCAAAATTTTCAATTAAAAATTTCCGCCCAAAATCGACAAAATTCACTGGGCTTTAGGCCATGATCTTTTTGGCAAAAAAACATTTTTGTAACGACATCGAATGAAAGTGATATCATTGGAAAGAGCACGTCGAAAACAATAGTTTTGGAATGTTTCACTGGAAAGTATCTCAAATTGACGAATCTGCAGAGCTTTTTGGATCTACTGGAAGCATGCGTACCTACGGATGAATTATTTGGTCTAGAATTGGAACCTGTTTGACTGGAAAACTAATAAAATAAATATTTTGGAATATTTCCTTTCCAATGGCACTGGAAGTTTCTCTTCAATTCATCGATTTAATTAAATTTGAGCGGTCGGTAAATCAACTGGAAATTAATCCATTCCAACTGTTTTTTGTCATTTTTTCCACGTTTCCAAGGCCCAGCGAGCGGGAAAGCTATCTAGGCCCCCATTTTTAGACGTGCTCCTTCGATTGGCATCAAAATTTTCAATTAAAAATTTCCGCCCAAAATCGACAAAATTCACTGGGCTATAGGCCATGATTTTTTTGGCAAAAAAAATTTTTGTAATAACATCGAATGAAAGTGATATCATTGGAAAGAGCACGTCGAAAACAATAGTTTTGGAATGTTTCACTGGAAAGTATCTCAAATTGACGAATCTGCAGAGCTTTTTGGATCTACTGGAAGCATGCGTACCTTCGGATGAATTATTTGGTCTGGAATTGGAACCTGTTTGACTGGAAAACTAATAAAATAAATATTTTGGAATATTTCCTTTCCAATGGCACTGGAAATTTCTCTTCAATTCATCGATTTAATTAAATTTGAGCGGTCGGTAAATCGACTGGAAATTAAGCCATTCAAACTGTTTTTTGTCATTTTTTCCACGTTTCCAAGGCCCAGCGAGCGGGAAAGCTATCTAGGCCCCATTTTTAGACGTGCTCCTTCGATTGGCATCAAAATTTTCAATTAAAAATTTCCGCCCAAAATCGACAAAATTCACTGGGCTATAGGCCATGATTTTTTTGGCAAAAAAAATTTTTGTAATGACATCGAATGAAAGTGATATCATTGGAAAGAGCACGTCGAAAACAATAGTTATGGAATGTTTCACTGGAAAGTATCTCAAATTGACGAATCTGCAGAGCTTTTTGGATCTACTGGAAGCATGCGTACCTTCGGATGAATTATTTGGTCTGGAATTGGAACCTGTTTGACTGGAAAACTAATAAAATAAATATTTTGGAATATTTCCTTTCCAATGGCACTGGAAGTTTCTCTTCAATTCATCGATTTAATTAAATTTGAGCGGTCGGTAAATCAACTGGAAATTAATCCATTCCAACTGTTTTTTGTCATTTTTTTCACGTTTCCAAGGCCCAGCGAGCGGGAAAGCTATCTAGGCCCCCATTTTTAGACGTGCTCCTTCGATTGGCATCAACATTTTCAATTAAAAATTTCCGCCCAAAATCGACAAAATTCACTGGGCTATAGGCCATGATCTTTTTGGCAAAAAAACATTTTTGTAATGACATCGAATGAAAATGATATCATTGGAAAGAGCACGTCGAAAACAATAGTTTTGGAATGTTTCACTGGAAAGTATCTCAAATTGACGAATCTGCAGAGCTTTTTGGATCTACTGGAAGCATGCGTACCTACGGATGAATTATTTGGTCTGGAATTGGAACCTGTTTGACTGGAAAACTAATAAAATAAATATTTTGGAATATTTCCTTTCCAATGGCACTGGAAATTTCTCTTCAATTCATCGATTTAATTAAATTTGAGCGGTCGGTAAATCGACTGGAAATTAAGCCATTCAAACTGTTTTTTGTCATTTTTTCCACGTTTCCAAGGCCCAGCGAGCGGGAAAGCTATCTAGGCCCCATTTTTAGACGTGCTCCTTCGATTGGCATCAAAATTTTCAATTAAAAATTTCCGCCCAAAATCGACAAAATTCACTGGGCTATAGGCCATGATTTTTTTGGCAAAAAAAATTTTTGTAATGACATCGAATGAAAGTGATATCATTGGAAAGAGCACGTCGAAAACAATAGTTTTGGAATGTTTCACTGGAAAGTATCTCAAATTGACGAATCTGCAGAGCTTTTTGGATCAACTGGAAGCATGCGTACCTACGGATGAATTGTTTGGTCTGGAATTGGAACCTGTTTGACTGGAAAACTAATAAAATAAATATTTTGGAATATTTCCTTTCCAATGGCACTGGAAGATTCTCTTCAATTCATCGATTTAATTAAATTTGAGCGGTCGGTAAATCGACTGGAAATTAAGCCATTCAAACTGTTTTTTGTCATTTTTTCCACGTTTCCAAGGCCCAGCGAGCGGGAAAGCTATCTAGGCCCCATTTTTAGACGTGCTCCTTCGATTGGCATCAAAATTTTCAATTAAAAATTTCCGCCCAAAATCGACAAAATTCACTGGGCTATAGGCCATGATTTTTTTGGCAAAAAAAAATTTTTGTAATGACATCGAATGAAAATGATATCATTGGAAAGAGCACGTCGAAAACAATAGTTTTGGAATGTTTCACTGGAAAGTATCTCAAATTGACGAATCTGCAGAGCTTTTTGGATCTACTGGAAGCATGCGTACCTACGGATGAATTATTTGGTCTGGAATTGGAACCTGTTTGACTGGAAAACTAATAAAATAAATATTTTGGAATATTTCCTTTCCAATGGCACTGGAAATTTCTCTTCAATTCATCGATTTAATTAAATTTGAGTGGTCGGTAAATCGACTGGAAATTAAGCCATTCAAACTGTTTTTTGTCATTTTTTCCACGTTTCCAAGGCCCAGCGAGCGGGAAAGCTATCTAGGCCCCATTTTTAGACGTGCTCCTTCGATTGGCATCAAAATTTTCAATTAAAAATTTCCGCCCAAAATCGACAAAATTCACTGGGCTATAGGCCATGATTTTTTTTGGCAAAAAAAATTTTTGTAATGACATCGAATGAAAGTGATATCATTGGAAAGAGCACGTCGAAAACAATAGTTTTGGAATGTTTCACTGGAAAGTATCTCAAATTGACGAATCTGCAGAGCTTTTTGGATCTACTGGAAGCATGCGTACCTACGGATGAATTATTTGGTCTGGAATTGGAACCTGTTTGACTGGAAAACTAATAAAATAAATATTTTGGAATATTTCCTTTCCAATGGCACTGGAAATTTCTCTTCAATTCATCGATTTAATTAAATTTGAGCGGTCGGTAAATCGACTGGAAATTAAGCCATTCAAACTGTTTTTTGTCATTGTTTCCACGTTTCCAAGGCCCAGCGAGCGGGAAAGCTATCTAGGCCCCCATTTTTAGACGTGCTCCTTCGATTGGCATCAACATTTTCAATTAAAAATTTCCGCCCAAAATCGACAAAATTCACTGGGCTATAAGCCATGATTTTTTTGGCAAAAAAAAATTTTTGTAATGACATCGAATGAAAATGATATCATTGGAAAGAGCAGGTCGAAAACAATAGTTTTGGAATGTTTCACTGGAAAGTATCTCAAATTGACGAATCTGCAGAGCTTTTTGGATCTACTGGAAGCATGCGTACCTACGGATGAATTATTTGGTCTGGAATTGGAACCTGTTTGACTGGAAAACTAATAAAATAAATATTTTGGAATATTTCCTTTCCAATGGCACTGGAAATTTCTCTTCAATTCATCGATTTAATTAAATTTGAGCGGTCGGTAAATCGACTGGAAATTAAGCCATTCAAACTGTTTTTTGTCATTTTTTCCACGTTTCCAAGGCCCAGCGAGCGGGAAAGTTATCTAGGCCCCATTTTTAGACGTGCTCCTTCGATTGGCATCAAAATTTTTTAATTAAAAATTTCCGCCCAAAATCGACAAAATTCACTGGGCTATAGGCCATGATTTTTTTGGCAAAAAAAATTTTTGTAATGACATCGAATGAAAGTGATATCATTGGAAAGAGCACGTCGAAAACAATAGTTTTGGAATGTTTCACTGGAAAGTATCTCAAATTGACGAATCTGCAGAGCTTTTTGGATCTACTGGAAGCATGCGTACCTACGGATGAATTATTTGGTCTGGAATTGGAACCTGTTTGACTGGAAAACTAATAAAATAAATATTTTGGAATATTTCCTTTCCAATGGCACTGGAAATTTCTCTTCAATTCATCGATTTAATTAAATTTGAGCGGTCGGTAAATCAACTGGAAATTAATCCATTCCAACTGTTTTTTGTCATTTTTTCCACGTTTCCAAGGCCCAGCGAGCGGGAAAGCTATCTAGGCCCCCATTTTTAGACGTGCTCCTTCGATTGGCATCAACATTTTCAATTAAAAATTTCCGCCCAAAATCGACAAAATTCACTGGGCTATAGGCCATGATCTTTTTGGCAAAAAAACATTTTTGTAACGACATCGAATGAAAGTGATATCATTGGAAAGAGCACGTCGAAAACAATAGTTTTGGAATGTTTCACTGGAAAGTATCTCAAATTGACGAATCTGCAGAGCTTTTTGGATCTACTGGAAGCATGCGTACCTACGGATGAATTATTTGGTCTGGAATTGGAACCTGTTTGACTGGAAAACTAATAAAATAAATATTTTGGAATATTTCCTTTCCAATGGCACTGGAAATTTCTCTTCAATTCATCGATTTAATTAAATTTGAGCGGTCGGTAAATCGACTGGAAATTAAGCCATTCAAACTGTTTTTTGTCATTTTTTCCACGTTTCCAAGGCCCAGCGAGCGGGAAAGTTATCTAGGCCCCATTTTTAGACGTGCTCCTTCGATTGGCATCAAAATTTTTTAATTAAAAATTTCCGCCCAAAATCGACAAAATTCACTGGGCTATAGGCCATGATTTTTTTGGCAAAAAAAATTTTTGTAATGACATCGAATGAAAGTGATATCATTGGAAAGAGCACGTCGAAAACAATAGTTTTGGAATGTTTCACTGGAAAGTATCTCAAATTGACGAATCTGCAGAGCTTTTTGGATCTACTGGAAGCATGCGTACCTACGGATGAATTATTTGGTCTGGAATTGGAACCTGTTTGACTGGAAAACTAATAAAATAAATATTTTGGAATATTTCCTTTCCAATGGCACTGGAAATTTCTCTTCAATTCATCGATTTAATTAAATTTGAGCGGTCGGTAAATCAACTGGAAATTAATCCATTCCAACTGTTTTTTGTCATTTTTTCCACGTTTCCAAGGCCCAGCGAGCGGGAAAGCTATCTAGGCCCCCATTTTTAGACGTGCTCCTTCGATTGGCATCAACATTTTCAATTAAAAATTTCCAGGCCATGATTTTTTTGGCAAAAAAAATTTTTGTAATGACATCGAATGAAAGTGATATCATTGGAAAGAGCACGTCGAAAACAATAGTTTTGGAATGTTTCACTGGAAAGTATCTCAAATTGACGAATCTGCAGAGCTTTTTGGATCTACTGGAAGCATGCGTACCTACGGATGAATTATTTGGTCTGGAATTGGAACCTGTTTGACTGGAAAACTAATAAAATAAATATTTTGGAATATTTCCTTTCCAATGGCACTGGAAGATTCTCTTCAATTCATCGATTTAATTAAATTTGAGTGGTCGGTAAATCGACTGGAAATTAAGCCATTCAAACTGTTTTTTGTCATTTTTTCCACGTTTCCAAGGCCCAGCGAGCGGGAAAGCTATCTAGGCCCCATTTTTAGACGTGCTCCTTCGATTGGCATCAAAATTTTCAATTAAAAATTTCCGCCCAAAATCGACAAAATTCACTGGGCTATAGGCCATGATTTTTTTTGGCAAAAAAAATTTTTGTAATGACATCGAATGAAAGTGATATCATTGGAAAGAGCACGTCGAAAACAATAGTTTTGGAATGTTTCACTGGAAAGTATCTCAAATTGACGAATCTGCAGAGCTTTTTGGATCTACTGGAAGCATGCGTACCTACGGATGAATTATTTGGTCTGGAATTGGAACCTGTTTGACTGGAAAACTAATAAAATAAATATTTTGGAATATTTCCTTTCCAATGGCACTGGAAATTTCTCTTCAATTCATCGATTTAATTAAATTTGAGCGGTCGGTAAATCGACTGGAAATTAAGCCATTCAAACTGTTTTTTGTCATTTTTTCCACGTTTCCAAGGCCCAGCGAGCGGGAAAGCTATCTAGGCCCCCATTTTTAGACGTGCTCCTTCGATTGGCATCAACATTTTCAATTAAAAATTTCCGCCCAAAATCGACAAAATTCACTGGGCTATAGGCCATGATTTTTTTGGCAAAAAAAAATTTTTGTAATGACATCGAATGAAAATGATATCATTGGAAAGAGCAGGTCGAAAACAATAGTTTTGGAATGTTTCACTGGAAAGTATCTCAAATTGACGAATCTGCAGAGCTTTTTGGATCTACTGGAAGCATGCGTACCTACGGATGAATTATTTGGTCTGGAATTGGAACCTGTTTGACTGGAAAACTAATAAAATAAATATTTTGGAATATTTCCTTTCCAATGGCACTGGAAATTTCTCTTCAATTCATCGATTTAATTAAATTTGAGCGGTCGGTAAATCGACTGGAAATTAAGCCATTCAAACTGTTTTTTGTCATTTTTTCCACGTTTCCAAGGCCCAGCGAGCGGGAAAGTTATCTAGGCCCCATTTTTAGACGTGCTCCTTCGATTGGCATCAAAATTTTTTAATTAAAAATTTCCGCCCAAAATCGACAAAATTCACTGGGCTATAGGCCATGATTTTTTTGGCAAAAAAAATTTTTGTAATGACATCGAATGAAAGTGATATCATTGGAAAGAGCACGTCGAAAACAATAGTTTTGGAATGTTTCACTGGAAAGTATCTCAAATTGACGAATCTGCAGAGCTTTTTGGATCTACTGGAAACATGCGTACCTACGGATGAATTATTTGGTCTGGAATTGGAACCTGTTTGACTGGAAAACTAATAAAATAAATATTTTGGAATATTTCCTTTCCAATGGCACTGGAAGATTCTCTTCAATTCATCGATTTAATTAAATTTGAGCGGTCGGTAAATCGACTGGAAATTAAGCCATTCAAACTGTTTTTTGTCATTTTTTCCACGTTTCCAAGGCCAAGCGAGCGGGAAAGCTATCTAGGCCCCATTTTTAGACGTGCTCCTTCGATTGGCATCAAAATTTTCAATTAAAAATTTCCGCCCAAAATCGACAAAATTCACTGGGCTATAGGCCATGATTTTTTTGGCAAAAAAAAATTTTTGTAATGACATCGAATGAAAATGATATCATTGGAAAGAGCACGTCGAAAACAATAGTTTTGGAATGTTTCACTGGAAAGTATCTCAAATTGACGAATCTGCAGAGCTTTTTGGATCTACTGGAAGCATGCGTACCTACGGATGAATTATTTGGTCTGGAATTGGAACCTGTTTGACTGGAAAACTAATAAAATAAATATTTTGGAATATTTCCTTTCCAATGGCACTGGAAATTTCTCTTCAATTCATCGATTTAATTAAATTTGAGTGGTCGGTAAATCGACTGGAAATTAAGCCATTCAAACTGTTTTTTGTCATTTTTTCCACGTTTCCAAGGCCCAGCGAGCGGGAAAGCTATCTAGGCCCCATTTTTAGACGTGCTCCTTCGATTGGCATCAAAATTTTCAATTAAAAATTTCCGCCCAAAATCGACAAAATTCACTGGGCTATAGGCCATGATTTTTTTTGGCAAAAAAAATTTTTGTAATGACATCGAATGAAAGTGATATCATTGGAAAGAGCACGTCGAAAACAATAGTTTTGGAATGTTTCACTGGAAAGTATCTCAAATTGACGAATCTGCAGAGCTTTTTGGATCTACTGGAAGCATGCGTACCTACGGATGAATTATTTGGTCTGGAATTGGAACCTGTTTGACTGGAAAACTAATAAAATAAATATTTTGGAATATTTCCTTTCCAATGGCACTGGAAATTTCTCTTCAATTCATCGATTTAATTAAATTTGAGCGGTCGGTAAATCGACTGGAAATTAAGCCATTCAAACTGTTTTTTGTCATTTTTTCCACGTTTCCAAGGCCCAGCGAGCGGGAAAGTTATCTAGGCCCCATTTTTAGACGTGCTCCTTCGATTGGCATCAAAATTTTTTAATTAAAAATTTCCGCCCAAAATCGACAAAATTCACTGGGCTATAGGCCATGATTTTTTTGGCAAAAAAAATTTTTGTAATGACATCGAATGAAAGTGATATCATTGGAAAGAGCACGTCGAAAACAATAGTTTTGGAATGTTTCACTGGAAAGTATCTCAAATTGACGAATCTGCAGAGCTTTTTGGATCTACTGGAAGCATGCGTACCTACGGATGAATTATTTGGTCTGGAATTGGAACCTGTTTGACTGGAAAACTAATAAAATAAATATTTTGGAATATTTCCTTTCCAATGGCACTGGAAGATTCTCTTCAATTCATCGATTTAATTAAATTTGAGCGGTCGGTAAATCAACTGGAAATTAATCCATTCCAACTGTTTTTTGTCATTTTTTCCACGTTTCCAAGGCCCAGCGAGCGGGAAAGCTATCTAGGCCCCCATTTTTAGACGTGCTCCTTCGATTGGCATCAACATTTTCAATTAAAAATTTCCGCCCAAAATCGACAAAATTCACTGGGCTATAGGCCATGATTTTTTTGGCAAAAAAAATTTTTGTAATGACATCGAATGAAAGTGATATCATTGGAAAGAGCACGTCGAAAACAATAGTTTTGGAATGTTTCACTGGAAAGTATCTCAAATTGACGAATCTGCAGAGCTTTTTGGATCTACTGGAAGCATGCGTACCTACGGATGAATTATTTGGTCTGGAATTGGAACCTGTTTGACTGGAAAACTAATAAAATAAATATTTTGGAATATTTCCTTTCCAATGGCACTGGAAGATTCTCTTCAATTCATCGATTTAATTAAATTTGAGCGGTCGGTAAATCAACTGGAAATTAATCCATTCCAACTGTTTTTTGTCATTTTTTCCACGTTTCCAAGGCCCAGCGAGCGGGAAAGCTATCTAGGCCCCCATTTTTAGACGTGCTCCTTCGATTGGCATCAACATTTTCAATTAAAAATTTCCAGGCCATGATTTTTTTGGCAAAAAAAATTTTTGTAATGACATCGAATGAAAGTGATATCATTGGAAAGAGCACGTCGAAAACAATAGTTTTGGAATGTTTCACTGGAAAGTATCTCAAATTGACGAATCTGCAGAGCTTTTTGGATCTACTGGAAGCATGCGTACCTACGGATGAATTATTTGGTCTGGAATTGGAACCTGTTTGACTGGAAAACTAATAAAATAAATATTTTGGAATATTTCCTTTCCAATGGCACTGGAAGATTCTCTTCAATTCATCGATTTAATTAAATTTGAGTGGTCGGTAAATCGACTGGAAATTAAGCCATTCAAACTGTTTTTTGTCATTTTTTCCACGTTTCCAAGGCCCAGCGAGCGGGAAAGCTATCTAGGCCCCATTTTTAGACGTGCTCCTTCGATTGGCATCAAAATTTTCAATTAAAAATTTCCGCCCAAAATCGACAAAATTCACTGGGCTATAGGCCATGATTTTTTTTGGCAAAAAAAATTTTTGTAATGACATCGAATGAAAGTGATATCATTGGAAAGAGCACGTCGAAAACAATAGTTTTGGAATGTTTCACTGGAAAGTATCTCAAATTGACGAATCTGCAGAGCTTTTTGGATCTACTGGAAGCATGCGTACCTACGGATGAATTATTTGGTCTGGAATTGGAACCTGTTTGACTGGAAAACTAATAAAATAAATATTTTGGAATATTTCCTTTCCAATGGCACTGGAAATTTCTCTTCAATTCATCGATTTAATTAAATTTGAGCGGTCGGTAAATCGACTGGAAATTAAGCCATTCAAACTGTTTTTTGTCATTTTTTCCACGTTTCCAAGGCCCAGCGAGCGGGAAAGCTATCTAGGCCCCCATTTTTAGACGTGCTCCTTCGATTGGCATCAACATTTTCAATTAAAAATTTCCGCCCAAAATCGACAAAATTCACTGGGCTATAGGCCATGATTTTTTTGGCAAAAAAAAATTTTTGTAATGACATCGAATGAAAATGATATCATTGGAAAGAGCAGGTCGAAAACAATAGTTTTGGAATGTTTCACTGGAAAGTATCTCAAATTGACGAATCTGCAGAGCTTTTTGGATCTACTGGAAGCATGCGTACCTACGGATGAATTATTTGGTCTGGAATTGGAACCTGTTTGACTGGAAAACTAATAAAATAAATATTTTGGAATATTTCCTTTCCAATGGCACTGGAAATTTCTCTTCAATTCATCGATTTAATTAAATTTGAGCGGTCGGTAAATCGACTGGAAATTAAGCCATTCAAACTGTTTTTTGTCATTTTTTCCACGTTTCCAAGGCCCAGCGAGCGGGAAAGTTATCTAGGCCCCATTTTTAGACGTGCTCCTTCGATTGGCATCAAAATTTTTTAATTAAAAATTTCCGCCCAAAATCGACAAAATTCACTGGGCTATAGGCCATGATTTTTTTGGCAAAAAAAATTTTTGTAATGACATCGAATGAAAGTGATATCATTGGAAAGAGCACGTCGAAAACAATAGTTTTGGAATGTTTCACTGGAAAGTATCTCAAATTGACGAATCTGCAGAGCTTTTTGGATCTACTGGAAACATGCGTACCTACGGATGAATTATTTGGTCTGGAATTGGAACCTGTTTGACTGGAAAACTAATAAAATAAATATTTTGGAATATTTCCTTTCCAATGGCACTGGAAGATTCTCTTCAATTCATCGATTTAATTAAATTTGAGCGGTCGGTAAATCGACTGGAAATTAAGCCATTCAAACTGTTTTTTGTCATTTTTTCCACGTTTCCAAGGCCAAGCGAGCGGGAAAGCTATCTAGGCCCCATTTTTAGACGTGCTCCTTCGATTGGCATCAAAATTTTCAATTAAAAATTTCCGCCCAAAATCGACAAAATTCACTGGGCTATAGGCCATGATTTTTTTGGCAAAAAAAAATTTTTGTAATGACATCGAATGAAAATGATATCATTGGAAAGAGCACGTCGAAAACAATAGTTTTGGAATGTTTCACTGGAAAGTATCTCAAATTGACGAATCTGCAGAGCTTTTTGGATCTACTGGAAGCATGCGTACCTACGGATGAATTATTTGGTCTGGAATTGGAACCTGTTTGACTGGAAAACTAATAAAATAAATATTTTGGAATATTTCCTTTCCAATGGCACTGGAAATTTCTCTTCAATTCATCGATTTAATTAAATTTGAGTGGTCGGTAAATCGACTGGAAATTAAGCCATTCAAACTGTTTTTTGTCATTTTTTCCACGTTTCCAAGGCCCAGCGAGCGGGAAAGCTATCTAGGCCCCATTTTTAGACGTGCTCCTTCGATTGGCATCAAAATTTTCAATTAAAAATTTCCGCCCAAAATCGACAAAATTCACTGGGCTATAGGCCATGATTTTTTTTGGCAAAAAAAATTTTTGTAATGACATCGAATGAAAGTGATATCATTGGAAAGAGCACGTCGAAAACAATAGTTTTGGAATGTTTCACTGGAAAGTATCTCAAATTGACGAATCTGCAGAGCTTTTTGGATCTACTGGAAGCATGCGTACCTACGGATGAATTATTTGGTCTGGAATTGGAACCTGTTTGACTGGAAAACTAATAAAATAAATATTTTGGAATATTTCCTTTCCAATGGCACTGGAAATTTCTCTTCAATTCATCGATTTAATTAAATTTGAGCGGTCGGTAAATCGACTGGAAATTAAGCCATTCAAACTGTTTTTTGTCATTTTTTCCACGTTTCCAAGGCCCAGCGAGCGGGAAAGTTATCTAGGCCCCATTTTTAGACGTGCTCCTTCGATTGGCATCAAAATTTTTTAATTAAAAATTTCCGCCCAAAATCGACAAAATTCACTGGGCTATAGGCCATGATTTTTTTGGCAAAAAAAATTTTTGTAATGACATCGAATGAAAGTGATATCATTGGAAAGAGCACGTCGAAAACAATAGTTTTGGAATGTTTCACTGGAAAGTATCTCAAATTGACGAATCTGCAGAGCTTTTTGGATCTACTGGAAACATGCGTACCTACGGATGAATTATTTGGTCTGGAATTGGAACCTGTTTGACTGGAAAACTAATAAAATAAATATTTTGGAATATTTCCTTTCCAATGGCACTGGAAGATTCTCTTCAATTCATCGATTTAATTAAATTTGAGCGGTCGGTAAATCGACTGGAAATTAAGCCATTCAAACTGTTTTTTGTCATTTTTTCCACGTTTCCAAGGCCCAGCGAGCGGGAAAGCTATCTAGGCCCCATTTTTAGACGTGCTCCTTCGATTGGCATCAAAATTTTCAATTAAAAATTTCCGCCCAAAATCGACAAAATTCACTGGGCTATAGGCCATGATTTTTTTGGAAAAAAAAAATTTTTGTAATGACATCGAATGAAAATGATATCATTGGAAAGAGCACGTCGAAAACAATAGTTTTGGAATGTTTCACTGGAAAGTATCTCAAATTGACGAATCTGCAGAGCTTTTTGGATCTACTGGAAGCATGCGTACCTACGGATGAATTATTTGGTCTGGAATTGGAACCTGTTTGACTGGAAAACTAATAAAATAAATATTTTGGAATATTTCCTTTCCAATGGCACTGGAAATTTCTCTTCAATTCATCGATTTAATTAAATTTGAGTGGTCGGTAAATCGACTGGAAATTAAGCCATTCAAACTGTTTTTTGTCATTTTTTCCACGTTTCCAAGGCCCAGCGAGCGGGAAAGCTATCTAGGCCCCATTTTTAGACGTGCTCCTTCGATTGGCATCAAAATTTTCAATTAAAAATTTCCGCCCAAAATCGACAAAATTCACTGGGCTATAGGCCATGATTTTTTTTGGCAAAAAAAATTTTTGTAATGACATCGAATGAAAGTGATATCATTGGAAAGAGCACGTCGAAAACAATAGTTTTGGAATGTTTCACTGGAAAGTATCTCAAATTGACGAATCTGCAGAGCTTTTTGGATCTACTGGAAGCATGCGTACCTACGGATGAATTATTTGGTCTGGAATTGGAACCTGTTTGACTGGAAAACTAATAAAATAAATATTTTGGAATATTTCCTTTCCAATGGCACTGGAAATTTCTCTTCAATTCATCGATTTAATTAAATTTGAGCGGTCGGTAAATCGACTGGAAATTAAGCCATTCAAACTGTTTTTTGTCATTTTTTCCACGTTTCCAAGGCCCAGCGAGCGGGAAAGTTATCTAGGCCCCATTTTTAGACGTGCTCCTTCGATTGGCATCAAAATTTTTTAATTAAAAATTTCCGCCCAAAATCGACAAAATTCACTGATTTTTTTGGCAAAAAAAATTTTTGTAATGACATCGAATGAAAGTGATATCATTGGAAAGAGCACGTCGAAAACAATAGTTTTGGAATGTTTCACTGGAAAGTATCTCAAATTGACGAATCTGCAGAGCTTTTTGGATCTACTGGAAGCATGCGTACCTACGGATGAATTATTTGGTCTGGAATTGGAACCTGTTTGACTGGAAAACTAATAAAATAAATATTTTGGAATATTTCCTTTCCAATGGCACTGGAAATTTCTCTTCAATTCATCGATTTAATTAAATTTGAGTGGTCGGTAAATCGACTGGAAATTAAGCCATTCAAACTGTTTTTTGTCATTTTTTCCACGTTTCCAAGGCCCAGCGAGCGGGAAAGCTATCTAGGCCCCATTTTTAGACGTGCTCCTTCGATTGGCATCAAAATTTTCAATTAAAAATTTCCGCCCAAAATCGACAAAATTCACTGGGCTATAGGCCATGATTTTTTTTGGCAAAAAAAATTTTTGTAATGACATCGAATGAAAGTGATATCATTGGAAAGAGCACGTCGAAAACAATAGTTTTGGAATGTTTCACTGGAAAGTATCTCAAATTGACGAATCTGCAGAGCTTTTTGGATCTACTGGAAGCATGCGTACCTACGGATGAATTATTTGGTCTGGAATTGGAACCTGTTTGACTGGAAAACTAATAAAATAAATATTTTGGAATATTTCCTTTCCAATGGCACTGGAAATTTCTCTTCAATTCATCGATTTAATTAAATTTGAGCGGTCGGTAAATCGACTGGAAATTAAGCCATTCAAACTGTTTTTTGTCATTTTTTCCACGTTTCCAAGGCCCAGCGAGCGGGAAAGCTATCTAGGCCCCCATTTTTAGACGTGCTCCTTCGATTGGCATCAACATTTTCAATTAAAAATTTCCGCCCAAAATCGACAAAATTCACTGGGCTATAGGCCATGATTTTTTTGGCAAAAAAAAATTTTTGTAATGACATCGAATGAAAATGATATCATTGGAAAGAGCAGGTCGAAAACAATAGTTTTGGAATGTTTCACTGGAAAGTATCTCAAATTGACGAATCTGCAGAGCTTTTTGGATCTACTGGAAGCATGCGTACCTACGGATGAATTATTTGGTCTGGAATTGGAACCTGTTTGACTGGAAAACTAATAAAATAAATATTTTGGAATATTTCCTTTCCAATGGCACTGGAAATTTCTCTTCAATTCATCGATTTAATTAAATTTGAGCGGTCGGTAAATCGACTGGAAATTAAGCCATTCAAACTGTTTTTTGTCATTTTTTCCACGTTTCCAAGGCCCAGCGAGCGGGAAAGCTATCTAGGCCCCCATTTTTAGACGTGCTCCTTCGATTGGCATCAACATTTTCAATTAAAAATTTCCGCCCAAAATCGACAAAATTCACTGGGCTATAGGCCATGATTTTTTTGGCAAAAAAAAATTTTTGTAATGACATCGAATGAAAATGATATCATTGGAAAGAGCAGGTCGAAAACAATAGTTTTGGAATGTTTCACTGGAAAGTATCTCAAATTGACGAATCTGCAGAGCTTTTTGGATCTACTGGAAGCATGCGTACCTACGGATGAATTATTTGGTCTGGAATTGGAACCTGTTTGACTGGAAAACTAATAAAATAAATATTTTGGAATATTTCCTTTCCAATGGCACTGGAAATTTCTCTTCAATTCATCGATTTAATTTAATTTGAGCGGTCGGTAAATCGACTGGAAATTAAGCCATTCAAACTGTTTTTTGTCATTTTTTCCACGTTTCCAAGGCCCAGCGAGCGGGAAAGCTATCTAGGCCCCCATTTTTAGACGTGCTCCTTCGATTGGCATCAACATTTTCAATTAAAAATTTCCGCCCAAAATCGACAAAATTCACTGGGCTATAGGCCATGATTTTTTTGGCAAAAAAAAATTTTTGTAATGACATCGAATGAAAATGATATCATTGGAAAGAGCAGGTCGAAAACAATAGTTTTGGAATGTTTCACTGGAAAGTATCTCAAATTGACGAATCTGCAGAGCTTTTTGGATCTACTGGAAGCATGCGTACCTACGGATGAATTATTTGGTCTGAAATTGGAACCTGTTTGACTGGAAAACTAATAAAATAAATATTTTGGAATATTTCCTTTCCAATGGCACTGGAAATTTCTCTTCAATTCATCGATTTAATTAAATTTGAGCGGTCGGTAAATCGACTGGAAATTAATCCATTCCAACTGTTTTTTGTCATTTTTTCCACGTTTCCAAGGCCCAGCGAGCGGGAAAGCTATCTAGGCCCCATTTTTAGACGTGCTCCTTCGATTGGCATCAAAATTTTCAATTAAAAATTTCCGCCCAAAATCGACAAAATTCACTGGGCTATAGGCCATGATTTTTTTTGGCAAAAAAAATTTTTGTAATGACATCGAATGAAAGTGATATCATTGGAAAGAGCACGTCGAAAACAATAGTTTTGGAATGTTTCACTGGAAAGTATCTCAAATTGACGAATCTGCAGAGCTTTTTGGATCTACTGGAAGCATGCGTACCTACGGATGAATTATTTGGTCTGGAATTGGAACCTGTTTGACTGGAAAACTAACAAAATAAATATTTTGGAATATTTCCTTTCCAATGGCACTGGAAATTTCTCTTCAATTCATCGATTTAATTAAATTTGAGCGGTCGGTAAATCGACTGGAAATTAAGCCATTCAAACTGTTTTTTGTCATTTTTTCCACGTTTCCAAGGCCCAGCGAGCGGGAAAGCTATCTAGGCCCCCATTTTTAGACGTGCTCCTTCGATTGGCATCAACATTTTCAATTAAAAATTTCCGCCCAAAATCGACAAAATTCACTGGGCTATAGGCCATGATTTTTTTGGCAAAAAAAAATTTTTGTAATGACATCGAATGAAAATGATATCATTGGAAAGAGCAGGTCGAAAACAATAGTTTTGGAATGTTTCACTGGAAAGTATCTCAAATTGACGAATCTGCAGAGCTTTTTGGATCTACTGGAAGCATGCGTACCTACGGATGAATTATTTGGTCTGGAATTGGAACCTGTTTGACTGGAAAACTAATAAAATAAATATTTTGGAATATTTCCTTTCCAATGGCACTGGAAATTTCTCTTCAATTCATCGATTTAATTAAATTTGAGCGGTCGGTAAATCGACTGGAAATTAAGCCATTCAAACTGTTTTTTGTCATTTTTTCCACGTTTCCAAGGCCCAGCGAGCGGGAAAGCTATCTAGGCCCCATTTTTAGACGTGCTCCTTCGATTGGCATCAAAATTTTTTAATTAAAAATTTCCGCCCAAAATCGACAAAATTCACTGGGCTATAGGCCATGATTTTTTTGGCAAAAAAAATTTTTGTAATGACATCGAATGAAAGTGATATCATTGGAAAGAGCACGTCGAAAACAATAGTTTTGGAATGTTTCACTGGAAAGTATCTCAAATTGACGAATCTGCAGAGCTTTTTGGATCTACTGGAAGCATGCGTACCTACGGATGAATTATTTGGTCTGGAATTGGAACCTGTTTGACTGGAAAACTAATAAAATAAATATTTTGGAATATTTCCTTTCCAATGGCACTGGAAGATTCTCTTCAATTCATCGATTTAATTAAATTTGAGCGGTCGGTAAATCGACTGGAAATTAAGCCATTCAAACTGTTTTTTGTCATTTTTTCCACGTTTCCAAGGCCCAGCGAGCGGGAAAGCTATCTAGGCCCCATTTTTAGACGTGCTCCTTCGATTGGCATCAAAATTTTTTAATTAAAAATTTCCGCCCAAAATCGACAAAATTCACTGGGCTATAGGCCATGATTTTTTTGGCAAAAAAAATTTTTGTAATGACATCGAATGAAAGTGATATCATTGGAAAGAGCACGTCGAAAACAATAGTTTTGGAATGTTTCACTGGAAAGTATCTCAAATTGACGAATCTGCAGAGCTTTTTGGATCTACTGGAAGCATGCGTACCTACGGATGAATTATTTGGTCTGGAATTGGAACCTGTTTGACTGGAAAACTAATAAAATAAATATTTTGGAATATTTCCTTTCCAATGGCACTGGAAGATTCTCTTCAATTCATCGATTTAATTAAATTTGAGCGGTCGGTAAATCGACTGGAAATTAAGCCATTCAAACTGTTTTTTGTCATTTTTTCCACGTTTCCAAGGCCCAGCGAGCGGGAAAGCTATCTAGGCCCCATTTTTAGACGTGCTCCTTCGATTGGCATCAAAATTTTCAATTAAAAATTTCCGCCCAAAATCGACAAAATTCACTGGGCTATAGGCCATGATTTTTTTTGGCAAAAAAAATTTTTGTAATGACATCGAATGAAAGTGATATCATTGGAAAGAGCACGTCGAAAACAATAGTTTTGGAATGTTTCACTGGAAAGTATCTCAAATTGACGAATCTGCAGAGCTTTTTGGATCTACTGGAAGCATGCGTACCTACGGATGAATTATTTGGTCTGGAATTGGAACCTGTTTGACTGGAAAACTAATAAAATAAATATTTTGGAATATTTCCTTTCCAATGGCACTGGAAATTTCTCTTCAATTCATCGATTTAATTAAATTTGAGCGGTCGGTAAATCGACTGGAAATTAAGCCATTCAAACTGTTTTTTGTCATTTTTTCCACGTTTCCAAGGCCCAGCGAGCGGGAAAGCTATCTAGGCCCCATTTTTAGACGTGCTCCTTCGATTGGCATCAAAATTTTTTAATTAAAAATTTCCGCCCAAAATCGACAAAATTCACTGGGCTATAGGCCATGATTTTTTTGGCAAAAAAAATTTTTGTAATGACATCGAATGAAAGTGATATCATTGGAAAGAGCACGTCGAAAACAATAGTTTTGGAATGTTTCACTGGAAAGTATCTCAAATTGACGAATCTGCAGAGCTTTTTGGATCTACTGGAAGCATGCGTACCTACGGATGAATTATTTGGTCTGGAATTGGAACCTGTTTGACTGGAAAACTAATAAAATAAATATTTTGGAATATTTCCTTTCCAATGGCACTGGAAGATTCTCTTCAATTCATCGATTTAATTAAATTTGAGCGGTCGGTAAATCGACTGGAAATTAAGCCATTCAAACTGTTTTTTGTCATTTTTTCCACGTTTCCAAGGCCCAGCGAGCGGGAAAGCTATCTAGGCCCCATTTTTAGACGTGCTCCTTCGATTGGCATCAAAATTTTTTAATTAAAAATTTCCGCCCAAAATCGACAAAATTCACTGGGCTATAGGCCATGATTTTTTTGGCAAAAAAAATTTTTGTAATGACATCGAATGAAAGTGATATCATTGGAAAGAGCACGTCGAAAACAATAGTTTTGGAATGTTTCACTGGAAAGTATCTCAAATTGACGAATCTGCAGAGCTTTTTGGATCTACTGGAAGCATGCGTACCTACGGATGAATTATTTGGTCTGGAATTGGAACCTGTTTGACTGGAAAACTAATAAAATAAATATTTTGGAATATTTCCTTTCCAATGGCACTGGAAGATTCTCTTCAATTCATCGATTTAATTAAATTTGAGCGGTCGGTAAATCGACTGGAAATTAAGCCATTCAAACTGTTTTTTGTCATTTTTTCCACGTTTCCAAGGCCCAGCGAGCGGGAAAGCTATCTAGGCCCCATTTTTAGACGTGCTCCTTCGATTGGCATCAAAATTTTCAATTAAAAATTTCCGCCCAAAATCGACAAAATTCACTGGGCTATAGGCCATGATTTTTTTGGCAAAAAAAAATATTTCTAAGTAGCAAATACATTAGCATTAATCATTTTCTGACTAGGTTGAAATGATACGCAGCCGACTTTACTTTCAATTTTATCTGGGACTGCTAAAATGGACACTTCTGTTTCAGTACCTAGTTTCTATCTCTGATCAGTTTCGCAAAGTTAAAGGCGACTAAAAACTCGTTCTACAGATGCATTAGAACAGGAAAGTACAACCATAGTATAGATATGATATCTATTCTAAGGTACAACGTTATGTATAATGCCTAAATATCATTCTTGTTCTCTCCCACTTCCTGTTCGCTATATTCCTGATTAGTGTAACGCCTTTGATTTTATGGTTCGGAATCCGAAACAAAAAATAACCTGGCCAAAAGTTTGATCTCATTTTGAAGATAATAAATAATCCTTTCGAATGATATATAATTCATTTCTTAACACCCGCAATTGTCTTCAAAGTCAAAAGTGCAAGGTGGCCCCGTTTTCATCGCACCCAAGTGTATAATGGAAAAATAATATTTTTCTGAACTGTAAGAATTGCCTAATACTTTGAAAAAAGTTTTGTACATAAAAATAAGTTTTTTGAAAAACTTCAAAAATCAGAACCCCTTAAGCTATAGCTAAGATAGGAAGTATTTTTGTTATGCGCGCCATTACACGCTAGACAAATCATATTTTTTGCTTAATCGAGAGTTGATTTTAAATAAAGATTCGATTTAATTTGTTTTTTTTATTTCACTGACAATCTTTGACAAAAATAGACAAAATAAAAACTAATTTTCTTTCAAGCTTCGTTCGACCATTTCTCCTATCCCGTTGTTGCGATTCATCAAATAATCTGAAAGAAAATATAGTTAGCCTCTGAAAGTTACGAATTCTAAACAAATATAAATTATTTCCAGTGAATTTCAGAATATAATTAGTCATCAACTGATTTATGACAGGGATAACTGTTAAAAATATATCGTCATCATGTTAAATGTTCTCTAAAGGCCTGTAGACATTTAAAAACAAATTCGCGCAAGTTACTTGCAGAAGGAAGCTTCTTGTCGACGCGGAGGATACGGTACAAAATTCAATTGGAACGCGTTGTTCACGTACACAAAAGAATCAGTAATGATTACTATATATAACCAGAGGAGTTTAATAATTAAACACTTGTATGCATTTTTTCAATAATGGGAGGAAATTAGAAAATTCTGCATTGTATAAAGACAGAATTAAAAAGTAATGCAGTATACAACTCGACACAAATTTGTTTTCATGTGTGCATAGGCCTTTGCAACAAAATTATTTCTAGATTATAACGAAATTCAATATTTGGACACTCACCAGCACAATGTTTGGACAACATCCAGAAACCTCGATTCTTTACTTCACATTTTGCGTACCTGAAATGGATATGAATGAATTACTACCAAATCCCATAATTGTTAAGTAATATTGCACACATCGCATTATCAGACTAAAATTTATCAACAAGAAAATTCAGTTATATGCTTGTCTACGTAATTATCATCACTTTAAAACACGATATTAGAAGATAATACCAACAATTCTTACCTTAATCATTAAAAAATCGCCTTGTCCTTTTCCACGAGCAATTTTCTTACTCAGAACTCCTTCCGAAAAGACTACCTAGAAGATAGAAAAATAATTTTATAGAATTCCTCAACGAAAAATCGAAATTTTAATTTTGCATAATATAATTTCGTCAGTTTGTTTATCCGAATCTACACATCCTTTCAGCCTGGGGCGGTAAAAATCATCATTTGTGATACGTTCTTCACAAAAAAAACCAAATTATATAAAATGAAACAAACCTTTTAAAAAATTTCCCGCCTTTGCGGTTGGAAATCCATTTTCAGGTCAAAACGCATATTTGCATCTTGCTCAGCTATTTAAGCGCAATTTCTCCATACAGCGTCATCATTTTACTGCCTAGAAAATCAAGTTAACATTAATGAATTGCATGAGAATTTAATGATTAAAATTCACTTAAGGAGTGCACGTTTTTGATCGTATCAGTGTTTAACCGAATCAACAAATCTTTTCAGATTGGGGCGGTACAAAAAAAACTCACCAGTGATACATATTTTACAAACAGCGCAATTATAAAAATTAAAGAAAAACGTACCTCATAAAAATCATCCGCCTTTGCAGTAACACACATTGCATTTTCAAGTAAACCGCATGTTTGCAATTTTGCTAAACTATTTAAGCCAAATTTCTCCATACAGCATCATGTTACTGCCTAGAAAATGGAAAACTCACATTAATAAATTGCACGTTTATATAAGTGGTATTAAAATCTTAATTGCACGTTGTGATCACATAACCTAACTTATCAGTTTATCCGTTTCAGCACGACTTTTCAGCCTGGGGCGGAATTTAATTCATCCTTTTTACACGAACTTTGCAATCAATTAGATACAATAAAATATATTTACCTTTTAATATGTTTGTAGCAGCTACTATTGCAACAACTTCAAATTTTTCCAAGTGCACGTCCATCGACCATCCACTTCAAAGGACAATTGTAAAAGAAAAAGAAACCGCTGAACTTTCTCGGACTTGGACGCGTTCAGAAGCTTTTCGTTACTGGACCGAAGTTTGCTCCAGTTCCCGTCCAATTGCAACGGCCGTTTATTTGAATTATTTATGATGCTTTATGAGTAAAATGAAATTGCCTCTTACTAATTTTAGCAACGAAGAAGATAATGTTCAAAATGAAATTGCAATATAAAAATTTTAGCAACGAAGGTGGTAATTTCCTTCATTAATCATTTTAAAAATATCATGTTTTTCAATAGAAACGGGAGCCAACTTCATCATCCGCTCCGAAAAACACATTCACCAACCCATTGAAATGAATTGGAGAGCTTCGAAGAGCTTTACAACACTGCCGTACTAGGCAGATTAAGTTGGCAACAGTTCAATTTAAACGTTGAATTATTTATGATGTTTTTGCAGAACTATGTATTGAAAATGAAATTGGTAGACAACCACACGTTGTAAAGCACTCCAAATTAAATATGCAGAAATTTTTAATTTATTAGTGAAATCGGTTCTTGTCACCGGTAAGTGACTGACTAGTCTAATAATCGAAAAGTTCACCATCCACATAAAATTAATGGCAGCCGTAAGGCCCGAGCTACAAATGATCAGCCGACTGCTGAAAATTAATGTGGCTGTCATGCAATTTGCAATTTTTAGCTGAAACAGATTGCACACGACAATGCGACGAAATGTTTTTGTTGTACTGTGAAACAGATTGAAATCTCATTACAGCGCCTGCGACGAAAAACTTTACGGTTCGAATAACATGACTGGCCAAGCAAAATATCAATTTCATTGTTGGCAGTACTGAGAGCGACTGACAGAATTTAGAAATAGAAATGGGTGTGCGGCAAAAATTTTCTTCGCTTCGTCGTCACGCATTAAGGCCCGAATTACAATTTCCGACTGATCAGTTGATCAAAGTCAACGCCAAATCCCAATTTGAAATTAAATTGCACCTTCAGCTGCTGTCATTTTCCGAGTAATTTGCTTGTGTATTTCAAATGAAGTTGGCTCAGTAGAGTTTTGTGACTGCGACTTTGAGCAAAGTTTAAGTTCAGTCGCAGTCGACTGAGAAGTCGAAGCTTCTATTTAATCAAGTCACATGCATTTCACAACCAGCGTTGCCAATGCTACAAAAATATTTTACCCACAAATTTACCCGCATTTCGCCAAAAAACCCGCCCCCAAAATCAAAATACACGCATTTTACCCGCAAGGATTTTGTTGTTTTGTTTACATGATTAAAGGAATTTACTACTAAAAAGGTAACTCAAATCCGCAAAGAAACAATTTATTCTTCATAAATACAAATTTTACAGTTCATAAAAACAATATAGGTAACAAAAACAAAACTGTTATTACATACTGAGTACTTTTGCATTAATCATTTTCTGACTAGGCTCAAATGATACGCAGCCACCTTCACTCTCTATTTTTTGTCGGGCTGCTAAAATGGACACCACTGTTTCAGTACCTAGTTTGTTTCTCTCATCAGTTTTACAAAATACTGTTTTGAGTGTATAAAAAATAGAAACAGAACTCAAAGGCGGAAGGCAATAACGATGAATGGAAACAAGAGGCGCACGACGATCGACGGTACATGAGACATTAAAAAGTTATTGGCGACGCGAGGCAATTCTCTTTTGGGCTACAAAAAGAAACTATTGTCTTTCCCTTATCTTTTTACTCGACTCATTTCCCGTAGACTTTCGTGTGTCTTTTGTTTTCATTCACTGTTCTTAGTGTTCTTTATCGCTGATTTTCAGATTAATATAGGAAATATTTTTTTTTTGCGTTTTACACGCCATTACACGCAAATAATTTTTACCCACCACTTTACCCGCACTAAGATAAATTACCCCAGTTTGGGGTAATTACACGCCACTTGGCAACGCTGTTCACAACACTTCCGTCGCATCGTCGAGTCACACTGCGTTGTTGTCGGGTGTATGGTGCAATCTGGTTTCAACCTTGTTTCATATCATACAGAATTTTAACCGAAAATTCTCTTTAAATTTAAGAAGACAAATCTTGACGGAATATAGGTTCTCACTACTTTCTTTAGAGAATACAAGGTCTGCGCAAGAATTGCAGATGGGCGCTATATTGCGCGAATTAGGCGCGAATTACAATTCAGATTTCTCAGTCGACTGCGAGTCCTAAATCGCAGTTACAAAACGGCAGATTAAGCCAACGTGCAAATGTTAGAAATGTTAGAATATAAAACAAAACAAAACACGAATGGCGACGGCTGCAATAAAGTATGTGTAGCTACAGACGTAATTATTAAGAAGATAAGGAGCGGGGCATGGAAGTTCAATTTAAAAGAAGTTCAATTTAAAAGTAGTTCAAAGTCACTAATTTACTTTATAGTTTTTAATTAAAGTAATTATTGACATCATTTAAGACGTAGATTTATCAGAACGTCATTAATGCAAAATATTATATTTTAAATAAACTTAAATCAATTTAAGAGTAAGCCCCCACAGGAAATGTTTTCTCAAATCATCTGTGGAATATGATACCCTGCTTTCTGACATTTGCAATCTCTTAAATAAACAAATCCATATATTGATTTTGCGAACACAAACTACTTGTTTTTAGTTGATATTTTTGTTAATTGTTCTACTTATCGCGGCAAGCTATCAACTAAGATTAAAATTCAGTATTTAAAGTAGTTTAGTTGTTTACTGACCTGAAAAAGATATTCCTCCTGGAAATTTAGTATTATTTCTACAAGAAATTTTAGAAATATCTTCGAATTTGACTGTCCACAATATACACTGCAGTTAGTAATAGTTTTAAAGTCAATTAGCACTTTATATCACCTTCAAAACACTTTTAACTACGCAAGTGCTGACTACATAGCATCCATTTCGTCCCGTTTCGTTCCGCTCCGATCAAACTGTAATGTGATTAACAGTTGTGTTGACTCTTTGTTGCGCTTTAATGACTTCCACAAAAGATTTAAGTAAGAATTTTTACTTAATTTGACCAAATTATTGACTTAACCTAGACCTTTATTTGCAACCAGTAAAAACAAATGCACCAATTTTGAGGTTATGCCATCCGTTTCGTACAATGTGAGCAATTACACAGCATTACGTAAACTAAACTTTGCAAGCTTTACGTGATGGAACAGGGCGCACACTAGTATGTAATCAGTGCTTTACACTCCGCATTAAGCCAGCCAAACTAGTTTTCTGAAATAAGCTCCCATCTCACTTTCTCTTGGATATTCGTTCTCACCTGGAAAAACCACGCTCGTCGGCTCATGTACACGATTCATACACGCTATCTCCATCCCTGTTTTGTTTTATATTCTAAGAGTCCTGGTCTCCCCGTGAGTTTTAAAAAAATAAAATTAAAAAATCCACTCCGCTTCTGGGTCTAGTTCGTTGTGTTATCGTATATAGAAAAGGGTAGAGAGAGGGACGAGTGAGACCATGTTAGGATGTTGTAAAGATAGTCTCCATTGAGTTGTCCAACGTCATAAAACAAAAATTGTCTTATTATTGTGCCACCCACACACCACCCGCAATGCACAAAACAAGCCATTCAAGTTCCCCCACTCCCTTTACCCTAATTCGCTTTTGGTCAAAGCCATGCTAACGTATCATAGGGTTGTCCCCTGAGCTTTGGCTACTACATAAAAAAAAAGTTTCTTCCAAAGGCTAACTTTGAAATTGGCCGCCTTCGAGATTCGCTATAAAAGTACTTTTTTCAAATATTCTAATTTGTTGCTTTTGAGAATTAAAAAAATTGTTTTTGCTCGGTTGAAATTATAAATTTTCTCATGAGCATCACATTGTAAAACTGCGTAATTGTTCTAGTAACGGCATGCACTGACTTTTTTCAAAATAAGTTCTGCAATCAAAAGAAAATAAATGTAATTTCACTTATAAAACAATAATTTCACGTAAACCAATATATGCAGAAGAGGAAATGTATAAAAATCCTTTGTAGGAGGAGTCCTTTTATTCCGTTAGCACATACGAGTTACCAAAATGTAGGAAACAGTCTTTTATATTCTGTTGACATTGGCAGTAGTCTGTAAAAGGCGGTGCTAAGACCTCATGCATTATCCTCAGCAGATCCAAGTATTTTTTCAATGCTTCACCAATGTCACCCGCGTCATACAGCCGTTTTGCGGTTTTATTCATCATCTCAGTGTCCTGTGCCGAAATAAAATGGATTTCACGAATTTTTTGTTTATAATTAAATCCAAATATGAATTACTCACCTGCATGACTTTCAAACCTTTGAGAATATTCGTAAATTGACCACAATTCACACATTTGATCATGAAATCGTTGCAGTTGGCTGAGATTTCAATGACGTTATCACATTTCTCCTCGGCATCACATCTGAATCGGATAATATTATTGTCCATCTCTTCAAAACGAGGCCAATTATTAAGACAAGCTTCGCAATTGCATTCAAAGTTGTATAGATCTTGGAGCTTCATTTTCCGCTCTTCTTTTCCTTCCTGAGTGTATAGAGGTCCGTAGTTCTCTGCTATAACTTGCCCGGATTTAATCGGTTTAATGGCATTAACATGAACAGTAGTGCCTTGGTAGTATCTGCAATGGTCAATTAAACGTGAATCTTCTCGAAAATATTATACAAAATCACCTGACTATTCCTGGGTCGCACGAGTGATTAAACAAGGCTAGTGTTGGATAAATTCCAGCTCCGACAAAAACAGTTTTATTAGCCATCCCAGATTTTGATTTATGAAGTTCGAATATTTCGTGCGAGTTGTACTGTAGAAACTGAAGGTTCCTTATTATTAAGCTTGCAACAAAATTGACTTCGTCGGCTGATTTTGCATCGAAATAATCAGACTCTTTCAGACAGGATGCCAGAAAGTGCGCCATTAGCGCATACTGAAAAAAACTTGACGTGCTTCGTTTGTCTTCATGTCGAACTAGTCCACAAACACGCCTGTAGTCATCATGTGAAAGCCTACGTGCGGGCAAAAATAGTCTTAATATGTTTGGTTTTAAATAAAACTGTGAGATTTACTTGACTGCTTCTTCTACGTCTAAAGTCTTCCCAATATCGCTTTTCAGGTCAGTAAAATAGTCAACAGATTTTGCGGCTATGATTCTCAACGCCATGAGACAATTTACAGATGCTCCTGAACGCCACAATATTGGCAAAATCCCGCACTCGTATCTGTGGTATGTTGAGTTTGCTTGGTCCAAGCATATTTCAGAGCAAAAAACCACATCGGTGCAACTTGAACATGCTATGGGAATCGTAGTTCTAGAAGATTCAGTTGGTATTTAAAAAAATATTAAATAAGAAATAGTAAATCCTTGTCCTACCGAACAAAACAATTCTGACAGTGAGTTTTGCAATACTTTTCCAGCAAAACTGCAACGGTGGGTTTTTCAACAATAAGTTCCTCTCCAACTTGAATGTCTTGCTCAGCCTTAGCGAATCTGCCTTCCTCTCTAGTACAGGCGAAGGTAACCGATTGGTTAAGAAACGTTTCCTCTGTTTTATTGGCTGCCTTTTTGGATGGTGTTCCCTTTTGCTTTCCTGTTATATCCCTTTCGAGCATCTTAACCATTATGAGTGCGTCCTTCTCAATTTTACTCTTCTTCTCCAGTGGTAACTTTGACTCGTCAAGGGCATGTATTGTACGCCTAAAATTAACCTATGAAAAAGTTTGGAAAAAATTTTTGCTAACACTGTTGAATACTTGAATGCTTCCAGGGCTTTGGAAAGATCCTTTTTAGCTAGATAGCATCGTGCTTGTCTTTCGTATAATTTGAAGGCCATATCATTTGGGTACCCCATTTTAAGTGACCGGATTATATCCCGCAGGGTTTCGTCATATTTCTCCAAGTGGAATAGTGCTGCCGATCTGTTAGCTAGGATAACCGAGATATCTTGACCTGAAAAAATATTGGAATTGAGACTATTGCAAAAAAAGTAAAAATAAATAAATTAAACTAATTATAAATTACTAGAGTGAAGGTGTATTCCAATCTAATTAGGAAGACCGCTCTCCTAGATAACAGAACTGAGGAAGTTGAGAATTAACGAGGGTCTAAGTGATTAGATTAAATAGATGGTGACTGAACCACTGATTCAGCAAGTGTACTACGTCATTCTCAACTCTCCCCCCTGCAATCCTTCATCACGACATACTAAATTAGCCATACCAGGGATTTTGTAGGTATTAATACTAATCTTCTTATTGATGAGTGCAGCAACACTAACTTTTGTTGATTTGTTGGATTTGAATATTACCTCTTCTTAGCATTCTCTTGACACAGGTGAAATCAAGAAGTTAACTACTGAACGTGACTTCTTATTCCGTCAGCATAAAAGACTCAGATCCTCAAATAGTCGTCTCCTTTTCAGGAAATCGCGGAACCTGGTAAACAATAGGATTCGAGAAGCCAAGTCAACAAATTCTGCGTCTAAGGTGGACTGCTATGCTGCACCCAAGAAGCTTTGGAACTCTCTGCGTAGACTTGGGTGTCAGTGGAAAAGATTCCTTAGCATGTGATCTAGATGCTAACGAGCTTAATAAGTTCTTTACTTCAACTACTGGAAGTTGCATAAACTCCAATACTGCATCCTCTTCACTGAATTTCTCCGTAGATCACTCTGGATCACAGTTTAGTTTTCGCTGCATTGATGAGGTTGAGGCTGCGAACACTATTAATTCTATTCAGTCTAATGCAACTGGGCCAGATGATATCTTCTCACGCATTTACCTTTCATCATTGAGCCATCACTAAAATTTACAACAGCTGCCTCACTTTCAGCGGTTTTCCATCTCCTTGGAAGGAGGCTTTAGTAGTCCCTATAGCTAAGAATTCTCGTCCCAATGCCCCGTCAGATTTTATACCGATAAGTTTATTATGTTTTTTAGCGAAGGCCTTGGAGAAGATAATGGCAAAACAGAGATCGGAGCATTTAAATCTAACTAGCTTTTTAAGTCGTTGGCAATCGGGATTTAGTCCTAAACATACTTCCGATACGGCTCTCCTAAAAATGACAGCTGATATTAGAACTTTGGATGATGATCGAGTAGTGTTTTTAGTCCTTTTAGACCTCACGAAGGCTTTTGACTTTTCTCAGACTGAAAAACTCTTTTGGATTTGGCTCATCTGCTCTTAAATTACTTAAAGGCTTTCTGATTCATCGCTCACAGCGGGTTAAAATCGACGAAATCATCTCACCAAAGCTTTCGCTGTATACTGTATCCGTGCACTTGTATGCTGATGATGTGGAAATCTATCTAGATCGCCACATTGGTCTTCTGAAGGATTGTGTCAGCAGAATAAATGAATGTGTCACTTGTTGAATAAATTTATTATTATTATTATGGCGAAGAATAGCGTTTGCAAAAGAATATCGCAGTGGCAGGAGGTGAATTACCTTGCGATGGATAAAGGTCCGGGAAGAAAAGAAAAAAAAATTGTTGTTTGAAAGGCTCAAATATACACATATAATGTTTTACAACCCAGCCTCGAATTGCGAACATTAGGAAGGCTAGCGTGGCGTTTATGTGTCTAAGATAATGCTTGGGGTCAAATGCGGGAATTCAAAGTATTGGATAAACACTGCTATTGTCAGACCGTATTGGTTCAATAATGACTGATATGGGGCCACTAAAACAAAGAAGCAGCCTTCCAGGCATATAAATTGTGTCTTTCACTTCGCGTACTCTTTTGATTTTGTAGTAAATTCGCGTGGAGATGCCACAGAAGTCAATCGAGAACGCATGTTTGGCTCATTAAACAACGACATTTCTATGATCCTCGTTTGGGCAGGGCGTTTAATGTCCCTGAAAAAACGCCCAGTTCACCCTCGATCTACTTCAGTTGACGGAATGAATTTCGCCCTCTCTAAACAACTTGGTTATTTCGAGCATATCCAGCCATCCACCTGGACTGATCATACATATATTTGCAATCGCTAAAAGTACGATTAATAGCTTGAGTTTTCTACAAAGATGTAATATTTCATCCCGTCTGACTTAGCGCTAATCTACAAGTCCAACATCAGACCTAGATTTGAATATAATTCCCATATTTGGGCAGGGGCGATCCTGCAATCTCCGAGAATATTGTACTCTCTGGAGCATCGACGGAATGTCGGTTGTCTCTCACTCTTCTATCGCTCTTTCCACGACCATTGTTCTAACGAAATTGCTAGCCTGATTCCTTGTAGACACATGACAACGCGCGATACAAGAGCTACAAGCCGGGCCTAATTTGGACGTACCGTCAAATTTCGGGAATCTTTTCTAAGCAGAACAACACGAATGTGGAGCAATTTACCATCTTCCGTTTTTCCCTCATATTATGAGCCCGAAAATTTCAAGCGAGGCGTACATCGACACCTTCTGCACTCAATCTCTTAACCCATTTCCCTCACCCTTAATTCCTTTCCTGCCAAGGCATTCCCAGAGCTTTGACAACATCATATACATATATATAAAAGTCAATGCCCTTCGATTATCTCCACTATGTATACCCCCACCACGCTGGACCAATCTCACAGTAATAATGGCAGAGGTGTACTGCAGCAAGCACCATAGATATGAACATCTTCCTCGAATAAACAGTAAAAACTCCATTGAAGTTCCTGACATTTGCGCGAACATACACTTGTTGCAGACTTTATTTTATACTATTATCAGGGCTACAAGAGGACTTGACTTGAGATTGAAATAACAGTTTAATCCGTGGCGACAGCTTACCTATTTGAGACCTTGACTTTACTTACAATGCTTTAATTCAAGTCAATCCGACAGTCGGATCGACTTGAGTCCGGCTTCAAGTCTGCATATAACCGTGGTTTATGGAGAGATGAAAAAATAAATAAAAATGATTACTGTGGGTTATCCTTAGGAGATAGATAGAAATTTCTTCCACACTCATCAGCGTGTGTAAAATTTGGGTAAAAGGGGAAATTACTCGACTGTCAATTTTTTTCAAGTTCAAAAGTGAGCAGACGCAGTGTGGACGTATACTTTCAGTTCTTTGTAAAAACTTTCGAGTAAACAGGCAGACCTGTAATATGCATGTGTATGCAAGTATACATATAAACCTTTCGGAAGAAATGCCTAGTTTGGAAGAACTAAGGTCACAGACAGACAGATGCGGACAGCGACTTTGTTTTATACTATTTAGAGATATAAAAACATTTTTAGGGTTTTTTTTCAGACCAACTATTCTCGAAGAAGCGATCCGGCTGTTGGATCATTATTATTTTGTAGTGGCTCAATTATAATTTAATAACTTTGTCAATTTTCAGTGTTTTTGAATAAAAATTTACATACCATAAGTTGAAGGTATGCTTTATAACATGCGTTCTTCCCAAATCCTAAATAAATAACCAAGTTACAAAAAAAAATCGAGAAAAAGTATCATATCTCAAACCCACACAGCGGGTGGTTAGATGTAGTAAGAAAAATAAATTTTCGGTGTTGTTTACATTTGGTAGGATTTTTTTATTCTGCCTGCACTTGGTGTAAGTTGACGCAGAGACGTTGTAAAACTATCATTTTTGCAGGCTATTCTACTTAAAGTAATATATTCTGTAATGTTAACTAGAAAAAAAATTTACTACGGCCATCATCAATCTGTGTTTGTAGAGGAAAGTTTGTTTGGAGTTCCGAAAGGTGCGCTTATGACCATTCCACTGACCACTGACAGTGTTTATTTCGCTGTAAAAAGTGTAAATTTCTGCACTTGCATTGGATGAAGTGCAATGAGTGCAAGCAAGTATTTATCACTTGACTATCAATTGCCAAACAAAGGCGGTCTTAAGTGAGCTGATTTAAATTTATAATTAAGTTATTATTTACATTTTATTGCATTGCATAAAATTGCATTAACCTAACAGTCAAAACGAGTTCTGTTAAAACACTGTTTGTTTCACTGACGTTAGTGTAAGGAAAATTTCTAAATTTTTGACGTCACATCAATTACACTCTACACCACTTTTGCACTTTCTATGACGCGAAATAAACAAACATAATGAATTGAATTAAAGAAAGAATAAACTTAGTAATAAGATCTACGGAAATATGTTTGTAATAAAGATATAATTGTTAAGGCTTTGTACACTTACTTACCTTTACTTCCTGGCATTGTAATATAACTTTTGCTGTACAACATTAGAGCTTCTATCCATTTTTTGTTCTTAAATGCTTCGTTTCCCTTACTTTTCAGCTCTATGGATGTCTGCTCACATTTGCCGGTGAATTGCCTGGCAATCTTTAAGTTGTTTTCTCGAACTGAATTCAGATTGGAAACGTAAATAATTCGATCGAAATCCGATTTCAACTTGGCAAAACTATCTAAATCTGAACTAGAGAAAGAGTTTTTAATATTCGAATAATAATCGGGAAAAAATCCAGCCTTTTCGATTAAATTCATTTCGATCGCGTATTATTGCAGCACTTCGGGAAAATCAAAGAGAAACTGAAATGAAAATCTATTTCTTCCTACGAGAAATGGAAACAAGCAGAGAATTTTATTTTTAGATTCTTACTAGAAATTAAGACTGCTTCGGCTCACTTGGATGCTACAATGGCATGGGTGGCGACTTTTTCTTGAGCAAGCTACAGTATACGTTAAAACCATTTTATTAAAAACTAAATACATAAAAAATATAATACAATATAAATACAACAACGTATTAAAGTACAGACACATACACATTAAAATAAATCTCTTAAGTTATTTGTTAATGATAAGATAATTGATAAATTAAAATTATTTTCCCTCTAATATTCATACTATGTTGATTCTGCCACCTTGAAGATGGTATTGCTAACGCTTAGAGTGGCGAAGATAAATTTTCACAGAAAACTGCCTCTATTTATAGCAAACACTTCTTTAGAATTTGGTGCACATCTAGCTTAAGCACACTTAGCTATTGAAAACCGATCAATAATAAAAATAACAACCAAAGGAAGATTGTTTTCGAGTATGAAGAAACAAGTTAAAATCGACGTTTTATTAAATCGAGTCTTTAGAAGTCATACGATGATGTTTCGTCGCCGCCTTTCCGAGGGCGGAAAGCTAACCTGTAGAGGAGCCCGGCAATCAGTCCACCCAATATTGGACCCACCCAGTAAACCTGCGAAAAAATCAGAAAGTGTTACTAATTGAACAAAAAAAATAAGAAAGTTCGGCATTGCTCACGTAGTGATCCTTCCATGAACTCATAATGACAGCGGGTCCAAAGGATCTTGCAGGATTCATGCTAGCTCCTGTCAACTTGATCTTTTTGAAAAATTTTATATAAATATACTTTTACTATTATATTAAAACGTAAATTTTACCGCAACTAAGTGGCATGCTGTGATCGAAAGGCCAATCGCGAGAGCTCCAGAACCCTTAATATCGGACCGCTTGTTATCCGAAACTCCTTTTACAACAAAAACTAGAACGAACGTTATAACCAATTCAATAAGAATGCCTTGTCCCACAGATAATTCGCTGAAGAGCGAGGTTACGCCCAATTCTGTTGCCATATGACTTGGAACGGCAATCTATAATACATAATTAATTTATAAAACATATAACATACATTGCAAAGTTAGTATATATTAAATGTGCAGTGCAGTGCAGTTTGCTGGAACTTGGTTGGGTGAATGGATCGAATCGATGATTAATACCTATGAAGTAAGTAAGGACGTGGATAAATTTCTTGTAGACAGCTGTTCAGCATTGGAATGTGACCTGTCAAATAACATCTAGGCTGTAAGCCTTTGTCAACTCATCACCAACGAAGACCTGCATGGATTCACAGACCAAGACGGTATAGACACCGGTGTTTGACATCGAAAGTGGTAATGTATATACCACGGACTAAGACAAAAACCAAATATAGATCTAAGCCGAGTGGATACGATTAGCATCCTTAAGGTAGATATTGTCAGCGACAACAGTAAGAGAACTTAGTGGCAGCAGAACCGACCCTAGAAACCTAGTATGGGTTTTAACGGGTTTTTGGAGCATATGCAACCATGCCATAAGACTGGGTCGAGTTACAAACAATTTCTGTCGGAGCAGTTCGCCATGTGCTTTGCAAATATCCTGTACTTCTAACTTCTTCTTGGGGCTTACGGAGCCGTAGAACATAGAGCTCAAAGCCGTGTTGGACTCTTTAGGGAAGCCAATGATAGCTGGGTAAGTAAGACGTTTGGATTACCATTAATATATGGGGCATAATGAACTCATCTGGTGATATAGTCTGACGCTGGCTGACCTTACCTAACCTAAGGAAAAAGCCAAACAACATCACTGAATATTAATTAAAACCGGCAAGGGATCCGCAAGACGAGTTGGACTAACAGACAACACGTAGAAAATACGCGCTAACATATTTAAGTATTCTCCTAGACAAGAGCCAATCTTAGATGGCAGAGTCAAAAAGTCTGTTAGTGCTTTCACCTTTTCTTGAAGAGCAGTGGGGGGAAAATGGGTACTCAAGACACGGTTTTTAACCTACGGCTCCGATGTATGGTGGAAAACTTTGGAGATTATGGAATAGATGCAATGATATTATCTGCCAGTCTTATATGGCACACTTAGGCCAACATTCTTTCGAAGTCATCCTTAATACACTCCCAGTGCACATTTTTGTTAAGGAAGGAGCCACCGCTGATGCCAGACTTCATGATTGATTCAAACAGGGTCGCCAGGGTTGATGTTTGAAAATAGTTGGACTCATTCGCAAAGAGCCCCATATTTTTCATTTTTGAGCTGGTAAGTCGTTACTTGAGCAAGCGGTTGCCTGATAGAAACCGGAGACATGCAGTAGTTATCAATTAAATTCATAAAATACAACTTTTTATATTTATAATACTATAATCCTTTGGAATAAACGAGGTATGCCCTTTTTAATTACTTTCCGTAGTGAACAAGCTGATTACTATGGCAACAATTTGAACTGGGGTTATTGGAAGTGAAGTGGAATTCGAAAAAGATTTTGCACGCCGCCTTAAATATAAATAATATTTTAACATACGGCTGGAGTTCTTGTTTAGGAGCTTTAATTTTCCAAAACAACCTGATTGAAAATTAGTAATGAATACAGCACCGTATGTAAATCTATTGGAGCGTGTAATTAGGTCATAAACGATAACCAGCTATTTTCAAACACGTGGAAAATCAAGGTAAAAGTCAAGTGAATTTGAATACACCACTGAACTTGACATCCAGTATACTATTCGGACTTGTGTTACAGTGAAACTGCGTATTATTTACTTTAAACCGCGTCGTTTGTTATGTAGATTTGGACGCAGCTTAATTACTTTTCTTTAGACACCGATAGTCATATGACTCTTCAAGCTCCAGCAAATTCTGTTGGCGCGCAACACCGCCATTTACAAGTTGATGCGCTCATCATGTCATTTTTATTGTGAAAGAAAGAACCAGTTTTCAGTAGAAATGTAAAAATAAATGCGACTAGGATTAACCGGGCTGCTGTGACGCAGTTTTACAACTCTGCAACTTGTTTTAGCAATAAATTACGTACCTTTATTACTGCAGCTCCAGCAATTGCTCCAATGCACTGCATAATTATGTAGAAGATTCCTTTCAATATGCTTATTTCACCGACGACGAGAAATCCTGCTGTAATAGCCGGGTTAATGTGACATCCACTTACATGCCCAATTGACTAAAAGGAAGAAAAAGTAGCATTAATATAAGAAACATGAGATTCTATGTGAATGACATACGCCAGGTATATTGAATATAAATTTCAAGCAAAACTTCGTTATAATACCGTTAATTGATATAAAAAGTTATGTTTATGTACAGTAACTCCCCCCCCCCCCACTCTATAAAATGAATCGCTTCTAAAACTAACTTAATTTACTTTTTAGCATTCCAAAACCGCAGAAAGAAGCTTTCTTTCGTCTTTTGTTTTTGACATATCACTGCACCTATGCACTAAAAATGGGCGTTGTTTTCTGGCGGTCAGCCATGTGTGACATCTGGCATGAAGCCCGAAATTGATCACAAAACAAATGACAGCGGCAGCTTATGATGGGCCAAACTACGAATGCGACTTTTCGGTTTTTGGACTTGTACTGCAATTCAGCAGAAGCCCGGCTTTGGCATTAAATTGGAACTTCAGCCTTGCACATGTCAATTTAACAGTAACAATGTAAAATTTAAATAAAAAACGTTGAAAACATTACGAGTTAAAATTCATTAAATAAAATAACAGCACCGGGCACTATAACCTCGCTTCACGAAATTTTCGATGACAGCTGAAAGAAACTGAAGTTGACAACAGTCGATCGTAGCCGGGATTACACTTGATCAACTATAATGTAAATCCCATGGAATCAAAAAAGAAGCTGGCGGAAAAGTCGTAACTATATCGTGGTCAGATAAAGATTTAGGTTCCAATCCGTAAACAATCACGTATTAGTCTGCATTAACGCTGCTAACTTATATTAACTCACAGCCTACTCTAGATGCAAGCCCGGAAAACATGACACCAAGCGTGTCGTCATTATGTAATTTATTTTTGTACCCAATCCTTACACACTTATAAAACTGTACACTGTCTTAACCAAAACTAAGAAGAAATGCTGATGTCATTGACGCATTCTAACCTCGATACTTCAACAAAACGAACACAAGTTAGAGTCTTCCCTTTAAAACACATGAATGATTTTTTTATCGTAACCGCAATGTTCAGAACATTTACTGTAGGTTCACGTCAAGTAAATTCCAAGTTGAGACTTTATTAATCCTGCGAGAAATACTACGAAAAAGTACAATTTCCCAACCTTTTCTTATTCTTTACTGTAGCAAGTTTTGGTTTGTTTACACCACTAATGATCAGCTGTTCGTGTCAGTAGAGTAGGCTTTGATCAACTACTGCAACCAGGAGAATTTTGAAAAATTACAGGAGTCGTAGAAAGGAGACCTTAACGTGGGAATTGAATTAGAAGTACTAATTCAAACCTCACTAAAGTTTTTAGAATTCTGTGAAGACCAGGGTTTTGATAATTTTACGCTACGACTTAGCCCCATATATGAAATCAATGAAAATTTTCAGGTAGTTCAACTCCGACCATCTTGCAGTTAGCTTAACATGCTGCCTTAATCTAGAGTCTGGTACCGCTTACCAAGGAACCAAAATGAAATTAATTCAAAAATATGATTGGAAAGTACAAGATATATCTATGAAAATAAACTGGGTTTAGCTATGAGTGACTTACACTAAGGGGCGATTTTAATTGACTTAATAAATGCAATCAACGACTCTCGCCGTTCTAAGACCTTCAAGAAAAAGGTGGTTCGACTAAGTCTTAAAGTCCTTTAAATGGTTGAATTTATTTAAAAAAACAGAACGCTGGTAAAAAAAGGACTACGAGGAAACCTCCTGTAAATTTGGTACCTGTGTGACCAAATTTACAACTTCCTCGTAGTCCTTTTTTTCTGCACCCTCTTTTGGTCAATGGTCAGAGAACTCAGTGGCAGCGATTTTACCAAAGGCAATACTATTAGTACAGAAGATTTTAAAAGATACTTTGAAAAGCTGCTGAACCCTCCTACGATAGCAAATTTAATTTTGTATGCAGCCCCTTGAATGATCTTCTTACTGTATTAAAAAAGGTCAGATCGCGTACCTTACGAACTTTTCAAGAATTCCCTGTTAATTTTTTTTGCAGAAGCTGGTTCGAATGCCCATCGATATTTATGAAAGCGAGAACTTTGCTGATAGTATTGCTAACTCAATTATATTCCCCATCTATAAAAAAGGGAGATATTTATCTCCCTGAAAATCACAGAGGGATTTCCGTTATAGATGTTGCTGCCAAGCTATTAAAAGGTATTACGGACTGGTTTTATGGGAGAAAAGAAATAAAGGGCTACACGAATATCAGGCTACTCCACAGTCGAAAATATGTATAACCTCCTCAATATTATTAAGATTAAATTAGCAAAGAAATAAAAGTTTTTAAAAAAAAAGTTGAACCGACTTCACAGAAAGCGCTAAAAAGCATAAAATAATTTTTAATATCTATTACCACATTTTGAAGTCGGTGAAAATCAAACAAAAAACAACAAAAAAAGAACCATCCAAATCGGTCCACGCGTTAAAAAGTAAAAAGTTAGGTTCAACCCGCTACCCCACTAAAATTAGTTAGACCATAGGACCAAATAATTCTCCTATTAGCAATGGGGGATCACACTCTATTAAACAGCAGAATAACCATCCAAATCGGTTCACGCGTTACAAAGTTAGGTTCCACCCCCACCACACCAACATTTTTTTTCTCGTGGTATCAACCAGGGAACATACTCTACCCAACAAGAAAAAGAATTATCCAAATCGGTCCACGCGTTACAAAGTTAGGTTTCACCCTCATGCCCGCCCCCAACCAAATACACAATTTTTTTACATGGTACCAATCGGTGAACATACTCTACCCCACAAAGAATCAACAAAATCGGTTAACGCGTTACGAAGTTATGCATGTATGTAAGTCGGTTATAAAGGGAGAAATCTATGCCTTTTTAGGGTTCCGTACACCAAAATAGTAAAAAGGGACCCTTATGGCGTGACTTCATCCGTCTGTCATCTGCCACAAATGCTTATTTCAGGAACTACTAATGCTACCGACTTGAAATTTGTATGTGAAATCTCTAAAAAATAACATTTCTAGGATTGTCACCCGCCAATTCGGTAGAGGTCAGTCCTGATTAAATTTATAATGGGCAAAATACGAGTTTACATAGAGAAGATCCGTCAGGAGGAAAGATACCTAGATCAACAAAGCGTGGCCACATTTGAAGGCGCAGAACCGGACCAGGCGGAGAGTCAATGTAATAGACACCCGCCCTATGCCCCACCAGAGAGAGAGAGAGAGAGAAAATACGAGATTGTTCACAACTTGGCCGCTAATATGAATGTAAAAACACCTGGATATTAAGTCAGGCGTTCACAAAGTTTAAACACAGCCATATGTATGTATGTGGCCATGAAAAACTCATTTGGTGCTGCTTCAAAAAGGAGAAAAGCCACCAGGAGAACCGCCCTCATATCGCCCAATATGTTTGTTGGACACAATGGGGAAATTGCTTGAGAGAATCATATACAGCAGACTGCTCCCTATCGTGGAAGAGGAAGGAGGTCTGTCGAAACATCAATATGGACTTCGAGTGGGCCGTTCTACCATTGATGCAATTGACACCATTCTTAATTTGGTTGAAGACGCAATAGAAGGAAAGACGTAGAAATGAGGTAGTAAGAAGTACTGCGCTATCATCACTCACGATGTAAAAAACGCTTTCAACTCTACTAGCTGGGAGCATACAATGACATCCCTGCAAAGGCTGAATGTCCCAATGTATATTCAAATGCTTATTAATGACAACTTCACAGGTAGAAAGCTCTGCTATGAAACAGAAGAAGGCTCACATATAACCGCCGAAGTGCCGCAGGGATCGGTACTGGGCCCACTCCTGTGGAGTATAATGTATAACGACAAGCTGGTGACTCTTGCTCACGTCTCATTTCATCAGCCTTACTGTATGTATTTGTAGGAACTTTATTTGTTAACGATCTTAACTTATTTACGCTAGATGAGTACGCTTCTTGGGGTTCAGTTTAAATTTCCACTTGAGCAGCATGCGGTGTAGAACCATAAGGAGCATGACTCTGCACGCCATGAACAATTTTTTAAATTCCAACTTGTTACTGTAACACCCTATAGGAAATGGAGCGTGAGATTCGATGGCAAAGCTTGGATCTACAGTTTAAGAATTCCGAACTATCGATGTTACTATGCAATCCCCAATGGCCTTTCAGCGAAATCTGCTGTCAATTGAAAACATCCATGGGTAGCCGCCGGCGGGATTCGACCCTCAGTAGCCAGTATGTAATCCCTTACATCACTGACAACAGAAAACTTTTATGCGTTGTAACTTATAAAAAGAACGTTAATTGATTCGAAATCCAAGGATACTTAATTGCTTTATGAAAATTTAATTTATAATAAATTTTACGCGTTCGAGCTTCAATTGTATTTACCACGGCGACCAAAAACCTTTTGGTGAATATTAAACAAATCAAATCTCTACAGCAAAAACCGGACTTACACTAATTGCTATTAAACTTGAGAAATGAACTTCAAAAGCGTGGACAAAAAGAAAATTAATTCAAGAAAACCTAACCAGGTGTCGAGTTCCTCTTGTGTACACGTCGCCAAAGCTTGAACTGCTTGAGCTTAAATGTTATCGCCAAAAGATCATCTAGTTATTGACAAAGTCATCCTTTCCCTGACCTTAATATTGCACATTGGCATAAACTTCACCTTAGTAGATGGCAATAGCATTCCAGCGCGCACTGATCAAATTAATAAACAACGACAAGAGATGGCGAAGATCGCTCATTAATGAGGGTCGGGTACCAGGTGAGCTGCAATCGCAATTGATTCGCGCAATCGACTTGACCAAATAGATTGATTCCATTGAAGAAAGTAACCGCAAATATTAGTAGTGCTGAGTTCACACGGGCGGTCTTCTAAGGTCTTGCAGTTCTCAAACGTTTCTGATCTTGGTGCCTGGTTAGTCCCGGGGGCTATTAACTCAGAGAAAATTAAAAGTTTACAGTGCGGCGCAACTCGATCAACGACAACGAACACCCGACCGGTCTTGAGCGAAGATGTGTAGAGAGATATGTACAGGCAAATTCAAGGTTACTCGCATTTAGGTTATGTAATATCGCGCTCGATCTCAATGGGTCACAAGAATCGCTCATAAACAGTCGGCAGCGTTTATGCTGCGCCTCGCCGCTATACATCTCCCAGCGGCGTCTATATCCACATCAATTTAAAGTCTCAACGATACTCGCGGTGCGAAAGTCAATCGAGTTCAATCAAGAGTTGTCGAACTTTTTGTAGTTCAGGCACTGCATCTTGACTCAATGTGGATTGGCTATGACTGTTGGTACTTTGTATGAAGTAAAATTAATTTATGCTCTCGGAGCCCGCAGGCAATTCGCGTTTTGAAATGCTGCGAAACGTTCAAATTCAAATTGTGCTTGTGCTCGCGGCACGCACTTTCTATAATTGCAGGTCACATCCGTCGTCATTCCTTTGCCGTATTTCATTGTTAAAAGTTTTCGCCATCTGTATCTTTTGCGATCGAGTGCTTAATCCATGGAGCCTAAGATATCGTTGTAACTTAAACACTTTAGCCATTAGGAGCCTGAGACCCCAGGGCATGTCCTAACGTAATGTTCACTTTATCCCAGGTAGAGAGTTACCCAAAATTTCAGTTACTAGAAGGTTACGTATACTGACTAGACACCTTGGAAGGCTAGCTTGAAACCTTCTGAAACGTCTAATCAATGCAGACAGGCCTAAGTTTATCATCGGCAGTGCCGCAGGTTATGTGCGAAATGCGGCCGCTATGACTCAAAGCCTGTTATTGGTCGCTGCTGCAGAAATAATGCAAAGAAATCAAATACTCTGCCATCTTAAGAAGCATGATCGCTGGATTATTAACACTATGGCATTAAATACTGGTGTTAGAAGCCAAAAAAAGTATCGTGGTTTTCATATAAGAAAGCATATTAGTCCGAGTCATACATCGCACTGAGATTGAAGTGGGCTTTTGACTCAAATCCAAATTGCCACCGAGCGCAAATACTTTGCTCCAGGCTATGTGGCAGCCTAGATTTCTGTAAACACGTCCGGTAAAATTGCTATGCTTAATTTAATCAGTTCACAAAAGATATTTCAAATGATTTTTATGTTCGTAATACGCACAAGACTGATAGATTCAGTTAGAATTTACTGAAAGACCTGGAGATGGGTAGGTAGGCATTGTAACACATTCCACATATGACGAATTATATTTTTGAGAGTCTTGTCTTGGGTTTTCTAATAAAGACACATATCTTAAAATGAATCAATCATTATGTATTCAGTATCAATGTTTACCTGTGGTTACAGGTAGACTAGCTATTAAATGCATTTTTTACGGTATAACGTTAGTTTTGCTTATTTTTCTGTAATGATGGATGAAATGACAACTAAAATTGTGTACTCACCTGCGCTAACGTCGCGACGACTAATCCGAATGCTAAGGCAATTTGAACAATGGATGGCTTAAACTCTTCGCCGTATCCACTCAAACAACTACCAACTCCAATCACCACTAAAAAGAATGTTCCCACAAATTCGGCAAGTAAAACCCGCCATATGCTTCGATGAGTGATATCGGGTACACCAATTATCTTCTGGAGCCCTGTAAAAAAATTTAAATCTTTAGAAAATTTTGTTTGTTTAATTTTTGCTTAAGTAAAAAAGTATTGAACCCTTAACAGAAAAACTTAGGTGTTTATAAAATTAATTTTGAACCGCCCATTTCTGTATAGATACATATTACGTCAATACACAAAGGTGATAACCGCAAGGAACGAAGCTACTGATATTTCACCATCGGGCAAGCACGAGCTCTGTGCTTCCGAGCAAGATGTCGATACCAGCAAGCCAGAGTAAAGAATGACTCCCAGGTGTTCCGTCAAATATAGAGAACTCAAAGGAAGAAGATTGTTCTTAGGTTAGGTCAGTTGAGGCTGGTGGCATTCGAACTGACAGTCGATCAGCCTTACATAGACCTTAAGAATGGGCCGCTGTGTTATCACATCGGTACGACCGCATCTGAGCGTTATTGTAGAGTTTATTTAGAACCAACCACAGCTGTTAGTAAACCTGAGAAGCCGCTCTATGTTAGAAATATCGTCCAGTCCCCCAAAGAAGTACGAGACTAAAGCTTTATTCATTCTTTTAGCCAAGTCCGAGCAATCGCAGAGTAAATGCTGAATGTTTGCCACTTCTTCCTCGTCCAGATAACTTCTGCAAAAGTCGTTGGTGGGGATGCGCAAAACTCTGACGTAAACATAAACGTAACTGCTACAATATTTCGGAGATCCGTGAGGTTTCTCCTAAGCAGAAAAGCCTTTTCCTTCCAGTTGAAAAGAAGTGTATCAGCTGCTTGATTCCTCTGTACCCAGCACAGAGTTATCCTGTGTATGTTTAGTAAGGTCTGACATCTGCATACCAGCCATTTGGCCTTATTAAGTCCAGGGTCCAGGGCCTTTATGGCCGCTTAACACTGCAGTAGTCTGGCAAGAGATAGTTGGTTTGTTAGGCGGGCTGTCTACTCGGAGGCCATGAAGCCCATTATAACTGTCTTTAAAAAGAGCTCTGTAAAAATATATTTAGATTCACCAGTGATATTTCTGCTAAGTCGGTTGATAGAATTGACACTGTTGTAAATCTCGCCGGAAACGCAATAGAAAATGCAAAAGTTCTAGTTAGGTGCCAAAAAGTACTTCGGGATAATTAATTTTGTAGTTAAAAATCACCAACAGCCGCAGCATACACAGCTTGTGGTCATTGTTTTATTTTGTTGTACTAATTTTACGTCATAGATTAAACATTCCCTGCAACACAATACCTACTGCACACACTACGGGAATGAGAGGCAAATGCGGACTGTTTCCATCCCCAATGCCCAGCTGATTGTATTTGCTTCTAAGCTTGTATCTAGAGCACAGGCTTTGTGGGAGCATATACTTAATGACATCTACGCAAAGGGTGAATGTACAAATGTTTACATATAGTATAAGACTTATGAAGGATTGATGTAAAGAAAATCAGTTATAGTATCTTTCTCTAGTTTCCACAAGCCTATGGCGTACAGAGGATGGGAGAAGTACTTCACCTAATTCGACAACAAAAACTGAAAGTGAGCTTACAGCTGTAATTGGCGAACTTCGCACTACCAGATTTTCCATTACAATCCCTGTCAGTAGGAAATCGGAACCGTCGAAATTCGAAGATGCGTCTCTATGATAGAAACCAATATATTTTCACTTACACCACCGGCGACAGGTCCTTATGTAACTATTAAATATTCGTTTGCTCACAGCCTACTCTAGATACAAGCCCGGAAAACGTGACAGTTCAGCAATTTTACTACCAAGCTTTTCGTCATTAATCACACAAATAAAACTGCACACTCTCGTAACGAAAACCAAAGAGAACCGCTGATGTCATTGACGCATTTTAAGCTCAATATTTCAACAAAACGAGTACAAGAGAGTTTTTTCTTTAAAACACATGAGAATTGTCTAAGAGAGACACTTTGTATGGTGTTCACATCTTCAGAACAGTTGTAGGTAAACCTCAAGTAAACCCCAATTTAAGACTTTAAATATATTGCGAGAAATACTGCGAGAAAGTACAATTCCCCAAACTTTTCCTTATGTCTATTGTGACAAGTTTCGGTTTGTGTACACCACTAATGCTCAGCTGTTAATGTCAGCTTCCGGGCTTGTATCTAGAGTAGGCTGTGGTTTGCTCTTATTAGACGACCGTTTCGATAGACAGATTTAAGTAGCCCCGAGGGTTCCATATAATATTATAAAATAAACAAAAATTAACAGATTTATATTTTTGGAATGGAATGAATGGCTGAAGCTTCGTTTTATTTTTTCTGTTTTATACATATGAGATTTTCTATTAGTATGAACTATTTCCGATATGTTAAAGCAAATTGTTTCTAGTTCTTCCCCCCACTATTTAATTAAAAAATATATTTCTGAAATTCTTTCACTAGGAATAGATGCGGACAAATGACATCCAATAACTGTGCCAAATCTCAAGTTGATGGCAATAGTAGTTACTGAGAAAAACGGCCATTTTTACCCTTTAGATACGGAACCCTAAAAGGAGTTTCTTAAAGAACACACGCACACGTTAACAATTTAAACAATCACAGATTTTTATGTTTAATATGAAAAGGAAATTTTACAAATTGCAATTATAAATAACTAATAGAAATTATTTACTTTCAGAAAAGCCTTCAATTGTGATAATCATAGCAATCCGATTCAGTTATCCTATTTTTAATCTTAACGTCTTCGAAACACCTGAGATACGCGCGGAGCACTATTTAATGAGCTTAAGAAAATCTGTATACCGTGGGTGGTGTAGAAATCATAATCGCTTTCTAGCCCTATAATAACACTCGACCACTAATTAGTGATAACAATGTTTAATGATTTGTTCCACTCGAATTTTACATGTGTTTATTGTTATCACCCCGGAATTATTGGCATACCTGTAATCAATAGGCGTTGTGCTCGCATGATATAGACTTTGCGTAATTAACAGTCTTGGTATTTTTACGAGGCTTTAAAAGGCTTTTGTCGAATTAAATCAGATTTTTTACGAAGTAAACGAAATCAGATCTTCTGATATTTTGTGTACATAAGATAGCGAATCCAGCACAGAAGTCATACAAGAGATAATGCGAGAAAGTAATCTATGGTGGCAGCTTCGTGGTTTCATTAAGATTTTATGGACTTAAGATTCTTAAAAAGTGCGTCATATCACGACGATAACTAAGCTTATGATAAGTGTATTTGGCTGATGTTACGAAAAAGTGTGTTTAGAAAAATTGATATGGTCATCTCATAGGCAACGCATTTTTGCAGCTGAAGTTGATATAAGAAAGTTAAAAGAAAACGCATTAAATCTGCATTTCTTAAATGCTGTGTGTTCACAAACCCAACAGTGAGCGAAATTTCCATAAGTCCACAAGATTTTTTTTTCAAAAGAATAGAAATTTCGTACAAATATGGAGTCTTTCTTTCGTAATGTATGTATTTATGCATATGTTCTTTGATAGAGCAGATTATATCATTGTTTGGAGGTATGTAATTGTGGTCAAAATTCCCTACAAAGAGAGTCGGAGATGTCCTGGTATCGCTGATTGGTCAACAAGTCACTTTTTTTTAAGTTTTCATACTTTTGAACTTTAAGGGGGCCGGTGGTCTAGCACCCATGAATTTAAGGCATTTTTAGTATTTTTTTGAGGTGAAAATAATTAACAACGATTCTTAAACTTTGTAGGAATATTATAATACTCAAAAAGCATAGAAAAACATTTTTATAATTATATAAAAAAAATTTTAGTTATTTAAAAAATGGCGCTGAAGATGAAGAGGAGTGGACCAAGGATACTACCCTGTGGCACCCCCGAGGTGACAAGGGTTTGGTCAGAAAGAGCTCCCCGAAACAGGACGCGCTGGGTACGACCAGACAGGTAAGAGGATAACCAGTTGACGAAGCAGGAAGGAAACGCAAGAATAGTCGATTTATAAACCAGGATACCACGGCCGATCCTGTCAAAACCCTTACCGAAATCTGTGAATACACAATCTACCTGTTTGCTCATGAAAGGCCTGCAGTGAAATCGAAGAAAGTCACTGACGAGAGACTCAAAAACCTTCGCGTCATGGTACAGGCTGGCAATCGGTCGGTAGTTGGAGACCTACTGCCTTTTTTATGGAGAGGATCAACACGGAAGTCTGCCAAAGTTCAGGAAAGCGGCCGGATTACAGGGACTGATGGAACAAGTAGCAAAGAACACTAGTAGCAAGAGATAATTGGCATTTCTTCAGAAAGAAAGCGGGTTTACCGTCGGGACCACCCGTGAAGCCCTTCGCAAAATTAGATTAGTGTTCAGTAAAGTGTGCATCGTCGAATACTTTATCATTAGACTCAAGGGAGATAGGCGGAACCCGCGTCAAGTGGGTAAAATCAGAAGTGGAAATATCACAGAGGGAATCACAGAAAGAGGCTCGGAAAAGATCCGCGAAAAATTTAGAAATTGCGGGAGCATCAGGGGTACCACAAAGAGGAAGGATAGGTGATACGGAGAGGAGAGATTATTAAATGTTAAAACGATAATAAATCTGTTTCATTTGTATTTCTAAAAACAGATTACTTTGGAATGTTTTAGTAAGAGAATTTTCACAGTACAAGCAATTAGTTTCCAGAAAAATTAAATTGTTCTCGTTTTCAATGATGTAACGCGAATAAATTAAGAAAAGTCATTAGTCAGAAGCTCCGTAGAAGTCTACCTGTGAGGTTTGTTTACGCTTAAATTAGTAATGAACAGCTTTTAAATAAATGAATTGCAATAAACACAAACTCCCACGTGAAAATGACTTTATAACGAGGATTACAACATCGCCATAAGTCTCTACTTCCTTATAAGTACAATGAAAAGTAAAATTTGATGTAATTTTGAAAGTTCTTGGGAAAGCCTTATGAATACGATTAGCCTGCAATAAATCTTGTTTCTCTATGGAAACTCGCGTAGTTTAAAGTTCAAGGCCATTTGAGTCAGTCAAAATATGTCGGTATGTAAATTCGGACATAAACTCGAAACGACCAGTGAAAGCATTAACCCTCTCGGGTTATTTGTTTTGCAAATTTGCTCCAAAAATCTGCAAATGTAGTAATCCATGCATGGAATTAACACCAGTCTCCGCGAGTCGTAGATTTGGTAGAAAAAAAAATCAATTTCCATGCAAAAACTTGGAAAGTATGATTATGATTAAGAGGAGTAACAAAAAGCATTGAAATGGATACACCTATTAACTGCGGATATCTTAGATTAATATACGGAGAGGAAATGAAAGGCCCCAATAATTGGACGAAAAGAAATGAAAGTGTACGATCATTCACTTTCACAGAAGAGCCGGTAAAATGAGAGTTAATTTTACATAAATTCTTTCACCAGATGATTACCTAAATTCCAGCAAAATGAATAGCTTTATTTTTATGACAGAGAAGCTACAAGAAGTTGATGTTGATGTCAATGTCCACGGATCACGGGACCAGCATTGATAGTATGCACATATTTTGACCTCATGGTTGGCCAGTATACGATCGTCTTTGTTTGGCGAGTTTCACTTAAAGTTCGGCCGTCTTCTATTTCATCTATGTCGATTTTTTTATATCTGGGTCAACGTTTCCATTAATGCGGTAATTGTATGTAGATCTACCGAGGGGCCGCCTGTCAACATTTTTGTTATCACACTTTCAATAAAAAGGCGGAACTTCATTGAATTTTTGATGGAAAAATGATGGGTTACACGGTCAGTTTTTGTTTCCGAGGTGATTACCATCTGCTATTGATCTTCAAAAAACTTTGATTTATTGAAGAATTGCTCTACTGAGGAGATCATGCAGGGACTGTCTGCTGTCGATCATTATCGGTGCACTTCAGTAATATCTTAAACGCTAATTCGCACTATACAGACCTTGAGCGGTATTGGTATTAATACTTTGAGGCCTTCAAAATATTTACAAAAGCTCACTGTCTATTGTCGAACTTTTGACCATCATTATAAGTGAATTTTCTTTGCAATATTGGAGGCTGCTCAACAACTGAAACTAAGTTAAAGCTGATTCTGACATTTGTAAACATTCTAGGTCAGGAATCATAGGAAATACCACAATTTTACAAAGCCATAATCCGTTATATTCCTAGAGTAATCGAAGGTACTTGCCAGCTTATTTAAGTAATTGCGCAGTTGAACTGCCTGCAAAATTTTAGAAAATGATTTTGGTAATTAATGACTGACGCTGATAATTCGCTGTTAATATTCACAAGAATATTTCGGATTAATTTCATTGATTTTTCCATACAACTTGAGGTTTAAGGAGGTAAGAAGGAGGAGGCCTGGTCCTCGTTATAGCAGGTGCCAGAAGGAAATGGCCAAAAAGGTTTTTAATGAGGTCGGAATAGATAGCCTTAAGCTAGCATTGATTGACAACAGCAATGGAAAATGGTGGAAAAGCTATTGTCAAACGATGTTATTAACCCACCATTGACTGCGCCAGCGTTCAATAGATCGAATTGGAAGCATAGTGTGAAGATCCTGGACTGCAAAGATCAGGCTACACACGACTTCGGCATCGTCCCACCACAAGAAATCCCAACAAGACCGAGTTGTAGAGTGGTCACCCCAGAGGTGGAGGTCGATAAGATCAACCTTCTAAAGGTCTACAAGTACAAAACCCGGACGTCCCTATGAGAGAGTGAAGATTTTTGCTGCTGAGGAGCCGAAAGACGGGAATATAGGATTTTGTGATCCTTGTGAATGAACCATCATCGGAGAAATTTTTCTAAGACTGTTTAAGATAAACCGGTCTGGAGCTAAGAAATGTTTTGGAAGGCGGAAGAGATGCAAATGAATGTTTTGCAAATAAATCTCCATCATAGCAAAGCTGCTAGAGCAACTCTTCTACTCATTAAGGAGAGCATAGATGTGCCCATCATCCGAGAATCATGGGTTGAAGCGTTGGGTCGCAGCAATTTAAACTATTTTATAGTCAAGCAACGTAAGAACCTGTATACTCGTCTATACCGGCCTTAATTCTATCTAATTTCAGCTCCGAGGATCTTGTGGTCGTGGGGATACAGGCGTGGACGCAAAAATTCATCCATACAGACATGCCATCTAAGAAGTAATCGCCCCCTCTCGGGGGAACTAAGGACCGTGGTGGGTGCCTTTGTGGTACACAATTAGAGAGTGGATTACAGTGCAGGCATCGCTATCTGATCAATGCTCGATACTCTTCGATGCAGTGCTTAATGCCGAGTTATCCACGACTTTTAGGAATGTTCATAGGGAAAATTGGGATTTAGGGATATTCATATGGCAAATTGGGAGGTGATCAAAAGTAGGTTGGACGAAACTTCACATGAGAGATTGCCAACGGAACAGGCAGTGGGCACTACGGTCAATACTATTAACAAGGTGATAAATGGAATACTGCCCTATTAGTAAAATACACCAAATCTAGGCCACCATGGTGGAATGCGAATTTGGTTAAACTTAGGGCGCAATCACGTAGGCTGTGGCTAAGGGAAGTAGGAATCAAATGGATCTATTGAAGCGAATGCCGAGGTATTCCCGTCTTGTTTTTTACTATCTAAGGAGACACCGAAGTTTAAGTTTCAGCGGAAGACATGTATAAGTCCTTTAATCATTCAATTTCATACTAGCGGATCCGATCGACGTAAGGTTTAACATAATTTTCTTGTAACAAAGCACAGTTCAATTTTTAACGTCGTTTTTAATCAGACCGCAAAGTTACGATTCAACTCGTCACAAGAATCGCTAGATGGTTTTAAAACTTTCCTAGGTTAGTGTTGACAAGGGGGCGTCTATAATGAGCGCCTAAAAATCCAAGGCAGGAGAACAAAATCTAACCTGGAAATTGCCCTTTCGTCTACTGAGCATGTGCGAGATTTAGTTTTTAATGGCTAAGTTCACTCCATGTTTTGATAGTATCTTAATGATGCATCTATCTATGCAGATAATCCTTTCAAGCTCGCGTTCTACCTTAAAATGTCTGCGGGTTGCATTATTATTATGTCTGCGGGTTGCATTATTAATCTTCTACTCACAAGCAAGGAATTAAGTTAATAGGACAAAAAACTGATCTTAGAAGTTTTGATGCTTTTAGTTTAATACTCTGTCTAATTCCGCAACACCCTTGAACATGGTGCGGGAAAAGAACTTCATCCGATTCAATGACAAAGATTGCGCATGAACACAAATATAATTTAAGGGTATCAAATTACAGATGTTACTTTGTAACCCACAATATCCGTTGTTTGGAATTATTATCAATTCCTTGAGGGAACCATTCGTCCTGCTTAAACATAAATAACGATTTAATTTGCATGAGCTTTCGTCAAATTATGGGGCGATAAGATCTGAGCCAATTTTCAGAAAATCCTTTCATGCAATCTGAAATTGTTTGTCAATAGGATTTATTTTCGTCCTTAATTCTGTCGCTAAACTATTAAGTATTTAGAGTAAAACCCTAATGATTACTTTAAGCAATACGAATGGTAAATGCGTCCCTTGTAGTTGATTTGCGATAAAAATTAATTACATGTTAGTTGAAAATTTTTTTATCCCAGGGACTTGCATGCGGCATTTTACCCTCCTTTTAAGTATATTTAAAAACACGCCAGATAAATATTGTGCCATGAGATTTCGTTAAAACCTTCTATGAATTGTAGATAGTTGTTATTTATGTCAATGAACTCAGTTATTACAAAGTGCAATTGTTTGTGATCACTATCCCTTCTGCACTGTCACCCAATTTTATTTACCTAATACAATTGAAAAAATTTAGGAGTAAGTAATAAAAGTATATTAAGGTTAAAACACAATGCGAGCGACATGAAAAATGTCGGCGTTATAAAGGTTTCCGTTTGATCTCAATACTAATACTTGTAATGACAGGCTGAAAGCAAAAATGACCTGTATACATGGTTCGAGCATAAGTGGCTTAGAAAATGTTCCGCGCAAAAACGCACCGCGTGAGATTTCAGGTATAAACCAATCAGAGAAAAACTCCAGATAAAAACGACTTAACTACAAAAAGTAATGCAAAGTTAATACAGTTAAGTAGTTAAGTCATTTTTACCCGGAGTTTTTCTCTAATTCGTTTTTGCCCGAAAACCCATGCAGTTCGGTTTCGCACGGAACATTTTCTAAGCCACTTTTGCTCGGATCTTATAGATAGATAATTTTTACTCTCATCCTGTCAAGTACAAGAAAAATCTATTTTCCTTTTACTCACTTTGTAAAATATTCAATTTGAATACCAATTTTACGGAATCGCACGGCGACGAATTGGGTATCCAGGTCGACTGCATATCCACCGACTTCAGGAAGGCTTTGGATAGGATTAACCATGGCATTCTCGTTTATAAGCTCTGCCTGCTCGGTTTTCCGCCGCTCTTTGTGGAGTGGCTGTCATCTTACCTGCCCGGCCGTTTCCAGCGTGACCTGTTCCATGGCGCCCTATCTACTGAAATGTCGATCACCTCTGGTGTGCCCCAAGGTAGCATTCTTGGCCTTCTCCTCTTCATAATTTACATCAATGACGTCTCGTTACTCCTGCCCAGGTCCAGAATCCTGTGTTATGCTAATGATGCTAAAATCTTCCACGCGGTCTCCTGTGGCTCCAATATGTGCATTTTTGAGATTTGGTGCTCCAATAATCGTCTTCCACTGAACGCCAGCAAATGCACCGTTTTTCACGTAGGATTCGATATATTTCCTTCAACTACTCCATGGGCGGTTGCACCTTGACCAGGATTGACTTGATCAAGGAAAGACCTGGGGTGTTTCTTAACTCCCGTCTCTCCTTCGACGCGCACGTGGACTTCCTGGTTGGCAGAGCCAATTCCACGGTTGGCTTTGTAAAAAGATAGTCTAGAGAGCTTGACGATCACTATTTGACGAGGCTTCTCTACTGCACTTTCGTCAAACCTATCCTGGAGTACGCCAGTCCGGTCAGTGCACATTAACCTAATCGAGTCAGTCCAGCGTAGATTCCTTAGGTTCGTTCTTCGCGGCCTCCCCTGGCGCGACCCTACTTACCTCCCTCCTTATCCTCCCAGACTTAGTCTGATTTCCCTTGACACGCTTGAAAAGAGACGCAAGGTCTCTAAAATTGTTTTTTATATGATCTGTTGCAGGGGTCGACCAACTCTGGGGAATTACTCAATGACGGGAGCAACTCCGTACCGGCCCGGACCTTGAGGAATCACGACTTCCTCCATGTGTGTGGAGTGTTATTTATTGATTATCGGCAAGATCTTATGCCATAAGGCGCCAAGCAATTTCAAAAACCCTGGTTTGGCTTCAATCGCACCACTTTTCCACTTTTGGTAAGTATTTTCCGAAAAATCGAGCACTGTGCTCGTTACGTGGCAAAATTGGTAATCGAGTAAGTAAAAAGTGTCGGAAAAGTAAAGTTAATAAAAGGTCGAAATTTTTGTGTGTTCCTTTTTATTAAAGAATTATTATATACTAAAAATGCTGCATAAACCAATTTGAATGTAACTTAAGATACTTTCCCGTTTTTGTTTATCTCCGTAAACTCAAAACATAAAGTGACGCAGACGTTCTTGTATTCGTGGGCGTCATTATATTATTACGCGCGAGACTTAAACTGACAAACGCAATGCTTTTGTTTGGATTCGTTTCGTCTCAGTATGAGTGTCAAAAGTTAAACTATTGCCTTATATCACAGCCTTCTATAGATACAAGCCCGGAAGCTGACATTGGTGGTGTAAACAAACCAAAACTTGCAAGATTTGGACTTGGATTTTTTTTGACCTGAAAATATAAATGTTCTGAACATTGTCGTCACGATAAAAAAAATTCCCATTTAAAATTTTCATGTGTTTTAATGGAACGACTCTCTCTTGTGTTCGTTTTGTTGAAGTATTGCGGTTAGAATGCGTCAATGACATCAGCATTTCTCTTTAGTTTTGGTAAAGACAGTAGGTCTGTTCACGTACTTTTTGATCTGAAATATTCTGAGTAAAAATGTTAAATAGGAGAAATTACCAAATACCAAGAGTACGTGAACAAGTTTGAGTAGCCTTGGACAAGAACTAAAGCAATAACTGTCAAAGTGACAATTAGTGGCTTTATAACAATACTTAACAAAATTATTTCTTCGGGTAAATTTGGACTAATGTTTTTACGTAGGGGAAATGTTACGTCAGCAAATTTTCCCCCATTTCATGAGTACGTGAACACGTTTGGGTAAAAATATCATAATGCATTTACCCAAAACTAAGTACGTGAACAGACCTAGTGCGCAGTTTTATTTGTGTGCAAGGGTTGGTTAATATGTGGTACAAAAACAAATGAAATAATTTGTGTTGTGAATTTATGTTAAAATGTCCGAACTGTCATGTTTTCCGGGCTTGTATCTAGAGTAAGCTGTGGTTATATAAACACTTACTATTGAGACAACGTATCGAAGTGAGTTAACAAAAACGTCAATTGTCAGAAAGGTTTGCGCGAGATTTGAAATTTAACCTTTAGGGAAAAAGTTGCAGATTTTAGGTCGTCATTAGTGTAGTTAAGTAGAAAAAGTATAAAAATGGATACAGAGGAATTTATTGCGCAGATAACTTACCTAAATTTTGTCTAATTAAGTTATACTCAAAGTAATCGAGTGAAACGAAATAAGACGAATCCAAACGAATGTATTGTATTCCATACTTTAAGGAAAGAGGTTACAATTGCAAATGCCACTGCTAAAAAAATTCGCCCTAATCTCACATTACTTAAAAATAAATCAACTTTTATACTTGATGAGTTAAATTGAAACACCAAACGAGTGACAGCTCTTATTATCACAATTTCATTCCATGACGCAAGTAGACTAATTGTAAAGGAGAATGTGAAGAATGCTCTTTGAAAAAGATAGCAATAAACGTCAAATCTAAAAACGATTACAAGGACGTAGAGTGAAAATTCAATCAATCTTAATGAAAAGATCATTGCTGCAAATTATATTTTACACCTACATATCATGTTGACATGAGAGTCATTGACATTTTGCGAAAATAAGAAAGACTATCGCAAATCTGATAACTTACAAGTTCTTGTTCATTTGTGTTCGGATAAAACTTGTTAGTTCTTTCGGCATCATATTGTTATGATAGAAGTTTCGTTGATATAACTGGGCAGAAAAATCAGTGACAATGACAAGGTGGTAGGTGAACTTATAGGCTGGGCTTGTTTAGAAAGACATGACTAAAATGACATATGCTGGTGGGGGGGCTATGAAATATACTAAGAAATTATACATCATCATCTTAAAATTCTATACATGACATTTCAATTCACGGCATTCATTCGTCAGACAGCGAAGGTTATGTACCTATTTCAATCGATCAGCATGGAAACTTATGGAATTTTAATTTTTAAGGTTCCCTGAAATTGCTACTTTTGAGTAAAATGCAGTAGTGACTTACATATAAAGTTAGTATTTTGTTAATTTTTGAGCCGTTGTACGAAAAGGACCCATATTTTGAAAAAAAGAAAATCCTACGCAACAAATCATCATAGAGAAGTTCAGGCGGCGGTAGTCTGGTCAACAAAGTTGAAAAAAATATTTTTTTTTTAATTTTCGAAAATGCTGGCTTTGTTTAAAAAAAGAAAAAACCATTAAACCGATTAGGTTCCAATTTTGGTACAATGTTCTCCATACTAGTAACTCTGGCCTGAACCAACAAACACATTGTAAAAATTTAATATTTTTAGGGTTCCGTACGTCCGAATGAAAAAGGACCCTTATAGGATCACTCGTTTGTCGGATCAATCTGTCTGTCCGTCTGTCACAGCCAATTTGCTACGAATCTACCGGACCGATTAGGTTGAACTTTGGTAAACATATGAATTTCCGTGACCCAAACACGGGCGGGTAACGTAATTAAATTAATTTTGAAAATGGGGATCATTTTGGGGGCCCATCTTGAAATCTATTCAACCGTCGTCAACTTAAGTTTCTTTTTCGAAAGCTTTTTTTCAAAAAAAAAAAATAAATAAAAAAGAAGTATTTTTCGAGCTTAGAAATCCGACTTTTTTATTCAAAAACCGAGAGAAAAAATGTAAAAGAACGACATTTTGTCCAAAATAAAAATTTTAATAATCTGACTCGACAAAGATTGGTATTGCTCTTACATTTTAAGCTCAATTTAGTTTTTTCTGTGTCCACAAACCACCTTTTTTTAAGGACCTTTGCTTGGATGGCTATAACTAAGCCGTTACGTACTAATTTTTTTATGATAAGATTATACTCAAAACTTGCATGTCTTTCTCTAGTTCACGTAACTCCTTGTGGGGAAAAGGGCGGAAGAAGAATTTTACCCGATTCGATACAACGATTGCAAGTGAACCTAAAATTTTAAGTTGAGTCCAAACCACTGGGATTTTCTCTGCGACCTCCATGCTCTTTTTATCGTAATCTGTTGTCAGCAGAAAACAACCATGGGTCGCCGTCGGTGGGATTTGAACTAGGGCCACCGGATTGGTAGGCCGGCACGTTATAACTTACTCCACCGACGACGTCATTGTCGCATGTACGTACTTTCAAATGCAAAAAGAAGTATATGTTTAAATAATACACGTCAGAAAAAATTCACAAAAAAGTGCTTTTTTTCGTTGCTTAAAAGCTAGTTCAAATCCCAAACATATTGATAAAAAATGATCCCTGTACCTAGTTTTGAATCATCAAAAATCAGTGAAAATTGATTCTGAGATAAATATGTTTAAAAGTAACAACAACGGATAACTTATGTTAGCATAGCTCGCGGGAAATGATTTTCATAGCTACCGGAGATAGAGGCAACATCGGGCGAAGTCACTGCATCGATAGCCACTGTTCGCCTGCAAAGAGGCTCTCTACAGAACACAGAAGTACAAGTGTTCCAGGCGAACATGGGACCAGCTTGCAGGATCATGGACGTCTGTAAACTGCTCCCTCATCCTATCAGTTTTTCTGACCCAACGGAAGACTCAGCTTTCTCGCACTCTGTAATAAAATGTTACTGGAGCTCTCGACCCAGTGCGTGTGCCACATTACAAAAGAGAAGCCACAAGTGGACATACACAGGGACTTTTAAATTATTTAAAAAATAAATAAAATAAAATTTAATAAACACGTGAACTATTCAACTTTCTTATCAGCGAGATTATGGAGGCTGCCCTAAGGGTGAGCAGTTGGTCTGAGAACTGTGGACTGGCTTTGAATCCAGGGTAAACTGAGCTTATGCTCTTCAGCGCAACAACCAAGGTACCGTACTTTGCTTTACCTAAATTAAACGGCCAACCAGCTCTTAGCTCTTAGTGTGCTTCTGCATCTACTTCTCCTTGATCACCAGATCAAATTCCAGGCGTCATGCAGTGCAGTTAGGCTCAAAGAATCCGAGTGTTGGGGTTGCTAAGCCCTTTGGCCACAGCAAATCCTCAGCCTAGCACCTAGAGGACTGGCCGATGCCTCAACTGACTACCTCACGCCTGTCATAAATTTTGAAAAAAGGGTTCAGTGTCAGGATATCAACTAGAAGAGAAGGAGAATGACGGAAGCGGCCAGCAATTATGATACCGTAATATTCCCGGATGGTTCTACAATGGAATAAGGTGTTGGTGCAGGAGTGTTCTCTGATACACTGAATATATCCAAGTCTTATCGTCTACCGAACACATCGAGCGTCTTCTAGGCGGAGGTGTTTGCGATTATGATTATGGCGTGTTCGCTGCTTCTGTGTATCCATTCACCGAAACAGAACATCGCCATTTTTACAGATAGTCAGGTGGTCATTAGGGCGCTTGACTCCGTTACAATATCTTCTAGGGTGATGCAGGATTGTCGGGAGTTACTTAGCTTCCTAGGGATTTCTGGTCCTAATCTCTTTCCTTTACTTAAACGTTCATTTAAAACCAAAATAAAGAGAATAACTTCATTACACTTGTACCGGAAATTTTTCAAACTTGACTAAAACGCGACATCAAGCGTAGTTTATTGTTTAGATAAAATCTAGAATTTTCTGCAGATCAAGATCTTTTTCTTGGAACCTATGGAATTACATTCGAAAAGTTGACTGCAAGCTCTGAATTTCTGAATAAACGAACTGATCTCATCGATAATTATTAAGCTTTGTAGTATCAGCTGCCGTGAACAAGTTTGAAAGAAAGGAAATTTTTGCGATTTATTTTTGGTATCCAATAATTATACGCCGATCTACCTTTCTGTAGTGTGGACGGCATCTACGTGAAATGAAATTGCGTCTATTTGCTGGGTCTACCCAACAAACTGTGATATAATAATTTGCTTAATTAGAACGGGATTCCTGTGTAGTACCCAAAATAGAAATACTCATTAAAAGACGATCAGAGTAAACAACTTAAGGTCGTTATAAAAAGCGCGTAGGTACAGCATTTGATGAAGCTCGTAACAAACTTAATTGTGTGTATAGACTCGCCTATACCATAGCCAAAATATACAGAATAGAGTCACGACTCGTAACCGCTGAAATAGTGTCAAAAACGGACGAAATTATCACACAAATTACATGATCATAACATAGCAGAGTTATAATTTACAAACCTAAAAAATACACCAAAATATGACTGCCACGACCAAAATTCTCAGGTATTAAATATTTCCAGTTTTTGTTGATTTAAGATTTATTAGCAATTCACTCCATTCACAATATGCTACTACGTCTTTAGATGATATTCTTACCGTAGAATGTGGAGAAATTAATGGTTGGGAATGGAATGATCTTTCAAAATGAATTGCCTCAGAGTGCGCCTATTAAAAAGCAGGTTAAGTACGTAATGGGGAAGTACAGGCTTTTCGTAATAATTGCTTTTTGCACGAATCTAGTGGAAAATTTAAAAATTGTTCTCGGAGAATTTTCGATTGGGACTGTGAACCTTGTAAACAGTTTATTACTTGTCAGAATTGTCAGTAAAAGTTATAGAGGTGAAAAAATTTGCATTTACGAGACTGGGGTTTTCGTTCGAGCTTGATGAGATCACAGTTCGCGATTTATTTCGCATTTTATTATTCTGGGCAATTTATTTTTTTAGATTGGATTAATCGAAATTGTGAAATATTCTTACACTTAAAAGAGACCGATTTTTTTGAGTCGTTTTTCAGCGTTTTACTTTACAGCAATTTAAGAATTCCGAATAGCAATTAAAATTGAGTGTTTTCACAATAAATTTTACAACTAAAGATAAAAACATTTTAGACTTAAGAGTTGATGCTGTCTAAAGAGTTTTTCTAAGTTAAGTATTAATTGACAGGGTGAGAGTAAAAATGATCTATCTATAAGGTCCGAGCAAAAGCGGCTTAGAAAATGTTCCACACAAAAACAAACCGCGTGAGATTCCGCGTAAAAACGTATCAGAAAAGAACTCCGGGCGGGCAAAAACGACTTAACTACAAAAAGTAATGCAAAATTAATACACTTAAGTAGTTAAGTCGTGTTGCCGGAGTTTTCTCTCGTCGTTTTTGCCCGGAAACTCACGCGATTCGGTTTTGCGCGGAACATTTTCTAAGCCACTTTTGCTCTGATCTTTTAGATCATTCATCATTTTTACTCTTAGCCTGACAATTCCTACCGATAGAGTATTTAAAAAAATTTTGTATACACTGAGCGACAAAATTTTGTTTTAGTTATAAAAAAAATTTTAATGATTGACGGACATTACCTCATAGGCAGACTCGGCGCACTTTTTAATTCTTCTGTAGGATATGCCATGATGAAGAGGAAAAGAGAACCATCCGCTACTTTTGCTAGCCAACCGCAGGAGCCGGTCTTTGGGCTCCCCCTTTTTCAAAGAATTAATCAAATTATGTTCTTTGATGTCAGGGAGCTAGTTCAGTTTATCAGGAGCTCTAAATAGTTCCTTGTGACAGGGCTGTAAGCCTCGAGAACTAGTTTCTAATGGTAACAGACTTCTAGGTCGGCCCATCAGAAGCTCCTAGCTTCGGCCGAAAGAGAATTAGAGAATGTGGAATTAGCGTATGAGAGAACTTGAATGTCTTGTTTTTGCATTGCTTTGAGCTAGACTTTAGCTAAGAGACGGAGTGAATTTTAATTTTAATTTTAAACACACGGGGCGACTTAACCTATTGATCCAACTCCGTCTCCCATTAAGCATTATTGTTGAATTATTGTATTTATTTCAATTACAAGTACACTTCAGTTGAGACACAATAGAGTAAACGAAAAAGCGTTGATTTAAAAAATATTCAAGTGTTCTACTTAGACAAGAAAATTAACATTTTTTGAATGCAACTGGGAAATCTGTAATTCCATTGATAAAAGTTTCAAGTATTCATCATAGAATTGATAACAAAATGTCTAATCTATGAGTGAACTGAAGTACCTAGGTGTAGAAATTCTTGCTTAAATCTTAACCAAATCTAAATTCAGTGTATAGGCAACAGGTGTCTCAGCATAACTTTAGATAAAAACGAATTTATTTAAGGCAGTTAATATTCAATTATTTTCTTACTCTCTTACGATCACATTATTTATAAATTTCTATAATTTTTGGCAACGAGTAAGTAGTAAAAAAAATTGCCAGCCACAATAAAGCCAAAAACGCTTTGCATACCTCAACGAATTGAACAGTTTTGCTGATAAAGGTAACAAAATGTCTCATTACCTCGTTATAAGAAGGTAAACGAAAAGCACGCACCGAAAAGGTAGAATTTACGTCTCTGCTCCCCCATCCATTCTAATTTTGTTCAATTTATCGAAAAAACAGTGAGTTTCGACCTTAACCTTGTCGTTACAGTAAACAATATTTAACCGAACCCTAGCTTTCCCAACGTTGCCAAAATGCGCATGTTATTGTTGTAGTCTATCCTACTTTTTGCGGAAACATTAATTCATTTAAATCTAATGCAGGAAACTTCCGGAAGACAATCAAGGAACTTGAGTAGTTCTTAACGCAAAGCCGTCAAGGTCGCATAGAAGAGGTATGTAAACTGGTTGGGCAGCGGACTGTTAACGTACATCGCGAATATAATTTCTACCTTGTTTTAGTCCATGGTTTACATTCATTGTCGATAACTCCTTCTTTCCTACAACACTATTAACGGGTCAAGTCTGAGGACTGTAGTACTCGCCAGGAATGAAACAAATGATGATGCCAAAGGTGCTATTGCGGAGAATTTTAAGAAAATCGATAGAAAAGATTTATTGTCGTTACACATGACTTGGATTTTTATAAAGTATACATTTCCACCTGGGCTTACTGCAGGGAAGAGCTAGTGATGAACAATAATAAGCTCGGATAAGTGTTGACATTAACCAACGAAAGAGCTAAATGGATCTCTTGTTTAGCGTAATGGAAACACATGAAATACTTCCGGGTTTAATTAGTAAGGGTATTAAGTCGATGGTATAAATGCAAATAGAAGGTTGCATGAAAAATTTTTGCTTTGGTGCCAATTTCGAAAAATTTGATTCGCATTCTCTACCTTTTAAGGTGATATCTGTTGAATAACCGTAGTAAAAATACGAGATCTATAGAATACGTTATAGTCATATATAGATTAGGATAGGTTGGGGTGACCACTGCTGGTCCGCTACCTATGTATGTTACACCACGTCTGTGATACCTCCCCATACGTTGGGCTAAGACAGAGGTGGTATCGGGCTGCCATGGCCAAGTAGAAGTTTGTTCGGCTAACATACTTTTACAGTCCTAGTTCACTACTGCAAAGGATATCCAGTGCCTGGTTGGGAGCTGGCGTATGATTTTGACACTCATAACGCTTGGACTGCCATGAGTAAAAATTTTGTAAACCGGTTGGTTATTCCCCTTCAACCGTTTGAACACACACATGTTAAATACATCCCCTATACATTTATGAATTTCTGTGTACTTACAAGGCAACCAGTTTTGTCAGAATTCCTACCCAGGTTTCTTACAGGCTACTAATCTAGCCACTGTGGGCTAAAGTAACATCTACATCAGATGAAGAAACTACTTGTCCACTACTTGCCACTTCTTTACTAATGGCAGCACTTTCCAGTTTTCTAAACAGATTGTGCCGTAATAGACGTTTTGATCCGTCGGTGACCAAAGATTTTTTTTTCTGCTGACAACAGATTTTCACTAAAAGGCTAATGAGGATTGCAAAATAATGTCGCTGGTTTGGAGCCCACATTAAATTGCAATCATTGTCTCGAATCGGGTGAAGTTATTTTCTCGTCCCATGCCCCCCAAAGGGCAAACTAAAGGGAGAGAGAGAGGTAGGCAATAGGTTTGTGTATAGCAATGATATTTTGGGGATGGCGTATATAATGAAGTGACATAGCTTGGGCTGCGCAGGTCATCCTCTGTCCTTAGCAATAAACACCACTTTCACCTCCCTCTTAAATTTAGGAATATAGCTTAGAAGATAGTTGATAGAGATCTTGCTGTAATAGAGCTGGAAAGATGGCGTGACTATCGCAAGATTTAAAGGCCTTGAAAGGATCACTCTTTCTACTATAAAGCAACAAACAGTTTCCACCAAGGAGGGGTCCTGTCCCCTCTTCTCTGGTTGCTTGTGATTCCTAATAAGCGAACAAATGTCGGCTTTGACAAAAAGTAATCGGATAAGCTAAGCAGAATCGAAAAATCTCGTAACGGATGCAAAAGTTCCTAGATATAGTCCAAACAATGCCGTCGCGCTAAGCCCGGCAAAATAATTATTATCATTCCATTCACAAGGAAGAGGAAGCTGAATCTCATAGCTGCGACCCTCGGACAAATAGAGCTGAATTTCTCCCAGAAAGGTTAAATATCTTAAAGCACAGAAGGCACATACCCGCGAATCTAAGTTGACCTGGAACCATCTGAATATACTCAAAGAACTGGCAGAAATCAACAGGATTACTCTAAACCAGGTGCCAGACCCCGAAGTATTGAATTAAATGACACTATGGAACGTCTTGCAAAAAGAAGGCGCCAAATCTCATTTGTCGACCCTGCGCCGATATGCGGCTACCCAAAAAGACATGAGAGAAATCAATTCCTGGGAAAAGAGGAGTAAACAGGCATACTTGGCGAATCTCCCAGGAGTAAGCCAAGCGAAAATGTTTATTAACTACATGCAACTTAGAACGAAAGCTTGAGGAATGATCAACAAAATAAAGCTATGACTTAGAAGGGGCCTTTAGAGTGGACACCACCCTTTGAGATATCAGCGTAAAAAGAAAGTAAAGCAAAGGACTAAACATATCGCTTTGTATGGAAAAAGAAGAAACAGCAGAACATATCCTCAGCCACTGTGAAGCCTTTGGCCGTATAAGGAATGGTGTTTCTATCGCTAAAGGATGTTGTAAAAACGACTCCCAGAACAATCATAGGATTCCTTAAGGATCTATATCTTGACTCCACCAGGATCATTTTGCAGTCTGGCATACCTTTTGAATGGCAAGCACTGCAGCCTGAAATACTGTCGCATTATCCTAAAGGCGATAAGACTTTAATATGCAGAGTGTTTCCGAGATAATACCCGTACTGACATCGCAGTTTGTTTTAGAACCGTCAGCGACAATTGTTATATTGAAAGGCCCCATGATTCTGTCTGAAACTCGGCTTTGGGGAGATGGAGGCAGTTAAAGGTGCGAATAGCTCTCTTAGTAACAGATCCAGGATGTTACTTTGGCTATGACGCTTGGCCCCCCGGCATCCTGATTCTCTGAGTCTGACTGCTCCACGCAATACAATATTTTAAATGTGTAGATCTTAGGGAAGAAGCACATTTAAGCAGCAGTTGGACAAGATCGCATGGGACCAGTGATCCTTATAGTGGATCTTTAAGTCCTACTCAGCGCGGGCGGCCACACCATCGACCAGTAGGTGAGGATCGGACATATCACAGTAGTATACATCCATAATGTCATTTTTGACTGGAGTCGCACTGGAGGATTCTGATGAGTTTCCAATAAGAGTACTAGTTTGTCGGTTTAAGGCCTCAAATCTTTTTCATCTGTACGTAGGAGACTTCAATATAAGTTCTTACACGCTTATGATCTTATAGAGAAGGACTTGCCGTTTAAGAACTTTGTCGTCCAAATTGGCTAATGTGAATTCTAGTATATCATGACGAACGACATTTTGTTTAACAAAATATTAAAAAAAAAGTTATTTAGATTGCATAATTTCCAAAGCGATAACTCCTATGACTCTTTGCGATAATAATATTTTCACAGCAAATGTTCCTAAGCTCCTCCAAAAATGTCGATATGCATCACCAGATTACAAAAACGAAAACTTATTAAGTAAAACAGAAGCCAATGAAACGAAGCCCTTCCTATATTTGAAAATTTCTCAAAGAACGACGTCACTAAATAGGATCTGGGTGGAACCTAATTATATTCAAATATGCCAAACGAAATATAATAAATCTGCCAATACATTATATTTCTGACACGCAATCCATCTCTCTATACTCTTCTATATGACCTTGTGACCTGGGAGTGTAAATATGTATATAAAAAAACAAATAAAATAAAGAAATATCTCAGATTCAATCTACGCTTTAGAATTGGAAACGAGGACAAAATCAATATTTTATGGGAGGTCCTACTTCCGCCGGAAATATGAATAACTGTCACATTTATATATCACCGTAATTTGCTAAATTACTTTTGGGTGTAAACACGTGAAACTGGTGGATCGTGAACGAAACTTTAATTGTTTCATTTGTAATTGTCGAAGGCAACTTTTAACTTCGTACTTGCGTACTCGGTTTTTAAGAACACTTGTGTACACGCCGAAACAGTTGTTTTATTGAAATTTTCGCACAAAAACAAAAAGATTACCTTACACGTAATTGAAAGCATATTCCCTACGGGCTCTTAATTAATTAGACTAATTCTACATTTAGAATTACCACGAATAGTCCCAATATCACTCGAACAGCAGAAGGGAATTTCAATTCGTTCAGAAGCCACTTTAAAATTAAAATAATGTTTCGTTGGCGGAAATTGAATTTAACTGATATTCAGAGCAAGGACGTTACACTCACAAGAAAAGGTTCTTCGATAAGTTCATATCTAGAGGACACTCACTATGGTCATGATCTTCGGAATCGTAAATTGCAACCGTAGGGCGTTTTGAATTTATAGCATTTTTTTGGAAATTTTTTTTAAAATAATCTAAAGGAGTAAGTGAAACAACAAACTGACCTTTTTTCTCCATGATCATTGAGAACTCTTGTCCTTCCTCTTGTCCTCAAAAACGAGATTTAAACGAAAATCCTATATGGAGTCGATCGGAGAAGAACTGAAACACTTAACACACTTTCGACACTATAAAAGAAAGCAGCAGTCACGTTTAGTTCGTGCACAGAAAGTAAGATGATGGCGCAGAGATGAATTTCTTTGCGGTCGCGAATGTAAAAAATTCCAAAAAGTTATAGTTTAGTGGGTCAATTTATCAACTGCAAGCCTGCAACCAAAAAGAGACCTATCGTGTATCGCAAGAACTTTGAATCACCGGACTACTCCACGAATGCTGTCTTTTCGAATGTTCGAACGAGAATAAGACTGTGCCAACGTTGTTACTCGACTTGTGGGCCCTGTAGCTTCTGGTGCTGACTTCCAAGCTCATGTGCTTCGACAATGTCGTATCGCCGCTGGTAATATCGCTTAACTGGATATTGTGGCTTGGTAGGTCTGTTAACCTCCTAACTTCACCAGGCGAAAAATCTCGAGAGCTTTGCTGAAGTTTTACTTTCAGTTTGCGGGGATTGATATTTCGCCTTTCGCCTGACGAATACCTTGCGAATTTGTGATGGATAAAGGTTGGGTACATAAGCTCTGTTGCGTGCTGTTAAGTAGTACCTACAGAGCACCTCAAGAGCAGTAGTAATAGAATCCATAAAAGACACTTTGGGGTCTGAAATAATTAGTTGGTCCCCATTCTCTACGTGAGACTTTCACTTCATCTTGCTCTTGGCAGTTTAACTTCTCTTAAGGCCTGAAGTAATCCATCGCATCATTCAGTCCGTACCATACCAAGCTGGGTTTTACCTTCAAATGTCTTTTCGATGTTCCTTCAGCGCGAGATTTTGTACTCAAGCATCTTGGCTGTGAATGAGTGCGCGGATGCTGTGCTGTTATTTTTCGTTATCTTTTCGTTACAATGTTTATCTAAGCGAAATAAGCTCCTGTCCGGTGAGCACTGATAGCAGACCAAAATAAATGTGCGTCTTCTTGTAGATAAAGCCAATAAGTATACATACGGGCTTTTCTAAGCTCCAACTAAAATTAGTTTTTACTTCGATTTCGTTTTAAAATCTAACGAGTAAACATTTAAATTCTCTCTCTCTTTTACGTGACAAAGTGTTTATGGTAAAATGCACTATCGCGTACGCAGAGTTGCACTGTTATCAATGCATTACTCATTAATAAAAAAAAATATAATTCTGAAATTTTCAGGTTAGCCATTAAATTTTATTGGTCCATTAAGGAGTTCTTACAATAACTATTAAATTTTAATAGGTACTTGCATTTTTTTGCATTAACCATTAAATATTTTATGAACGCCGCTAAAAGGTAAGTAAAAATGTTGCCATAATGAGATAAATTTTGTATAAAATTCTATAAATTATTATATCATGTGAAAATAGAGCAATTTTATTTTAATTAATGAAACGTATGTAGAAAACTTTTTAAAAACCAGCTTAGACTTAAGAACCACTTTATTTCAATAGGAAATGACTAGTGTCCAAGGATGAGGTCTTTCTGTTGCTATGGTTGGTTGGTTTAAGTGGTGAGCGTCGCCATCATGGTAACACTCCAGCGCCATTTTGATGCCACAACCAGTAACACCCGATTTTTTGTTGGACTCTGTTCACTCGCAACCCTGATTCCTATCTCAAATCATGGTTGAGGTCGGCTGAGTTTATAATGGGAAGAAACTGACTATTTTCCAGGTTTTCACAAAAGAACTCCGCCATAGCCCCATTTTTGACTCTGGCAAGAGCCGGACATATACAGAGAAGGTGAATAATGGTTTCTTTTCGTTCACGTCGTCACAGCTGCGACATTGTGTATTGTAAGGGCCGCCCAGCCTTGCTGCATGCTCGCCTAAAATACAGTGGCCCGTACAGACCACAGTGATTTTTTCGATAACACCTCTCGGTCTGTTAAGCTGATCGGATATCCTACTTTTGTTATAACTTAGCCAGGTTCCCCTGGATATGCTACATGCTTCCAGGGCCCTCCATCTTGCATTTGCCAGCGCCAAGGAATGCAGAAGAGAATAGAGAATACGAATTTCTTCAACATGGCCACTTTTTAGAGCTGCACCCTCTTTGGCAAGTTTGTCGGCCGCCTCGTTCCCCGCAATGTTCTTATGTCCGGAAACTTAGTCCAAGGTTACCTTAGGCAGACTGCCCAAGGAGCTAAGTAATTCCCGACAGTCCTGCACCATCCTAGAAGATATGGTAACTGAGTCAAGCGCCCTAATGGCCACCTGACTGTCTGTAAAAATTGCAATGTTCTGTTTCGGTGAATGGATACACAGAAGCAGCGAACACGTCTTCATAATCGCAAACAACTCCGCCTGGAAGACACTCGATGTGTTCGGTAGACGATTAGACTTGGATATATTCAGTGGCTCAGAGAACACTCCTGCACAAACACATTGTTCCATCGTACATCCATCGTTATTCGCCATTCCCTTCTAGTTGGAATCCTGACACTGACTCCTTTTTCAAAAGTGATGACAAGCGTAAAGTAGTCAGTTGGGGCATCGGCCAGTCCTCTCAGTGCTAAGCTGAAGTTGCTGCTGTGACCATAGGGCTTAGCAACACAGCACCCAGATTCTTTGAGCCTAACCGCACTACATGACGCCTGAAATTTGATCTGGTGATCAAGGAGAAGTAGATGCAGAGACATACTATAAGATTCGGTTGGGGTGGAGCGCAGAGCATCGGTAGTGCCGATGCAAGCGGTTCTTTGCACGCTACTTAGTTTGGTTATATGCCTCACGCATCGCGTGCCACCAAACCAATGAACCAGACGAACCACCTCTGCGTATAACCACAGCGTCATCTTAGGTTGCAGTCCCCATATTCTACTAAAGGTACGTCGGGAGATATAGAGCACTATACATGTTCTCTATGTTTAGCTTCCAGTTCAGTTTGGGATCCAGGATTAAACCCAAATATCTGGCCCTGGAGGTTAGTGAGAGTTGTTGGTCGTTTAATTTAGGTAAAGCAAAGTAAGGTTCCTTGTTTATATAGCTATACCTCTGAGCTTTAACCGAAAATTATTTTTTACTTTTTAGTTTAGTGGTTTCTTAATAAAAAGTTGTTTTTAAAACGGTTTTTAGACATATTTTATTGCAACTCTACACGACGAACGATCTTCTTGATGCACCAGGCGCTCTTTACTGATTTTAGATAATATGGGAGTTATGTTGAGAGTTGGGGTCTTAGTACGCCCAATGGCTTTCAGAGCGATGTCGGCGGAAGGTTTAACAGAGCAGGAAGGAACCAAGGAAACTCCCCCATAACAAAGACGGAAAAAGTCTCTACAAAGAATTTAACTTGGGCGAGGATATACGCCTAAACGTGGCATCGGTGGCAGGTATGACCTGGCCCTAGGAATGTAACTGGATACAGCTTACGAACGGAAGAACCTGTACAAATAACGCCTTCTTGCTCAAGCGAAGCAAGGGTTAAGCCTACGCTTAGGAAGCGCAACGGTTCGGACAAGAAAGGGTTAAGGAAATGTCGGGCGGCTGAGATGACCGCGAAAACGATCTCGGAGCTGTTCAACAGCGATTGGTGGTATCGCCAATGGAACTTTCATGCTCGGAGCAACAACTTGTTATTCGTGATAGGGGAGAAAAGGTAAAATTGCCAAGAAGGCAAAGATACCAGAACTCCGGAGAAGCTTGCGAAGAGGAGGACGACGGCTTATACCATTTTCGAGTCAGTAACAAGCAAGAAAGGAATTCTAAAGAAGCCGATGACTACCAACGAGGGGAAGGTTACACTTACGACTAAGAAGGCAGTGGAAAGCGGAGAAAGAAATTGGTCGAAGGAGGTTACCTCTCCGATACCGAAGGAAACCAAAACAAGGAAGAAACCTACTTTCAGTGAAGGGGTGTGCTAATCCCTTAAAGTGGCAATAATTGATAGAAACCACTCCGAGGGCAAGATCGAGGACCCAACAAACTAGTTGAGTCTACCGACGAGGAGTGGCAAATAGAGGCTTTGACGTGCGAATCGGACTTTGTCCCAAAGTTTCACTAAAGTGGCTTCACTTGCACATATGGATATGAGTATGCTAGAATATATCAAATCAAAAGTTGCAGATAATAAGGAACTATGGGTCGGCGCCAACTTAGAAGTGGTTGGAAAACCCGATATACGCAGGCTGAAGAGAATCTCGATCTGGCTCCCGAATGAAATTAGGGAAGCTTCGTGAACAGGTTGACCAAGGACATGGAGGTCGCAATTTCGATATTCGTTAAGTCAGAGAGAAAGTAGGACAGTGGCTCCAACTAGGAGTAGGAGAAAAATCACTGAAGGCACTGCAGAAGATGGAGGTAAAATTTATTACCTAAACAGGCAAACAAAATTTACTCTTCCGAAATCTCAGAAAGAGTTGGTAAAGGCAAAACTCCAGGAAGACGAGGCCGAAAGGGGAGAACTTCGGCCGAGTACATCGGCGGCGGCCAAAGTGGAGGACCTTCAGTAACTTTACGAAAAACTCGCCGAGATGGACGCAGAAAGCGAGTTAGAATCGATAGGATTTCTGTACTCACTGTGTAAACCAGAAGGTAATATTGGAGGACTTATTGGATATCTCGCAGGAGATAGAAGACATAGATCAGAGTGTTGCCGTTGAAACCTATTGAAAGGATATCCAGTCAGGAAGAGATCCTAATGATGATTGGAGTGGAAGAACCTAGGACCTAGTGCCATTCTCACGACGTGGGAAAAGTCATGAACCGGAACTGTTTACTTGCTTTATATTATGAAAAAGGTAGGCCAAGGGTTTGGAGCGTGGCTGTGGTTTCGGGGTGTCGTGCGAGAAACAATGTGATATGGTTCTTCAATGTGAATAGATAGCGATAGAGATAGGAGCTAAGCAACTAACGGAACAGGCAGTTAAATCCTCTAGAGCAGCAATATGTACAGATAGCCAGGCGTACATCAAATTATTAGCAAACGCCGCGGTAAAATCTAAAAGTATGGCGGGATGTAAACAGGCCCTCATGGAGTTAGGCCGGCAAAACGATGCCACTTTAATATACGTTCCGAGGCACTGTGGAATCCCAGGAAATGAAAAAGCAAATAGAGACATACAAAAGTGTTTTGGGGACATGAATCTGAAAAGATTATCAAGTAGGGCAAGGCTCAATTGAAACTTCGTGTTGGCTTTGTGACAGCCTGTGCAGGGTTACGGGGAAGAAAATGAGACCGTTTTGCACGTTTTCGGTTTATGCCGAGCCTTAATGCAAAGAAGGTTTAGAAACTTAGGAAAAGATCGGTATATAAACAAGTTATGCAATTTGTTATGGGGATCAGGTGGCTCAACAGCGGGCTTTAGGCTTTAGGATACACTGCCGAGCAAGGACGATACAACGGGGCAACGGACCACTAAAGGCATAAGTGCAAGGCAGGCATACATCCCCCCTCCCACATGTAAGGTAATTAACCAACCATTACGAAGATATAAGAGGGTTAGAATAATTGATGCTAGATGGTTCAGCGCTTTCTCCTCTTCTGTAAACAAGCAACCAACAATGTGACTGCGCATCAGTAACGGCAGTGGAAATAGAGCCAATCTATTGTAATTAGGACCAAGAGGTAATTAATTAATGTATTACTTAGCGCGAGTTAATTACAATTTTGAAGGAAATAAAATGTAATCCAAAGAATTTACTCGACCTTATTGACCAGCCCAAGTGCATCATACTGTTTTTTACACAACAAGCTCAGAATAATTCTTTGGATTATGAATATAACTCGAAAGAATTTACAGGAAAATTATTTTTTCCACGATTACTGTCATTTCGACGTGCTTCGCAATATGCGCGGTACTAACTACGCAGTGAAGTCTACGTTTGTTGAGAAAACCCAGAACAAATTCTATTTAAATTCCAATGGGCTTTAAAATTTATATTAAAATTTTCACGGCATCTCGCCAGGAATCCGTCGCGCCGTGATATATCAACACTTCCCTTATTAGATTACTCACAATTCAGTTATATAATACTTAGACAACCTGAAACAACGACTGATTACCTGACGCCGTATGCTCAAGGGAACACAATTATACTAATGGCGAGCGAGATTGATTAATGCACGTTGCACATCCATCGCATTTCCGCCTTCGTTAATGTATTTACTAACAATTCATCTTCTCGTTAATTACTTTGATGCGCGAAGGTTTCAAAAAGCCGTTGTGGACGCCATTTAAGCGTTTCCATATGTATTACTGCTTGGAATTCTGTTTCACACTTTTTTATCGATTTCCAGTTGCTTTAATGCTCACGTATGGCATAGCGAATTTTATCTTAGCACAGGTGATAAGCACAACAAGGAACCACCCTGTTCGTGATTAAAAAGTTTTGGCCATGAACTCGAAGGGTGAGGGCGATAAGACCACGCTAAATAGTTTGTCGTGACAAATCTGTCAAGGATATTTTATTTTGCTTCCTTATTGCCCAATTTGAATCTTTTAAATATTCGTTGTGAGAATACTAATTAACAATTTCAATTTAAATAGCAATGAGATGCCAAATATTCTAATAAATAATAATCAAATTGTTTCGTCCCCACTTGCGAACTGCTTAAGTAGGATCTTTTACCAAATATAACAACAAAACAGAAAACCAAGAAGAAATGTTAAAAAATTCTTAAAAATTCCTTTCCACTATGTAAATTTACTTACCTTTTTTGTCCTCTTCATCTCCCATTTTAAAATTTCATAATTATTTACTAACAAAATATTTAAATAAATAAATAAGTATAAACCTGGGTAAGAATTCTAGCAAAACTGCGTTGTTTTCAGACAACCCTGTCATTCGCAAAACTAACCAAATTTTGGGATTTTACGTCAAATTAATTGACGGCCTACTACTTTAGCGATGAAGAGGCATAAGCGTACAGAAAGTTTTTGACCGTAAATACAATATATGTAATTGCAAAGGAAGTATCTACTATTTCCTAATATTCTTTCTTCCTTCTGGGCAAGAACCAAAGAGTTTGCGCCCTATTCAGGCTGGCCAGTGAACAGGCAGCGCGGACAAACTATAGAGGAATTTAGACGCAGCAGAAAGAGCTGGGTCTCCTTTTAGGAACAAATCCAAAAAAACTTTAGAAACGGCTAGATTGCGGAAAGTAATATCAAAAAGCCTTTCAAAGTGTTCTTTCTGAACAAAGAACAGTAAGGAAATGCTAGAGGTCCTGCCAATCACTTTCTTGCCTGTCAAAGTACAGTGAAGACTCCAGGTGAAACATTGTTACAAATTGGAGATACTGCTATAGAATTATCTCCGAGGTCGGGGTAAGATGTGCAATCCGGAAAAGTAACTGGGGTTGATAGTCATGTTGTAGAAGGTACTTGAGCTTGCAACCAGATGGTTGTTGGCAATCTTAAGAGGTTGTTTGAGATTGAACCATAAAACGGAGACTTGGAATCTCTTACGCATAATCTTCATCCCGAAAGCGGGTAAATGCGGTCAGCCAAGCCCAGTGAATACAGACCGAGCAGTCTAACTTTTGGTTCACACAACACAGAGGAGTTCTATTGTCTATATGAACGACATACTCGTGAAGCTTGAGAGGAGGGATGCAAAAATGGTCGCTTACGTCGATGATTAGTTATCTTTGTGTTAGGCAAGCGAAATCACGGACGAAGTTTTAAGGAAGTTAACTTCCTGGACGAAAACAAGGGGGTTTGGCATCAACCCACGCCAGACATAAATGATGCTATTTACGAGAAAATACAAAATAACGACCTTCAGGGTTATATGTGGTACCCTACGACGGTATTCTGCTGAAACTCAAGCCCCATGGAGTCTATGGTCCTAGACTAAGGCTTTATAAGTAGCTGGGATCTGCACAAAACCCTATTTCAAGCAGAGATACACGCCGTTGTACTCTGCGCACGGGAGATTACTCAATGAGGAAAACGCGGTGAAATAATATATATTTAGGTATATAATGTTAAACAGTCAAACGGCACTCAAGGCTCTAGGGTCCTTTGAGTTTAGAATTGTTTGGGACTGTCTTAATGCACTCAAAGAACTGGCCCAGGGCAACAGAATTACGTTCCCTTGGGTAGCAGGTCACGAGGGTATTGAAAACAATGAGATGGCAAATCGTTACAAAACTAATGCATTGCTGTTGTTTTCGCGTGCATTTTCCTACCGGTGCCATCTCCATTGTAGTTATATCAGTGATTTTATTTCACTTGAGACCCGCGGCCCTTCAGAGCTACCTGGAAGGAGTTTTCAGCAATTAATCCTTTAAAATTGCTGGCCAGAAGCCATTTACTTTAAAATTAAAAAGCCTATGAGTGAAAACCCTGGGGAAAACCATCTCATCTTTTGTCTTCAGATATTATAGACCTCGGATATTATACTAATAAGTAATAAATTAAGTTCGTCATAATGTTATCTCAATTGAGGCCTGGGTAAATCCGCTACTGGTCGTGGGAGGACAGACAGACGTAAGGGACTTTTAACTGGTCAATGCCCCCTAAGCTACCACCTAAAAAAGATGGGGATAGCTTTTATTTTGAAGAGAGGGAAACAGCGGAATGCCTCTTCTGTTGACCTTGCATAATATTATAAAAGTGTTTGATGGTGGGGCGCAGGGGCGGGGGTAAAAAACCGAAGGTAAATGTCTAGCTAGACGATGGGCTCGTTGGTCGGAGAATGAGTTTGTTGGGTTGTACAAAAGTTTTCTTCATATTTTGATCAAAAACATACCTTTACTGGATTAAACGAAATAGAACCTTTCCGGGAGTATATTTTTTTTATCTCCACGGCACTTCCCCCACTTTGATACAATTCCCTAGTGTTATTCAAGGTCATCCCCATCCCAATGAGGGACATACTCTATAAACAAAAAACCTATCCAAATCGGTCTGCGCGTTAGGCTAGATTAATGTAGTTGCCTATCCGGTAAGGAAGGCACACATATGGTAGAGTGGTCCATTGTGATACCACAGTTGAGGCTTTGCGCTCAACCCTATTTAACCCCTAAAAAGGGAATAAGGAACTGACTAGGAGCTCTTGGTGAGCCGAGCTAGAACTCTGTCAAAAGTAGAAACTAATTCTCGGAGGAGCCCAAGAATTGTTGTCGACTGGAGCATGAGGGGACAAACCTTTCACGTAACTGGAAACTATTTAGTGCTTCTGATAAACCGAACTAGGTCCCTGATATCACTAACTAATTCGGTTAACTCTTTGAAAAAGGGGGAGTTGCAGAGAAAGTGGAGGATGATTTCCTCTTCCTCCTCATCTTGGCAGCTCGAAATTAGGTTCCGGTCCCAACCTCCACCCTAACCTATATTAGAATATTGTCTTGTCACCACAATTTCATAACTTCACGAAGGTTCAAATCAATACAACAATGAGAAGTGCGTGAAAAATCTTTCAGATGACTGGACCGAATTTGATAAAATTTCTTTCGGATCTTATTCATGTTAATACGCTTAGATTGGCAGCCTAACGAAGTCGATATCATTTTTTATTTGCGGGATTTCGTGCAGGAAGAAAATTACCACGTACGTACAACCACACAAACTTCTTTTCAAAAATAATGTAAAAATACTGTAGGGACCTTGAAGCATAAAAATATGTTGAAAATGCCTATTTTCGGACTCATTAGAATAACTTTCCTATATACCAGGAAAGTAATAATCAACCTTACAATTGCGATATCTAGTGTCAAGACTGATTGTTATTTTTCCCCAAATACTTCGACAAATCATCGAAAATAGGAGTATAAAAATAACGTAAACAAATTAAACAATTCTCACTGTTTTTGTTAAACTCATCAACAATTAATAATTAAACTGTTCACGTGAGTTTACGATGAAATTTTATAAAGGTGCTATAGAGGAACACAATTTCTTATCGCTCGAAGTGCAAATAGCGAAATTAGAAGTTCGTTGAATTTTAATTTTATAATCATTGGGCTTTGGATACTTTACTTTGTTGAGCACACGATACCGCGCACTTATAGCTTAATAAAGGCACAGTTTATGGTGTTGTGCAATAGAACCTGCAATCATAACTGCCATATAAAAACTTTCCATGCAATTTAAGATAAATCTTGACGGGAGTATCTATGGATAAGTGCCTGTTGACTCATAAGAATTTAACAATGTTTTTTCGAAACGTTAATTATGAAGAATGTTTCAGCGAATATTAGAATAATTAATAAAAGATTAATATTTTGTTAGAAGCAATGATATTTTATGTAATTATTAGTGTAGAATATATTTAAAAAAAAGTTTTGATTTTTAACAGCCTTTTACAGTCTTGCTCAGAGCGACTTTCTTCTGTGTAGGAAGAAAGTAGGTTACTATGTTAGAGGCTTAGATACTTACTCAGCACAATAACTTTATCTCCTCCTTTTATAACAAGTATAATCTATTGCTTTACCTAATTAATATACTAATTCCACACTATACCATAGAAGGAATATCGAAAAAGTAGGACAATTATTATAACCAATGTGACACTGCCTCTAAAATAAAGTAAATATTAAGATTAACCTAAAGACATCTTGAGATAATTCTAAGCGTTTAATTGGGAAAAAACTTACCAAAAAAACTAAATTCTTCGTACTTTTACGCTTGGCATTATAAAAAACAATTTTTGCAAAGAGCTCTTTAAATGATCAATTAAATGCTAACTACAAAATTGCTTGATAATTTTCAAATAATCATGTAGTGTCGTTTTTATATTCATTTCAAATTTTTTGTTGTTTGGGTTATTTTACTTAAGTTTTCACTTGTACAAAGGTTAATGACTTAACTTCGTGTTTGTCTTTTGTCTTCTCCTTTGACGTTTAAATTCTTTGCAAATTGGTCATGCTACGATTTGCTCACTTTTCTAGGAATTTTTCTACAAAATATTGATAATTTAAATTTATATTTATTTATTAATTGGTATTTAATTACGAATGCAATGACGCGGAATAGCCAATTCTGTGACTTAAGTATTTTTATTGATCAAATTGGTCAATAATTGGTGAAGGAGTTAAGAGTATATAAGAAAACTATACATATCTATAAATCTTGATAATTGTTATCAGCCAATACTGGGCACTACCTACCTTTTCTCGAAGCGTTTCGTCGTATTTTCGAACCCTCATAGCTTCGGTCTGGATAATATCAAAGAGCCCAAATTCCAAATTAGGATAAGATTTAGTTACCAGACTAATGAAGTTTCATTTGTCCAGCTTTTAAAGTTTAGATTTTATTAATACCTAAAATACGTATACGTATACGATTTCGTCACTCATGATCATCAAAACCTCTAGGGTACGTCCTAAAGTCCTAGAAAGCTGAAATTTGCTATGCAGACTAGGATTTGTATCCAAACAACGAAAAAATTAAGAAATCTGTAACTTTCACTCTCCAACCCCCCATAAAGGGGTGCAGGTCTGTATATATGTATAATGTCTTATGTGGAGGTACTTCCAAAAGTTCTAGAAAGCTGAAATTTGATGTGAAAGCTAGATACATAAACAACTATAAAGTGAGTGTACTATGAAGAAAGGAACTGCTGGCTTGCAAGAAAAACCTTCTTTACCCGACTACTCCAGAAGGAAGGGCAGCCGGGGGATAATTTTTTTTAAAGTCATCCTAGTGCCTAAGCTATTGCTTCCATTTCTAGTAACGGTCTTAAACATGAACTAGCGCCTGTAAAATCATAATTTGTAATAATTAAATGATAGAGTATTTGTCCACCGTGAGCAATTTCCGATCTGTAACGCGTATGCCATAACTATTCATAAAAGTCAAGGGCTAAGTTTGATATCGGGTAGTCGACAACAGTCAGCTCTAGTTGAATATAATCGGTTAATAGCTAAGTACCACCCTCATTTATCGCTTATTGCAAATAATAATCCAATAATGAAAAGAGGCAACGATGGAAGAACTACAGTCCGAAAAACTAAAAAAACTAGGGCATCTTACAAAAAAAATTAAATCCCACCAAAAACATTTCACGTAAAGAAGGTTGACAAAACTGACAAGCTCATACCGCTGTCACTGTTAAAAATTTATCAGATCTCATGTAGAGCCAAGCCCCTAACTGTACGAGGACTAACTCTACAACCTTTAACTCTAGAAACCCTACATCTTGGTCAAAAAGTATGGCTTGTAAGTTTCGCGGCCGTCGCACAGACACTCTATGGACTTATGGTAATAAATTAAATCACGTACTTTTTGACCAGTTAGGGGTTGTAGAGTTAGGACTTGCAGAGTTCGGGGCTTGGCTCTACATGAGATTTGATAACTTTTTTACGGTGAAAGCGGTATGAGCTTGTGAGTCTTGACAACCTTCTTTACCTGAAATGTTTTTGGTGGGATAGTCAGATTACTTGTTTTTGCCAAATTAATATCTTCGGCGAATCTAGTTTTGACGGACCTTTTTGTCTTTCACAATTGATTTTATATACATCAGTCTTTTTCTAAGATATCCGGGAGAACTATCCGTCGACTATGGAATTCGGGAAGATTTCCAGTAATGATTGTAAGATTATTTGTAAATTATTTGCTGAATATTTTAGAGGCGCATTTGAATCATCTGAATTTTATCCACATAGTAGCAACTTTTCACACATTAATAATAGAATTTAATCGCTGGTACCTATTCCATCTATCACGAAGGATAGATGCTAATTTTCTGCTAATCTAGCCATAAAAAATGTTCATCGACGTTATTAAGTCCCTTACTATGTATTACTCTTCCAGGGCTATTTTTTTTTATGTTTTCTAGATTATCCGCGAAGAAATATTAACAGAGTGCTAATAGAAGTAATCACTGCGAACGTTTCGCATCAAGTTTCATTGAGCGTGGTCACCGGGAGCATCTATCCTTCGGGACCACGCTCGATGAAACTTGATGAGAAACGTTCGGGGTGAGTACTTCTATTACCACTCTTTGAATATTTCTACGCGGATAATCCGGAAAACATAAAAAATTTCAGTGAGCAACCGCGAAAGCCTCAAAAGTCATATCTTCCAGAGGTCTCTGTAGAATGGCCACTTCCCTGCACTCTGGAAGACATCCTTTTTAATCCCCATTCTTAAGAGTGACAATAAGACATTTCCAATTGCTAAATTGTCTTGTATTCCTAAACTCTTCGAACTGATAATTCAGTCCTAATTGTTGCATGGTTTCCTTCAGGACAGATCCACGGTTTTTTACTTGCTGGACTTTGTTTCTGACACTGTGGGATGATTTTTGGTTGGTTTCCAAACTGACTACATTTATACCGATTTTGAAAGTCTAAGGATAAGCTGTCTCATTGTGTTCAATTTAGCTAAGTTGAGTTTCAAGCTACCGCTCATTGTATGGATTGAGTCATATTTATCTAATAGAACTTATAGAATACGTTTTTGTGGTGAACTCTCTGATGATTTTGTGGCTCCTTCTGGTGTTCCCCAGGGTAATCATCTGCGTCCTTTGTTATTCTTATCTATTGATGATATTACTTATTTGCTTTAAAGATGTAAAATTCTCACATATGCGGACGTTATTAAGATTTTTCTCCCAATAAAATCTATTGTAGATTGTAAGATCACATATGTGATAACCATAATTTTCCAAATCATTGCAATACTTTTTTTCACGCAAAATTTTTACATTTAAAGTTGAATGATTGCGAGTAATACAGGGTGTTTCAGATCCACTGTGCCAAAATAAGTGAGTTGACAGATCTTATCTAGACAGAAGAAATGTATGGTAGGCGAGAGGGGGAGGGGCAATCTCAACCGTTTGGGAGTTACAGGGTGATTCATAAATTTGCAATTTTCATTCATCATTATTTTCTTTTTAACTTTTAATCTACCCCACCAAAAAATTACTATCCCAATGAACTTGCCAAAATTGTCAACAATGTTGAACTCCTACCTGCAATATACATTCACTTCCAAAAGTAAAAAAGTTTTGGGATTACCGAAAATTCCGCATTTTCCAAAATTTTCACCGCCCATCATATTAGCTTTCTGAAAGTCCATATGATCATATATTGAATTGAAAATGCGGGACATAGCTGTAACTGGCTCATTACGTCCACAGTTTGTACGGTGGTGCGAAATATGGAGGAAGTCATGACTCTGACGGAACAGATATGTTAAAAAATGTTAGCAATTCGGGAGAGTTAATAGCCTCCTACAGACCCTTTAGCGCAAAAACAGCCCTGGTATTATTTCGTCTAGTTTCCAGGGAGTCCAAAGATATCAATTTAAGTCTATCAGCGTGAGGAGGCAGAAGACGGTCATTATTCCACGGAAGGTTACCAAGAGCAAACCTTACAAACCTTCGTTGGACGGACTTAATACGGTAAGGAGACTACACTGGGCTAGCATATTCAACAATAGGCCTAACAAATATACAATAAAGGATTCGAGTGAATAAGGATCATTAAACTCCTTAGACCACCTCTTTATGAAACCCAAAGTAGCAGCAGCCTTACCAAAAATGTATCAATAGGGTTGTAGAAGTAGAGTGTCCATCCTTCGAGTAACAAAACAGCAAAGGATTTCTTTTACGGGAAAAGGACAGTGCATTTAGACACGTTTACAGGGAGACAGTTAATGGAACACCAATTACAGAAGGCGTCCAAGTCAGAATTCAAAAGGCGGCAGTCAAGATCATTCGAAATAGAACGAAATACCTTTGCATCATCGGCATAACACAAAATTCTCGAATGTGATGGAATAAGGGATACATCATTGATGTAAATAATGAACAGTAAAGGAACAAGGTGACTACTCTGTGGCACCCCAGAAGTGATACGGATCTGTACCGAAAGAATTCCACGAAACAAAACACGTTGGGAGCGCTCGGACAAATATGAGCGTAGTCAATGAACAAAACCAGCAAGAAAACCAAGAATCGCTAATTTATGAAGGAGAATTTTATAATTGACTCGATCAAAAGCTTTATTGAAGTCGGTGAAAATACAATCAACTTGGTTAGAATTTTCAATGATAATATGAAGTAATTTGAGAATTTCAGCAAGTTGGTTGTTGTAGATTTTCCTTTAATAAACCCATGTTGGAAAGAAGACAAGAAGGGTTTACAATGAAAGTATATGCCCTCACATACAAGGGTCTCAAAGATCTTTGCTAGGCAAGAAAGGTTTGCGATGGGCCTATAAATAATTAGAAATGTCACACTTTCCCTTTTTATGCGTTGGAATAATAATAATAATAGTTTCCAAGACCGAGGGAAAACGCCACTACGGATGGATAAGTTAAATAAGGACGAGAGGACAGAGACAAATGACATACCGGAACGTTTCATAATAGCAGTAAGAAAGTCATCAGGGCCACTCGAGAAACTGTCAGACAATTTCGAAATACGTTTAGCAACCGTAGCATCGTTAAAAGTAAGATCCTTGGATTGAAGAACCCCCGTCTTATAAGTAAAATCACTAAAACTAATATCACAAGGGTTATCCAAGAAAGCAACCTTAAAAAAGTCACTATAAAGATTATCGATGGTCAATGGATCCTTCACTCATGGAACCAATGTATAAAGTCGAGGGGTATACATCAGAATTACGTTTCGAATTCACAAATCTACAGAAATGCTTAGGGTCACGCAAAGTATGTTTAATCCTCCCAATATAGTCACTGACGTTTAGAATAGACCAGATAATTAGAGTAACTCCTCGAGGAGCAGAACTGCCTCCAGGCTTTGCTTTTTACATTCTTCAGATGTCTTAAAGACCTATTAAGCCATGGTTGTGAAGTACAGAAACCTTTAGACCTAGAGATAGGGACGCATTGAGCGAAACATGAGGCAAGGATATTGTAAAATGAGCTCACGGCGATATCAAAGCCAGATTTATTGAGGACACTATGCCAATCAGAAGTGTCAAAACCAATGTTGAAGTCATCAAATAGCAGCAACTCAATAGAAGGCAGAATGGTGTTCGAGAAGCCATAAAAAACAACGACACCTAGTAGTAGTAGTCCTTTCTGCCAGTAAGCACTGTCAGTAAGCATGTCCAAAGATGCGACACGTTGAGTGCTTACTGGCAGTAACCAAATAATGTACGTACTGTAATACCTATGTATGTGAATTTCTGTCTGAATTGACAGCTGTCAGTTGCGAGTGTAATAACGTATTCACAACACTTTAAGTTCTTAAAGAATTTTTTAAAACACTTTTTATTATGTGCTTTATCTATGTAGTGAAACAAAATTAATAATTCAATTCCAATTTGCACAGTTTAACTTCATCTTCCTGTGCTTTTGACACATTTCAGCTGAGTGATTGTGACGTATCGAAACCACATATGCATGTAAATGTGTGCGTGAAATCAACACGAAAAATAGAATCGATAAGCGTTCATTTCCCCATCAGCGTCTCTTCACCCTTTACCTATAAACACGTTCAACGCCTACAGTAAGGACTACTCGTGTCGCGTAGACTGTAACGATAAAGATACTCTTACCTGGAAGTCGCAAGCAACACAAATCAGCTCCAAGTTATCATCAATGTCATCCAAAGGAATATCGCGACGGATAATGCACACAACCCCATCGCCAACCGGGGCACAAAGTGCCGAGTGACGGTCACGACGAATGACCATGTAACCAGGACCTAAAATCCGAAATCCGAAAATCCCCCCCCCCCCCTAAAAAACTTCAAATCAAATGAAATACAAATGACTATCGCTTTTTTTAACTAACTAATCGCTTTTTAACTTCCCAAAAACAAAGAGGTTCTAAGTTCGACGTGTATATTTTTTTTATGTATGACCGGGCATAACTTCGTAACGCGTTTACCGATTTTGATGATTCTGTTTTTGTTGGGTAGAGTATATTCACCGATTGGTACTATGTCAAAAAAATAGAGTATGATCCCCTATTGCTAATAGAAAAAAAATGTGGCATAGGGTGGGGGGAGGGGGATGGGTAGTCTAACTCCGTAACGCGTGAATCGATTTGGATAATTCTTTTTCTGTTGGGTAGAGTATGTTCCTTCGTTGATACCACGAGAAAAAAAATGTTGGTGGGGTGGGGGTGGAACCTAACTTTGTGACGCGTGGACCGATTTGGATTTGTAATAGGAAAATAATTTGTTCCTAAGGTGGGGGAAGGGGAAGGGGTAGTCTAACTTCGTAACGTGTGGACCGATTTCGATGAATCTTTTTCTGTTGAGTAGAGTATGTTCGAGAAAAAAAATTTTGGTGGGATGAGGGTTGGGTAGGTGGTTGAACTTAACTTTTTAACGCGTGGATCGATTTGGGTGGTTCTTTATTTGTTATACACTAAAGAGACACTAAAAAGTGAAAAATAAAAGAGTTTTAAAAAAATAAAGTATTTAATCGTCCTTCCTTATGATCCCGTGAGCTGAAACGTTCAGATAGTTTTATGTATTATCTTCAATTGTGGTGGGTAGTTGTTTGGTTTGTTTGACTTGCACCGACTTCAAAATGCCGTAATAGCCATAAAATGAAAAATTTTATTTTATGCTTTTTAGCGCTTTTTGTGAAGTCGGTTCAACATTTTTTTTAAAACTATTTTATTTACATTTAATTTTCCAGGTATGTACAGATAAGAGGCAATTTACGCTTCACAAAATGATTAAATGAAGCAAAATGAGCGCTAATTAAGCGCCAGAAAATCTGCAAAATGGTTTTCAGAAATCTTTCCATTATCGAAATTCGCGATTGAGATGAAAAGTCGTTCGAAATGAGAAGGCCAAGCCTGGATAACAGTCGTTTTGATCATCTCTGCAAATATAGCTGAAAACATAGACCGGTTATTCTTGAACGTTACGAATTAAGTCATAAAGACAATTCTCATCTCAGACGTTGAAACTCTTTATCTAAACGGGGAACTGCATCGGCTTCCCTCACTCAAAAGCTTTAGCTTTAACGCGTTGCGGTTGCTTCATCGGTTTCGCGGTTTTTAAAGTAGAACTCGGCAATCAAACGGATTTAGTCGCGTTAGCCAGACGTAGTGTTTTGATAACGAGGAAGTGAGTTATTAGTGAGCAGAGAATTCTTAGCAGTGATTATCCTTTTACCGCATTGGCCCGCCAACGGCAAGATTACAAGGTATTTGGTGTAGTGATAAAATTTATTGCATAATGACATTGTGCCGACGATAATAATACGTGAAGAGCGTGGAAATTGTTTGAGGTTGTAGCTTTATTCTTGAGATATCTGTTATCACGGCCAAGATGGTCCTGTACGATGCTAAGATTAAGTGTGGGCAATTCTTCGAGCATTAGATCTGAGAAAGTCGAAATACTTAAATTTTTTTGAGTGATAGATACAATTTTATAAATTGATGATATCATCCACGTCTGAATTGCTCGAGGCCCGTCCGAAATGTATCGTCAAACCGGTGGCAAATCAAATTTTTTTTTGTGTACAACACACATGAATACTCACAGAAGTTGTTTTGGGTTCTGCGATCACCGCTTAGATCATAGTGGATTGATATCATTGCGTAGGTGTTGAGTTCCAAATTGTTCTAAGTTCTGCCAGAAGAAAAGAGTTGATTGAGAAGAGTCGTGAAGACTTTCGGTACAGTACTGTTGCTGTAGCCATAAAAAAGGTAATTTTCATTAACTCAATTCATCGTTTCGAATTGGCTCTACAACGGAATTTCATTCAAATTTAAAGGAATTCAGATACTATAGTAGTCTTGGTCTAACAAACGCATTGTAGTCTAGTCGCGGAATTAGTGAAACGAAAGTAACGTGTCTAACGAGTGCCAAGGAATGCAGCGAGTGATATACATTTTTAGCACACTAATAGAAATTTGTTTTTAAACACGAATAAAAAACAACTAAATAACGCAAAATAGTTCAGAGTACGCGATAAAATTCTTGTGAGACTTGTTTAATTTACAAAAAAAAAATTGTTGTGACTACCTGTGACTAGCAGGAGGCACACCTTGAACTCTTTTGAAGCGTTCCATTTAAATTAATCTCGCGTTTTCAGTAAACGCAATAAATGTGTACTTGTTTTAGTCAACAAAATTAATTGTTCTGTTTAAAATTAAAATTTCGAACAATTTCGCATAATATAATTGGCAGTTAACCTTCAGGTTCCCGAGCTTCAAGTGATTTTTTTTACACTCGAGTGACTCTAGACAACCGTAGGTTACTTGGTTACTTATGAGATCGATTGCCACTTTGTAGCACTGAAATTATTTCTGCTGATTAATGTTTCCTTCTTCTCCTTGCAAGCTGCCAAATTTGGCGCAAAAACTAGTGGTTTTGTGGCTTTTTCCAAATCGAGTAAAATGCGCACTCGAAAATAGGTCGGTTTCTCGCGTGCGAATGCTCATTTATAGTTGATTTCTCAAAGACTTCATTTTCAATTTAATATCAATTTATTTTCTTTGTAAAAGATGTTTTCTCTCTTACTTAATTGTAGGTATCATGGCGGCAGTTATAAGACTTCTTTAAAGACACATTGTCACTCAAGATAGCCGCTATTAACATTGGCATTCTTTTGTGGTGTAGACAGTCATGTTGTTTTTTTTGTAATAGAAAGAATAAATTTGGTAAAATGAGATAATTTATTGCAAGCATCGCAGTTGGACTTTTAGAATTACCACTTTATACTGATATACAACTTATTAAAGTATTTACAGTAACTTAATTGAGAGCCATTTAAAAATATACTTCACGTAATACTTGTGCTCTTATCATAACATAATAATATTTTTCATTATAATAAACATCACTCAATATCTATACGTATTATAAAACTGTAAGAGTGCCGTGTTTGTACATGGACTAGTTTTTAAAAAAAATGTATCTGTCTGTCTGCCTCTCTGTACACGCATCGCGCGGAAACTACTGGACAGATTTGATTTAATCTTGGCAAGTTGATAGCTTATGTTCTAGGTAAACATATACAGGGTAACCCAAAAGTTAGGTTCCACTATCCCACAGTCTAGATACAAGCTCCGAACACATGACGGCTTGGCTATTTTACCACCAAGCGTTTCGTAATTTCGTTTTTGTTGTACCACAGATTAACGAATCATTGCACACAAATAAAACTGCACACTCTCGTAAGCAAAACCAAAGAGAACCTCTGATGTCATTGACGCATTTTAAGCTCAATACTTCAACAAACGAGCACAAGTTTTTCCTTCAAAACACATTAAAGTTGTAAACACTTTTTATTGTGTACACGTGTGCAGAAAATTTGTAAGTTAACCTCAAGTAAAATCTAATTTGAGACTTCAAATTTATATATTGCAAGAAATACTACGAGAAAGTACAATTCCCCAAACTTTTCCTAATGTTTACTGTGGCACGTTTCGGTTTGTTTACACCACCAATAATCAGCTGTTAATGTCAGCTAGAGTAGGCTGTGACTATACTTTTTTTTTTGCAATTTTAGCACTCCTTAAAACAAACGCATCGTGATGCAGTCGATGTGTTAGTGTGTGTCGATGTTCTCTGTTATCAACACAATGATCGCCTACTTAATATCATCATTCGATAAGACGATTTCTGTTCGTGAAAAAGAAATTTTTAGCATAGGTTAGTTTTCAGTAGAGCAAAATGTTTTATTCTTTTAAAGTGGCTCGAAAACAATGGCGATTACGCTTAGTTAATCCTCGACTGGAGGAAAGATATGCGAATGTGCGAAGACCGGAGCAATATTATACGAACAAGTTGCTGAAGAAATTCCGACCGAGATACTGCAATGTGCTCCTCAATCAGGTAGGCCCAGATATGCGCAGACCACTAACAATTTTGAGACGGTTGCTTTTCATTTTACCGAGCAGCCAACAATTTCACAGCGACGTGCTGCAGCTGAGCTTGAGGTCAGTAGGAGTACTCTTCAGTGCCTCATGAAAATGTTGTAATTCAAAGGACTCTCTCGTCTATCTCACTCTTCTATCGCTATTTCCATGACCATGTCGATTTCTTGTAGACACATGACAACGCACGATACAAGAGCTACAAGTCGCTCCCACCCCTATACTTCCAATTCAAATTTGGACGTACGTACGTCAAATTTCGGAAATCTTTTCTAAGCAGAACAACACAAATGTGGAACAGTTTACCATCTTCTGTTTTTCTCTCATCTTATGAGCCCGAAACTTTCGAACTTGGTGTACATCCTACACCTCCTTCACTCAACCTCTTAACCCCTCTTCCTTAATTCCTGCTAAGGCTGTGTTTTAGCATCATAGGGCATCCCCTGAACTTTGGCAACATCATATATATAAAAAAGAAAAATATCGTCCACGATTATTGCATCACCTAACCGACGATGATTTTGACCGCCGACTCCAGTTCTGTAAAGAATACCATGCTCGACTCGCTGTTGAGCCTAACTCAGCCGAACGAATTATTTGGACCGATGAAACTGAATTCAAACGAACCTACTAGTTAATCGATACAATTTTTATTCCTGGGGGTACTGCACATTGCATGTGATTTCAACTTAAGTAGTAAACACTCCGGGAATTCTGGTCTGGTTACGGTATCCTATCAAACACGATCGCGCGACATTGCCTACCTAACTGAGCTCATCGAAGCTGCATTCCAAGCATAAACTCGCAAACAGCATAAACTTAATACACAGAATCAGCTTGCATGCGGCAAAAAGGGCAAATTTATGTCATGGAGTTAATGGACAGTTCTCGATAATCAGGGACTGTAAAAATCACCTTTCTAGGTGGTAGACTCAACATTACCATTCTCTGGGTTCTGGGCCATAGGAATATACCACGGAACGACGAATGACTCTGTCCTTCACACATTTAGAACAGAAGGTAACTATTTCAGCACATCTTGAGCCATTTCTAGAAAGATCTGTCCAAGCTTTAACAAGAATAGAATTTCGGAGCTATTTAACAGGTCTCGTGACTTGGCGCTCCTTATTATATACATTATCGCAGCTGCGATAATACTAGTAAAGTAGAGACCGTACTTGACCTTCTGTGTACATGCCCTGATCCCACGCCTCGTCGACGTGTTAGTATTCTACCCTTTCACATCGTACCTATAACCGAGTTCTTACAAGTATCAAAACGACGCGTAAAGTGCTAATTGGAGTGCTAAATAGAACTTAAACCAATCAACCAAAACACTTCTAGCACCCCTAGGGATTGGATACTATAAGGGTAAGACACCTATAGCGCGCCTAGGGAGAGGTGGGAAAGGAGTGACATGTGCAAACTTACAAAAGTCTTAACGAGCCATTTCGCCATAGGTGCACATGCAAGTAGATTGGGACTTGCTGCCAACGACTTCAGCCGTAGCTGAAAAGATCCGGAAGAGATCGAGTCAATGCATCATGTGCTATGGAATGATCTGCACTGGCAGGAAAAGGGATACTTGGTAGCTATTTCTTTGCGGAGCTCAGTGAATTAAGTAAAGCAGAGCTCAGATGTATCCTGAGGTTCCTTATGGAATTAGGAAGGATTTGAAGGACTAAGTTTAATATGCTCTCCCACGGAAAAGAGGAACAAATGACCTATACGGTGGTCTAAGTGGCGCTGGTTAAGGGTAATTTTGCAGCACCCCCTATAACCTTACCTAATCTACCAAAAGTCCGAGCAATGCCGGGTACAGCTAGTCTATTAATTAAGCAAGACAATGATTTATGTAATAAAAGTAAACTTTTTAAGGATGTGGTTTAAAGTTTCATTTTTCTTTCATTTTAAATCTTTTGAGCGCTTTCCAAAATAGTTTTAGATAGGGTGAATCAACTATGTTAAGTTTCCTCGAACGCTCGAATTTCTGTATTTCAGCTATCGCAACGGTTAAGAAGATCAACTACTACTCTTTCCTACAACTTACACCATTGAAATGGGAAATTCTGACATTTTAAGTTTCAAATGAATAAAACAATTGCCAGTAGCTTGTTACCAGACTTGATAAAACCAAAGACTTGGGGGTTCGTACTCACCATTAACTTTTCATATCCTGCCGTAAATAAGGCAATTCAGGTTTCGTTAAAAGACGGTCAAGGGAATTTGATGACTCGTACTTTTAGGTAAAAAGTTGTCTAGTTGAGTTTGAGTTCATTTTACATTAATCGTGTTAAGGTAGTCCAGGGCAGCTTTGTAAAATTCGCTCTCAGAGTCTACCTTCTTCGTAAGAAGATCATTTTCTTAGAAATGCTTGAAGACGGACAAACCAGTCTGTAGTATATTCCTGCGAATTATTGGAAGCTTTGAGTATATCACTTTCGGCTCGCCCTTTTAAGAATCATAATTTTTTGCATATTCCTTTCTACTGCGATAATTATGGTATGCATGAGTCGACCACATCAATCTCCTCGCTTATTTAATTGCTTCTTTGAATCATTTGACATTCACCTATCTAAATATCGTGGCGTTATTTCAATCAATCAATTATTTTCATTGTTTCTTTTAGTATTTAATGATCTTCTATAATTAAAAATGAAATAAACTTACCGAAGGTGCACCAAGAATATAAAATATTTTTTTGCGACCACAATTCAATTTAAATATAGAAATATCATACCTATGACGTAATTTAGAAGAGAACTGATACGAGTTAATTTACTTTCTGCATGCAAACAAACATTTACGTTAAATGGATTAATTCTTATAAAAAGAATCTCAATCTCAGTTGACCAGTAAGACACAAAAGAAGTGGAAATACGACTTATGAGTCATTTTGAAACAAAACTCTGAGTTCTGCCGTAGCACTATTAACTCAGCCAAGCATTTCCGATCGTGAGTGAAGCATAAAAACGTTAAGATATGTATAATTAAGTTGAGTATATCAAGGTCTTTAGTAGAGTAACATTCAAATTCGATTTAATAAGATATTTAGGAAGGATTACTAAAGGAGTTTGTATGGAGTCCTGCTCCATAGAAATATTTTTGCGTACAGTAATAAAACATCAACTGTATGATAGAGGGTTCACTGACCACAGCAGTATCACAGCCTACTCGAAATACAAGCCCGGAAGCTGACATTAACAGCTGAGCATTGGTGGTGTAAACAAACTGAAACTTTTTACAGTAGACATAATGAAAAGTTTGGAGAATTGTACTTTCTCGTAGTATTTCTGGCGATATATTTAAGGTCTCAAATTGGATTTTACTTGAGGTTAACCTACAAATGTTCTGAACATGTTAACACGAAAAAAGTGTCTCTCTTTACAATTTTAATGTGATTTAAAGAAAAAACTCTCTTGTGCTCGTTTTGTTGAAATATTGAGCTTAAAATGCGTCAATGACATCAGCGTTTCTCTTTGGTTTTGGTTACGAGAGTGTGCAGTTTTATTTGTGTGTGCAAGGATTGGTCAATCTGTGGTACAACAAAAATGAAATAATGACGAAACGCTTGGTGGTGAAATGGCCGAACTGCCATGTTTTCCGGGATTGTATCTAGGTTAGGCTGTGGTATAATATATTGTGACATTTCACATCATCCAGATAAATTTCTTGGGCAAGTTCGTGCCGGAAGGCAAGGAGTTTTCACCATTTTTCGAAACAAAAATATTAAAGAACTACAATTCGGTAAGTGAAAAAAGTGAGCTGGATTTAAGGTCGAAAGTACTGAACTAGCTTCTCGCTTTACAATATGCCTCTAAACGTTGATAAGTACAAATTTCTAAATTAGAGCACCAACAAGATCAGTAATAACCGGAAAATTAGGTTCAAAAATCAAACACCTTAAAATCTTGTTCAAATAAAACTTTCTATTTAATAACGGACGACGCGTTTCGAACAGTTGTCACTGTTCATCATCAGGCTTAACTAGAGACTAAATTTGAAATTGTGCAACAAACGATACCATAAACAAAATGCTTAGTCATACATTGAGATGCAAAAACGGTTCACAGAATGTCAAGAAATAAAAATCTTTCAGTAAAACAAAACCTGATAAATACAATAGTTTAAATTAGACATTATTATTATTAAAAATTCTTAAAAGAGTTGAATCTACTAGTCCTAAATTATCATTCAAAATTACGTCGCTATTTTTTCTGATGAAAATTGACTCCCAAATGGTTAATCTTGTGTACCCGTTTACGCTTTTCAAGAGCTGAAAATTGTTCAAGTTGATATCATGTTTTCGCTGATGCCTTCTTCCTCTTCCCAGAGATTCATTTTCAAATTTTATATGTTTGGATAATGCGGTCTTTTCTGTCTTATTATAAATATCCCTTTCATGATCCTTATATCGTTGAATTAATTTTCGTGAAGTCATGCCAATATAAGTAGCGTCACAGCCTTCACAACTGATCTTATAAATTCCTGACTTCTCTGTATTCTCTATTTTATCTTTAGTGGATTTTAAAAAAGATTTCATTTTACAATTGGAAGACCAAGCTGGTTGTATGTTGTATTTTTTAAGGATCTTACTTATGTTTCTGGTGATGGGAGGGTAGTATGTTAGCTTTAGAAATCTTTTATTTTCTTTTTCTTTTTGTGGCATCAAGCGGGTTTCTTTGAGTTTTTTCTTTTTAATATGCTTTTCTATTATATTTAGAATTTGCGTGGAGTGAAGTTTGTTAAATTTTGCTAGGCTTAGCAAATAGTTTTTTTCCGCGATAAAGCGTTCTTCGGATAAAGGAACATTAACTAATCGGTGTGCCATAGAATTGAAAGCTGCATACTTATTGGCGAATGAGTGGTAAGAGTTGCCGGGGATAAACCTTGGTGTGTGGGAAGGTTTCCTGAATATGTCGAATTCGATCCCATTTTTATCGTTCCTTATGACTTTTAGATCTAGGAAGGGTAGAAAATTGTCCGTTTCCTTTTCAATGGTAAAAACGATAGATGGAAATTGCACGTTCAGGAGATTCAAAGTTTCTTCTATTTTATCTTTGTTGATAACTGCGAAAACATCGTCAACATAACGTAGCCATATTCTAGGAAAGTTCTCTTCGCTCTCTAATTTGGTCTCCAGATGACACATAAAGAAATTGGCGAAAAATGGAGAAAGGCTGTTTCCCATCGTGGTGCCATTGGTTTGTTTGAAAATCCTATTATCAAATGTAAATACATTCTGATTCATGCAGACGCTTATCATTTCATAATACATTTCTACAGTATTATCGTCAATATTGAGATCCATTAGCCAATCTTTTATTAATTCCAACGTTTTAAAAATGGGTACACTGGGGAAAAGAGCACAAACGTCAAAACTAACTAGTAACTCATCTTGCCCAAGGGTGATATCTTTAACCCTTTCAATAAAATCAAACGTGTTTTTCACGAATTTTCCATCAGGTTGAGGTAATTGCTCCAACTGTTGGAGAAGCCATTTGGAGAGTTTATAAGACGGCGCTGTGGTATTATCAGAAATTTCTCGCATTTTGTGTCCTGGTTTGTGTATTTTAGGTAAGCCATAAAGTCGTGGAAGGGAAGAGTTACTCATTCTTAACTTACGTCTCCAGTGTTTGTCAGAGAAAAAGGTTTCATATTTTTTTTAAAATATCATCAATCTCTTTTTCCATTTTTTTTAAGTGGGTTATTTTTTAATTCTACATATGGACCGTTGTCAAGAAGTGAAAACATTCTATTTTTATAATCAGATTTGTCAAGAATAACGATACTGTTGCCTTTGTCCGCCTTTATAAAATAACAGTCTTTTTCCTTCAACATTTTGATCAGAAAAAATAGCGACGTAATTTTGAATGATAATTTAGGACTAGTAGATTCAACTCTTTTAAGAATTTTTAATAATAATAATGTCTAATTTAAACTATTGTATTTATCAGGTTTTGTTTTACTGAAAGATTTTTATTTCTTGACATTCTGTGAACCGTTTTTGCATCTCAATGTATGACTAAGCATTTTGTTTATGTTATCGTTTGTTGCACAATTTCAAATTTAGTCTCTAGTTAAGCCTGATGATGAACAGTGACAACTGTTCGAAACGCGTCGTCCGTTATTAAATAGAAAGTTTTATTTGAACAAGATTTTAAGGTGTTTGATTTTTGAACCTAATTTTCCGGTTGATAAGTACGTTTTTCTCGTATTTTAGAAGGAAGGATCCATTGATACATGATTAGTCTCTTAGTGGCAACTTGCCAAACAAAGTTGACAGAGTGAAGGATCTTGGTGTTGTTTTTGATCCACATTTGTCTTTCGCTGACCACATTAGTTACATATTAACAGAGCTTATGCTTCCTTTGGCTTTGTTAAGAGATTGTATAATAATCCCTTTATCACCAAACTTCTTTAGACTTCTATGACCGCACCCCCACACCCAGATTTCTTTTATTTTTGTTGTCTTACAGGGTTTTGTTGACTCATCGGAAGTGTTGTCTTCGCAAAACATTCGTGTTCCTAGGACTTCCCCAGGACCCTCTTCGCCGCCCTAACTATGGTTTGAATGAGCCGTTGACGTCAATGTCAAGCCTTTTTAATCGGTTTTATATAAATATATTAGATCTTGTATTGGTATGAATTATTTTAGATTTGTTGGCTTGCTAACTTCAAAAATAGGGGGATGGTAGTTATTCGGACATTTTTGGGCATAAGTTGAAAACTAATGCGGCTTAATATTTAAAAGAAAAAACGTTTAACCTTTAAAGCAAGCCCTCTCAAAACATACCCATATTGGTATATAAAACAAATTCCAGTTCTCCCACTCTCCATTTTCAAGTCGATAGCAGTTCGTTTGACCTTTTAGGTACGGATATCTAAAATTTGCCTAACTTTTTACACCAACAAACTTATACGGAGGGAAACGTTCTGGAATTTTAATACGAAAGAGCAAACCGTAAGATTTGCCGGTTATACCGAGAGTAATTTTACATAAGGCTCTCTATTTTTCTAAATCACACAGTAAATTTTACTGTGCTGTATTATAAAAATTACCATAAACACATTAAAAATTACTGAAAGAATCGTAAATTTAATAGTGCGGCGCTGTTTACATTTTGGCGTAATGTGTTACTTGCAACACAATCACGGTGAGTAAACCCGTAATTTTTACTCGTGTAGGTAGTCATTCATCTAATTTCGAAAACCTGGCCAACCTGCGATAAATGATTCATCATTGACTTAGTCTCCAAAAGAAAACAAAAGAAAATTAATTTTTTCTTCAACAAATTTTCATGATCAAAGTCATTTTTTGGACAGTGGCCAATTTCAATCTGTTTATGATTTCTCAGGCAATTCGTTTTCACTTTCGTTGCTTACAAAATCTGAGACTTTTGCCAAACGTAGGAGTTAATATATCGCACGGTCGAAGAAATGTTAATGATGATGATCCTCTTTCTAAATGTGAACTTATTGAAACCATAAACTGACTCGATTTAAATAAAAATGTTCAAAACCAATTGATCTTAACCGCTTCGCCGTCATAAATAAAATGATAAGAATAGTAAAATTAAATTCACTCGAAAAAAAACTTTCATTTTCGTTTTAGCTTTTGAAATAAATTTGCTTAGCTTTTACAATTTCAAGCTTTTTTTAGACTGAAATGGTTTGTCTTTTGGAACCCCAAGCGACTTAGCTATGATTAGAAAATAATAAATTAAACATTTCAAGGATGAGATGCTCACGTTAATTATCAATCCTCTCATAAACTTTAACTGGGGCCATATGTAACTAATAGTTCACATTATCGTCAATTAGGTGCTCAAATTGAAGACGTGATCGACAAGCGTTGCTCTCCAAAATGGCAAAGAACTTTAAGTTTGATCTGGGACTTAGTGAGTTCAAAACGAATCAATATCAAATATGGAAATCAGTGCTGGCAGAGTTCTTGGGTAAAACTGGGTTCACGTAAAATATTTTTAAAGAATTAATTAATCAAAACTCTTTTCAGGAATTTTTATACTGAACTTCTTTGCTTGCGGAGCCTGTACACAGGGTGAAGCTGGAGTTTTTCCATCACTTGCTTTCGGCCTCGGAGTTTTCATAGCTATTACGGTGACTACAAATTTTCATTTTCACAGGACTACCCAAATTGTGCAACTTTTACAGAATATCTTATTAATTCAGTGCCAACATAATAAATGCACAAATTTTGGTTAATTTTATTCATCGAAATTTAGTTTATCTACTTACTTGCACCTCAATAGCAACTACTATTGAATGATATGCCTGAAAACAACGAATGCCTTCTAAGGCAATCGAATCCAATCGAAGTTTCTTTTTAGCATAAATCATGAACTCATGAATTAGTGTGTTCTTAACATTTTCAGTTCAAATTTGTCCATTTCAGGTCGTCGGACACGTTAGTGGAGGCCACATAAATCCCGCCGTCACAATTGGAATGTTTGTCGCTGGAAAAATAAGTCTAATCAAATCTCTTCTGTATATTATTGCGCAATGCGTTGGCGCTATTGCGGGCACATCAGCTGTAAAAGTGAGTAGTATTTCTAACGATCCTCTTATGGCATTTGTATAATTAAAAGTTTTTTAGTTTTATTTCAATTTGATCATATTGCGACATTTATTTAAAAATAATTCTATTTAATACAAGGTGCATTTCAGTATTCACTAAATTAGACGCAAAGTGGATGAGATAAGCGAAATAATTATTGTCGTACGTGTTTGAATGTGCCCGCGCTTTGCAAAGCTATTTTCTCCTAACCCCCTTATGAGATGTGGGTGGCAATCGAACTTCACCCGATTCAATGAAAATCTGTTACAAGGATTAACAGCTCTTGTTATGCTTTTTTAACCATAGACAGCGTAATTTATTTAATTACAATACAATTAAACTGATTACTACATGATAACAATATTGGATATTGGGATAGGCCAAATGTGTCAGCCTTATTATTTTCGCATATTACTACTGCAACGTCTCGTCACGCTTCTGTGCTCGACTTTTCTGGTCTGCCGGTATATTCTTTAATAATTCTGCGACTGCGTTTCAAGTGCCAAAATTAAAACTATAGCTTTTTCGTCAGTCCACAAGTTCATTACCGTTGCTGTCTCAAACTGAAGTCTGTATGTCTGCCATGGCGTTTGGCCATCAAATGTTGGAGTACGGTCTTTTATTTACCGTTACGTCTATAGACAAAGTGTTTGTATACCGCTATGGACACTCTCTAGTTCATTCCTAACTTCTGCAGAATTGTTCACTGACAGCTTCATTTTACACACGGTCTAACGAATACAATGTTTGTGCAATAATTTTGGGTAGACGCCATATTGATCGAATTACTGTCATAATTGACCATTTTTTGACAAACGAGGAGTGCATTTAAATATTTTAAATTAAAGGAATATTAATTTTGCACGAATTAAATTTTTTATAAAGTGAATTCAAAATTTGTCCTACTTCTTGAACATTTGGACAAATACCGTAAAACAATTTATTAAATTCCTTGTTAAAGAGAGTTTGGGACTTCACATAATAGTGTTAACATTTCACTTAAACAACATTTTCAGCAAAGTTTTCTCCTAATGAATTATGAATAATATTTTCCCTACAGCATGTCAATGCTGACTAAACAAATTGACATTTCTTCGTACACAGATTTTCTATTCTATAGGGCAATGCGACACGGGTAGTCCTTACTGCCAGTAAGAACGTCCAGAGATGCGACACGATGAGTGCTTACTGGCAGTAACCACATAATGTACATACTATAATACATATGGATGTGAATTTCTATCTGAATTGACAGCTGTCAGTTGCGTGTGGCAAAATAAAGTCTGCAGATAATATTGAGTTTAATAGTGAAAATGAACAGTGTAATAAATTTAATAATTCACTTCTGATTGCAAACAAACTCAAAAAATCTTTTTCATAAACACTAGACGAAAATCACAAGAAATTGACAGTTCAACTTCATCTTGACACATTTCAGCTGATCGATCGTGACGTAACGTGCAAGTGTATGTGTGAAATCCCCGTCATTCATTTCTCCGCGTCTCTTCACCCTTTGCCTATTAGCACGTTCAACGCCTGCGGATTTTTCCTTCGTTTTCCATAGCTTCTCGTAATAATGAGAGCAGGGCACATTTATTTCTAGCCGTAGGAATAGAGCCTAGGGCTTCCAGAAAGCAGGATGGCACCTACACCGAAACCCAGAGGAAAACCGTGGCATACCTCCCTGGGTCAACTCTAGGACCAGGCTCAGTCTACTACGTGGACTGTCAAAAAGGTTTTCTCTGAGCCATAAGGCCTCAAGCTTATCCGGTGTAATTTTTGACAATGGCAAAACTAAATAGGTAGTAGCCTCTTTTCAATCTTTTAAAGCCCCTGGGGCCGTTTGTATCTCTTCTAGCCATCCTACAAAATTTCCTCAATACCATCCTTGTACCTTTGGTCAACTTGTTCAGAGCTAGCTACTATTAGGGCTATATACCACTCTCGTGGAAAAAGTAGTTGTGGTTTTTATCCCCAAACTAGGCAATTGTCCTCTAGAGCTGCCCAAGCCATATAGACCAATCAGTCTGAACCAATAATCTCCCCTTCACTTTTTCAGTTTTCCTACACAAATGGTAAGTCTATATAGACTGCCTTGCATAATCATATTAGCCAGATTGAGAAAGTCCTTCGCCATAAAGGAATCGCTTCATGTGTCTTTCTTGGTATAGAAGGTGCTGTAGATAACACTAGATGTAGATCTATATCTAGAGTTCTCACACGAAGACTTCTGGACGCATACTGTAAAGTGGGTCGAGGCTACACTAAAGCAGCGAGAAATTACATCTAACCTTAGACACAAACTCGCGCACCTTAAAAGGGAACCAGGGGGTTAGGTGTAACGGAATCAATTGGTTGAGTGGCACGATAACTGCGTCATGGTCTCAGGATTCGAACCCCCTTGAGTTTTTAATTAAAAGTAAAAATCCACTCGGTCTCTGGGTTGTTGTCTAGCTCGCAGGAATGCAAAAATAAGACATTCGAGTTCTCTCGTTCCTCATACCTCTAATTCCCTTCCGGCGGAAGTCATGCTTAACGCATCATCGGGTTGTCTACTGGACTTTGGCTACATCATAAAGAACAAAAAATCCTTCGAAAGCCGTGCTTGTATTGCTGGAAGTAGTGACGGGGAAACGAAAAATCGATGTTAATCCTACAAAACTAAATACCGATCTAGACTGTCGCACCACAAAATATGTACGAAATATTCACTTGGCGCCGATCGTGTTAAGAAACAGTTGTTTTGCATTTTTGTATTGTCCTTATAACGTGTATCAAGTTTTGACTAATGGAATCAACATCGTCAAAGAAAAGTTGGAAAGCTCAGTTTATTAAGGCAACCTTTTCAGCAACGACGAAATAATCGCGCGAAAAACTCCCTCAGTATGTGGTATATTCAAGATGAGCATTTCTTTCTAAACTTGGTCAAGATTTTGTTTGTTACAGAACCTTCAGTTTGCCCTCAATGGTGTATAAAACAAAAACAGCTGACCTCACCCTATGAATTCCCTGGTAGTAGAATGGGAATATTTAACAAATAATATAAATATGGGAACTTGCATAACGTCCTAGCAAATTGAACAAGATCCGAACAAAAGAAATATAGAAAAACAGCATCCAAATACCCCGGTAGAGTCATATACCAAATACCTATGAAAAAAGCCCTAATGCGCCAGGGAAGGAACAGCGTGAATCAAGACAGGAGCATCCACAAAAAACTTGCTTCGACCGGGAAGAAACAACCACCGGCAAATGTTAAAGAGCTCCAAATCACAGATAATACTCGCGAACAAGGCGCAACCAAAAAATAAAATAAAAACCAAACAAACGAAAAAATTGGATAAAACAATAGTACTACGAATGAATGACGTCCAAGCGTTCTATTATATAGATAGTCTCCGGGCCAAATTAAATCTTAAAATTTAATCGTAAATTAATAATAAGGTACACAGCGGCCGCCAATTAGTTTATGATTAATGACGAATGCTTAAAAACTTGTCTTATAATGTGCAATCCTTCAGAAATCTTAAAATTTCGACTTTTTTGAACATGATTAATAACATTACAGGCTCTTCTTCCACCACGTTATCATAATGGACTCGGACATACAATGCTAGCTCCGAATGTAGACGAAGTACAAGGATTCGGCTTTGAATTTTTCTTGGGACTCGTTTTGGTTTTAACAGTCTTTGGGGCTTGTGACGAAAATAAGCCTGGTTTGCTTACAACTTTCTTTGAAAATTTTTTATTAATTCTGTCACTGTTTTAGATTCACGATTTACAGCTCCCTTAGCAATAGGGTTGTCTGTAACCTTAGGGCACTTGGGAACCATAAAATACACAGGAGCAAGTATGAATCCTGCTCGAACTTTAGGTACTGCTGTCGCAACCGGTAACTGGGATGACCATTGGGTAAGTGAAACAAAGGCAATTCATATAAATAAAAAGTTGAAGAATTTTTTTGAAAAGTTAATTTTTACTCAATTGTTGGACCCGAGATGGGCATTTTTTATTCGAATCAAGATGAAAGCTAAAAACTCAAATAAATTGAAAAATCGAATAAAAATTTATTTGATTACAAAAAGTATTTGTTATTTGGAGAATTTCAAATAATTATTTGTTATTCGATTATCAAATAATTATTCGATAGTTGATGTCTCTTTATGGAATACTTATTTGTTTTATGGAATCATTTACTAAAATCTTTACTGTGAACATCGAAGCATAACAAGGCAGTTTTAATTTCCTAAGTACGAGACACCTTGTGATATGAAATGCGTGTACCAAGAAATAATTATTTGAAATTGATTTAATGGACACCATAAAGCCAATAGTTATTCCATAAAGAGACATCAACTATCGAACAATTATTTGATAATCAAATGAGAAATAATTATTTGCAATTTAAATAACCGACGCCAAATAATAAATAATTATTTGCGAATTACTTCAAATAAATTGAAAATCAAATAAAAATTTATTCAAATAATTTTTTATTTGATTTAAAAAAATATCGTTTTTTGATTAAAAAATTTTTGGGAATAATACCCAAGAAGAAAATTGTGAATCCTTTTTCGGAATATAAAAAGACATAATTGAACAGGATACATATGTCAAAATAAAATTTCAATTATTTATAAATGTGTATCTTTATGGACAGGTATTTTGGGCGGGACCTATTCTTGGCGGAGTAACAGCATCTCTTTTATACAATCACATTCTGAAGGTTTCTACAGGTACACTGGAGACACAAGAAAAATATAGAACGCATCCAGATGAACGAGAGGTAACAATTCTAGAATTTAACCGAGCAAACTAACTTTGTTTGCTGCATTACAGATGCGAAAACTAAACACAGGCAGAGACTACGCCTAATAGGAGCGAACAGAATAAATTAAACTGCCTTAAACTGCAAATTTGCCAAAACTGAAAATAGAATCAGTTTCCAAACATTTACTTTAATCTAAGTACCTTAGAGGTTATTTATGTAATTACCACTTCCATTTGTTATTTGTATGTCAATTAGCATTTTTAATTTTATGATTTTTATACTATTTTATAATTTATATCGATTTAATTATCAATCTATCGAAATACGAGCATTAATTCGAAATAAGTGTAAGGTTATTTTTGATTGTTCAGGTAACGAAACACTTAGTAAATTAAAAACGTATGTTAATGACTTCCAAGTGATTTTAATAAATTACAAATATTGCATTTTACATTTAAACTTTTTTAAAGATTTTGCAAAATTGTATTTGAATTTGTAAAGTTTGAATCTCGCCTCTTATCATTTATATAATTGCGTAACGAATGCACTTATTTTATATATTTTAATTTACAAAGTTTTGTACTTTTTTTGTTTTCTGTAAGTATATTTGTATGTATACCTACCAAATTAAATTTATCGAAAATTTATGTCTTGAATCATTAATTTCCTTTCAAATAATTGGAGACGGAATTGGACGACCATGGTTCCCGGGTTTGAGACCAGGTCTCCCCGTGGGTTTTTAATAAGAAATTAAGAAATCCACTCCGTCTCTGGGCTGTTGTCTAGCTCGCTGCAATGCAAAAACAAGACAACAAGTTTCCCCACTCCCCTTACCATTCCATCCGGCCAAAGCCATGCTAACGCATCAAACATCCCTTAGGTTTTGGCCACATTTTTAAAAAAAGAAGAAGAAAAACAAATACATTTTCCGCAAGTTCCAGTATTCATGCAAATTAATGTCCTCAAATATAAGTGATATTTGTTTCCGAAGTAATTGCCAAGCCAACCTTTCAGTTTGTAAGTTTTGCATTTATTGGCAATCCTTAACGCGTCCAAGACGCAGGCTCTGGTTTTCTATTAGGTTAGACAATTCCCTTATTTCTCCCAGCCAAACCGTTACAAACCGCCACAAAGCTTATTTTATTGGAGTCTAGAATTGTTTTTGCCTTCGATTGCTTGCAAGGCGCGGTTGATTCCCCCGAATTGTTGGGGGCTCTGTATTTATCGATTCCTACTCGCACCTTGAGGAACCAATGATTTTCACTTTCGAGACCTCAACTGAAGAATCAGCTTTTTTAGGGTTACTTTTTCTATTTATTATGTAATTATATTGTTATTTTGATGTAGTAGTCAGTATGTGATGAATCTTAATACATAAATAAGACATAGATAAAAAACTCAGTACTCTACGTCAAAGGAAGTCATCTTCTGCAGCTGATAAAAAAACCAAGGTTCGAATAATGAAATCCAGAACATTGTTTGAAATACGATTGCTGCGATTCTACATAGGGATAGTCATTATCCACTTTCGTAATTTGAATTAGACAAATGCATTCATAGCGAAGAAAGCCAACCATTCTTTATCAAATACAAAGGCTGACAAAGTTAAATGCGAAATAACTCTCTTAAGACTCGAAAATAAAACACCACAGAGATAATTAAGCAGGCGGCTAAGATTTGGATACAACTTAAAGCAGTTAATTTTTGGCTCTATGTCATGGATAAAAACTGTAGGTATATAATCAAATAAATACAAACTCCAGAATCAAATCTATTACAGCAAACTGAACTACACAATACTTTAGAATTCCATTGAATTAAAGCTTTCAACAACATTCGAAATAGAGCGACTTTGCATAATCAAAATTGCGGGATATATAGCATTTACATAGATATTTTTACAATTACTTACCCTATTAATTACTAACACTCCACTCAAACGTATATTAACTGGCCATTTCCATATTTAATTAAAACAGAACACACCGCGTATACAAATTTGCTCGCACTCAACCGACGGAAATGATTTTCTTCTTCTTAACAAGTATGCGGCATTTAACCATGAACTGCTTTAGGTAAAAGTGTAAAAGGTTTTTACGTAAATATTTTCAACCGAAACAACAAATGGTAGCTTAACTATAACTAAACGATTATATATTTAATTAAACTAATACGCGAATGCTAATTTTAACTTTCAAGATATAGACAAAAAAGCTTAATTCAGAAATTGTTTGAATAAAAATCATGCTGACGTCAAGAGACAAAAATGTATATGGCAATACAGTTTTAAAGTCAAAAACTACCAAGTGTACATTCAGCAATCTTCATTCAGTACGGGAGTACAATTCCAAAAATGTCGGCACCTAAAAAGCGCTCCAAGTTCAATCCTCCAAGCTCAGCTAGTTCTGACAGGTAAATTAAAGAGATTTTTTTGCCATCTTGGTTCATTCAAATTTGAGCAAGTTGGCTGGATCAAACTGGATTGTGAGTTTAGTGTGGAGTGACCAAAAGACTACCCCAAGAAGTAGAGCTTGTTTTTACACGCATTCACGCATCGCATTAGTTGAAACTGAAATCGTGTGTTGTGAGCCTGTGCATAAGCAGCTGAGACAGTTTTAATTGGACAAAAAACTTTGAAAATTAATAATTTTTGTGGATTTAACGATTACAATACTGTGTAAATTAATATAAAGACGTGTCCAGAAGATGCCGTCGCTTGGGCTGAGGAGTCACATGTAAATTTCCGCTTTACTTTTTGTATGACGGAGTGGCCTAATTTGCTCTTGATGAATGATTTTTAAAAAATTAATATGTTTTCAGGTGTTAACGCAAAGTTATGTTTTAATTGTCTAACAGAGGCTTTATAATTTTTTGATTATTTCAAATATTCCGTATGTTTGCATGAAATACGAACTTCGAGTAGAAAGTCTGATTTACCATTGCCATAACCATGCTCGAAATCAGCATGTGTCATTTTGTCATTACTCCGCGATTTTGGCTTTTTATTGCATCTCCGATTTAATGAGGTCTTGAAATAATGGAGCCAAGGTAACTTCCAATTTCCTGCTTCAAAATATATTTTGGATCAACTGGAAAACAATGATTAATACTCGTGGCAATGCAATGACCCGGCTTACAAAGAAATTGCCATGCGGCATGCTAGTCGGAAGTTCTAAAAATATCAAAATACGATTTATACAATTTTCGGTGTAAAAACCTGCGGAAATGTCTTCTTGTTGGTTGATAATGTGTGCGTTAAATTGCCGGCTGTGGGATACGTCGTCATTCAGATGATTAAATTTACTGAAAACATGTCTCCGGTCTTATGACATTAATAATCTGCTCAAGCCAACATTGATGTTCTTATGAAGATTCTTCACGTCTATGTAAATTGCCAATCGATATACCTATGAGTTTGCCTCAGTAAAATGTACCTAAAATATTAATAATTTTAGAAATTAATCTATTAGAGATAACAGACGGCGGCTCTAGATAAATCTGCAGTATTTGGCCTTCAAACAGAAGAACGAAGTTCTGCAAAAAATGTATGAGCTGTTCCCTATTTTAATGCGAAGCCAGTAATTCACTTAATCGTTGGCTCTCTTGAGAGTTTTCAGATGTGTTCAATAGGAACATTTAATTATTAACGAATTGCCTTTGATAACTTACGTCGTGTATGAGGAGAAATTTTGAAATAGATCTCTGATTTGGATTTCGTAAGTAGGCAAAAAAATTGTTAGGTCGTAAAATCGTTTATCACTCAAATTTATGTCATACGGTTGATTATATAAGAAGTTTTTTTTAATTAAAATAATACCAATTATGTTTTGATATCATTATGCATAGATGTTCAAATATAGGCAGCTAATTTCTATCGAGTTAGTAGCAAATCTTCTATCTCAAGGCCATCGGAAACAGGTTTTACTTTTACCTGGAGAAACAACTTTGACTTTAAAATTTTTTATTAATAAATAAAACTCGTTTTTTGTTTATCATTAGAATGCGTTATAAGTCAATGAAATATTACATAACGAATAAAGTTTTTGTCGCTCAACCAATAACAATGCAATAAATTCGGAACAATATAAGTTTTATCTGTATCTACTTACGGTGTTCTGTAAATATTCCGGCAATGTAAGAAATGTTATTTGAGTGAAATATTTCAAACTAAGTACATCATAAGCATAAAATTGTTCGAATTGTTGTTCCTTTCCCGTAGTCCAATTGAATTTAGTCTGTGGTAATTATTTATTGCTAGTTCGATTTTTTTTACTCGGTTGGTTTGGAAGGATGGGAAGATACACGTCTTTTTTGTACTGGGGACTTTAGTGGCCCGTTGTACGCTCCCTACTCGGCAACTCAGCCAAGTAATCCAACTAATCCCCATAACCAATTGTATAACTAATTTGTATCCCAATTTCTTTACTTCTGCTAGATCTTCACAGAAGTACGTTCCCAAGATTCTGAGTCTTCTTTACGTTAAATTCGAGCATTGCCCAAAATCGTTTAATACGGTCTCGTCTTCTTCACTGCACAGGCTGGAGCTCGTTACTCCTGTCTTTTTGTCATGAGCCCTTAATCGTGCATGCTCTTTTTCATGCCTTGTTCAGCTTGGTAATCTTTTTTGATTCCTGTAAAGAGTTCACCAAAACTACTTGTTGATTTAATTCAGGTTGACTTTAATGATATTAGGTCTGTTCCCGTACTTCTGCAGCTGCAGCTGGCTGCAGTTTACTTATTAATATGGTGGGGGTGAAATTATTTCAGTAAGGGAACAACCAGCTGCAATTTTCTGAAAAAGCAGATTTATTTTGGAGAAAAAAATCTTTTCCTATATATGGAAACTAAACAATCACAGTTCTTCCTTATAGGCTACTACACTTCCTTAATTCGACGCTTAACTTTTAGGATGTAAAACTCTAAAAAGGATTCACAAATTTCAAATTCACTCAATTGACGTTTGGGCAGTTGTCACTTTGACAGAAAGAAGATTTTTAAGCATATTGCAGCTGCTCAAAGTTGCTGCAGAATTCTTAAATTTTCAGCAGCAGGGGAAGTTGTGACGAAGATAAAATCTTCTTGGAGAAGTGAATACGGGAACACTTCTCTGCAGATTTCTGCAAAGCACTTATAAGGTCTGTTCACGTACTTCTGCAGCTGAAAGTTCCTGAAAAATTAGAAGAATGCCAATATAACCTCAAAAATAAACTAGTCAGGTATTTTACATCAGTCGGTGACAGTAAGGAAAAGTAAGGCAGTATAAAGCTACTGCAAATTCCTGAATTTTCCTAAAGGTGGGGAAGCGGTGACGTCAGCAAAAATCTGCTGTCAAACAGTACGAAAACGACTTTCTGCATTTTCCCTAGCAGGAATTATAATTCCTACAGGTACGTGAACAGACCTATAATCTCTGCAGGTACGGGAACAGACCTATTGTTAACTTCACGTAACTTGGATTTTCTTGTAACTTGATCTTTCTCTAAGATGAACTAAAATTGACGGCAGATGGTTTTTAACCGTCTGACCGGGCATAACTTCGTAACGCGTGGACCGATTTTAATGATTCTTTTTTTTTTTTTTGGGTACAGTAAGTTCACCGATTGGTACCATATCAAAAACAATTTTTGGTAGGGTGGGGGTGAAACCTAACTTTGTAACGCGTGGTCCGATTTGGATGGTAATTTTTTTGTTGTACAGAGTCTGATCCCCCATTGCTAATAGGAGAAACAAATTTGACCTATGGTGGAGGAAGGTGTAGTCTAAATTCGTAACGCGTTAGTGTTAGTGGGGTTGGGGTGGGGGACCTAACTTTGTAACGCGTGGACCGATTTGGATGGTTCTTTTGCTGTTGTATAGCGTGTGATCCCCCATTGCTAATAGGAGAAAAATTTGGTCCTATGGTGGGGAAGGGGAAGGAGTACTAACTTCGTAACGCGTGGACCGATTTCGATGATTCCTTTTATGTTCGGTAGAGTATGTTCCTTGATTAATACCATGAAAAAAAATTTTTAGTGGAATGAAGGTGGGGTAGGAGGTTAAACCTAACTTTTTAAGGCGTGGACCGACTTGGATGGTTCTTTCTTCGTTGTATAGAGTAGAAGACACTAAAAAGTGAAAAATAAAATAGTTTTTAATTTTATATCTATTACAACATTTTGAAGGCGGTGCAAATTAAACAAATAAAGCAACTACAGAACCACAATTGAAGGTAATAATACTACCTGAATGTTTCAGTTCACGGGATCATAAGAAAGTTGTAGTTGTTCGGTTTGTTTGATTTGCATCGACTTCAAAATGTCGTAATAGATATAAAATTAAAAATTATTTTATGCTTTTCAGCGCTTTTTGTGCAGTCGGTTCAACTTTTTTTTAAAAACTGGATTTATTTTTCGCTTAAGTTAGCCCTTTTATCGATTAGATTACGAAAAAAAATTTAAAAAGTTGATGAGATGTCATAAAAGAAAATTATACAGACTTATTTCTAAAAAGTCGTTTTTTTAACATTTAAAGCTCTGAAACTATTATATTGAGATTTTGGATTTTGATTTTGTTTGATTTTGGATTTTGGTTGATATTGGGATTTTTTAGAAATATTGAATTGAGATCATTTTCGCCGCCGTCGCCATGAAAAAAAACATTTTAAAAAAAATCATAAAGATCAGTCTAATTTTGGATTTTTTATCGCCACGGTTTTTCGTAAATTCTCTATTCTTTCTCCCTATGGATCAGGTACAACCAGACTTGATAAAGCTTGGACTTGAAGTCGATGCATTTTGATTTTTAAACGCAATAATTTCCAATTGTAAATCTTGTCAAAAGCATGATGTTTTGGCTGAATTTATTGAATAACTGCGAAAAAAGTCAACAGTTGTTACTTCAATAAGTTTTCAAAAGCAGTAACACAAGTTTATTTGTCGCAGAAGTACTCACATGAAAACTTTACAGAATCTGTAGATCTTGATTTTAGTTTAACTAATCTAGAACGTATAATTCAAAAAAAATTCCCGTAGTTACAAGCGACAATCTTAGGATAAATATTTTTTACATTTCTTGAGCGTACAGTTCATAAAAAATAATAGAATCATTGTAGCCCTTAGGTATTTCCCTCGTTTAACAGATTCGATTATATATACTCACTTGCTTGATTAGAAAACTTTCAAGAGCAGCCTTAAAAAACGCATAGGGTACACGGTCTAGCGTGGGAATTCAAAAAAGACAAAATGATTCCGAAGAACGTTCACCCCTACGTTGGGATCAATTACGAACTTATTGTCTTGGATTTCTCTTGCTATAGTCGAGCACGATTCCGTGTCCCGTACTGAGTCAATACGACAAGCCAAAGATTTGTAATATAATTCCCTTTTTCTTACACAAAGGAGTTTATAAGATTTATTGGCACTAATGCAGTATCTCCTGGCAATACGAGAGCTATACATACGATGACTGTTTAATTAAATTCAGTAGATTTTCAATAGCATTATCTATGTTTCCCTCATTTCCTTCCATACATTATCGATCTATTTTCCGTTGGTATTCGTCTACACTTTAGAGATTCCAATTTTGATAATAATTTCAATTCTTTTCTCCCCGAACCGAAGAACAAATCTTACTACTTAAGTAAGATCAGAGAAATTTTGGACCCCCACTTCAAACCTGCCAACTTGTGCAAGCAGACTAACAGTACAGCCATTTTATCATTGATTGACAAACCATTTCCACCCACATACGTGATATTTCCCTTCAGGTCTCCTGCCGTTCTCCCATTCAGTATACATAAACCAAAATCATCACACAACACTAAGAATTGTTGCCTTGCCATTTACAACCTGATTTGCTGAGTATCTATAATTCTTGTATTCATTAATAATAGTTCATCTCGAAACGCTTGTTTATCACCCAGTCTCACATTTAAATCTCCCAGAACTTTGTCAGTTTACAAAAATGACAAAATCAGACTCCCACTTCAAGCAATTAATATGCGCTGGCACTAAGATCATACTCTCAGAATAGAGGTTCAGCTTTATACAAGGATAATTAAAAATACGAATGCCGTTTTATACCTAAAACCATCCTCCAATTGCTCTTCCATAGCTGTAGTTTTGAGTCGCATACATTCAACATAAAGCCACCAACAAATTTCTCGGAATTTTAATAATCCTTATTTGTTATGTGAGTCTCAAAAAACAAATTATATCCGAATTTTTCTCTCTCAAGTTCCGGCCAAAACCATGCTAACGCATCAAAGGGTTGTCCCCTAGGATTTGGCCACATCGTATAAAAAAAAACCCTTGTGGGGCATGGGGTGAGGGAAAACCTTCACCCGATTCGAGACAACGATTGCAAGTAGAGCTACAAATTAAAGTAGATTCCGAACCACTGACATTTTCTCTGCAACCCCCATAACCTTTTTATCGTAGTCTGTTCCGGTTGTCAGCAAAGCAGAAAACAACCATGAGTCGCCGTAGGTAGAATTCGAATCTGGGGCTTCCGTGGGATTTTAAAATTGAAACATAAAAAAATATTCACTCCGTCTCTGGGCTGTTGTCTAGCTCGCATCAATGCAAAAACAAGACATTCAAGCTTTCTCACTCCCCTTACCCTAATTTCCTTTCGGACAAAGCCATGCTAACGCATCAAAGGGTTGTCCCGTGCGCTTTGGCATATCGTATAAAAAAAACTTGTTCTTCAAACCCGCAATATTCTACGAAATAATTCTAAACTGTTCCCACTCGCAACTTTGTAATTCATTAGGTCTGTCTGTTTACTTTTGTGTGTAAAACGTGGCTAAAAATTAAGTAAAAATCGTTCTTCTGGTGGAGGGGATGAGAATGAGAAAAGGTCTGTTCACGTACTTTTTGATAAAAATTTTAAATAGGAGAAGTTACCAAATACCAAGAGTACGTGAACAAGTTTGAGTAGTCTTGGACAAAAACTAATGCAATAACTGTCAAAGTGACAATTAGTGGCTTTATAACAAAGCTTAACAAAAGTACTCAACTTATTTCTTCGGGTAAATTTGGACTAACATTTTTAAGTAGGGGAAATGTTACGTCAGCAAATTTTCCCCCATTTCATGAGTACGTGAACGCGTTTGGGTAAAAATATCATAATGCATTTACCCAAAACTAAGTACGTGAACAGACCTAAAGTTAGCAGACGCTTTTTGGGTAAGTTTATGCCTACTGAAGAACTGTCAAAAGTAAATTTTAGTGCAAAGATTAGTGCGTTTACAAAAAATCGTAAAAATAAATAAAAATTAATAACAATTTACTGATAAAGTTAATAGTTCCCCGAGCTTATTTAAATCTTTATTTATAAGCTGTGACTTGCCAAACATCAATTAGCTGTTAGTTGTCAACCATACAAAACGAAGAAGGTTTTGTGTAAAAACTTTCGAGTAAACAGACAGACCTATTATTTCATTCCTGCTTATTAAAATTCTTAACCGGCTTACCATCATTAAACGAATCATTACAAATATTGGCAAACTCACTGTTTTGTTATGAGCCAAAGTTCAGGGGACAACCTGGCTGGCCGGAAGGGAATTAGGGTAAGGGGAATGAGGGAAACTGAATGTCCTTTTTTTGTATTGCTGCGAGCTAGACAACAACTCAGAGCCGGAGTGTATTTTATTTTAATTTCTTATTAAAAACTCACGGGGGAAGGGTGATCTTGCCACTCCCCCTACTGATCCAACTCCGTTTTACCTAATTTGATAGACGCAAATACTCCATTCCCCTTTCTGCTCAGACTTGTTTAAAATGTCCCTGACTTCATGTTTCTTATTAAATAATCGAATAAATATATGGTCAGCTGGTTTCATTCTCTCCATTAGCATATTGCTGCTTAGTGTAAAATGATGACTTTCAATAGTTAACTTATCGTCTAGTACCAAAATAAAGAGAGCATTTCACAAGCCAAAATATGTTATTTAATGACTGTGACCGGCTTTTATCATACAGGTTATCACATATATATTAATTTCCCATTTATAGATTAAGCGTAATTAAACTCTCATAAAACCTCAACGAGAAAATTAATTATAGATTTCGTCGTACTCCAAAAATAAGTACTTTTCGTGCACTGGAATGGAAAGTTTTGCTTTGTCATGAATAGTCGTCCTTGACACAATGGTATCATTACACTAACTGGGGCCTTCACATTAATTTTTTATTAAGTTGTTACAATTTTAAACTAATGTGTCTAACAGCGATTGGGAAGACGAGAAGATCAATAAACTGAAAACTTCGACGAGTAAATCATTTTCTCTTTTTAAAAGGAATTATGTATAGTAACGAAAATGTTAAGCAATCAATTTATTAATTATACATACAGTGAATAATACAGAGAACACCAAACGATAACTTTATTTTGTCCTGTTCTTAAGTTGTTTTAAAGTTTAATAACATCCTCACATCATTGTGCAGAAATTGTAATTGGTAATGAAGTTTGACTAAAATAAACTCTTGGAAATTATGTACAAATGTGATTTAGTAGAGTTCCAACATTATCTGAGGACTAGGAAAATGGGCGCTGTCAAGTGAGTCTACCCGTCTTTTGTTTCAGTCCAACGGTCTTATTGTGGCAAACGAATAAACTAGAATTAATTAGCATATTTTTATTGATTGCTCGATTGTGCAAAATTTAATTCGTTTTCCAAAATAAAGCCTGTGCAATTAATATTTAATTAACTTAACCATTAAGCCTGTTATCTGTGATGACTTAAATTGTCTTCAGCTATAGATAAAAACATCGTTTTTCGTATTGATGCATTTTGCTTTTGTATGTCTTGCATTTTCATCTTTTCTATTAATTTTTTATTTTTATCATTTCGTTTCCTTTTACAAATCAAATGATGCAGTCTGTGTGGTTTTCAATCTTTTAGACTAACGTGTGGCAAATTAACTCTCTACTAATGTACTAATGTCCTCACAAAGCACTTGTATAAACTGAAATATCATTAAATACTTTTACAGTGACGATCGCCCTGACTTGGCAGAACCCTTATTCCTTGAACATGGGATAATAGATGATTTTAATATTGGGGACTATTGCTGTCCAGCATCCCCTACAACAGTCCCGGCCAAAACTTCTCGCTCGAATTCCTCCGATTCTCCAGTGAGATCAATATCTCGAGTGAGTAGACAGCGACAACGAACTACCTCGATGAATCAAAAAACGTCTGCCAATCCTACAGAATCAATTATTCGTGCTAATAATAGGACAATTTACACTGCCGGTCGACCGCCATGGTACAATTGTGCCGGACAACAGGTTGAACCTTTCGTAATTGGTAATTGCTTAATTAATTTTTTTTTTACCTATTTTGTCTTAATAGAAAAATAACAAATTATATTTTAGGTATTTGCGGAGGAAGCGCTTCAGGTAAAACAACTGTTGCGCAGAAAATCATTGAAAGTCTTGACGTCCCTTGGGTTACATTGCTATCTATGGACTGTTTTTACAAGGTAAAGAATTGTATGCTTTGGAATCCACGTTTTAAATTTAAAATCTAAAATTATCCAGGTAATGAATGAGAAACAGCACGAACAGGCCTTAAAAAATGAGTACAATTTTGATCATCCTGATGCTTTCGACATAGATCTTATGCTAAACGTACTTACAAAACTGAAGGAAGGACGTAAAGTAGAAGTTCCCATCTATAATTTTATAACTCACTCAAGGGAAACTCAAACCGTAAGTGCATTGAATTTTGCGAATAAATATTTCAAAATCCAATTACCTGCAGAAAACGATGTACGGTGCAAATGTTATAATTTTTGAAGGAATACTCGTTTTCCACAACCCGGAAGTACTTAAACTGCTTGACATGAAAATTTTTGTTGACACCGATGCAGATATTCGTTTGGCTAGACGACTAAGACGGTAATAAATTCTGCAAATTTAGTTAAATTTTTTTCATTTAATTATTGTTAAACATTTTCACCAATAGTGACATATCTCAACGAGGTCGAGATTTAGAAGGTGTACTTAAACAGTATTCAACAATGGTGAAGCCATCCTACTGCAATTATATTGCCCCAACTATGGCACACGCCGATATTATAGTTCCTCGGGGCGGCGAAAATAAAGTCGCAATACATTTAATTGTTCAACATGTTCACACACAACTTCAATTGGTAAGAATTTCGTTAAAATTTTTCATAAAAAATTACATGTTGATATCGAACTAAAGATTCGTACTAGCCTCTTTTCTGCTGAACTCTACTAACTGAAGTTTTTAATGGGTCACATCTATGCCGATTGAAAAAAATTATCAATGAGTTTCAGCTTCCGCAAAGAATTGCCCTAACAACATTTGCAAAGGCTCGCTTAAGATCGAAAAAACTGCTACAATTGAAATCCCTTATTCTCGCACCTTGTTCCATTCATTTAATGTCCAACTTAGAGCAGTTACACAAAAATGATCCTTGCGAACGCTACTCTGTTCTCTGTTTACGAAATCGCAGATCATAATATGTTCATCCAACTGGGTACTTTCTTCTCATATTGATGACTGGGCGCTGCGTCAAGCAAATTAAGACTCTATCGATATGGACTTTCAACTATTGTCTATTGCGGCTCATGTTAAGGATTCGGTCTCTCGCCGTGCTGAGGTCGTGATTTTGCCAGACCTTCCTCTTTCGCAGAGGGATATTTCTGCTGTCCGTTTGTGAGTGAACGGTGGGTCTATTTCTTACGGTACGGGGTGATACCTTAGCTGGCCCTGGGCCGCATACGTATTCCTGACTCCTTCCTCCTTGCTTCTTCGGGCATTCATGCTTTGGCTTGCTTGCTTTTTCCTATTAATAATGCTATTGCGGTTGAACCCATTGACGCTAATTGTGATTCTGTCCCACATTATCCATCATCTAAGATCTTTACCCTAAGAGCTGCATAGCAGCCCAAGATCTTCTTTCTTTATCTTTTGTCTTGATCTGCCTACTACTAACGGTGATGTACTGAAATATGTCACATTGAGGAGTGGGTCCGACTTATCATTCTGTTGTGAGCACCTAAACTGCGGGCACCACACATCACATGTTCTCACCCTTAAAATTGACTGTTCTGCCTGCTCTCTTCAATTCTATCACATACTTTTGCCCAGATGACATTATTTCACATGAATTCGTTTACCACCAGAGGCGTTCTAATGCTGACCTCCCCAACTATGACTTTTCATTTTCTCCCCGTGATAGTCTAATCAATGTTCCAAAAAACTAAGGTGATTTCCTACTTTTTGCTACAACGTTGTCGCTCTTACGTGGCTGCACCATAACGTTAATGACGCGGAGTTTTCTGTAGAGATATATATGGCGATTCTGATGCCCGCGGATGGCGTTCTGATCGCCTGCAGGGCTGATTTGAATTATAGCATTGAGCGTATAGCTCACTTCTTTGCCCTCTCGAAACATGTATTTACTCTGTTGCTTGTCTGCTAATCTGATTTCCAGACTAGATTTTCTTTTATGATATAGCCAAAGCCCAGGGGACAACTCTATGTTGCGTTAGCAATTCTTTGCCAGGAAGTTAATGAGGGAACATGAATGGCTTGTTTTCACGTTGCTGCGAGCTAGTGGATTTTTCTTTAAATTTTATTTTAAAAACTCACGGGAGACCGAGGCTTGAGCCCTGGAACCATGACGTGGTTATAGTGTCACTCATCCATCGATCCAACTCCGCCTCCAAATGTAAATGATCTCTCTTTTTATGATGTGTTCATTGAATCTATTGATTATGTTTTTGTTCAGTTTAATCCGGAGGAGGTCGTTTAGTACGCGACTTCAATGTATGTTGTGAAGACATATATATTCCTTTGGACGGCCTTGCAGCTCATGAATTTAATTTTTTGGATCTCTGTGATTAGGATAGTGAACAAATTAAATAGGCAACTTGATTTGATTTTTACCTCTGAATCTAATAACACCTGAATCGCACCATCCTCCGCTATTCATCTCCTTTTGTTATGAGAGTGTTTAAGTGAAGCACGTTTTTCGTATAACTTTAGAAAGACTAACTATTGTAAATTCAGAAGTAAATTATGCTCAATGGATTTCTGACGTTAATATTGCTTTGTTTTAAGAAAAGGTATATGAGAGTATAGTCGCCTGCGTGCTCTATGTCTTACTCAGAATGTGGAAACAGTAATCCTCCCGACATCTGTAACAAATTTCCTTTATTCGTTCGTTTGGCTCGGCCGATTTTGTGCCAAATTGTAATAACTTTGAACAATTTACTGACCATTCTTGTAGACTTGAGCCAGTGCCTGTGATCAGCAAGGTGTCTATTCTTCGTCACAATGGTCTCTAGCTACTCTTCGGATGCAGATGGCATCTCGATCGCGTTGCTAAAGGCCTGTTCGGGCGCATTTTTGTGGATATTTGCCGAAATTGTGGAAGAATTTTTCTATTTTACATGTTCATAAAAAAGGACGTAGCAACAATATAACTAATTACAGGCCGATTGCCAAATTCTCTTCTATTCCGAAGCTATTGGAGTTAATTATATACTCATATCTCTCTATGTGTTGTAAGGCTTTGATTTCTAATAATCAAGATGATTTTGTGCCGGGAAGATCTACCGGGTTTCGAAAGGGGTCTACAGACTGACTTCAGCAAAGCTTATGATAGGCTTAATCATTTCAAGTTACGCAAGCTTGGCCCTCTACTCTCATCCGTTTGTTTCAGTCGTATTTGATTGATAGAACATCTAAATTTTCGCAATTTAAATTCAAGATTAATCAGGGCGACTCCTGGTATTCCACAGGGCAGTCATCTTGGGCCCTTGCTTTTTTATTTCAACTGTTGAGCATTGGTTACCTTCTAAAAAGCTGTAACGTTTAATATATTCAGATGAACATTTTCAACAAGCATTGGAGATGCTGGCGATTGTGTCCAGACGGGGTTAATACAACTCCCATTATTACTTCAATCGACCTTGTTCTACAGAGTGGCCAATTACTGGAAAACCGGGTAAAGTCAGGCAATCACTTAACAAGGGAGCGCAAAAAAGACAAATGGGCGTTTTTGTACGCTTCTGGAATTCTGAACTCTTGTTAGTGCAGTGTTGCAATAAAATTATTTGAATGTGAAACAACTACACAGCCTTGGAGCTCTTCCTACTTTCGTTTTTCGGACAGATGAGTAAAATTTCGAGAATCCTTCTTAAGTAGAACTATATGAATCTGCAACAGACTATTATCATTACATTGACGCAGAGATCTTTACTGTATAACCTTATGAAACGAAGATCAAAATTGTGTCCGCCTGTCTAATTAAAATAATTCCTTCAATTTCGTGTTATCGAAAGTGCCAATCGACATAAAAAAAACTATTTTGTATCTGCTTAGCTTATTAATGCGATCTAACGTTCTTATATTTATTTACTAGCTAAAAGCATTCATTCATACATTACAGAGAGGTTTTAAACTACGGGAAACGTTGGCTCAGTCATATATCGGCCAACCTATGCCAGAATCCCTACAAATGCTGCCGTCAACTCCTCAGGTTCGTACAAATAATCGGATTTTATATGATATCTTTGACATTTATGTATGCGTAGATTAAAGGACTACATACATTCATTCGCAATAAGAACACATCTCGTGATGAGTTTATTTTCTATTCCAAAAGACTTATTCGTCTAGTCATTGAGTATGCTCTAAGTCTGTTCCCCTTCAAGGATGTAACTGTTGAGACTCCTCAAGGTGTTTCATACACAGGTATGTGCACTTAATAATCTCTCTCTAATTTCTCTTTAATATTTATATGATTTATACTAGGCAAGCAATTAGGAAGCAAGAAGATTTGCGGTGTGTCAATTCTTCGGGCGGGTGAAACAATGGAACAGGCCGTATGTGATGTGTGCAAGGACATAAGAATCGGAAAAATTCTTATCCAAACAAATCAAATTACTGGAGAACCAGAATTATATTATTTACGACTGCCAAAGGACATCAAGGATTACAAAGTAATTTTAATGGACGCCACTGTCGCTACTGGAGCTGCCGCTATGATGGCAATACGTGTACTCCTGGATCACGATGTTTCAGAAGAAGACATCATTCTTGCTTCCCTTCTCATGGCTGAAATTGGGGTCCATTCGATAGCCTACGCGTTTCCAAATGTAAAGAATTCAAATTTGTTTACAATATTTTACAGTATTTTGTTGTTTTAGGTGAAAATAGTTACGTCAGCACTTGATCCAGAAATAAATGACAAATTTTATGTCATCCCTGGTATTGGCAATTTTGGTGATAGATATTTTGGAACAGAACCATCTGAGGAATACCTCTCGTAGTCGCAAAGAAATCCGAACAAAACTAGTTCGTCTTACAATAAAGAGAGTATTCAAAAAAACCCTTCGCGCAATGTCTCAGTTACTTTAAGTAGTTGTAATTATCGATTATGCCTTGAGAGAATTTCTTTCTTAAATTAAGAAGAATATTTCAGTCGAATGTCATCTATAGTCTAAGTCCAAACTAATTTATATTTTATTTACGTTATTTGTAAATGTATTTTATTTTCTTAGAAAGAAAGACAACAAGAACGATGAATTGTGTTTGCCGTTAAACGAAGAAAGGCGGAAGTAACCTTACAATACCAGGTGTACAAGTATGAAATGCGGATTCGGAAAACTGATGACGCACCAATGTAACTAAAGGAGAAGTGCTACCGTGTATATGTCGTGTGTGTGAGAATGGCAATTTTTTGTTCTGCGGCTGGGTCTATGCTATCAAATTTGTTTGCTTTTTACTACACATTTCCCACTTAGTGTCTTGAAGTTTTAGCAGATAATATTTAGCCGAGAAGAGCTTTGCCAGAATTGAAAATACTTTTCTAATCGCCTGCCTTGCGCTTATGAGATTGTATGCATGGGACCCTCACACTAGCTTAAAATTGTCACGATTTTCTGAGCTTATTTCTCCTTTAGTTACTCGTAGGTCTGGTATAAAGATTTGACATATGTTTATGGCATTTTGGTGTGACATCAATAACTGCCAAACGTGCATAAGTGATAAACTGAATAGCATTGTTTTGCTGTGTTCAATACGTCGGAATTTGTGCCATATGAAGAGCATTCGCGGACAGCGTTACTACTAAGGGCAAACGATCATGGGCAGACCGGGGCGCAATCTCCACATCGACCGCAAGACCGAATCGCTTTGGCAGGAAGACAAGGCTCTGTGTTTGGTGCGACCAGAGGGATGTGGTCTATTATGAGCTGCTCAAAGCTGATGAAACGGTTAATGCCAATCGCTACCAAGAACAATTGATCAAATTGAATCATGCGCTGTGCAAGAAACGACCAAAATATCAAAAAAAAACCAACACAAGGTGAGTATTCTTCACAATACTCCGTCACGTACGGCAAAACTGGTTCGCGACACGTTGGAAGCACTCAATTGGGAAGTGCTAGCCCATGCGGCTTACTCGCCCGACTTGGCTCCTTCCGATTACCGCTTGTTTGCATCGATGGGACACGCTGAGCAGCGCTTTGGTTCGCACGGCGATGTAAAAAAATAGCTCAATAAATGGTTCGCGGGAAAGGAGGAAGAATTTTACTGGCGTGGTATCCACGACTTGCCCGAAATATGGAAAAAATGTATAATTAGCGATGGAGCATACTTTGAATAAACCACCTGTCGTCATTCTTCTTAATTTCATGTGTTTTCCGCATTTCATACTTGTAAACCTGGTAGATCCTAATACCAAAAATAAAATGGTAATAACGAAAAGTCCAAAGAATATCAAGTTGAATTTCCGAATGAGCTTGCAAACTCAAAAAGTTTTCAGTTGGCTTCATAACTCTTACAAAAGGGGGCTTATATTTTGATACATAATTTGGGAGCAATCGCAACTCACCAAATTTATGTTCCTTAATTTTCTGGGATAGAAATATTGCGTTAATTGTTTTGTACGATTAAATGAAAAATCCCATTGCTACCAGGCTTAGTTTTATACAACACTTATGTTTGCGGCAAGAAAGGATCGCGCCAGAGAAGATCCCGAAGAGCTAACCTAAATAATCTGCGCTGGACGGCCTCACAAAAGTGCAAAAGAGGAGCCTAGTTAAATAGGGATCATCAACCTCCTTGAACCACCTGCTCACCACAAAACCCACGTAGTTCTCGAAGGATAGATGAGAATTCAGGACTACTCCCAGGTCCTTGACAATATCTAGCCTACTCAGGACAACGTGCGTCCAAGGAGTAGTCAAAGAGGATGGGCAAGTTGCCGCAAGTCGGTTAAAAATGATGAAGAGGAGAGGACCGGGAATGCTACCCTGAGGTACCACGGATGAAACAAAAATTTCGTTGGATAGGGGACCACGGAACAAAAGAGTGCGACCGGACAAGCCAATCACCGAAAAGTGGTGGAAAACCAAGCAAATGAAGTTTTTAAACAAGAATCTTGTGGTCAATTTTGTTAAAGACCTTGCTAAAGTCACTGAATGTGCAGTCAACCTGAAAGCCTGACTCAATTAGAGGTAAACAGTGATGCACGAATTCGAGCAAGTTGGTGGTGGTAGACTTACCCTTAATGAAGCCATACTGAAAACAGCCAATCAAGGGTCTGCAATGAAAACGGAGCACGTCGCTGATTAAGGCGTCGAACACCTTCGCAACATGACACAAGTTGGCAATGGGTCTGTAGTTGGAGATGTCAGACGCCCTTCTTTTAAAGAGGAATTATCACAAGGTCCTTCCAAAACAAGGGGAAACGGTTACAACGTAGAGACATTTTAAACAGATAACAAAAAACAGGGGAAATCGATGAACAGCACTTTTTCAAGAAAGACGAAGAGATACCATCGGGGCCACACTAATCCATCGGGCAAATTCGAAACGTATTCAGCGATCGTGGCGTCGTCAAAGACTAAGTCAAGGGAAGTGCGAGGAAGCGTGGTATGGGTAAAATCTGTAAAAACAGCATCACAGAACGAAGTAAGAAAAAAATCGGCAACAAAGTTAGCCACGACATTGGGGTCATTACTTCCGAGATTGCCTGAGAGAGAAAGGTTAGCCGTCGCAATTTCGCTTGGAGTTAATAAATCTCCAAAACTGTATAGGACTGGAATACAGAATGTAACGAATGTTGGTCAGAAATCTGTTGTAGGTCGTGTGCAAATCGCGAGAGTACTGAAGGTAAAGGTCGTAAGCCTGGTAGTTCACGTCGCCCCTGGGGAACGGGGGAACCAGAAGAGGAGACCGGTACACATTGGGTAAAGCATGTATAGAGGACGTTATAAAAACTGCAGACAGCCTGATCGATGTCGGACTCGGCGAATGCATTTGCCCAATCATAGCCCAGGAGCCAGTCGTTGAGGACAGAGAAGTCAGCTGCCTTGAAAATAAAAGAGTAGCCGCCAGGTGAAGGAGAGAAGCAGTCAAAACATAAGAGAACTTGGAGTGCAGGGTGATGGATGGACTCCGGGATTAGGGGAGACCAGCAACAACTCTCACAACAAGCCACCAGGGTGGGTCGGGAAAACAAGTTCCAGCAACCTTCCCCAGTCATCATAGACGTCACTGCACTACGTAAGACCCAGGAAGGACAGGACATGCTGGGGGGCACACGAAAGGGAAGGTAGCAGCTCTTCAATCTCGGAAGATTGAGTTCAGCCCACTGTGGGAAGGTTGAAGTCAACAAAAACTTCATTGGAGGGCAGCAGGACATCGCTCAAGCGATTCAAATACACCTGAGAGTGAGCAAGGCGGACAGTGAAGATGTATAAGCTTCTCTGAGGAAACTTAAGGGTGACGCATTGATGCTCAAGGTCACCAGAACTCGCAACCTGCGCGATCAAGCAAGGGATGACGGATCTAACAGCGCAAAGCACCCCACCGCCAACCATAGCACACAGATCGGAGTGGCGATCACGCCGAAACACCTCTAACATAGGTCCAAAAAGCTCGGTGCCGGAAATTCTGATAAAGTTCTGTTTTTCGAAGGCGTCCAGCAGTTAACCTTTGGTGCTGCTGTTGACGAGTTGTTGAGTTAAGTTCGGAATTTTTAATAAAAATTTTTGAAAATTTTCTCGGGTCATGTGTTTAGTTTGTACATGTGTTGTGGTTTCATATTTCAAGTTCACTTTTCAGTTGTGGAATTCTTAATGGAAAAAATAGAGTTTGATGTGCAAATAAAAACGAGCTGTAAGTGAACGAAAAAAACAGCACAGTGGGAACGAACTGAATACCAAAGGGTAGACTCGGTCAATTTATAGTAATTCCACCATCGAGTACAAGGGTCCATTTGCGGTACGATAAGGCTTTTAACAAACGCAATTTTTGTACAATTCACCTAAAAAACGCAAGCACTAGTTGCTTGCCTGAACTGTCCACGAATACTCCGAATTAAGTAAATAATATAATACTTGAGGACCTTAAATAAATTAAACCTTTTTAAGTTGTCTTTATTTCTATAAAAACTTTGAAATAAATCGATAAATAAGAGCCAAAAACAAAACTATTAACGCACATCCAACACAATAAGCTTCTAGTCCCTTTTTACCATAATTTAATGATAAATTTGAAACAGACTTTGATTCGCAGCTCACTTCGGGATGTAACGGAACTTCCTTGGTACATTTTTTCCAATCCTCCCTAGAATCCGTTATTTTTGCGTGCATACTAAATTTCGTTGCTGATACAATTTGCACGTTCACAGCCTTTCCCAATAGATCAGCCTCCATAGGCAGTAGAACTTGTTCATAGAACTTATTGTGACCAACGTAGTGTTTCTTATCATGAGAGATTTCAGTACAAAGAACGGTGTGATATTCCCCAATCCTGTTCGAATAAGGTTCGTAACTATTGAAAAGTTCTGTCAATCTCTTTGTGCGTTTCTTCACTAAATTCGTCGGAATTCGAGGCATTTTTGCTGCAGGTGTACCTGGTCGAGGGTAGAATTGATTAATAAATAGGCTAGGAAACTTGTATTTTTCGCACAACGTCATTGTAAGTTCAAAATCTTCTTCAGTTTCAGTGGGGAATCCACATATAATGTCTGTCGCAATCGAAACACCAGGAACATTTTCTCGCAAGAAGTCCACGATATGTTCAAATTCCTTGCGATTATATTCTCGTTTCATATCACCGAGCACGCTATCGCTTCCGCTTTGCACGGGAATATGAAGGAAAGAATATACCCTGGGATGTTTTAGGATTTTAGAAACTTCCTCTAAATGTTCCAGTATATAAGGTGGGTTCGTCATTCCTACTCTCATCATACAATACGGGGGAATCACCTCTACCAACTGCCACAGCAGTTCTGGTAGAGAACTGCCGAAATCCCGACCATATGTGCCCGTATCTTCGGAAGTCAGCCATATTTCGCAAACGCCTTCGTTGAAAGCTTGCTTAGCCCTTTGAACTATTTCTTCCACAGGATAACTAATTAGGTTGCCACGAGCATGCTTCGTTTTGCAGTATGTGCATTGGTTGAGACAACCCGAATTTATAGGGATGATTTCTATTAAGGGATTTCTTCTAATTTTTGGAAGATCTAGTTTTGCACCCGCAACTCGCTTCCCGTTCTCTTTTTTTGGTTGTAAAAGACGCACTGTATGACCTTTAAGTGTTTCTTCCACAACTTCTACAACACGATCAATTTGCTGCACTCCAACAACAGAAATTCCTAACAAAATCATTTTGTTAAACTTTTGCATAAAAGAAGTTGAAAGTTTGTGTACCTTTTAAATAATCTGCTTTTGGAGCGCCTTGAGGAACACAGCCGGCAACAACTACATGCTTTCCTTGATCATAAGCTGACTGAATATCATTTCGAAATGTGTCCTCTGAGGGATTCTTTACAGTACAACTATTTAGTAACCACAAGTCAGCTGCAGCTTTGTCTTCCGTAATATTGTATCCATATGTAGCCAATTGTCCAGCCATATATTCAGAGTCAGAATTATTGTGAGTACAACCCCACGTTTTAAGGTAAACTTTCTGTGCCCCAGGAATAATACTTTCGTAAATGGGTTTCTCCTTGAGGGGTACATGAACATTCTTGACACCATTCTGCTTTCTTTTCACCCGAACCGTTACATCTTTTTTATTTGTGTACCGTTCTTTAGGAGTTATATCCTCCGAAGATATCAAGTCTTCTATATCACCAATAAACTCCTCCGTAATAAGGGACATCACTACTACGTTGGCAAAAGGTTACGGATTCTTCCCTAACGTAATTCACCTTGCAGGTTTATTTTATAAAATGCGCCTGCAATAACAAATGATAAATACAAATTTATGGCAAAATCCTATATTTTTACCTTTGGATAGCGTGTATCAAATTTACAGGACAATAAACTCTTCCCAATTAGGGACATCTCACAAATTTGCACGAGGAGTTTGGAATGACAGCTGTCATCTGTTCTTAGAATAAAGAACAAGAAAACAACGAAAATTATTTTGCTCCCTGCGATTGCTGTTGCTGTCGGCTGTCGAGGATTCTGATACGATTTATATGGCTTGTTATCTGGTATGGTTCGTCAATCTTAAAAAGAAGAAGAATATGACAGTGACAGTTGAATTTTGTAAGAATATGCAAAAAGTAAATACGGCAGCGGAATATAATTACATTTCAAACATATATCTCTTTATTTCTTTTAAACCCTAAGCATAGGGCGGTGCGGAGCTTAAAAAGAAATAGAATAATACCATGAGTATGGAATTTGACTTTTTGTATGGTAAGTTTGTATTTGAATGGCAAGTGCGCAACGAAATTTGCATCTTTTTTTATATTCTAAATAAAACATATTTTAGATGATTTTTTGTGCGAAGTGGACAATACAAGCCCATTGCTAAATTCAGCAAGCGTGACTGATCTATTTTCAGATAATATTAATTCTAGCGAAGAACAGATCCCACTTCCAGTGGGATTCAATCCTGAAGATTTTTTAAATGACATAGAAAGCAGCGATTCATTAGCTGCTGATAGCAAATTCAGTTTTGATTCGCAAAAGAATAGTGTATTTTGTGTAAATCAAAATCCAGCACATAGCTGTGATAGCCAACAGTCATCCTCCCCAACTTCAATAGAATCTGGATTAGCTGATGCTCCTAGCTCTCCAGAGTTTCCATATACGCCAGGTCTCGCTACAATTACCAGAGAAGTCTTATATCCCGCGCAAATTAGTCTGGAAAATAACATAAGTCAACAAAACAAATTTTCCAATGAAAAACACTTTTCGCTGGTTAATTTAAGTGCAGTCACTACATCAGGGCACAGCAAAATAGTTTTGCCCAAGTTTGTTGGAAACAACAACAAATTCGATCCGTTGAAAATAGCAAATAAAGTGCTTTTGGATGAAAAAACGTTGCGAAAACAACAACGAATGATCAGAAATCGTGAATCAGCTTCTTTATCTCGGAAAAAGAAGAAAGACTACGTGAATTCATTAGAAACAAAAATCACTGACCTAGAAAAGGAAAACATCCAACTTAAATGTGTAAGATCTGTTGTGCATGTCTCGATTCATTAAATTTTTCAACATATTTTTACTCGCAGGAGCTTGCCGGTGTGAAAAATCAACTGACTGCAATAACACAAACTTGCACCTGTAACTCCCGACAATTTCTCAGCAATCACAAAAGTATTGGTTCACATGTCAAGAAAAACACAGCCGTTCTTCTGGCAATGGTTTTCATGGTGTCACTGAATTTTGGTAAATTTCACAGTTTTTTTGCCCCCGAAGTATCTTTCCAGCGACACAAGTTAGCATCGTTAAATACGAATTCGAACATTTCAATGAGAAAATTATTGTGGATAAACGATAGCGCTCCAATGATGGACGACGTTTATGGACCTCAAGAAAATTGCAATGAATCATTGAGTCGAAATTATATAAATCAAACAGAAAACTTGCGATTGACTTCGGAATTAAGAAAGCTGGCCAGAACACAGAAAAGTTTAAAGTCATCATCGACGCAGAACTCAGAATATGATCCGGTACAATATTACGCACTAAAATCTACTAAGTACCTAAACAACATGTTAAGAAATCAGGAGCTTATGCCCGAACGGAACAAATATTCAAAACTGTTTCAAAAAATTCATAGGAAAAACGACACATTTTATATATTGTCTTTTAATAGCGAAAATATCTTGCTTCCCGCAGCCCTATACAATGAAAGCTCTCGACCCAAAATGTCTTTAATGTTACCTACAAAAGGTTTTATGGGAAATAAGAAGATTGCTTTTATGCAAATTGATTGTGAAGTACTGAACACCTCAACAATTCAGTTAAAAGACCAAATACCGACAAGCATTCGAAACCAGTTGAAAACTAGTCCGACAGATAAAAGTAAGTCTAATATAACTAATAGTAGAGAAAAACATAAGATTAATGCTTATGAATTGCCTTGGAAAGATTACAATAAGAAAACTGTGTACAAAACTCAGATATACGAAAAAAATGTTAAACCAAACAAGAATGCTGGCGTGCCAGATATACCGTCTATTTATTCTCTCTTTTAATCTAATTTAACTATAACTTATGTCATGTATCGGTGCAATTTTTATATTAAAAAATTAGCATTTATTTCTTAGACTTGAATTTACCAATATCAACAAACGTTACAGTTATAGAGGACAGTAAATTGTTTGGATAAATTAAGAAATAGAATTCCAAAAGCAAATTTGCATTTGGTAGAAAATAATGTTCTTGCCTGAACAATTGTGGAGTATTTTATGTGATAATGTGTAGGAATAATGTGGAAACGATTTGTAAAAGTAAATAAACAAATTATTCAAATTGTCCGCTTTTTAGTTAATAGTGGAAAGTAAAATTGTTTATTGCTCTGGTAACACTTCCGCAGTCACGTTGCAAAACAAAACCAAGTGCTGCCAACAATCCGATGCAAATGTTTTCATTCCAGTTATCTACCAGCGCACATTTTTTCCATTACATTTTCCAATAATAAGCTGTAGGAGTGACGTTGGAATCGCGGAGTGTAATTTGTAAACAAGATTTATTTTGTTTTAAAGTCGCAATAAAGTTAATTAAAGCGAACTTAAAACAAAATATACATAATATGTGATATTTATTTTGAATTTAATTGGTGAAAAGTAGTTTAAAGTACATTACTGACTGGGGGTCGTTTCGATTCACAAAGGTGTGGTAGACTTTGGTGAGTGAAGACGAAGAATGTGAGAGCAAGGTCAGGAGAATATTGCATTAAAAAGCGATTGGTTATTGTTCGAAAAAATGAATTTGAAGAAACGATAATAACGATAATAGGAAATTGAATGGTGGCCTATTTTAACACATTTAGATAACCGAGAAAGGTGCATTAATGAAATTCCAACTCCAAAATACTGATAGGAACGTCACAAGATTTCAGTGCTGCCTACATGACTAGAATTATTAATTATTAAATTTTTTTTACATAAATGATTTGTGGAAATTTTATTTTATGGCCTGTTAGTTTTCGTTTAATTGCTGTGGAATTGCGGACACACCTCAACCAGACAGTGTGAACTATATGCGAGTGCAACTTGTATGAAAAATAAATTGGTTTGTTACGAAAGCAGTACAATTGCAATATTCGCAGTAAAAGCGTAAAATAGAAAATAATTAATTCGCGTGAGTTAAAGTCGCGCAACTATTAAAGGAAATTTCAGTAATTTCTTGCTTTCAAAAAGGTTTCCTTGCCTTCTTAAGTGCTTGTTGCATTTGACCGAATTCACCTTACAAATGTTATTTTCTACCGTCCAACGATGAGTGTTGCGTTAGGACAAGAAAATTAATTCAAATTGCAAACAACTTTTTTATTAAAAAATATAAATAATAATAATAAGCAATTATCATTTTAGCGCAATGTTTTGAATAGGATTGCGGCAGCTCAGCTGAAGTCCACAGCTAAAAGTCTAAAAGCAGGCCAGGTCGCTCACAAGTTGCATTGTGCGCCCTGGGCAGTAAACTTTATTAACCGACTTTTTACACTTCCATTGGTTCATTGATATGGAAAAGCGCAATTGTCAAAATCCCGCGAAGAGTAGATCATTGTTAAATTAACAACAAAAACCTACCAATTTATTTTTTTATTTATTTATGTATCAACCGAGTTAGAAGTATAGTAAGCAGAAAGTTATAATTTGAACAATATAAAATACGTCAAGATACACATATAGACGATCTCGGGGTGTTGGTCCGTGAGTCAGGCGGAAGCCCTACTATAACAGCTCAAATGTTCAACCAACACTTTGCTAGTGCTTGAACGGAGCCACTTGTGTCCGGGGCCCAGAACACCTCTTTTGCAATGTCTCCCTTGAGGATATTAACTATTTCAAAAATGAATTGTATTCTAATACTATTAAAGATATGACTGAATTTACTAGAGTGACTGTTAGTTCGAGAACCCTAATCGATTATGTGTTAACTAATTCGTATGATTTGGAGGTGAAAGTTTCGAGTGAACTAAAAATTAGCGATCATGAGACATTGTGTTTTAATATAGATTTGAGGGTGGATGAGAGAAGTGATTCCATGATTGCGGAGTTTTTGCACTAGGAGAAGAATGAATTTGCTAATGAATTGAATGATATTGGTATGATTGAAGTGGGTGATATTGAAAATCTAAATGAATGCGCGAGAGCTTTTGAACACAAGATGAAAGCTTTGGTGGGAAAGTTCGTACAACGGAAACCTGTAACGAATAACAGTAATAATTGGTTTACGGATGAGTTAAAAAAGTTAAAATGTGAGAGAATAAGATAGCTAGCTTATCAAATAACGAGAGTGAATGGGAAAAGTATAAGATGGCCAGAAATATTATAAACATAAAATAGTAACTGAGAAGCAAAATAATATAAATCAGGAAAAAAGGAAATGTGGACAAATTTAAAAAAAATGTACTAAAGGAAAATGTTCCTGACATTAAGGAAATATACTTTGAGGAAGGAATGTTTAGGGATAAAGCGCAAATTGCAGAGAAGTTTAACGAGTACTTTGTGAATAGTGTGAAAGACATTAGTGCTTCTATACAGGCAATACAATATGAAGACAAATTGCAACAAGTTGAACACGAATTTGTATTCAAAAAGATAAGTATAAATGAATTAAGAAAGATATGTTTGAAGATAAAAATAAAAGGGATACAAATGAGATAGACGTTCGTATGATGCTGGATTGTTGGGGACAGGTTGGCCCTGTGATACTGAAAATTATAAGTCAATCAATGCAACAAGGTCTTTTACCAGAAGGATGGAAGGAAACTGTAATTATGCCAGTCGAAAAACTGAGAAATACAAGGAAATGTGAGGAATTTAGACCAATAAACACGCTTGCAACTTATGAAAAGAATTTGGAGAAAGTTGTTCAGTTGCAGTTGGAGGAATATTTAGAAAGAAATCGACTAATATTAAGTGAGCAGTCAGGCTTTAGAAGAGGACACTCTTGTGAGACGGCCTTAAATTTGGTCCTGCTAAAATGGAAGGAAGCAATGCAAAGAAAGCAAAAAGTATTGGCGGTGTTTTTAGACCTTAAGCGAGCTTTCGAAACTGTAGATCGAGGTATTTTAATGAGAAAATTGAAGAAGTATGGAGTAAAAGGAAAGGAATGGTAATGGTTTGATAGCTATTTGTCCGGAAGAATGCAGCAAACTAAGGTAGACAAGGCGATGTCTCAGAGAAGGGCAATAAACGCAGGAATGCCACAAGTTTCTGTGCTGGGTACCCTACTATTTCTTGTTTACATTAATAATATAAAGAGTGTATTGGATGGTGCAAATATTATATTATTTGCTGATGACGCAATATTGTATGTTGTGGGGGATGATATTAGTGAGTGTGTGAATGCAATGGAACATAATTTGTGAGAACTGAGTGGATGGTTAAGAATGAACAAGTTGAAAGTGAACATTAGAAAAACCAAATTTATGACAATCAATTGTGAATATGAGGGTAATTTAAATATGGATAGTGATTATATTGAAAAAGTGAAAAAGAAAACTTCAGAATAATGGAATGAGAGCAATTCTTTGTTGCAATAAATATGCGCCTATTAAAGTTATGCTGGAGTCATTAAAGTGGATGAGTGTAAGAGAAAGGATTGTGTTAAATGTTTTGTTGTTAATCTTTAAAATGAAGAATGGATTATTGCCTGGGTATCTGAAAGAATATCTGATGTATACAAGTGAAGTGCAGCCGTATGGCTTAAGAAGAGTGAATGAGTTTAGGTTAGTAAATTTTACTACAGTAAGGACACACAATTCTTTAATTTATAAGGGCCTTAAAATGTACAATAGGTTAAGATATGATAGCAGTGATGTAAATGTAGATAGATTTAAGAGATATTGTATAGAATTTATAAAGAGTAAGTTAAGAAAGAATTTGAGGTAATGTTTTTTTAGGTATGAATGAATGAATTATATGTTGTTGTAAAAGAGCATAAATATTTTGCTAATAAATGAAATGAATGAATGAAAAAATTGCCAGGTCTAATGCGGTGGGACTAGATGAGATCCCAATTAAGGTCGTTAAATTGATTCTTCCACCACCTGCTCCGCTTCTTGTATCGTCCAATTCCTAAGTACAGAAATGTTATGTGCGCTTTTGAATTAGAACTTTAGTATTTCGTGTGATTCTGCAAGGAATAGATAATGTGCATTTACGTAAAAACATGTCCAACAGGTTTATTTACGCGGGTGTTGCGGCTGCATTTGCAGTGTTGGAGACCGAAAAGCGTCGAAAAAAACGTGCAATGTAGGTTCAACAGTATTTGGAAAAGAGAAGAAATATAATAAAAGAAATTGAAATGGACAATAATACTTTGTTAAAAAATTTCAGTAAAACAAGCGCATCATTTTTCTTAATTTTATTAATTAGTTTTGAACAGTTTGTTTTGAATTGTTTCGTAAATTTTACTCGGGTCAAGTGATTTTCTGTACATTATTTGTACTTTGTGAAAAGTACCTTCAAGCCTGTAAATTTCCTGCATTGTGGAAGGCCTCTTTTACAGTCGGTGCTCCTAAAAAGCGCCATAAGAATATTATAACTAATTATAGACCAACCTCGAAGTTGTCTTGCATATCCAGGTTATTTGAGTCGATAGTGTATTTGCGACTTATTGAGCATTCTCAGGATTTAACCTCCCCCAGTCAGAATGGGTTCTTGTCCGGTAGATCACTGATTCCTAACTTGGAATTTACCTCCCATTCTATTTCAGGCTTCCAACGAGGCATGTAAAGGTACTGCATATATACGCATTGCAATAAAACCTTTAATAAACTTCCTCACTTCTTAATTATATTTAAGCTCAAGATACTGGGATTCCCCGTCTGCTTCTCGACTGGATTTCTTCCTATCTAAGAGACGTCGCTCCGTGGCACTACTTCAAGAATTGTTGGGGCTTCATCAGGCGCAAGGTAGCCATCTCTGATCTCTACTATTCGTTCTTGCCATTGATGACATTAATCTGATCTCGTACTCTAATGTTCTGATCTACGTTGACGAATGAAGATCTTCGCCTATGTTAAGGATATTGGTAATGCCGCCCTCATTTAAAAGGACTTAGACACGTTCCGGTTTAGGTGCGGGTACAATGACTTACATCTCAATTTTGATAAATGTGAGGCTATGTCCTTTTCCAGGAACCTCATTTCACAGGTTTATTATCAAAGAGTACCTGATAGCACGGTTGCCTTTAAGTAGTCCCAACATAGTCTCCGAAGACTGCCTTTGTTGCATGTTGACCCCTCCAGATCAAATTATGGCAAACATGAACAAATTAACCATTTATGTAGCGCTTTTAATACATGTCTGAATTTCGATGTAACTCTTAGCACGGAATAATTTAAGAACTATATATTCTCTATGCTCTTTGTGACTCTCTGTTATGCATGTTGTATGCTGGGTTTCCTTTCATGTTTTCCTCCTTTTTTCGTTTTTTTCGTATGCATGTTGGTGTGGGAGCCTCATCCGACCGATTTGATGGAATAGGTTAATTTTGTCTTTGCTCCTACCAATAAGTGCACCTTCTGTGTTAGAAGGGAAATGCTATAAAACAAGAAGGTCAATATGTCAGCTGAAAAATGTATGGATTCAATAATGAATTTTTTGAAGAGATCAAGTTCAAATTAATATCAAATACTAAGGTATACAGCCTCATAGTCGTTACGACGTTTACTATTCGAAGAAAAGTCATGTGGATAATGATGCCAACTGGTAGAAAAAGTTTTGTGGACCAGTGAGTATAGATATAACCCCTTCGAATCAGATGGAAAAACGTATGTGCGTCGTGGGATTTGTCGTGAGTTTGACCCAAGGGATACTATAAAAAGTAAAAGCATGGAAACAGCAGTATTATTGCGTGGGAGTGGTTCTCCTGGTGTGGTGTTGGCTTAATTCATGATATTTAAGGTACAATCGATACAATGGGATACTGAAAACGGTCATGCTTCTGTACTCAGAGTGCTGCTGAAATGGAAATCCCAGTCTAATAGCAATCACAATCGTACGGCTAAGTTGGTACAGCTTCGGATCAACTCCAAAAATATCTCAACTTTAGAATGGCAATCTCCGTCCCCTGATCTCAATCCGATTGAAAACTTGTGGAATGAAGTAGATCGGAGCATAAACAGTCCTCAGCCGCTATTTTAAACAAGTTTTGGGTCGAAATTCAGAAAGTCTGGTACCCAATCACTTCAAAGCGTTGTCAGAGTTTAGTATCTTCGATGAATCAATGCCGTAATTGGATTCCCTGCAAAATATTAAATACATCCAGACATTTAATTAGCTTTAAATAAGCTTTTATAAATTTAAGAAGTATGCTATATATTTTGCCTTTGAAAACTTGACAAGGATGTAAGTTTTAGTTATTTTTTTTTATAATAAATAATAAATTTCTACGTCCTCCTTATAAACAATTTCTTTATCATTATGTGAATTTGACCAACAAAATAATGAAAAAGAAGAAATCTATAAAGAGCGTGCTATTTATTTTGTCACCAATGTATCTGCTACGTACTATGGCTTAACAAACCAATTTACAAATATATCCAATACTCCACTATTAGCTGCTTTAATTAAACATTTTACATAAATATAAATTGATTTTGTAATAACCGTCAAACTAGAAGCGGGAAAGGAATGTTAAATTCATAGTCCATCCATCCAAATGTATGATAAGCCAAGCCGGGACTACATTTTTCCTACTTGCCCTTTTATACAAACTGCTGCTAGACTAGTTCAAGACTTCTTCGATTAATTTTCATGGTCTGAATCAGTCCTTGTTTTTCATAATATAAAAATCTTTACTGTTGTGCAAATATGTTATTTTGAATACAAAACCGTTTAGTATTAATGGTTGATAAGCGCTATCAATTTAAGATAATATATAGATTTAGAATAGCGTAAAAATAACAAATTGACAAAAAAGTAGGTGTAGACAAGGAGGAGAGTACAAAAGAAAGTACATATGAGCTTGAGCACTTAATATGTAGTAGACGGTGCTAGCAACTTTGGTCTTGGGAATTAAAATATTGCAGAGATTAAATAAAATATTTATTTCTTTATCACTCAGAAATGACAACATAGCTTATGCCATGGGGAGTAACACACGATCAATGGAAAATATATCCGATGCAGACTTAAATGAATTTTTGACGGAATATCGGCTACAAACTTCGTCTGCGGAGCCAATCAGTCATTACGAAGGTAAAATTATCGAAGCACTAATATAAAATTATTTTTATTCTCTAGTTATTATCTAGAGGGAGAATTGGAAGCTCAATGGTTGAAGCAAGCTGGATTTCCTGAATTAACGAAACCTTTCGAACAGGCAAGTTTTTTTCATAATTTCAAGGCAGGTTAAATTAGCTTTGAAATCCTTTGAAATTGCTTACTAATCTGGGATAATTGAGAGAAAGCCAAAAGGAGCTAATTTATGTGTTAAAATTTCACAACAAAGAAATTAATTAGTTGCCCACTTCATAGCCTAATTTAAAAATATTTGTGCATTCGATATTCGCGTACACATAGTTATAGTATGAATAATTTTAGGGTCATGAAGTACATCCCAAAGACGTTGAACCAATTTTATTGAATTTGCCCAAGGCACATGCAAAGGCAATAAAGCAACGAGTTTCTGCTTTAAATAAAACTGTTCGAGGCCGGACGAAAACCCGACATAAAAGAAAGCCGGATATTCGGGATGTCTTTCGAGATTTCGACGTAAAAACAATTCAGTTTCGCAAAATTTGATAAATCAAAAGTTCTAATTTTTAGGACTCTAGTACAGGAACTAGATCAAGAAGTGCAACACCCGATTCTCTGGATTCCGTTCCAGGTGACGATAGCTGGAATAACACAAATGTGTAAGTAGGCGGTAAGATTATCGGTGTTGGTTGCTTATTTTCATATTTTAGACGAAATTTAGTAGTAATTTACATTAAAGTGCTCATAGATCTGATGTAAAGCCAAAACAAAAATTGAAGCGAACACCAAGTGCACCGCTCCGGGGATCTGCTGAACTTTTTCGAGGATCTCATATGCGATGCGACATTCCATTTCATACCGCCGAAGGTATAGAACTTCTAGGGTTCCAAAAAATCGGAACTCTTCACATTTCTCGCCATCGATGTGGTTCAGATCCGTCATGTTCTCTTGGGTACTGAGTTAATATGTTTAACGGAAATATAGTTAAAACTATAAATTATTGTAGACGCCATCGAGGCAACGTACTTACAAGTTCTTGTAGCCATAACAATTTGCTGTCTTTAACGGCTGAACGTGAAGAATTGGAAGGTTCTTTTAGTTCTTCCAACGACCGCAACGCATTTATTAAGGAGGGCAGTTCCAAACGAGGTGACAATCAACAAAATTATTTTCCGCAAGAGAACATTAGCTTTGAAAATATTATGCGTGGAAGTGGCCAAAGCTGCACGGTAAACAAATCAGCATATTATTACAGAATTAATTGTAGCAATTTATTGTAGGAGTGGACTCTTTCAAGCGAATCTTGTGTTGATATTAATGAAGTCAATGAAACTGATTTGAAGAAGCTTCAGCCGGTATTTTGGCTAGAATTAGCCGCCCTCTTTGACAAGTATAATGTTACTCTGGACAAGCGAAAGCCTTTTAAGAGAAGAAGAAAAGAAGAGGGCAATTTGTTTGGGGTCTCATTAAATGCCTTGGTTAGAAGGGATCAAACGGTCACTGAAGAAGATTCCACCCTGGTACCATTATTTTTACAAGAAGTGCTTCACGAGCTTGCTGGCCGCGGTGCTAAAGAAGAAGGAATTTTACGTGTAGCTGGGCATAAACAAAAGGTAATCTATTATAGTGTTAATTTGCTAAACATTTTATTCACCCTCTCTTTAGACTGAAACACTTTACAATGAGCTTGAACTGGTTTTCTATCAAAAACCTGAAAAAGTGACCGCACTTCTAAAAGCGGCAAGTGTTCATGATCTTAGTGCTTTATTGAAACGATGGATACGAGAATTACCTCAACCACTTTTGGCTAATGACTTAATTCAACTCTTCTATCAGATACATTCAATTCCACCTCCTGATCAACTTCGAGCTCTTTCCACCCTTTGCCTTCTTCTACCAGACGAAAATAGAAATACTCTTAGGTCGCTACTGGCATTCCTTAATGGTGTAGTAGACAAGCAAAAATGGAACAAAATGACTAGACATAATGTGGCTACTATCATGGCGCCATCATTCTTTCCTCCCAGGTACATTCATCCCCTTGACAAGAACAATATTGGAGAACAAGTTAAAATGGCGGCCCAATGTTGTCGTTTAACCGATTTGCTGATTGCTCAAGGAGAGTCTTTATTCTTGGTGCCGAAAAATTTTTTCGAACAATTGAAAGCGCGAAAACCGCGACAGGTGAGTTGTTAATGACCAAAGTAGTTCAGTGATATAATTCACATATCTTTTAGGGGAGAAAGCTTGGAAATCGCCAAACCAAGGGAAGTAATAGCAATTAAGGTCAAGACTTTGGACAAGTATTATTTTTGGAAGAATTTATATGCGAAATTATCAATATGTACATTCAAATGATTATAGTTGTACTTTTCTAAACTAATGTAAATATATAGAAGATCAATTTTTATTCTGTTTGTGTAAACTTTTTTGTATTCAAAAAGAGTGTAATATTACAATTATTAAATGATTGGTTTTATTATAGAATTAAATTGCGGATGGCGGGCAACTGCATGTCTGTAGAAGTCGCAAAAACAGAGTTGCTAGGTAAAAATCATGCAGATTTGCACAAGATTTGTTTTGCTTGCTGTTTAGTAAACAGATGCGATCATGCAATCTGCGTACATTGTATCTTTCAAGAATTTCATTAAATCTGTTTTGAAATTTGATAGTCCAGGCGTCAGGTATTTTTTAATTACAAGTTCACCTACCTCGCTGAATTTTTGCATGAGGTTTTAGGCCCCCCTGGAAACACTAAATTCACATTTTTCACTTCACCAGTCTCCCAGTCCATCGGTCGCCCCCTCGGTGATAAGGGTTGAACGTAGCGCAAAAGTCAGGGACAAAGTTGTAGCGCTTGAAGCGCCCTGTACGATCGTATCTTTTTTACCGCCGTACGATGAAAAACGGCCGAGACAGGGGATACAAGTTTTCTACCTATTGAATGAGATTAAAAAGAGATATTATACTTGTGTGGGTTGCCAGCTTATGGTCCATTCAATTTGAAGTTTGCTATATTTACGATCGGTTGCAATTGAATCGTATTCAGTAATAAGGCCGCAACATAGCAGGGAGACCAAACCTGAGATGCATACTCGGGAATTAGCCTAACCAAAGAAAAGAATAAGTGAATTAAGGTCTTCCGATCAGAAAACTCCCAGAACTGAATTACTCTTAAAAACAATATAGTAAATGTGCAGAGTGAAATCAAGTTTTCGGTCAAGCTTCGGACCAAGGTCAGTAACGGACTGCACCCGACAGATATTAGTTTCCGCAAATGTGTAATCAAAGACGAGGTGGTTTTGGTTTCTAGAGAATGACACAACTTTACATTTATCCAAGTTAAGCTGCAGGCCATTAGATCCACACCAGTTCTTGAAGGTATTTATATTTTCCTGAATGCAGTAAGAATTATGACTGCTTCTAATGCATGAAAAAAATCTTCATATCGTCTGCGTAAATTAAGACTTTTGAGTGCTTAATGAGAGGGACAATGTCGTCACCAGATGAAGCCCTAACGACTCTAGATAAAGTATTACGGAAAGATACTCGGTATGTCCTATCTTTTAAGTAAGAGCATATCCAGTCGAGCAACAAAGGCGGAAAACCCAACTTTTCAAGTTTAAGCATAATCACAGAGTGAGTGAATTTATCTTGCTAAAGTCGATGTAGACGCAGTTCGGTCTGGGGACCTTGTTGGAAAGCAGAGATTATGTGGAATGTAAATTCAAGCAGGTTAGTTGTCGTCGATCTACTAGGCAGAAAGCCATGTTGATTAGATTAGATTAACCCCTTACACTGACTCACAAGCTGCGAATATATAACAGATTCGAATGCAGGAAAGCTTCGCGATTGGCCTATAATGTGTTATTTATTTTTTATGCCCCTTTTTATAGACAGGAATAATAAAGGAGCTCATCCGTAGCGTGGGAAATCTAACGGAATGCAAATCAGGGCTAAAAGGAAAGTCCAGTTTAAGTTCCTTGATACCGTCCATAATAATATCACAAGATATAATGGGCAAAGTAATGGAGGCAGCGGGACGATCATAAATCCTATCATAAAACACGGAAATGTAATCGTCGATATCGCTATCATAAAAAAGAGATGCGAAATCGATTTAGAGGATCCTGTTTGAAAAATCGGAGAGGTCTGCCCTTCTAAAATCAAGAACGTGTTAATCTACGTTGGGGTCAGCAATATTAGAACCATCTGAGCAGAAAGAGATGAACTATATACGACTATAGTGTAACACGAATCAGAAGAAAAGATAAGATCTAACCGTCTACCTGTAGAGTTCTCTACATCATCTTAGTAATAGATACATAAAATTAACAAATATAATAACTGAAAGCTTTTATAAACTAAACTATTCTGCATTGAATGATTTCTAAACAATGCGGTAACCTAAAATCATTCGAATTTCTCAACATCTATTGCTGAATATCTCGTACATAATTAAAAATTAATTTCTCACCGTTCCTGACACTTTCCAAACACGCACGTCTGGGGCACAGTTGGGAGCCGCGAGCGTTTAAGAAATTCACTACAGTGTGACCTACGTGTGGTCGCACATTGTATGCAGTAAAATTTCGTTATTACTTGTGCGTCCGTTTTTTCTTAAAATGATGCAACTTCGTGATCCAAACCGATATGCGGCGAACTCACTAACGGCAATTCAAATTGGTTATGTCCACATCCACAATATCCTTTCGGTGCCGAAATATCAACAAATAGTGGGAAAAAACTGAGCAGCTGTTACTGCAAGCACCTAGTCACTGCAAGATGGCGCGTTAACATAAACTTGGTAATAAGGCTACTCTACGGCAGGCAATCGACGACATTTCAGAAAAGCAAAGATGGCCGTGCGTGACGAAGTTGCGTGTACTTCGAGTTCCTGTTATTTTTCCAATTTTCTTGTAAATTTGTTTGATTGAAGTTGAAATGTATAACTTAAAGTGTTTCAAACAATCACATTGAGTGAAAATCTGGGAGAAAATAGAAATTAGTGAAAATTAATTGTGACCAAATGTCAGATTGAATGTAACAAGTATTTTTGCTGTCGGAGAAAATGCAATTTTTCTTGTTATTATGACATAATCCCCGATTTTATGTTATATTTTAAAGTATTATTTTTCAGATAAGCATTTTTTGTTTAGTATTAACACTCATTTCTGTGTTGTGGCAATAAAAATATAAAAACATTGTGAGAAAAATTGGGGAAATTATTTGATCATCTGCTTTTTTTCTCGAACTGCTCACAAAAATAGGAGCAAAAATCGACAGCGCAGCCCCAATAATGAAAAGGTGGCAATAACCAACAGGTTGAAGTCAAAGAGAATTTTTCTCGGGTCCTCACCCAGAATTAATGGAGGCTTTTCTTCATGCTGTGAAAAATTCAATTGCGAAAATTACATCTTTCGGATATTTTGTGAATTTTTATTGAAAAAATTGATATAGATCTCGCGTTTTGAAGTTGATCAGTATAAAAGTGGATTTTAGTCGCCTCTAAAATTGTTCATAATTCAGGTGCGGTATTGTTTGCGTTTTGTTAAGAAATTATCAATAGTGCTTGGCTGTGCGATTACTGTTGGTATTCCATGGAAGAAATTCGTCGAAATTTCCAAGTAGTGGGAGTTTGGTTGTTATAGAAAAGTGTTGCATTGTTAAGGATACGAAGGCAGGAGCATTGCAAAACGGTGGATCCAGGAGAGAAAATGAATCTGACAGGTGAGAACATATCTTTGATTTAACGATCAAAGGCATTTGCCTTCCGAAAATGGGTAGGTATGGGGGAGCATAATTTCTCCCAGTTGGGATTTTCGGAAAATAATATTAAAAGGTTTGATTTTTATATAAAATTTTAAAATTACGTTGGAAATCCAGCTGGCCTTAGATAGAGGCATGTTTGGCTATATTGGTTCTGTTTTTAAGTTTACAAATAACAAAGTAGGTAGAGTATGCATCTCGTTAAATGAAAAGATATAAAAATTACACATCGATTTCCACAGTATTCCAATTGACGAATGTTCGTCCGCACCCGTCTTTTTGCCTAAAGCTACGGAGTCCAATTCATGAGTGTGTAATGTGCATAGATAACAGAAGACTTTTTTCTATATATGCAGATTAAATCTTCTATAGATTTAGGATAATGTTAATTACTTTGGCATCCTTGACCCTGAAGTGTATTCTCGCTTGACTGGTTACAAGTGCCTAATGTTAAGTTTCAAAAATGAAATCAATTTTAAAACTGTCTACAATTACCGCGTTTGAATTTAATAAGTAGTTCTAACAAACTTATCAAAAAAGACTGAAGGTATATCTTTTAATTTTAACTTGCACTTTCAAATTCATACGTTTGTTCTTTCGAAGGAAGGATATTCTAAAGGAAGTCGTCCATTTAAGTCCAAAGAAAAAGATGTTTATAAACGTGTTTTTATGGCATTTCAAAACACGGACAAAATTTTAGATGTCTAAAGTTAGCAGAACAAAATGGGAAGAACCAACATTTTAACACAAAAACTTAAAAGGCTCATTACAGGCTAATTAAGTACTCAACTACCAATTTAAGTGCTCTCATATTTTTTTTAAAAACATGTTCTAACTTTTTCAAACGAAACTCTCTGTTTGTTGTCGCAAACGAATCAATGGAGCGATTTTGTAGCAATCTTCCCTTCCAATTCATCCGAAATTTTTCCCAGATTTTATTGGGCTTTGAGACAATTTTATCCGGTGACAACACAATGTCATTTTTGTAATTTAACAGGGAATTCACCAATATACTACTTCACTATATACTACATTTTTAGAAAAACATGAAACAGCGACTCACGACAATCCTAGATACTGGCAGGCAACTTGTACGTAAGGTTGGTAAGACCTTAGAATAAAGAACTAGTAGCGGTATCAACAATACAGGCGTAATCTATCTCAGATTTTAGGTGGGGCCAAAATTTAAATCAAATTTAAAATTTTGATAATTTGTAAAAGAATAATTTGATTTTAACTTCTCTAAATATAATATTTAAGCTGCATATTAATTTTTACTGAATATTATATGGTCAAGCGAATCATCAATTTTGCTTTTAATTGATTAAATCTTAGGTAAGATTTTCTATGGATTTTTATATGAGAAAACTGTTTGAAAAGTCCCAACATTGGGAATTTTCCCTGTCTTGCTAGAAAGTATGATAATTTTAGATGTATTTAGTGTATCATTTAAAAAAATTTTATTTGAACGCTCTGCTGTATAAAAGAAATGTTTATTATCAATAAAATTCATTTGCACAAAAAGACATGTTTCTGCAACAATAAATCATTGTAATGATATTGTGAGAATGATAATGGATGGGGTTGAGGTGATAGGACCAACACTTATTGATATTATAAATGCTTCAATGATAAATGGAGAGTTCCCTCAAGACATCTGTAATAGTACCAGTAAAGAAGATTAAAAATACATAAAACTGCGAAAATTTCAGACCAGTTAACATGTTAATAACGCAAGAAAAAATATTAGAAAAATTTTTACAAATACAACTAGAAGAATATCTTGAGAGCAACCAACTAATAATTGAGCAACAGTGGAGCTTTAAGAAAGGTCACTCCTGTGAAACAACATTAACCTGGGCGATACTGGATTGGAAGGAGAAAAAACATAATGGAAATGTTGGAGCGGTATTTATGGATATGAAGAGGGCATTTAAAACAATTGACAGAAGTATGTTATTGAAAAAAATGTTTAAGTACGGAATTCGAAGTACAGAGCTGGAATGGTTTACTGATTATCTGTCAGGAAAACAACATAAAACGAAGGTTAACGATAATTTCTCTGATGCAAAGAATAGTTTTGTAGGGGTTCCGCAGGGTAGTGTATTGGGAACGTTTTAATTTCTGTTGTATGTCAATGAGTGTATTAAAGCGCTGAGACATTATGTGGCTGGAAATAATGTATATGAATGTGTGGATAGATTAGGAGAGGATCTAACAAGTATAAGTGAGTGGTTGAATATGAATAGGCTAAAGCTGAATGCGGAAAAATCCAAATTTATGGTGGTAAATGGTGCGTCGAAAGTGGATGAAGGAGAACTTATTGGACAAGTCAGTGAAATTAACCCTTTCAGGCCCGAATTATTTCTAGCGAGAAAATGTGCTATTAGGGATCTAGGCATCAATTAAATATAAACCGTTATGTCTGTTGTATTGCCGTCCTTTTCTATAAGACAAACTTCTAAAAATAAAGTTAGGAAGCTTTCAATACACTCCGAGCACGTACCGACAATTAAAAAGCTCTTCTAGTTAAAGTTGCTTACACGCAACATCGGGGATAAAAGGGTTAAATATTTGGGAATTGTAGTGGACAACAATTTCGATTTTAGGAGCCACATAAATTACATTAGTGGAAAAAATGTTAAAAAGATCGGTTTTATGAAGAGGATTAGGAATAAACTCACCACTATCAGTGCAATAAATTTATACAACGCGATAATTAAACCCCATTTTGAATATTGTTCGACAATTCTTTTCTTGGGAACGAACGAGATGATTGAGCTCTTGCAAAAGTTACAGATTAGGGCAATGAGAGTGATCTTGCGATGTAATCGTTATACCCCTAATAAGGGGAGGTTACCGTTCATGACGTTCAAAAAATCGATTTTTTTATTTTTACATAATTTGAATCCTTATAGTGTCTAGTATATGTAGTTACAAGGATTTTGTCAAATCTGATATAGTTTAGAAGGCATTGAGCGGAACCGCGCGCCGGCTTGAAACCAGGCAGTTGAGGCGCTCTTGCGCCTTGCGAGACCACCTTTTTCCGCTACCTTTTCAATCAACCTGCAGATCCAGCAAAACGAATGCTTTGAGGAAGCCGAAGGCTGCCTATATGGTGCTGGGATAGCTGACTAGATGTAAGTTGCCAAAAACAAACATTTAAAACGACTTTTTATAACTTAAAACTGCTGTTCTCGAAACAGCATTTTTCAGCGCGCGGGGGGCGCTCTACAGCTTCAATGGATGAACCGATTGACTTGCAATTTGTTCAACCGTAAGGGAAATTTAATTTCGGGGGCCTTTTCGACTTAACCTTTTTTTTTGCGTCCTTTGAAGCTAAAAAAACAGTGAAAATATGTCTTTTTTTTTTTGATATTCGGGGGTTTTCAGAAAATTTGAAAACGATAAGGCCCCTCGAATTTCATGTAGATTAATAATTTTTAACCCGTTTTTGTTTCGGATTAACTGACAAGGGGGTGCAGCGCCCCGCGCAGCCCAATGCGCGCGGTGCATGGCTTCAGTTTATAGGTAATACAGCCGCCATTTTGGATTTTTTTTAAATGACAGTTTTTAAAGTACTCTTTATATATGGGGGAAATAAATTATATAACTGCCTCTTCAATAACTATTCACTATATAACCGCAAAACAATTCCAAAGTTGACGCATTTTTCATGCCTATGTTAATGTTGGATACGTTGAGATGGATGTCAGTGCACCAGAGAGTGATTTTGAATGTGTTAAAATGAAGAATGGAATGTTACCTCAATATTTAAAAAGAAATTTAATTTAATTTAAGAAACTGTAATGACTTTAGATTAGGCAACTATAATAAGAAATATGCACAGAATATGTTAATGTATAACGGACTGAAATTGTTTAATAAGTTAAAGAATAATTTAAAAGTGGAGACAAATATTAGAATTTTTAAGAAAGTATTAATTTAGTTTGTTGAACAGAATTACTGAATTGCTGAATGATAAATGTATATGTCAGCGAGTGAAAAATGAAGAAAATTGAATTTGTATGATTGGTATACTAAAAGTATGAATTTACTAATAAATTTTATTATAATAACTTATTGTTATTTTTGAAGGACTTGAACTGTATGCTCTGCTAACTTTTTCAAAAGTTATTTAATTTGACATTTTTTTTGTAGCCTCTTATTTTTTGGTTCTGCCCATTTTGTTCTGCTAACTTTAGACATCTCAAAATTGTCATTGTTATTAAAAAAAATATGCTGACAAATATATCGCATTTTAATTAAAAAAAAAAGAAATTTAATTTATGAAAACAACAAAAGCGTATCATTTCGTACTTTGTCTAACATTAACCTAAGCTATTGTTTATATTATTATGTCCTTGTTCTCAGCTTTTATATGTTGCGTAAATACAGAGTGAATATGAACAGAATTTTTTCAGCGAACATCAGCAATAACTGGAAAAAAACAGCTGGTTGACTTGCTTTTGCTACATTTTATAAAGCTCTGTAATGAATGTTTCGACCAGCTGAACGCTGTGAAATTTAAAACTTTCATGAAGCAATAACACATGGCGTTCAGCGTTTCGTGTATATTATGTCATGGAAAAAAAGAGATAAAAATGGTAAATAAATTTCAGAAAAATGAACTGAACACGTTGAGAAGACTTATGTATGTATTTTTGCCGCCTGGGAAGGCTTAATAATTAGAAAATTACTTAGATGAGTGTCCAAGATAAAGTGGATTGAAATAATTTGCATTCACTTATATTTCCTGCTCTGTGCCTGCCCTGTTTTTTCGGCGATGAAATCTGTTACTCAGAATAATGATTTACTTTTCTTTTATATATAAACCAAGAGAGTTAGGTAAGACTGCTCAAAGAGGACAAAGAGAAATTCTTATTTTTTATAAAAATGTGTTTATACGTTTATTGGAGGACGCATTTTCATCCGACAACTCGACAGTATACACATTTCTCAGAGCTTTCTAATCCAAACAATTCCAACTTATTTCGTAATTAATCGACTGCTTAAAATTGAAAACAAAGAAAAGAAATTCACGTCATCGTGTTTTTATCTTTCCTTAGCCCTTAGGTAAAACCAAAATCAAACGTCTCATTAACACTACTAACTCTTCAAGCAACGACACCACTGTTGAGCGCGTTGTACAATTTATGGTTCTATCAATAGATCTCGACTTTCTAGGCCGTCAGTTGACATACAGTACATTAAACTAAGCACAATGCAAAGCTATGGAGCCGCAGTTTCCATAAGAAACTCACAAATGAAATGTCGTCCAATGCGGGAACAATAGCTTGCCTATGCCTTTCTTGGATCGAAATCGATTTCTTGCTTAGTTTCAATGTTTTCTTGCATATATATGACTTTGCCATCATCTGTGAGAATTTCCTATTTGTTATTGTTTGAGAAAATCTTTTTGGGGAAAATATTTAGCTGTGGGCTCCATTAAGGCTAGCGCTTAATCTTAATTGTGTGATCGAAGGATGTAAATTTTAACGGCTTTCAATTGCCTTATTTGGATGGCGATTTGAACAAGGATACAGTTAACAATTATTTATTTTAAAATATTGCAAAATACGTGTTAGTTGACATACCCACGTTGCACCAGCTACGGTAATGTGAAGCAATTAAGTATTCTGAAATTGAATTATCTTTATCCAGAATCTAAATTTTCTCAGGCTTTTATTATTTGGTTGGCTGCGTTTTAAGAGTTGAATCTTGAAAATCACCAAGCTGTTGTAGCAAAGGTGTCCGAGATTTTGGATGTTCCAAGTTCATCTAACGGTATTAATAGCATAATTGAAATTTCTTTGCATTTCTTAAGTTCTTTCACCTAAGTCGAGACGACGATTATTTCTAGTTACGCTAATTTATTTGTTAGATGTGAAACGATTGTGTTAAAATTTATAAGAATTTCAAGAGTGTAACTCTTGTTGTGTATTTCATTAAGGGAAAATGTACAAAATTAACATATAATTCAAAATTCCCATAAATGACCGGGGCAGACATCATTGTATAAAATAATAATAAAAAAAAACTTTTGTATGTTAAATATAAATTTTTATACCGGAAATATAAACTTAAATTTTCAATCGGGTGTTTTGTTTTTGGCAGTACTATAAACTTGATTAATAATGATCCGATTGTATTAGTTTTTCAAATTAGCCCGCGACACTAGCTCGACCTGGTGTTCACATTGCCAAGTTACAATGCTCGATTGAATAAGTTTAGCCTGCCTTTCTATACATCCTTGGTAGCCTGGAATCACGTCATTTGAGCCCTTTTGCTAGACAATCATTCGTCAAAATTTTTTTTTATTTTTTCCAACACATTATCTTGCTATGAATTTTCGCATTGTACGTTCGAAACATCAGTTGCCGCTTTCATGTTTTTTTTTTAAAGCCAATATTCGTTTTTTATCAATTTAAGTTTAGTAACTTTTTCCCGTATATCATTGTGCAATTTCACTATGGGCCCACCTCTTTTTCGGTTTTTGCTCATGGACGCGTGACAGCATGGTTTCTGATGGAAATTGCTGATGATGTGATCGGGATATAACAAATTAAGAAGAATTATGGCAGGGACATGACGTTTAGACGTTTTCGAGGATGCTGATTACAAAAGAATAGTTTTAGATGACTTTAACCCTTTCTACCCCCTGAAACGGGTAGACACTACCACTTCCGCACATTTCCGTAGAATAATGCTCGGTACTGACAACTTGGCGCGAGTTACGAACTTTAACAAACAACTCGCCATTTGTGTTTCTGCTTCCGACTCCACACTTCCACATTACCTGTTCTAGACTGACGTTGTGTGAGCCGATCTTGGCGTTGAAATCTCCTATTACTATGTTTATATCAGCTTTAGGAGCCAGAAATGGAAGGCCCCTTCAGTTGTTATTGTTAGGACATTAGTGACCAGTCCAATAGCGATTGGGAGGCAAGCTTAGTTAGCAAAAAGCCGAACTTGAGTAGGTATAGCAGCAACAATGTGACGTAAACTCTGCAATTCTTCATCTAATTTCGTTTATGCCTACGATGTTCATTTATATGTACTGGTCCATTTCCCGCTTTACCTCCATGATCTTAGCGTAGCCACGCTCGTCTACGTTAGATATTTCAATCGTAGTCCAATGTTTATAGCCAAAGGCTGTCATCACATAATCAGTCTGATGTATCCGATACGTACTAGACGTTTCGTGTGTAGTGATTGATGTTCGAAGAAATGGCCTACAAGCCAACCTATTCTATCTCAGAAGGAGTAGTGTCCTGCGAATCACATAGAGTGCATTTTGATATCGCATCAATTCTCTCTATGCCAAGATGTTATAGCTGGCGATTAGCTTCCTTCCTGCTTTCTCTAAAATTGTTTTCGCTACTCAGCATTTTGGTAACAAAGTTGATGCGATACTATAGCAACAAAATTGCGGGAATAAGCAGGCACCTTTTTGGTAGCTATGCTAACAGGGAGCTTCTTTTCGGGACTTTAACCCCTGGAAAGGTCCACATTTACATCGATTTGACGCTTAGATAGGTAATGGCCATATTGCAAACTTTCCTTGAAATTAAGACGTTCGGCTTGCGGTTTCTCTAAAAGAGAATCCAGGGATCTTTTAATAGTAGTAGTAGGCTCTGAAAACGAGTTCATATCCATAGCCTCTTCTTTTATTTGTTGTTGTTGTTGAAAGCGGCCCTTGTATAATTGGAGAATTTCGCCGTGCGGTCTTTACACACAACACAGTTATAGCTTTGTCTCCCAAAACAGCTTTAATAACAGATCGGTTCTGCATAAGTCGCTCGGCCATTAGCATATCATATTCACACTTTATATTCTTTATAAGAAACGACGGATTATATCATATTTCGATGAATTTAAAAAAACAAGCAGCGGGAATTTCTAATACCAAGTTAGGTCTAGTCCTGGGTTTTTCCTACAGAAATGTTTGCTTTGACGGTTTTGCAAAACAAATCCATTTTTCATTCAGGAATACCTGCTTAAAACAAATGTCCTTCGGAGTCGGGCTCTAACTTAGTTAAATTTCACTTTTCTAGGTCTGCTATAAGTACCTTAGATTTTTTAGGGAGGCTTAAAAGTGCCCTGCGTTGCTTCGAAAAAAAAAACATGTACGAGTGTTATTATAAAATATTTAGGGACAAAGATAAAATAAAATGAACGAGTAAAAAATATAAAAATTAATTTGAAAGTATGAGAACTCATCATCGCTAATTCTTGCTACACAATTTAGGTACACACCTTTAAAAGAGGGCAACACAGCTAAATGGCTAACAAAATTACTTATTCATCTTTTCAAGCTTGGAAAGACTCCCACTGGTAGTTGTTTCCATTACGAATTGCTCAAAGAACTTCTCTTACCTGAATTTTTTTTATAATAGAAAAAGCACAAATTACCGACACCTCTGATTATCTGGAAAATCTCTTTAAAGGTTTCTCTGTTCAAATTCTCATTTTATTGATTCCAGCTTATCTCTTTGAATTGAAACGTCGCCCTGAAAATATTTTAAATTTTTTTCTGTGCGGAAACCTGTTGAGTGCTGAGTTGATTTGAAAATCGATTTTGTATTTATTCAGGCAGAAAGTGAAAGTAAATGGAACATGCAGCTTTCTGGAGCCAATAATTGAATTTTGCTAATACACTCATGCTACCTAAGATGTGATACATCCTTAACCCTTTGATTTTTCTTCTTTTAGACGATGACAGTGATGTAGACCTGGTTACAGATTTCCTAAGTTCAAACCCCAACAGCAAAGATGTTGCCCTCACAAATAACCACAGTTTAAATAGCAAACAACCAAAGTCAACAGTGCTGAACACCCGACTGGAACAGACGAATCAGCATCAACAACCACAAGTCAACATTACTCCATACCATCATCAAAATATACCGGCAATCAATACACCTAGTACATGTAACAACATGGTCCCGATAATAAGTGTCACTCCACACAGTCCAGGAGCAAAGTACAACAGTATTTTAGGTGAGTATTTACCGTATATTAACTTAAAATTTGCTCTCAATTAATTAATCATAATCGAGCTCATATGCCGTTCTGTTTTGTTTACTTTTGTAGAGGACACCCTTAATCAGCTCCAGAATATTAGAGAAAGTGTGGTACAAATGAAAAACTCAACAGTACAAATGCAAGGATATGCTAATCCTGGTCTCATACACAGCGCTGTGGTAAGTAATTAAGTTGGAGTTATTAAATTTTGCGAATTCATCGATTTCATGCATTATTAATGCTGTGCAGTGAGAGGGAAGTTATTTACGCGTCCGTTTAATGGGGGAAAAACGTTCTTATAAATAATTAGTAAATTGTTATTAATGTTAATTAATGACTACGACTGTCACTTGAATGTTATTTTTTATTTGCAGACGTTGGATTAAAGTAATACTTAGCGACAATATGTGTAATTACTATCTGTTTAGTGTCTTTATAATTTTAAAATATTTTAAGGGATAAATTAAAGCGGCAAGGTTTAGGGAAAGAGAAATTTTTTTCGATATGATGCTTCCAAAAATTTTATTGTTTTTGAATCGAAATTGAGATTTTGGTTACTGTTTTTAACGTCCTCGAATGCGTGATACTATTGGGGTTTGTACGTTTAAAGTTACCTTAGAAAAGGACTTCTGCAAGTTTTACATTTTCGATCCGTATAATTATTTTGCGGTTATTTCAGAAAGCGGAAACTCATAATGTCTAAAGTAATGTCCATTTCGATGGTCCCGCCCGACGTCATCACAACTCCAATGGTGGCTGCGTAATAAGTTTCATTCCTGAAAATATTTAAATAAAAGATTAAAGCACTTTCCTAAAAATATTTAGTTGAATGAAGCAAGTAGAATCGTCGTGAATTTCTAAATTAAGTACATTTGTCTTAAGCGGGTTGATACATGTAGGTGAGGGAAAAAAGGTTTACTTTTCAAGGCGTACTTAAATAGAGTAAAAGTGAACCGATTTTTCTGAATTTTTTAGTATGCTTTATTGTTTGGTCTCTCAATAAAGCATACTAAACAATTACAGAATTTTTGTTTGTGCGGAAGAGATCCAAATTTCGCGTTGGGCGGGGTCCTCGAAGCGGTTTGCTTACTTTTCTCTCGCAGTAAAATCGAACAAAGCTTGAAAAATGAAAAAATTCCGGTTAAAAAACGAAAAAGTTGTAATATTTTCGATTTTATTCGTGAGAAAAAATACTTTTTTTTCGCGAATTTGTTCATTTTTGTAGATTCAACTAGAAGTGATATAAACTGAGAATCTCGAGAGGACCAAAACTCTTTCAGCAATCTTACTTCAAGTGGTAAACATCGCTGCTTTTAAACTTTGAACAATAGAAAAACTGATGAAAATCAACGAGTTTTCTACTCACACGCTAGTTTGCTATACAGGGCCCATACATCTCCCTTTATTCTTCCTCGTACACGACTAAACAAGTAAAAGAATTCAGGGTCGTACACAACATGACAATAAGATCGATCAAGAGACAGAGCCCGGCTCCATCTGGGTACGCCTTGAGCTCGACGCGGTCACGCGTGTCTATCTCTTGATATATATTGGTTTTGAGTGTGATGGAATTGGAATATCCTAAAATCGGTTTAGGTATATGTTCTTAAGACCCTAGTGAACCAATTTTTACACGTATCAACAACCCCCTTAATTAATCGGTTTGTTTAAGGCAGGATTCTACTTTGGGCGCTCGAGAAAAAGGCTATTTTTATGAATTTTTTATGAAATTATGAGTGAAGATATTGATGTAGGGTTTGTTAGGCTTAATAAAGACACTCTTGAAATACATAACAAAACTTTTTTTTATTATATATTTTATGCATTTTTAACGCACAAAAACACCACTTGAATACTCGTACAACGCCTCGATTATTAGGTGTGTCTTGTTCAGTCGGTTGCTATAGGTGCGCAGAATATGTGGTTAAAATGTTATAACAATCGGTTTAGTAGTTTCAGAAATTTTAACACCAAGCGGTGTAAAAAAGAATTTTTGAGATAAACGAATTCAAAGTTGTTGTAAAGGAAAAATCACACTCGGAGATGTTTCACTTTCAGTCTTCAAAATACGACTGCTACTCTGAAATAACAGTAGGGTGTCGTTTCCAAGTACTTTTAGACTGCTTGAATCGATTTAAAATTTTAAGAGAATATTCTCGAAAAAAGTAAAAAAATTCCGCCGGGATCTGTTTTGAAGGCTCGAGCAATCTTTTTTCAAGTTCTTTATTTGGTTGACCTTTAAGCCGATCACTTCTTGGTTTGTGATAAACTCTATTCATCTAAAAACCTTTTACTTCGGGACTGGAAAAATGTAAAACTTTTAAAAAACACAAAGCAAACTTCGTAAACCTGATGCATTTAAGTTAAATTTTTAGTGAGAGATTGGTCTAAACCTCTGAAATTTGCAGGTGATAAACAAAAGTTGATGGTTTTAATGGGTATTGGTGCGATCTTAGCAACTAGTATAATTTAAAAAAAATTGGCGGAAGTGGTGTTATGGTTTGGGGTGTTTTCAGTTCCTACGGTACCTTTTCCCAGTTCAAGAATCATCAGCGAGGAATACTAAAAGGTGCTTAACAACAGTCTAGTGCCTTTTTTGAGAAGGCATTCGTTGTCTTGAATCAGGTGAAGTTCTTCTCTCGCCCCATGCCCACATGGGTTTAAGGGAACTAAAGAGAGGTAGTGGAACTGCACCGATAATGCATCGACATACACAAGCCTGAGTATCAGAATGTGGTTTGTTGAAAAACGAATGCAGGTAATGCAGGTAATTGATGCCAATCATGTTCATGTTCATGATAAGTTAAGAGCGACCATACTTCAAGCATGGCACTGTATCAATGAAGAACTAATAAAAATTTCATAAGTTCCATGCCAAACAGAATTTTTCAATCAGTTTATAGAAGTGGGCACCTTACTGATTAATAGCTTAATTTATTTTTGTTAATACTTGCTTTAAGTTTTTAATCAATTCATATTTGTACGTCTATAATTGTGAACCGTTAAATGAAATTAAAATGATTGTGTTTAAAAACGTTGCAATATAGCTTAGTTGTCTTTATTGCTTCTAATAATTTGTTTTCTCTCTCTGCAATAAAAAATTACAGTCCCGTAGGAAAATATGCAAAGTACGGTTGTAACTCATCAAATTTGTGCTTTGTCTATAATTCTGAAACGCACGTTATATCGATTACTAGTTGGGTCTTGCCCGGCATTGTTAAGTGAATGTCGTTTTCAATTATTTTTACATGTTACTCGCATCTAACTGCATCGCAGTGTCATTATTTTCATTCTCATCGGTCGTTTTCGATTATTTTTACATGCCACTACCTTCCGGACCCAATCATGTCTTATCACCAAATTATTTAACGGCATCGCGAGTGTCATTCATCTTACTGACCCCTAACTAACTACCGCAGTATCTAACGGCATCCGGAGTGTCATTTTCGACAATTTGTACCTTGTAACTTATTACAATAGATAAGGAAATTTCTTTGTACGCGACCGATTTTACCTGCATTAATAGCTATTGTTATGTGTTTTTTGCTTTCTAATAACTTTCAATTAACATATACAGCTAAGCTCATCTCGACTGTTTTCTTCATGTCCTTCTCTTCCGGATTTGACGAGTGCCAATGTTAATTGTGGCATGTGGTCACCACAACAATATTTGATAAATTGCGATCGCCGAAAATCTTGGACAGCAATCGAAGATTTAACTGAATGTGCGAAGGGTTCTCACAAAAGGTATTTTAATATTTGCAAAATGTTTTGTAAATAAAACAACTTTAATTTAATACAACTTTGTCTTAGTGTGAGCTTATCAAGCCTGGATAGTGAAGAACAAGAATCCTTAAGGGCAGCTGAACGTCATCGTTCCAGTAGAAATAGCACTGGTGGTATATCCACACATTCTTTAAATGAGGCTGAACTAGCTGTAAGTTATTAAAATAGAGTTAATTAAATTGATTTGAATTTATTTTAACAATACTTTTAGCGTGATTTTGAAAGAATTGCAGCAAAACGCAATCTAGCACCAACTCTAATTAGTCGCATTCCACTTCAAAAAAGCATTTCAACACCCTCGATAGCTCCGTTACGTATTCCAGGTGCCAAAGAAGAGAGCAATATTACAACGTATGTATATCCACTATCAGTAACTTAAACATTAAACGGGGGGATTTTTTTTTACGGATTTGCATAAAAGTTGGATTTGCATCACTTTTTGAAAGCAATTGTGCCTGAGCTAATTTTTTTTCCTATTTTTGACATGTTGTATATAAAGTATCACGGTTATTTCGACTTTTGCTTCGCTTTTTAAAATTTGCTTTGACATAAAATTGTTTGCCTTAAAAATTGATTAATAACATTTTGGATGCTTTATGTAAACTGAATTTATTATTGTCTTGGGTTTCGTAAACAACACACATTAACAATGGTTATTGCATTTATAAAAATTATATTTTACCAAGTTCTAGTAAGACTTCTTCTGTTAGAGTTCAATAGCGATAGTTATAGCGTTATCTTCGAGGTGCGTACACTTTTTACGATATTATTTCATTTGAAACGAAGAATGAAATTGGATTTTTGCTTTTCTCTTCTTAATATATCTAATACGGTGCCCTCTCTAATGTGGTGAGAATTCCCACAAAGAATTCGGTTTTTCAAACTTCTTTTATTTTTGAAAATCAAGATAAACAAAAAAGTGCACCTTCTGAGTTAGAAGGATCAATTCTAATTCTATAAACAAAATTTATATTTTAATCCAAAATCATTTATTTTCTTCAATGCTCTTCCATCTTTCTAGTAGACTTTCATTGCCGCTCTTCCAAACTGAAACTCCTCATTTGTACTGTCTGTCATTATCCTGATGCTGGAACACTTTTCATCTTAAAACCAGAGATGGTCATTTTTCTTCTAGTGCTGGCTTGAGCCGCTTAAACTGCTCGCAGTAGATCTCCTTTGTTATCGAAGACCTATTATAACCATTTTTGTAAAGAACGAATTTCTTTTCACCAGTCACTATTCGGTCCGAAAAACGTTCATTTCTGAGGCGTGACAGCAAAGAACAGCACATATTTACTCTCTACTAGCGATTAAATTAGGAGAGTTTGTAGAACCCATTGGCCCAATTTGGTGATTTTTTTGATAATATTCAGGTGGTTGACTAAATGTAAGCTTTTTGGCTAGGTCCTCAACAGTTGTGATGGGATTTTTTTCCATCAGGATTTGCAGGACGTCGTCTTCGAGCTCGAAAGATCTTTCAGGACGAGGTTCTTCTACGCTGCAGTGCCCGGCTTGGAATTTCTGGAATCACCGTTGACAGTGGCTTTCGTCTATTGTCATCCCCATATACTGCATGAATATTCGTCGTACTTTCCGTTGCCTTGTTACCTTTATTGAACTAAGTCAGCAAAATATGTCGAATATGCTTCTTTGTCACTTCCATTTCAATTTTGCAAATTAATAGTAAAAATCGAACAGCACTCCTCAAAACTTGCACTACAAATGAGGACAAGGTCTATCTAAAGATTCCTTTGTTGGCGACTTTTTAAAATTACATATTGGGGTCTTCTCTGATCTAATTTTATTTCTACTTACGAGCTAGTTTCTAATTTGGTCCTGATCTATTAATCTGACGAGGACAAGAACAAGTTGAATTTAACACCTGTTTTTTATAGCAAGTTCATGCAGGTAGTTTATCTCTACCCCTCCGACTTTTAGTGCAAGCTTTTGAAAACCCGCATTTTATGGGATAACCCAATGTGTTATTTGTTTACATTTAAATCGTCCTAAAGGTGCTATTCACGTTTTTAAAATCTAGTTTTTAGTGCCTCTTATAATAAATAGTAGCATCTAGAGATTGATCGCAACTGAAAAGATTCAGTTTAAGCTTGCATTTGATTTGTAATTTCCATAAATACAGCTATGAACGAGTTTGCAAGTAATTAAATTTAATACAACCAAAGATATACAGTACTAAAATATTGCATTACATCATTAATACACAAATAACTTTTTCTATGTGCAAACATGTTTATTTTAAACATAAAAATTATACATTAAAAAAGCATTCAAAATTTTATAATTGGATCACATTTACACCATTTTTATTTTGTTTAAAGTTGACACTCAATATTTTTGTGTGTGTTTTTTTTTGCATTGAATGATATAGATCAAGACATCTATCTGACAGTGAAGATGATAATCAAGATGATAGGTCATTGCTATGTGTCAGAGATAAAATGTAAGTAAATCAATGCTTATATCACTCTTTCTTAATAATTTTCTATATCTAAATCATCTTTTAACTTCTCTTATTTATTTGCTGTAATGTTGCAACATTTTACAAGTTTCCTGATAATATTTTCAAATATATTGAAATACATGACCTATAAATTTTTATTTTCAGATTAATTAAAAATGAGCTTTTTGTGTGTACAGCTATATATTGTTACTATAGAATTTTCTAGACTAGAATTAACGTTACTAGAAAAAAACTATTTGTAATGTTATTATTAAATAATTTGCAGTGAAGTCTATGCCGATCATCCAGAAAAGCGGAGGAAACGGGGATCACTATTCTTCCGAAAAAAGAAGGACAAAACAAAAACGAAAGGACAATCAACAACATGCGAATGTGAGAAATTTATTTATAATGAGTGATTGTAAAATTTAACTGATATTTGTTTCAGCTTGTGGAGCTGTTATTAACTTTTCGACAGTAAAAGATCACGCATTGGAATGTAAGGTGAAATTATCAAAGCAACAGTCAACGAAGTCTAGTTCAAGCAAAAAGAGCTCAGCGACCAGGTAAATAAAGTTCATTTAAACTAAATTTTTATTGCATTATCGAGAAAATTTCTTCGAGGGGCAAGAGTTCATGCAATTTTAGATGAAGCAAATGTAAAAGAAAATTCTTAATATTTTTAATAAACATTTTATCCCTGGCAAGTGTCCGTAACTTGCTGATCTTCGAAGGTAAAGATCACGCATAATATTTTGACTCATTTATGAATTTGGTATTATACTTTAAATTAATTTTTATATGCTTATTTCGTTTTTAGTTGGTTTTAATTTATTATTTAAATGCCATAACTACGCAATAGCTTGATAATCAGTTATTGAAAAAAAGAATTCGATTTTTAAACTGGATATGTTTCTTAATTAAAAAGGGGTAGAGAACAAAATTGTATTTATTGGGTCTGTTCAATGATTTGTGATCTGGATTAACCTCGAAGACATTGAATCAACTTAGATAAGCAAATCCAAATATGAAAAGACCTTAGCAAATGTTTTTTAAATTTATTACCGAAATAACAGAAATACAAACGCTAGAATATGCAACTAGTGAGCTCGTCAATAAAATTTTATATGTTTGTCTATTCATTGCGATAATTCCTTTTCAAACTAAGTACGTTCAATAACAAAACGTAAAATGACAATTCCTGAGAGCTAGCTGTCCAACTAGTAATATAGATTTCGCATAGGTTAAAAAAAAGGCATCTTCTAAAGTGATTCAGTTTTCGTTAAGGGGATTTTTTAGTCTGGAGGCTCCAAGCGGTAAAGGCGTTCTTCATTAAGTGGAACGCAGTACATGTGCGTTGTAATGCCAAAAAAGATGCGCATTACGTTTATTATTTGTAAACTGCTGAGGAAGTCGTCGCTTAAAATTGATGTGACTATAACGACTACATTTTTACTAGAAAATTTAAGTTTTGGGGAAAACGTCCAAATGAACGAATTTAAAGATTCGTTTTATTTTTTGAGTTTGTACCGGGACGTTTTCCAGTAAATTGTCATCATTAATATTCTTGTATATAATCTTTATAGCCTCCTGTACTTGTCCATCGTGTTCGGCTTGCAAAATAATTTTTTGCTAGCTCACAACTGCTCAACTCATTGAACAGACCTAATAACGATAATGAAAGATAAAGAAAGAATATATGTACTTGAAATGTGCAAACACTTAAAAACTCAGTTGGATCAATGTCTGAGTGGCTACGGCATCGATGCAGGTTCAAGCCTCGAGTTTTTCTTTCATAAAACAATCCACTTCTCTGAACTATTCTCTACCTCGCTGCCATCCAAAAACACTCTCATTTCTTCTTTCCGGCCACGCTTAACGCATCATAGGGTGTTCTCCTGGGTATTGGTTAGATAAAAAAAACAATTAAGAAAACAGGCATCTAATGGGTGCTTCCTGAACTAAGGATTTATTATAAAATACACACTACTGTAATAAATACAAGTTTTCACTGAACTGTCCTTACTGAGATACCAACTTTCTCAATTTAAATTGAAGTCGAAGTTTTTTATGGTAGGCAGAATTAGGAAGATTTCCCGTTGCACTTTGCTTAGTAGTGTTCCTTTACCAAATTTTATGATCCCTCATGTGCAAGAATATACACGAAAGCTCCCATTTTTGTTTCTTTTAAAGAATTTTCCTGACATCTGCAAGAATTTATACGAAAAATTAAGCTTGCACATATCGTCGTCACTTGCCGAGTCCAAAATTATGTTAAAATGTCAAAAACTAATTTGACAATGAACGAAAATGACATTTTGTTCGTTTAATTTTTTTCTAACGAATTACTCGGTCAATTGTGTTACTTAATTTGTCCATTTTTCGTTTGAAATTTCCCCCACTGAGTAAGCTTTTATTTTGAAATTTTTTTGCATAAAAAGTAAAGACACAGACGTAGTGTAACGGAAGATTAGCAAGTATTTTTATTCGATGCTCATGTGATCAATGGGAAAATGTAAATTTTAAAAATCGATTTTCAAGCTATTGGGTATTTTAATTAATTTTTTTAATTTTTTTGTGAAGAAATATCAAGTGCAAAAAACAAAGTACGTTTCATTTCAGTTACTCTACAATTACTCAATATAAGAACAATATCACACCTGCGTTTACATTCTAGATATAGTTTGCAGATTTTAGTTCCAAATACAAGTGCGTTATAGGAAATATAAATTTAAAAATAAACAAAAGACAAAATAATTAATACAATTGTTCTACTTTACCTGTATTTTGCTAGTATGATCAGTTTGGCTTAGGCTGCACTATAATGTATGTGAAGAGCATTATTTAAAATTGATTTTATTAAAATTTAGGCCCGAAAAAAGAAATAATAACTAAAATTTCTTTTAGTATGTTTTGAATTGCATTATATAATTTTTTCCCTTACTTTTTTAGGATTTATGTTTGACTTTTTATGTTAGATACTCTGCAATTTTTACTTTTAGGATTAACGAAACAAAACTAATATATATTTAAAATAAAAAAGTTTAATTGAAAAATTTTTGCATTCGAAAATCAAGCCAGGAGTTTTAAAAAGTACAGTGGGTGGGCACAGTTTATATAAAATATAATTTCTCCACTGGAAAGTGAGAAACCCTATTATCTTTATTTTAACGCTGCGTTGCGTAGGTGTGGAATTAAACTATTAAGCATTTTATCATGAGAGTCGCAGATTCGAATTTCACGACAGTTAACAGTGGTTCGCTTTGTTCTGATAACATATAATGTTTAAAAAGAATCTGCGGGGCTCCGTGTGCAACTTAGATAACTGTAGATTCACTTACAATATTTGAAGAATTGAAAATCTAAAGGGTTGACGTGTCAAAAACATGATATTGATACTTTTGCGAAAATTTAAATAAGTCTAATGATATTCTTAAGGGTCTCAGAACTTGTTTGCTCTCTAGTTCTACACAAAAAGTGTAAAGTATGCGATCTACTAAAGCGCCAACATATATTTCGTTTGTATCTCAAACTTAATTTTTTTTGTTCATAGACCTCTTAGATTTTCAAGACTTCTTGTCCTCGAATTTAGTAAAATTTGTTTCTCCCGCTCCATGTCCCACATAAACCCTTGTGCGAAAGAGAGACAAATATCAAAATAAAGTGATATTTTATTTTTCGATATAAGTATAAATACAAAACGGTATTTATTTTTTATTTTGCTAATTTCCTTTGAATTGAAACTTCGTTAAGCCAATAAGATTGATAAGACGCGGGAGTCAAATGCGTGATCACTTGCAACTGAAAGTAAGAATATGACACTATAGTTGCACCCGCTTATTTAGCATTACTTGCCGATGGTGGCGGATATAAAACGCTGCTGTATGTAGTAAATTGCAACAAAAATAAGTCGATGTAAAATTTAGCACAGCCAGCAACTTGTGGCATAAACTCATTATCCCCACGTATGAAAAAAGAGAAGTCAAACTGGCAATATGCCCACTACGCTTTTATGATTTATTATATTGAAAAAAAAAATATCTTTTATTAAAATTCAAGTTTTGAAAAGTAGTGAAAGATCGCAATAATTTTGTTTTGTTATTAAATTTTCCCTTAAAAACGAAATTTCATTTTTGGAAAAATTTTTTAAAGCGGCAAGAAAATGACCGGATGCTACTCTCCTTGGAGATTGGTTGCAAACAAATTAGGCGTGACGTCCCATCACGCCAGGTAACATAAAAATGAAAAAAAAAAAATCAACCAAAGAATAAACAGTAAAAATTACTTCAAAAACTTCGCTGCTTTCTTTATTTATTTAAAATCTCTTTTAGATCTCATTTTCTGCCTCCGTCTCTTATCTGCTCGTTTCTTTCAAATATTCTCCTTTTATTTAGATTACAAATTTGAATTTCTTCATTTGAAAGTCTCATCACTTTACGAGTAGCAAGCAGACTTTCTCTTAAAAATATTTTTTAAATTTTTAAAGAGTTTCGTTAAAGATTTTAACCAGTGTATGCAATCTTTTAGAGCTTTCCAGTTATCTTTCTAATAATGTTTAGAAGACTTTGAGCTCTTTAGTAGTACATCAATGTTAATTAGTTCTTATTGATTGGTTTTTGTAGATAGGTTAAAAATTGTTTAATTTACTTTAGATAAAACACGTTTTGTTAAGAGCAATACGTAGAGTTAATTTGAATTGAGGAGTTTGTGATGTTTTCTAAGTTATTTTGCTTCTTTTTCTTCGTTCTTTCTATATTTTTCGGTTTATTAAAATTATTTCAATACTTGCAAACCCTTGTTCAAGTTCAAATTTAGGTCTCTTTTTTTGTATATACCTCTTCACGTTTTCTATGCACACAAAAAAAAATACTCTAGAATATTTTCACACTTTTTAAAGATTAGGTTATCACGACACTAAGAGCTACCTTTTTTTAAAACACACCAGTTAGAATTTCGATTCAGTAACGAAGTGCTTTTATTAAACGATTACTTAATTACGCCTTTTAACGAAACCGATCCTACACTGTCACACAAACCTTTCGGTAAATTTGTTGTGCTTGTGAAAAATAAAATACTCCGAACTCACTTCACTCGACAAGACAACATCCAAAAACTACGATAATTTCTAGTATTACGGGCTTTCCGGCAATCTTAAACTTGGAATTTTTTTAAAGACTCGCCAGGAAAAAGTGTTAATTTTTCAGGCTTCAGACCGAGTATGTACGAGAGTAGGTGTAATGGCTGCAACAACAAGAGATCAGTTGGTAGTGGAGTGGATGATGGGAACTAAGAGAATGAATGTGCGTGGGACCGGGAGAGGTAATGAGGAATACACGGTTGCCATTCTCTCGCGGGGTGGGCTTTGGCTTAAGATAATAGGTATCTTCCACTGATTTTCGTGCACAGACTTTCCGTGTAAATATTTACTTATATATATGGTGGGAGAAAAAGCGTCCCCAAACCAAAAAAATCGAGGGAACATGTTTCATGCAAACTCGTCAAGATCAAGAAGAAGATAATTCAAGGAACACACAATATCTATTTAAACTGCACTGCTAATTATAAATTGTTTCCGTGTAAATATTTACTTATATGGTGGGAGAAAAGGTGCGCCGACGATGATTCATGGTTGTTTTCTGTTTACAATAGATTACGATGAAAAGGCCATTGTGAGTGGTAAAAATGTCGGTGATTTGGAATACACCTTAAATTGTAGGTCGGCGAAGTTCTTTTCCCACCCCATGCCTCATAAGGGGTTACGGGAATTAGAGAAAGAGAATGACTGAATAGATTGTCAGAAAATTGTATCTCCGTGTTCTACATCACTTGAGGAACATAACATTTTGAGCTGTAGGTCGGCGAAGTTCTTTTCCCACCCCATGCCTCATAAGGGGTTACGGGAATTAGAGAAAGAGAATGACTGAATAGATTGTCAGAAAATTGTATCTCCGTGTTCTACATCACTTGAGGAACATAACATTTTGAGCTTAGTTTTATGCGGACAGCTCAAAATTATTTGGGTATTTTTTACAACTTTGGCGTTAATGAGGGGAAATTGACTAATTAAATTTTCAGAAAATACGATTTTCGATGTCGGGAGGGAAATCTTGATATAGATTTCAATATCTGACAACCCGCACAAAATGTATTGCCTATCTTCATATTTACAAATCTAACAAGCCTTAGCGACCTAAGTGACTGGATTTGACCCTTAGTATATTATTTTTTCGGGAAGAGTTCAACTATCGATCTACATATAAAGGTTTTAACCGGCTCGCTCACCGACGGCATTTTGGTCGCGAGCTGTCGTACTATTAGATGTTCCTTTCGAATGAATTAACAATTCATTTCGAACACTTTTTCGTAGGATGCATTTTTCTCCAGATATTTAACAGAAGAATGGTTGTGGTTTTTAATAGAAGAATTAGTTGAAGCGAATACAACATCTTTTTCCCCTTATTCAACTTCGCAATTTTATTTTACTAAATGTATCGATATTCTAGCACAAGGTGCAGAAAAGAACAAAACTTATACTAGCTGTGTTTTTTCATATGATTTACGCTCAGGATATATGTATTTTAACATGAACTTTAACACCAACTTAACCCACATAGCTTTTATGGAATTTATGATTACACACCTGGTAATTTAGTTTTAAAATATTATAACAGAGTGTGCTATTGTAGGTTTTTGTTTTAAAAATGTACGCAATTCTAAAAATTGTTTGTGCGGACGTGTCATTTTAGAACTGCGAGAATAACAATTTTGCCCAAAATATCTACAGCCTAATCTAGATATAGCCTACTCTAATCACTCCTTGCGCACATAACAAAACGAATACAAGAGAGTCTTCCCATTAAAATACATGTAAATTATAAATGAGAAATTTGTTATCGCAACCATAATGTTCAGAACATCTGTAGGTTCACGTCAAGTAAATTCCAAGTTGAGAATTTAAAAGTACTGCGAGAAATATTACGAAAATGTAGAATTCCACAACCTTTTCCTATTCTTTACTGTAGCAACTTTTAGTTTGTTTACACCACCAATGCTCAGCTGTTCGTGTCAGCTGCCGCGCTTGTATTTAGAGTAGGCTGTGGTTTATCTGAATTTGACATTATAAATGGACAGATATACCAACCTTTCAAACGAAAGGGTTCCTTTCGTTTTGAAAGGTTGGTATATGTGTCCGCATGTTTTTTGTTTTTCAAATTGTAGTTATGTTGACCGTAAATCAAATGAAAAACACACCTAATGTCTTTATATACATATAGGGTTTTTTTTCTAACTTTAATTTACTATAATTTATTGCAAATTCTTGGATAAAAAACTGCAAAGTGCGGAAGTACGCTTTTATCCATACATATCTCTAAGACGGGATAGTTTTGCTCATAAAGTAGAATTTATTGAAGTATATTTTTAGTATTCAATTTAAGTGTATATTTTATCGTTTATTTTTCTCTGTCAATCAACTATCTTCTTATTGTAATGCACATGGTTATTTAATAGACTTACGAAATGATGTAATAATTTAATTTGGTAGAGCTATAATAACAGTAGACGTTGCTCTTATTTGATAAAAAATGCTTGAAATTATAAAAATAACTGCACTACTTAACATTATTTAATTTTTAGTAAAAAAATGACAAAAAAAATAGTTTCTACAATAAAACAAAGTAATAAAACACAAAGTACAAGAACATCCAAATCTACATTACATTACACAACTGCTCCGCATACACATACACTTAAACAACATCACGTTTTAGTCTTCTGTTGTTTTAAGCTGCGAACAAAATCTGTTTAAATGTTTTATTTATTTTATGTGAAAGTATGCGTTTGCTTTCTTCAACTTTAATCTTCAAAATTTAATTGATCAGTATGAGGGGACAACATTCATTCATTTACATCTTCTGTGCGTGGTACAAGTATTTGTTATTGGATAAATGAACTTGATTAACTAAAAAAACCTTTAAAATGTTACTGAAACTGAAGGCAGAATTTATTACTAATTTTATAAATAAATATATTACATGTATTAAGTGAAACGGAATCTTGCTAGGAATACATAAAACTATTTTCAGGTCCTCTAGTTGGATTAAGTAAAACAAACATTAGAGTTATACACTTTGATCCAATTGCAATTTATTTTGTTAAAGGATTCTCCTTCATTTGAAGAAGTTTAACTTCGACGTAATTTTTCGGCTTCTTCGATTTGTTCGCTAGTTTGCTGCTAGAACATAAACCATGAGTTCGATCGTATTTTGTCTTGACTTTGACGAAAGTTGGAAGAGAAAAGTGAGATCAAGTTGATTTATCCTTACAATGTTTCAACTCTATTTCAAAATATTATTTGCAAAGTTATTTTACTTATATCTTCGGCTATTTTAAATTTTTTTTAAATATTTTAATTTGATTTTAATTTTGTTAAACCGTATGCATCATTTCCTTGTTTTTATTTATATTTATTTTACGCTTGCATTTAGCCATACTTCGCATCATGACGATGGCAGGGATTATTATGATGGGCACTCTCTAAATGAGCATTCAAAGTGAGTATCAAAGAACGTTCCTCATTTCTTTTTTTCTTTTCGAGAGAAATAGTTCATACAATGCTTCCAAGTATCTAACAAATCTTCAAATATTTTCAATAAATTAAGTATTATGTTTACACAGAGTAAATAAATTATTACCATGCATTTTTGCCAATTCTCTTGCAGCTATTCGGATGAAACACCTCTCATACGTGGAGAATTCTTAAATGAGCCACCTATTGGTCCACATGACTTGGGCGCTGATCCATCTTTAGGCATTGCTCTTGACGAACACGACTCGTGGAGTCCTAGTGTGCCAAAAGAAATAGTGAAGTCTTTAAAAGATAAACAAGTGGGCATTATATTTATTTCTACTATTGTTAATTTTTATTTATATTTTTAATTGCTAGGTTAAGCGTCAGGAGCACATTTACGAATTTATAATGACAGAGAAGCATCACTGCCAAACACTTCTAGTCATGCAGAAAGTTTTTGTAGAGAGTCTTCAAAGGCATTTTAGCCGGCTAAATATTGATAGAATGTTTCCTCGACTTCCAGAATTGACCGAGCTTCATACATGGTAAATTAATGTCTCGCTTAAGCTTTCTACTATTTAAATAAAAATTTTTTAGCTTCCTAAAAAAACTTCGTCATAAGCAACGAGAAAGTCATATAGTCGACAGCATTGCCGACGTTCTGTTGGATTTTTTTTCATCGACGTCAGCGCAACGATTAAAAAGCGCATATGGTAAGTTTCCATTTCACTAGTTGTACTTTGGGTCCGATTACAATATCTGTGATATGTGAGCTAGTGTCAAAGACATGCTCTAAATACCATAAGAAGTTAATTTGTATTTTTGGATAACACTTTAAATAAGAAATATGATTTCCTTTATAAAAACTATAAGGCAAGTTTTATTCAAAAATTGAACAATATAAATAAACACAAGTCATAAGTTTACCTCTGGTATATCCAATTGGAAAAAGTAACCACTTGCTTTGCGTAACACGAGAAGTGTTTGCAAACGGGTAATTTAGGCGAATGTGATTATATCTTATTTCCGTAAATTCACATTTAAATGGTTTGTTATCTGAGAGAATTCGAAAGAAATGAAAATAAACAGCTCTTAAAGCTTGCTTTTGGGATTTACTTTTATGAAATTTATTATATATATAACTTTTCAATAATAGTTTGCCACACTTTTCAAAATACTTTTTTCCGTTATTTTACTTTAATACCTAAGTCTCCACATAACAATAAATGATGATTCGATCATATTTCATTTTGTATAGGTGAATTTTGCTCAAATCATCGATCAGCTCTTGACAAGTTTAAATACTGCATGACGAGTGATCAGACATTCGCGGAGTGGTATAAACATTGCCTGTCAAATCCTCTGTTGAAGAAGAAAGGCATTCCTGAGTGTATACTTTTTGTAACTCAGGTACGTTGTACGAAATTTGAAGAATTTTCTTTCTAATTTGCACTGTTTTTGTTTAGCGTCTTACAAAGTATCCACTTCTTATTGACCCTCTGTTGAAGAGCTCCCGTGAAGATAAATTCGAACAGGAAAAACTACAAAGGGCTATGACTCTAGTCAAAGGTATTCTAGTTGATGTGGATGCTCGCGTAGCTGAAAAAGAGAAACAGGATAGACAATTGGAAATTTTTAAATTTATTGATGTCAAATCCTTTGCATTGTACAAAAATAAGCAATTCAGGAAGTCTGATATAGGAGTCGGGACGAATAGGAAACTTAAGTATGTTTAAAACATTTTAACGGTCAAATAACTTGTTTATATTCTTAACAGATTTGAGGGATACGCAACATTAATGCAGGGGCGATCCAAGATGCAGAACGTATTGGTTGTCGTTTTGTCAGACTGTTTGTTCTTCCTACAAGAATCTTCTCATAATAAGTATACTTTTTTTACACCTGAGAATAAGGTACGGTATTTGTCTAAATTTTGTAAGAGCACTTATAATGATTAAGTGTTGTAGGCTGGCGTGGTTTCACTTCAAAAACTGCTGATACGAGAGAAAGCTGGAACTGAATCTCGCGGCATTTATATAATTTCGTCAAATCCTGCATTTCCTGAGATGTATGAGCTTAAAGTACAAAATCCAAAGGACAAAAATGCTTGGATTCAAGCGATTAGGTAAGTTATAAAATAAATAAATTGTATTTTCTTTGTTCAAGGCAGAATGATACAAACAGTTATTTTAATTGTTTGGTATGACGATTTTCAGTTAGTGGTTGTTAGTGATCGTCTTTTCGTTTGTTTTAGGGCTGCTGTTTTGGAATGTCCGTCAGACGACATGGAAGCCGACGATTTAACAGCTGAAGAAAAGCAAAAGTTAATCGATGCCAAACAAGCAAATATGAGGGAACTCATAGGTAAGTTCATTTATTCATAAATAGATTACATTATTTGTGTAAAGTGGCTATACGTATAGTTTTCAAGTAAGGAGTACATACATTATGCGTTCATGCATATTTACATCAAAATATTAGTGCAATAACATTGCTGCTTTAGGCAATTTAATTTGTTCCCAATTAAGTTAATAACTCCTATTATTTAGTCTTTGTAAATAAGAATTTATATAAAATAACAAATAAAAATTGTAATTGTTGTTTGCTGAAGCAATGGGAAATAGTGAACTCGAAGGTAAGATAGCGGTGTAGGAAAATCTCATTTCTATGAAGTGACGAATTGATTGTCATAAAACTTTCTCTGTTTTAACCCTTGCACTCCTAACGGAGCGATATTGTGCTAGAGATCAATAGTTTCAATATCAACTACTTGTTTCTTTTTAATACATTTCTGTGATAACTTTATCGTACGAGGACTCGCGACTTGGTTCACTAAGCTACAAAAATACCTTGGAGTGCAAGGGTTATCTACTTTTTAACTTTTTTCTGTCAGAATTAACTAAATAATGCACAAAAATGCATGATAAAGTTAATTCCATAACAAATGGAACTTATTATATTATACTATTCTGTAGATTTGGTTATATGCATGACTTTTTGCATTGCGTCTCATTCGAATAGAAACATGTTAAAGGAAACTTCCAGTTCAATAGAATGTTATCTCTTAATTTTAGCTTTCTCGATCTTATAAATTAAAATATTATTTTCATTTTGTAAAAGTATTTATTATTGAATCATTAATAATACTGCCACAGGGTATGTACATAAAAAGGATTTTATATAAAATTAGAAGTTACCACATCTTTGTAGGGAGGAGGAGGTGTCTCGGGCCTATTCTGCAACATGTTTGTTGTTCTCTGTGATATGTGCCGACTGTTTTGAGACACTGGAGATAAAGACGAATTAGTTGTTTCAATTAGGTGCTCTGTATCTTCTAATGGGTTTCTGTTTTCGCCAAAGTGCTGGCTCAATCTAGTGCCAATTAATAAATTACTTCTGCTTAGACGTCGTATCACATCAGCAGTGCCTTGATTTAATGCTCTGCAATATTGTCGTCTTCTTGGCCTATCAAAAAGTCCAGACAAGAATGTTGCGAAGTCTTCTCGATTCGTTTCTCTCGATCTGCGTTCTGGATTTGAGAGTGATCGATTTAAAGCAGAAGGAAATCTAGGTGTGTTCCTTGGTAAAACCGTTTGTCTAGTCCTTCCTGTTTTGAAAATTAAACAAATTAATATCAAACAAAAATTTCGTATTAGTTACCTTGATGTCTTCCTCGTAAACGGGGAGCAACTATGCAGGCATATCTAGGACGTTCCTTTTGTGAACATATTTTCTTAATACAGTAAATACACAAGATGGGTAGACCTATAGAAAAAATTCCTATAGTAAATCCCATCCAAAATTCGACATTCAAGCGAGGGGGAAAATAAATTAACGTGGACTTCGGTTGAGTATTTGATTTATGCAGTATTTTTTCATAGTTAATCACACAACTTTCATAAAGTCTACATGCTTTTTCGGCGTCGTTGCTGGAACATTTTTCCTGATCCGTATTGTTCATAATATTTGAATTTTTCCATATAAATTCCACATTTGTTTCGACCCGTTCCGTACTTGCTTCTTTCGGCATCATTATGATTCTTTCAAACTTCTGCTGCGATCGCCTCTCGTCAAAGACGCATTTGTCCAATCGAACGTCAACATTTTTTCTTTTTAATATTTTTAAAGTTGTCTCAAGATTTTTGTCACAAATCCACCGATTTTTTTGTAAATCAACAAATTTTAATCTTTTCAATTGATTGAAAGGTGTAAAAGTTAAAGTTATTAGCAAATTATTAGAGATATCAATTTTGAGTAGCGATGGTAATTTGTCAAATATTGCGGGGTAGATGTGTGTGATTTGTGAATTTCTTAAGCTTAGATATTGCAATGTTGTGCTTTCTAATATTGGCTTATTTTGCAGCGACATAAATTTGTTGCCTGACAGGTTTAAACTCAATAATTTTCTGTTGTTTTCGAATATTCTTTGATCGAAATATTCTAGACGATTGTTGGACAAATCAATGAACTGGACTTTTTCCAATGGACTGAATGCATCTAAGTAGATTGTGTGAATATTATTGTACGACAGTGTAAGATTGAGGAGATGGAAAAATCCCTGAAAAATATAATAAATTTAAAACGAGATTATAAGTATTTTTTTGATCACGAAAGTAGAGTAGGTTAGGCAGACCAGCTTAAAATAGCTGACAAGTTTAAACTAGGGGAAAGAAGAGGAGAAATTTTTCCAAATGTTTCTTATGTCAATTTGTTCTCCAGACAAGATTGCTTCCTCAGTTGAGAGAGTGGTTTCTAAATGAAGAAGATTTTGTTTTCATGCAGGATCGTGCTCCTTGTCGAACGCAGTCTGTCAAAGCTTTTCTTTCCAGGCAATTGTCCGGACATGAATCTGATTGAGAATGTGTGGGCACTTATCTTGAGAAAGGTAGCGCAGGAGGTCATTAACTCCAAAACCCGCTGATAGAAAGGATAATAGATGTGTGGAACCATAATCCGGACTTGCAGGACACTGCGAAGTTGGGCATAAACAGCATGCAGAATACAGGCGCTAATTGTTGCCAAAGGAGGAACCACAAAATATTAAAATTAAAAAATCTACAAATTTTGCAATTATGAATTTTATTTACCTAATAGACTGCAAAATGGAAAAATAATAATTTTAGTAGAATTTCTCTATGAAAAGTTTAAATTTGGCTCCGTAAATATAACATTTTAAGAAATTTCTAGGTGTGTCTAATAATTTCGCAGTGCCAGGAAGGGGAATTCAGTGGTCACTAAGTCTAGCAGTTTCGCTGTCAAAAGTCCCATCGAACATGTTTTGACAGCGACACTGCTAGAATAAATCGAAAGTCGTGGCGCACTGAAGTCCCATCGAAAACGCTATTAGGCAATTTTACAGGGCGTACGGTCATAATTGTAGGTGACTCTCAGCTCTCCATCTTCTACTATACGCGCATTGTAGGTGAACTGAGTAGATAATTTTGAACTGAGTTTAACTCGTGAACCAAATTGACAAACTGAAATTAATGCAAGGGGAAAAAAGTTCAGTGACCTTTCATCAGACGTGGAGCACATAATTTTAATTGGTAGAAATACGGCTGATATAGAGGGGCAGTTTACTTATATTAGCAATTAGGGCGTTTCTGTGATTGGCATAGCAGCTGTGCTGTCAGTAGATAGTCGTAACTTTTCGGATTACATGCATAATTGCAACCTGGTAACTGTCCAGCCTTCTATGAAACTTTAACCCCATTACCTAAATTAAATTGGAACTTGCAAAATATTGACACATATCAAAACATTAGAAATCGAATTGGATATATAGAAGGTACTGTACAAGTCAGTAAAATCAACACTCATATAGTACGCGCTATTTTAAAATCATCTTTTAAACCCACTATTGTAAATGCAGTCTGCAGTTTGCTTTATGCTCTTGAATAAGTACAGTCATTAACACAACGGACCATTTATAGGTCTGTGAGATAGCCGCTACCCTAATCTAAGTACAGAGAACAAAGTCTGATTTTGTCAAAACTTTATATCTCAAAGAAAATAAGAAATTACACAGGATTTTTCGGGAGAAAAAGAAATCCTATTTCCAAAATTTGTCGTTGCGCTTGTAACATATAAATTTCCATATTTCTGCAGACTAATCCCTAAATTGACTAAATCGCAATTCAATTTTATTAAAAAATCTCATTTAGATGCGCTTATAGATGTGAAGAGACTGCTAAAAGTTCTACAAAAAAACTAAAAATAATAAAGCTTGAGACTATGATGGGGTACGAATTCCGCCCGTGGCTTTTTTAAAGTTACTAGTTAATGCACTCAACAATATTTATTAATACGGAGTAGCGCCAGATCCTTGCTAAGAGCTATTATTTTTCCAATTTGCAAAAAAGGGGATTCCGATTTAGTGGCTAACTGAAGAGGTTTTTCCTTTATTAACACGGTGGCAAAGCTATTTATAAGCGTACTTATAAAAAGACTAGAGAAGTGGGTAAAGTAGAACAATCTTGGTAGCATATCAAGTTGGCCACAATAGACAATATATTCATTCTTGTTAATTTCATTAATTTAATATGTACAGTGGGGAAAAAGAAGATATATGTTTCCTTCATAGACTTCACGGCAGCGTTAAACAGAAACATGGTTTTTTATAAGCTGTATAAGTATAACTTGGGGATCTCGTCTTAATTTTTAAAGATGTTTGAAACTCTTTATTACGGCACAAAAGAATTCGAGTGGAATGGAAGTAGTAAACAGTCGCAGTGGTTCACGGTGAAAGCGGGGCTTAAACTGGATGTCCTGCGAGCTGTCTATTGTTTTTGCTATATATTAAAGATTAGCATTACGCCTTAAAGGATTACTTAACTACTTATACGAATTCTTCTATGTATATGCGGGTGACTTACAGCAGATGATTGATAATTTACAGGAATACTGTGGTCATTGATAATCAATCAAAGTAAAACAAACATAATGGTGTTGCGGTGGGTCAGACTGTGAGCGTTGAAAATTATATGAAACGTTAAAAATTGTAATCTCATACAAGTACTTGGGGCTTAACAGATTTATTAATTTTCTTCGCAAACTATAAATGTCTGGAACTTTTATTTTTCTTGTAATGCATATCAGACATTATATTAGTACGAATTAATTAATTTTTTTTGGCTGGCTAACTTCAGTGTTAAATCAGTGTAAATTAATTTTGAATTTTGCATATGACTTCTACAACTGTGCCAAATTTAAAGTTGATAACAATAGTAGTTACTGAGAAAAACGGCGGAGATACATAGACAAACAGACACCAACGTCTCATCATAAGGGTTCTTGACCTTTTAGATGCGGATATGATATCTAGTTGGCTGCATGAATTGGGTTTTGCACAGATATTTTTTTATTCTCGTATAGCATGAACTAGAAGAATAGCTTTTGACCATTTTAAATATTGGACTTTTTCTGTTTTGTTTGTTTTCGTTGTTCATGTCATAGCTAAAATATTGCATACCATAAAAAAATTTCTTTTGCTCCAACATAACATGAAACGAACATTTCTGCACGTAGAACAGCTCATACCTTATGCATAACTTTATTAGTCACCTTCAAACGAAATTTCAAACGTTGGTTAGTTTTAAGCAGAGTTCGGAAACGCACCTAGTTGTGCTCAGATCAAACGCACACGCACGTGAGCGATGTGTGTAATGTCAATAGTAAAAAGCACTCGCAAATGAGCGTGTGCCTTTAAATAATTCCATGTGCGCTCATGAGCGGGCGTTTGGATAATTTTGAGTCGTACGCGCACATGAGTGTTTTCATAGCGCACAATTTAGAAACGTCCCGTTAAAATGATTAAGGATTATGTTAAAATAAAAATTACTACTTTTAAACATTTAAACTTATTATTTATTATAAAGCGCAAAATATAATATTTGAGGGTTTCTTCTCTGACAATTGTTTTTCTCATCTTAAACACGTCGATTTAGTAGTCGCACTATTGTATGAAACATATTTTGTGATATCAAAACTAGCAACGCCCCCATTTTCAATAAATTTCAATATTTCTATTCAACTAATCACAAATTCAATTACGTTTAATGATTAAAGTAAACTTCACCAAGAGACTAAGCCAAACGTCTTCCTCCTTGAAACCAGAAAAGAAATTAAAATGTGCTCATGGATGAGGTATAGGACTCATGAGCAGTTTACGCTCATGATACGCTCGTGAGCGATAGAACATTCACATCTCAAACGTCCATGTGCAATGTGCGATGCAGTCGAACTCATCAAAATACACACGCACACGAGTTTTTTAAAATGACTCATGAGCTGTGAGCTGCTTACGTTCGCACATGAGCGTGCGTTTCTGAACCTTGGTTTTAAGTCATTGAATAAGGACTTGTGCCTTAAGTAGTAGACCTTTTTGGACAAATAACCCATAGCTTTGTATATTTCGTAATGATTTAAATACTACCCTGCAAGATTTTGCCCCTGGACAATGAATAGTTGTTTCCGAAGTAATTTTTCCCGTTGAAACTAAATCTCGGCGAAAAAATAAGATATTTGAGCAACCTAAAAGCATTTGAAAGAGGAAAACTTGTACTATAAGATCCCACACATGGTTTTTTGAAAGAAAAAAATCGCGGTTCTACATAACCTCAAATATGTCAAAAAACAGTGTTTTTTGCACTTTTAGATTAGACTATCTCACAAACCTGACGTAATAGAGCAATTCTGAGCCCGGATTCGGTTTCAGCGGGAAAAATTACCTCGGAAACATTTATTCATTGTCCAGGGGCAAAAAATTTTCAAAATTTTGCAGGGTAGTGTAAGTAAATGGAAAATATGGAGATTCTTAATTTACAAATTTTGGTTTTTTTTTAAATTAAAATGAAAGCGAATTGTTCGTAACGTTAGTTCATTATTTTTTCTAAAACAAATGTAATATAACATTATTGCTGTTTATCTAATATTTATGTAAATTCAATTAGCCATAAAGCGAAATTAGTCCGGAAGTAAATCGGTTGTGACTCATCTTTCAAGGAAAGAAATGTTATCTTGTTATCTCATAAATGTAAATAAATCTATTCACATGGCATATGTATAGCACATAATTTACTCTTGAAAATATCACACTAAAATTCTATATTTAAAAACAGTTGAATATTTGATCAAATTCGAAGAATATGAATTGATTGTCTACTGTCTATCACGTATTTAAGCTTTACATTGTGTAGTTTCCATATGTGATATTAAAGATATTTTAAAGCCTCACCTCAAAGCAATTATTATCCAGTGTCGCAATGGCATTCTCACTGAGATCTAAAATTTCTACAGTTTTTGGAATATCTAAAGAAGGGCTGATCAGTTTTTGTGCACTAGAAACAAACACCATTAATTTCTAAATGAATTCAATAAAAACACCATCATCTACCTGCAATCAGCTCGATTTAAGTTTTTATACAAATCACATTGACAATATCTAGCACAATAGCTTGAAGAATGCACAAGACCACAATAACTTAAAGTCCAAATTAAGAGAACATTTTTATATATTTTATTCATGGTTGTCTTATAAAAATTATTTTAGTCATTTTCACAGCAACGAAACGGTATGTAGTCAGATCAAGTTTGAGTAAACTGTTTTATCGCAACACCGCTGCACCTTTGATAGTCTGATAATGCTATCTTATCATATCTTTTTAGTTGCGTATATTTCTTGTGGTCAATTTCCCCAACGAATGTGTGGTGACAATGTTGTTTTCTAGATTCTAGTTCGCTTTAAGAAATTATATATAATTGAAATTTTGTGATTACATTTTAAAATGGTTTTCAACATAGTTTGGAATGATTTGTTAATGCGTGCCTTTTATAGTGTGTTATTTATTTAATATTTTAAATGATTAGTTGTAGTGAGTTTTGGCAGTTAATTTAAGCGAAATTTAACACGAAATCGGAATTTGCGCCCGACAGCTAACTGATAACCTCGTAACGAACCTTATACAAATTCAAAAGCGGTCCTTTTGCCACCAATTTTTATTCTCTATTTCCTTAAAATACAAAAGAACATTAAAAAATCTTGGAAAAAAATTGATTCACGCTATAAAGACAAACGACAATTACACATACTTTTCTAGAATGAGAAGAAATAAGCAAGCACAACACTATTTAACGTGGATATTCGGTTGTATTTAAATAGAAAACACAATTCTACCAAATTGGACGAGCGGAAAAAACTCATTTTCTTAAACTCGAGTTAACTTGATGAAACTAATATCTGTCGTGTGCAGTCCGTCACTGACCTTGGAGTGAAGCTTGACCGTAAACTCGATTTCACTCTTCACATTAACTACATTGTTTCTAGGAGTAATTCAGTTCTTGGCTATGTGAAGCGGTGGTCAAGGGAGTTTTCTGATCGGAAGACCTTAATTCACTTATTCTTTTCTTTGGTCAGGCCAATTCTTGAGTATGCATCTCAGGTTTGGTCTCCCTGCTATGCTGTTCATTCCAGACGCATTGAGTCGGTGCAGCGGAACTTTGTTAGGTTCGCACTAAGAGACCTTCCATGGAATGATCCACTTAGGCTTCCTCCTTATGCGGATCGCCTCCGATTGCTTAATATGCACTCGTTGGAAGAACGACGTAGAGTTGCTGACCTAGTCTTTATTCACCAACTTTTGAACTCGAACATAGACTCTTGCACTCTCGCAGGTATGATTTCTTATAGACATACCCCGTATAGCTTAAGAAGACTGCCTTTACTGCATGTTGCTCACTCTCGGTCTAACTATGGTATGCATGAGCCTATAAATCGCATGTGTAGAGCCGTGAATATGTGTCCTGTTTTTGACCTGACTCTTACTAAGGATTTGCTGAAACGATATCTGTTGTCTGTGCACCCCTGATTGTTTGTGTGGGCGTGTTTTGGATTTTTGTTTTTTTCTTTTTTGTTTGTTGTTTACTAATATTTTATTGCATGGGTTGTGGGAGCCTCATTCATCTCAATATATGTTATATTCTGGTGAATAGGTCAATTGATTCTAGGCTTCTGCCTATAAAGTGCGCCTTCTGAGTTAGAAGGATTAATTCTACATTAAAACTCATGCGAGTACATTAAGAGGTTAACCCGAAGTAATTTTTCAGAAATATATTTTAAATTAGAATAAGATTTCATTCAAACAATTTTCTATTTATTTGTTGTTAGTACTAGCTTATAAGTAGGGGAGAGTGGGGCATTGTCACCACTTTTTGCCTTTTTTTGTTAAGAAAAAATATATTTTTGTAACGTTATACAGATTGTTGGGTTCGGGATACATCTGGCTATAAAATCCAACTAGTCGTTTAGTAATTTCTTTATTTATAAAAAGTGGAAAGCTGAACCAACAGAAAATCGAAAAATCGTTTGCTTCAAAAAATCGATTTTTGTTTGCATTTTTCTAATCTAGAATGAAATGGAAATGATATAACCGAATTCTAATTATTTCGGGATATCAGAGACTGTCAAACAGCTCCGCGTGCTGTTTTTTCATGCCGTTTTTCATGCATGAACATCTTTAAATGCGATTTCCCAAAAGTTACGTTTTTGCCACTGGTCTTTGAAAAACAATTCGTTATCGTCTGACGAAGGCTTTTTGAAAATTTATTATTTTAATAATTTTTGACGCTAAAAACATGAAAAAAAAACTTTTTTTTAAATGTTGACTATTTCGCGAAATTTTAAAATTTTGAAAATTTCGTTCCGTCGAACGATAGCCAAGGGAATACTAAAACTAAATCTTTTTCGATTCTTTTGTTTTATGTTTATTGTTTTGTAATAGGTACTTCAAAGTCGCACAAAGGTCAAACTAGAAACAAAAAAAATTTCACAAGATTCATTTTTATAAGAATAAACGAGTTGAACCAAAAAAAAACCGCATATCAATCGCATTATGAGTGTCCCTACGACTCATCCTCGAAAACAGTATCAAAAACGGCGTCGTAAGGTAGAAGACCCCCTTAACTGAAATGTCAAGATAAGTAAAACCAAACATCGGTTTCAACATTTATTCACACAAAAATAATTTTTTTGCAAAGAAATTGAATTAAAAGAGCAAATTTCATTGACGAAATTTCACAATGCCAACTTCTGAGTCCGACCACATCGCCTTTACCCGTGCTTTCGGACGACCTCTCCGTTTGTGCGTTTCTCCTGTTTTTTTTCTTCATTTTTTGCCGTTTTCTTGTTCTATCGCCAATTCGTGCATTTCTTCGGGGTCTGTAAGTATCGCTGTTTTACGGTATTTTCTTCCTTTGCATGTTTCTGTTCTGGGTGCAGCTTTCGGAAAAAATCTTACAGAGTGCAATATTTGCCACCATTCTTCTCCACTCCCACTGTTAGGTTAGGTTAGAGTGGCTGCCACAAAAGGCACACTTAGGCCAAGGAGGCCCATTGTTATACCACAGTTGAGCCTGCAATTAGACCCCATATAAACCCCTCGAGCAAGTTCCCTGTCTCCAGTGGAATCTAGTTCTCGAGGAGTCAATATAAATATATGATGTTACCGGAAACCATTTGGAGCTCCTGATAAATCGAACTAGGTCCCTGACGTCAGTGGTGTCTAATTCCCTTAGATCTTCAAAAAAGGGGTATCCAAAAAACAGTTCCTCGGGTTGGCTAGGGCCGGGCAGTTGCAGAGGAAGTGGAGTATGGTTTCCTCTTCGTCATGGCAACTCCTACAGAAGTCGTTTGAAGGTGCGTCGAGTCTATTGGCGTGTCTACCTATGAGACAGTGGCCCGTAATAACGTACACGATAATGCTAATTAATTTGCGTCCGAGTAAGATGAGCTCTCTTGTATGGATTGTATGGAGCAATGCCTGTACATTTGAAGCCAGAGGCGATGTTTTGGTGCGTCGCGGCCAAAGGCAACTCTTTATTGACGATCGTGGGGATGTCATAAATCGTCATTGGTTTTCATTTGAACGGTGCGATCCAACGGGGTAACTTCAAATTTGTCGGCGGCAATTTTGACAGCCATTTCATCAATTCGAACTGTGTGAACGGCTGCTTTGATTTTCTCCTCACTGATTGGAATTGTTTTCCCTTTATAATTGCGTCCCATAATGCTGCGAACAGGAAAAAACAATGAGTAAAAGTTTTGTTTACATTTAACTTCTTTCAGTCTTTTTTCGCGTAAATATTTTACAGTTAGCTTGAAACCATCTTTTAAACATTTAATGTTTGATTTAGTAACTGGCTCTTCGCCGTTCTCGTCCGCAGATACTGCAGTCCATTATATTCCTACAATTAGAATCCCAAAAAAGTATTTTCCTTGTATGCGAACGAGGAGCAGAAACAAAAGAGGTACCACTTTCTCGGGCTCCAAATATTCCCTGCAATCAAAGTTGTTTGTCAGACCTTGTCCTTGTGACCGGCGAGGGGGCTATGGCAAAATAATTTGGTGGTGCGTGGACACCGGCGAGGGGTCCGCGAAAGGATTGAGTGTTGAAATTCCTGGAAAGTAAAGACAATGATTTTCGGCTTTTTTTTTTAATTAATTCAAAAAATGACATAGCTTATATGATTGACTTATTTGCCAAATTTAACGACACCAATTTGAAGCTATAAGGTTTAATTAAAACTAAAAGTATAATATCTGCGTTTATTGCAAAACTTTTCTTATACAAACAAAACTTGAGAAGAGGAGAGTTTCCAAATCTATAAAAATTGCAAAAACGCGATGAAGATTTGCTTGCTTATCGTCAACACTTAACGGCTCTTCATTCTGACCTCAGCCAAAGATTTGAAGACATTCTTCACTTGGTTATCCCCGATTCGGTGTTGCGCCCTTTTAGAAGTAGACTCACAAACTCAGATGAATCCATACTAATACAGGAGCAGCTTATTGAATTATCCACAAATGAGAAGGTGAAAAAGGTGTGTTTGAACAAGGATACCATAAATTCTGGTTACAAAAACAGATACCAATTTTATATTCTGCATTAGGGGTCACTATACAGAAGTGGTTGATTGCTTTCCCGTCTTCCTATTTAGTAGAACGTGGATTAAGTGTAGTTATGAGCCTCATCACAAAAAAAAGAAAATGACTGGAAATTAGTGCTCGTGGAGACTTCCGAATGTTACTAGAGCCGAACACAAGTAATCTCATCATCATTTAAGTTTGGGAACCACTGCTCTAGAGTTATCAAAAGAAATACAAAAGCCCTCAGTAATACATCCCTGACGCTCATTGGTAATTCGCCCGGAGAGTTTACATTAAGTTATTTATTGTAACGACTATTAATACAATTTCTAATAAGATGAGAAGACATCAAATATATTCTTTATAGATTTATTTTGTCTTCTAAGAAAAACAAGTAACGTCCACAATTAGGATTGTATCTCAGTCCTATTTAAGATGGAATCCAAGGTTGTTATTCTCCACAGTACATTCACTGCTCTGGAGGGTGGCTGAAAACGAATTCTGCCAGGCATATCATTCAGGTGGATCCAAGTTTCTCTCAATAATCTTAATATATTTAATAATTTTTTGTTATTACTAATAAGATAAGTTACGTCTGAAAAATTGGTAGTGCTATGTAAGTTGAAACATTAAAAATCCTATTCTTGTGATAGGCAATGGATGGATAATTGAATTATTTGCTTTTTAAAATAAGCATTCGTTCTTGTAAAGCTTTCATTCAAAATTTTGTTAACAATTAAATTATTTGATCCTTATTAGGTTGAAAACACAACCAATTTTAATAAGGTACATTCATTACATAATGAACAAGTCAACAATCTGAAATAGAAAGCATGACTGTGTAGTGTAATTCTGCACTTAGTTTACTTTACTGGAAAAGTTAAAGTCCATTTAAACATTAATTTCCGTAGCTGCATGCATTCAAAAATCTATAATCTTTCACTAGTAAAATTATTAAAATTTCTTTGTGTGTAAAATTTGTTGACAGCTCCTTAAATGTAAAAGAAATAAATAAAAAAAAAACTATTCCAGATAAAATGCGACAAAAAGACATCGAACAAGCAATTTTGCTAGAAGAGAAAGTACTCCTCCAGCTTAGTTTACTGAAGGAAAAGAAAAACTCGGCAGAATCTGCTGGTCTAAAGGCTGAAGATTTTTTGGCTAATTTTGGTTCTTATAAGGACTTAATTACCGATGACTGTGATACTGTAGAAATATGGAAAAGAGTATTAAATACTGTTCAAGTAAGTTAAGAAAGTTTTTTTTTAACTAAAAGCGTGCGAATAAAAGTACTTTTATAGGAAATAAGCCAATTAGCATCATCATTGTATACAGCTGCAACAGGTCTTCCTGTATCTCGTTCAGTTAGTTCAGTTGGAGAGAAGCAAAGTGATGCGTATTCATCGCCAACACTACCGAAACGGGCCGAAACATTTGGAGGATTTGATGAAAGGCGAAATAAGGTAAGCATTTTTTTCTAATCCGTCTTGAACTGAATAAATATTTTTATTAAACTAGAATATGCCGTGGAGAGATGCTGTTCTGTCGACTTTGCCTATAGCAGCTATGCCAAATAGAGACAATCATCACCACTGTCAAGGAATCGAAAAGAAAGATTCAACACAGTCTGAATTCGACACAAATTCGAATTCATTGTCTGTGTATCAGCAAAATATCATACGAACCAACTCTGAAAATATCTCGTTAAAAGATCACAATTATGCAGCTCTGCAAGTATCACATAATTTGCATACCTTGTTGTGTATAATTTCACAACAAATGACTACCATACATAACCTCCAAGCTCAAGTAGCCAGTTATCGTGATAATCATAGATCTCTTTATAAACATAATGATCAGTTGGAAGAGCTAAGGAATCTACAAGATAAATTGCAGGAAGAAAAGCAAACATGGCTAAAGCAAAAGGAACATCAAGAACGGGAGCTCGAAGAACAAAGAACTGTACAAGAGGCTCTGCAAAAGCAAATAAAAGCGGAACAGGAGGATATAAAGCAACAACGAGAACAGTTGTACAGGAAAATGGAAATATTGTCGAGTCAGGGTTTACTCTTATCACCAAATGTATAATGATAAATTACAAACAATTCAAGGATAGATTTATTTAATTGTGTAACTTTTTTAGACCGCACTTCCTATTGCAAATGTAAATCCTGCGAGCGAAGATCATTCACAAAGCTCTGACGAGCACCATCTACTAATCGGTGAGGGTACTTTGGGTGATCGTCGGAAGGATAAATGGCGAACTGCTTCAAGTAAGATTCTAATCATAATCCGAGAAAATTAAAAACAAAAACTTATTTTGTACTAATTTTTATTAACATTTAATATCCAGCAAAACGATTACACTAAAATAGAATCCATAATCCTTTCCTAGCCATCAAGAAAAGTATCCTTCGCCGTACATCCATTAATAAGTCTTACTTTAGAAATTCAAAAGAAGAAGAATCTGAAGAATATGTAAATTATCCCAGATAGTATTGTAATAAACTTTAATTTTAGTACCAAAGACGCCACCAGTTAACCTGCTCAGTGCAACTAACGCTCCGAAGGTTAATCAGGCGAGCATTAAGCAACAAATTCCAATGAAACTATCATCATTGTCTAGGTAAGTTTAGAAATGCGTACTTAGTTCTACATGTGTTTTTTCATATTTCTAACATTTGCATTTTCGTCACGTGTTTGGATTTTTTTTGTAGCACAAAAATCGATAAGGCACCAATATCTTGTAGCAATACGATCACTTCACCGAATAACTCAAGTGGTGCCATTACACAGATGTTTCCTCTTAAATTAGCAGATAAAAAGGTACGATAAACTGGGGTATTTGTATTTAAGAACATCTATTTTATGAGTATACTTTGTACACACTTTTTATGATTTTTTATTATTTGACTTTGCGCAATAGTCTGCCACATGTCTTAGGGAATTTTATTAACTAGTCTATTTAAGTACTTGTACACAAATACTGCCATTGGTTATGAATGCGTCACGTGCAGCTTCAGGCAGACTTAAAAGTATATTTTGCGTGTGGTACTATGTTGCGATATTCGTTTCGAATCATATTTATTTTATTTCTTACTTTCTTTTTTTTAATTCAACTTTTGTTGTCAACTTATAAATTTAAATTTTTATTTACTTTCGAAGTTTTATTTAATATTCTATTTGAAAAAATTGATCTTTTGAATAATACCTTTAGGGGGGTGGGGGAGGGTTTCTACCTTCAAATTTTCAAAAAAAAAACAATTTTTTGTTGATATATAAAGAAAAAGTTATAATTTTGAAACTTTTCAGATGCACTACTGATCACAAAAAAAGTGAGCACAGGAAAATATTCAATATTGTTTTTCAAAACTTCCTCTAACCTCCTTGGCATGGACATCACTAAATTTTCAATAATTGGCGATGGAATTTCATTCCAGGCAGTTTGTATAGCTACCCAAAGTTCATTAAGGTTGTTTATGTGTTTTTTATGGATTTCTCGATCAATGTGGTCCCATAATAGGGTTCAAATCCGGACTTTGAGCAGGCCACTGATCCATTATTTGAATATTTTTCTCTTGGAAGGTGTATTGATCACTTCCGAGATCTCTCAAAGTGTGAATTAAACCTTCTTGTAGGATATTTGTATAAATATCCGCATTTATTTTACACCTTGGTTGATTTGCACGAGCTTTACAACACCTGCAGCCGAAAAACATTCCCATACCATTATTTCCAGATTTTCTTTTGTCATTGTTTGGATGCACTGAGGGTCATACTGTTCACCGGACCTCCTAATGCAAATTTGGGGACGATCAGATGACAGACAAAACCTGGATTCATCAGACCATAAAAATTTTGTCCAATCCGTATTTTGATTTGCGTTAGTCCATTCACTCCTTTTTCTTTTGGGAGTCGTTGTTAGTAGAGGAACTCGTCTACAACGACGACTTCGAAATCAAATCGCTCTAAGGCGTCGTCTGCTGACTTGAGAGCCTAAAGTTGTTTTAAAGTTCTCCGCGAGTTCCACAAATGTGTTGATCTCCTGTTTTTTAATACTTCCATCTTTAAGGCGTAACTATCTCTCTCCGTCAGTTTCCGTGGTCTACCTGACCCGGCCTTCCGGGACAATGTTCCGCGTTCCGTATACGAAGCAATAATCTTGTGCACGCCTGCTGCACTAACAATTTGAGTAATAATTTTAGCTTTTTTCATTTTTCAAAAAAACTTTAAGGAAAAGCAAACATGCAGAAAGTACGATACTTAAGGTCGTTAGAAGCGTCACTTTCATTATTCAAATTAAATAATTGTCTTTATTTATCGTTACAATAAAAAAATTGTAATAAAACTTACCGTCTCGCTGGAGCCATTGTCCAAAATAATTGAAACCATCTTTAGCCTTTTTCATAAATTTAGGTCACTTGATTCAACTGTTATTTTGTGTCCACTTGCTACCACATTCGATGAAACACTCTGATCTAGACATTCAAAACAGGTCCTTTTATATCCCTTACCTACCCCTTTGCCGTACTGGTAGAAAACATTGGTGTGAGTGAAGGTAAAGTGTTTTTTTTTTCGAAAAACACGCTGAAACACAAGATATTGCCCAACTGGATGGCCCAAAAAAAAGGATAATTTTCTGTGTGGAAGTGGCTATGGTCCGAACTAGGATAATTTAATTTCATCAAGAAATGACAAAATGGTGGTTGTTTTTCGAAATATCGTTGTTTTGGTTCGGAAATCGGCTGAAAACCGAAAAATTCAAAAGCGATCCATGAGATCCTAGTTCGGACCATAGCCACACATGTGTACAACAACATATCCAAAATTCAGAGCAATCGGTTCAGTAGTTTTTTTTTCAAATCCTATCAACCAGTCAAAAAAAACGTGCCTTTGAGAAAAACGCGTTTAAATATAACTTTTAAGGCTTTCGCGGTTACTCGAATTCCGCGTAAATATTATTTAACTTATATGAGCATATGAGTACTGATGTTAGTACTCACGCCGAACGTTTTGCTTCGGTCACCGGGTAACTGCCTGAAGCTGTTATCGATGATTTAAGCTACGCAGATTATATCGGTGCGTAAGTTGTTGTTTCTGTTGATGCAATTGTTGTTGCTGCTGCTGCTATACAAGAAAACAGGCTCTTGGAAGCCAAATTTGTTACGGCAAAGGGACAATAACGAGTAACAATTAAGTAAAAAACCTTTCCTACCCTACATGAGAGGCGTTACTGACATAGTGAAAAACATTTTAAAACGATACGGCGTTAAGTCGATCTATTTACCGCCCAAAAAGGTGAAAAATTACCTACAGTCAACTAAAGATCGGTTTCGACTCCAAACACCAGAGGTATACGCAGTCCCCTGCAGCTGCGGGTCATCGTACATTGGGCAAACACAAAGAAGTATTGCAACCCGTCTGAAAGAAGACATAAATGCGGTGAGCAAAAATCAACGGGAAAGATCACTAATCAGCGAGCACATATTGGAATATGTAAGGCGATTGAAATTAAATGGCGACAAAACTTCAATCGCAGCAATAGTTTTCCGCTTTCACGGGCCATATGATCCTAGGTGTTGTTGATCCGAAATGATTTATCCTCACAAAGTGACGTAGTGAGTTTTGTTTGCCTTCAACAACACTCTGCATCGGAGCAGCAGCAGCAGCAGCAGCAGCAACAAAAAGTGCATCATCCGAAACAACAGCTTACGCACCGATATAATCTGCGTAGCTTAAATCAGCAATAACAGCTTTAGGCGGTTTCCTGGTGACCACGCTCAATGTAAATTGAAGCGGAAGCTTCGGTGTGAGCACATCAGCACTCATATAAGTTAAATACTATTTACGCGGCTAATCCGAAAATATTAATAAACGATTTTAAAGTCCAAAAAAACGCCAAAAATTTCCTCTCTAGGTGACTAAGTATAGCTATAAAAATAACTTTGTAACTAGTGAGAAAAGTTCTTTTTTTTGATTTTTTGAAAATTTGAAGGTAGAAACCCCCTTTAATATAACTTCTATAGTTAAAATTAAAATTGTATTAAATCGCTTGGTAAGAAAAATTAAATTCACAAGGGTTTATTTAAACTGAACCAACGAAGTGTACTGAGTCTACTCATTGTCGTTTTGCAATTTAGTCAAAACTCTTTTTTAACTAACGGGCTAAAAGTTCTTCGCCTATGGAATTGGTTGAGTTCCACGTCTGCTCCTTTCATATTTAGAATCATTAAAACATGAAAATTTCATATTTTTAATATCATTCATCCAAGGGCTTTACAGTTTTGATATATTTGTTTCTAATTAACAAATTTTATTGAATCTCAATGTAATTAATGCTTTTACACTAAATATGCACGAAATGTACACTTGACCCGAGTGAATTTGCAAAAAAAATTCAAAATAAACTTTTTAAAACTCGAGCGACATGAGAAATATAAAATAATTTCTCAACACAATCAGCGTTTTTGATAAAGAAAAACTAAACTCCTTTGGCTCTTCCTCAACAACAGCACCAAAGGGTTAGCCTTTCTTTAGCTGCTGGACACTTTCGCACGAAACCGAAAACGAGAGTAAATCCAGAAAAATGTTTATTTTGAATTTTTTTTTTGTAATTAATGCACTAAAATCACCACCTTGTTTTTAAATATTAATAATGTTTTCTTAATAATATTTTTAGAACCAAAATATAACGCCAAATCACTCACGAACAGGCAGTAGTCCAGCAATTATTCAACAACCAACATCACAACAATCTGGAAATCCAGCAACCAGGTAAGGTTTTCAATAATGTCAAATATTGCGAATTATAAATAATTTATCGTTCATAAAGAACAAACACATACCCAAAGCTGCCGGAACGGTATCGAGTGCGTAGTTCTGATGTTGGAATTCCTATAGTCCATCATGTGTCGCAGTCACAACATCCGATATCTTCCCCAATTTTAGGAATGAGTAGCATGCAGGGTCGAAATCAGACAGGATTATATGCCACAATGACATCGTCAGCAACGCCAACGCCTGTTTTGTCAGCGTCTGGAACGCCAGTAATGTCACAAAAATTTCCCTCCACCAATCGCTCCACCTCCACTGGAGAGAAAAAGCCACCAAACTCGGAAGAGGAAGAAATCTATTTCTGATACATGCCAGTCGAGATCGAAATTTAAGACTTAAAACGAAGCTCTAGGTTAATGCTATACTAAAAAAAAATCTTTAAAACAAGGAATTGAATGGCGCTCATCGTCGAATTTGTATGTAGTATTGTAACGTATAGCCGTAACTCACCTATACACGAAGTGATTTTCCTTAGTGTTGTACTTAACTCGCGCCAACGCGAGCTGCTCGAACATTCCGAATGCATTTACTACTTAAGCAATATTTTAAATCGATTTTAAACGCGTTTTCCTATTCATTCTCTTCCTATTTTCGCGTACCTTTGAACTTACTGAATTTTTAACGTTTACAAATTTTTATCTGACTAAGGCTTAACGTTTTTATGACATTTTTGTTAATATTTTCGTAATTTGCAACTATGTGATTCCATTTTTTTTCGCTACTGTTTTCACTTGATTTATTCATCATTATTTATTGTTTAACCTTTTTTATTATTATACTTATTATCGTTAAAATTTTAAGACCGTTTTACACATTTTCCACTTTATTTTTAGTGTTAAGTCATAAATAAAATGATTTATTAAAATTTTATTTTCATTTTTGCAGTTACAATTGTACATTGGTACTTTGTTGCAAAATTGCTTTTGATTTTGCTAACATTATTAGACCCCATTGGTTGGGCAGAATTTACCCGTGAAACAAACACACTTTGACAATACAATAAAATGTAGTTAAAATAAATCTTATAATTAAATTTCTTCTTAAAACTTAACCAAAACAGGAACAATAATAAACTAGAGAACATTTTAATTATAGAGAAGGCACTGTGAACTATAATCCCTTTCCACGTGTATATAAAAAAGCAAATATAACTGTTAATGGTCTATCTATTTACAAATCCTAAATGTACTCTATTTTTTAATCCGTTTCAAGGAGCTTTGTTAAAATGTGTAGTAAATATAAAGCTAGAAAAGGTAATATAAGGAAATCCGTACGAAGTGTCCTTACAGTATTTGTTTTGGATTATTTTGAATCTTTCTTCACTGAATCAGGTAAAATTGCCTTCTTATAGGTTCTGGAAACCATACAACCCATTGAATATGTTTGATCGAACGACCAGTGCACTGGCAGACTGTTTACACTTGCAACGGTATATATTTTGACAGAGTAATGGCCACAACCTACAAACCCGGAAGTTGACATTAACAGCTGAGCATTGGTGGTGTAAACAAAACAAAACTTGTAACAGTAGCCATTAGGAAAAGTTTGGGGAATTGTAATTTCTCGTAGTATTTCTCGCCATATATTTAAACTTTGAATGATGATATAAATAATTTGGGTTCTTTTTTGTAGCACGGTTGCAGGTAAACTACTTGGGTAAATGGCGGCGTCAAATATATAAAATAAAAATTAATACTGCAGTTGCTGCATATTTGTTATGTGGTGATGATGATGATGATAAAGAAGAAAGGAAATCAAAAATAAGGCATCATTGAGCAGCCTTCTTGTTCAGCTGAATTTCGTAGTTATTGTGCAAACTGCATTTATAAAAAGACCCTATTATCCCTCAATAATTACAAGTGGCGCTACATTTGTTATAAAGCCATTTCAACTGTGAAATTTAATTGTTAATGTCAGAGAATAACGAAAACTTACAAATTTGTCAGCTGCCAGTGTTGGTATGGAGTTTCCAAATTTGTTATGATTTCATCCAGTTTAGTTGACCCTAAGAACTTTTTGCGATCTTCATCAATATTGACATTTTTCTTTTTCCAAACAATATTCCCTTTATTGACGAATGCATCCACTGTATTACTTGTATTCTGCTGGTTTTGCTTAGGAATTAAATTCTCTGATATTTTCAATATCCTCTTCAAGTTCTAAAATATCTCTGCCAGCTAATCAATTTTCTAATTTGCTTTTCGCCAACAAAGTTAATTCTTCAGCAGTATTTACTTCATTTTCGTCGTCTGATCTCTCGAAGTCAAATTCACTTTGATCCGGGTCAAACAGTTAAGCTTCGATTTCATCATCCGAGAAGCCATCTATTGATCAAAATAGTGCGCACTGTACCATATATGAATCAAACAGTTTTCGAGGAATTTCTATTTACCCAAATAACTTCACACGGTAAGAAAAACGAAGTGGGATGTGAAACAACATGACCGGTCTTTTAATGTCCCTATTAGAGAGGTTTCTAAAAAGCTATGCAACAAAACTAAAAAAACTGGCAGAAACATCCGCGAAATTTCGGGCTTCTTCTATGGTGCACAGCAGTTGTTCCATTAAGAATTTCCTATAATAAACTTTCATATTCTTAATAATGCCTTGATCTAAGGGTTGAAGGTGAGAAGTACAATTAGGGGGCAACAACTTTAACTCGATATTAGATAAAATGCAGTCTGTTTGTAGAATATGGCAGGGGGCATTGCCCAAAAATAAGAGCACTTTTCGATTTTGCTTTTTAAGTGCCTTGTCAAAACTTTCAAGCCATTCCGTAAAAATTGCAGAGGTCATCCAAGCCTTGGAGTTATTCCGCAAAGTGATATTAAGGTGCTTTTCAACATTTATGTTTTTAAGAGCACGCGGTTTTGCCGCTTTTCCAATCACAAGGAGTTTTTCTTTCTTTCCAGAAGCACTGCACAGAAGAGCGACAGTTAATCTTTCTTTAGATTCCTTACCACCAATACACTTTTAATTTTTTAATACCACAGATTTGGATGGTGTTGCCCTGAAAAATAATCCCGTCTCATCTAAATTGTAGATGTTGTCGGGGGTGTAGCCTGTGCAAAGTTTTTCAATTGAAGCCTTGAAAGAATTAACGCACTGCATGTCTACATCCGCCCCTTCTCCACTCAGAATGTGAAAAGCTATATTATGACGCGATTTAAATTTTTCAAGCCAGTCATTTGACGCTTTAAAATTATCAAGATTTAACTTTTCAGCAACTTTCAAAGCTTTCGCTTGAAGAATTGGACCGGTAACAGGAACTTTTTCGCACGAGCTAAAGAGAACCATTCAAACACACGACAATCCAAGTTTGTTGCTTTGCCAAACAACTTTAAACGTTTTCTAACCATAGGGACATTCTCTTCCAACCGTTGCTTGATATCTTCCTTTGATTTAAGAATACGCTGGACTTGACTTTTGCTTATATCAAACTTCTCTGCTAGTTTCCGCACGCTTAGTTTTTCCTCCTCGTAAACTTTAACCACTTCTAATTTCTTGGAAAAGTCAGCTTCTTTATACTGTTTACTTATCCTTTAAAGCAAAATTAAAACATATCCATTTAGTGTGTATGCATTTCCTTTAGATAAATATTGTGTAATCGAATTTGTATATCAACTCCACGACTTCGTAAATAACATACAACTAAAAAAATTGGCCACTTCAAGTAGTAACACGCACGTACCTTATTATAAAGATATGTTTGCAAAAGACTATTCACTAGGCCATGCAATGATGCAGACCGGATTATCCAAAATTGAAAAATAAAATGATGATGTTATGCATTTAAGAGTGTTAGGTCCAAAGTTCCGCGGCGAGTAAGAATTTCAACTAAAAATGGATGTGCAATGGCAATATTCCTTGCCCTAAAATTCTAGTGTCCCGAATAGCGAAGTCATAATTTTTGACATTTTGTGCTTGGTGTCCCATTTGAGAAGTGCGTCCCAATTTAAGAGGTCCTAGGTAGCTATACAAATTATGGAATTTACTGTCCCAATTAAGAGGTGTCCCAATTTAGAGCTGTCCCGATTATCGAGGGTATCTTATATGAAAATTCCAAGGGTGGGAACTGGCAGTATCCCTATTGAGAGGTTGTCCCGATTACCGAGTGTCCCAATTGGGAGGTTTTAATGTAAAAAGTAATCGATTGTTTTAATAAAAAAAATCTAATTTTGGATGAGGGACCCCCCCCCCCCCTGAATCTCGTTACTAAAAAATACGTGCATTTCAACATTTACAGACAGATTCGAAAATAAAACTCATATTAACTGTTCAAATTTAAAAGTTAATAGATGAAAGTTTGCAAACCTCCTGTACATTTATATAGTATTTTCAAAATAGCAGTTTGCAAAGCAGCTGCGAAATTTAGCTAAACAGAGCGTGTTGTGTTATTGTTCACATGCCAATGTGAGGGTTATATTGTTCCTGATAAAACGTTAATATTTTATTGATAAAAAAAGGTCTGGAAATTATTGCAGGATCTATAAATTGAATGTACCTAAGAAATGTTAAGGCGTTAAAGTGCAGAAAGAAAGAAACTACAAATAGTTCCGATGTGAAACGTATTTCCTTATATAATCTTTATTGTCAAATAAACGTTATAAATGTGTTACAAAAATAAATTTGTTATTATTCTATAAAACCGTCTGTTGCAGCTATTTTATTTCAAATTGATACAAAATTTAAGCAGGTAACGAAACGTAGAACAATCAAGAGGAATAATTTAGCCAAAGGGCGTAAAACATTTATTCAATATATTACTTAAATTGAGTAGGACCGTTCATTCGTCTTGATTTTCTTGATAATACTTAATCTTTGTAAATCGTGAACAAAAGACTTGCTGAAACTAAAATATTTATACAAAATTACCACGAAATTAAATTTGCGCAAATATTGTTTAGTGTTTCTCCAGATCTAGAAAATATCTTAAGATCTATGTAGGTGGTATTTACAAATATACACAGAGATAGAGTATATTTAATATGAAAACTATATTTAAAATCTCTAGCGATGTTAAGTGTTGTTGTTTCTATACAGAAAGTGAGAATATTGTTAAAAACCAACTGAAATTATTCACTGTTGTTCTTGCATATTGAAAGATATTTCCTTCGAAGAGAGATTTACAAATTGATAGTCGTAAGGATTTCATATTTAATTTTGATTATTTATTGAATAAATTGTGAAAATAGATTTGTTTTATTTTTGTATAATAGGCGACTTATTTTACTTTTGTGTGTAAAACGTGGGTAAAAATCGTCCTTCTTTTGGAGGGGATGAAAATGAGAAAGTTAACAGATGCTTTTTGGGTAAATTGATGGCAATTGAAGAACTGTCAAAAGTAAATTTCAGTGCAACGGTCAGTACGTTTACAAGAACTCGTAAAAATAAATAAAAATTAATAACAATTTACTAAAAAAAAGTTAATAGTTCCCCGTGTTTATTTCAATTTTTATTTATAAGCTGTAAATCAATCAATGCAGAAGATCAGCTGACGAAGAATTCTGCCGAAATTTTATCACACTCATCAGCGTGTGTAAAATTTGGGTAAAAGGGGAAATTACTGGACTGTCAAATTTCGTCAAGTCCAAAAGTAAACAGACGCAGTGTGGACGAAAACCTTCGGTTTTGTGTAAAAACTAATGCATAGGCAACAAAGCAACGTAAACTCTACCGCGCATACATATGCATAGTTCTAAAACATTTTTTAAATATCCTTTTAATCTTCTTAGAAGGAAATCTCAATGAGTTAAATAATCTAGCAGTAACTTTTAAACTTAACAAAAAAACAAACAAAATGCAATTCCGTTTTTTCAGCTCACGTATTGCTGATACTTATTTGTTGCTCTTTTCTAACCCCAAAATCATGTGTTATGCAATTGACGCTAAAATATTCCGTGTGGTCTCTTGCGACGATGACTGTGCTCTGTTAAGCTCCGACATTCACGTTTTTCATGACTGGTGCTCCAGTAACCGTCTCCCTCTTAATACTAACAAATGTACCATAACGACTTTTACCCGCAGAAGCTGCCCCGCTCTCTTTGACTACTCTTTAGATGGTAGTGTCTCGAGTAGGCTTCATAGGGTCAAGGACTTAGGGGTGGTCTTAATTGGTACAATCCTGGTGTACTAGGGAATGACTCAAAGTCAACCCTAGTAAAACAACCATTGTACCTTTCACAAGAAAAAGGACGCTAACCTTAGCTCCTACTCTTAAAGGAACACGGATGGAATTCACAAGTGAGGTCAAATATATAGGAGTGATTCTAGATCAAAGACTCACATGGAATCCTCAACTCAATAGGGTCACAGGAAAGGCTATGATTGCCCTATGGTCCTGTCGAAGACTCTTTGGCAAAACTTAGGGTCTAAGGCGTAAAATGGCCCTTTGGGCATAAACAGAACAAAAGACAGCGCAGTCCACACTGCAAAAACCGCAGAGGTCAGCATGTTTAGGAGTCACGGGTGCCGTGCACATGCCCTACGGCAGCTATTGAGGCTCTAATAGACCTTTCTTTACACCTACACCTAAAGAAGGAGGATACCTCAAGCGCAATAAGTCTGCTTGGCACCAATCTCTCAGCAAGTAATTGGACTGGTCACAGAAAAATTCTTGAAGAATTCTTGGATGATCCGGTGATCAACTCAATCTCAGATGCCATGCCGAAAAGGCAAAACTTTGATATACCATTCAAGCTGATCCTTAAAAGCAGAGAATATTGGCTCAACAATAGACATATCTTTAAAAAGGGATCTCTGGTTTGGTACACGGATGGATCCAAGATGGAAGACAGAACGGGCATTGGGGTATACGGACCAAAAATAAGGCTGCACATATCGCTCGGTTCTGCACCAACCATCTTTCAAGCAGAGATACATGCCATCGAACTCTAAGTACGTGAAATTACTAATAGAGGTATACGCGGTGCTAAAATATATGGGGTCCTACACCTTTGAGTCTAGAATCGTCTGGGACTGTTTCACTGCTGTCAAAGAACTGGCTAAGGTCAACAGAAGGCGGATCACCTGGCAAAAAAGGTGCCAATTCTCAATTGATCGGACCCGAGCCATTTGTGGCTACTCGAAACGGCGACTAGCAGTGCGTATCAGGTCATGGGAGGACAAACGCAGGCAATCACACTGGATAAATATTCCAGGGTTAAGACAGGCAAAGACGTTTATAATCTACTCAAAACAGAAAACGGAAGCGCTGCTCTCTCTCAGCAGACCAGATTTAAGGCTCATAACAGGACTTCTAACTGGTCACTGCCCCTTGGGCTACCACCTAAAAAAGTTAGGGCTAACTGAAGAAAACACCTGTCGCTTCTGTTTTAAGAGGAGGAGACAGCGGAACACAACCTCTGTCACTGTCAGGCCCTCGGCCGTATCAGGCTCGGACATCTCGGTGGGGCTTTCTCATCACCACCAGATATAGCTAAGGCAGCCCCCAAAGAGATCTAATTAAGGAACTAACATTTAAAAAAAATTCAGCTCTGAGTCCCAGCAAATTTTTTCTGAAAAATTTACCTTCGGGTTCGGACTTAAAAAAAGAATATGTTAATTTTCGGTTTTCATGATGTTAGTTGGATTCATATGAAGTAAAGAAGAATAAACATTAACTAAATCAAAATAATTTTTTTTCCAGTTGACAATTACGAACACTATCGTGTACACAATCGGTTGACTTCAGCGGCGACACGTTTCATTGCACCATTGTTTACTCCGCCATTTTTAAACATTTTTGGTTTTTTTACTAATAAATTTTTCAAAAGTTGCCTGAAATAAACCTCTAAAATAAATTACTTATGCAATTTCCTTCGCATAAAAAAAATTCGAAAGAAGCACCTTTTTTTCGGGCCTTACAGGAGGTGACCCCTAAAACACGTTGCCCTTCACACGCATACACTTCATAATGCCTGCGTTGTTGCTTTAAAGGTTGCGCAAAAAATGTCATTTAGTACGTTTTCGAAACAGTGACAGAAAACAACGTTGCGTTAACGAGCTAGTTGCATTGTCGCAAAGCATACCTATGCGTTTACGGAAAGGCCCCAAATAAACGACGTGTCTATGTACGTAAAATCGAAGGCATCTCGTTTGTTAAAGGTTATATTTGCGTTTATTGATGTTAAACTTCTAAAATCAGTGGCTTCGTTTGGAAGTTAATCTCATCACGAAGGGTTGGTATATGGTGTTCTTTTGCAATGTCCGTATTTACACTTTCTTTGAAAAACGAAATTGCTGAAAGTTCACTTAACCTAACATTTAGTTTGCCTAAATGACGCTCTCATGAAATTTCGCTTGAATTAGAAGGAATAAAGATTGCTAGAAGTTGGTAACGTAAAAAATAGAAGAAAACGACTCAAGATTCCACTGGATTGTAAATTGCTTACTTTTAAGGTAAGTTCTCATGCATATTAAATTTTTTTCCTATAGATAAATTATTAATTAATTTAGCAACTACATATTTGTGGCTCAAGAAAACGAACATGACATTGATCTGAAAGTGCTTAGAAGAATCTTCAAATACAAAAAGGCGCGCACTGAATGCTGAATATACAAGGTAATTTAATTGAAAGTACGGAAATTGATTTGTCAAAGAGATTATTTCTATAATAGGTTACTTAAAAATTAATAGGTTTTTTCTATCAGAGAATAAAAAAAGATTTTCTTTTGCGCTCGGGTGATTATAAACTTCTCCATTAGTCCCTTCTAGTAGTACCGCGGGACCGCGTAGTGAGTACTAATGTACCACATAATTAATCCCCAAAAAGTTCAATGCAATTCTTCAAACTGCATTGCTTCAAAAAGTAAACACGAGCTCACCTCACACGTGCATAATTTCCCGACCTATGTTAATCACGGACAGCCACACTGCCGTCATTTACAAATAACAAATACAGTGGAAGTCAAAATTAAGTAAACAGCCAAAGTATAAAACTTAAAGCTGGCAATAGTTAAATTTCCCCTTCATTCATACTAGGTCTGTTTTCTTACTTCTGCAGTTGAAAATTGCTGCATTTTCCACTACATAAATTGTAACACTCGCAAATACATAAATCAAAACTTATAGGGTACTTTCCGTTGACCTAGAATCATGAAATTTAGCAAAAAGCAGTAAAATATCCGAAAATCGTTAATTTGTAGTTATGTCACATGAAAAAATATTACGGAACCCTCGGTGCGTGAGTTGCACTCGCACTTGTCTGGCTTTTTTTATTCAGCCTTTGATTCGAACAGACTCCGTTTCTTGTTATTTAACCCCAAAGCATAAGGGTTCCACTCTGTCATATTTCTTTATTTGGCTGACTCCATGAGGTTCCAACAATGAAAAATCACGACTTCAGTATCAACATAGGCCATTGGAATGAAATCTGTAAATTTTGGTCTCATCTGGCCAAACAACCTCAGCGCTTTGAAGATTCACAAGTTAATTCTAAATTTTCTTTTGCCAATAATCAACAGTTCAGTTTTTAAGACGTTGTAGAAAGTGTTTCCTAGTAATAACGTTCGACTTTGATAAGGCCAGTTTCTTTTTTTTTCTCCCTTCAGACCTACATTTTTAGGTGCTCTATGCACAGTCTACTCACTGACACTCTTGCCTAAACGCTGTGCCGATGATTACTGATGAACTTTTCCCGGAAATTGCTAGTTTTGCTAGGTCTCTTGCATCCATCACGGTCTGACAAAGAATTTTTCTCCTCTCTTTTGGCTCTGAAAGCATTTCCCATACTTTCCTTTGTAATATTTATAACTGTATCATGAGAAAAACTAATTCCGATTTTTGATTTGATTTCGTTTTTGACTGGACTACTTATTGGTCTCATTTTGCGCAAAAACAAAGTGTCGAAAAATGCAAATTTGATGGTAAATTATTCAAAAACCGACTGATAGAAACTATAGTACTGTACACGCCAAAACGAAAACTTTGCGCCAGGTTTGGTCCGGTAACTAAATTTTTTTTCAATTTCCGGTTATAGTGCGCTGATCGGAAATTTCGTCTGCCAGCGTCATTGGGGTATATGGAGTACATACACAAACTACCTATATGGACAGATATCGTTAACCATTAAATTTAAAAAATACCCCCCCCATCTTTCTGATGGTCATACCAAAAATTTCCAAAGAGAACAAATTTGCGTATTTACTTGGTCTTTTCAAGTGCCGACTGACAGACGGGAGCATTTGATCGACGAATTGTTATTTCCTAGACTAATGACCAAAAATATATTGCGAGTAAGTAGAATTTCCCAATGCATTCCTATGGTTTACTACGGGAATGAGAGAAAAGTGCGGCTTGTTTCCACCACCAATGCCCAGCTGATTAATTGCTTCCGGGCTTGTATCTTGGCTATGTTTCCAATCAATTATCCTATTTAAAAGAGGATTCTATCTTGACTAGCCCGAAAGTGAAAATAAACAACGGGAATCTTGGTATTAAACTAAAAGTTTTCGTTTTATTCTGATTAAAATATTGTAAGTAGGAACTATGGACAGTTTAATTATATATGTTTGAGTGCTATTCAAGTGTCGTCAAAATTCATGGTAATAACTTAATTCTGCTTCATCCGACGAGAAACCCTTATTGCAAACGAGGATAAAGAAAAATCGCTTAGCATGGGCTAAGGAGAGATGTAATTGGACTTCAGCACAATGGAACAAGGTCCTATTTTATATGAATTCAAATTTCTCATTGGATGTTATAAAAGGGCCTCATTTCGACTTCACGGAGAACGAGTAAAATTATGGTATGAGGAAGTATTAATTCCATTCCAAAATTGTTGGTGATTCTCGATAGACATGTCAATGAGGCATATAAATAAATTACCAACGAAGGAGGTTGTCAACTGAAGTGATAAATGACGACATATTTGAGGATGATTGTACTCCTTGCCATCGAGCCTTGTCTGTAAGCATAAAGTCACTATAATCACTTTTAAACTAAAGTTTGTGTAGAGAACAAATCTTTTGTTGTTGTTTAGATAAAAGAATCAAAGGGAAAAAATAGGGATGAGTTCTTTACTATGGTCTGGAAACAGCCCAAACTTGAATCCCATTGTAAATGCATGGGCTATAATTCGAAAAAGGATTCAGGAACGTAAACTAAGGAGTATCAAGGAACTAGAACAGGTTATGGAAAGAGGATGATTCACCGAAATTAGTATTGAAGAGCTAAGAAATTGTATGATTCAATACCAAGAAGGGTAAATGCAGGCAAAAGGCAGCAATACCAAATACTAACATGAGAAGATAAAGAAGAAAAAAATTTCCAAAAGAAATATTAAATGTGTCAATTCTTTAAAAGGTGCTGCTTTTATTCTCGTAACCAAAAATCAATTCCTTTGACAAAGTATAAAATTTTATTACTTTTATGAGTCGTCTACCATGTTTTATTGTTATTTTTTATATTAATATCATCATGTTCAAAACGTCGGTGGAGTAAATGATAAATTGTCGACCCATTCCAGAGGTCCCAGGTTTGAACCTCACGGGCAGCGGCTCATGGTTTTTTGTTCAGAATCCACCTTAAATTGTAGCTCCACTTACAATCGGTTGTCTCGAAACGGCTGAAGTTCTTTTCCCAACCCATTCCACAGAAGGGGTTACGGGAACTAGAGATAGATCACCATGTTCACTAAACTTGTTATTTAATATCAGTATAAAGGTACACATTTCTTAACTCGAAAATATTTTGAATCTCTGTTAAATTAAACTCTTTTCTCCCACCCAATATTTAATTTATTACATGGTCTCTGGTTGCAGCTTTTTTTTAGCGCTAGTGTATATCATAAAATATGAATTAGCTTTCGATTAAATTTACGGTGTGACGGCTATTTTCCAAAAATAATTAATCTTATCATTTGTGATCTGAAACAATACAATTTCACCTAGAATTGTAAAATTAAACTGATATCACACTTAACACTTTGTAGCAATAAAAATTATGGAGGTGAACTATTTGGCTGCCTTTGTTCGTTGGAACTTTTTACAACTTCGTCATACGAGGGTGGTAAATCCAACTCTTTAGAATTCCGGCGAACGGTAGCAGGTAAATTACGGCAACTTACTTCTCTTAATATTATTCCATTTGTAGTAATTGTGAATATTTCTCCTTCATTTGGATTTCTTTGCGCTGTTAGAAAACGTTCACTTTAAAAGGTATACTATCATATATATTATATACCTCCACCTCTTAGTCCTTGTTCCGTAAAAGGATATGCAAGCGATCGCTCAATTCTCTTTATTTTATGAAAGTAGCAATAGTACTGAAAATTATAGAGTTCATTCCATTTATAAATTCAAGGCAGCAACAGTTGCATTTTGGGTGACTTACCATTGTGCAAATTATGGCCACAATTGTAGAAATCAAAATTACAATATCCCAAAATGTCATCACAGCTTGATAGTAGATTCTTCTGTAAAGAAGCTTAGACAAATACTGAAATGTTCAGCACTGCGGACTTCATCTAATCAATAGATAAGATTACAAGTTTCGCTTTTACTTATTTTCATTGATTGTAAATGCAATATTACGCCTGACCAATGTTTGCGTAATCTCGAGATTAGCACCAGAAACAAATTTTTGTGGCATTAGGAAAATGTCTTTCTTCTCTTCTTGTGAGAATTTTAGTGAAACAGTTTTATATCTATAAAATTAGCATTTATAGGAATACAGGATAAAAAAATAAAGATTTTCAGCGAAATAAAATAATTTACATTGTATTTGAACATAAACTTAACAATTTGGTGCGTTGTGTCTATATATAAAACAACTTAAGTAACATATCTTACAATTTTTGTGGCTTACGACGTCTGAATTTTAACTAATAAATTATCTCCTATAAAATGGTTCTATGAAGTTTCTCGACTCAAAGTCAATAAGTAAAAGTTTGTTGGAAATATAAGTTAAATATATTCTATATTTAATTAAGTAGAAAGTCCTCGTGATAAAATACGACAGTATAAAAATTTTCTTTTATTGGTATACAATTAGAGGAATTCTAGCCCAGCGCAACATCAAGGCACATCATAACAATGAAGCCGGAAATCGTACCCCACGTGGCGATAAGTCCGTTACCGCTAAAAAAAGATACCAATAAGTACAATAAAGTTGAATTAAGAAAATTGTACAGACCTCGCATGTGCTTCCGGAAGAATATCGTCTGCGACGATATAAATCATAGCACCTGCTGCAAAAGAAAGTGCATACGGTAAGATAATCGATGCCAATCGAACTGCAACGGCTCCCAAAACTCCAAAGATTGGCTCTACCATTCCCGATAGTTGACCATACCAAAAGCTTCTAAACATGCTAAAACCAGCAGCATGAAGGGGCAAACTGACTGCCAATCCTTCTGGAAAATTCTGGATACCAATGCCTATGGCAAGATTTCTAGATGGAAATGATTGCAGTACTATAAAAATATGTAGCTATCAGTATCCTACCTGGCGGACTCAAATGTTGCCGAATCGGTGTGCCCGATGGCACCAAAACTGACGCCAACAGCAAGACCTTCGGGAACATTGTGAACAGTAATCGCCACAACTAACAGCATAATTCTCTTCCATTGGGAAATGGCATTTTGGTGGTCTAGTCTTTTTTGTTCGGTATATGTTGCCTATAAAACTTCAACTGTTCAGAAATGAGACCACAAAGTTATATAAATTACCTGTTCCCTTTCTGGGCTATTCCTTTTCCTTCTTCTGGATCCCCCACCATGTTGTACACTGAGGCAATCTGTAAAACTGTCCATACCTATTGTAGTCGAGGTTATATCACAGCTGGCATTATGTTCTGTAACTATCGGACCTTGTCAGTTTGGTCTAGTAGAAAAAATATTGAGCTTACCATAAGTTACTCTATTACTCTCCAAATCATTTTGTGTATCGTCAATTGCTATTTCCGCTTTATCTTTATTAGTATGTGTTAATGCTGTAACGCACACAGACAATTATGTTAATTAGTAAATGCTCAAACGGTTAGACGCAAAAAGCAGGACTCACCTATCATCATATTAGGACTATTAATTCCCAGGTAAGAAATTAATTTATCCGTTCCGAAAACGAATATTGATCCCAAAAGGAAGCCTAATGCTATCGGCAGGAATGCATATTCACCTTTGCTACCGTACAGTCCCGAACTCTCAGCTAGTTCTATTGCTGGAGCCAATAGTGACCAAAAGGAAGCTGCAACCATTACACCTGCTGCAAAACCTAAAGCAGCATCCAGCGATTTGCGCTAAAAATTATGGCATTTACTTTGATTTGATATTTTTAGTGAATATTCAATTAAAACAGTGAGTGCATATAAGTCTACAGTACAAAAACCACGCCCTAATTTTTCTAGTATGGGCGAGAATTTCTGAGGATTTTATTGTTTTGAATTTAGTTAGGCGGTTAATTTTGTAGTCAATCAACGAGTTTTGTAGTCAATCACAATTCTTAGGTATTCAGTTTGTTGCCTAATAAAATCAATGGAATCTTACGCATTTAACATGATTTTCAAAGAACATTAAAAATAAACGGAATGTATGTAAATGGCATACTATTGTCGGGACAAACCATTCGTCCCTCTTATGGCTTAGAATTTTTTAAACATTTATAACGTCTTCAAATTTGATTACTTCCGATTAGGTTTACGTTCATTATTCCCTTGTTGCAATTGGTTATCCGAGAATGTGGGAGCAACTTTGTTTTGCTTTCTGTTACTACTTAAGCCCGAAAATTTGTCAAACAGTTCATCCGACCATTATACTCCTCTTTTTAATATAATGTCAAAAAAGTATATATTGTCTTAAATTTATAAAAACCAAAATTCTAGTCCTTCAGAAAATAAGTTTAACGATGCTAGCGCCGCTCTTGGTGAGAAGGTAGAACTACGAAATTTTACGGCCGTGAAGATCGACTACATTCACCTCCACTTTAAAGTTTTTCCGCCAACCCCTCCAGAGTATACCGCGTATCTTCTTCTATCAGCTGTTTCACAAGCGCAACATTCTCTTCGTTGACTGCGTGCGCTGGTCGTCCTTCGCGCACTTTGTCGTGCAACTCTTCGTGCCCATTTAAAAACGCTGTTCACCAACGCTTCACCATCTGCAGGCTCATGCATTTATCGCCGCAAAGAGAACATACGAGTAATTCTCGATAAATTTCTGTGGCACTGAAATTTTTGGCGGTAAAAAAACGTATTATCCTTCGCATATTTGGACGCAAAAATAAGCAACAATCGACCAACCCGACTCTGCGAAGTACTAAACTGATCAAAATATACATATGAGGGAACACAATGTATCTATTATATGAAATATGAACTTCATAACTTATAAAATGGTTGTAACTTTGCAAGAAAAAATCGTAGGTGACCGCTCCATAGCTTATTTTGAAAATAGTACTGAAGTATGAAACTAGAAAAAAAACAGACCAAAAAATTTCTTGCATCCTGTACAAAGTAGCCAAAAAACCCATTTTTCGAGTACATAACCTTAAATATCTAAAAATCCTGACGTTATGGCCAAATTCTGACCGCGGATTCGGATGCTACACAGCATTTAACTGCGGAAATGATCCCCAGCTGTCTAGGGAAAATCATGGCCCCACTTTTTTGTTGAACAGTGTAATTAAAAAAAAAACCAAAGATTTACGTACTTTGTCAGCTGTGTGGAACGGTACCGCTTGTAGTAATTGGTTCGAAACAAGGTCGGGCGTACGTCAGGGTTGCGTTCTGAGCCCCTTGCTTCTCTCTGCATCTAAATGACTTGCATGGTTTTGTAATTGGAGGGATTTCACTGGCTGGTGTTCATATTCGGCTGTTAATGTATGCTGATGACGTAGTCCTTATATCCGATAACCCAGAGACACTGCAGAATATGATAACCTATTTAGAGAATTACTGCATTTTGTGGAACTTGTCTGTAGACCTATCGACGACCAAAATTTTAATCTTTTGCAAGGGCGGGGGGTTCAGAGCGAGAAACGAAAAAATGGATTCTTGATGGTAATGAAATAGAAATATTCAAGGAGTATAAATATCTTGGAGTAATATTTACACCAATATTGTCCTTTAAGAAACATTTACAGGAAAGACTAATTATGGGAAAAAAGCGTTAATGTTACGTGGTAAAGCGTGATTCAAAAGAAAAGTTTTAAAGAACTCCGATAAATTTAAAATATATAGAGCCGTTTGTAATGCTATCATGTTCTATGCAGCACAGGTATGAGGATATATAAAATTTGACGAGGCGGATTAGCTGTTGAGATTTTTTGTTAAGATGTTGTTAGGGCTCACCAACAGCATCGCTCTTTTGCCTAAGAATGCACTACAAATACATTTCAAAAGTGTTGCACGAAATGCCAAGTAACAGAGTACATAGAGTCTTGGCAAATATAGCTATAGACAACGAAATCTGCTGGTACAAGGAACTTTGTGATCTGTCCAACAAACACAATGTCAGTATAAGCAGGTCACAATTAAATGCATGTATTGGAAGAAATCTGGGTGAAAGAATTAGATTGGAACAAGGAAAGGAATTTAGAGAAAGCCAGGCAAAGTATTAGGCATGATTTATACCACGAATTAAACCACACGCTTGGGCTTGATGAACATAGGAATTACTTCCCTGACAATAACAGCATTAAATTCATACAATATGTGTTTATGTGTAGAGGGAGGATTGTTTTGGATGAATGCAAGCCCGTTTAGAAAGGAGGGATCACCTTTGTGCTCTATTTGTAATTTGAAGGAAGAGGAAGATCTGATGCACTTTTTAGGAGTTTTCCCTATATTTAGCAACTATAGAATCCAGTTCATCGGGAATAAAAGTCTTACCCGTAATGACGTTATTGACATTTTGAATGGGATAGAGTGGAAAGCTTTATACAACTACTGTGATGGAGGTTTAAGGTACCGGAAAATGCTCATTGAGGAACACAACCCTTGAACGAAATTTTTATGAAATTCTTAAACCCATTGGATGACAGCGAACTTGTTGTCCCTCGTACTAATAACCATCGTAAAAATTACTTACTACTTGTGTACTTATTTTCTGCTTGTGTTTTTTTTTTGTTTATATCTGTTCAAGAGATTGTAGAAAATCCTGGGCAAAACTTTTCAGTGCAGTGGTAATACATATGTCTACCATTTGAAAATACTTTTTTTCTGTAATAAATTCAATTTCTTTCGGAGAAAATTAGTTTTATTTAGAGCCCTTAAAACTTTTTTTTTACTTATTACGCATTTTCAATCGCGCAACACTTTAAATTTAGCATCACTTATAAAAAGTAGTCTAGTGTGGCAGTTCTTCTTAGAGATTGCACGCCAATTCATGCATCAAATATAAGATTATTGCAATTATAACGCAGAATATGCTCCAACATTTCTTTCACCGAAAATCACCTAAAAGCTTGTATGTACAGCATATATAATTTCTAAATCTGTTTTTTACGAGAATTGCACAATTTAACTTAGTTGGTAGGGTTTGCAAGAGGGGGAAGATGTGTGTCTTCTTTGCACTGAGGCTTTTAGTGGCCTGTTGTACGCCCCCTGCTCGGCAGCGTATCCTAAAGTCCACTGACGAGCCACACAATTTAACTTACTATTCAGTCAAATAAAAACTAATGTTCCTTTGTCACTCAAAGGTCATCACAATTCACGTACACTTTCTGAATAACAACAATAACATGTAGCATTAGATTTCCTCATAATTAAGCAAGTGAATCTACACCAAATTAGACTTTTGTAAAACCTTTCAAAAGAATATACTACTCAATCAATCAATCAGCGAGTAATGAAATAATGTGATTTAAAGGCAAAAAAGATAAAAGAAGCTTCTCGTTGGATTTATTACTAACGAGTTCAGATTTATTGTGTGTATAACTACAAGAATCAACTAACCTTGTAATTATGTTTTCATTAGTAAGACAGTAGAACTTACCTGATTCCCCCGCAGGAAAATCACCATCGCTGCTCCAGCGGCTGTAAGACCCCATGTTAAAAGCGTACCAAGAAGAGCTTGTGTCACCGGTCCATATCCCTGTATCATTTTAGAGTGGGATCCTCCAGAGTCGAAGTGAAGCTTTTAGTAGTCGAAATAAAACTTAAATTATGGCAACTGGAATCAGAAAAAATTACTTTGTGTATTCAAATCAACTCGTCTGACGCGTATCTATTTACGCGTGGGATTATGTCTAAACTAAAATGTTTGTATCGAAGACTGTAAGATTTCAGTAACAGTTGGCACACGACTAACGTTCAGGAACAGTTGTCCAGGTTAATTAAGTGTGCGAAGCTATGATTGTGCTCGGTTTAACGTCATTGCGCCACTGGCTAATCAGGGTAAAACTGAGAACGGGAAAGAACTGGAACTCAGTCACTGAAAGCTTTCTACAGATTTGATCTACTTTGTTTACTTAAATTGTTTATCAGTGGTACGACAATGAAACTTGCACATAACATAAATCTTTTTGGAAAAATATTGAAGGTCTGCACTTAAACTAAAGTCATTATAAGCGCAAAAAAGTGTAAAATACCACGGTTTAATTATGTTTCCTTGAGCGAAAAGTAAGTTTAATATAAACGTTGTGCAAATAGGTTGAATCAAGCATATCACATCAATGCTTATCACAAAAATGTTTTATTTATTTTAAAGCTCCAATTGAATGTCCCTCCTTTTGTCATAAAAATAATATTACGTATTTACTCCATAGCACTTTCACTTCCAAGTGGAACGAATAAATATATAACAGAAAAGAAGGCGAAATATTTCTTAAGAAAGTACAATATAAGGTTTTGTTTCCCATCCTGTTGAAAATCATTTCTGCCGTTTAACGTGCTTTGGAAACGCCATCGCGAAAAGTGTTGATAATGAACAAGTAAGAAGTGGAAGACCAAATTTAAAAAACAATATTTTCACATAGCTACTGGTGACAACATTGCAAAGAAAGTCGTAAATTAAATGCTACTACAGTGAAGTACGTGACCAAATATCGGATGAGAAAAATTTACTTGGATGAAGTAAACAAACAGCCGGTGCTTGTCTAGAGTGAGGATTACGTAGCGGATTTGAGTATAAATACAATGCAAAGTCATTTTAATGAGACAAAAATGACTTATCAAGATAAGAACGGCTTGATTTAAGGAAAGCGCAGATCTATGCACTATAAAAGCGCATTAAAGCACTGTTTTGGAATTAATGTTAACAAAAACTCTGCTCGATCAAGAAGCAGCGAAGTTGAATCTTCGTTAATAATTTTACGACTATTGTGCATACATCTCACCTATAACATTTATCTTTTTATTTTAATAAATATTTTGAATATATTGCAGTTGTTATTTTAAATTGTTTACTGGGAAAATATTTACCTTTGCCTAGAAACAATTTATACTTTCAAATCATGTGCTACAAGTTTAATGCACATCTGTAACATCTTGGTGAAGGGCAAATTTTTGGCCATCGATTTCTTACTCTTGCATTACCTTAGATTGTTAAGTTAAATGTTTAAAAGTGGTAGTTAGAGTACATAATTACTTTATTGGTACGTTAGTTGAATGGAACAAATTGATGAAGCGACGCATGACGTTGTCTCCGATCGCAGAAGGTAGTAAAGAGCAAGAGTTCTCTGAATTCAATGACAAAGCGTCGCACTAATGCTGATATCTCTTGCAACCACGCCAGAATAGGATTGTGTATAACAAATTGAAGGTCAACAACCTTTTTAAAGTACAAATATTTCGTGTGCTTACCCTACAGGTTATGTATAAGGCTTAATAGTACCCCGTCTCGATGTGGTATTCTATCTCGACTCCAGTTCTTTAAGCTAGTCTATTTCATTAAAAATTTAAGCAAAATTGTCTTACTAAACAAAACATTTAGGTAAAACAATTTGCAACACAGTCAGAGGTTAAGCCGGAAAGAATAATAAAAGTTAAAAAATTAAATGATTCAGAACATATTTTTCACAATTGACTAATCAAGGTAATAATAAGAATAGTAACAAGTGCATCAATTTGTAAGCATATATAACATTCAATTTACAAGATAGGATTAATCGAGATTCCGCCTCCTAATAGAAACTTACCCCAGTGTTGTAGAAGGGCTCCAGTATTTAAAACACATTAAAATATTAATTAAATACACTTGATGGATATTTGCAGCATGTCAGCAAGAGTTAATGAAGTGTTCAAATAAATTGCTGACAATATTAAAGAGCGACACGAAACCAACACGAATCAAATTGTCAACGCATTTGACATCTTTGACAGCAACCTTTTGGCAGCGTGAAATGTCATAGTACAGGGTGGTTAAAGGCCGAAACACCGGAAACACATGATGCGGCATCACATCTCGGAAGTTGGAAGTAAATTTGAAATAAAATATGAAAATATGAATTTTGAAGAAAAATTGATTGAACTTGTGCGAGTCAACAAAAAAGTGATCCAAATTATAAAAAAAAATTGAATATTCGATGTAAGTCAAATTTTTGTACATAATTTGATGAGTTTTTAAAGGAAATATTTTAGCTACTTTAGCTAGTCTTCATCTATCCATTCAGCCTTAACAACTTGCTGGAATCGGTAGTAGGAGAAAATGTACTGGTATTTTTATATTTTTGATATAATAAATAACAGAAATAAGAACATTTCTTAAATAATGCTTTCGTCTGATTCCCATAGCCTCATTTTTTTTTGTAAAAAGTTGGAAGCATAGAACTAGATAAATATATTTTTAGATTAAAGAATTCATTTTTTTAAATTTTATATTTCCCGAGCGTTGGCGGGAGCTAAATTTTTATGTGAATATAAAATTGAAAAAATAAAAATATAACACACTTCGTAACAAGTACTTAACAGCCAAATTCATTTTAAAAGTTTCACTTCTCTCGACACATCACAAATGCTTATTAACTTGACTATATAAAAACAAAAAAATTTTGCATTCCAATACTAGGCTGAGCCACTAGTTGATGATAAATCGTCAACTACTTTTTCATTGATCCTTGACTTGATCATATCATCGCTGATATCCCAAAGCCACTTAGCCATTTCAGGATCCCTGCCCTTGGGCAGGATTGGAAATCTAAAATAACTATCAAAGTAGTAATGCCCTGACACATCGTTCAGAGAGGGATCAATAGCTAAACGAATCGACGTTTGAGCTCCTGATCTTGCAGTCTTAAAGAAATATGCTCTAAGCGGTGACAAAATACGCCTGTAAGAGAATTCAAATGAAAAAGATAAAAGCGTTAACATAAATTCAGAATTACTCTGCCAAGTGGTTCAGCATATATCGGGTAAGTTCCGTTCTAACAACACCAGGATGTAAACAATTTACCGTGACGCCTGTGCCACAGAGTTTCTTTGATAAATATTTAGTAAAGAGTACGTTGGCTAGTTTGCTTTGGCAATATGCTCCAAAGGGGGAATAACTTTTCTCACTGTTAAAATCATCTTTTTTAATGTTTCCGACGGCATACAAAGCACTAGAAACAACAACAATTCTACTTGGAGCAGACTTCTTTATGGTGTCCAGCAGGAGATTTGTCAAATAAAAGTGGCCAAGATGGTTCACCCCAATTTGTTGTTCAAAACCATCTTTTGTGTATCCTTTTGGCGTTGCCATAATTCCTGCATTATTAATTAAAATATCCAGGCGTGATTCCTCCTCTAAAAATCTGAAAATAGAAAACTGATATATAATTGTTTTTTTCTTCAGTATTGTCTTCTACGTACTTGTCTACAAACTTCTTTATAGATTCCAATGACCCTAGATCTAAGATTCGATTAAAAACATTTTCATTTTTGGATTTTTTTATGATTTCTAATCTGGCTGCTTCACATTTCGCCGAGTCACGACAAGCCATGTATATTTTTCCGCCTCTTTTCGCCAAGTCCAGAACTGTCTCTTTTCCAATTCCAGTATTACACCCAGTTACAATTATTACTTTTCCATCGATTCGGGTCTTCTTTCTGTAGTACGGACCAAGAGTGACCAACCTAAAAAATACTGCATTTAAGAATGATGTAAAATCATAATCTGTGCCTATTAGTAACTAGCAAAAATCGTTAAAGTAGTTTTTTTAACTCTGATGTGCCCTGTAGATATGTTCAATTTTAAATTTCAATAAGACAATAATTAGTTTTGAATAATAGAATTTGAATGAGTTAGAATGGCTATAAAGGTAACCGCGGACTGTCTGAAACATTTTGAATATTTACAGATAGTCAGGCCGCTATTAAATTCCTCACGGGAGTATATACTACCTCCAAAACGGGCAACTGTAGAGCCGACGAACTAGCGAGAATCGGTACTACTTGTCCCGACTCGGACATTGACCACCAGCTGGGAAAGCCACCGGCCAGACAACTCTCGGGATTGGAAATGTTAGTTGGCAGAAGGAACACACCTGTCTGTTCACCCGACAGATATGACCAAAGCTTGACCCTAATCGATCTTACTCGGAGGCAAATTTATTAGCATTACCGTGGTCGTTATTATGGGCCACTGTCTCATAGGTAGACACGCCGATAGACTCGGCGCAATAGACCCGGACCTTCACACAACTTCCGTAGGAGTTGCCATGACCATACTCCACCTCATCTGCAACTGCCCGACCCTAGCGAACCGTAGGAACCGGTTTTGGGCTCTTGCTTTTTTGAAGAGCTAACCGAATTAGGCTCCACTGTAGAGATGGGAATAGAATATTCGGCTCCAAGAGTCGGTTCGAAAGAGTCACCGAAAATCTTCAGCTTGAGGTTGAGTTGAGACTCTCTAAAGCGAAGACCGTAGTGTTGCGTTCGCTTCAGTTGTAGTTCTTGCAGAACTTTTAGTTCTAGGTTCTTCTGTTTTTTTGTGTATTTCTCTTTCTTTCATTCTTTTCTTATGAGCACTCATTCTCATTAGTCAACAAGAAGAATCAAATCAAACTGATGCAAATGTTGAAAAATGACTCTTCGGGATCCGTCACGGAACAAAACTGAGATCCGGTTCACTTGACTCACTTTTAAGAGCCGGTTCAGATCTGAGTTACCCTGAGTTTTTTATACGTTCATATCTTTTTATGTAATTTCATAAAGCGAGAAGATTTAAAAGAGTTATTAACTAATGATCCTTTGATAACAATTATTTCTGCGTTTTACTTTTTCGCTCAAAAAATAATTGTTTTTAGATAAGTTTTATGTTTTGGCTCAGAAATAAAACTCAATTGGTGATTTTTATAACTTCACTCGCTTGATAACTATTACTGGTTGAGTTTTACTTAAATAAACTCAGTACTACTTAATTCGAACAGAACCTCCGCAAAGTGTATCGTCTTTTCTTACACAGAATCACAAATTGATTCTGGATCAGAAGATAAAGATGATATTACATTAGATTTCGATATATTGGTACCATATAAAGAAATTGAGGCATATTCCGAGAAGCATGAAGATATTAATGAAGATCTACTTAAATACCGAGACAGGAAAAAATATAAGACACCAAGCTTGCGCAAATTGGCTTTGAATTTACATAGTGTGCCTGTTTCACAAGCTGAGATAGAAAGAATATTTTCAGGCTTAAAATAAATTCTGACCAATTTCTCAAATTACATTAATCCTCTTAAATTTTTCACACCACCAATGGCTTGCAGTTAGAAGAGCACTTTTAAATTAATGATTATCAGATGATTAAAATTATTTCCTTCGTAACGATTACGGTCTCTGGCTGGAACACAATATGACGTTGGCACGTGATGTGGTGCATTGTATGTATTCGTAGGTAGAACATTGTAGCCGTAACCAGCAGTGGCCCAGAGGGTCCAAGCCCCCCAAGAATTTCGGCAATTCTCGAAAATTTTGCTTGATATTGAAATTATTGAAATCGGTCCATCCTTTACGAAGCCAGGTTCCAATCCTCCTCCCCCCTCTCCCTCCCTCTCCATTTACCTATGCCACCAACCACAATTTCTAGGAAGGGCCCAATCGAGGAACATTCTGTAAAATACCCTCTAGCGATACACCACTGCAAAGAAAGAAATGGCAAACATAAATTACCAATCACCGCATTTGAATGAACGAAAAGGATATATATAACTATTGGTTTTATGGGCATAGCCGGTTAACCCATTTAAGATCATCCAAAGTAGAATTATTAATATAAAGTTGAACTTAACGTCGTAATGCATGGACCGATTTGGATGGTTCTTTTTGTTGTTGTATAGAGTGTGATTCCCCATTACTTATCCCTCTTTGGTTCCCTTAATCCTTTGTGGGGCATAGGGCGCCATTTCTTATACTGGAATAAAAATTGGTCCTTGTGTGGGGGTGGGGTACGGAACAGGCCCGTGCGCACGGGGGGTTTTGGGGGTTCATTTCAAGTGCAAGTTGTGAATCAGTACTATATCACTGGTCATTTACAGTTGAGGTATCAAGAAACTTAACTACAGGTGACGTAAAGGTGCTTCACTTTGAACTCTTATGTCTCACGCAATTAATTGATTTTTGTTAACGTAGTTATTATGTTAAAAAGTTGGTTTGGTAGAGTTGAAAGAAAATACGCGCGGTGAAATCAACGTAAAATAATAAAATGTGCTCTAGCTTAGCACAACGAACGGAAACGGTGCACTTTACCTACCGAATAATGATTAGCAGCAGGGATGTGCCCAAAATAATACCAAACCCAATAAGAACACTTTTAACAACATCACTAGAATCACTGTGGCTTTCCGTCATATTTCCACTTTCGTTTGATTCTGTCTCCATTGTATTTATAAATTTAGGAAGCTCGAAAAGAAAATGTAAAGCCGGTTAAAGTTATGTCCGTTTGTTTGATTAAAAGTTAGCACAAACTCTTTTTATTTATAGAGAAGACTCTCAATCTCAAGCAGTCAAGTGCGATGTTGAGACGAAACTGACCAAGTCGATATGCTCAACTTATGTTGACAGATTACAAGTTGCCAAAAATCAAAAAATTTAAGCCAATTGGAAGCTGAGCTAAACCCAATCGCAAGTCACCGTGTTAAGTTGGTTTTCTTTGACAGATGACTAGATCAGCCCAGAGACCCAACTTCACACAGAAGTTGAAACCACATCCATATGACGTTTGTGCTGCATTGAAACATTTTTACCTGCAAAACCCGCAGGCTTAGTTTTTACCTACAAAAAACTGGCTTAATTTGGTAATAAAGGCATGACTTTTCACTTTGTGTTAAATTAATCATAATTCTATCGCGCTTCGATTCGCATGTAAACGAAAGAGGAAGAAGAGAAGTTTTAAAAATAATAACGTTGTCAGTATGAGGTTTGTAAAGATTAAGCTCTCATTGAATGTAACATATCATTAGTTTTTTTTTTATACGAACCTCATACTGGAGATCAAAGCTTGTAGAAATGAGTACGAGAAGAAAGTTCTGAAGTTTTCTTCAAAGCCATTGTTTATGGTTTACAAATTGAACTCAATAAGATCTACAGGGATAGGTCCTCACTTTGTTGATGGAGTTTTATTTTAAATGTTATCTAATCGTAATTTTGCTCTCTCTATCTTTGGTTCCTTTAACCCCTCCACTTGACCCACGATAGTCCAATTCGGCATCTTCCTTGTGTCCCGTGCGAGTTCTAATTAAAAGTCTGTTGAGCAATATTATTTAAGTTCTTTTCTTAGTGTGTTACCTATTCATTATCACTTTTGTCTTCAAATACTGATGTCTATACCTTTTTAGCCTTTTAGTCGGTTTCGGATTCAACGACCTCGAAAACATATAGAAAACATAGTCAGACCTCATTATTAATTTTTTCAATTATTTTTGTGGAGCTGTGTTATCATTAACTTTGTTTGCTTAAATTCAAAATTATGATCGTCTGGTTAAAGACATGCAGACGTAGACTTCGCATAAATAAAAAGATTCGAGAATAAAAATTAATCTGTATTTTTTTCTGTAGTAAATATTATTAATATAATAACATGTTAGCCTAATACCCCTTCCTAGTTGTCACTTGTAAGTACACAAGACATGCGTTTGATGGTGAAAATTGACAATTGTTAAGTAAGTAGATAGCGACACCTTTTCAAGAAATCTAGCTTATCATGTATATAACTAATAAAGTTGGTTACCCCTGCTCTATACAACAAAAAGTTGTGTGTCGACCCTGCCCCTATCTAGATCCACATTACAAAGTTGAGTGTCGCCCCTAACGCAACTAAGGATCAACTTTTGAATACAATAAAAAAAGAATCAATCAAATCTCCCATCCTCTCCACAACATCCCCCCCCACCGACAACATTTTTTGACATTATCCCATCGGGGCATATACTATACTGTATGTATCGCTAGTGGGGATAGAATAATTGTCATAAGTAAAACCAGTAAATATATAAAATCAATAAAAAAAATTTGCATTCCAATACTAGGCTGAGTCACTAGTTGGTGATAAACCGGCAGCTACTCTGCCATTAATCATTGAAATCCTTGACTTGATAATCTCGTAGCTGACATCCCAAAGCCACTTAGCCATTTCAGGATTCCTGCCCTTCGGCAGGATTGGAAATCTATAATAACAATCAAAGTAGTAATGCCCTGACACATCGTTCAGAGAAGGATCAATAGCTAAACGAATCGACGTTTGAGCTCCTGATCTTGCAGTTTTAAAGATATATGCATTAAGCGGTGAAAAAATACGCCTGTAAAAAAATCAAATGAAAAAGATAAAAGCGTTAACATAAACTCAGAATTACCCTGTTAGGTTTGAAAACACATGTCGGAAAACGTCTGTTCTAACAACACCAGGATGTAGACAATTTATCGTGACGCCTGTGCCACAGAGTTTTTTTGATAAATGTTTAGTAAAGAGTACATTGGCTAGTTTGCTTTGGCAATATGCTCCGAGGGGGGAATAACTTTTCTCACTGTTAAAATCATCTTTCTTAATGTTTCCGACGGCATACAAAACACTAGAAACAACAACAATTCTACTTGGAGCAGACTTCTTTATGGTGTCTAGCAGGAGATTTGTCAAATAAAAGTGGCCAAGATGGTTCACCCCAATTTGTTGTTCAAAACCATCTTTTGTGTAACCCTTTGGCGTTGAAAATATTCCTGCATTATTAATTAAAATATCCAGGCGTGATTCCTCCTCTAAAAATCTGAAAATAGAAAACTGATACATAATTGCTTTTCTTCAGTATTTTCTTCTACGTACTTGTCTGCAAACTTCTTTATAGATTCCAATGACCCAAGATCTAAGATTCGATTAAAAACATTTTCATTTTTGGATTTTTTTATGATTTCTAATCTGGCTGCTTCACATTTCGCCGAGTCACGACAAGCCATGTATATTTTTCCGCCTCTTTTCGCCAAGTCCAGAACTGTCTCTTTTCCAATTCCAGTATTACACCCAGTTACAATTATAACTTTTCCATCGATTCGGGTCTTCTTTCTATAGTACGGACCAAGAACGATTAACCTAAAAAATACTGGATTAAGGAATGATGTAAAATATAATAATGCTTGCCTACATATTGTAACTAGCAAAAATCGTAAAAGTATTTTTTCGTTAATTCTGATGTTCAATTTTAAATTAAAATAAATACATTAAATCAATCTGTTTTCAGTAACAGTATTTTTACCTGTATTCCAGTTCCTACTGTATGGTATTGGTCTTCTGTATTGCATTCTTACTACTCAATAACATCGAATTGAGGAAAACATTGAGCTGGCTTAGACCATGCTATTTAGATTTTACGTAATTCAAGTTGCGTAGTACTAATTTGGTACGATCTAAACATCCTGAATTAGCAAATACTAGTACTAATTTAAATCATCATCTGATGCGGTCCTACTTCTTTTTGAATTGCTTAACAACAAAGCGGACAAATATTTATTGTTATTTACAATTCAATAATATTGTTTAAGCAAATAATTGGAATTAAAAAGACGAAGAGAAGAAGAAGAAGAAGAGACCGGAAATTCAAATAGGATCACAGTCTACTCTAGATACAAGCCCGGAAGTTCACATTAACAGCTGAGCATTGGTGGTGTAAACAAACCGAAACTTGCCACAGCAGCCATATGGAAAAGTTTAGGCAATGTACTTTCTCGTAGTATTTCTAGCAAAATTTTGAAAGTCTTAAATTGAATTTTATTTGAGGTTAACCTACAAATGTTCTGAACATGTTAACACGAAAAAAGTGTCTCTCTTATACAATTTTCATGTGTTTTAAAGGGAAAACTCTCTTGTGCTCGTTTTGTTGAAGTATTGAGCTTAAAATGCTTCAATTACATCAGCGTTTCTGTTTGGCTTTGGTTACGAGAGTGCGCAGTTTTATTTGTGTGTGCATGGATTGCCGGATTAGTATTAGATATGGTAAACTCAGATCTGAACCGGCTCAAAGATCCGGCTCTCAAAAGTGAGTCAAGTGAACCGGACCTCAGTTTTGTCCCGTGACGGATCTCGAAGATTCGAAGGATCTCATTTCTCAACATTTGCATCAATTTGATTTGATTCTTCTTGTTGACTAATGAGAATGAGTGCTCATAAGAAGAGAATGATAAAAAGAGGAATACTTTAAGAAACAGGAGAACGTGGAACTAAAACTTCTGCAAGAACCAGCACTGAAGGGTATGCAACACCTCGGTCTTCGCTCTAGTAGAGTCTAGAATCTAGATAGAGACAAATTGTCTCAAGCTGAAAATTTTCAGTGACTCTTTCGAACCGACTCTTGGAGCCGAATCTGTTAAAAGAAGCAGATCCGAAGAGCCGGTTCGTTCAAAAGATCCGTTTTGCCCATCTCTAATTAGTATTACGTAAATCGAATTACGTAACTGTACTGTACTTGCAGTGGCCAGAGTTAGTGCCTGTTCAGACGAGGCGAGGAATTGAACTTTCATCATGAAATTGTATAGTCCGAGGCAAGTTCGGGCAGGGAGGAAGTACGCTTCGATCTGAACTGGACTTAATTTCAACTTTTTTTGTCACGTGACTGTTTCTATTGGCGTGTTGTGGCCTTTGATTGTAATGTTGAGTAAATGTTGGAATTATCCATTTCGTTTATACTGATTGCCATGGAAACCTCTCGACTCAAAGCTACACGTGTGAACAGATTTTCATTTTGAGGAGCGACAAAAGGTAAAGACAGATTGAACCGTCTAAACAGGCACTTAGATCAGCGTTCTTGACATTTCTGGAATAAGCATTAGCATATTAGCTTTTTGACGTTTGTTTGATGTCGCTGCGTTAAGTAGATCAAAAGATAAAATGATGTGCAAACCATGAATTTATGAATCACCCTTTAACTCCAAAACGGTTGAATTACCCCCATCCATGTCACACAATATTTTATTTGCCTAGGTGAGATCTATCAGCCATTTATTTTGGCATAACTTTGTGAAACACCCTGTGTACAAAAAAAATATCAAAACAAAACTTTTATAAACTCGGGCTACGAGGAAGTAACTAAAGGAGAAGCCCTATCGTGTATATGTCGTGTGTGTGCATGGCAAGTTTCTGTTCTGCGGATGGGTCTGCGCTGTCAAATTTGTTCCCTTTTTAACCGACTTCCCAAAAACAAAGAGGTTCTAAGGAGAATAATTTGGTCCTATGGTGGTGGTGGGGGAGAGGTAGTAACTTCGTAACGCGTGGACCGATTTCGATGATTCCTATTCAGTTCGGTAGAGTATGTTCCTTGATTAATACCATGAGAATACATTTTAGTGGGATGGAGGTGGGGTCGGGGGTTAAACCTAACTTTTTAACGCGTGGACCGATTTGGATGATTCTTTCTTCGTTGTATGGAGTAGGAGATACTAAAAAGTGAAAAATAAAATAGTTTTTTAAAAAAAGTTGAACCGACTTTACAAAAAGCGCTATGAGATTGTATGCATGGGAACCTCACACAAGCTTAAAATTTCCACAATTTTCTGAGTTTATTCGCTGTAGTCTTTTTTCGAGACTTAAATGGGAAAACTGGAAAATACGAATACAATTTTTGTAAGAATTTTATGCAAATCACACCCATTTGGATTTCATCCCTATAAGATCAAATTAACGCAAGAACTTCTAGGTGACGACTTCGATCGTAGAATAGAATTTTGCGAAGAAATGTAGAGACGATGTGATGAAAATGGACGATTTGTTTTCCGGACATGCTTTTCTGGTGAAGCCACATTTCAATTCAGTGGAGAGATCAATAGACTTAATATCCGATATTGGCCCGATGAGAATTTTCATTGGTTGAGAGATTCACATTCACAATATCCACAAAAACTGAATGTTTGGGCCAAATTGTTGGGCCGATTTTCGTTGATGGGAATTTGACAGGCGAAAAGTACGTCGATTTATTGAACAACTAGATAATACCGTAAATATAACGCATTACTGGTATAGCGTTCGACAATGTTTGGTTTCAGCAAGATGGGGCTCAATGTCATTTTGACTCTCCCTGGGTGCTTAATTGGTAAAAGGGGTATGATTGAATTTTACAGCGACATCTTGCAAAATCCGAAAAAATTTTCCAGACAAACTTCATGTATCTTTTGCCGTAGAATCCGATTCCACACAATACAAAATAGGGGTTTCCATTTAAGATTTCAAAAGTGCCCCCCCCCCCTCCACCCACTGAGTGGGGGGTCGTGGATCAAAAGTGGTGTCAATAATAAATAGTTTTTTTTAAACATTTGACACGTTTTTTTTAAATTTTTTTATTCAATGAGTAGTTTGCGAGATTTTTTACTGCTTCCACACTTTGTGGACCCGGTATGTTTTTCCTTATCATATATCGATGAATCAATTTCGTATCCACGTTCTAGCATTCCCTACCACTCATAGCATTAGATCTTTAATAAACCACTAGTCAATCACACTTAAAGAAAAACTTATCTGCACTTATTTAATGCCGCTTTTTTACATTCTAATGCTCTCTCTACAATATTAGTTAATATTATAGCTATTAGCATTAATATGTGCCGTTTAATTATTCTATCTTGTTTCCTAAACGCAGTGTAACTTATTTTAATTGCATTCACGTTAAAAGCATTTTATCAATTAAAAACTTTACGAATACAATTATATTAGGCATGACTACAGGTTAGAGTAGTTAATCGACCTTTTCGTTAGTGTGCTTTACTATTTCTAATTTTCATTTCAAGCGCAAGTTGTGAATTGGTATCAAGAATTATATCGCTGTTAATTTACAGTTGAGGCATTAAGAATCTTAACTACAGGTGACGTAAAAAAGCTTCACCTTCATCTCTTATGTTTCATGCAATTAATAGATTTTTATTCCGGTGTTATAACATGAATTAAGTTAAAAAAAGTGGTATGATACAGTTGAAATAAACTTTGCACACTGGAATCGGCATAAAATAATAAAATTATATTGCTAGTAGTGCTCTAGTTTAGTACAACGAACGGAAGCGGTTCACTTTACCTACCGAATAATGATTAGCAGCAGGGCAATGCCCAAAATAATACCAAACACAATAAGAACACTTTTAGCAACATCACTAGAATCACTGTGGCTTTCCATAATATTTCCACTTTCGTTTGATTTTGGCTCCATTGTATTTATAAATTGAGTAAGCTCGAAAAGAAAATGTTAAGTCGGTTAAAGTTGTGTTCGTTTAAGTTAGTACAAACTCTTTTTATTTATAGAGAAGACTCTCAATCTCAAGCAGTCAAGTGCGATGTTAAGACGAAACTAACCAAGTCGGTTAGGGAAACATTTCCTTCATTTACAATCGACCTTGCAGTAGCCGTTGCACATGTACACATTAATTGCAGCGCACCTTAATTAATAGCTCGATTGCAAAAAAATATCAGAATTTATTTATAATTGTTTAATATTTTTGAAATCAACTTTGTTTAACTGATAAATAAATGCAACCAAAGCAAATCATAACAAAATATTAAAGACCGAAAAAGTTTTTTCTCATTTTTCCTACAGTGAATTCAAAGTTATTAGGTTGTCAGTACTGCAAAATTAAAATTTCTCAAAATCTAAATTACATTTATTGTGGCAACCATGAAGTTAATCAAAAATAAGAAAGTATATGAAGTAGATGTGCACAAAGGTGAAGTTGCAGTTACTGCAGTGAATGTATGACGGCCTATGTGCTCAACGTATACAGGCACTTTACAAGTTGCCGGTATATTTCAAAAAATGTAAGTCACGTACAAGCTGAGCTACCGCGTTACTTCACAAGTCATGTGTCTTTTTCACCATGTTAAATTGGTTCTCTGGACTGATGACTCAATCAGAAGTTAAGACTACGTCCATGTTACACGTTCGAGCAGAATCGGAACATTATCACTTGTAAAACCCATACCTTAGAATAGATACCATATCATCATCTATACTATGCCAATACGCTTAGTTTACAACAGCATAGAGCATCAAAATAGAAAGCCGAATTTCAAATGAATACATAATTTCTTGGAAGTAAAATCAACAGCCTTCAATGGAAAGGCATGGGTTAGGTACGTTTTTAACTTCTACTTGCTTAAGGTAATTTTTAAGTAATTAAATAAAACTAAGATACTTTTTGCTTTTATTATAAAATTATGTAAAAGTTAAACACTTGTTTAGTTCCACAAATATTTATTTCAACAATTTAATTTACTGAGAACAACGCGTTTCGTCTCATTGGGGCATCATCAGGTTCAAAACTAAATTCCTTACTATAGTACAATTCTATTTATGTCTACGTTCGAACAAGGATGGATTTAATAACGGATTATTATTTTCGAAATCTAACTGATCGTTTAAGATATTTTTGGTATATCTCAAATTTATCCAAAATAATCCCTCCAAACTATAACTATTATAGTATTCCATGTATTCCACGGGTGGTTCCTTTTGTACTTTTCCTCTACTCGCGGAAAAATTCAGGAGTGCATCAACGTGTCGTAGCCCCGTAAGGGGGTCACCCCGTGTGAAGGCCGATTTTTTCAGCTTTTTTTTTTACAAAACATAGAAGCTTGAACTTTTTATTATATAGGGGAGACCGGAGCTATTTGATACAATATTTGTCATCAACTTTTTCTGGGAAATTGTTGCATTAGACAGGAAAAATGAATGATGCAGTTTTGTAGAAAAATATCAGAGCTACAAATTTGCTTCAGACAGTTTTCCGATCCGCGTACGGGAAATGGGTGAAAATTGCGTTTGAAAAAAAAATACGCTGAATCGCAATAGAGTTAGTTTTAGTCTAACTTAACCCCTAAAAATGCAATTAAATGAACACCAAACGACTGTTATTGCAAAATAAGTTAAAAGCGTTGGTTATTTTTGTGAATTTTTATTAAAATAAAAAAATGAATGAAATTAACATTTCATTTCTTACTTTTCTTCGCCGCGTAACTTTCTTCTTCTTTTTTTCCTAAATCCACCGGTTGTCGCTTCCTTTTATATGTTCGCACCATTTTGCTGCAAAAAAGTAACACAATAATGCATAAAAACATGAAAATACACAATTTACAGCTGTATCAAATAGCCCCGTGCAATTTGTATCGAATAGCCCCGAGGCATGGCGAAGCACACCATCGACTGATTAACCATTATGCCTAGTACAAGTGCACAAATCCCGTTCATCATAATTTAGCAGACACTTTACGCATAAGAACACAACTTACCTTTTCCTTTCTAACAAACAAAAAAATTTAATTTTCACTGATTTTTACTGTACTCGATTTATTTCGCACGATGCACAAAAACACAAATTTCACCGAAAAGACGCTTCCACTATGACAGCTAACCTCAAATTTTGTGTGGAGGTAGTGTTTGCTACGCGTCACTTCCTGATAAATTATCATTTCAACAGTAAGTCAGAATTTTATTAGACCAAAATCTTCATGACAATGGGTGTTATACCACTTCAAGGACATCTTTGTTGAAAAAAAAGTTTGTTGATGGTCTCCACAATTCCGGTTGACTGGCTTAACTGAGATGAAAAAATCAAACGGCATTTTAATCTGTGACACTGTGGCTATCGAATGAACTGCAATCATTGACTAACGTTAAAAAATCGGTTCATAAATGTTTTGCAGGGTTGAAAATTTGTATTCACCGGCTCAAGCAATACTTAATCAAACTGACAACAAACATTTTTCGAACCCTAATGAGGAAGTTACGAAAATGGATAAAAGCAAATCAGGAAAAACTCAAGCAAAACCCCTCCGATTCGTGATTAACACTCACAGATGACTCTCTTGCTACCTCACTTTTCTCACCAAGAAAAAAACAGGTTTTCGTCACTCATGGGGTAAAATCCCTTTCGTGTAATTCAAGACTAAGGTAGTCACTATAAAAGTAGATCGAAAAAGCATTGTAATAGGCTAGTTGACACCAGCAACCGTTAATATACTTTTTATAAGCGGACGCCTGTCAAAACGCTACAATTGAAGTTTCGCCATGGAAGTACGGCTAGACCCTTTAGAATTAAATGAGGTTAAAAAAAATATTATACTTACTTGAGTGAAGTTACGTGCTTTTGTCCTACCTTGACATGGCTTGGAAGAAGGATTTTCGTTGGGAATTTCTGAGCCCGGCTGATGTTATGTCCTACCCTCTTAAAGACCTCCTTGCCTACCTGAGGATGGCTCAGTGTCTTTTACAGTAGTAGGGGTTCTTTCACAAAAGACCTTCTTGGTCGCATTAACCCACCATATGTGTAACCCATTAATAATAATAAACAACAAGATTCTAAAATAAAAATTAATCTATATTGTTGTGTAATAAATATTATTAATATGATATCATGTTAGCTTAATGCCCCTCCTTAATTCTCACTTATTAGTATACAACACACGCACTTGAAGGTGAAAATTGACAACTGTTAAGTAGATTGCGACAACTTTAAAAAAAAAACAGGTCATCATGTATATAATAAAATAAGCCACCCCTCACATATATAGCAAAATTATGGGTGTCGCCCCTACCCTAGAAGGATCAAATTTTGAATATGGTGCCAATGGAATAACATACTCTATGCAATAAAAAAAATTATTATTCAAATCTCGCAGCCTCTCCGAAACATCACCTCACAGACAAATTTTTTTTTGCATTATCTCAATCGGGGCACATACTGTATCTATCGATACTGGGGATAGAATATTTATCATAAGTAAAATAAACTAAATATATAAAAACAATAACAAAAATCTACTCTACAATCCTAGGCTGAGCCACTAGTTGGTGATAAAACTTCAACTACAGTTTTTCCATTGATCATTGAACTCCTCGACTGAATCATCTCACTGCTGACGTCCCATAGCCACTTAGCCATTTCAGGATTCTTGCCCTTCGGCAGGATTGGAAACCTATAATAACAATCAAAGTAGTAATGCCCTGACACATCGTTCAGAGAAGGATCAATAGCTAAACGAATCGATGTTTGAGCTCCTGATCTGGCAGTTTTAAAGAAATATGCTATAAGCGGTGAACAAATACGGCTGTAAGAGAATTCAAATGAAAAAAATAAAAGCGTTAACATAAATTCAGAATTACTCTGTTAAGTTTGTCAGCACATGTCGGCTTAGTTCCGTTCTAACAGCACCAGGATGTAGACAATTTATCGTGACGCCTGTGCCACAGAGTTTCTTTGATAAATATTTAGTAAAGAGTACATTGGCTAGTTTGCTTTGGCAATATGCTCCAAAGGGGGAATAACTTTTCTCGCTGTTAAAATCATCTTTTTTAATTTTTCCGACGGCATACAATGAACTGGAAACAACAACAATCCTACTTGGAGCAGACTTCTTTATGGTGTCTAGCAGGAGATTTGTCAAATAAAAGTGGCCAAGATGGTTCACCCCAATTTGTTGTTCAAAACCATCTTTTGTGTGACTTTTTGGCGTTGCCATTATTCCTGCATTATTAATTAAAATATCCAGGCGTGATTCCTCCTCTAAAAATCTGAAAATAGAAAACTGATATATAATTGTTTTTTTTTCAGTATTGTCTTCTACGTACTTGTCTACAAACTTCTTTATAGATTCCAATGACCCTAGATCTAAGATTCGATTAAAAACATTTTCATTTTTGGATTTTTTTATGATTTCTAATCTGGCTGCTTCACATTTTGCCGAGTCACGACAAGCCATGTATATTTTTCCGCCTCTTTTCGCCAAGTCCAGAACTGTCTCTTTTCCAATTCCAGTATTACACCCAGTTACAATTATTACTTTTCCATCGATTCGGGTCTTCTTTCTGTAGTACGGACCAAGAGTGATCAACCTGAAAAATACTGCATTTAAGAATGATGTAAAATCATAATCTGTGCCTATTATTAACTAGCAAAAATCGTAAAACTAGTTTTCTTTTAATTTTGATGTTGAATTTAAATTTTTAAAAATACGTTACCTCAAAAGTAATAATTGCAATTAGTTTTCAGTAACAGTATTTTTACCTGTTTTCCACTTCCTTCTGTAGGGTATTGATCTTTTGTATTGTATTCTTACTACTCAATAAAACCGAATTGTGGAAAACATTCGTGGTTGTAACATAGTATGAAGGAAATTTAATCTAGCAAAATAATTGTCCTCTCATCACATAAACTTCCTCAATTGGGTTACACGACAATTAGTAAAATTGAAATGTGAAATGTGACAAATGAATTTGCTGATTGATGGTGGTCGGGAAAACAAGGCATACTTTTTATTTTTCACGTTTTAGTGTCTTTAGATATATTACTCAAAAAATCCTACTCGTGTGAACAAATCGTTTACAACCGGTCGAAATGCGGTGTATTTTATACCAAGGAAACAGAACCAACCCAAATCCGGTCGCTTACTTAACTTAGTCGCCGACCTCTTTTTATAGCTTCACCTTAGATAGAAGTTTTTTGACCGTGGTGCAATGTACTCCATACAGCAAGAAAGAATCATCCAAATCGGGCCACGCATTCGAAGAAGGGCAAGCTTACCCGCCATTCGCCTCCATACACTTATGACTCATTAAGGAAATGTTTTCCGTTAACCTGAATCAAAATCATCAAAAACTGTATACGCGTTACGAAGGTAGGTACTGTTTCCTCCTCCCAGACCCGTACGAACCTCCCAAACCCCCCCCCCCCCCCCCCCCCCCCCCAAGAAACTTCTTCATTTGGGAAAATTTGACTGAAATAACCAAAAATGTATATGAACTCAGATAACCACTAGGGCATCACTACACAGGAGCACCACAAAAATATATTACTTTTTTCCCCTAGTTGGAACTATTTCGATTATTAGACTTCTCATTAAAAGGAGGACTTATCGCATTTATGTATGATCGGTTCATTATGGTCTCAGCATTTTTTAATGATAAGAATTATAATGAAATCTTATTGTAATATTTGCATATCGAATTTACTATAATTTTTTTCTTTTTTTGTTTCTTTATGAATAAAGAATTCCATCTATTCTTTGGAAGTGAATATATCTAACACAGTAGCGGATTTATGGGGGGGGGGGGGGGATGACACGCATGATGACCGTAATTTTTCTTTTAATCACAAAAAGCGCTAAAAAGCATAAAATAATGTTTAATTTTATATCTATTACGACATATTGAAGTCGGTGCAAATCAAACAAACCAAAACACCGCGTTAAAAAGTTAGGTTCAATCCCCTACCCCCCCCCCCCCCCACCTCCCCTCAACACACCACAATTGTTTTTCTCGTGGTATCAATCAGGGCACATACTCCACCCAACAGACAAAGAATCATCGAAATTGGTCCAAGCGTTACGAAATTAGACTACCCCTCTCCCTCCCCTTCCCCCTCCCCCACCATAGAACCAAATTATCCTCCTATAAGCAATGGGGGATCATACTCTATACAACAGCAAAGGAACCATCAAAATCGGTCCACGCGTTACGAAGTTAGACTATCCCTCCCCTCCCCCTACCCCACCCTAGGACAATTTTTTTTCTCCTATTAGCAATGGGGGATCATCCTCTGTACAACAAAAAAAGAACCATCCAAACTCGTGGACACAAAGTTAGCTGTATTTACAATAAATAATTAATATTTCTGGCTTGTACTCTTAACGCAGTTTAACCCATTGTAATTGTATTCACGTTTTCAGCATGTAAGCATTTTATTTATTAAGTAGAATTTATATATGAGTAAAAGCTCAGAGTTGTTAATCAAGTTGGCTGGTATTTTAATCGATTTTGTCGTTAATAGGGCTCCAGCTTTAATATTTCTAATTTTCATTTCAAGCTGTGAATTGGTATCAGACCTATATCACTGTTCATTTACAGTTGAGGTATCAAGAACCTTAACTACAGGTGACGTAAAAGAGCTTCACCTTGAACTCTTATTTCTCACGCAATTAATTGATTTTTGTTAACGTAGTTATTACGTTAAAAAGGTGGTATGGTAAAGTTGAAAGAAAATGTACACGATGAAATCAACGTAGAATAATAAAATGTGCTCTAGTTTAGCACAACGAACGGAAGCGGTGCACTTTACCTACCGAATAATGATTAGCAGCAGGGCAATGCCCAAAATAATACCAAACACAATAAGGACACTTTTAGCAACGTCACTAGAATCACTGTGGCTTTTCGCCATATTTGCATTTTTGTTTGATTCTGGCTCCATTGTATTTATAAATTTATTAAGTTTGAAACGAATATGTAAAATAGGTTAAAGTTATTAAAAGTTATTACAAATTGTTTCTGTTTATAATGAAGACTCTCAATTTTAAAATTCTCAAACAGTCAAGTGCGATGTTAAGGAGAAACTGACCAAGTCGGTAAGGCAAACAACACATTCGCTTCATTTACAATCGACTTTACAGTAGCCGTTGCTCATGTAAGCCACATTAACTGGAGCGCATCTTCATTATAAAAGTGGATTTGACATTTTAAAAATTCATTTATACCTCGAATGCAAAAAAATATTAGAATTTATTTTTTCCCTTTTAGTATTAATTTTTTTTTAAATAAATCCAACCAAAACAAATTATAACAGAAAATTACAGACCGAAAAAGTTTTTTCTCATTTTTCCTACAGTGAATTTAAAGTTATTAGGTTGTCAGTACTAAAGAAGGTATATATACCTTCTTTAGTCAGTACTGCAAAATTTGCAGCAAAATTAAAATTTCTCAAAATCTAAATTATATTTATTGTGGCAACCATGAAGTTAATCAAAAATAAGAAAGTATATGAAGTCGATGAGCACTACGATGAAGTTGCAGTTACTGCAGGTTGCCGGTATATCTCAAAAAATGTAAGTCACGTACAAGCTGAGCTACCGCGTTACTTCACAAGGCATGTGTCTCTATCACCATGTTAAATTGGTTCTCTGGACTGATGACTCGATCAGAAGTTAAGACTACATCCATGTTACACGTTCGAGCAGAATCGGAACATTATCACTTGTAAAACCCATACGCTTAGTCCTGAATTACACGAGAGGGATTTTACCCCATAACTCACGGCAATTCTCTTTTGTGCAAAAGTAGAAAAACCCTCGGAGTGTTGCTACGAAAGGGGCTTTGACTGACGTTAAAAAACCGGTTCATAAGTGTTTTGCAGGGTTGACAATTTTATATTCACCGGCACAAGCAATACTAAATCAACCTGACACCAAAAATTGTTCGAACCCTAATGAGGAAGTTACGAAAATCGACAAAAGCAATTCAGGAAAAAGTCAAGCAAAACCCCTACGATTCGTGATTGACACTCACAGATGACCCTCTTGCTACCTCACTTCTCTCACCATGAAAAAAACAGGTTTTCGTCACTCATGGGGTAAAATCCCTCTCGTGTAATTCAGGACTTAGTCAACAACAACATAGAGCATCAAAATAGAATTTCGAACGAATACATAATTTCTTGGCAGTATAATCAGCAGCTTTCAGTGGGTAGGTACGGGAGAGGTCCGGTTTTAGTTTCTACTTGCTTAAGGTAATTTTTAAGAAATTAGATAAAACTGACTCTTGTTACTTTTCTTCTACTCGCGAAAAAAATTGAGGAGTGTATCAATGTATGTAGCCCCTTAAGTCAATAAGATCTGCTGACATAGGCCTTCACTTCGTTGATGAAGTCTTATAATTTATATTTAATTCCAATAAACCATTAATATTACCCAATTGTAATTTTATTAGTTTTGCAAAATTTCTGACTATCTAAATTGAATTTGAGACTTGTAGCCTAAGTGGTTATTTCCAAAATAATCAGAGAACCGTATTAATGCGAAAGGTTTAAAATAAAAATACATCTAGACGCCAAAAGAATTATTTAGGACCTTGAATTTAATACTGTTTGTAAGTTTGAAAAATGTGTCCTCACTATCTTCAATTAGTTAAAAGTTCAGTTTATTTGTTTTCAAACCATGTGTGGGGTTTCTTTCTCCTTTCGTTCAATGGACATCTTCCCTTCTCTTTGACCGAACACAGCGAGTTCTGTTACGGGGTTCTCTCTCTAGTAAAATATTAATCACTTCTCTGGGTAGGAATTCTGACAAAAACCGGTTACCTCTAGCCAACCAAACCATTAAAAATACTTAAATTATTAAAATTATTAACATTTTGTATTAAAATTTTTTTTATTTGATAGTACAAGAGTATCTAGTTAAAATTTGAGGTCGATTGGAGCAAAACTGCTGGAAATACAGTGCCTCGGGTCTCCCTCCATTCGATACATCCAAATATACAAAAGATCAGTGTTCAAACTTTAAACGCGTTTTTCTCACATTTAGTTTTTCAAAGTCGGTGATCACTGTAACTCAAAAACTACTCATCCGATCCTTCTCAAATTTTGCACACTTCTTTTATACATAAATTACGAGGTAACAACGTCGAGATTTAGAATTTTTTATTATTTTATATTATAATTAATTTTACAACAACAAATTTGCCGATTTTTATCAATAAATTTTCATAAATTCAAAAAATTCATCTTTTTTTACTTCTAAAAATTGAAAAATCGTTGTTGCCTCGAAAAATTCATAAACTAACGAAATCTTTTTAGTTTTTTGTCAACATATTTTCCAGTAATGAGTTATGATGACCACCGCAAAGTATCTTTTTATTTCCTGTCAGTCGCTCAATTCACAATATTTTTACCCAAAAATTTAACAGAAGATTCTTGAAATGTTATACTAGTTTCAATGCATGGAATCAGTTGGTGCGTCCATCTTCCTTTCGTAGTATTGTCCTATCGGTTTTGCCACATTAACATCGAGATCTGCTGTCTCTCTTCCTTTTTAATCTCCTTTTTTCTGAGGTTTCCCTGGCTCGTTGCGATTCTCGTGTAAATGCGTCCCATCTCGTCCGCGAGGATGTCGATCGGCATCATACTAGCGATGACACAAGCTGCTTCGTCAGATACCGTTCTATAGGTACTTATAGCTCTTGAAGCACACAGTCTGTAGACTGTTGAGAGTTTTCTTCTTGACTCTTGCACCGCTAATGCTTTCGCACAGATCTCACCACTCTCAATAGCAGGGCTCTTCTATCTGGTTTGGGGCCACCAACATATGGCAGCATCCTAGAAAAAGCTCCTTGTATGTTCGAAGCTTTTTTTCTCGCATATTCCAGGTGCGATTTGAAATTTAGCCTATTGTCCAGCATTACTCCTAGGTATTTCATGATTGTTTAGACCTGATTGTTTGATTGCCCACCTTGACATTGACGTATTCCACCGTTTTCCGGCTTGTGATTAAGATCGCCTCCGTCTTTTGTTCAGCTAGTTCAAGACCTGCAGATTCTAGCCAGTTCTAAACCTTGACGATAGCTTCATTTGTTGCCGCCTCTTATTGGTGGGTATATTTCCCTGTTGTAACGATCGCAATGTCGTCTGCGAAGCCTATTATTTTCGTCTCTTAGGGTATCTGTAGCCTTAGAACTTCATCATACATAACGTTCCAAAGAAGGGGACCTAGGACAGATTCTTGTGGTACCCCTGCGGAGACGTTATAGTATTCCGTTCCTGCATCACTAGTATATCTAAGTTTCCTGTTTCTTAAGTAACTTGATATGATCTTCAAGATGTATGTCGGGGCTTCCATTCTAACGAGGGAATTCTTTATGAATTCCCAGTTGGCCGAATTAAAGGCGTTCCTGACGTCTAGAGTAACCACTGCGCAGTATTCCTTGGTTCCCCATCTCCACCTTTTACCTTCTATGGCAGAAGCGGCGATGTCCACTACAATTTTTATTGCATCTACTGTGTGTGTGTGTGTGTGTGTGTGGGTGGGTGTGTGTGGGTGTGTACGTACGTTCGTTCGAACCCACTTTTATCGACAACGAAATCTCGCGAACAAAATATTACAACGACTTCGCTATGGTGCCATTCGAAGCCTATTATTGTCAATAAGACCTGAAAGAAATTTAATCCATTTTGGTTCAGCCGTTTTTTTTGTTTAAACAAAAAAATTGAAAAAAAAAGTTGATTTTAGACTTTCTTGAAAAGGATTTCTTCGATATAATTTGTTCTGATGACGATCGGGACATCAAAAAGTCGGATAATAACAATTTATTATGAACAGAAATTGTTTATAATGGTGAAAAATTGTGTATAACAATAAATAATTGTTTACAACAATAACAAATTTATAATCATAAAAATGGTTTAACCTAGTTGAAAATTGATTATGAAAATTGGAAATTGAATGCAAAATTGAAGATTGTTCATAGCAATTGAAATTTTTTTTTATATCAATTATAAATTGTTTATAACCATTCAAATTATTAATAACAAATGAATTACAAACAGAGTGCATTTATTTAGTTTTCATTAAAAAATAGTGATATAACGGAATAATTTTTTAAAAAATTTTTTGCATCTAATTACAACGAAATTATCATGATAAATTAAATTAATTAATTCATTTATTTATAAATTTAAAATATAAATTTTTTAAGTATTTTTAAATGACATAAAAGTGGGCGAAAGTTTTTTTTTTTTAAAGATTCATCTGATCTAATTGGAAAATCTGAAAATTAGTGTTATTTCTTTAAGTTTGAACTATTGAATATATCTTAGGGTAATATGAACTATCTTTGATTTTGAGCTTATTATATATTCTTGCTGTATTCTTTCTTTATCTGGAAGGCCTGAGCTGGTAGATAAATAAATAAATAAATAAACATAAGAACAACTATGAAGAGAACAAAAATTATATTCACGCCATTTGAGAAGCACAAATTTTATAGTGGCAATTGTAACTGTCACAACATTACTTCAGAAAATTAGATAATTTTTCGTATCATACTTTTTCCTAAATTCTCTGCTACATTATTCATATTTAAGACATTTGAGAATTGCAGGCGTGGCCAAAATTGTTATCGACGGCATGCAATTAACGCATCGAAACTCTCTCCATGAACCAATGTCGGATAACCAAGTCTGAAAAACCGGAAGGTAAGAAAGTAACAATTTCTTGCCACAGACTTGTTTGACTTTTCACTGTCTCTTTTTACTCTTTTTAGTTTGACCTTAGCATTGCATCTGGCTGCTTAAGAAACTTCAGAAAGACGTGGAGACAGGCAGAGTGATTAAAGAAGAAAACAAGGAGTGATCTCGACACATCAAGAATTCTAAAACTATACTAAAATGGATCCCGAATTAATATCAAGCGAAAATTCTACAGAGGTCGGACTAAGTAATATCGCCAGATGTATTTTAATTACCGTGGGAATTATAGTGGTCATTGTCCTATTACTAATTTTACTGCGGTAAGTAAAAATGTGGTAAACATCGAAACCGATTTCTTTTTGATTTCACTTTGCTTAAACAATTGCGTGTTCACTCTTTTCACTTTGAGTAGAGAAACACCTCGTAATACGATATTGAACGGAGTCAAATTGTTTCAGTTTACAGTGATTGCTAACAAATAATTTTAGTTTAATTCTATTTGCTACGTGTACGCACGTAGTAGAAAGATTGAGTTTTCCGCCGGCCTACACAGAGTTTAAAGATCGTTGAAGTGACAAATAAAATCATCAAATTTATCTACTGTGCGCGGATTAAATGTGGTCAAGCAGTTTGAATAAAATTATGTTAATTTATGAATTCCAAAAGTTGGTGGCGAAGAATTTCTTGGAAACTATTCCAATCAAGTTACATAAAAGGTTACTAATTAACAAGTGAAAAACAAAAAGTTATTCTTTATGATAATAGTTCTGTTCGTTATGCTCCACTTTCTCTACATTATCTGCAATGAGTGTAGAAATTGTGTCTAACGTAATTATTTTGCTCTCAATGTAAATTTAGGGTATACTAACTACGTTTGGTTTGCTGTAAAAAAGTGGAAAGGTCTGTTTCTTTTGTTGTTACAATTATTTAGCCTATCCGGCTGTCGACGTGCGTGAAATTCTGCTTGCCGCAATTTTCACACACTTTCCGATATTCAATTGCGTGGAAATTTTGCATACGTACGGATATCCGATGACTTTATTGCATTGTCTAACATTGTTCCAAAAGCAATATAGCGGATAATCCTTTTCTTCACAAAGGGTTTGACGAGTAGAATACGATGAGCTGTATGACGTCATTCTAAACCTAAAACTACAACTTACAACTCCCTTGACATGGGTATAGTAAGGTCAAAAGACATTGGAATTTATAATAATTCGCATAGAGCTGTAAGTTGGTACAGACTTTGGGAACATTATTACAAATAAAATACTAAAATTCCCCACCGATTCAACATCTACAAAAACAAGTTATTCAAGGTCAAAGATAAAAAAATGGTTTTTACAATTAATCCGTAAAACGCTTAGTTTTATCATAAAAATAAATCAGACAAAAGTTGTAGATCATGAAATTATCTACAAAAATTGTTCTTATACTTTTTTTTTAAGAAGCACCATTTCTGAGGTATTGCGGTTCCTCGGTAGTCATAGTCCACAATCTATTATGACTAAGTTTTATTAAAAAATATTATATTAACTAAAAAATTGTACTATTGAAAATGATTTAAATCGCACGAATTATTGCTGGTTTCGGGAAGACGTTAATGTTCGAATGCCACTTCAACAGTTATATCTTCTTCGCTTTCTTCTTCTTCTTCTAGCCGGATATGTGAAGAAGATACATCAGTTGTCACCTCATTGATATCATAAAAATCTTAGAATACTACAGGAAAGGCCCTTATCTGTGAAACCGTGTACGTGTGATCGACATTTGGCTTTAAGGCGAGGTGAGGACGGAGAGCTCTTCTCCTTAGTTTGCGAACTGTCAAAGTTATTACCGTGAATTGTCCTATGGTTTAACAATTTTGTTTTGTAATTCCATAAAAAGTTTCGAGTGTTTTTTACTCTTTATTTTAGTGCAATATATTAGAAAACTTTAAAGCTAATAGGTTTCAACTTTTTGAAGTGTAGACAATTTACTTTAATAGTGAAATTGTTGAAATGAAGTGCGCGCTTTTGTGTTGTGCAAACAATCGGCGTTGTACACGTGGAATATCGTTTTTCAGGGAAGTTTTTGATTAAAATAATGTTTTGTTAATTCTTAAGCTTGATATAATTGCATTGACACGCTTAGAATAGCAACGGAACGTAAAGAAAAGTGAAGTTTTCTTGGCGTTCTTAGTTTGTTTACATTTTCTAAGTTCGAATTTTTTGCTTCTCATTAGCTAACGCAGTGGCTCGTGATTTAACTTTTATAAAGGGACACTAAAAACTTGAATTCGTGATTAAAATGTTTAAAAGTTTTTATTTAATTTTGTGATATAGGTTTGCTAAAAAGAAAGAAAATCCTTCGCAATACTTTAAGGCAATTGTAAAATACGATTAGGCTCTAATTTCTAATTTATTTTGGCCCACCTCTAGAAATGTCGCTGTTTTACTACTGCCATGACGAAAACAAACACAAGTCAGCGATTCAACTACATCAAGAAACGTGCCGAGGTTTTTTGGCTTTAGGGCCTCTCCATATAGTTATATACTCTAAGATAAAAATCTTCATCTGTTGAAGTTGGAACATTGGCAAGACTGGCCTTGGCAATAAGTACATACTGGTAAACAAAATAACCCGACTTTTTTAAGGCTAAATTTTGCACTACAACCCTTTTTGCAATTGCAAAAGATGGTTTTGAGAAGAAGTGTTGTTTGTGACTTTCCGGAGCAGGTGGGAGTAAAGTTTGAATTAGCCCCAAAGTATTATCTACTAATTTTCAACCCGTCTTCTGGGTCCAGTTGATTGCCTAGCCATACTTGAACTTGATAGTATACTCGACACAAGTGTTGACTAGCAGAAGCAGATGTTGGAGGAAGATAAGATAATTGCACTCTTTTATTGTTCCGTGTATTTTTTACAAAACTTAAATATCTATAGTTGTCTAAACAATAATTATTTTTTTTGGAGCTCCATATAGAGGAAGAAGAAATCAAATCCCGTTTGTGATGATGTCTTGTGGAGAAGAGTCGATCTTTTGAAATAATTTTGCGCAATTAATAAAATCTTGTTTTTCAAATAATTTACATATACATATATAGTGTTGTTTCACCGTTTCTGAAAAATGCTGATGTAGTAACGCATGTACAGGATGCACAAAATATTTTTGGTCTTTTTTTCTGGTTTCTTAATAAAGTAGTACTATTCTTACCCTGCAAAATAAGCTATGGAGTGGTCACGTACGATTTTTCTTGCAAAGCTACGACCATTTTAAGTTATAAAGTTCATATTTCATATCAACATAATATATCTATTTATATGAAATATGAGCTTCATAACTTGAAATGGTCCTAACTTTGCAAGAAAAAATTGTCCATAGCTTATTTTAAAGGGTAAGAATAGTATTAAACGATGCAACTAGAAAAAAGACCAAAAACAATTTGGGCATCCTGTACATAACCCCAAAAGTAGCCAAAAAACCCATTTTCCGAGTACATAACCCCAGATATCTCAAAATTCTGATCTCGCATTCGCAGCAAATTACTTCGGAAATGGCCCCAGCTGCCCAACTGCAGAATCTTGTAGACCTGTGTTATTAAGAGGGGGGAGGAGGCGGGGGTTAATTTTTTTCAAATAAACAAACAAAAAATATGGAAATTTAATTTATTTTTAAGTTAAGAACATAATAGTACAACATTTCAAGAATCTTCTGTTAAATTTTTGGGTAAAAATATTGTGAATTGAGCTACTGACAGGAAATAAAAAGATACTTTGGAAAAAAAGATACTTTGCGGTGATCATCATAACTCATTACTGGATCATATGTTGACAAAAAACCAAAAAGATTATGAGTTTCTCGAGGTAACAACGTCGAGATTTTGTTTATTTTATTGATTTTTCAATTTTTAGAAGTAAAAAAAAACAAGTCGAACTTTGAACCGCTTTGTTTTTGGGAAGTCGGTTAAAAAAGACGAATCTTTTGAATTTATGAAAATTTATTGATAACATCGGCGAATTTGTTGTTGTAAAATTAATTCTAATTTTTTTTATTGTTACCTCGTAATTTATGTATAAAAGAAGTGTGCAAAAGAAGGATCGGATGAATAGTTTTTGAGTTACAGTGATCACCGACTTTGAAAAACTAAATCTGAGAAATACGCGTTTAAAGTTTTAACACTGTTCTTTTGTATATTTGGATGCATCGAATGGAGGGAGACCCGAGGCACTGTATCTCCAGCAGTTTTGCTCAAATCGACCTCACTAAACTAGATACTCTTGAAGAGTTGTACTAACTCCTCCTCCTCCCCCCCCCCCCTCCTAAAAACAACCTTTGTAGACATTTGCGTATAATTTTAATTTTTGGTATTTATTTGGTTAAGTATTATTTTAATTCATTACAGGCTAATTACTCTTGGACCTTACTATAGAAAAAAGAACAGAATCGATGGTAAAGTTGTCATTATAACAGGATGCAATACAGGTATTGGAAAAACAACAGCACTTGAGTTGGCGAAACGAGGTGGGAAGATATATATGGCTTGCCGTGATTCGATAAAATGTGAAACAGCTCGTTTAGAAATCGTTGAAAAAACGACAAATCAAAATGTCTTCAATAGAACTCTTGATTTATCATCGCTGGTGTCTATAGAAAAATTTGTGAATAAGTATGCTATCTTACTTTGAAATATAAGTAATTCTAAATACTTTTGTTCCTTTTTTATTGCTACTGTTTATACAATTACAGCTTTCTGGAGGAGGAAACGCGGTTGGATATTCTTATTAATAATGCTGCTATAATGTCAACGCCAAAAGGATACACAAAGGATGGGTTCGAGCAACAATTGGGAGTAAACCATCTTGGACATTTTCATTTAACGAACCTTTTATTAAATACGCTAAAAAATTCTGCTCCAAGTCGAATTGTGGTTGTCTCTAGTGCAATTTATATGTTTGGAAAAATTAAAAAAGATGATATAAATAGCGAGAAGTCATACTCGAAATTTGGAGCATATGTGCAAAGCAAGCTTGCCAATGTCCTTTTTACAAAACATTTATCGAGATTGCTTGTTGATACCGAAGTCACCGTAAATTGCTTACATCCTGGTCTTGTGCAGACAGAACTTTCACGTCATATACTATCAAACAGTTGGAAGTAACCGTAAAAATTAAATAATTTATTGACTTTATAATATTACTTATAATTACAGAACTTTCGTTTCGCCAATAGTGAAGCTGCTGGTTAAAACCCCTCTCGCTGGTGCTCAAACTTCAATTCGATTAGCCATTGATCCCTCTATGGAAAATGTATCCGGACATTATTACTTTGACTGCTATTTTCGGTTTCCTATCCTTCCGAAAGGCAGAAATCCAGAAATGTGTGAATGGCTTTGGAATACGAGTAAGGAAATGATTGATCGGCAAAAATCTAACGAGAATAGATCGACAGTAATAGAAGTGTCAGAACAAGATAGTACTTAATTTGTAAAATGGTGTTTATTAAATAAAAAAAACTTTAATAAGAAGTTTTAAAATAACAACCCGATCAAAAAAATCACCTCGGCCCTAATAAGGACCGAACAACTCGGTCCGAACAGTGCAAACGACATGGTTTTGATTATCGGGCCGATCTCAACGGTCGATATCGGTTCTGAATCAAGGTCGTTCCGATATTAGATATAATTTTCAATGCCGATATAAGTGGGTGAATAAAATGAATCGTACAAAATCACATAATTTCATTTACATTTTATTTTACATAATTTGATATATACATTTCATTTAAATTTACTTTCTTTCATCTCGCTGCTCGGCCTCCCTCCCAGTTTTTGGCTTTGGATAACACATTTCCCAAAATGACCACGTATTGATCTGAAGCTGATTTGTTTCTTAAACCATATTTATCCTCTATTATTGCTGAAAAATATGAATCAATTTCATCACACAATTAATGTCATAAATTTACCTTCTATTAAGGAACTGGTGTTTGTAGAAAGAAAGGCCTTTTATATGCTGTACCTTTCTGGGCAATGTATGTTATAGTCACTGCCTTCTTGATCCCCGCCTTGATCATGTTGCGCACGGAAACAGTAGCTTCCTTCGAGGCGGTTGAGATCATTTATTTGTCTAATCTCGTATCCAGGATCTTCAATGATTAACAAACATTTTTTACACGAATCTTTTCTTTAGTATATAAAAACTTTTTCTTTACTAAACAATACCTGTATCTGATGCGCCAACATTTTATTCATATAATTCCGTTAAATAAATCTTTTGCAAAACGCGTCCTCTCTGGCGATATCTGTAACAATTAATTACATTTCTACTTAGATGATGCTCCATATTATAATATTTGCAAAAAATATATTGCGCACCCGATGTCTGATTAATCGCCTTTTGAAACTTTGGATGTTGGGGGTTGTCAATTCTTTTGAAAATCTGACCTCAAATCGGGGAGCCCGACATCGGGCCGAGGTAATTTTTGATCGGGAAGCCTCATATAAAAATGTTCTGAGAATATAACGGAGTAGTAGGTACATCACATTACAAATGTGTTCTACCCGGTTCTTAAAAACCCTTGAGTGAAAAAAAAATTAACTAAAAAAGCCCTAAGTATACTGTAAAATAATATATTATATTTCATCCTTTCGCTATTTTGAATTGGAATATCACACGGCGCTGCAGAAAGCTGGCAACACTATACCACCAGTTTTGACACTTCGTCGTCTTTGGGTTTGAACAATTGTTGGGTTGGAGATGATCAGAGCCAAGTTTTTGAAGAAATTAAGTTCATACCTAATAATAAGGTGAGAATATCTCTAGTTGTAATTTGTAATGCTAATTTGTAACTTAGTAGGGAGCTGTCAAGTGAATCTCAAGTGATATACGATGTGATTGTTATTGGTGGAGGTCATGCCGGTACAGAAGCGTCTGCTGCAGCCGCGAGAATGGGGGCTAAAACTTTACTTGTAACACACAAAAAGGAGACAATAGGTAAACCACAAAGATTTATAATTTTCCCTTACCGTTGTGTTCTTGCTCAATAGGCGAAATGTCTTGCAATCCATCCTTTGGAGGAATTGGAAAGGGCCACCTAATCCGGGAAATTGATGCCTTAGACGGAATTTGTGGTGTTTGTTGTGATATGTCTGGTGTTCAATATAAAGTAAGCAATCGATTTGCATAAATAGAAAAGTATCAAGTCTTATCTGAAACTTATGAATTGATTTTAGGTATTAAATAAGAGAAAGGGACCAGCAGTATGGGGTCCACGCGCCCAAATAGATCGTAAATTGTACAAAAAGGCAGTTCAGTCTGCCCTGTTCAACATGATGAATTTAGATATTATTTGCACTCCAGTCGAGGACCTAATTGTAAACAATAATTTAAAAGAAAATAGACCCAATTGTGAAGGAGTTATACTGAAAGATGGGCGTTTGATACACTCGAAAGGCGTAATCATTACAACTGGAACGTTTTTAAGGGGTCAGATAAATATAGGTTTGGATGTGAGGCCCGCAGGAAGATTTGGCGATGAACCAGCAATTGGCTTAGCAGAAACATTAGAGAAGTTGAAATTTCGTATTGGCAGACTGAAAACTGGTACTCCGCCACGAATTAATAAAAATTCAATTGATTACAAAAAAGTTGAGACCCATAATGGGGATGACCCTCCTGTCCCATTTTCATTTCTGAACAATTCAGTGTGGTTGTCAGCCAAAGATCAGTTGCCTTGTTTTCTTACTTATACGAATCAAAAAGTTAACGAGATTGTAAGGGGAAATCTTAATGTAAATAGACATGTTACCGAAGAGATAACTGGTCCAAGATACTGTCCATCCATTGAATCGAAAGTTCTTCGATTTGGCGAAAAGTCACATCAGGTATTGCAATATAAGTTTGGTAATTCATCAACTAATTCTTTGCTGGTAGGTTTGGCTTGAGCCAGAGGGCTTTGATAGCGATTTGATATATCCAAATGGGCTTTCTTGCACACTACCAGAAGATTTACAGGTAAAACTTATTAGGACAATTCCAGCCCTTGAAAATGCTGATGTTGTTCGTCCTGGATATGGAGTAGAGTACGATTTTATAGACCCTAGGGAGTTATATCCAACGTTAGAGACGAAAAGAGTCGGTAATTTATATTTAGCAGGACAAATCAATGGAACAACGGGGTACGAAGAAGCTGCTGGACAAGGAATTCTCGCTGGTGCGAATGCTGCTGCTAAGGTAAGATAGATCGGTAAAAATTGCTTTCAAGTTTCAGTCCAATTTGCTTCTACATTGCATTTGCAATACAGGTTTGTATGACTTTTATAAAACCTTTGTTCTATTTAACCCTAATGGTACCACGTGTTTTTATAATGAATCATACCATGACGTGGTCACTAATGAGAATGTTGATAATAAAAGGACAGCCTTATTTTTTTATGTACACAGCTTACTAACGTAATATTTTTCCTAAAGCCAAATATGTCGCTTTTCACTTCTCGCTGCCTGTGCGATAAAAATGCGGGCGGAATGAATCTCTTATTTTTCTGTAGAGTTCCAACGGACGTTAACCCCATTTTCAATAAAATTTGGGACAGTTCATAACTCGTAAAGAAATTCTCAAATGTGATATTGCGGTTACTGCACTGAAATGGTATACACAGGTACTCAACGCATCTCTGTCCCAAAGTTTGTCCTCGATTTCCTTTCCAAGATACGGGATTCCTTTCACTGCTGTCTCATATCCAAAAATTTTAACCCCATACTTGTCCGATTTTGGTGGTATGTATTGTAAAACTGATACTCTTCCGCGATATGAAACTAGCTGTTCATCAATCGTCAAAGTTGGACCAGGGATGTAGTGTTTCAATAATTTTTTGTTGATTATTTTCCAAAAATCTCGAAATGGCGCAAACTTATCACGATCTTTGCGGCCTGACCGTGTGCTCTTATCGTTAAATCTCAAGTGGCGTCGCAAATTTACAAATCTATTCCTTGACGCTCTAAATAATGGGTTGCCGTGTAAAGGGTCCCAAAATTCCTTGCTGATTATGTCAGCAAACAAACATTCCGCAGTGTTATAAGTGTGGACTGATTTGTTTGTTAATATCAATACAGCAATGCAGTAGTACAAGTTGAAAAAATATAAAAGAAGTTCAAAATATAGCATCGCAAAAGAAATACAGAGATATGATGAAAAGAAAACTGGAAGAAGTTTGCAGTGAAAATGCAGACATAAAAAAGAAATTGTCTATTAGGTGTTCAGTTGGACGTCCTAGGTTAGAAAATGATCAGCCATCAGCTTTGTTTGGGAGTGCAGCAGACAATAAAAGAAGAGCAGAAACTATACGCAGTCTAAAAACTCTTGATGAACTTACACAAGAATTAAAGAGAATCGGATTTGACATCAGCCGGAGTGGGGCTTATCTGCGTTTACTACCAAGAAAATCTAACGACACAGAGGGACGAAGACATGTATCAACGGTTCCTGTTAAGCTGACACGTGCAGAGACCGATCACAAAAAAAACCGTTCATAATGCGTTTACTACAACGACTAACAACCAGATCCAGTGTTTTCCATATATCAAGATGATAAGTCTCGAGTTACCCTTCTAAAGCACATGGAATATGAAGTCAAATTGCCTGACCATGACTGGGTGATTCCCGAGTAACACAAATTGATTCCCTCTGTATATGCTGGCATTAAAATAAGTCCAACCGTTCTGGACAATCCGGAAGCAGTTGGATATTCCGGGATAACATTCATCGCTATTCAAAGTGGAAAGCATAGTTCATCCACTGCTAATACTTATGCTGAAGACCTCGAAATGCTGCTGGGCTTGAAGAGTTTCAATCACTGACTAAAACTGACCATGGATGTGATAAAGCAGTAGTGATTATAACGGTTGATGAGGGGGCCAGATAAAAATCGACGATACCAAAAGATTATAGCGTTTGCTATACAACATTTTAAGCAACATGATCTCGATGCATTATTTATAGCTAGAAACGCTCCTGGAAGAAGAGCGTACAACCGAGTAGAGCGCAGAATGGTTTGACTTAGTCAGGAACTAGCTGCTTTGATATTACCACATGATCATTTCGGCACTAATTTGGATGAACATGGAATTGCAATCAATGAGAAATTAGAAAATTCCAATTTTGAGTTTGCTGGCAATGTGATAGTAGAGTATGGAGCACAATGGCAATTGATTATCTTGTTTTCGCAAAGACTGTTGGATCCGGTAAACGTGACCTTCCTGTTCCTCCCTCCTCCAGAAGTGAAATGGTACTCAGAACATGTGCGAGAAGGCCAATACTTACTGCAAATTGTGAAATGCAATAATATGGATTGTTGTGTACGGCCAAGAAGCGGCTTGTTTAGGTAGCTTTATAATAGATTCCTCCCACCGTCACTGAAAGTAAAACAGACAGCTAATGACTTGGTTGTGGCTGATGAAGGACAATTTCCTAGTCTTCCACTCCGTCTAGTTCTACACGTAGACAGTTCAGCAAAAGATTTTTTTCAGATGCCCTACGATTATTTTTGTCCATCGGTCAAACCAAAATTATCAATTTGGACATGCAAAATTGTGCTAAGACATTGCATCGCCACAGCATTGAGATACATAAAATTGTAAAAACGCAGACCGAAACAAGAGTGAGACCTGTAAGAGTGGGTGCTCGTCATACCAATAAATTGAAACGAAGAAGTTGAATGGCTTGAGGAGAAAGATGCCGATATCTCAGCAGAAAGTAGTAGTCAGCAGAAACACGACAACGAACTTCAAAAATTCCACGTCATCGATGACTTACAATCACGGATAAAATTGCCTTGGACCGTGGACAGTTAATAACTTTGTTACTTGCTAAATTGGCGATTAATAAAACATATTAGTACGTAATTCCATTTTCATTTCGCATACTATTAAAAAATATACAAAATTTACTTTTAAATTTTTTGTTTTATTGTTATAGACTCAAATTAATGACAATGACACGTGTTTATGAATTACCAATAGAATTTGAAAAAATCGTAATAACATTTTACCAATGCTTGCGTAAGCATAGGAGAGGGGTAAGAGCTTTTATTACGACAAAGGGGTGGGAGGGGTACAAAATAGCTGAAATTCTGCTTATGTAAGATTTGAACGGTCCCCAATTTGTATATTCCACAGCGTAAAGTTATATTGTACTATGTGACTGTGTGAGAAAGATTAATTTTGGTTTCATGACTAACTCCAAATTTATAAATACTTATTTTTTAAAGTGTTAATTGGCCAATTAAAGTAAAAACCCCAAAAATATTGGAAATGCAATATGAAATAATAAAAAAAGTTAAGTTCAAAGTTGAAATGTGACTCAGAGTAACGTCGTGGTACGAGTAGGGTTAAATGATTTCTATTAAATTTAATGATATTCTTACATAAATTCGATATTTATTAACTATTAAAATTGTTAGGCGTTAAAAAAGGATGCGTTATCAATAAGTAGAACAGAGGGCTATATAGGCGTATTGGTGGACGACCTTACAACACTAGGAACAAATGAACCATATCGAATGTTTACCAGCCGTGCTGAATTTAGGTTAATTTTACGGCCAGATAACGCAGATTTAAGATTGACCGAAAAGGTTCGCTGTTGTAAAGAAATTGTTTGTATGTTCACAAAAATTGTTTATGATTTTTAGGGATATAAAATTGGTATTGTATCACAAAAAAGATACGAACGCATGTACCAAATAAGACAAAAAATAGAAGAAGGTATGGACATTTTACGATCGATTAAAATGTCATCAAATCAGTGGAGAGACCTTTTAGGACTTCGAACTTCTAAAGCACCTGTACCAAAGAGGTAATTAATTAGTCGTAATTACACTCTCACCATGTAATAACAATTGTAGCGCATTTGAAATGCTAGCTATACCAGCTGACAATATTTGCTGTGAACAACTTGCTAAACTGGATCCGGCTTTGAAATGGCTTGAAGAAGATAAGCACGTTTCAATGCGCCTTAAAATTGAAGCTCTTTATGCTCATTCCGTCGAAGAACAAAAACGAGAGGTGGGAGAAGTCAAAAGAGAGGAACAATTGTTAATTCCAACAAACATTAACTATTTTGCGTAATATGGAATTGTATTTGAAGAATTTTTAAATAATTACTTTTTTTTCAATAGCAAGTCATTAAATCTTTCTAATGAAGAACGGGAGAAATTAACTCTAATTCAACCTCAAACTGTAAGTAACAATTATATTTTGTTTTAAGACATTTATTTTAGTTTTAAATATTATTAAAGTCGTTTTAATACGCCCAAAATATTTATGTGGATATTAAAATGATTAGAATTTCAAGAGATTACCCACAGACACTAAACCATTCAGTTGCCTTTCAATGGCGAATCTAAAACCCTCGAAGTTGCAATCCACACCAGTTTTAATTTTAGGGCAATGAAACAATCATTTGATATTCGCTTAATCAGTAACCAGAAAAGATCCACTAACTCCATTGAATTAGTCTCAGACTGAAAATCAAAAAGTAGAAGTAATTTAAACTTTCTGTACTTTGTTGCGAAATAAATAATGATTGCTCTCCAAACAGTTTGCCAAAATTTACATCATTGATGATTCGTATTTTTATGAGCATTATTATCTTTAGATTGCAGCTGCCAGCCGAATACAAGGAGTAACACCATCCACTGTAGTACGGTTATTACGATTTGTAAAGCAACAGAACAGCAACACAACAAATGTTTCTATGTAAATACTTAATAAAAATATATTTCTCGTTATATAAATACTGTACATGAGTTAGATAATAAATACGGTTGTCATGTAAAATGTCTTTGAGTCGAAAATTTGTGATACCGATAATATGCGTTACATTTCACTAAATAAGATGCGAAGATATTTACAGGGTTGTTGCGGTATATATGTACTGTTCAACTTGGTACTTCGCTACCTTGTGTTTCGTAGGGAAGGAGAAGACAAGCAATTGCTGCACAAACAGCAAATACACCATACACGGAAACAGCATGCCATACAGATGTCTGTAGTAAAACTTGCGCAACGTATGGCGTTGCCATAGCACCTAGACGGGCTAATGCTGAACATCCTCCAACTCCAATAGATCGCAGTGCTGTTGGGTATACTTCTGGGGTATATACGTATGCCGCTTGAAAAAGTCCAGCAATTACGCCACGTGCCACGAACAGAATAATTGTCAAAAATACTCGACTAAAAATTTACAGGTATTAATTTAACTTTCGATGTTAAAATGTTCATAGCATACTCTGTTGTAGATGTCAACATAGCCACACAGCCAGCGTAAAGGAGAAACTGAAGTGCCATAGTTCGTTTTCGTCCACATCTCTCAATAATTGCAATTGTGGCAAAAATTCCGGGAAATTCTGCAAGCGTGGTCCACAACAAGTCCATGTAATCTGTAGTCGCTAATGGCCTACACTCATCAACCTTATCCGTTATTCCTCCCGAGGGATTGTTGGCAAAAAGCTCCGTAGACATTAAAACCAACCCGTAATAGCAGAAAGCGCAGGCCATCCTATAAAAAAGTGCTTGTAAAATTTTAATTCTTTACTTTGCAAGAACTTACCAAATGAACCATAACAAAAGTGTTGTTCTTCTTAATGACGCGCTAAGGAGTGCTCTTATGCTTCCTTTATTGCTGTTTGACCCGTCAACAACTAATCTACCCAAAAGCATTGGACGTTTGTTATCTCTAGCTATCTTTGAGAAGAATTACTACCAAATTGAAAAATTATTTTCAGAACTTACATCTTCCAGTGTTCGCAATGCTTTCTCATTATTTCCATTTGAGACGTGGTATCTGGCCGATTCTGGCAACCACTAAAAATTAACTTACTAACTTAGTTATAACCGTGTAAATGGAAAATCTTACTGGCGTTATTATCGCAAAAACAAATAGAGGTGCAGCAGACAAACCTAAAAGCCATCTCCATCCTAGGTTTGGCGCTACTGCCAAGGCCAATGCTACTTCAAAACAAGCTCCGAGAGCCCAAAAGCACTAAAAGATTTATCATTCAATTTCGCATATTGAAAAAGAGTTAGATGTATGCTTACATCTAGAAGAACAACACACTTCGCTCTCTGCTTGGTAGGTAAAAACTCAGCATAGAGTGTAACCCTTAAAATAGTTAGTAAATTTTTATTTAAGAAATTATTAAACCATGAAGATTATTTACGATTGTGGCACACAACCAATGGCGAATCCCACCAATCCACGTAAAAGTAGTAGCCAACCAAAACTTGGTGCAACAGCACTCAGTAGTCCATAAAGAAAGAGTAAAATGCCACACAGTGTTAAGGCCTTGGTTAATAAGACGAAATTAAATGATATTTAAAAGTGGATTTTAATATACTCACTGGTTTTCGTCCATACCGATCACTTAACTGTGTCCAAAATGTAGAACTCAACATCATTCCGAGGAATACAATTGTAGTAGTAAGTGCTTGTTGATACCTAGTGATTCCCCAATCGCAATGTAAAGCTGGTCCAAGGACGCTCAAAATTGTCATTTCCATGGAATCTGCCATCCAGCAGAGGCCTACACACAAGGATAATTTTACCTGGAACCAGCCGAATCCTAAAGCGTTTACCGCTTGCTGTACAGTAAATGTATCTTAAAATAAGTTTATCTAATTAATATTAATTTCTAGATTGGTGGAACACCTACCGTCAGGAATGACACTGACAGAAGACAACTCAAATTCTGGAACTAATGGAGGATCAATAACTGATGAATTTTGATTACTGTTTGTCATTGGAAGATTTGTTCCTGCCATTTCTTCATAACCTCTTCCAACTCCTGCTCTTCGAACACCCATAGTGCATCTGTAAGTAAATTTTGTTTGTAAAATTATTAAGTACCAGAATGTAAAAGTCTTAGCTAAGTTGAATTTCAGAAATTGGTAGTAATGTGTAAGTAAGTATTAGTGGAGTAAGTTAGATCGTGTCGGCCTTTCAACCGGGAGGTTCAGGCTCGAATGCCACCGGTGGCGAACCATGGTTGTTTTCTGATGACAACAGATTATATAAAAAGGCCAATGGGGGGGTTCGTTACAAAGGTCACATGGACATCCTTCGACGCATTCCTGGTATAAATGTGTGCTTCGTTACGGACCACATAACCAAGGGGCTGCATTTTGGAAGAAAGTTTAGAACTCTCTCCCCCCAACGAGTAGACTGGGACAGCGGTGGCCCAATTCTGGGGCCTGGTTCACTGCTGAAATCCATCCCATCGAAACCTGTGCCCTTATCAAGTCTAGCAGCCCTAAAAGCTATATCTTTAATTGGTCCTGGCGGTAACTCCGCCTCACTCGTGAAAAGATGTCGTTCCGTTGTTGCTCCTATTTTGTGTTATTTATTTAATCTCTCAACTCGTTGCGGTGTTTTTCCGAAAGCTTGGAAAACCTCATTAATTATTCCCGTTCACAATAAAAGGTGATAAATGTGAAATCTCGAACTATAGACCAATTGCTAATATTTGTTGTATATTCAAGATGTTTAAGGTACTTATTTGCGATGTTCTATACTTCCACTGCAAGCCGTTTTTGCAGCCGTTTCAACATGGCTTCATTAGGGGTAAGTCAACTACCACCAACTTATTTTAATTTTCTTTCTTTTGCATCTCTGCAATTGAAGGTGGTAAGCAAGTTGACTATTTTTACTGACTTCAGCAAAGCTTTCGATAGAATAAATTATAGAATTCTTGTTCTCAAACTCTCCCTTCTCGGGTTTTGTAAATTGAATTCGTACTTATCTGAATGCGGGTTTCAGCTCTGTCTGATGTTATTTTCTACACTTCCGGTGTACCGCAGGGCTCCCACCTCGGGCCATAATATATAGCAATAATGTATCTATTATTCTGTCTCACTCAAATATTCTTTGTTATGCCGACGACACTAAGATATTTCGCACTTTGTCAGACAATGTTGATTGCCTACTTTAAAATTCTGACTTGGACGCCAGAATTGGCGTTCTATTAACGACCTTCCCATAAATATCAGCAAGTGTACATCTATGTCTTGCTCACGAAAATTTAAATTTAACTTTACCATAGGGGGTTTTGCTTTAACAAGAGTTACAAGGACCTAGGTGTCTGGTTTAATTCCCAAATTGCTTTCGAGGATCACTTTGTTGCCATAGTTACCAAGGCTAATATGTTTCTTTGCTTCGTGAAGAAATGGTCAAAGGATTTTGACGAACTACATTTCAAAACTTCTATATTGCACCTTTGTCAAGTATATTCTGGAATATGCTTCTCCAGTCTGGTCACCGCTCTATGCGACACATATCAATCGCATTGAAGCTGTTCAACGGAGGTTCCTTAGGTTCGCTCTTAGAGGCCTTCCTTGGATTAACTCCCTTATATTACCACCTTATGTTGATAGATGTGAACTGCTGCACTTGCATTTTGCATACACTTATTCTTTGATTTTATATTGTACTATACTGTTTTTTGGCACTTTGTAGTACTCAGCACTTTGATGAAATATTTTTAATAAATAAATACCGCCGCCTTAAGTACATAAAGTGGACATCCGGTCGCTTACAGAATATCTATCTGGCCACTGTATGTTAAGATATCACCTACACTGGTTTAGTCTGGCTCGTAATAGAGAGTGTCGACTCTGTATGGTAGACTATAAAACTATAATGCACATTGTGTTTTTGTCCTGCTTTTGCATGGCTTAAAAGTAGGATTTTTAGTCGAAAATTTCTAAGCTCGGCTGATGTTAGATCCTCACCTGCTAAAGACTTCCTTGCCTACACCAGGCTGGCAGAGCATCTTTTGCAATAGTAGGATTGTAACAGACTTCTTTGGTTGTAGTACCTATTACCTAACTGAGTACCGCCCCCCCCCCCCCCCCCCTTCATAATATTAATATAAAAAGAATTTACATCATAGGCGTATGCGAGAATAAATTTACTATTTAAGAAATAGGGTGCTTTCATTAATGCATATTTGCGTGCGCAAATTTGCTTTGATGACATTTGCAACAAAATATTTTGCGCATGTAATTACAAATGGTATTAATTATTTTTATAATTAACTAAATGACATTATCAATTTTAGTATTAAATAAATACTAGGAAACAAAAACAGAATTGGCACTACCTTTTCTAACATTTCTTTCTTTTTCTTGAACATCAGTACCGCACGCAGTTAGAAGATTATGAATAACTTGCGCTCATTTGCTTCGCCCGTTTGAATTTATGAACCTCTTGAAAACGCATGTTTTGAGTACTTGCTGCAATGAACTTTATGCAAAAGAAGATATGTGCAAACATGCTTTAATGAAAGCACTCATAAATCTCACTTGTTACGCAAAAATATTGACTTGATACAAAAAAAGAAAAAATCAAATATTTCTAAATAAATCTGGCCTGAAAAGGTTGAGGGACTTTCGTCATTGCACTGTGCAATATTTACTCCGAGAATGCCTGAAACAATTACTTCCTTGTGCTTCTAATTAAGTATACCACTAAACTTTCTCGTTAGAATACAAAATTCTGAATTATCATTGATAAGATAAATCATTAAAATTGGACCTATTTGACTAGTCTTTACTTTTTTTAATCTGTATAGGACTGTACACAGACATTATAGTAAAAGTAAAATTTTGCAGAATACCCAAATCAATATTTTTGAAAGCATTTCTAGTTGTAGACCTCAAAATGACCTTTTTCAATGGAGTAGTCATGTCTGTTTTATGTTTTTCGAAGATGTGTACCTTGATCTCTTTCGACAACAGATCTGTACAAAAAGCACTTACCTTTTCGCCTTTAATCCACACATATAATATATTTAATAAATTTTTCAAATCATATCTATACTTTCTCGTTGGCAGAGTGTGATCTTGTTGGAATTCTGTGATATGAACCTATTTGTAGTCTAAATTGTGAAATTACTTTAATAACAAGTCTTTCGTTCTCATTTGTTTATTTATCTTTTTAAAGATAAGCCAGTGGCAAAAAAAGTTGTATTCTGGCCCAATAAATACGTTTATATTGTCGACTATGCACGTTACACATGTGTTTAAAATTCTACTTTAGATTTGACCTAAAATATTAATTTGGGACTTCCTCAAAAAAAAAAAATGAGGCCACGCCTTTACTATTTAAAATCATTAACTTAAGTTTTGATGACTGCGAGCTTTTAGCAGCGGTGTGATACTTACCCAAATTAATTGAATTCCAAAGAATTTCCTTAAAACAGAAGTCTGGTCCGTTTCAGTTTGTAAACAATATTCTCGGCAAGATTAGAGCCAAGTCCGAAAATCACGGGAAGTGCATTGAACTGCGTCTCGCTACCTGGCTGTATGTTTTCGAAGGTGTGAATTTGACCTTCTTTCTAGTTAAAGTGTATTCGGTATATGGAAAGTCGTAAAACCAAAAGGAGCGTAAAATTTGTATAAACAGCGATCTTCTTCTTCTGTACGGCTAGTGATTTTCATCAAATGGCTAAAGTTCTCTTCGGTAATTTTGCTTCGGCAGCAGTCGGTGTGGTTATCGTAGGTAAATCTAAACGAGATACTGTCGTTGCACATATTTGTAACTAATTAATATTTATGGTTTTCTCTACTTCACGAAAATAATCACTTAGAGAAAGAACCTTTCAAAACATGAACACTTTCCACTTTCTGACATCATAGCCCTGTTAAAAACGCGTGTATGGAGGTGCTTCACGATCTCAACTATTTCAGTTCAGTACGCGATAGACAAATTTCACCTCCAAAAATACACATCGACATAATTTCTTCGTTTTCTATTGTTTTACCTTATGAATGTTTATTACTTCAAGACTTTTTTATTACTAAATAATTAAGACGACAAACGTGAATGTTTTCCAGCATTCTTCTGCCTTAGTGAGTGGAAAACCGGACTTATTCACTCAATGACCGCAGTTCTCTGACTGCTCACTGATCTCTTGCTAGAGTAGTTCCACTGGGCAAGAAGTGTACCTGACTAGTTTCAAGCCGTAAGTTGAGTTCATAGGATAATTTGCGAACATCTTCTGTTGTTTCTTGTATTCAAGCCCAGCTAATATGAATGCACGGTGTATAAATGAAGCTAAAAAGAGAGTCAAGCATGATGGTATTTATTTCATTGCGTTGCGTACTAATGAAAGCAATAGCATTCCTCAGCAGCTTACTTGCTTTACTTGAAAATTTTGCAAAGAAAGATGATAGAAAAAGATAAAATATCGATAGTAGCAAATTGTTTTTAGGTATTGGAAAAGAATTTTAAATAACCAAAGGGGAACGAACAATATTTCTTATTACGGAAATTCTCCGAATTATATTTATTTATAATTTAAACCGAAAGTTACATAAACACTCCGAAATGCATTAGAATTGTTGACTTGGGTAAAAATGTTACTTTTAGGGCTTACCATGTGAGCTTACAGCGTGTTATGTGAAGCTGCGCAATACAAATTTTAACAGTTTTACAAGTAATAGAGCTTTTTTCCCAATACCTTAGTAAATTTTTCTATTATCATTGTTAACCTATAATAATTATAACAAAGTTGAGGCCAAGGACTTATCAAATCAGCTCTGTTCTGATGATAGCTGATCAGAATTATTATTGAGAATTCCTGATTTTATTTGAGATTCTCATTGAAACCCTAGTGAACGCAATTGTTAGGACAGGCAAATCAATCAGTAATATTTGGAAATACTTAGATTTCCGCGACAGGATTAAGGGAAGAATATACTGTAAAGGGCAAAAAAAATTCTAAAAATTAGAGAAATAACCGTATGATGTTTTGGATAAAAAAGAGTGATAAATAATATTTAAAAAAACATTTTCATTAAAGAAATCGAAAAAAATATTCATCCGAACAAGTATGGTCATGTAAATTGAGACGCTTCCAAATAGTGGGTTTTCCTGCCTTTGTAACAGAGTTCTGAAACGAAGGGGTTTTAGTTCTCCTGATAAACGTGCCGTCCTGCCTAACTGTTCAAAAATAAAAACTAAAATTTATATCAATCATGTAGTTTTTATGTAAACTTTGTCGAAATCATTCAATTCACTTACCATGAATAACTTTTTAAAACTAAAATAAAATAAAGATAAAAGCTAAAAGCTCAAATAAATTTAAAAATCGAATAAAAATTTATTTGAATACAAAAATTATTTGTTATTTTGAGGATAATTCGCAAATAATTATTTGTTATTTGGTGATTTTTATTCGAATTTCAAATAATTATTTGTTATTCGATTATGAAGTAATTATTCGATAGTTGATGTCTCTTTATGAAATACTTATTTGTTTTATGGAATCATTTACTAAAATCTTTACTGTAAACATCGAAACATAACAAGGCAGTTTGAATTTCCTAAGTACGAGACACCTTGCGATATGAAATGCGTGTACCAAGAAATAATTTTTTAAAATTGAACTAATGGACACCAACAACAAATAATTATTTCATAAAGAGACATGAACTACCGAATAATTATTTAATAGTCGAATAACAAATAATTATTTGAAATTTGAATAAAAAGCACCAAATAACAGATAATTATTTGCGAATAACTTAAAATAAATTGAAAGTCGAATAAAAATTTATTCGAATAATTTTTTATTCGATTTAAAAAAAAATCGTTATTTGATTGAAAATTTATTCGAATAATACCCATCACTGGTTTTTTAAAGATATTTTTTGGCCCTTTACAGTATACATACTCTCCCCTTAACAGTACCAACAATCGTTAGGAATAAATTATTGCTCAATAAGAATTATAAGAATTTTTTAATTTCAACCTTTTTAATTTCAATACGGGATGGTTATTGGTTACGGGGCTTATCTAATTTCGTTAACCTTGGAACGCTAACCATGAATAAAATTTATTCACTTGCTACTTTTTGTGCGCATGTTTTTCAGGACATGTGCTTGTTAGATCTTGATGTGCACGGCGAAGTGTAAACTTTACAGCTTGAAATTGTGTGCGGTGTATTTTAACTCCTGTGAGTTAAAACGGGTTAGTATTCCAGGGTTAAAAAAAATAGAGGAGCTATACAAAGAAAACTATCAACAAATGGATGTACATAAAATATGATATATTATGCAATTAATAATCCGAGAGCTGGTAACGCTTTTACCACATGATTTCAGCAAGGCTCATTTTGATAGATATCCTTCCTTGTTGAGCCATAAATAGTAAGCGTGGGGTCTGGCTAGCCAAATACGCTGCGTTTACCTGCGCGACTATCACTAGCAATAAATAACAATCTAAGCCTTTTTTATGACGTTGTGTCTATGAAACTACTATGTAGTAAGATTTATTTTTAACTACTTGCAGTAAGAAGTACAGCAATCAATTTAAACTCAAAAAAATTAATAATTGAGAAGAATTCACATTGAGCAATAATATATAGTAGTCACCACGCACTCCAGCTTAAGTTCTTCACCCGTTCTTCGCCTTACGTACGTTGCACCAGTGGTGTCAAACACCTGAAAGAAATGGAAAAACATTAATAAATTAAACCTCAATTATTTACCTCCATTATTCAACAAAGTGATGTTATATTTTTTTATAAATATATGAATTAATTAAACATACCTAAAAGTTAGATTCATCGGACCACAGCACATTTGACCAATCTTCTAGTGTTCAATTTCTGTGTTTAAGCGCAGATTCTAACCGAGTCTTCTTTTTTCGCTGTGAAAGCCATGGCTCTAAGTAAGCCCTCCTCACTGTACTAGCACTCGGCGGTTTTCCATTTGCTTCCGAAAAAGCAGCAGCATTGAGCTTTGAAGAGGATCTCTTTCGATGTTGCGGTGATTGTCGAATTAATAATCGATCCTCGTGTACTGTAGTTATTCTTTTTCAACCTGATCTTGGTCTATTTAGCGCTTATAGCACAGCACAACGCGAACACTTAACGTTACGGGCCATTTCAACTTGGGAGACTTGCCTTGTTTGAATAAATTTTTAATCCGCAAGCGCTGTTCAACACTAAGCTCTTTTATTTTAGGCATGAAGGACCGGTGTGTTATTCTTTAAAAATACTGCAGTAGAAAAAAACACAAATTCTAACCACTAGCACTGACAACAGACTGAACCTTACATCAATCAATGTAAAAAAAAATTTTTATTGATGCCCATTAGCCAGTTTTATTACTTCCATGAAGTCTTAGTCAGGTTTTTATTTTCGAGTAAATACGCCATTCATAGAATCGTAAACAATGGAACCAATTCCAAAAACTAGTTTTTAAGATGGTGGGGTGCCTAATACTTTTGCACAAGGCAAGTAGGCAAGTAGAATTTTATTCGAAGCTTCCTGAATTTTTGCAGGCACTTCTTACTCACATTCACTAATGTTAGAAAAAAACAAACTTTTTTTAGTGGCCAAAGCCGCCTAGGGGACAACCCTTTGATGCGTTAGCATGGTTTTGGCCGGAAGGGAATTATGGTAAGGGAAGTGAGGAAACTTGAATGTCTCACGAGAAGACTTGGTCTCGAACCCGCGACCCATGGCATGGTGGTCGTGCCAACTCCGTCTGTTTTACACAACTAACAACTTCATCTCAATAATTTTCAATGGAATTTGTACGAAATTTTCCTTTTTTCTTCTCCAAGTACATTTTATAAAATGGTCGACTATTACTCGTTAACTTGTAAAGCCTACTTAGCTGTGATAGTGTTCCTTTAAACTTCGTTATATATACTACTGCCGTGATTTTTTTCACATTTCCAAAAACAACCGTTTAGCTAGCAGGGGGGGGGGGACCCTTGACTCGAACAAAAATTAACACTGTAAAGCTTAATATTTCGCAAACGGATCCTTGAATCGGAAAAATGGTTTCGACACACCCGCAATACTTTTGAACGACCTATCCAACGACACCCCACACCATGGGATAGACGAGGGACAAAAATCATCCCCACTTTACGTTTAGGGGAGGTACTCATCTTTTTGCAAAATTTTATTTTACCACTTTGTCGATGTGATTAATATGTATACCCATGCAAAATTACAGCTCTCTAATACTAAGAGTCTCTGAGCTAAGCCGCGGACGGGCAGATAGACAGACGGACGAACATGGCGAAACTATTAGGGTTCGTTGTAGCCTACGGAACCCTAAAAAGGTGCACAGAATCAGTTAAGATTCATCCAAATTCCGCTTTGTATGTCTTTTTCTCAGATTTTCGTGAAAGCAATATAGCATCTTAGTTGAGTGCAAGGAAAATTTCTTTATAACCAAGAATGTTGAGAAAACGAATTTCATGCAAATTCATTTAATACAAGAAGATGCTAAATATATCTTAAATTCACTAAGCCTAGTAGGAATCTACATCACCTAAAATTCATGTGCAAGTTCGTGCTGGATTTACGCCACTTTTCTAGAAACAAAATCGGGAGGATTATGCACACTCGTAAGAATGAGTTGCTCAACAATTGGATAAGGAAGAGAACCCAATAATAGAAATAAGATGAATGAAAATTGGAGCCGACCTTTAGAACAATGACACCATTTAAATAGGAGATAAAAATACTATTTTGCCATTTAAAGGAATTTACTCTCAACTACCTCAGGCACATTAAATTTTGCACGGTTCAAGATTCATATATATTTATGTATAGCATTATAAAAATATACAGCAAACCACCTTTTGCCTTGAGCTTATTTTCCAGTAGCCAATTCGTAAAACACTGCATACCAAAGAAAAATATAGAAACCTAAAGAGATATTTAAAAGTTAATTTATAAAATAATCAAAAATAAATGCATATACCATTTGTCATAGCCGTGGCTGATAAAAGTGTCGAAATACCTGAAGGCGCCCATTTAAAGTTGTACCCCAAATAAGTCACACAACCCACGACAGAGAGTAGGTACGTTATTACGAGAATTCCATGAAAAACGACCCAACATAGTGTACTCCAATTCTTCTGCGAGCAAATAGTTAGTTTGGTGTAATTCAATACACGACCAGACAATATCAAAAGCACTTACCTTGCTGATTATAAAAACCAAGCTAAAAATCATGGCTATAAAATTAAGGATGAGATAGCCAGTTAGGAAAGCTATTAGGACTGAAAATATACTCATTTTTAAGAAAAGTAGTTTAATAATATATTGAATCTATCTACCATATGTCCGCTTATCTGCTTCTACAGCAGATACAAGCTGATAGTGATCAATATAGAAACGAGCGCATTTTGGATTAGCGAACAATAAAATTATGGCAAACATCTGCATAATTGTGTGAACGGTACTAATGCTGGCAATATATATGCGAGTTTCCTCAAGGGTTCCTCCAAAGAAATTCTGGACTGTCCACATTTTTAATTTATTGCGAGATGTTTTTTAAATTTAACAAATTATCCAAAGGACTTGCAACCACGTTAAAAATAGTGTCAAAACTAAATATTTTCCTCGTTTATTTGACAAATGAGTATTTCCCGGTAACTTAGTGAGGACGTAAGGGCAGTAGAAATTTTAGAATTTAAGATTCCGAACACTAACTGGTGAAAGCGAAACGGGTTGGGTACGTTATCTCCAAAACAAAATCTCCAAAATCAAAATCTCCAGGACAAAATTTCCAAATACATAATCTCATGGAGTAAATCTCCAAAAGGGCCTGCAAAACTTTTTTGACAAACTTTCCTTTAGAATTTTGCGCCACAGTATTGCCCGTAATGAAGTTTTCGTATTATTGTGGGGACAGTAAAAACTGTCCCATCTACTAACCAACATGAACTTTCGCCCAACGCCTTTTGAGAAATAATAGAACCTAAATAATAATTATTTCTCCATTGACATTATTAATATTAAGTGATATTGAAGGATCAAAGGATTATTTACGAAAGTCGATTTCAATTTCGACCAGAGCGTTAGACGGAAGGTATTTTCTACTCAAAAGGGTAGTAAGGGCTTGTGGTCCCGAGTAAAAACCGTAAAGAACAATTTCACCTGTTCGTCAACACCACCACTCATTTATAATGGGAATGTTTTTACTGACTCATTGGACAAGGCCAACCTGTTTGCTGCTAATTCGTACTTGCCACCTTCATCGTAGCCACTTCCATCTCCATCACAGTGCACTAGTAGGCAAAAGCCGCTATACTTTCGCACTTGCTCTTCTGCTTTGGCTAAACCAACAACTCTCAGCGCTCGCCGCTCAACCGGAGACTTACTAACGGCTCTAACGGATCATTTAAATCATTGTCTCCATAATTTTGGTGTGTCCGAAGTCGTCGCTCTTGATATTTCAAAGGCTTTTGATAGAGTCTGCCCTTTTAGACAAATTTCAAACATTTGGTCTGCACCCTCGTTAAATGGATAGAGAGTTTTTTGTCAGACCTATTGATTCCTACGAAATAAATGCCTGACTTAGCGCTGATCTACAAGTCCCACATTAGGCCTAGACTTGAATATAATTCCAATATTTGGGCAGGGGCCGGACACACCGCATTGTCTGCGTTAGATAAAGCCCAGCGTAAGGCTATTAAACTTATTATTCATCAATGTCTGAGGGCCTTGACTCTCTGGAGCATTGACGAAATGTCGGTTGTCTCGCACTCTTCTATCGCTATTTCCATGGCCATTATTCTAATGAAATTGCTGGCCTGATTCCTTGTAGACACATGATACATGATGATTCGGGAATCTTTTCTAAGCAGAACAACACGAATGTGGAACAGTTTACCAACTTCTGTTTTTCCCTCGTCATATGAGCCCGAAACTTTCAAAAGCGTGTACATCGACACCTCCTTCACTCAACCTCCTAACCCATTTCACCCTAGTTCCTTTCCTGCCAAGGCTGTGCTTTAGCATCATAGGGCATCCCCTGAGCTTTGGCAACATCATATATTAAAAAAATATTTGATATCTTCGGGTATATTAATCTCCTCAATATTTTGTGGTTTCTTTGCACTTCTAATGTGTTCCGTGTTCTGCTAACTTTACGTTTTTGTGCTTCCTTTGAAGGCACATATACATGACAATTTTGTAGGCAATTCAACACGGTTTCACGAATTACTTGCCATCTCAAAGTCCTACGATCCATATCCAGGATCTTTCTCTGTTTAACACTTCTGGAATCATGTTTCTAACAGACCGTCTGCCGTATTGCTTGAGCCGAGGAAAGAGGTAAAAGTCACTGGGGACTAGATATGGAGAATAGGATGGATGTTCAAGCAGTTCGAAACCTGCTTGTCGAGTAGCAGTTTTCGCAACTTCGGCTCTATGTGCGGGTGCGTTTTCTGGGTGAAACAATACTCCCACTCATAGTTTGCCCCGCCTCTTTTTTTAATGGACTCCTTTAATCTTATTTGATATGTGTAGTAACGCTAACCGAAGCCATAACCTTTCCATACGAGGTTGACATCGAATGTTGTTTTGTCTTGGGATCAAAGTGATGGCTCCAGGTTTCGTCCATAGTCACAATTCTATGTCAGATTGGTACTTTTCAAGATTAGCCCTTGGAATGTCAACTCGTATCTTTTTTTGCACCTCGGTCACCATTCTCGAACCTTGTTATGTGCAGTTCGTTAGTGAGGATTCTTTGAATGCCGCCATATCAGATCCCTGTGACCTTAGCTAGGTGTCTCATGGTCACATTTCGGTCTGCTGAAACAATATCTTGCACTTTTTTGACGTTATCCTGTGTAAGAGACGTGGATGGGCGTCCTTCGCAATGTTCATCATCTTCCGTGGATGTTCTGCCCATATTAAACTGCTTGCACTAGCGTGCAGCTATAACGTATGGGGAAGCATAGTCCCCCAGTGTTTCCACCAACTCGGCGTGTATGTCTTTGGTAGACACTTTTTTCAAGCTAAAGTACTTGATCACAGCTTTCACTTCGTTTTTCTCCATTTTCGTGTATCATATTTAAATGAATGTACCTTCCAAAAATGTCAACCTATTTTTGAACACTTAACTAGTGCGAGTACAAGGAGTCCAAACCAGTTTTTTTTTTTTTTAAATTTTTTTGAGTATTAAAAATACTCGATTATCATAACTTTTGGATCACCCCTCATAGATTTGGTTTAAAATCAAACTTGAGATATTTTCTGCAGAGAATGTACCAGCTGATATGTATAAGCCCTCATTTTTCTGCAGTTTATTAAGCAAGTATCGCCATTTGTACTGTCGACTTTTCATAATTATCCGTTTCTGTAATTTATTAACTAAAATAATTTTCAAATCGAATTTAAAACCAAAACTTAGAAGTAGTCACCTTCGTAATAAGCGAAATCGAAAGTTTCATTTAGCAACACGCACTCGATACCAAATCATTTTCATATTTCAACTAATACGAACATACATAGACAATTTTTTATTAATATCTACTTAGTATTTTTTAGGTAAAAAGCCAGGTGTTAATATGAAATCATATTTTATCGAACCATATCCAGACTCCAGACTGTTGCACAGGACTTAGGGTGTGGTTATTTTTAATACCAAAAGAACGAATAAACAATTTATGTTCACGCAAATCGTGAAGTGAATTTATCCGAATTGTCCAGTTCTCATCAAATCTTTCTTTTGTACGCACATGCGAGAAGTATCCGAATGGCTGGTTTAAAGTACTTTTGTTGCTGCGGTTCTTTGGAGACTGGTGGAATAATTCTAGGATGGACTGGAGCAATCAAGTCGACAGTGGGAATTGTAATCTTCACATCCATCTGCATATCTAGAGAACATGCCGTGGCTCCTAAAGAAATGCGTCCAATCATTCGGCGGCAATTTATAGATTTAAATGTTCTGATACCGCTGTTGTTCGCCTTTTGTGTAATTAATCTAGTATCTTGCCTTATGTTAATAATTGGGACCATCAAACGGATGCCGTTTCTTCTCCTACCTTGGCTGTTCACAAATATTTTCATTGTTGTCACTCTGTTTATTTGGGTTTTTCCATCGAAAATAGACAGTCGTTACATTATTATAGGTGAGTAACAAAAAAGTTCATTAAAGTGATTTCAAACATAAAATTTTTCAACTCTGCAGGTTTGCATTTATACTGTTGGTTGTGCATTTTGGGACTATTTCAACGACTGAGAAATGTTGATTACCATTCAAGTACTGCAACAAATTCCGAAGAGTGAAATACGTCATACACACCGAACTAGGAACAAATTAAGCTTAAGCAAATCATTTTTCTTTTGCGATTAAAGAATCGTTATGTAAACAACACAGCAAGTGTTCCTGAATATATTGATTATAAACAGACAATTAGCCTGAACAATCTGGGCTTGAATCTAAGTAATTTTTGAATTAAACCAAATTAAAAAGTCTATCGGAGATGCTTTGGTATCAAACTTTATACTGTATAGGTAATGGATGTTTTGCTTTTGCTTTTGTTTTTTTTTTTGTTTCAGTTAATTTTAAATAGATTATCTTTTTGGTATTTTCAAGAATCAGCTCCAGTTGCCGATATTATGGACGATGGAATGAATTGGCTTTGTTTATTTTCGATCGTAAAAAGTATTTCCTCACTCAGGATGCAAAAATCAAGTCTAATTGCTTCTCACTTCTTTCTGTAGTTTAAACTTACAAAAAACTATTCTGTCAAGTGGAGAGCCTTCGTTGTTTTAAGCAAAGTTCAAATGTTTAAAAAAGAAGGCTAGACTCCCTTCTATTAAATATTTGACAATATAATTCTCGTACTTCACTAAGGTGAAGCTGTTTTCCGTTTAAATGATTAACAATAATCCCCAAAATTTTATTAAATTTTTATTTAAAACTCGAATTATATACAAAAATTACTACGATAGCTCACTAAGTGATCGAGGTATGTACTCGTAGTCATTAAATCATAAATTAAGTCGATACTTTCCCTTGAAGTAAACATCAGATGTTTTATAGGATTAGGTCTACATGCTGCTCTCCCCCGTAGTACAATGCCGAACTCCACCGTCTTAGGAATAGGAAAAACAGACTCTGGAAGAATTACTTGCGTTGTAATAGGACCTGTTATGAAAGCTTTAAGGGGTTATATACAAAGTTGGGGCTCAACAAATGGAAAAATTTTTGATTGCATATTCTGAAAGTACATACTTTCGAAAATATCTGTGTGAAATTTCATCCAGATCGGAGCACTAGACTTCAAATGACAGCCGTTCGCAGCACTTGGCGAGCGGCGTCCAAAAACTTTAAACGCGATGATCTCGGAATAGAGTTTTTTGAAAAATACCGTTGCGGTGAACGTGATATCTCAAAAACCTTTCAACCGATTGTCATAATTTTTTTTTTAATTGTTCATATTTACAATCTCGTGTACTTGAACGGTTCCTTTTTCATCTAAAAATTTTCGATTGTTTGCAATGAATTTTTTTTAGAATTTTGAACACCACAAAAATCGAATTTTTTGTCAACATGGTTTTTTTATTTAAAATTTTTTCAAGTACACCACAATACATTTTTCTTCAATAATTTTTTTACTCTTTTGATTTCAGTGAAGCGGTTCGCCTTGGAGAGTGTTCACCGCAAGCCTCTGCAAAAAAAACACGCTTCGGGAGAGGGGCCATAACTCCGACAATTTTTAATATTTTTTTATAATTCAACTTGTTTTTTTTCTTCGATAGTACTACCAACAAATTGTCTTTCGATTTTCTAATAAAATTTGCATAAAACCCTTAAAAAAAATCACCAACTTAGCTCACTTTTTCCCCTCAACTTTGTATATAACCCATTAAGGCACTATCCTCCTCGCTCTATAAGGAATACCTTGTTAGTGTTCGCGATAATATGTATAACCCTCGCAATTACTTTAAATTCGTCAATATAAAAAAGAATTCGTGCAATTATCCATCTACGATGTGGTATGAGGGGTCTTCGTCTTCGGATAACTTTGAGCCTTGTGTGAATAATTTTGATCATATTCTGGATCGTCCCACTTTATCCGATTTTTTGCCGTTTATGTCACGGGAACTTATTTTGGAAAAAATCAATGAACTTAAATCGGACTCCTCTGGTCCTGACGGTATTCCTCCAGCCTTCGTCAAGTCCTGTTCCGATGCCCTTCTTACTCCATTAGCGATTTCCCTTATTTCTGGCTTCCAGCGAGGCATGCGAACTGACTGCATGCACACGGATTTCAGTTAAACCTTTGATAAACTCCCTCACGCCGTAATTATATTTAAACTCGGGAGACTGGGTTTCCCCCTGTTCTTCTCGACTGGATTTCTCCCTATCTAAGACACAGGTCATATCGTGTGTGGCGCTACCTCTAGAATCTTCAGGGTTTCATCTGGTGTACCACAAGGCAGTCATTTCGGCCCTCTATTCGATCCTGCCATTGACGACATTGTCCATCTGATCTCGTACTCTAATGTTCTAATCTACGCTGATGACATGAAGATCTTCTCTTATGTTAAAGATGGTGGTGACGCCGCTCTTATTAAAAAGGACTTAGATACGTTTCCTGAGTGGTGTGAGCATAATGGCTTACACCTCAATTTTGAGAAATGTGAGGCTATGACTTTTTTCAGGAGCCCAAATCCACAAGTTTCTGATTACAACTTTGCGGGGAATGCTCTTCGTCGTGTGCTGTCCGTAACTGACCTTGGGGTAAAACTTGATAGGAAACTTGACTTTACTCTGCATATTAACTATATCGTGTCTAGAGGCTTTGTTAAGCGTTGGTCTAGAGAGTTCTCGGATATACCAACACTGATTCATTTGTACTGCTCCTTAGTAAGACCTATTCTTGAGTATGCATCTTAGGTTTGGTCGCTCTTCTACACTGTTCATTCCAAGTGTATCAAATTGGTACAGCATAATTTTCACACGTCATTTTGTGCATTGTGTGGTTGCTCCAAAATGAACAGTTTTTCATCAGATAAAACAAATTCATCTGCAGCGTGTCAAACATGTAACTCTCGTAGGTCTTTTTTTCTTCGATAATGTCGAAACCCCATGAACTTTTTCTTTTTCGTAAGCCCTTCTACCAAAGTCTTTTCTTAAATGCCCTGCAGATTTTCCGATTCTGCACTCTTACAACCTTAATGCGTTGCTTTGTGCTTACAGTGCGTGGCCGTCCGCTTCTTTTACAGTTATTCATAGAGGATGTTCCCTTAAAACTCTTTTTTTCTCAGGTCACGAAAAATAGCGGAAGGTTTCATGCCATTAATAAATTTGTTCACAATAAGCTTCCGTAAAATTTCCATTGCATTCACTCTTTAAATAAAACACAAAATCTAATTTTTTATTATTATACTTTTGTATTCAAATTTATTGCACACCCTGTATATTCTCTAAAATTTTTACCCCGAAAAACTAATCTTCTTTTAATCCTTTTAGGATACACGAGATCGCTGATCCTGGTGCCAAGGTCTTTCGCCAGTCGCCCTACAATCAGAATCAGCTGCAAAAGTAGGAGTATGTGTGAGGATAGGTATGAGGAGTCGGTTTCTGTCATTAACCAGGAAACATACCAAGACACCTAGCTTTAAAGGAATACCGCCCTAACCTGGATGGATAAATCCATAGCGCGAGACCGGAAGGACGGCAATAGCAGCAACCTGAAAAAAGCTGAACCTGCAGAACAGATTTTAATGTGAATAGCAAATTTACTACCTCGCTTGCTTTGCATTTAAATTTCCAATCAAATATATTTAAAAAAAATTCACGATCATAGTAGATTTAGCGTGTAAAATTCAAACTTATTTTTGCGCAATTATTTGTAATAAGATCAATAAATTCCTCTGTTTAAGTAACTATTCGGCGTAACCGAATTTGCATTAATTTTAAGTTAAAATAAAAGATCATCATAGTAAATAGGATTATTATTTATGGCTATTTGTAAAGTTTTATTAAAAAGTAACGAAAAGTGAGAATTTGTTTAACTGCCGAACTAATTTCTGCCCCACTTTTCACTTACCCATGTGCTTATGGAGTTAAACTCGTCCATAAAATCCTTAATACTTTGCGTTTTTGTTCGTCTTGTGCTTTCGTAAACAGTTTTCAGTTTAACGGTCCTCAATTACATTAATTAACTAATATTTTTTACTTTTAAATGTTTTTCCTTAATCGTCCGTTGGAAATGTAAAAATCCCTCTTCAATATAACGAGAAAGAAGTCTTTTTAAAAAGAGTAAAGGTCAAAACAATTGAACGCCTTCATCACCACATCGTGTCTTTTTCATTAATTTCAATATCTTATCATTGTCAAATTCGGTTCGGACCTTTTGTCCTAATAGAGGAGGCATTGTAGAATAGATTCCAAAAAAATCCGCTTGAAAAAGGACAAAATAAAACAAAAAGACAAGAAATCGTAGCGGAAAAACCTGTTTTTACACCAGAGCAAACCCGGTTTTACTCGGATAAGCGTCTAAAACTATGAAAAACTGACTTTTACACCAGGCCACCATAACTGGTAGCAAGCAATTTTTGCCCCTCAGAAAATCGTTTTTTGGCTTATTTTCCTTATTTTAAGTCCTTTTTTGATCGGATTTTTTAAAAAATATATTCTACAATGTTCCCTCTACCAGAATACAAAGTTAAAACGGAATCGCAAAAGGATAAGGTCCTTAAATTAATGAAAAAGGTTAAAAATTTCGACTGGGTATCGGTATGAAATCGCTTTCTCGGTCAGTTTTCTGAAAATATAAGGGAGGATTCTTCTTTAGGTTCTACTTCTTATTTTGATGTCCTGAAATTGATGGGTGAAAAGAAATGAAATAATTTAAATGTTTTCAATTGGTTTAATGGAAGTAATATACGTTTTCGTTCTTTTTTCCTGCCATAATCTACATATTTCAATATGAAACAATTTTGTCACTTTGTAAGATATATAAATAAAAAGTCGGCTATTAATTAGCCTTTTATCAATGCAATGAAATATACTGTTTTTAAGGCTATTGAAAGCACAAGAGATTCATATAAAAACTAAGCGCACATGAAGTCGAGAATAAACAATTTTAGCAGATATTAAACTTAAAACATAACTGAACTTAAAAGAAGCCAAATTTCTTAATTTAATCCGGTAACATGCAGCTCAGGGTAAAGTAAGATCCTCCTTTCGGGTACTCTAATCGATGTCGTCAACTGGAATGCTGATCATGGTAAGGTGACTGTCCAATCCATCCATTTTACGGCAAAAATTATCCTAAAAAGGATAACATTGAATTAGTTTTGTTGTATTAACAAAATTGGGAAAGAATTAAAAGAACTAAATATGAGGTAATATAAGTATTTAAGCAATTTGTGGATGCTCTGTATGCTAATTAAGTGTAAACAAATATCCACTTCATGCACAATTGACTAGCCAAACAATTTTGGCTTAAAATGTGGAATTTACAGTATGGGCTGTCAATTTTAGTAGATAGGTACTCACCATTTCATAAATTAAGTCGATCTTCTCCCCAAATTTATTTATGTATTTTCAGGATAGCTTAGGTGCGATTATAACCATATAACTATGAATGGTGGCATCGAGAATATATGGCTTTCTTCCGATATCGCCTTTGGATTTCTTTCCTAAGACCGCACAGATGAAGGAATGAGATGCACTCCCTTGTCCTAAAATAATAAAAAAAACATTTTATCAAGCACGTAGCGTATAAAAGGAAATCACCGTCAGAACTTTGATCAACGTACCCCCTTTATTCAGGTTATATGTCTGCTAATGGTGCCTTCGATAGAACAGAGTCTTTGTGTGGTGCCATCCACATACCAGATCTTCCTCCGAAAATCATACAGTTGAATAAAACATGTGTAGCCGAACATAAGAAAGTCAATTATTTTCAAACAAGATTAACTTCCAGTCTGTCTTTGTGCCAGACTTCTTCCGGTAAAGCAAAATCAGCAGAACTTTGTTAGCTTCTCCCAAGTTTTCAATGTTTCCAGATGATATATTTACTTGGATTTGTTTATCCGAAGCCTTATTTAAATCTATTTTATCGTCAAATTGCATCTTAATGTTAGATGGTTGCAGATATCATAAATAATTTCCAAAATACCAGGCGAATATAAGAAATTAGCAACTTGCGAGAACATTTTTGTCTTCTTCTTGTTCCCACGCTGTGTCATATGGCACAGCCACACACGACGTAATTTTGGGAGCTCATAAAAAGTTTCAAGTAAAAACTACGGTGGGATACAAAATCTGGATTTGGCAATTTCAAAAATCGATTCTAGAATCTGTAGGCTACTTACTGCTGAACTCCTGTAAACTTACCTTTATTCGTGTTTACCAGGAAATATAAATTTGTTACGTTTTATCGGTAATATGCGAAAGTTACTCTGATCATAGTTCAGTTACATCGTGCCGTGAAACATTATGTTCAAGCTCCTTAATTTTCCCTTTTCGAAAGAAGTGATTCCTGCGTATTACTGCCACTTGAATTGTGCGCATCTCCGATGTCTCCATTTTTAGAAGTTTTAAGCTTTTACATAGACTTACTACTGCGTCACCTCGACCGTAATTGGACAGACTTGGTTATCTATAAAAGCCTAACAAATATTGTTATAAGTGTGATCCATCAACTTTGCGCCAAACTAGATAAAATAAACTGAATTCACCCTTCTCACTCAGAAAGCGCACTTCACAGGCAGAAGCCAGGAATCAATTGACCTACCCACCAGAATATAACAAAACATAGAGGTGAATCAGGCTCTCACACCAACATGCAAAAAAGCATTAGTACCCAAAAGCACAAAACACATCCAAACACAACAATCGGGGGTGCACAGGTAATAGAGATCGCTTGAGACAAGCCAATACATTACATAACCAAACCAACATAAAAAACCTTACAAAAACAAGTAAGTGCAACATGATGGCTACAAGTTGTAGAGGCTCCTCCTTAATGTAACCTTGTCCACGTTAGTGCTGAAAACATCACCAACATCATTAGCAAACCTACACATGCGGTTCACTGGCTCAAACATACCGTAGCTAGTGCGCGAGAAAGCTATCCGTAAGCTAGAACGATTTCGAAGGGAATAGGACAGTTCTCTAGGTGATATTTTGGAAGAAAGTTCCTCACTGTCAATCTTCCCCTGCAGAAGCTGGTGTAGAAAAATTATATCAGCAACCCAACGACGCTTCTCGAGAGTAGCATGTTGTACCAGTCCCAATCGCTCTTCATATGGAGGCAGAATAATAAGTTCACTCCAGGGCAAAGCACGAAGGGCCGATCTCACAAATCTACGCTGTACGGATTCAATACGTTTAATATGAGATCTGTAAAACGGAGACCAAACCGGACCAGCAGTGGTCTAACAAGGGATGTATACAGATGAAGTCTTATGTGAGGGCTAGGAAATTCGATGGACCCTGGGAGCGATATTATTAATGTGGGGGATGAAGTTAAGTTGTCTATCAAGGTACACACCAAAGTCCTTCACTCCTTCCACCCGTTAAATACAAGTACCATCAAACTTCTACTGAAAAGTACAGTAGTTGCGGGACCTCGAGGTCATAACCTGACATTTCCCAATGTTTAATTTAAGATTATTAATGCCACACCAGCTACAAATTATATGTAGGTCCGACTGCAAGATCTGGTAATCCACAAAAGATTTGATTGGGAGACAAATCTTGATATCGTCCGCATAAATAAGAATTTAACTTCTTTGAAGCAAATAAATAATATCATCAATAGATAAGATGAACAACAAAGGACCAAAATGACTACCCTGAGGAACGCCAAAAGGAGCCACAAAAGCATCAGAGAGCTCGCCTCGAAAACGCACTTCTATAAGTCCTATTAGATAAATACGACTTAATCCATGCAATGAGTGGAGGCGGGAAACCCAAAAACAGTATAAATGCAGTTAGTTTGGCAGCCATCCAAAAATCCACCCACATTGCCAGAAACAAACTCCAATAAGCTGGATACCGTGGACCTACCCTGAAGGAACACATGCTGCCAAAGTTTCTGTAAAACAACAGTGTAATTTTCCACCGGACTATGTCGTCTCTCAATTAGAAGCAATAACCGTTCTATGTCACTATTGCCTCCTTGATAATACGCAACAAACTACTTTGTCACATTTATTTAATCAGGCTTATCCCCAAACAAGCGTGTCAGCCCAAGGCTCCAATACGGGTCAACTACTAAACAACATCGTACATTCCTTTTTGTCTTCGCAAAATTCAAACGAAATACAGAATAAAAACACACAACACTTGGCAGCGATAAATGCAGTTCCTAGTCACCTATCCAGAATTGTAGTAAGTGTGGCAGCAATTTGGGTCAGTGAACTGGGACAGATTCGTCAAATAAAGCAACTATTAATGGAATTTTTGGGTCCAATATCATTGCATCATGGGACAAACGTTTTGGCTGCAATTGCTGTGACATAGCCGGAGAGGAGAAGCATTTAATCGGGAGCAGGAAAATAACGGAATTGCTACGATTCTGAAAATCTCAAAAGTTTCTTATGATCATCGGAAGCAAACCTAATTGAATATATAAAACAAATCTAATAATTCTTGAAGCTGTAATCTATTTTATTGCTCGATTATGGCAAATTATAATAAAAGAAAAAAGTAAATAAATTTAAAGAATTTTAAATTCTGGTATAGGATGGAAATCCTTGAGTTGATTTGTCTGGAATGAGGCGCTGTTGCTCTGAAGACATCCTGATGAGCTTAAACAGGGAATACATTGCCACCCAAGCTGCAAATTGTACGCCTGTAAAAGTAAATAAAAACAACGAGAGTTTTAAAAGCACAATATTAACAATATGGAAGTATAATATCTTACCAATTACAATTGAAGCAATAACGACGAGAAGCACGATTGTTGGTAAAGCCACGCTGTTCGTTATGAAAATTACTACAGTTCCCACAAAGTTGATTATATTAAAACTAAGGGAGAAGCCGCTATTCAGGAGCCAAGGTACGATTAGCAAGTGCCTCTCCTAAAATTAAAGTGCATTTAATATTACATCTGAAATTGTAGTTGCTAATTGTATTCAAATACCAGCAGCCAGTTTTTGTAACTTTTGTGAGTATTTTCTCACGTGCAGTGACGTAAATGAAATTGTTGTTACAACAATAAATTTGTTCAGTTTTACGTCACAAAGTGAGAAAATACTCAGAAGAGTTAAATAAGCTGCCTACAGGGCGTCGTTTTCAAGTTCAAAATAAAGAGCACTTTTCGATAGGATACGGATTATTGTTAAAATTTGCATTTCCAATTAATTACTAAATAATTATTTTCATTGTAGGTTAGAAATACTAGTGAATTGTTATGTAGTTTTGGCCGCTAAATCTAAATCTGACCATACAATTTACCTAGCACATCCGGATTTCGATATATCCTAACCTCAAGGTGCGATAATGTCCACTTTTAGTCACTTTTATACAAAAAATACGTTAATAATATTTATCAATTCCACCAATGAGATCGATTTTGACATGAAAAAATTAATGAAAGTGCCTATAGATGTCAGCTAGAATATTCAAATTTTAGGAAAATTCTATCCGATAAAAATATCGTTTCTTTAATTATAAAAAAAATTCTGATGCATTAGAAAAACCGAGCTCAGATTCGTAAAGAGGAGGTCCCAAACCCATAATCATCTATAAAAACCGAGAAATAAAAAATAGTCCAGTAGTTTTTCGTTACCATCGACGCCAAGTAAAATAAACGCGTTTGGAGTTTAATCCAGTTTTTGCAACGTAAAGTCGAAACTGTCGTCGACAGTAAGTGTTCAAGATCCATCGGCGGCGATCCAGGGTTGTTTTCAGATTACGATAAAAAACCTTGGAATGTTGCAGAGTAATTTCGGTGGTTCGGAATCCTCCTTGGAGAGGGAGAGAGAATTTTAAAACTAGAAGAAACTAAAACAAGTTTCGGTAATAATTGAAGCAATTAGACTAATTTCAAGATCAAGCACAGTAGGACAGACAATAAATACAATATGCCTGCTGCGTTTGTCTCTATCTAGGTTAGGGGTCACAGCTCCGATGACCTTGAAATGTATGTTGTACTATTCGTCATCCCAAACAAGAATATATATACTTATTGGGTGCGGAAATCATAATGAAGCAAAGTTTTTTTATGTTGAGAATGTACGACATGATTGTCAAAAGTAGCCACAAAACAACACGTTCCGTCAAATTTTTATTAGACTTTCTGGGAGGAAGAAGTGTTTTAATCAGGCTTTTAGTTGCAGCCCCCCCCCCCCCCAATTTTTGATTAAGCATGAAAAATAGATGAAACACGTATTCAAAACTTCAACATAAAAAAACTATGCTTCATTATGATTTCCGCGCCCAATAAGTATATATGTATTTTTGTTCGGGATAACGAATAGTACAACATACTAAAATTTCAAGGTCATCGGAGCTGTGACACCTAAACACCTGTGACACCAACTGCGCTTCACTAATTCATTTTTCGCAGTCTGATTTTTCTTCACTGACAATAATCAACTGAATTTCCACTCACTGCAAAAATTTCAAAGCACGAGCTAGCGAGCGCTCGCTCTATCTCGCACTTGTAAAAAATTGACTAAATAACCACAATTTTCTAATAAACTAAACTCGCACTTGCTTTGCTTGCTACATAACCGCACCCTTAATAGGTGTGCGTTTTCAAAGCAGTGATCATAAAATAAAATAAAACAATCGAAGTTTTTTTATTTTTTTAAAAAATTCCCTCTTACAAATATTAATGCTTTCTCACTTGAAATAATTTTAATTAAAAAAAAAAAAAAAAAACTAAACGTACAATGTCTCTGACGAAGTTAAAACAACTTAGAATCGATTTCTGGGCGTGATGCAACTTCAAACAGAGCGAAATATTGCAGACAATATCCTGGTAAGTATAAGATAACTTGAAGAAACATTATTCTTATTAATTTTTCCATATTTATGAACTAATAGAATTTGGTACACAGCTAGAGAAGTTCCTTGTAAAATCAACTTTAATATTTCTTTATCTTCAGATACATGCCAATAGTGCTGTATATATTTTCTACGTGATTAATTTTTCATATTTTAATAGCTAACAAAGTTAAAGTTAAAGTAGTTAAATTTTTATTTAACATTTATCATTGTAGAACACCAATTATCAAAGGTGTCTACGTCAGAGTTTAATAGTGCACAGTCACTCGCACTTGAAATAACGCGGTAAATTTTGGGGTCATCAGCGTAACATAGAATTCTCGAATGAAGGGGAATTAAGGATAACATCATTGATGTAAATGATAAAAACTAATGGTCCTAGATGGCTGCCTTGAGGAACACTAGAGGTGATATAAATATCATTAGAATTTGTATCTCGAAATAGAACATGTTGCGTGCGATCAGACAGATAGGACCGAATCCAATTAACGAAGATAATGGAAACCCCAGAAAAGATAACTTAGAACAAGAACACTGTGGTTAATTCTGTCAAAAGCCTTGCTAATTAGAGAATTCTAGCAAGTTAGTCGTAGTAAGTCTACCTTTCATGAAGCCATGCTGAAAAGAAAACAGAAAAGTTTTGCAAAATTTTACATAAATTACATATAATTGGGGCCATGGTTTGATGTCACGTTTTCTTCCCTTCTTATCTAGGTAGGACAAAGTATAGAAACTAGGGACATGCGACTGTTTTTTACAAAGCAAGCAGGGATACCACACGAGAAACTATCAGCCAAACTAAAAATATACTTTAGGACGATTTTAGGGTAGTCGGCGCAAGCCTCGGCATATGAGTAAAATCCTTATCTGCAGCATCACAGTCTGTAGCTAACACCGCGGTGCTAATACAGTCGCCAAATAGGTTAACAGTCGTCAGAGGATTGTCACTCTCGACGTCACCAAAACTTAACACAGAAGGGTAGCCATCACAATTACGCTTAGAATTTACGAATCTTCAGAACTGTTTAGGCTCAACACGCAAAGTCGATTCAATTCTCTCTAAATTGTCACAATAAGATATATCAAGTGCAGAGCAAAATTGGTTGCGTAACATTCTAAGCACTTCCACTTTGCTGAAGGAGAAGACTTGTTCTGGGTGGTAGTTAGACTTGAAATGAAAGCAGAATTTCGCAACTAATTTCAGTTTAGTACGGGATTGAGAGAAGCGTGGTGGTTATCTACAACACCAAGCCCTACACTTGAGTATGCTATTACTATTCACAAAAAATTACAAACTATTTGATGTTTATAGATTTTTTCCCGACTTATAATACAAAATTTGATAAAATTAGTCATGTGAGAAAGTCAAAAAAAAGAAGATAAGTAAGAAGCATTAACTATTAGTCATAGGTCGCGACTAACCAAAAAGAAGATAACAAATTAATACTTTATCGTCCATGCATTTTTTGTGAACAATGACCTGTTTACGGGGAGGCATTTCAGATAATGTAAGAAAATACTGATAGTGCCTTCTTAATTAATTTACGTTTAGAATTGAGATTTTGATAACTCCCAGAGAAATTAAAGAGTGCTCAATTCATTAGGTAAGGGACTAGAAACTTTCTTGTCCACTTTTTTATTTTCCGAAATATGGGGGTAATACGACTGATAATACATTGGAATGGAATCTTTTGAATCACAGCTTTAGAGTTAAAGACATACGTTGCCTTTGAACTAATTTTATAAAGCCCTATATAACCTAGAACATCCAATTTGTGCACTCTTTAACTAAGCACTTTAATGAATGTATGTACATCGTAATATGATTATTTCTAGCAGGTCACCAATCGGAGTTCTCCTTAATACCCGTCTTAGTGTACCCGATCGTTAAAGTCATAAATAATATACTTTTCTTCCGGAAACAACAAAAGGAGGCACTCTAATGAGGACAAAGAGTACTTTTTGTATTGAAGCTACAATTTTGCATTTTATTCAAGAGAAGAACACTATTGTATACAACCATTCGCACGAAAATACTTTTGTGATTCATAGTCGGAAAAAGAAATCAGAATTCAAGAAAAAGCGAGAAATAAAATTAAGCTTGAACTGAAATTAAACAATACAGACGTACATAAATAATGGAAACAGTTGCAATAAGATAAGGTATATCAAACTAAGATGAGATAAGAATTAAAATTTCACATATTAGTTTACACTGAGCCAAGCACTTAATCCTAACTACTTTCTTACTTACCTTAATTGTTCCGGCAATAAGAAGAATAGAAGCCACACAATCAATAACATTGATAGTTAGGTAAATGGATATGACGGTTATAGCCACTGCAACATATAAGATTGGTGTCATTATTATATCATTTTCCCGCAAATTATGATTTAACTTACTTGTCCTAGCACTTTCCTCCGAAATGTTTGCATCCTTGTCCGTAAGATGCTTAATAATATCGTCTATGCGAGCCAAAACAACTGTGTAGGTTATTATGTTCAGTAAGGACAATGCAGCTCCCAGCCATCCTAGTACCACTCCTGCCGTATGCAACCGGAAGCAGAAAAATTTATTCACTGTCACCATGTTGATTTTTTAACAATTAGTTTCTTCGGTAAGCTTTGGTGAAAACAATTATTATCAATTGCGCAACACGAAAATATTCCGCCTTGTTCGAACTTGTCGTCTGTCGAGCTTAGGTAGCACTAATGCGGAAAATATTTATTAAACATGCAGTCGTCTGCCTCAGTTGAAAAGTCATCTAGTTCTCGACTGGATTTGTTATGACGGAAATTGAGATGGGGATTCAACGATATAGACGTTCTCTTTTCGCTCACTATTTGTAGGGGTTCAGTCTGTCGCAAATTTCTTACAATCAGATGAAAACAAAACTCCCAGCTGTTTAGCTATATGTGCGCTATCGGCAATGTGTGAAATGACTTTAATTGCTCACTCGAATGTTTTTGTGTCGATTGTTTTGATTAAAGCAACCTGGCCATGTTAATTGTTTCAAAATTAATCTTCGAAAAAGTTAATTACTGATGATTCACTCGAGTGAAAAGAATGATTCTAATTTTCAACAATTCATGTTGTGTAAATCCCCTTCAGCCGGCAGTTTTCTACGCATGGCCGCATGTGAAGGGGCTTTTGTCACAGCAGCCACTTTAACTTATTGACAAAAAGAATAGCTATGCGAAATGCTTATTATATAAAATTACTACCTATCTAATGCAGAATTGAGTCGAGTGCAATTTTTGGCGAATTAGACAAAATCCGTAGCTTTTAAGAATGATGTACCTACGGAAAAAAATTCATGAATACGTGAGCCGCAGATTAGGAGGGATTTTTAAAAATTCAACCTCTAAAGGAGCCGTACGGGGGTTTAAAGTTTAATAGTTTTATTAACTTAAAGCTAGGTAGAAGCACCCCCAAACAAATAATTAAATACCTAAGAAACCCCTAAGAAAGTGAAAAGGAGGCATAAAAGTGTGCATTGTTTGTAAGTTTTTTTTTCCGGATTTACTTGAAACTTAGCATTGATACGCGACAAAAATTATGAGACATATATTTCAGCATTTCCCAAAATGTAACCCCTAAAGGGTTTATAAATGATAAGACCTGATAGGCGAAAGGGCGGCAGCGTAAAACGATAGTGTATTTATTAAAGGAATTATATTTTCTTAAAAGGTAGCATTTATTTAGACAAAAGTTTAAAGTATTAAAGGATAATGAAAGCTTGAACTTTTTACATTTAGGAATTGATAGAAAAGTCAGGCAACTCACTCTAAACACCGGTAACCTGAACGTATTCTCTCAGAGATACTAAATAAACAAAGGCTTCAGTAAGTTTATGTATTTTTATCTGTAACACTTCTATGATGCATGTACAATTGCATGTACTTTTGGTATAGTTGACTAAATTAATATATCTTACCGTTGCAAGACAGATTTTGGAGCTATTCTTTGGCATCTTTCACTTTTATCATTCATTAAATACAGGTAAACGCATCTGAGTCAAAAAGTCCGCGCGAGGTCAACTGGATGTGTGTACACTAGAATAATGCTCCAGGTAAGTTTCAAGGGATCGCAATATCTTTGTTAATGGAGGTAAAAAGGGTCTGATGCCTTTCTTTTGTCAACTATTGCTGTCTCTACGTTCTGTTACTCCAGAGTATAAATTAGGGCTCCAGGTACGCAACGTTTTTTCGTTTAAACGTTCCTTTAAAAAACGTTACACTAGCTAAACGTGTTCTTACGAAACGTTTTAGCGTTTTTTTAAAAGTTTACTTGTAGCTAAACTTTTTTTTACAAAACGTTTAATAAATTCTTAGAAAAGGGTAGCTTAACTTTGGATGAGTGAATCGATCAAGCCTTCCTTTGGTGTTAAAATTATCCTTTAATAAATAACCCAGTAAAAAAAATCACGTGGAATATACGACGATTCGACGAGGAATTGCTTCGAAACTTTATGTCGAAAGTAAGTTGAATTTCGTATACCGATGTCCTAGGCGTTATACATAATAGAATAATCACGTAAAATCCAAGTGGAACAAAGATACAATTTCCACCCATTTTCCACGTGACTGAATATCTCTGGGTAGTCGTCGAAAATATCGTTTTGATATCATTTTACCAAAATGTATAAAACAACAAAATACTCAAAAGATAAATTTCAAACTATTTCAAACGTTTACCAATTATAACTTTTTTCAATCATAAAATAATTACCTCTTGGAGTGAAACAAAATTCTGTCCATTTCGTAAGAGAGGAAATAAGGGTACAACTTCCATCGACTATCCACGGCGACAGATTATCTGCTGGGAAGTTTAGCAACTTTATAGAATTTAAAATTTCGAAAGGAGGTTGCCTTGTTAATTAATTTGCTTGGGACTAGGGGTTTAATGGCATCATTTTTGTCTAAATAAATACTACCTTTTTAGAAAATATTATTCCTTTAATAAATACACTACCGTTTTAAGCTGTCGCCTTGGTGTGATTGCAACAATTGCTATTGTAACTTTGATGTACCACTTGCCCAGGCACATGATTGTATAATCATAGTGGAAACCCATGTGATCTGCTATAATGGGATAGCTGAAATATTTACTGTATATATCATTTCAGCCTTACCGCTGGATCAACAAAAAATTTTCATCTTAGGGTGTGTGAAATCCTGTTTTTTGATTTGAAATAATCGACCTACGTGTTTCACAGCGCGTGTTCAAACATGAAGGATCCGGTAAATCGAGGGGCGTCTATCTCTCCCCTTCAACAAGCTATAGGGGTTTGAAATTTTTTGACGATAAAAACACCAGTCATACATTTTAACGTATATCTGCTAGAGACGTTATTAATATCTCAGTAGACAGGTATCACAATTATGCTAAAGACTGTATTTTTTTACTGCTAATAGTTTTAATCGGTACATCTGCTATTCATATAATTAGCTTTCTGAATAACTTACCAAAGGATTTTTTATTTTGAGGTTTTTTAGTTGCAACAGATAATCCTTTTTCAGATCCCCATAAGGTTCAATCGGGACTTTTCGCGTGTCACACCGAAACTTTTATACAATCACACAACCCGGGAGCGATGTTTCGGGTCCTTGTATTGTTGAAACACCCAGGCTAAGAGCAAATTGTCGACGAAATCTCCATTTTAATGTTGGCTTAAAATATCCTTATACATTTCGGCATTCATTATGCCATCTATCCTGTCAATTAGGCCAATGCTAGATGAGGTAAATAATACAAAAACAATTACCGACGGCCCACCATGTTTTACGGTTTTTTTGTGCACCTTGGTTCCAATTCTTTTAAAGGGGGCGCCTCTCGTTAGATCTTCCATCATTCCCGAACCCATTGACTGCTCGCTCCAAATGACTAGCTTCCATAAGTTTTTCTCTTTCAAAATATGCTATTTTGCAAAACATACTCTTGAAGCGATATTTTATTTTATATTGTCGGTTTCCTTCTGTTGATGCGTTCCTTTAATTTTTTTCTGCAGTCGTAGTCTAGCGGTGATAGCTGATATTTTCAAGTATTTATTTGCCTGTCCTCAGCTGGAGTTGTCTTCCTGCATTTTTTCCGCAGTAAGTTATGAAATGTTTGATGTTTAAGTAGTAGTGAATAATGTTATTCACTTTATCATGGGAAATTTAAGTAACCAACGCTATTATTTATTTATTTTTAATGCATTCATATAGAATTTTCCTTTCTTTCGGATAGGAACTTTTACTATTGCCCTTATTCTAATAATATTTAATATCTTAATTGAAACAAACCTTTATTGAATCACATAATAAAATTAATAAAAGTTAAAATAACATTTCACCTCGAAAATAGTGAACTTACCTCGATTAAACTCAATAAATATGTGAGCATTTGCACAAATAAACAATTGCGCACTGCTTGTAACTAAATAGATCTTTGTTTCCCATCTCCATTTGGCAATAATGTAGAGTTAACCATAAGTAAGAATAAAGAGAGAGGCGCATAAAGAGAAGCAGAAAAATATTATGGAGGATTATGACTTGTGCTCATAAAGTGTAACTGTAAGCGATTATTTCTTTCAAAACCCAACTTATTTTAAGGAACACGCAATGTAGCAAACGAGGCCTTGTTGTAGAAGACGAAAGAATATTGTATAAATATCGTAAACTAAGAAAAAATATATAAATACCTTCAAAATCTGCTGGAATTTCGTCAATGGCAATGGTTTGAGTTTTTTTTCCTCATCAAGGAATATTTTTCATATCCTAGTATCAAACAAAACGTAATTAAAGAAGAAAATTAGAAAATAAATTGAAAAATGCTTCGTGGTTTTGCTATCCCTGCGTTCACTGTGTAAATGTTTAGTTGTTCGTTGCGAGTTTAATTGTCATACACGATGGAAGTTAAGTGAATTCCAAAAATAATTAATGCACGAAAAATTTTACTAGGTCTTACTTATTTGAGATTTTAATTTTCACCAGAAATAAATGTAAGACAAATCCTACCCACTTGAAGGGCATATGTATATTAATCGGTAAGACAGGTAAAAATATTATGCTGCACCGTCTGGAGAAAAATCAATATTTAATAAAATATTTTTATTTATTTAGAATTAATCTAAAATTGTTTTGATAATAACACGGCGATATAGTAAATTTCACAGAGTTTTCACATAAACGTATATACACGACGTCAAGTTGAGACATTGAAACGTATACCGCTGAGACAGAAGAGATTTAAAGAAACAAATAAATTAACTAAAAACGGAAGATCCTTCAAATGAGAATAAAAAATATATCAAATAATAATTAAGCTATCTAAATTTAGGAGGATAAAAAGTTTTAAACGGATTAAACAATAAATAAGTCGGGGAGACGATCACACATAGTAAGGAGCGGAGCCCTTAACATTTGTTGATATTGTGATTGGTTTTCATCTTGGCGTCGTACTCGATTGCATTTTTTCAAGAAAGTCGGATGAAAGCACACTTTCAATTTCAGCTAAACAGCTTGCCACATCCTTGTCCCTGTCTGCGAAATTATGTGGTGTTGGCCAGGTAACACTGAGAGTTGAGAAGAACCCATATAAGTCCTGAAGACTGGTAATTTGCTGGCAAGTCAGGGCTACATGATTTCCTCTTTTAAACTCAGTTTTCTGTAATAAGAACTTATAAGCATTTTACCGGCCTAATATGAAATCTCTTATATGCATATCTTACTGGTGAATGTACTGCATACTTCATGTCCATAAGTCTAGCAATTCTTCTAACATGTGGCACGTATCCTGATCCGTGGAACAAATTAATTTCTTCTAAATGTCCATTCGTAAGGATTTTCTCTTCTAGACTGTCAAATTCGGTACCGACGAAGGCCCATCGATACATTTGGAAGTGTGGCAAATTAGTTGCTGGTAAAATGCATCCTAACTCCAATAGTTTGGCAGTTTCCAATTGAACATTTCTCCAGTGAGCTAAATTATTTTGCGATGAAAGACCATTGCCAGCATTCGCCAGCCAAGGTACATCAATGCTTCGCAGATGGCTGATAATAAACAATTATAAAATATATATTCCTTTAATTTTAATTAATTATTGGCTATGAATACGAAAACTTTAGAAAAGTGATTAAGTCTGTAATGAAGCCATTTACATAACTGTGAGACCTGCAACAATCTCAGAACGATTTGTACAGGGAGCTTGTATAATGACATCGTATTAAAAAATATTGAATATGCACCCATACCGGAAAAGTTTATTTTTTTTTTTAATTTATTAGAAATATTAAAACATTAAAAAAATGTTAAATGAAAGTTTTGAAGAGAAAACATAAAATATTAATGCAAACTAATACATACCTTGCATCTTCCATGTCGGATTTCAACTCTTGTTCAACAGCGAGAAAAACTTGCACCATTTCTGCAATTATTATTGGCCACAAAGATGTTACGTGATCCGGGGACATTCGTAATAACAAAACTCTGAAACATAGAAATACAGCAGCCTGCACTGAAGGTACTACATTGGGAAGACGTAAACTATTGGCGAGTTGTTCTAAAATAATAGTCAATTAGAAGTTGCAATCAGAAATAAAATCTGAGATCTCACCTTGAATCTCTGGCATGTATTTATCATACTGATCCAATTCACTGCAAAATATCACAAAAGCTAATCGTTTGAGTAGAAGAGCTCTTTGCTCATATTCTTGTTCCCTCGACGTGAATATATTCAGTCCGCCAGTTTGGGTCAAAGAAACTCTACTCATAAGCTCTCTAAAAGTTGTGTTGTCATATGTCATAAGACTATCCATAATCTGTTTCCAGAATGGCAGGCAAGAGATGTCCATTTGGAAAAAGGATGGATCCAAAAGAAGATCTAGCATATCTTTCCGCCAAGCTTTTCGTGTATACTGAAAATATATTTGTTGCGCAAAACTTGGTATTAGGTGAATAAACTACTCTTACCTGATATCCACTTAAGCTAGCAAGCAAACTTGAACAAGCGTAAAATGATGGAATGTTCCTCATTGTATGGTTTTTTAAATATGGTGTGATGTTGTACATGAGGGTTGTGATGATAGTAACTACTTTATCTTTTTCTTGGGCTCCGTAAGCCACATCAAGCAAGTTGGCTAATATAGAAGCAAGTACTGATTGTGCCTGCACGCAGTACTGTTGATTTCCTGTCAAATCCTTGACACTTCCATCCGGGGTCGCAGGAGAAATATCTTCTTTGACAGCAAGATTCCTCCTTAACCATGTAGTTTGCTCCAAGCAGGCTCCTGCTACATTCGAAAGGGCTTCTACTAATCTTGATGTGACATCATGAAGGTCTCGGATATCCTTTTTGTCTTGGAATGGCATTTGTGGGCAGCGCTGAACAAATTCGTTCAGTAACATTAAAAGAACAAATTGAGCGGGTGGTGACAAACTCAATCCATCGCGAAGCAATATTAACAGAGAACTCCATGAATCTCCTAACTGAGGAGCTGGTGCATTCTTCATGTAAAAATAAAATAATTCTAACGCACTCACTTCTATTGTGAGGCCAATTGGCGGCCTGTGAATAGGCGGCGGTGATTTAACAACTTGATGAAGTGTTTGTACAAACGAATCCATTGGCATGACGCGTATACTTGATACAAGTTTAACCAAACTCAGTTGACCTGGACTGGCTTGTGGCAAAGAGTTTTTCAGATATTGCTCACTGATAGACATTTTTCGGTCTTCGTTCTTTTCTTGCTCGCGCTTAAATGATTCTCCTCTCTCCTGCCATGTCACAGCAATGGCAGCCAAAAAGTTTGTGCCATGGTGCAATGATATTGGACTCAAAAATTCCATTAATTGTTGCTTTATTTGACGAATTTGTCCAAGTTCACTGTCCCAAATTGCTGCCACACTTACTACAATTCTGGATAGGTGACTAAGAACTGCATTCCTTGCTGCCAAATGTTGTGTGTTTTTATTCTGTGTTTCGTTTGAATTTTGCGACGACAAAAAGGAATGTACGATGTTGTTAAGTAGTTGACCCGTATTGGAACTTTGGGCTGACACGCTTGTTTGGGGATAAGCCTGATTGAATAAATGTGACAAAGTAGTTTGTTGCGTATTATCAAGGAGGCAGTAGTGACATAGAACGGTTATTGCTTCTAATTGAGAGACGACATAGTCCGGAGGAAAATTACACTGTTGTTTTACAGAAACTTTGGCTATTTTATCTACATTGGCGCAAAGCTGATGGACCACACTTATGACAATGTTTGTTAGGCTTCCGAAATTAAAGCAATTTAGTGATGAGGTAACCAAGTCTGTCCAATTGCGGTGAAGATGACGCAGTGAGTCAGTCTATATAAAACAAAATAACTTACAAGATAAATAAAACAAAGTATTTATCCTTACCTGTAAAGCGCTTAAGATGGCTGCCAAAAACATCGGCTGTTGACTTATTAAACAGGTCGGCAGGTATTTCACATTTATAGATCCAGTAAGTCTTGTTGGCGAATTAGAGCTAGCATTCGTGTTGCTATCTAGTTTGCTCACGGATTCGTCATTCTTAAGAAGCGCTACTTCATACTCTAATTTAATCACAGCCATAAGTAAACGAAGCAATTGAATTTGAAAAGATTCGGCATGTAGGTTTTCGTCCTTAGGACGATTAAATGCAAGAACTTGTTCTGTAAGAGACTCAGTCTTCTCTTGAACAAATTCTAAAACCGATGAATTGAGGCAATGCAAAATTATTTTTTGTAGTTTGCATTTGGTCATGAGATCCGCAATATAGCAAGCTAGCCCCTTTCCCATTCCTTTTACAATTTCAATCAGTTCATTGCAAATTAAGGTCAGAAGCTCCGCACTTTCCAGTTGAACCTTGCTATTTCCGACTATGTCTTCCATTGTTGGGAGATCATTTCCTTCGCTTACTTCTTTTTGAAAATAACTTCTTGCGTAGTACAAGCAGATTGTAACTAATAGCTCCAAATACATGCAGCCACGATAAACTTGGCTAAATTCTGTGTTGGTTGTGTTTCCCAAGAAGCCTTTTCCGAAAATACTTTTTCTGTGACGTATCAGGAGGTTCTTAAGTGTTCCGCTAGAAATTGACGTTGTAATACATAAGCATAAAAATGTACGGGGATCCGCTAGAATTATGTTTCGCAATGTTTGGAATGCATACAATGTTTGTTTAGTATCATAAACACCAAAGTACAAGAGTATGTGCGTGTGGTATGGGTGAAGCTGTTGAAATACAAATTTTCATGTAGTTAACTTAATAAATACATACACAAACAGTAAACAGAAATTAAGAAAACTATAATAAATAAATTAAGAAACAAAATAATTGAAGGTAATCTTAATCGCACGTTAAGATAATAAAATTACTTTATTTCCTTAAAATCTCATTAAAAGATACTTACTCTATCAAAATGTCGTTTTCTTTCTTCTGAAATTTTTCTCTTTAAAAAGTTCTTTCCGTCCCCGTCTAAAGCAACATTCTTTCTAAGGATTTCCACATTTTGTTTACTTTTTTCCAAAGTTTCCTGCGCAAACTCCCAATTGATTTTTGATGTGCCTAAACTTAATGATCTCTTCTTAAATTCCGTTTCTTTTCTATCATCACTTGGCTCTGTTTTTGCACTCTTCTCGTCAAACAAATCATTTTCATGTTCACTATTTGAATTGTTAGAATACGACAGTTCGTCTTCCTCATTTCCACTTTTATCTAAGTAGCCTCCACTTGTGTTGCTATCTGTTGAAGTCTTCGAAATGCAACTCATTCGTTTTTTTTCACTGTTTGTTGTCGACTTTCGAGATTTCTTGCTCGATTTATTTTTTCCAGACCCTCGATTTTTCGTCTTTATCTTTTTATCGCAGTTGACTGCAACTTTATCCATTAAATCATGCACAAAATTTTCAACGACATCTGTTCCTGCAGTTCCCGAAGACGAACTGAAATAATCTTCAGCTGTGTGCGACTCTTCTAGTACTGAGTTCGAGGCAATCCCTTCAGTAACTTCGGTAAAAGACATTTCTAATTTTTCTATAACGTCTGATCCAGCTCGAGTTAAGTGGTATCTTTTCCTATTTTTGGTACGATCATGTTCAGTGAGGGCTTCAGTTACTCGTTCACAATCTCCTACAAATCTTTTCAAATTTCCCGACAACGAAATAGTTTCTTTTTCCACACTGACGTCTCGTTGCTCTGATTCAGTTTCAGTACAACTTTCATCTGAATCGTCTGAAGAATATGAGAAGCCATGGTTTCCATTATTTTCATTCTTAAAGTTTTTCTCACTTTCTAAACTTTTCTTTGTAGTTTCAAGCTTATTAGGAGCACTACTACTCAACGATCCTGGCTCAGATTCCCCAACGTCTAAATCAGAAGAAATGTCCAGTGGATTTATTATAAGGCCAATATTACTATCGCTCTCAGTCAACGAAGCTGTCCCTTTATCGCTTAAAAAATTTGAAGTTCTATTTTTATTTCCTAATGTCACACCAAAAAATTTCTTCTGTAAAGAACGGATTGGACTGCGCTTTTTATGGTGAGAAGCATCCATATGGTACTTTACATTTCCGTATTCAGAACTTATTGCATATACGTCCCTATCAATCAACGTGTCCGCATCATCTTCAATATCGCGACTCAAAGTTGTATCAGACAGACTTTCATCGTTGTCCTTTTTAATTAAATGAGCATGTACAACTCCAATCCTCTTTGTATTTGGAGCCAGCAGTATTTTACTTAAGGGTTTTATTATTCGAGACAAATCTCCTCTTAGTAGCGATACTTGTAGCCATTTTGTAACTAAAGTTCTAATAGATGCATAATAAGGTAATGACAATGTATCTAGAATTCGCAACAACGTTTTTTCAAAGCCTTTGTCGGGCTGCTTGTCTCGTCCAGAGTGCCATAGCAGTTCAAATTTCTTAAAGCTTTGTGATTCACTCTCGTGTAATTCTTCATTATAATCGTACTGTAAAGGTGATACGCACATAACTTGAATATCAGAGAGTCGATCTAGCTTATATTTGGACAAAAGCTTCGTATTACTACCTAATTTAAGAATATTTTTCAATGTTTCATCATCAGCGAATTGTATGTGCGCATTTGACATTCTATTGCCAATTATAGTCTCAACCAGCCCACTTTCAAGGCAACTGTGAAGTTGATATAATAAGGAACTAATTTGTGCTGGATCTGTTGACGAATTTCCAAGGTAATTCCATAAAACCGATGTTAAAAGTTGAAATATTCTTGTTTTGTTCTCTATGTAGCTAACATGCCCGAATTTCAGAAGTGGCAGCATTACAACAAATGTAACTCCAGGGCTTGTGGAATGCTCCATTTGAGACTTTAATAAACTGAAAGGAAAACATTTAATTTAAATATTTATGATAGATCTGGACAATCATGAAGTTTGCGCAACAATTTCACTTTCTTTACCTAATTAAATCGAATAATGTAGAAATAGCAGATAATTGAAGGTCTTTGTCACACTCGGTATAACAAGCCACCAAACATAAAACTTTTAACCAGCTGGGCAACTCTAATTCTGAAATTTATAACTCTTAATTTCTTCGCAAATTTATTAATTAACTGGAAAACACCTACCGCGTTGATTTAAAACTAGATTCTTATCACAGTTTGGAAATGTTGACATCTCTACTAGCAGATTGGATGCTAATTTTATTGAATTTCGTAAAGGTTCGGTTAAATTTAAACACATAAGATTTGCAATTGTCTTGTCTGTAGTTTCATCAATGCGTCTCACTCTAGATTCGCAAACATTTAACATTTCTGTACTGGAAAGACAATCCTTAAACTCAACATCACTCAAGTCGCTGGCAGAATCCACCGTAATCAGAGATTTGTTTAACAAGTTCTGTAAATGTGTGGTACGACTTACTAAGTTTATCTGTAGGGTTTCAAAAAGTTTATTGATTTCTATAAGCCTTTCAAAGTTTCCATCGTCATAAATTTCGTCATTTTGAAATATATTATCAATTTTCACCGGAATATTCTCATTCACCACTCTCACTGTAACAGAGCATGAGCTCATGCGATGACTTTCATTCATTTGAAGAATTTGTCTCGATAAATATACTTCGTAAAATATTTCATATTGTTTAATACATTTTTCTAAAATTCCAAATTCTTGAGCGGTTGTACAACTACGAAAGTTTTGAGAGGCAGGCTCATGACTATCATTTGTTTTCGATAGAATTCCATCACCCTGAGAAACCAAAACGGGCGGTGCAGATTCCAAATTAAGCTCTTGTTTTGATGGTGTAATTTTTGAGCAGTTATCCTTTCCATTATCAGTTAGACTAGACTTCAGTTTCATGTTTGATGAGAATTTTTTGTTTTTTAGTTTTTTAATACTTCCCGGCGTATCTAAATCCGAAGAGTTTTGTCCTGTATCAGGAGATATCTGAAAATTATTGAGAGCACAACTTTATATAATAATTTATAGTTCCTGGTTCCAACAAAATATAATCAAAACCAAATTTCTAGATTATGTTAAAATTCGTATGGGAATAGAAAGCCGAATTAAAGCAAAAAACTAGCGGCCAGTAAAAAAGCAAAAAGCAACATGGAATCTAGCTTACCTCTTTGTCCAATTCTAATAGTTTAGAGTACGATTTGGCCTTTTTAGCTTTTTTGGGACTCTTTTTGTCAATAAAATGATTTGAGTTAGATCTTCGAATGGGTTCATCTTCGTCAAATGTGAATTGATTCAACTTTGAATCTGATTTACTTTTTTCAAGCGCACTACCAGTTTCACTTACAGCGTTGTTGGTGACATTCTTATTCTGTTCCTCACTAATTGATTTCTTGTGACTAGGCGCTACTTTGATGGGACTCCTGCAAAACAAAATTAATTATAGTATTTATATCATTTTAAGGATTTAAAAAACATACGTTATCATAGGCTGAACACGAGACACAATTTTCATGCACAACTTCAGAGAAGCAGTTATTTCTTGGTGGGTTAAATTCTCTGAATAAATTGTCAGCAATTGCGTTATTGCTAGGAAAACCTTTGGTAGATAGATGCGAGTGGTTTCGTTATACATTTCAAGTGATATAGTTTCAAGCAGGAATTCAGTTAAATAACATATTTCTGACAATTCTGGAGTCCCGGAACCAACAATCGACACAGTTTTTGTATCTCCTGACTGGGCAGCATGTCGAAGATTTCTAGCTAATTTCGATGATGGCTCATTTGCCTAAAAATAAACTTTTGAGAATTATTGACTTAAATGCTAATTAAAACAATTCACCATCTTGCACGATTTCTCATAAATAATTGTCATAAAATTCCAAATATAAGCCGGATCGAAAGTTGCAAACAGTAAATTAGCAGATTTGCTTACTTCCAAATTTCCATTCGATAATGACATAGTCCTAACTACATCACATAAAACATAATCCAAAACCTCGGGACCAATTTCAGCTTTATCTAACAATGAGACTAATATTCGATAAGGTTTCAGATCCACGGGCTCACTTTCCAAGCTAAACTTTAATGTGCTTATAAGGGCTTTAATCAAGATCTGCTTAGAATATTTATCAAAATATGTTTCTCCTGTCTCCTCCACGTCAAACTGGGAAGCTTTGTTGACTTCTGTTCCCAGCATCCAGGAATATAATCGTCGATTCAGTGACATGTCTCGTCTTAAAATCGTGTTTAAACCATTCGTGACTAGCTTTATAAGGTCATCTTCGCATAGATACGGGGTGTGCATAGGAAATCCAAGCAACAGAAATTCAAGAGTGTTTCTTTGTACTAAAATAACTGAATCATTTAGGCAAGCGCAGAGTCCTGACATCATAACGTCATAATTGTGACCCATGATATACACTTGCTCTTTCATCCCCAGGCGTTTGTTAAAATGCTCCAGCAAGTAGCATATGGCGGGTAAACGTATTGATGCATTAGTTGCGACACATTCCCATAGGCAAGTATAAAAATACATTGGACTCACAGCCGTACAAACTTGTGTTAGAAGAAAATTGGTACGCTCATAATGGTCTAGTCCACATTCATATCCAGGTAAAACCCCACTCAAAAAGCCACTAAGAGCTGGTCGTAGTTTTTCACCTAAAGGGACGAAATATTTTTCATATATTCCCAAAAGTGCAGGACGCACATTCATTGCCGCATATCCAAGTAAAGGAAAAAGGCCGGCACTGCAAAAAGCAAGATAATCAGTATTTTAGCGTTCAATGTCCATTATTAAATTTGCCTGTAAATGAAGAGTTCTGTAGCTAATCTTTCAGGTCCTGTTTTACTGAATATGACATCGTAAGTTTCCAGAGCTTTAAGATGAACACCTGACGGTAGAGCTGGATGCATACATTGAGCCAATCGCTTGGAGATTTTTATCCTTCTTGGAATAACTTGATACTGGGCATTGCTGGAAATGGCCTAAAATTGTTTTAACAATTAATATAAATTCTCTGAAAATAAATTCAATAAAAAAATGCCGCAACTTTTGTTTATATTATTAAAGTAAAGTACGATCGTGGTAATTGCAACAAGAACTTTCAGTTCACATAGGTTTCATAGTCACAACAGCTCCAGATTTACATTCGATGATTCGCAAGTATCAACAATTTGTTTCTTTTCCAATTCTACATACTTTCATGTGATTCAATGACATTCTTACGATACCATCAGTTAATCATTGCATATTGTCATTTTAATAGAACACGAAAACGTGGATATTAGGTATGGATTTTTCGGTATTTGTCTCAGTTTGTTTAGTTTTAGGTTGGTGATTCATTTAAAAAGGTTCAAGTCTTTCTCGAAAATTTTTAATTTCTTCGTTTTCAATAAGATCAGGAATTAAAAATTACTAAAAGCGTTAAATTTAAAGCACGCTATCTGCTTCCTTTTTAACACCAGGAATAAGGTATGTGCTAGCTATATTAAAATTTGTTGGAAAAAAGTGATGAAGATGAGCTTCCATTAAGCGAAATTCGTGCCAACATTTTAGATCAGGAAGAGATTCAAAATATGTTTCAGGGAGTTTTCATGGGTTCATAATGATTTGTCACAATAGGTTGAAGTATACCGTGTTTAAGTGGTGGCAATGGAAGATGTTACTAACGAGGAAAATAATACAAGGATCCTGACGTTAAAAAAGCATAAAACACACCTAAAATTAAAATAAAGGATGGAATTAAAAGTTTTTGAGTTTGAAAATTCATGAAAATTTAAGTATCTTTGGTAGGACGGATATATTCGAAAATTGCAACCTTCTCGATAATTGCACAGGGAGCTGGTTTAAATAAGTTGCAATTATCGGGAGCGTAGTGTATATGCTTACGAGAGATATATTTTTTATTTAAACTGATCATCGATTGCAAATTGAAGCTTTTGTATAGACGAATTTCATATAATAAAATATTACTTTGCAACCATGTGGCTGGAAAATTGAATACATCAGTACCTGTTTATTGCCCATTATAAAATTTAATAAATTACAATCGTCTAGCGAAAAAAAAATTAAACGCAATTCCTAAGCAATGATCGATGTTTTCTTTTTACGTCACAAAAACAAATAATCAATCCCACAAATTGTTCTTTTCTATCAACAATTATCCACAGCTGTCGGCCCGAACGAACCATTGATAAAGAATAACATTGTTTGTCTGCCGTTTCCTTACATATATGTATGACTAATACCGGAATTTTATATTTACTATTTGACTCTTTCATAATCAATTTAAACTGAATTTGGTGACATGCACTTATCAATTACGTCAGAAAGAGCGTTCATGAAATCTTTTTTTGTGATAAGGTCGAATTAAAAGACAAATTTATCACCTTCTGTTCGAATAATTACTTTCAAAGACATTTTAACCTTTATATCTGCAAGAAATGATACGGAAACTTTTATTAAAGTCTGACTAGTAACAAGGAATTTTTTGACTTTGTAACTTTTGTATGTAATTAAATAGAGCAAAAGAAGTATGTTCTAGGAATTGAATTTCTCACAAAACCTAATTTGTTGCGAGAAGAGAAATCATTGAATAAATTACGTCTAATGGGACTCAAACTAAAAATACAATTTCATCGTATTGCTTAACTCTAATTGAGTTGAACCTATTCTAGGAAGATTCAGCGTGGCGATCGTCCTTTTGTTTGTGAAAAACAGAGTTCGGTTTTTGTGGATTTATAACTAACCCGCAATCCATTTCCCAGTCAATAATCAGTCGAATCGCGTTTTGTAATAGTTCACAAAGAACCGTTGCCCGTTGCGAGGAATACGATATCATAGTAGGGGTGACAATATGCGATCCACTATGGAGTGTCTCTGAATACTCTTCCTTCCCTGCTTTGGTCTTCAAGCTCTGCGAAAGTTTTTCCTAATAAAACACCCCAAAATAAAACGAAAATGATAAATAAAATTGTTAGATATCTTGCTTAGTTTTCGAGATATCGATACTTGAATTTTTTCGTTCCAAATACACTTATAACATAGATTGCGCTTAATACTACGTCGATACTACTTTTAATTGTTTATTTATTTATATTTCTCAAAAATGTCCAAAGGAAAACTTTAATTTCATCACTTTTAATCGTAGATAACAAAAGATATTCAGTTTTTCAATAGTAGAAACAATAACACATTAAATTAACTCATTCAGAATTAAAAATCGATAGATCGAAAACTAAGCGAGTTATCGAAAAATTTTATTCGTAATTTTAGTCTTATTTTGGGGTCCTTTATCGAAATTCATCATCAAATGGCGGCGCCACGGAAATCGTAGACGTGCACGTTATGGGTTGGTTCACTCTATGCTCAATCATTGTGCCGATGATCTTGTTCAGAAGGAAACCATTAAAGCCTCCGTCCGCTCAGCCAACCAGCGCAGATTGCTTGTATAGAAAGTATTTTCTATAGAGAACACTAGGTCATGGACTATTTTCTCTACTGTTCTTTGTATAAGCGCGCTGGTGTGCAGACATGTCATCTCAATTCCCAATCACAAAATACGTTCCAACATTTTAAGTAGGAAGGAGGTCGGGCTGATAGGTCTATAGTTCTTGGCTGTATAGCATAAAGACCACCTTCACCTTTTGCCAGGCTTCGGGGTGTAGCCGAGCCTAGGCCAGGCTTTGAATATAGAGTATTTGCAGGATTTAGAAGTAAGCGAATTTAATTGTCTCTTGTGAAATCTAATTAGTGTAAGCAAAAATGTTTTAAATTTGAAAATTTTTAATGATCAGATTTAGCAACGGCAGTAACGTTCGTTTGACTTAAAGTCCTGCATTTGTAAGTTGTCAGCGATGTATTTTTAGCAAATGGTGTCTAAAGAAATATGTAAATATACCAAAAAATCGGCACTGTAGATTACTTCAATTTTACTTTTGTTTTAAAATTATTAAATTTAATCGCGAGAGTGGCATCTCTTTTGTTAAAATTATATGTCTACATTGCGTTCAGCGGTGGAAATTAGTAAAAAAGGGCCAATATTTCAGTTAATCAGTCACAAAATATGTGTCTATATGAATAATAGGTAAGTACAATTACATTAGTCGTCGATGGAATAAATGATAACGTGTCGATCCTCCATCTCGAAGTCCTAGATTCGAAACGCACAGTGGGACGAAACCATACCAAGCTATTCAAATTATTCTACAGGTTTTAGTATTTTAGCAACTGGAAAGAGCCGGATTTTCGATTTTCATCTAGAATAAATAATAATAATAAAAATTCAAGATGAAAATCAAAAATCCGGCTCGCGGGATTGTTAGAGAATTTAAAAAAGAATATTGAAAAAAAATCATTCCGATTGATGAATATTAAAACCTGTAAACTAATTTGAAGGACATAGTAGGGGTCCCACATCTGTTGTTTTCTGCTGACAACAGATTACGATAAAAAGGCCATTGGGGTTGCTGACTACTACAAAATGCTAACAAACAGTATAATACAATATAAAACCAAAGAATAAGGAGAGAATTCACAAAATATAAAAAGTAACTTCAACAAAGCTGATTCCTCACATGATTACGCGATAGATGAAAATCAATGCGATCAAAAGAGGAATTAAAAATCGCGACATCCATATGATCGGCTCATTTAGCCCATAATAAGTGCGATGAAAAGGTACCTGAAAGGAGTCGTGATTCCTCAGGGAGCGAGCCGGTATCGATTTTCCAAAACATGCCATGCAGTCGAAAGCAAAAATGATCCTGGAGTAAAAGCGTCTCTTTTCAAGTGTATCCAAGAGCAGCAATCCAAGTCTATCAACATAAGGTGGTAATATAAAAGAGTTATTCCAAGGAAGGCCTCGAAAAGCGAACCTAACGAACCTCCGTTGAACAGCTTCAATGCGATTGATATGTGAGGCCTGACAAAAGTGTAATATAGAAGTTTTGTAATGTAGGGGTAATCAAATTTTTTTGACGATTCTTCACGAAACCCATAGTCTTAATAGCCTTGGTAACTGTGGCATCAAAATGATCCTCGAAAGAAAATTGGGAATTAAGCCAGACACCTAGGTCCTTAGTTTTTGTAACTCTTGTTAAAGGTCAACGGTTAGAGGTTAGTTAAATTGAAAGGGAGATCTTTTTCGTGAGAAAGACATAGATGTACACTTGCCGATATTAAGGGGAAGGTCAATAATGGAACATCAATACTGAAAGGCGCCTAAGTCAGAATTTAAAAGAAGGCAATCGGCATTGTCTGACAGTGCGAAATATCTTAGCGACATTGGAATAACAAAGAATATTTGAGTCAAGACAGTTATGATGTAAATTATAAATAACAATGGCCCGAGGTGGAAGTCATACCGGAAGTGTCGAAAATAACATCAGACAGAGCTCCACGAAAAGAAACCCGCTGAGTGCATTCAGATAAGTACGAATGAATCCAATTTAGAAAAACCCGCAGAAATCCGAGAAGGGAGAGTTTGAGAACAAGAATTCTATGGTATGCGAAAGCTTTGCTGAAGTCCGTAAAAATACAGTCCACTTGCTTACAACCATCAATTGCAGAGATACAAAAATTTCAAAATTCCAAATGAAGCCATGTTGAAACGGCTGCAAGAACGGCTTGCAGTGGAAGTAAAAAATATCGTAAATAAGTGCCTCAAAAATCTTGGATATATAGCAAAGATTAACAATTGGTCTATAGTTCGAAATTTCGCATTTATCACCTTTTTTTTTGAAGAGGAATAATTAATGAGGTTTTCCAAGCTTTCGGAAAAACACCGCAACGAGTTGAGAGATTAAATAAATAACACAAAATAGGAGCAACAACGGAACGACATCTTTTCACGAGTGAGGCGGGGTTACCGTCAGGACCAATTAAAAAACTATAAGCCAGGATAGAAATTTTCTTTAATATCGTAGCTTCATCAAGTAAAAGGTCTTTGGATTCGAGAGATTGTAGGTCCACTTACAGTCATCTCGAATTGTGTGAAGTTCCTCTCCCGCCCCAAGCCCCACAAAGGATTACGGGAACAAGATCGAGAGATAATTATATTATTATTAAATTGAGTTACAGATAATTTTCTGTTTTATCCCTAAGTTATCCTTTTATCTGCCTCCAATCATAAATTAACTTAAATTTAAATATACTAGTAGTTTACATACTATTTTGTCTTTATAGTATATACAGTCCTTAATTTACGAATATCACGAATTACGATAAGTTTTATATTAGATGAAAATACGCTGAATTTTCGTTTACAAAACTCGAACAATATCTTAGTAAATTTGATTAAGTTATCCGATTAACAAGTGTCATGTGTGGACATAAAGCCCGTATATATGTAGGTAACAATTAGGTGAGACTTGGGCATTGTTTATAAAAATGATAGCGGACTCTTACCTTACTAAGCTTTCCAAGCGCGGAAATCAAGTCGGCCCATTCACTGGAGTACTCGAAGTTCCTTAGAGCCTTGTCAATGTTAGACATATAGTTTCGGTACTTGGGCTCATTTAGCAGCTTTTTTTCCTCGACAAGGACATCAGCGGACTCCATTCCGGCGATTTATCCCTACAAGAAATTAAATATTGATATATTAATATATAAGCACACATTTTCATACAAATAGGAGAAACATTAATTATATTTAAAATAATAATAAATTTCCGCATGACAACATCATTTGAAAACAAATTTCTCAATATACGAGTATACGTTCATAGTTGCTATTTCAAGTAATATTCAAAATTTGTCGTAATTTTTTTACTTTGAAGGGATCTCAGCAAGTTAATTTTACATGCATCTACTTAAAGAATTCAAAAAAAATGAATGCAATTTCATATAAAGTCAAACCATAGAAAGTTGAGTAGTAATTAGTGCGTTTTTTTCGATGTTAACATTGTAACCGAAATAACCTAACAGAGGCATCGTTTGACTTTGAAAGAAAAGTTCAAACAAAGTTAAATCTCTAGTTGCTACACAGTTATCGCGGTGTTCTTTTATCCAAAAAAAAGTGTGCATGAGTACAAAGTCAAAGTAACCGAGAGACAAAGACGTAGTTCTGTGTCAAAACTTAACCATAGAATACAGCCCAAACAAAGAAAGTCATGACAGTTGGCGAGCCTGGTGCAAAAAGAGGATATGTAACATAATATGAAAAAATTAGATTTCTGGAGAATTACATTTTAAAATATGCTTTTTTCGTCTGGTGGAAGCTGTGCGAAAAGACGTTGTGACATATCCCATTCTTGCAGCATTAATCACTTTTAGGCCATGTTTAGCATATCCATTCAAATTTTGTTGTCTAATGTGGAGATTACTTTAAAATCTACACACAATGGAAACTCTAAATAAAAAATAAAAAAGAAAACTTTTTTGACCTCTCCTGAAAAATTTAGATATTGTTACTTATGCCCTTCTTGCATCAAGGTCTTCAATTACCGAGTTAATACAGTATTATAATTTAAACTGAAACATGTCGAGCTAGTTAGAGGTAATTACTGAATTTGCTTCCTACTTATAGCATAAATCAGCACATCAGGCCTCCTTCAACTTATCCACGGACATTTACCACTGACTGCAAATTATTAATGTTGATTGCAAGCAAAATTTAGTGAAGAAAGGGTGATTTAATTGTAAAAGAACTGGAAACTATATCAAATTTACTAGATGGATGAAATTAAACAAGGAATACAGCTATTGTTCGTCTTCGCGTTAAAGTATGGAAAGTTGCCTCATGATCTACGTCAGATGTTGTGATTTGTGGCAGATGTACAACCATACAACTTGCGGAATGGGAATTATAATTTGAGATTAGGAAACTATAGTTCGTCACGTACTCAGAATACAATAAAATATACAAAACGTTTGTGAGATCTGCTAGGAGAAGTAAATATAACTATTTATAGAAAATCATGTATTGAATTTAATTGGAGCTTAACTTGATAATATATTTAAAATAAATATTTTTATTGCTAAATAAAGTCATTCGTTTATTCACAGCGCGTGTTCAAAAATGGAGGAACCGATATATGTAAGTGAGAACTGAAAAAAATGAATGGGAGGTGGGGGTGGAGCCTATCTCCGCCTTCCCATCCAGCTGGTTTGAAATTTTTTTACGATAAAAAAAAAACATTCTTACATTTTAAGGGGGCAGTACACTTTTTTCAAGATTTTTTTTATAGTAATATTTATTTTAATATTCTATTTTTTTATATATAAAAGTCAACATTTCAAACAATATATATAAAAAAAAATTTAAGTCACGTGTGGCCGTTATATGGATGCCTGAAATTAACCATCTAAAAAAATCTCAGGTCTGGAACGTCTGAAACAAAAAATTCAAAATGGATATTAAAATATAAGCCAGCCGCGTCTGAACTACAAACAAGTATTGTGGGTGAAAAAAAACAAAATGGCGGACTTTTGAATTTTTTCACCCCTTTCTCTTAGTGAAATAAGGGTTAAAAAGAGTTTAAATATCAACGGATGATTGTAGTTCATACCATAGCTACACATGTGCGGAATAAGCCCTCAAAATTCCGGCGCGATCGGAGCAATAGTTTTTTCAAAAAATTTCCAACCAAGAAAAACGCGTTTAAAGTTTTTTTTTAATATGCATGAAACTATGAAAAAAAAGTACCTTATGCTTAATCAGCGATACCTGGTCCATACATTCCTGCTCCTCATAAAGCTCAGATTGTGTCGATCTAGCCTTTCCGAGCTCTGGCCGCCGTTCTTTTGAAGCCTCTATGCTGCGACGATCGCCTTGCGTAATACGGACATCATCGCGTTGTGGCGCGTGATTAACGGCATCGTTTCCAATAATCACTCCCAGAACTTCCATTATTTTTAATACTGGCTGAAAACTTTCATTATACATGTACGCTGCACAATACGCCACAATTTCGACGATTATTTTGCCTGCAAATATATGCTTTGGAGCAATATGCCATACGCATGAATTAAAACTTTCGTTCGTATTTTGTGTATTTGCTCCAAAGCATCTTTCCAATAAATCGTCAGATGTGAGATCAGTTTAGATGTTTTTTAAAAGAGGCTGAATCTCTTCATCCAAAGCAGGATTATGTTTAAACTCTTCTAATTTATTCGTAGCTTCAGCAACACGATAAGTGCACCAAGAGTCGGCGCAAGCTGGACAGCGCTCATGCTGAGGTATATCATCAGTGGAAATCATCAACAGAATTTGGATTATCTTTGCTAATCCACTCTTCACATGCTTTACAGACCCTCGATTTCACTATAACATCGAGCACTTTTCTTGAATACTTTCCTATTAAAGAGGCTATGCCAATGAGCGAAGTGAAGCCTCTTCGAGCCCATGAACCATCGCCAGAAACTGTGAGACGATCCCTTGTATTACCAGCGGTTTCATTACTGTCTTGCTCTTTCATAACGGCTTTTTTGAATACTAATTGAGCAACTGATATCACAGCTATTCGAATATGTTCGAGTTTTTGATAATAAGCATTTTTTGTAAGACCCTTACCAATATCCCAAACAATTTTTTATACCTTCGAAGCCAATGCCATTCAAACACATCGCAAAAACAAAACGCCGGTTAATTTCATACGATGTATTAATTTGTGGGCTGCTTGGTATAAAAGTGTCCGATTCACAATTACACGACACTACTAACTGAAAAATCAATCCTTTTTCAGCACGTTTAGAAAATTTTATATCAAAATGAGAAATAAAAAAACAAAGCGAAGTTTATGTTTCACCCTGTTGACTTCTAGCGTCGAGGACTGCTTTATAAATGGCATAGAGCTCCGCCTCAAAATTCTTTTAATGTTCTTCGGATCAACGTTCTGATTTAGACCCATCAGTGTAAATCACATATTCGGCTATAATGTTTTCTAGATGGCATTCTATAATGTATAATCAACTATTTTTAGTATTTGTTGTTTAAGTGCAGAATATGAGTACACAAATTACAGCTTTTTACGTAAAACCGTTTTTGTGATAGATATGTCTAAAAGCCAATCGCTTCCCAAAGTGCAATAGAAGTCGAAAAAATATATATTTGTGCTCTGCTAACTCGTTCCAATGAACCCTAAAGCCTAGGTAAAATTAATGTTGTCACCCTGTAAGTTCAATTTCCCCCTTAAAATGAATTCTTATAATTTTAAATCCGAATTTTGTTTTTGGGTCAAGGATCTGTGTGAATATTCAATCGAATCTCAATTTGAGTAGATGTTGAAACCTCTGATTGATGGACAGATGGACAGTTAGCGTTGCTACAACAACAGGGTTCCCGTCGGGACCTTCGAGTACAGAACTCTAATAAAACAGATCCAAAGAAAAACAACAACAGGATTCACTTTTGGACCTCTGGATACGGAACCCTAAAAAAGCGGATCCACAGAAAACATTCTAAGGATTTCTTTCCAAAATTTTAAGTTGGCTTCAATGAACTGATTTTTTACAAATAAACTAAAGGATGCAAACCTATAATTTTTTAAATTTGCTGATGAATTGGTGGTCGCATTTTATTTTAGCTACCTTGTGTCAATGTTCCTATATTCGACTACATTGTTAAAATTAAATAAAACTAAATTTAGTTGCTGTAGAACTGGACCAGGTGGAGAGTCTGTGTAATAGACGTCCTATGTCGCAGAAGGGGTTAAAGGAACCCCAGATCATTACAGCCCTGCAACGAGCCGGCATGCACTCAATCCACAAAATTTACGATAGTCTACTTGAGAGAAATTTAATTGTATTTATTTTTGACTTGTTTGAACCGAATGATATAATTCGAATTATTTTAACTGCGCGACACGAAAGATTCTTAAAAAAATGTTAACAGAGAATATTTTGAAACCCACCGTCGCTGTTGCAAAAGATGGTAATGAAACTGTTGCACTGACAGTTGGTGTACACACATTTAGTCGACGTCTTATGCATCTACTACGCATGCGTCCAGCTAAGAAATCACTGATCAGTAAAACGAAAAGACAGAAGCGCTTACACATTGCAAAACACCACTTAAGTTGAACAAGTGAATACTGGACGAGATTTCTATGGAGCAATGAGAGTAACTTTTATCATTTTTCAATAGACAGTATGAAATACGTTCTTGCCCCGCCTAGAAAACGATTTGATCCACGTTGTCAAATTCCGACGGTGAAGTACGGTAGCGAATCAGTTATAGTAAATGGGCTAGATATCAAGATTCATAGAATGTTGTTATGATTCTAAAAACGTATGTCATTTCAGGATTATTTAGTCGTGATGGATACCTCAATGCTGCGACAAGTAGAGTCGACGCCAAAAAAGGTGATAATTTTTCGCGCATGAGGGGAAACGATAGTTCTTGTACAGAAAAAACTCTTTATTTCGATTTTACTTCTCAGTCAAACTATCATTTTAACCAACCGTAGCTCCCCATAACATCCGATAACGACGAGAGCGGCAATGGTATTAAATGATATTTGATGATGCTTTCTTTCAAATAAAAGAAAGGAAGGCAAAATAGCTAAAACAATACAGAAAATGTAGCTTTTTCCATCATTTTATGATATTTTGCGCCTATATTTTAACAGTAAATACTCTCTTCTCAAGTTTCAGATTCGCCGCAGTAGAAATAGACCGCGCAAGCTAAATCAAAATTTAAAAATATCATCTGATGAAGTCAGACATCAGTGCAAGCAGTTAAAAAAACTGGAAGTTTTATCTACAGAATGGAAGGAATTTCTCTTGTGTCCATCGTAAACTTAGTGGACTCCATGCAGGATCATTGCAGGGCTGCAATAAATAACCGCGAGTATCCAACTACATATTAGTTTTATTTCATTTTAACGATGTTTCTGAAAGACTACCATTTTCTGATATGTTGCATTTCTTTTTATCGCTCAAAAATTCGTAGTATTTTGGATTATTGCTTACAATTTGTCGTACTTAACTCACAGACAAAACATACATAGAACTACCATTGGTAAACTAAAAGTAGGACCTATTGATAACCGTAAGAGAAAAGAAATAACTGTACTTATATTAGAAGTTATAACTTCTTCAAATGCGTAAATGTTACTTTTTCATCTCAATTGCTATCGGTTACTTTATGTCTTTTTATAATTAAAAGTTTTAAATTAAACTATGTTAGTTTTTATATTTGAGAACAAAGATTTTTATTGCGTTTCCTAATCGGTTAGATTGATATCTCTAATTTAGGCACTCGTTTCAGCATATTGAAACTAACCCACAGTATGAAATAAAGTTATACTTACCACCGTCTGGTGTTCGTTTATTTATTAGAGATCAGCCTATCGGAGGAATAACTATAAATCTGATTACATTTCAGAAATACCGTGTTCTCCTACTTCGGTCATACAAAATTTCACACTGCCAAGTCAGTCTAATTATTGCCCAATCCAACAGATCCGATAACAACTTTGGTGGTTGGAAATAAACACCAATATGTTAAATTAAATCACAACTTCGTCCTACACACCAAGAAGAAAACATAAAGAGATCACTACGAGCGCCGAAAACTTTAAAAATTATTTTCATTATATGCCTAGAATCATATCTTATACAATGTGTAAATATGATGTTGCAAAGAATCGGTCTTGATTATGAAGTAAATTTGTTTCAGCACTCATAGAACACTGATATACCCTATACCAGAAAAAAACACACATCGAGTCTGGATGAAATCAAAATCATCGAAGAGACAAAACAGCAATACGTACACAAATACTACAAGGTAAGATACTTACAATTCGTTGTCTCCAGTTATTTGCCCCAGATATACATTTCAGTTGAGTTTCCTAGCGTAGGAAGTACCCTAAACAAAATAATGTTCCACCATGTAATGGAAATAATCGCACAACAAATTATTGCAGCTCTTTATCTATTAATACACAGAAATGTCTACCCTATTTGCAAGCAATTTTCACATTCACATCAGAACTAAACAAATCTCCTCAGAGTAATCTTATAATTCGGTTTTTTCTCTTGCTGTGTAATGACCACCTAATTGATTTTCTTTTCTTTAACACTGAATAAAATTGTTCGACCACTGCAGTCAGCTGACATTTTCTGGCCGTCGCAATCCTCACTTTGCGAATTGTCAAACTCGCAAAAATCTCCTGTTTCAAAGGTCACTTGTAGAAAGGAGCTCTAGGCAAGAAAACTTTGTTAATCGATTAGGATTCTACGTTACTTCTAACTGCACATAACTTTGAAATATTTAACTATTGATTTGAATTTTAATTGCAAAAAACTTAAGTATTAATGGTAAACAAAACTTTCTCACTTTTGTCACTCACGTCTACGACATAGCACGGAATTAAATGGAATGTGGAATAGAAATAGAACCAAAGGGAAAAGTGGCACAGTACAAACGCATTGCATCGCACGCAGCAATCTTTTATCAAAATTTAGTCAAACATTACAAATGTTTGATTTACATTTTATACTTATAAATGAATTAGAGGTTCAAAAATAACTTAAATTTACTCTCGGTTGGTAGACTAAAAACTTATCTTTGAAGTTTTGGTAAATACTTAAATGTTTAGTCATTTAGGCATTGATAAGGTCTGTTCGCGGAGGCCACTCCGAGTGGCGCAGATCTCGGCGCGACTCTACTCCGATTCAAAAAGAGCAGAGTATAAAATAGCAGCGCACAGCTCTACTCTAATCCGAGTAGCAAAACCAGATTGGATGCAATACTCCACTCTTAACAGCTGACTGTCACTTTGTTTTGAATATAATTACCATTCAAACATTTTTAGACAACTACTCCTTTTGCAGTATTTGGCGAGCATGTCACATAAATATCTTCCCACAAGAATTTACCATTGTTACTTTCTGCATTTTGCAGCACAATACTTTAATTTTTAACTTGATTAACAAAAAGTAACTTTCAAATCACTCGATCTTAAACGTCAAAAAGCTGCACCTTATTTAAAGCAGGAGCAGAAAAGTTCGCTCTAAAGTAATCTAGATTGCTACTCTTTTCTCAAAGAACAAAAAAGGAGTGGAAAAGAGTATGACTCTTTTCTCAAAGAACACAAAAAGCGCAAGAAGATTGCCACTCTTTTCTCAAATAACACAACTAGAGTAAGAAATTGCTCTAAATGACTCTTTTTGACTCGGAGTGGCGTCAACGAACAGACCTAATTATAGTTTCTATATAGGTTCGAATTTCCCGTCAAGTTTGTTTTCTTCTGATAAAAGATTGCAGAGTTCGAAATCCGAATTAAATTCTGTAGGTCCACTTGCAGCCTGTCATCGAATCGGGTGATTTCCTCATATCCTGAAGGGATTATTCTGGTTTAGACGCTTGAAAAAAGGCTATTTTTCTGACAACTATGACTTATTATAGATATTGATATAGGGTTTCTTCATCTCAATAAATAAGCTTTTGAAGAACATAAAAAATATCTGTATTTATAATTTTTTACACTTTTTATATACATAAACTACGGGTGAACGGAAGTCCTCAAAAAGTTGGTATTTCGCTGGCGACCTTGATAATGGTTCATCTAAAACACAAAGTAGAAGTAGCAACGTAAAGATCGCAAAATAATATAGTTTGACTGCTCCGATCACTCTAAAAATTTTAACACAATACTTTTAGATATATAATCGATTTTTTTAAAGTTATAAACCAGCATGAATCCTTAAGGTACTATAAGCGAGTTAAAAATATTTTCGATTTTTTTTGTTTCATAAAAATGTGTTCTATAAATGTGTCGAGAATATGTATTTAAAATTTCAGGCCAAAATTTAAAATAGAAAAGAAGTTATTTTTGTATAGTCTCATGTTTTGACGACGCCGCGTTAATTATTTGTAACTTTAAACGCTTTTTTATCGAAATGATAAATGTTTATACAAGGTTTTTTGTATAAATAAAAACACAATGATTTGATTGTAATTCTATCATTTATTAAATGCACGGTAAAATTCTGTCTAAACAGCTCGGATAGCTAACAACTAACAGGATAGACTTCACAAGAAAAGAAACCAAACTGAAATTTGTCACTCTAATAGCAACAAAGAACTGTACTTTTTATGTGCAATACAACGATGCCGAGTTGTGAACAACGAAAGTGATACAGATAGCAATAATAACAACAAAGAAATTAACAGTGATGTTATCTGTGAGAGAGCAACTAGAGCAATGAACTTAAACTATTTTAACTTGAATTTTTACTATACATATAGCTTTATACTGCTTATGGTCATTGACATGCCGCCAGCCTTGAAGGAATTGCAGGATGACTTCAATCTTCATGGGGAAGCGGAGCCAATTTATGTATCGGTCGCCTGATGATACCTTGCTTTGTTCTGACGTCAGCAACCCTTACACGGCCGTTAGCGATGTTAAAAATGCTGTTGAATTGCTGTGATCCGACGCCATCGGTTCATATGGGAAATCTTTAAGTCCGGTTCCAGGATAGGGAGAAGTGGTCCCACTACTAGAAAATGACCAGGAGTTAAAGCCTCTTCATCATTTGGATCAGAGGAGAGCGGTGATATTGGCCTCGAATTCAATATGGCTTCAATTTGCGTAATAATTGTCGACAACTCCTCGTAAGTTAGAACCTAATTTCTCAACGAGCGATATAGATGATTCTTTGCGCATTTGACGGCGGCTTCCCACAAACCTCCGAAGTGAGGACTCCTGGGTGGGATATGACAAAATTCAATACCTTCGGTGGTGCACCATTGCAATAGTTTCGTATATTGTGAAATAAATTTCTCTCAAAGTTCAGCTTACTCCCTTCTTGCACCCACGAAATTTGTGGCGTTGTCGCAATAGAGCTTTGTACAATAGCCTCGTCGTGAAACGAATCGTTTAAGAGATGCGATGAAAGCCGCAGATGTTAGGTCCGATACAACATCTAGATGTTTCGCCTTTGTGGCAAAACATACAAACACAGCAATGTACACTTTATAAGGACTCCTTCCTCTGATGCGCTGTGTGATCCGAAGGGGACCACAAAAATCAACACCGCTAATAGAGAAGGGCCTTCTATCCTGTGGCAAATCTCCCATGATTTGTGTAAGAAGTTTAGAAATGGTATTAACACTTATAAAATGAAAACAGAAGGCAGTGTGGAAGACTAAAAATAAAAATATAAAAAAATATATGAATTACATTTTTTTTACCTTTAGAGGGAAAAACAGTGTTTATATCTGGACAGAACTCTCTGTACCAGTCCTTACGTCCGATGTTGCAAATTTAGTATGGGTATGTGCATAAACGCAGGTTGCACTGCAGCTACTTAATTCATCAACTCATTCGGTTCAGCTGAATTGGATCTATTTTTGTAAACTGTACTCGAACACAGTATTTATTCCGAAATAATAAGATCGATGAACAGTAAATATATAGCCTATGTTAAAGGGAAAAAAAGTCTACCGATTTGGGAGAGATTTCATTTGGTTTGCATAAAAATAAAAAACATGTAAATAAAAAAATTAATTTAATACTATAATATATCACTCGCTTCCGAGTCTTTATTTGTATTGTTCATAGAATGATTGTTTAAATTTAACCGGGATTTTTCATAGTCAACAAAATCATCGAATAAACTTGGCCATGCTTCTGTGTCATCATATTGTGTTATATCACAAGTTTCGGCAAAATTTAAAAACATATTCCACGTATCTTTTGGTATACCTCGAATATTTGGGTCTTGTTCTAAAAAGTCTAACCAACGATCTAAAATTTCTGGCTTATATACGGTGAAAACCAGACGCCATAAAATAATTGCCATGTCAAGTGATAAGATCCGATGATCCGGTTCTAAACCAAATCTGCAAGAAAATTGGATTGAGTTTAGTAGAAAAAATTACACAAATATAAATTTAGTATATGAATTTTCAAGTCATAGCAATATAAAGCAAGAACTTATTTTCACTACACTGTTTGGAATTCGAATTTTTTGAAAACGAGTTAGAGGGATGAGTGCAACAAGGGGTCAGAAAGGTGTTGTCCATGGGTCAATTAATGTTTTTTTGGGTAGATTATACCCCGCTCTAAAAGGTATTCTCATAAATGAAGGGTCCATTTCAATGTCAGATTTGAAGATTATAAGTATTTAAAAAATTTGTGATTGAGTGATTGGAAACCAATTTTCTTCCAATTTGATCAATCATGCAGTTTTAACAGAATTTCAGAAAATCGTAAAAGTTAATGTCCGTTGACGATATTAGCCTCAAAATTTTCGTGCTTATGTAGAGAATGAGAAAATGTCATTTTCTGCCAAAAGCGACGAGGTGAGATTTACCTGCAAAGCACGAGTCCCTTAGCGCTCGGCATAACTTGACTATTAATGGACATTTTCACAATAAGTAATTGAGACTCTCAATTCATCTTTTCATGAAATGAGGGACTCCACGAAGACAGTGGTACAATTGTCTGCCAAGTGCTTAGCAAATTTTTGTTTTATATTTTCAAAAAATTGCAAAAATGAAATCGTGCATCTTGGAGACACGATACTATTTTTCTACCATTAAAGGTCCATAGTTTTGTTTTTAACTTTTTTAAATTCTGTCAGAACTTTCTGGTCGTCCAAACGTAATCATTTCTAAGAGAAAATCAAAACAACACTTGTTAACAATTCGAGCAGAAAAATAATTATGAACATTTCTTTACACTTCTTTTTCACAATACGTCATTAATGACGATCAAGAAAATCAAAGATGACTGACAGTATGCATCCTTGTCTCACTCTGTTCAGGACTGGAAGGGCTCCGACAGTTTTCCCTTGTGTAGGACGTTACATTTCTGGCTGGATGGGACTCCTTTATGATGGTGATAATTTTTTTTTTGAATGCCTCTCTTACGTAAAGCCGCCCATATATACCCGCGATCAACGCTGTCAAACGCCTTCTTGAAATCGACGAACAATAGATGTAAAGAGGACCGCCATTCGACGGATTGCTCGATGATAATTTGGAGGGCGTTGATGTGATCGCTACAAGAGAAACCCTCACGAAAGCCTGCCTGTTCATCATATAGATTGCGCTCGACAATTTGCTTGATTCGCATTAATATGATTTTTGCCATCAGACAGATACCACGCCAATTGCTACAATTCCTCAGGTCGCCTTTTTTGGGAATCTTCACAATCACGCTTGTTTTTCATTCAGTGGGATAGTCCCAGTTTCACAACATTCTTGGATTACGGGAAGAAGAATATTAGCTGGTACAAGATGGTGATCGCTGCCTATATCAGCGCTCCGCTTAGACCTTACATCGAGAAGACACTTTCTCCAGTTTTTTGAATAACCATTTCTGCCACAGTAATCGCGTTTTTGAAATATTTATAATTATCAAATCTGACACCTTACATCACCCCACGATTGATATGGACCCTTCATTTATAAGAATAATTAATTAATTAATTTGCGCATGGACAACACCTGATCACTGAATTTTGATTTTTTCATCTAAATTTTGAAAATCATATCTTAACGTTATAATAACAAGTTCTCACCTAAAAGTAAACCGATATAATTGTTTAAACATTTCACCATCCGCTTTTAATTTTTCAATTGTTTGTTCCAGTCTTAAACGTATTGTTTCTATTGTATCGGCAGTCATTGCCTGCAAGCCTTGAATGAATTCAGATTTTGTAAAGCGGCACATTTGTGATGCATCTAACCGCCATGCTAATACCAATATTGCAAAATCATCGGGCTGATATCCCAAATCTTTACACAAACGTTCGATTCCCTCCGAAAGTATAGCGTCCTCGTTTGGATCTTTGTACTCTTCAAAAAGTAGATTTAATGTGTTATCAGATACTTGGAGGGGTTCTTTAACTGCAAAACAAAAAGGTTTTATTTTATATCAAAAATTTGTACATAATCTTATCTGACTTACCTGTTGTTATAATATCACCCATGTTATTAGCATTACCGTTAAGCAAAACTATAGATTTCTTAAAACTACTCCTTTTTGTATCACCAAGTACCTTTAAATTTGTTAAATGTACGGGACTAGGTGAAAGTAATTCATCAGTTTCTGAAATCAAATCAAGGAATTTAAATTTGATTAATATACAAAAAGCCATAATTTTTTAGAGTGGTAAAGCAATCTTCTTTAATAATAAGTAAGACAGGAGAGAGGAGAGATAGAGATGTATGTAATTGTGTTTGAAATGCAAGATATATTCTTTTAGAGTCGACGCTAAAAAAATCATATTTTAGATTTAGCTTGCGCAGTAAGACAACAACACCCTAATGCGGTGAATCGGAAAATCGGAAGAGAATATGCACTGCTAAAATATAGTCACAGTATTACTTCATAAAATTGTGGAAAAATACATTTTCTGTTTTGTCTTGGCTTTTTGCCTTCCAAAGGGTTTGCAACACTTTAGAAGAAGTAATATTAACACAAAACCACTAATTTACCTTACTAGGTTATTGCGGTTTCGCCTCACTCCCGTAGGCATCTTCAGACCGACTGAGTAAACTACATCTCTGAGCCATCACATACATGGTTGAAGGAGCGATGAATTTAACACATGGTGATCATTTAATGTCTGCAGGGTCTCAAGTACATTTTATACCCCTTATTGATGCCATCTAAGAGACTTTCCAGTTTTCTTTATTTTGAATCTGATTTCTTTCAATAATATGCTTTAAGAAGCTTGATGTGGGTCTGCAGTGGTGTTCTTTTATACGGGTGGCAAAGGATCTTCCTGTTTGCCTGCTGGACATTTGTCACATGTGTTTTATTCAGTACGTTTCTATCCGTACTTCTAGGTCGGGTTCTTCTGCTTTGTTTCGTCCCTGGCTCGACGGTGCCTCGAGACATCTCAGGCTGGCCTGGAGGAAGTTCTGTGCTTGGGGGAGTGACGACGACTATCTGTCTTATTCTGAGTTTTGTCTCTCATTTGCAGGTTTCCTATGCTGAGTTCTTGGCCAACATGAGGTCCAAGTTGTTGACTAATCCTAAGCAATTCTGTAGGTTCTAAGCGTAACAGTGATGCTTATCCTTCCTCTCTTTTTTACTGTGATAGTGAAAGCGATGATCCCTTTTCTATCGCCAATCTGTGATATTTGTTCTATTGATTTTACTCTCCTGACTAGGCTTCCGCCCACTTCGCTCGTGCCTGCTGATCTTGTGTTTGACGAGGCATCTGCTGTGGAGCATCTACATATAAGGTCTGTCGGACAGATCCTCGGGGGGCCCGACGGCATTCCTGCGTCCTTCTTCAAAAATTGTCAGTCGTCTCTGGCCGCCGTCCTTTGTCATATGTTCAACTTGTCTATGTGTTCTGGCCGTTTCCGTGTTCTTTGGAAGAGCTCTCTAATTATCCCTCTTCATAAAAAGGACAGCAAGTCCGACATCTGCAATTACCGTCATATTGCTAGCTTGTTTCATGTAGCAAAGATTTTCAATGCTTTCGTCTGTGATGTGCTTCGTTTCCACTGGATTCCTTAAAGATAAATCAACCACCACCAACCTCCTTGAATTCCTGAATTACTCTTTGCCAGTTATCGAATCGGGTAAGCAGGTGGATTTTATTTTCACGGATTTTAGCAAAGCCTTTGATAGGATAGATCATTGAATCCTAGTCCACAAGCTAACTCAGCTTGGGTTTCATACTCGTTTGTTAATTGGTTGTCGTCTTACTTGTCCGGCCGCACGCAACGTGTCATGTTTCGTGGAACTCTATCGGACCAGGTGCCTCAGGGTAATATCCTCGGTCTGCTCCTTTTCATTATATACATATATAAATGATGTCTCGCTTCTATTTTCCAACGCCAAAATTCTGTATTATGTGGACAATGCCAAGATTTTCAGCACTGTATCTCAGGACTCGAATGTGGTCTGCTCAACATTGATATCTGTGTGTTTTGTGAATGGTGCGCTTGTAATCGCCTTCCATTGAATGTTAGTAAGTGTACTGTTACAGAAATTTTACCGTAGCAGAAGTCCTCTGCTTTTCGATTACTCCGTGGATGGTACTGTCCTGAGCCGTGTTGATGAGACTAAGATTTGGGTGTGGTTCTGAACTCAGGGCTTTATTTTGAGGTACATGTGGCATAGATCGTCAATAGGGCTAACTCGATGCTGGGCTTTGTGAAAAGATGGTCTAGGGAGCTTGATGACCCCTATTTGACCAATATTCTGTATTGTACTTTTGTGAGACCAATCTTAGAATACGCCAGCCCTATCTGGTCTTCCTACTACGTTGTCCATATCGGCCACATCGAGGCAGTACAGCGAAGATTTGCACTCCGTAGTCTTCCCTGGAATAACTCTATCATGCTTCCCCCTTACCTTAGCCGTCTGAGGCTTATCTCTCTTGACTCCCTTGAGAAGAGACGCAATATTACAAAAATTCATTTCATTGTCAGCCTTTTGACGAATCTTTGAATGAATGAATAAATAATTTAATGATTTATATAAAGTTGAAAAAACCGTTACTTAAGAATAATCACATTTAGAAACGTCTTGTGAGGACTCTTTAAAATAAATTAATATTATCTGATAAACTAGGAATAATTTTAGCTTTTTTAGCGTCGTCCCTAAGATGAGTTATTGAAATAGTGCAGTAAGAGTATGGGTGAATGGTCTTGAGGAAATATTCAAGTTGTGCCAAATTATTAAGTAAAATATAATAATAGAATTATCCACTTACCTCCCGGTCGATCGCTGTAAATGTTCCGGTCGATGGGGATACCAGTGCGTGTGTCAATATCTGTTGTCTGCGTTGTAGGTGCTAAGGAGCACGTTTGGTCTGGTGATGATTTCAAGCATTTTAAACAATTACCCATAATATAAAATTTGTAATTGATTTATGGACAGACTTTTCTTCTTCTCTTCTCCTCTTCGGTATTATATCTTTATACCTAACAGCCGAGAAGCTATGAAAACAAATGCGCAGTAGCAATTGCTTAATTTATAAAATTTTATCACTTGAAAAATATATATCAAGGAGTAATGCGCTTAAGATTGTTGCTGAAATGTTGTGGATTTATTAATCCGTTCAAGAAGTAATGATGACGCATCTCTTTTTATTGCTCATTCAACTTCCTTTTACATTTTTGTTCTTTAAGGTATAAAAAAAACGTCTACCAATGTAGAGCTTATGAGAAACAGCTACGATTTAATTTCTTGGCACAACTAAATTATTACACTTGTAGTATTGCAGTTGATTGGCACTTGCGTTAACATTTTAGGGTGATATCTACCTGAAAATAAATAAATGAATTATTAGATTGTGTTGTTCTGAATTGGGTATATTGTTTTGCGACTTTAAGTCACGAAATATTATTTAATTCTTATTTCAATGTTTAATGAATTTTTAATTTCGGCAATCTTTCTGAAAGGTAAAAACTTGTCATTAATTTCAGACTTCCTTTTCATATTTCCGTCATAATATACACCTTTTGTTCTTTAGCCGTTTTTTGTCCATTAAATTTTTTTCACACGACTATCTAAAAAAATTGAATACATTTTGACGAAACCTGTTTGCATATATATGCATAAGGTCCCATCTAAAAACTATATTGGATGAAATGGAGATAAAGTAGTGGATTTCGAAAAACTTTTGCAAAAAATCAACCTTATTTCGGAATGCGACGAAGTTTATGGAAGGCCACGATTTATGTTCCAAATCATTTGGAAGGTTCAACCATGTCCCACGGACTGCCATAATCGTGAGCTCGTACATGAACTAAATCAACAAATTAGAAAATGAAATTTCTGGTAATTTCCATACAAAGGACGACACCAAAAGCAGTACTCAAGCACAATGTAGTGTTAAAGAGAAAGATATGGTTTAATCAAAACTCAATATATTATTATGCAAACATAAATAAATATAGGATGTAGTGTTTGAATATAAAGAATACTAATTTTATACATACCTTATAACACAGGTAACTTAATTAGCATGTTAAGAAGTACGAAAATATCTTGTTTAAGGAAAACTCACTTGGGCCGTATTTAATCATTTTGTTTTATTGTAAGTTGACTTTCTAAGGCATATAATAAAATGATACTTCGTGTCTGCATTGAAATGCAGGTATAATTTATTTTGCCATATTGCAATTTTTGATCAAGGTTGCAACAAAATAGTTTTCGAATAACATCACTGAATCCGCTCACTATTTCTGACCGGAATCAATTTTTGCTCATGCGTTGATTCCGATCGTAAAATGACCGGTCTAAGAAATTCATCTCCATAATTAAGTCCTGAAATTAAGAGAAAAAGTATTACCGATCATATCAGCGATTCCTCTTATTATTTGATAGGAATCACTAATCATACTCATGCATGATTTGATCGGTACCACAGATCGATCAATTTGATTGTTATCTTTGGGCGTGTATGTATCTATTTTACTAACAGGATTCTGTTTTTAACACATTACATACCACAATATTGTAGCGTGCAATTATACAGTAAAAATTTTCACTAGTAGTCCAAAATATTTATAAACCTAATTTTTTATGATCTCCTCTTGATAATATGATTCCTATTTCCTGCTCGTACCATTGAAAATTATTTAAAATCTTTTGTTTTGTGTTAATAAGAAAAATATTATGGGTACTTACTGCGATGATGTGTTCACTGAATTAAATTAGCACGGGAAAAAACTGTTTCGTCTTATTAATATAAACACAAAGCCTTATATTCTTAGACTCACAGGATACAAATACGAAAACATAGGTAATGAGAAACGAAACAACTCGAGAACATATTCGTAACAATAAGTTTATGAATTTCTGAACTTTCTGTTTTTATTATTTTAATACTTGTACATGCAATTTCACTTGTGTTTCCGCCTGTGACCGAATTTTCCCCTTCTTTGCTTTGTAACAAACTGCTTAGAAATAGCAAGCACAGATAAAGTATTTGTTTAAAAAATCTATTACAGAATAATGGCTTGAAAAAGACAAATTTACTTTAAAAAATAATATAAAATATAAGAATGCATATAAATAGATACAATAATGCAGAGAGCTTTCATTGCAATGAGGTCGGTAACTTTTAAGTAATTCCTTTTTAAATCTGGGGCCTTATTCACGAACTCTATGATTAATTTTCGAGTGACAGTCGAAGAAATGCACTCGATGAAATGCTAAGCATTTACTAGGTCTGTTTCTTTACTTCTGCAGCTGAAAATTCCTGCATTTTCCTTCTTTATGTGGTGGGGGTGCAGTTGTCAAAAGTACGAAAACAGTTTTCTGAAATTTCCTGGAAAAGTGAAGTGAACAAAAGTAACCTCAAAAATACACAACTCAGCTAATTGACATCAGCCGATGACAGCACGTCGTTTTGGTACTCAGTTTGACAGCAGATTTTTGCTGGTCACCGCTTCCCCTCCTGCAGGAAAGTTCAGAAATTTGCAGTAGCCCTAAACTGCCTTACTTTTCCTTACTGTCACCGGCTGATAGCAAATAGCACTTCACTTGTCACTTTTGGCACTCTTCTACTTCTTCAGGAAATTTCCGAAAAATGTTTTCTTACTTTTGACAACTGCACCCTCACCACATAAAGAAGAAAAATGCAGGAATTTTCAGCTGCAGAAGTATAGAAACCGACCTAGTAAGGAAAAGTAAGGCAGTTTAAAGCTACTACAAATTTCTGAACTTTCCTGCAGATGGGGAAGCGGTGACATCAGCAAAAATCTGTTGTCAAACTGAGTACGAAAACGACTTTCTGCAGTTTCCTGCGCAGGAATTTTAATTCCTGCAGGTAAAGAAACAGATATATTTTCGGTATCGTTTCCATGAATACGAAATTGGTACACTTGTGTATCGTGAGTTATCGACTCGAGTTCGTGAATAAGACGTAACAAATACAATCCCTGCAGGCAGCGACTTTACTGTTCACTGTTTTACCGAAGAGTACCAACATATTTCTGACCTTCTTGGTGATAAAAATCTTTAGCTTGAAATTATCTTCACAAGTTGTCAGACGGGACAAGAACTAATGTCAGTTAGAACCGTAACAGATAAATCTAATTAAAATTTAAAACCACGCGAAACCATTGCGTATTACTTTATCATTTGGGGTCGAGAGAAAAAAATTAATTTGCCTATGTTAAGACAGATTTTTTTTTGAGCAAACAACGTTATCCTATTTTAAATGCAACTAAAAAGTAAAAGGATGTACTGAATAGTTGTTTATTCGGAAATATACAAATTTAAAGAGTTTATAGATTAATATTTACAGAAATTCAATTATAAGCAGTTAGTAGTAGTAAAACTTTAACAAATATTTCTTTGAAATTATTGAAAAAAAAAATCTAATAAAAGTTACAGATAATAGCCTAAATCTCCATTTTGGCCCAGCGTAAGAATTCTTGAAGTTCACTAACCGGTAAGTTTTTAGAAAGTGCCTTAACTCGCAGATTTCTATCTGTTGTTAGCAAAACAACTGAAGTCGAGACGACACGCCGACCCTCACTTCGTTCTGAGTTAACTCTTCCAAGATTGAAGGCTGTTGCCAAAATTTTGTCGTCATTGGACTGATAGTCATCAGTATGCTCTTCAACTGTAAAGGCTGAAGTATTTAAAAAAGAACCTTTGGTAGTTACACATTTGACCGAAAAATTTTTTGATTTGATAAATTGTAATGCTTTACTTGCAGTGGAAGACACTTCGTCAAAGTGATGAATTTTACTTCTATTTATTTGAAGTAAAGACAAGTGAGATGGCTTAACACCTTTAGACAATCCTTCAAGTTCATTGACAACAACTAGAGGAACTGCTAGCGAATAGTGATTGAAATCGTTTGCTATAATTTGAAGTTCTTGTAATGAATCAATAAAACAATTTGTGTCTGGAACTAAGAATTTGGGGCGCACTTCAATTTTAATTATGTTTCCGAACTGTCGTAAAATTTCTTGCAAGTTCTGCTGGTATGTCTCTTCCATTCTCTTTCTTTCCTCCAATTCTTGTTTGCGCTTTAACAACTCACTTACTTCTGGGTTCTCTGCAAGAAGTACGGATCGGTCCCCTTCGAAAGACGTATTCCAAAGTTCCTCATCAAGCTCATCGTTATCCTTTTCACTGGAAATTTCTTTAAATTCTGGTTGTTTCTTGTCAGCGCTGTTATCACCTGCTTCATTTGCAATATTTATAAAGAATTCCTTTCCATCATTCGCTATACGTTTCAATATCGGCGGGCTACAGTGGCAAAGGAATGTGGTGCCGAACTGAATAATTTTTTTCATACGAACTAATTCTTTTTGAAAATCATCATAACGGTTGCAGTCGACCAGTTGCTTTATGCTTAACGAAATAGGACTAAAGCCTTCCAGAAACAAGTCTTCCTCTAATTTCAAGGTTCGAATGTCTTCCATGTCTACTTCTATTCCTCTGGTTTGAGAAGAAAGTAGAGTTATAAGTTCAGCAAAGCCATCCCACGGGTTCATTTCATATTCATTTACCAAATTATAGTTTGAAATTGATGGCAATGGTATCCAGGATGGTAAATTTAGTGAAAGCCAATCGCACCAAATTTTAACAGCTTGGAGAAGAACAACTAAATTCGATGATGATGATGAGGGTTTGTTTTTATCTGAAACTACTTTTTTTGAGTCTCTCTCACCAGTGGATATTAAAGTAGTTAACAATTCATTTGCGTGATTTAAAATGATTCCAAACATTAGAGAAGATACATTAAATGCATGATTTTTTATTTCGATTCGGCATTCTATTTCTTCTTCGTACGTGGTTCCAGTATTGCATTCAATTGCAAAAATATTCAATGAAATAATTTGCAGAAGCCTATGCTTACTGTAAAGAAATGAATCTCGCTCAACGGCTTCCCTGAATTCAGATAACATTTGAAATAGAATTTGCCTAAAGTTTTCCATTCCAATTCTAGTAAAGAGTTTTCCTATTATACATAAGTAACTGAGTTGAAAGCGTTTAAATAAATCGTCAGAAGACAATTCTTTCAGGGCCTTCTCATCTAAGTAGTATAGTTGTTTAGTAGAATATGGGGTTATGCGGAATAGTCGACGACTTCCATCGGGATGGATCCAGATTTCTTTCCTTATTGGCGCTAATTTATAGCAGGATTTCTCAGAACTTTTGCGTTGTTCAGGAGCCTTCGCTTCAGATTTACTCTCAAATTTTTTGCGAATTTCGTCAAATAAAACTTTGAGACTTTCTTTGGCTGAATGAATAGGATTCGACGCTGTTAAGCTGCGCATGTGGTAATAAATGGCATCAAATTTTCTTTTCGAATATATAGCTAAAATAGCTAACTGATTGTATGGAATTCCATTTGTCGGTAAAAGACTGCGAGCTTCGTGGTAGTGTTCCTTGGCATTTGAAAAATTAGTACCACCTTTAATTTGCTCCTCATAACGAGCTAGATCTCCCAAACTCAAAAAAATCTTTTGAGCTGATATCTTAACTAAGAGTTCTGACTTGTCTGCATCCGTCTTAGGAGCACTTTCTTGGGTGAAAGAATATGTTGTCTTCAGAACGTTAAGTAATTCTGTATAAAAGCTTAAGCCTTCTGAAGTCAATTCCAGTGCCTTTTCTTTAACGACACCCGCAACATTATTGTGGGGCGCATTTTTTAAATATTGTTTGAAGTATTCTATTGCGTTGTAGTAAAGGACCTTCCAAAAATACGTTTCAACATTTTCTTTGCAACAAAATTTTAAGTTGGTCTTTAGTAAGTCTACAAAGATTTCTTGAATATCCTGGCGAATCGTTGTGAAAGTTTCCCAACAATACAAGTAATCTTGGGCATCTATTATTTCCCATATTTTCTTGTTCACTATAGGCAACACTTGAAGACGGGCAGAAATCGATTTATTTGCCCTAAGAGATCGCTCATACCAAGCAGGTATCATATTATCCACTGAGGTGTTATCAAAATTTCTATCTACTTGAATAAGATCATTTTGCAAGGAAAAGAGACCTGGAAAAATCCTTTGTTGTTCAGTCTCATTTTCTTGGCCGGTTTTTCTAACAGCTATTCTCGGAGTATATTCTAGATTTTTACTTTTTTTAATTTCCTCTTTCGAAGAAGTACCAGTACCGTTTTCAGCTATATAATCAACGCTTGTACAAGTTTCCTTGCTTGTAGTTTGATAAGCAAGATTTCCTGCATTTTCGTCTAAATGGGAGCACAAATCGTTTTGTATAAAGTCTGCAAAATCCTCGTCACTTCGATACAAAATTTTCAAACGCAGTCTTGGTGGTAAAGATGATATTGTTTTTGGCATATCTCTTCGAGTACTATAAGCAGTTTTCGTGTCCGGTGTTATTCTACTTTCTATCAAGAAATCCATTCTCTTATCATTGCCGTGATGACGTCGTCACTTTAAAAATTGTTTTTCAAGTTACCTCATAAGAATAGAAATTTGTTCGAATTACCTCATAGATATTATAGTTGCTATCATATCAGCATCAAAGCACCTATACAGCTGATGGAGAGGGAGGAAGGGTTAAAAAATAAATTAGTAGAATAATGCTAAAAGAATAAAGAATTACAAATACTAAATATTTCTCAAAACAGAAATTAATAATTTGGTAACTGCTCAGGGAAATAGGAGAGATATTTTCTAAGGCGGTCTATATAAATTACTAAATCGAATTACATACTACAAAGTTTTTCAAAATGATTTTTCATACCAACACTTATAGAACCTGATAGTTTATTTTAGTGCATTTTACAGCTTAAATGTGCCATAAATACTAAAGTGTGAAAAGAAATATCGCATTCTCTTCATCGTAGGAGCAATAATAATGTTAAATATAATAAAACCGTTCCCATTGGATCAACCGCTTTTATCAAGTTTATTTTGAACTCTCTAAAAACAGGAGGATGCCACCATGATAAAATTATTTTTTTATTAAATAATACATCGAGCCTTAGCTCAGGCCCAGCTTGAAAAATACATCGTAAATTTGCTATATAAATATGTCTGCATTTTTCTATACATTCTTTAATAAGTGACATTTGTTTTTTATATTCATTTTACAATCTACATCAATATAACTTTTCTTTTATTAAATTAATGACTTCCAGACAAACTCTCGGCAATTGTTGCAAAGCTATACAGAACTATAATCAATAATAATAAAATCAACAATACTAATAAAAATTGTCAATTGTCGCTAGAAACATGTCCATTTAATAGAACCTATTTCTGTTTTTAAAACAAACAAGTTTCGTGATAACAATTGGCGCTCCCAAAGGGGACTATCGTAACTCGACTTACATTGGTTTTGAGATTTTATTAACATTCATCTCTCTCTATTTCCAGTAATCCCTTGTAGGGAATAGGGCGAGAGGAGAACTTCAACCGATTCGAACCATAAAACAATTTATACTCGTTCTGAAACTCTTTAAACAAAAAGATGGCATTTCAATTTTCTACTAAGCTTTGAATCTTGAAAAACTTTAAACGCGTTTTTCTCGAAAGCTCTTTCTGAATTAGAATAATCTTTATCGAGGCAGACGAATTATTTTAATGACTTTTGAAATGTTGTTGTTGTATATTTGCTTCGGCACTGTAAGGCGGGAAACACAATGGTAACTTTCTCGACTTTCAACTTAGCCAACTTTTGACAGATCGAGTAAAACACACGAAGTTATAGGTCTGTCTGCTTACTTCTGTGTAAAAAACCCTAGTCAAAATGTTCTTCTGGTGGAGGGGATGAAAATGAGGAAGTTAACGATTTTTGGGTAAATTAATGGCAACTGAAGAACTGTCAAAAGTAAATTTCAGTCCTTTTACAAGAAATCGCAAAAATAAGGCCGATGAATTGTCAAATTTAGTAATTTGTTTTCTGTTCCCGGTATTTCTCGTTGGGCGTGGGCAGAAAAACAACTCGATGACAAAGACTGCAAGTCCGACATTACAACCCCCAATGGCCTTAATAGCGAGATCTGATGTCAACAGAAAACAAGTATGGGTCACCACCGCCGTTAGTACATTATACCACTTATCCATTATACTGTCAACAAATTACTTTACACGGTATAGTTTTTTTTTTTATTCGAAAGAACAAGACGTATGTGAGGAAGGATCGCGAAATTTCCCTACCACGAACTTCTGTCGTTTATAATTTTCGTGCTAGAATAGCAAAAAATATACTATAAATAAAGTATGTCATAGTCTTGCCTAACGCTACTATGGATTGCTTGAAATTGCTAATGTTTAGCATAAGAATTAGTTGAATTCTGAGGAAGTAAGTGGACTATTGAGAAATAGACTAGCAGGAGCTAGATCGTGAATTATTATGCAGTTAGTGAGTGTTCAGATTATCTATTTGTTAATAAGTGTACATGCCAAATAATTGAAAGGTAAAATTAAGCTAATGCCAATCCGACTTCAATTTGAGGCTCCAAGTTTATTTACAAACCACACTGCAGTAGATCACGTGAAGATGATTTTCGTTAGCGGACAGAATTCGAAACATGTGTACAGGCATTTCAAAAATAAAATTTATTTTTAAATAATCCAATTTTAAATTGATCGATATGATATTGTAATCAAAATACAGAGATTTTTCTTCATACATTGTCATTTATTTTTTTTTTTTTAAATAGGATCACTTCTTTATATTAAAGTAAATGTTTTGAAACTGACTGTCTGTCTGTTTTTATTTTTGTGAAATAAGACAAATTTATTCCTCAATTACTCTGCGTTTTTATTCTCATCAAAGAATAAATGACACAGCATAAAACAACCTGAGAAACTCTCCATTAAAAATAAGGGGATTTTCTTATCATAACTTCAACTCAAAGTATTTCTCTATATGCTAAATACTGCGCTTTGTATTATACTTTTTTTTTAAAAGAACAATGTTGTAAATTAATAATTGCTTGGGTTAATAATAAGATAAAAATGGCTACTCGTGTTCGTAAACACCCATTTCTTGAAAAAATGATTTTTTACTTTGTTTTGCAAAACATCTATGGAATAAACTGAAAACTTTTAAATGTTCCCAATCAAAAATGATCTCGGCCCGATGTCGGGCACCCCGATTTTGAAATGAATTGGCAACCGCCTCCATCCAAAGTTTCAAAAGGCGATTAATCAGACATTGGGTGCGAAATATAAGGTCTGTTCCCTAATGAGCATTAGTGATAACTCGTGCTCACTAAATGACACTGAAAGCATTTCCCAACTTTCAGTGCTCGCTATTTGAATTGTCAGATAAACTTCCCCAATAAACTTCTCTATTATTATTTTCTCAGCGCTATTAGGTCAGTTCCCTGATGAGAATGCGGTATCCCGCATTTGAACACATTTCGTGTTCCATCACTTTTCGTGCCAGTTAAAATGGCGGAGAAAAAATCGACGTCACATGTTCCCCTACGGCACGAACTTACCCAAACTTTTTAGCTGGTGCATGATCGACCATCTCTTCTTGCAATAGTACAAACAGCTATTCGGTGTTTTTATTTAGAAAGTGAGGTTACGTTGAGTGACTGTTTCATAGTGAATTGATTCAATAAAGGATAATTTGGCGATTAAGATGACTAGATTAAAAATTTATAATTAAAAGTGCAATTTAAATAGATTCCGTGTGTTCCGCGAATTTTCTGCCTGAATTTTACGAGTTTGCATGAAACATGTTCCCTCGATTTTTTGGTGTGTGGTTGTGTGTCGCTGTCAAAACATGTTCGATTGGACTTTTGACAGCGAAACTGCTAGACTCAGTGGACCACTGATTTCCCCTTCCTGGCAGTGCGATTTGGTTTCAGTGGAGCCAGTTTTACAACTTTGAATTCTCAGACGGTTTTTTAGTGGTTTACAAATTGGTTTGTAACCAGCTATGCTCAAAACGTTATCCAAGCGATACAATTTCATATAACAATATTTTAAAATATTTTGTAACAGATATCCGCTGTCGTTTTATTAAAATTTTTTTATTCGTGCGCACACATTGACAAAGTCGGAAAGAAATGTTTCGTTGATCAGTGGGAAACTACAAGAAAACGTCAGAAAGTGCGCCACGGAAACCGTGCTGAATGAGTCCCATTGAAAACGCTATAAGTATTTACACGGAAAGTTTGTCCACGAAAATCGGTGTAACAGACCTATTGAGTGCTCAGTGTTATGAATTATCAATTGCAATGAATTGTCAGATGACATTTCTCATTCTTGGCACTGAAAAGCACTCTGCGTTCCTCAATTACGTGAAGTGTTATCCCCCACCAACTAGCACTTTTTATCACTGCACTTTTTGTCACTGACAGTCAGGGAAGAGATCTATAATTCTAGCAAATTAAAAATATGGAGCATCATCTAAACAAAAATGAAATTAATTGTCGCAGATATCGCGCGAGATGACGAGTTTTACAACAGATTTATTTAAGGGTTGTTCTGATTTTTGAGGCAAAAAATTGACAACTTTTGAAATATTTTTTCAGAAAACCTTTATTTTTCAGTACAAATCTTTTTTCAAAGTATTAGGCAACTCTTTAAGTTTAGAAGAAGAAATTTTTTTCCGCCATATATTAACGTGCAGCATGCACTGAACTTGACACTTCAAAAATGACATGGCATACGGTGCCAACCATAGCTCCGCCCCCATTGGTCTGAAACACAAAAATCAAAATCAGTCTTGTTAAAAATTACGTCCTTTAGTGCGCAAATGTCGACACTAGTCAAAATTCAAAAAAAAAAAAAATAGGTAAAAAAGGGGGAATAAAATATAAATAACAAGCCTCAGGAATGGAAAACTTTAAATTCATTTATCTCGAAACTACTTTTTTCTGCACGGCGGGAGAAAAAACGAAAAGCTATTCTTCCGAATCATCTCAAATTTTAATACGTTATTCAGTACACCAATGGCTATGGCCGGGACCATCAAAAAATTTTTATTTTAATAACTTCTTATTTTTTACTTAAAAAAACTAATCAAAGTCTGTTTTCGATATTTAAACTTCAAGAACGCGCTATTTTGTGTTTTTTTTCTTTTTTGCTGGTTCCGGCAACAACTATACGTGTATAGATTAATAATTTTATTTATTTTTTATTTTTTAAATATGTGACAGAGCTAAAACCTTACCCGCCGCCCAGCGCCATTTTTTAAATAACAAAATTTTTTTTTGATAATTATAAAAATGTTCTTGTATGCGTTTTGAGTATTTTAGTATACCTACTTTAAATATCGTTGTTTATTATTTTCACCTTCAAAAAAAATTCTAATAACGCCTTAAATTCACGGGTGCTAGACCACCGGGTCCCCTTAAATAGTTTTTTTTTAATCGTTGGCACCGTTTTAAAAAATGACATTTAAAGTGTATTATTTTCGTCGTACTTACGTACATACTCGTATATATGTGTATAACTTTTAAAAGAAGATGAATTTCGCCAAAATATTTTAGGAGCGTACTCTACACATATCAAGAAGTATAAAAAATAGATTTTTTAAAAGCAAAAATCAGAACAACCCCTTAACGGAATTATATGAATTAAATGCTCTGAGAATTATTGTTGGAGTGGTATGTACAAAAAGTTTGTTTAGTAAAGAAAAAGTTTTTATATACTAAAGAAAAGATTCGTGAAATAAAAGATCCTCGACGACCTCGACGTGTCAACTTCTAAGAACTCATCTTACATTGCATCTACCTAGAGCAGTTATTGAACTGAACAAGTTCTTTTGATTAATAATAAACGAAACATGATTTCAAAATTAAGACCTGTTTACCCGGGTCTTAAAAGCAAATATATTTTAAAAATGTGTTGTCTGACTGTAATTCTTTTTAATAAAAATCGTTTTAATGTCCCCAGACACTATTTGAATAAGACTTTTCCAATAGGTTATCTTAAATGTTATTTACTTATTATATAGCCAATATCCAGGAATAAGGATCCCTTTTCTTATGTTCTAATTGTACTTTGCCTTTGAGAGCAGAACGTTTTGTAAGACTAAACCAACTTAGTCAACAGAGAACATTTCATTAGCAAACTTATTAAAATGCAGAAGATGTAGGGTCAATAGACTATATTTTGTCAAGTAGAAAGTGAGGTCAACGTATTCCGCCAGCTAAACCTGTATCAAGTTGGAAAATATCGCGTACCGTATAAAGAATTAAACAATCATATTTCTGTGAACGTCCTGCAGAAACATATTTAAGGATAAGTTACCTACCATCGAAAATTCTGACAACTGTTGGCAGTCACTAATATTTATCCCTTTCTAACAGTCTGTAAGCATACAAGGGTGCACGTCAAAAAGTAAGAAAGCAAGTGTTTACCTGACGAAATAACACATGATGTGACTTGTTCACTTGAAAAATCCAAGAATTATATATTTTAAAATTCAAGAATTCTTCTACAGAAAAGTTTATAAGAGTTCCTAACATTTAGTACCATAATGTTATAGCAAGTATTATAAGTAAAGATAATTTATGTAAAGAATTATTAGAGTTTCACACCTATAAATGGAACATACTTTGCAAAATTTATCTCTCGATTGTCATATTCTACAAAAAACACTATGATTTTTAAGGTAAACTTACAATTGAGGCAAAATAAGCCTTGACAAGTCACATTACAAAGTTTTCTTTTGTATGTTTATATAATTATTTCCAGTTTCTCATCACTACCTTTATCATTTTCATCAATTTAAATCACCTATTTTTACTTTTAAGTTATTTACAAGGAATCACAAACGCGAAAAGAGATCAGAATCTTTCCGTCACTCACGTACATGAAAAGATTCAAGATTCAAGATTATCTTTATTCGACTATACAAGAGTGTACAATTTTTCATTTTACTTATTTTCTATACAAGCATATTTTTACAATACGGAGCTATAAGCTAAAACGTTTGGCTTAATAAACCTGTTATACTTAAAATTTTCATACATACGAGCTCAGTTTTATTCAAGTGGTAGAATTTACACAAAGCTAAGAATCTATACATTTATCCACACTTGCGACCGGTGTGTCTCACCTATACTTCGACTCAAAGTCCATATATAAGGCTTGGCTAATCTACTACATCGAAAGTGAGGGTTTTTTTGACATTTTTTCCCCTTCACTAATATCACGAAAATGTTACATAAATCGAAATTTACAAAGTGGGGTACATTGAATGTACACTTAGGTTAAAAATTACTCCTGGTTCTTATCTGCTAGACACATGAATACTTAGGATTACCTGAGATAAATATTCGCTTAGTTAGTTATGTCTAGTTTACAGATGTTTTCGTTATGAAACTTAGAATGATAATCTAATATAAAGAAGAATTTGTATCACAGTTTTTTCTTTTTCCTCTCTTTCTTACTTTGCTAACATCAAGAAAGTGTCTCTTTTTTTTTTAGTCTAATATCACAAAATAGGGTGGGTACATTGAAGTATACTTAGGTTGTAACACTACGTTAGCCTTGCTCTTATCTGCTAGACACATGAATACTTAGGATTACCTGGTATAAATATTCGCTAAAGATAATTATGTCTAGTTTACAGATATTTTTCGATTTTAAATCTAAACAATGATTCTTAACTAGGGGGGAAATTGTATCACAGTCATTTCTTAACCTGTTCGTTACTAGTTAATGTTATCCTTTAAGAGTTCAAGCAAGTTACAATTAATTTTTTCTATCGTGTCATAAGCTACTGTGTACTAAGTCTAGATGCCAGTAAGAGGGGGCTAGGCGTGGGAGGCCATCTATTTAGCTAATGTAGGATCCCTATGTATTTAGATACAACTTAATTAGGTTAGGCGGTAACAATTTTTATCTCCTTGAGATAACTTAACGGTAACCTATTATCCTGCCTACATGTTTTTCTTTATTTATTTATTTATTTATTTATTTTTTTTTTTTCCTTTTAATTTATATTTCTGGATTGTTAAGGAATATGCTATTTATGGTATGCTAAAGAAAATCAAGAGATTACTAATTGAGTTGCTTCGCACAATTAAATTTCTTTTCCTGTGTGCACAATATTTGTACATTCTCTTTACTACTGCCTCAGAATTATCTTCTGTTTTGTTTTCCCACGGGGGGTGACCCATAAAATCTCGGTAGTCTATTTGCGCTATCTGTGTCTTCCAACAAGGTTTTTGCGGCGTCGTTTGCCATGGCTATAGGTAGGGGGTAATAATCGTCCAGTCTTGAGAATATATCTCTTTCGTATATTTCCCTCATGAGCAGATTATCATGGTTCCGTAGTTTTTCCACGATTTTCTGTGACAAGTTGATCATATATCTGGTTAAAGGTGTGATGCCTGCTTTGTTGTAAATGTAGGTGTTAGAGAATTTTCTGTTTCTAGATCGATAGTGTGCCCCTGTGCAATATCTTAAGATTCTGCGCTCAAAGACTTCAAGCTTCTGTGCTGTCGTTGGTGAGATGTGAAACCAATTTATAAATCCGTATGTTATGGTTGGTCTTATAAGCTGTTTGTATATTAGCAGCTTGGATTTAGAGCTGAGGCTTTGGTGACGGAGTAGGGGTAGGAGGATTCCGTATGCCTTGTGAGCCTTTTGGAGAGCGGCTTTGCCTTGAGGATTTGGCTTCAGGAGATTGTTGATGGATAGTCCCAGGTATTTGATTTCTGTTTTTACTGGGATTGTTGCGTCTTCTAGTACGAGTTTTAGATTTCGTGCTTTGCTAGCAATGCCCGGCAGTCCCGTCGTGCTCGCGTTTCTGATGCAAAGTAGCTCTGTTTTCTGGGTGTTGATGGAAATGCCCCAGGATTTGTAATAATCGTTGATTTCTTCCAAGTGGGTTTTGACTTTGATCAGTGCACTGTTTGGGTCTTCGTCATGCGAGTATACTAGTGTGTCGTCCGCGTAGAGTATCGCCGTGGAGTCTGCCCCTTCGCTACCCGGAGGGTTGATGTGGGGGAAGTCTGACAGAAAAAAATTATATAACATTGGTCCTGTTATTGATCCTTGTGGTACTCCTGATAAAACCTTAATTTTTTCGGAGTTGCCTCCAGCGGTGCATATAAACATTTCCCTGTCACTGAGGAAATCCAGAAATAGCTTAGTGAGTTTGATGGGAGTTCCGTAGGCTATAAGTTTGAAGATTAGGCCTTTGTGCCAGACGCTGTCGAAGGCTTTTTCGATGTCTATGGCTGCCACTACTGTGCATTCTTTGTTCTTGAGTTTATTGGTGGCGTCACTGTGTAGTTTTATTAAAGCATGATTGGTGGAGTGCTCCCTCCTGAAGCCAAACTGAAAGGCTGGTATTGTCTTGTCTGAGTCGCAGAAGTCTTCGAATTTTGTGGCTACTATTCTCTCGAAGATTTTACCTATATTTGAAAGCATTTGGATTGGTCTAAAATCCTCAATGGCGCTGGAGTTCGGCTTCTTTTTAATTGGGATGAGTTTAGAACATTTCCAAGCTCTCGGGAAATAGCTGTTATTGAGGCAGTGGTTGAATATAATTGTTAGGTAGCTTGTTGCTCTTTCCGGGAGTCTTCTGATGAGGAAGTTGGAAATTTCATCCGGGCCGTATGACTTTTTCCCATTTATTCTGTGTTTGATGATCAGTTTAACTTGTTCGTGCTTTGTGAACATGCTGTCTTCGGGGTTTAGCATGTTGTGACTTGACGTGAGGATTATGTTAGGGATGAACTCCCCACTATCAGTGGCGTTCCTTGCCAAGAAGTCGTTTACCACCTCGTCTACTTGCTCTGTCAGCCGTACGTTGTGTGAGGGTGATCTTTCTCTATATAGGTGGCTGTAGTAGGATTGGAAGGCTGCGAGGATCTCTTTTGGATCAGAAGTCACCTGATTATGGACTGTTACGTTCTCCGTTCCTGGGGGCTTACGCTTACCGATGATGTTATAAATTTCCTTGAACGCGTTGGGTCCGGGATTTATTCTCTTAAGTCTCTCCTGAAATTGGGTGTTGAGGTGGTAGTTTATCTTTTCATTTATAATCTTTTTGAGGCAGTTGATGCGTGACAATAGAGCCTTGTATTCGGGAGAGTCTTTGTTAAGTGTCCTGATAAAAAGCTTTTTTAGCTGTTTTGTCCATTGCCCCTTAGTTTTGATTAGTTTTTTGATTGGAGCAGGAAGTTTTAAGTGATTGCTTTGGTTTCCTGTCTCGATTTTCTTAACATGGGCATTTTTCGCAATTTGTATTTTACTGGTGAGCTCTTCAATCCACCTATCGATATCGGTGTTGTTGATGTTGGCGTCGGTTGGCGGGAGTCTGGTTAGGAGTGTAGTTAAATCCCTCCTGAATTCACACCAATTTACTGAATTCCAGTCCTCAACTAGTGTAGGAGGTTGGAGTTCTATGGAGTTGTCCCCTATATCCAGGGATAGCCTGACTGCGAGATGGTCTGAGAATGAGGGTATGGTCTCGCATGTACCTTGTCCGGAGTTTATTCTACCTTGGGACTCAGTAGATATGAAGAAATCGAGGATGGATGCGCTTCTGGGGAAGGTTGGCGAGAATGGTGATATTATGTACAGTCCCGAGGTGGGTCCGTTTTCGTCCATCCATTTGTGGATCTTGATGCCGTTCGAGTTCTCGGTCGTGTCTCCCCAAGCTCTGTGCCTCGCGTTCCAGTCTCCTCCTAGGAAGACCATGTCGAAGTTGTTTGCTGTTGCGGCCAGTTGGTTTAGGAGGTTCTCCATGGTGTTTGAAGGGAGGTTGGTGGGGAGGTATATACTTCCTATTAGAATATTTCGGACAGAGGACACGTCCAAAATTTTAACAGCCGCCAGAACCATGGGGGCATAGGTGAGGGACACATGGACCCTTGTAGTTTTTATGTTGTTCTTGATTAAGAGGGCCGCGCCCTGTCCGCTATCGTCTCTTAGGGTGTGGTATCCTGGGAGTCTTAGTACGTGTTTATCAGATTTCAGTTTGGTTTCAGATATCATTACGAAGTCTGGTGCTTGAATCTCAAGTAGGTTGTTTAATTGGGCTTTTCTTCCCTTGTCTATTAGGGAGCCAACGTTGAGTTCGAGGAAAGTGATCCTGTGCTTACCCATATGAGAGCTTCATTACAAAAAGGAGAATGGCTTGTTTTTTCTGTGGTATGGATTCGTAACTACTTAGTGTTGCCATAAAACTGTTTATCTCTCCGAAGAGGCCCTCCATTGATAGGCCGAAGAGTTCCGAGATACAATTATTGAGTTCATTGATGCCCCCGCTGAGGCTGTTCCCGGGTCTAGATTGTGCCTGTGTTCTCTCATGCACATTCCCTTCGAGTATTTTTCCCAGACAGGCATCTCTGTAACTAATGTTCGGGGTTCTTATATTATTTATGTTAGTGTTTCTCTGAAGAGATGGGTAAGGTAGGCTTGTTTTGTGCTGAGACGATCTAAGTTTTCTGTTGTTGATGTAGCTTTTATAGCTGGGGCAGCCTCTGTAACTCGATGGGTGTTCGTTAGAGTTGCAGTTGGTGCATCTCGTAGACTGGGCTTCACTCAGCGTTTGGGTACAGTCCCTGGAGGCGTGAGCTCCTGCGCATTTACGGCAGCTGGTTTTTCGACCGCAATTGATAGCAAGGTGCCCGAACCCTTGGCAGTTGAAGCACTGTATTGGTCCCTCACTTTTAACCCTCTCCCAGGTTACTTTTTGGAAAAGGAAGGATTTAGTTTTTACTATATCGCGCGGATCCACCTTTGGGTCCAGTTTAATTATAAAATGATCAAGAGGGTATTGCTCTTTCCTAGACAAGTTGGTAGAGAATCTAGCTACCTTCAAGATAGTCGCCTTCGGAAAGAGTTCTTTGAGCTCTGTTTCGACTTCCTCCACGGTCGTTGCGAAGTGGAGGCCCTTTAGTAACAGGCTTGTGGGCTTGTCTTCTTTAGCTGTATAGGTGAAGAACTCGACTTTATTTTTTTTTATTAAATCTAAGATAATATTTTTTCCCCTTGGATCTGTTGCATAAATCTTACTAGCCCCTGCTTTGAGGTTAATTATCTCAGCTTTTACCCCTGCTTTGAGCAATGCTTCTCTTAGCATGCTAATGTTAAGGTCTCTCGCTATTATTGGTGGAGGTTTCTGGCTTCTGTTAGGTTTGTCGTTAAGTATTGTGTGCCCTACATCCATGCCTGTGCCTTTGGAAGTTCTCTTTTTAGCAGGTTCCGAGAGTAATTCAAGGTCACCCCCCGTGTTTACACGTTTTTGTTTAACGTTATTTTTTAAGGATATGAAAGAGTTTACATTTTCGTTAACACTAACTACCTTACTTAATATATTGAATTTATTTGAGTTAGTTTGATCATCTACTGCTAAATCATAAAAAGAAGTGTTGTTATGTGAAATGTTTGACTTACAGGTTTTCTCCTTTGTCAGTTGTTGGGTAACTCTTGAAGCTATTCCGCTGATGAGCGCACTTGGTCCAGATCTTCCGTTTCTTGGTCTGATGGTTATCCAGGGATTTTGCTGTTTACTTTGTTTCCCCTCATTTGTTGCTGAAGGGTGTCCTCTGTTGTGATGGTTGCCCAGTAGATGTATGCTGTTGGGCTCTGTGATGTCCATGGTATCGTCGGTTATCGGCCCCGTACCATCGTCCTGGCCAAAATTAACGTTTGTAGAGAGTTCCTTATGGAACTCAGTTATTTCCCTAAGAGCTTTCAGTTCGGTGGTGGTGTCCGTTTTTTTTGAGCGTTGTACGGATTGCTTAACCATAAAGTCTGCGATGTCCAGTTCACTGTTTCGGCGGTTTGGCGCGTCGTCCTTCAGGCCACGTGTCAAGTGTGCCTCCATATTTTCCCCTTTTATGATGTCTGTCGGGGTCCTGTTTTTGTCCTTATTCTTGGTGCTTTTAGTTTTAGTCCTTTTGTATGGGCTGGACTTGTCGGCTTTGCCCGCCCTTTCTAAAATTTTGGTGGCTGTAACTGGGCCGGGTGCGCCGTTATTTGCACCCGTCCCTTTATTCGTGATAACTTTTGTCACTTTTGGCAATTAGTGATCCTGGCACTAGATATTCTACGATCTTACTGTTATTTGGTGGTTAGAGGGGTTGAAAACTAACCCCCCTGGGGCCTAAACCGTTACTCACTCAAACTTTTCACTTTTTCTTTGTCCAGCTCTTTATGGAAATTATTTCCGGATTTTAAGATCACGCAGCGATAACAGCGGTGCAGAATTATGCTATTAAATCTCAACAGTGTTCGAGATTTCCCCAGCATTTCCAGTGTTATTAGGAAAATTTTGCGTCAATGCAAGATGGCTGTCCCACGCCAACCTTTTTAAACGGACCTCACGTACATGAAAATAAAAATTGGAACTTCAAAGTAGGGATGAGCAATTGAGTTTCGTCTAGAGATGACAGTTGGTAGTTCGATTATTTATTTATAAAGTTCTTATCTATTCGACAATTTCACGAAATAATTAAAAAAATTGCACTGATGTTGTAAAGTTATTTTAAATCAATTGTGTTAACATCATTCTTGTTCTAGAAACGCATTCATTCTTGAATTTAAATCAAAATTAAAAGCGTTATTTCCAACATACTAAAACTGCAGTAGTGCCATATAAAATTAAAACAGTTTCCGCACAATATCGTCAGACGACGTACGGCCCGGGAATCCAATGGAAAAATTTTATCTATTCGAGAATAAACATTAAACGAGACTAAAGACTTAGCTGTGAAATAATAGGCCCTATTCTGCAATTTTTCATAAAATAATATTTTATGTTAACATTTCTTCTTCATAAAATGAAAATTACATTTTATAAAACTTCGTATTCTGTCATGGTTACATAAAATTATTTTATGAATCATTTTACGAAGGCGTAACATAACTTATTTAGTACATTTTGCTAATTTTGAACAACTGATCGGGCGATATTTCAATGTTTATTAAAATATTGTCTAGAGAATGAAGTAGCCTTTAGCTTGGATTACAATTTTTTTTGACAAACTCGGCTTTTTATCCGACTTCAAAAAAGGAAAGCACACAATTCGGGTTGTTTTGTGCATAATTTCGTAACGCATAAACCGATTTGGATGAACATTGGTATCATAACAAAAATATTGTGTTACGATGGAGATGGCTGGGGGGGGGGACGTAACTTCATAATGCGGAAACCGATTTGGATGGTTCTTTTTTATTGTATCGACTATGTTCCTCCATTGGCTTCATGTCAAAATTTTGAAAAAGGGGTGGGGGCATCTAACTTCGTAACGCATAAACCGATTTGGATGATTGGTTAATTTTGTATACAGTCGAACCTGGATAAGCAAGAGTTCAAGGGACCGCGATCTCTTTTTTTCACTGATGGAGGTTTCTCACTAACCCGATTTTCTAGCTTATAGAGGTACAGGAGTGGCCTTTATCACTTATAGAACATTTCTTCACAATTGATTCTGTAGTAAGTTTGACAAATAAGTCGGTATATTTGGCCATACGAATAGAATACGATACAAAAACAATGTTAGTTCCATGAAATTTACGAATAAGTCATAAGTAGCAGATGTTAAATACGCTCGACTGTCGCTTATACAGTCGAGCGTATTTACCATCTACAGGCAAGTAGCAGTCTCAGTTATAGATGTCCATGAGTGAAAAACGACCTTTCTCTTATAGAGGTTTCTGTTTCTCACTTATAGAGATTTTAGAGGGTTAAAATGACGGGACCTTAGTCTCGCTTGTAGAGTTTTCTCGCTTATCCAGTTCTCGCTCACCCAGATTTGATTGTATAACGTCTTTCTCAATTGTTGTATAGAATACGTTAAAATATAAAGTCTTGTACCTTCAGTGGAGATGAGCAGTGGATGGGGCAGTCTACCCTACTTTGTAATGCGTAGATCAATTTGAATATTTCTTTTTTGATGTCTGGAGTACGTTGCTGGACTAGCGTCCTGGTGAAATTACTAGGGTGTCTAGGGTGAGGATATGCACGACGATTTCGTAACGTTTGGCCGGATTTGAATGATTCTGTTTAATTTGTATAGAGTACACTACCTCTGCAACTGTTGCCATCGCTTTGTTCATATACTATATAAATAGCAAAAAATTAAATAAATAAAAAAAGAAAAGTTGAACCGACTTCACAAAAGGCGCTTAAAAGAGTCTTCTACCTTACGACGCCGCTTTTGATACTGTTTTCCGAGTATGAGTCGTAGGGACACCAATATATAATGCGATTGATATGGGTTTTTATTTTTGAAAATTAATTTTTTTGAAATTTTTATTTTTCTGGTTTGATCTTTGTTCGACCTTGAAGTACCCCTTACGAAAAGGTCATATCAAGACGGTTGACACGACCCAGTTCATGAAAGTCGTCTAAAACAAAAAATCGAAAGAGCTGTAAAAATTGTTAAAATGAAAAATTTTCAAAAAAGCCTTCGTCAGACGTAAGCGACATGTTTTCCAAAGATTTTGATAAAAGATGTGAGTAATCGATCAATTATTTTATCATATCAACTAGTTGAAAAAACGCAACTTTTGGGAAATCTAATTTAAAGATGTTCATGCATGAACCTTGGACCAAAAGTTACTTACGATCAATCTGCAATGTCATGACCGTAGAGTTCATCCTCTTTTCGGAGCAAAAATTCCCGTTGTGCTACTTGCTGTTCTCGTTGTTCAATCCGAGCCCCTTTTTGCAGTATCGGATGTCCTTGGTGTGTACTCGTTAAACAAGTTTCCGGGCTGCCGCGACGGAGCGTTATAAAAACGGCACGCGGAGCTGTGTTTGACAGTCTCTAACATCCTGAAATAATGAGAATTCTGATATATTATTTTCAGGGCCTGTTCCTGACACGTTTAGCAAAATGCAAAAAAAATATCGATTTTTTGAAACCAACAAGGTAGAAGACCCCCTTAAAAGCTTAAAATAAGATTTAATTTAAAAATTTTAATTCGAAGGAATGGGAATTAGGTTGGAATAATTCAACAAAGAATGATTACTTTACAGCTCTGACCTATACTAATTAAAAGCTAAGTAAATAATGAACATAACGTTACTACAAATAATTCAAAGAATATATCTGCGCTATCCATCATATTGATCAATTAGAAAAGAACGATATTTCCAAGCATGTGAAGCATATGAAGGGTCCACGGAAAGAACGTGCGAAGTGACATTGTTTAAATTTTCGGTTTTTTATGTCATTTAGTGGCCCAACGTATGTACTTCCTAACCCCATAATAAGAATGAAAAAAATCCCCCTAGGTCTAGTTATATAGCCAGTATAAAAATTTTCATACAGAGAAAGAACCTGCAAGTCTCACACTTTACAAAATGTTCTCCTGAATATTTTTTTAAATATGAACGTTCTTTCTGTGGACCCTTCATATGTATAGAGTTCATTGAAGCTATTTTACCATTTAATGTCTAATAATTCTAGCTCCTGAAGCTTACTTTCATTCTATTTAATCACCGAATTTGGCATTATGTTTCTGAAGGGGGGGGGGGGGGGGGTTAACTCATTACTGGATCATATGTTGACATAAAACCAAAAAGATTTCGATAGTTTATGAGTTTCCCGAGGTAACGACGTCGTATCTCTGGCAGTTTTGTTCCAATCGACCTCATATTTTAACTAGATACTCTTGAAGAGTTGTAAATGCAACCATAAAATTTTAATAATTTAATGTGGGAATATGTAGAGGCAAGTGGAATAACTTTTTAAGAAAATAACGCAGTAGTTTTTCGACATTGTCATACACAACAAAGACCCACACCTGTGATCCGTAACAAAGAATGGAACCTAACACACCATTAAACGTGGTAATCTTATCGGGGTGCTTCATTTCACTTTTAGTGAAAAACTGCTTCCAGATTACATTTATACCTGTTCATTTTCGTAATTCCAGTGCTCAAGATTTCTTCGAGCACCTTCCCCGCGTTAGAATATCATAATTTTTGTCTTACCCAAGTTAACCTGAAGATTCCAGAAATTACCATAATCTTTTAAATTACAAATCATACGTTGTAATTTAGTTGGCTCATCGGTCAGAATCATCTGAATACTTTAACTTCGATCGTGACACCCAGTGCCGTGCGCAGGATTTGCTCGTGAGAAGGGGGTTATCTAATTTTATTAAAAAATAAATAAAGGAGCTATACAAAGAAAACTATCAACAAATGGATGTACATAAAATATGATATAACATGCAATTAAAAAATATCGTCATATACATTTAAGGTAATTTTTTTAGTATTTCAGTAAAATTTTTCCTAATCAAGAAGTTCAGCAAATTTTAAAAACCCTCCTGGGGGTTAACCCTCCCCCCCCCCCCTCTCCTCCCTTGCGCACGGGCCTGCCGACACCCACCTCCATAGATTCTTCCAAATTACTCACAAATAGAGAAAATAGAAATGGGCGTAAAATGACTTGTAAAAGTCGCTAAAGCTTCGGAAAGATTTTCTCCATTCCAAACTTGTGATAAAGTCTTCTAGAAGGGACAGAAAATGTATCATTGTACGAAGCTTGTAGCTTCAGGTCCAGCATATAAGCATTGTCAATTTCTTTTTATTACTTTTGTAGTAAGGTACTTAGCTTAAATGGTATCTTTTTACAACAAACCGACTCCAAAATTGGTACATAATGTTATCTTTTTCAATGACGTACTCCCTCTGCTATAAGCTTTCGCGCTCGAATAACAAAAACTACACTAGAGAAGAATCGCATCACTAATCGCTCAGATATATATTGATATAGATTTTTTATTTATCTTTAAATATAAATATAACAAATGCCATAAAAACAATGTGAAAGTCAAATTGATTGAAATCTTTAGCTAAGCTTATAAGCCGCTTATGAATTTCGTTGCTGTTAAATTAAAGATGTCTCGTTGTATTGCATGTAGAAATACTTTTAACACAAACTTCCTTTGATCTTTTAGCGTAAATTCGCAATATCAGGGTTTTTCAACATTTCTGCTTTGCAAAACTTGCGTGTAGCCATCACTTATCTACAGACCAGGCCAGCTGCACTGTTTACTGTCTAATCTTTTGCCCCAAAAATACAACAGGAAATAATTCACATCTCTAACCGCAGGTGTTTTAATTAACTCAGGTGAGAGATGGCTATGGCTGCGAAGTGCATGGAGATGGAGTAAACAGAAAGTTATTATGTTGCTTAGGTGAATAGCATGAAAACAATAAACGAGTTAGATAGAGACCACTATGATGCCAAGTCTCGGATGGTGTCGTCTAATAGCTGCAGAGTGACCATTTTCATAACGCAAAAGGCAAAACAGTATAAGTGAGCGCGTTACCTAGGTAAGATCGCTGCGTTTCAGTCGATAACACGGTTTCAGGTTTAGTGAACTTTGCATAATAGACGTGATGAATTAAACTCGTTCAACTTACCAAAATATGTTAAGCTTAAAGTTGTAAATTAAAAAAAACAGCTTGAAAGAATTTCGGGTATTTGGAATCCGCTTATGCAGCAAATGCAATCCGCATAAGCTGAATAAGTACGATCTTTGCATGGTGATGACGAAATGGCTTTAATGTAAACTAAACGATAGTGTATTCAATTGCTGAGGTTCATCTCACGTTACTGAAGAGACTTTTATAATTATCCTTTCTCATAAAAAGCATAATATAAAGTTTTGCATGAAAACATCGTAGAACACAGGAGCATGTCATCAGATCGATTTCACAAGTGAGTTTTAAGTGCCTTAAATTCACTTGCTTTGTATTTTACACATTATATTGCTGCGTGTCGCGATTACCTGTGTTGAGCAGGTGGTTTTTCGTACATTTGAACTTGTTTGACTAGATATGAACCATGTTATGTTTTTAGTCCATATAACTGGAGCAATATTTCGTTGGAGTGTTTTCTGAAGTATTCTGATTACTACTAATGATATGACTAGAAATATTTCAATTCTTTAGATACCTTTGAGCATTTAAAGCTGGGTAGCAATAGGCGAGTGTCAGGTGGGGTTAAGGGGGCAGAGATTGATAATTACCTAAGGGTTCCATATACGCTACCAATGACATTGCTTACGTGATCAGACCAACATACAGTTTTGTTGAAAATAACACCCGTAGGAAATATTAGTATCCCTTAAGATTACTGGGGGAAAATACGTGTAATCCAAAGCCTCTTTATAAATTACAATTGCATTAGATTTAGAAGGATTCAGCAATAATTTGTTAACTTCAAACCACAAATATAGCTGCTTTAGGTCCTCGTTTATCCTATGTACAGCATCTTCTAGTAAACCCAAAGGCTTAGATATATATAGTTGAGTATCATCCGCGTATATGTGGTAGCAACAGTTTTACAGCGCAAGTGGGAGGTCGTTGATGAAAATAGAAAAGAGTAACGGTCCAAGGATGTATCCCTGGGGAACCCCACTATTGACATGTAGAAAATCAGAGGAATTGTTACCACAGAAGATTTTTTGCATTCGGCCTAAGAGATATGACCATATTAATTTGCACGCTGGTTTGGAAAAGTTCGTGATCAATAAATGAAAATAGAACCAAAATTGTTATCATTTAATTATCAATGGCAAACGTGATATCATCTGAAATTTTTATGAGGGCAGTAGCGCAGCTATATTTAGGTCTGAATCCAGATTGGTACTACGGTGACAGTAAATTATTCTTATCAAGATAATTAAAAACCTGTTTGTGTGGAAGTTTTTCGAAAACTTTAGAGAGAATTGGAAGTATAAAGATTGGACGATATTCAATGGAGTTGGAGGATGGCTTAGGTATTATGAGGAAAGGACGAGGTGGAAATAATAGTATTGAAAAAGTAAGTAAGAACGGGAAGAATTATCGGTAGAGGAACTGAAACAAACTTGGGATTGATTTCATCAAGCCCGACCGCACCAGATTTAACAGATCCAAAAGCGGTGAAAACATTCAATTCGTTTATACTTTCAAAGGAAAAACCGTCACATGGATCCAGCGAACTTAGCATTTCATTACTAGTAAGATACGGATCTAAAGCATCAGTCGATGTGGAAGATGTAAGTAGTCGATTAAGTTCGTTGGGGTCCGCTGGACAACTCTTATTCTGAGACTACTTACCCGCCCCTATAGATTTTAAATTGGCCCATAATTTTTTCGTAGGAAGCTTAATGTTGAACTGAGACCTATAGTAAACAGGTTTTGGTCGTAAGATTACAGAATTAACCTTGTTACGTAGTAGACGAAAACAGCATTCAGATGTACCAAAGCGCTTCCACCAGTTGGTGGTATGATTTCCATGAGCAATATTAAGCGTGCATAAAATTAAATCATGCTTGGAGAAGGCAGGTAGTGAAATTTGATTGAAAAACAGAACCAACTCGATATTCCCAACGATAATCAAGTCCAACAGGGTAGAAGTTGTCGAGGTAAAATGTGTTTGTGAAATATTGACATTTCATTGAATTTCCTGGAACATTATGCTTTAGGTTCATGCTGGCCATAACATGTACGATGTGGTGGAATATATAATAAATTTCGAGATCTAAATGAGATACCAGGCAAATAAATACAAAACAATGAAACCAATTATGGCGAACGAATTTTATAGCACAGAACGTCTCTTACAAGTATTATACTAGCTATTATCCTGCGATCCTCCAATAATTGCAGCCCAAGCAGTTTACATCTAGAAATGTATGATGGCATATTATCGAACTGAAATAATTTACGTAAGGCGTAACGAGTGAATTTTTTTTTAATCAATTCAATCCTACTAATGAGGGGCACCATACAATAGACGCGTACTGCAGAATCGATCGGACTAACGACATGTAAAAAACTTTCAGAGTATAAGGATCCTTGAAGTCCGCAGAGTTACGTTTAATAAATCAAAGCATTTTTGAAGCCTTTGCGCAAATAGTTAGACCCTAGCCTAGATCATTAACAAAACACCAACTGCGTAAATTGTTGATGTCATCCTGAAGGAGTAAACAGTCAGATTGGCTTCTTATAGAAGCAAATACCTTAATATCATTAGCATATAACAAGAACTGGGCAAAAAAGAAGATTCTGGCTACATCATTGATAAAAATTATGAATAGATCTGGACCTAAATGACTGCCTTGTGGAAGACCAGACAATTTCTTGAAAATGCGTGCCTCTAGAGAATCAATCTTAACACATAACAAAATCTGATAAATGCAGACGAAGCACGTTTATTATCAGTAAAGGACGAGCAAGCTTTATTGTTTCGTTTAATATTATTCTCTGATGACCAAATATACTGCTTAAAGAGATATTTATGCAAAAACTCATATTTGCATCTTAAAAGTTGAATTTTGATACGTCCACTATTAATTTAGTGTCCTTATTATAAATATTGGTGAAACAACAGCTCAGTTCCACACAAAAACAAGTTTATTCTGAAAGGCCCTAGAAGGCCTCCTAAACTCACTTTACGCGATAAAAAACGAATTCTAGCGACTGCATCGACTCTTGCAAAGGATGTAGAAACATAAATAATTAAGTGACACCAGCAGTGTCAAAAAACATTGTCTGGAGAATTGTAAGAGAAAGTGAAAATCTTCGCTATAAAGTGACGCGTAAGGAGTTTTGCAGGAGCCATACATATGTCATGGACGTCAGAGTGGAGCCAGACAAGCTATAATTTTCTTGTTAATTTGACTAATTTAAGCCTAACTGAATTTCTAGGTGATATGGAGTGACGAAAAGAAATTTAAACTGGATGGCCCAGACGATGATACTACTGGCGTGGTATTCGCAAAGAACCGCGTTTGTTTTCCAAAAGAAACGATAGCCTTCACAACGTCTCGCATGCACAGCTGGGATTACCAAAATATCTAGTACCATATCTGCGCACTTTTCCGTCAGTACCGTTTATTTTTCAAAAGGACAACGCAAGTATCCACGTGATTAGAGACACAACCGGCTGGTTCCAAAGGCATAATAGTCGAAAACTACAATGACCAGCTCTATCACCGGACCTCGACCCAATGGAAAATCTTTGGGCTAAAGTGCCCCCCCCCCCATCCCTCCACGATTTTTATTTAGATGGGAAGCATTATGACAACGTAGAAGCTCTGAAGGAAGCAATACAATCTTCTTGGAGTAATTTGTCTTTGAAAACTCTCGGTCATCTTGTTAAAAGCATGCGAAGAATGGGTTTCCAAGTTATAAACAGAGACGGAAATATTGCCGACTATTAGTTAAGAAAACAATATTATGTTTTCGTTAAGAATTAAAAAAAAAATTCACCAATATTCATAATAAAGACATTAAATTGAAAGTCGACGTATAATTTTCAGACCGTACTTTTTCGAACAATGTATTTAACAATGTAATTAGCTTCTTATCCCTTGGCTAATATATGGGATAAATATTTCTTTTTTACTTAAATTTGAACTCCTTTCCATAATCATAATCATTTATTGCTGGTTCGTGGTTCGTATACACAAGATTGACAATCACAATGAAAGTATGAACCATATATTAAAGAGAAGAAATTCCGAAACTAAACCTAAAATGCACGAACAAAATGAACCGAAACTGAAAAATCGAACTAGAACATGATTGTCTGAGTGTTCCCAGAGGGTAGAAGCAGCACCGAACGAAGTTCATACTTCGGGGACCACTGCTCCCAAGCAAATGCCACTTTTCTAGTCCTCTGGGAGCACTTATGCAAACTTGTTCTAAACGAACGTACAAAAATTTCGAACCGATTAGAGTCCCGCGGGACCAGTCTGCAGAGTCTTTGACGTCTGCAAACTGCTCCCATCATCCTCGTTATATTATTAATAATAATATTTAATAATATTCAATTCATATGCTCCCATCATCCTCGTTATATTATTAATAATAATATTTAATAATATTCAATTCATATTTTTTTAATCCCAAATAATAAATATTATAAATAGTTCCAAGGAATAAAGATAAGCCTAAATATTTCCTTCCGGCCAAAACCATGCTAAAAAGGGTTGTCCCCTAGGCTTTGCCCGCATTGTATAAAAAAATAGGTTTTTGTCGCGCATTGTAATGTGCCTATGCTTCAGAGAGTCAATCTTTTCAGAGATAGTGAAGTTGCCAAAAGTGTTAAAGACTTTCTTTGAACTTTATCCAACGCGAAGTTTGCGATATGCCTGGCATGTGCCGAAATAGGGGAATATTCCAGTCTATGGCTGATATGGCACTTGTAGATCAGCGCAAATTCAGAAGGAGTATTTCTTACATTTCTATCGAAAAACCAAGCCAAGCGACTGCAAAAGAATTAATTTCGAATTCTATTCTAAACATAATTACGACAACACTTAATTATTTAGAAAAATATCTTATTTATAATGGGAATTTTTACTTTCTGTAGAATAACTAAAAAAAGTAAAAACTTCGATCGTGGCTCAGGGGGCAATTGCACCACCCGGGTGCGCGCCTGAATTTTTGTATATATCACAGACCATATTTTATAACTTTGTCTGACTTGTCATATTTAATTTTTTAGAGCAGCCAAAGACGGTTTGTTGGATGTCCTGAAAGAAGCCACAAGACGAGAAGCAAACGGCAAGGATGCAGACGGAATGACACCCGTCTTGTGGGCTGCTTTTGAAGGCCGTTTAGATGCGCTCCGATTACTTGTTGGTAGAGGGTGAGTATTACCAGATTACTTTTTATACATAAAGGCCACTATGTTTAACTTCACAGAGGCGATCCTGATAAGTCAGATCAATTCGGAAACACAGCTCTTCACTTGGCAGCTGCTAAGGGACATCTTCATTGCATAGACTTTTTAGTGAAATTTGGTGTTAATTTATTCGCCTTGGATATTGATAAGCACAGTGCGAAAGATTTGGCAGCAATAAATAACAAAGACGAAATTCTTAGATATTTAGATGCAGCAGCTGCTAGTCTGGAATTAAAGGACAGGTAAAATTGATTAATCACAAACACTCTCTACGTTAAAACTCCTGTTTTAGGAAAAAGGCTAAGGCATTTCGCGAATTAGCTGAAAAGAATTGCGAAAAACGAATCAAGGAATATACGAAAAAGCAACATCGTCTGGATCAAGAGTACGAAAACATGAAACAGATTTCGAATAGACCGTCAGTTCTTACAGCAATTAAGCACAAAATTTGGGCGTCTAGTCAGGGAAACTTAAAGCAACAGCAGAAAGAACAATTTAATACAAATTCAGCAAAATTTAGTGATTTGGTAGGAGGAACGCTTTCGAGTAGAGCTGGTGTTGTACAAAAGAAGGCATATGCATCAAAGTTTAAGCAGAATCTCCTTCATCAGCCAAAAGTCGATGATGCAACATTTAAGATTGGTGAAGTAGAGGCCAATGGAAAACGGACAGTCACATCTATTACTGGCCTACAGAGAGATTCAGAAGTTCTTTACGTAGGTACATTTAGTGATAGTGGCGAAATGGGAAAACGCGGTAAAATTGCCGATGTTTTTGACGTAGAAACGACTAGCGACATTGAACATGATGCTCCGAGAGAAAATTACGGAACAATGTCCAGATCCTTTTCGCAGCCCGACTTTCTTATATTACAGCAAGATGATGATTTAAGTAGCGAAGTTAGACTCCATAGACCTGGCGGTTTGTTTGACAGACCAATGCTAGGCAGCTTAGCACTTCGACGGTCAGTAACTGCTGCACTTAATCAGCTACAACCTGAAGGTTCTTCTATTGGAGGTTCATCGAATTCGACGAGTAATTCCAGAAAAAATTCGTCTCTATCGAAATCTAGAGGAAGCAAACCCAGATCGTTTTTGACAATTTCTGATAGCGATTCTGAAGGCATAAGCGAAAGCGACGAAGACAACCAATATACCGGAAGCCCCATACAACGTTTTTTGGCCGTATGGGGTCTTGAGGAACATTTGCACATGTAAGAACATTTAAATTTAATACAAAACAATCTTAAACATTATTAGAGTAAAGTATAATAAACAATTTTATTTCAGATTTCGAAAACAACAGATCGACCTAGATACCCTTATGTTGCTTACTGAAGGGGATTTGAAATCCTTAGGACTTCCTTTAGGACCCTTCAGAAAACTCGTGATAGCAATACAAGAACGAAAGAGCGCACTCGCTAATCCTGGAGTAATAGTGGATAGTCGTTTGTAAAATTCTTGCCTTAATTTCCTAAAAATGCATTTACTAGTCTAAACGTCTATTGAATAAAGCTAAGCTTTAGAGTAATTAATTTTTTACAGTTTCCTCTATCGATTACAGCGCCACGCTAAATGTCACTTCGACATTTTTAATACTGTTTAAGGCTGAAACAGATTGCAGTTATCATCACGACGTCGCTTTGAAAAATTGATTGGAATCAAATGACCGTACACGTGGCAAGAAATGTAACAGCATAGCCTACTCTAGATACAAGCCAGGAAGCTGACATTAACAGCTGAGCATTGGTGGTGTAAACAAATCGAAACTTGCCACAGTAGACATAAGAAATATCTTGGGGAATTGTACTTTCTCGTAGTATTTCTCGTAATGTATTTAAAGTCTCTAATTGAATTTTACTTGAGGTTAACCTACAAATGTTCTGAACATGTGAACATGTTAAAAGCATCTCAATTTTCATGTGTTTTAAAGAAAAAACTGTCATGTGCCCGTTTGGTTGAAGTATTGAGCTTAAAACGCGTTAATGACATCAGCGTTTATTTTTGGTTTTGGTTACGAGAATGTGTAGTTTTATTTGTGTGTGCAAGGATTAGTTAATCTGTGGTGCAACAAATATGAAATAATGACGAAACGCTTGGTGGTGAAATGGCCGAACTGTCATGTTTTTCATGTTTTCCGGGCTTGTATGTAGTGTAAGCTGTGGTAACAGTTGAGGTGACATTTCCCCTGTAGGAATTGGAAGCTCTTTGCTCTAAAATAATTTTATAAATTTTTTTAACACATCACTTTTACCTTCATAATTTTCATTTAAGAAAAAAACGGGACTTTTCGAAGAATACTTGCCAGCATGAAAACAAACACCACTTTTCCTGTTGGTATCATTACTTTCAGACTGAAAATGCAAGTGGTATTTGATCATGGTTGACCATATGTTTTAAGCGATTAGGTTAGTGCTACGCGTGTTTCAGAGTATTTAAATCATCGCCCTGTCCTTAAGTGAAAAAATTTTTTTATTAGAAAACATATTTGCTAAATACAAATATTTGCAGAGGCGAAAAAGTGTCATTAACCTAATCTTTAGAAATTTCTCTAGTTTGGAGAATTTTATTATTTGGAAAATATGGTAAAAAACGATCGGCAATGCTTTTTTGAATGTTATAGAATGATCCCAAACACATTCAATTACATGTTGAATAACATTAAATCTGTAACCAATTTTATCAACCCGATTTCTCCGGCCATACTCTACACAGTGTCAAAACTTACTGCCATCACTTGATCATTGAAAAATTAATTCACGGCAAGTTTCCATCGATTCATGTATTGTTATTTGTTGCGATGAAATATTGTGCACTATAAAAGTGCATTTAATTGGCCGTGCGATAAATTATCGCTTGCCGCGTCACTAAGCCTAAATAGCAAATTTCAATGTTGGCAGCACTGAATGCGAGCGTTAAATTTAGAAATAATAATGATTACGCGCGTTAGAATAAAGAGCGAGAGGAAAAGATATCTCAGGTAAAAACCCAGCAAATGTGATAAGCATTTTATTTCTGGGCAAAGTGGCGAGGGGGTTAAGTGAAGTAACGCCTAGATTGTCAAACTGGACAGATTGGTTTGCTCAATTCTTTGCTGTTTTTGCTTTTTCAATTTTTCTGGTGAGATTTCAGTTTTAGCAAATTACAGTGAAAAATTTTTAAAAAAGCTTACAAAAAAAGGTCAAAAGCTACAATCTGTTTATACAAATATTGGATCTTTTTAATTAAAAGACATTTATTGCAATTATGAAGTGTGATATGGTGCAGAAACAACAGGCGTTTCTCAGATAAATAAAAGATGTGATAAGAACATTGACACAATTCTTAGTGATAAGTAAAAAAATGTATCCAAAAGTTTCTTAAAATTCATTAAAAAAGTAAATATTCATCAACAGAATCTCTTTGTTTACGATCACTGTGGTAACTATCTAAACTGGGGCCCCGGACAATTAATCAGAAGGGGGCCCTTACCGGGGAAATTTTTTACATTATTCAACCTCTCCACCCTCCTTTCATAATATTTGTTCAATTTGTTCAATTTTACTCCTCAAACGATTAGGTATTTTATGTTCAATGGACAAAATACGTAAGCAACTCAAACGTTCCTGGCCCTTTCAGTTTAGCAACTGTTGCCCGGAATAGTTAAAAACAAAATCAGAGCTGTGCAAACTTCTTGAAAACTCGTACACAAATGAGTATTTTCGATAATCAATAAATCCGTAAGTTGCTTAACAGAATTCAGTTTACAAATTTACTGAGACACGATCTGAGGGACAACTGCACATCATACAGCTTCCCTATACAGTTCTTGATCCGTAATTTTAATCAGTTCTTTTGGTTGAAGTACTCGGAAAGTTTTAATCACCATGATCTATTACCGCCCCGTTCAATTACCATAGAGGTCATAAAAGTTAATTTGAACTGCATAATTATTATCAAAATATACAAGTCAAAACGGTCACAATTTCGTGTGTTCAGCCAGCATTGCTTGTTTTCGATAAGTTTGTTGTTGTTTAATATAGTCACTCAGAAATCAGTGTGGGAAACTTTTAAAGCCTTACTAGAACCCTAGGAGTCCGCAACCAGCGATCTCATTGGCTAGAATATAAAAAGAGAGGCCCGATTCGAAAGAACGACAGAAAGTAACAGAACATGTAAAGAAACATATGCGCGTCTATGATGGCGCGAGAATTTGAAATTGAGAACATAAAACCATAAAAATTTGGAAACCAGATAAAGAATGTAAATAACTGAAGAATCAGCTTTTTCACTTTCTCACTTTTTTTTTATCGTTTCAATTCTGAAAAAAAGTCTACACAGCAAAGTTTTTTTTCCAAACAATTTTTTTCGTTCCCTACTTTTGGGGGCCCCTGATGCTCGGAGCCCCGGATAATCGAACCGGCGGTAGTTACGCCACTGTTTACGATAAATTTTGCATCATGTTTACATCGCCTTATGGGATCATAGTTGTTGCCGTAGTACTAAAATGTTTGGGGGCATAAGCAAAGTGTTTTTAAATAGTAAAATTAATTAAATTAAAAAAATATTGTAGGATATATTTTTAAAACACTAAATTTGAAATGTGAGTTAAGGCTGGAGCACAATGTACGCAACGCAACTGAACTGAAAGGCGAGATATGTCAAAGCGGTTTTCTTAGCATTGACTTTCTATATATTTGAGCACAGTGGTCGAGCGCAGTCGTTTGTGGACGCAATAAGTTTACAAAATTTGGAAATTGACGGACTCAGTGACATAACCTAACACTTCTTTGTTCGCTATTGCATAAGTATATTTATACTAAATTTAAGTGCAATAAAAAAATTTAAGAATGGAAAATTTCGAAGGGAAGTCATTTGCGCCATTATAGAGCCATTTTTCGATAAATTTTAATGCTAAACGCAAGACAATTGTCAAATTAAGATCCGTCCATTGTAAGCATATACATAGAACTTTTACCTACTTTTCGTTGCGTTCATTTGACATATCTCGCCTTTCAGTTCAGTTGCGTTGCGTCCATTGTGCTCCAGCCTTTAGCCTATCTTGTATAGAAGCAAAATTTTACTACCTTCATGTTCGAAACGCATACATCGCTTGGGCTCTACTCCGTATAGAAAAATGCTTACCTTTTTTCCAGTTAATGTCCATTCCTTTAGTTCTGCATTCTAAGGGTTCGCAACAAAATTTTTGTTCGTCGCGTTAAATTCGTGTAGGACAATTCACATCAATGCTTTCTAAGTTTTTGTCGCAGCGTGATAGTAAATGCAGAGCTGATGAGCTTTGCGACGCATGCTTTTCTAATTTCAGCTATGTTTGAGAGTTTAAACTTGATTTATAGTGAGAGCAAAGAGTCTACGTACACCATAAAAATTAATAGTATACCGCGTTAAATTGTGCAATCTGGAATTCAATTTTCCACTTTTATACCACATATTTCAAAAGCATATGTAATAAGCCTCTTTCTGAATTCCATGGCGCAAATGCCAGATGGAGCGCCCTGAAAGCATGTAGCATATCCAGGGTAACCTGGCCAAGTTATAATAAAACCGCGAACCGTATAAGTTTCTGGGTAAAAACGACTTAACTACAAAAAGTAATACAAAGTTACAAAGCAGTTATGTACTTAAGTCGTTCTTGCCCAGAGTGTTACTTTGATCCGGTTTTACCCGGAATCTCACGAGGTTCGTTTTTGCCCAGAACATTTCCTAAGCCACTTTTGCTCGGACCCTATCTTATTTCTCGAGATAATTGATTTTTCACAAATTGATAGATTAAAAGAAATGGTGAAATAAAATAAAAAGAACAAAATACTGAGCAGTTTACATAAGTCAGTGACCGTATTTCTGGAATTCCCATTCCTTGTTGTCCAAGGGGCACACTTGGCGCATCTTAAGCCACCTAGAAATACAGTGAAAGTGGATAGGTCGATAGGCCATTTTTACTATCAGCCTGTCGACTGACGTAGGCTACGATAGAAGAGACATAATCACAACAAGCGAATCTGCAATTAATTTCTACGCCAAGATTTCGAGCTTTTTCAACATAAAGTAAAATTGAATTGTTTAAGACGATTGAAGGTAACGAGTTTGCGTCTACATAACCACGAGATATTAGGAAACATGTCAATTTCTTAGCATTTAGATCTAGAAGATTGGACTTAGACTACTAGTGTATACGTAACAAGTCCTCATTCACCCTACCGTCTTTTAGGCGAGCATGCAGCTAGGCTGTGACGTGAACGAAAACGAAAAAAATATTCATCTTCTCTGTAAATGTCCGGCTCTTGGCAAAGTCAGAAATAAGGCTATGGGGGAGTACTTCTTTGAAAACCTGAAGTCAATCTCGAGGGTAAAAATTAAGAATTAGTCAGTTTCTTAAATTCCTCCGGTTGGTTTTAGTTCCTTTTTTCCATAATACACTCAGCCGACTTCAACCATAATTTTAGGTAAGAATCAGGGTTGTGAGTGAACTGAGTCCAACGAAAAAACCGAGTCTTACTCGTTGTGGCATAAAAATGGCGCTATAATAGTGCTAATTGGAGTGTTACCATGATGGCGACGCTCATCACTTAAATCAGCCAACCAATCCACAACAGAAAAACTAAATACATAGTAACTTATTTATAAAATAAAACTGGAAACTCTCGTTTATTTGTAATAACAAAACGTAACTGATGAAATTTCCTCGAAAAATCCCTTTACTGCTATAACCGAGTTAGTCGTCAGAATTGTTGCGTTTTCTCCGAACGTTTAAAGAATATATACCTACGAGTCCATAAGTGTGGGGAAAGCTATAAGAAGACTTTAAACCTAAGAATTTATATGGAACTCTAAAACACTGTAATATAGTAAATCTGTGACGGCTTGGAGTTATGACCGCTGCAAGAGTCTGGAACCTCCTAATGTTAGACTTAATTTTGTATAAATATGTTTATTTATTAAATTTAACGTTCGACAAGTCTTCTTCTAAAAAGGTAACCAACCTAAAGCTGCTCTAGTCAAGGAATGCTGTTTCATAGTTGTCGCAATTATGCAATGTAAAGAAAAAGAGTTTAACACAGATAATAATTTGTGTAACAAAATAAATACTGCCGAAGATATAATACATTTCATTTTTAGATTTTCTGTGTTTGTTTTAATTTTGTACCTACTTACTGTCAGAAAAGACCATCTTTAATATTCCTTACATCCTTTTCTCTAGGTTGCGCCTTTTATCATTTAAAACTACAAGTTTCAAGCCTTTTAATATTAATCTTTATTAAATATACAATTGAATTGGTTAAGTATACTTAATATGTCTGCCTTACAAGAACATCATAAGAATTGAGGCTGACTTCTTGTCCACCATAGGGGATATAAAGACATTGGTGAGATGGATGAATTTTTCCAGGTGTCAGACTTCCTTCGTGTCCTCCACGACCAATGTAGAGAGGTTCGCCGTCACAAGTTTTACCGGCCATTACAGCATTTGGTGGAACATGTCCACTAGCAGACGACACCCAAGTAAATCCATTTCCAGTTAAAATTTCATAAGAGTCCTTGGGAATTTCTTGGCCATCGAACGAAACGTAAGCTATGCTTTTCGATGGAATCACCTTAGCTGGAAGTAAATCGGTTTCATGATAGGCTCTTCCTACATAGATTGGCTCGCCATCAGAATCGTTGCCAGCAAACACGGCATCAGCAGGTGTAGGTGCACCAGCAGAACTAGATACCCAACTTTCTGGTTGAACGAGAACTTCATAGATATCTAAACGGATTTCAGAACCTCCATACGGAATGTACAAGCACCCGTGTGATGGGTGAACTTTTCCTGGTGTAATGCTTCCATCGTATTCACCACGACCGATATAAAGCGGCTCGCCTGTTGTGGTTTGACCTGATGATACTGCATGTGGTGGTACGTGTCCACCTGTGGATGGAATCCAAGTGAAATTGCTTCCGCACAGCAATTCATACGAATATTTAGGAACTTCCTGACCATCATAGCAGACGTAAGCAATATTTTTGCTGGGAATTACTTTAGCTGGAAGAAGATCACCGTCGTGACCTGCACGTCCAACATAAATTGGCGCTCCATCTGAATCGCTGCCTGCGAATACGGCATTAGCTGGGACAGCTGAATGAGTAGATGAGTGCGACCAAGTTAAATCTGTTAAAGGAAAATTAATCATATTTAACAATAACAATAACTTCATTCAAAGGATTATAAGCACCAAGACAACATAGTCTTTTAAACGTACACAAAAAGAAAGATAGCCGCTGTGTTTTTCATTACTATTTTTAGCTAATAAGAGAAAAAGCAACAAGGAAAAAAAAGAAAAGAAGAAGAGAAAGAAAATATTACAATTACCCTAATAGAAAAAACAAAAAATTTGAATCAACAATATATATGCTAGTAATACTCAGATTCATCAACCCTTAAAATCAATGGAATTTAACCGTCTGATCCGCGGAGCCAGACCCACATACATAACTAGGGAGTGAATCCACTTACGAATGTACTGAACGAAGTAAGTACTCACTCCATTGTGCGATGTAATTCTTGGTATCAGAACTTTTTATTGTCGTGATGATTGAAGAAAGTTGATATTTTTCTACAAATAAGCGGGACGCCTCTCACGTAAAAGTTTGAACAGAAATACGAACCCCTATTTGGTCAAATATGTCTTCGAATCACATCCAAGTATAGAGCTTACATAAGATGATATATGAACGCGCCTGGGTATCTTATACACAAATCTAACAGCATCATTAAAAGCAACAATTAGTTTTTTCATGCACACTGAATCAGGTTTGGTGTACACTAAGCCGAGAGTAAAAATGACCTATCAACAAGGTGCGAGCAAAAGTGGCTTAGAAAATGTTCCGCGCAAAAACGAACCGCGTGAGTTTCCGGGCAAAAACGACTTAACTATAAAAAGTAATACAATGCAGTTAAGTACTTAAGTCGTTCTTGCCCGGAGTGTTTCTTTGATCCGGATTTGCGGTTCGTTTTTGCCCAGAACATTTCCTAAGCCACTTTTGCTCGGACCTTGTTTTATTTTTCGAAGGTAGTTGATTTTTCACAAATTGATAGATTAAAAGAAATTGTAAAATAAAGTAAAAAAAACAAAATACTTTAAAATGAACAGTTTACATAGGTCAGTGACTGTGTTTCTGGAATTCCCATTTCCTGTTGTCCAAGGGGCACACTTGGCGCGTGTTAAGCCACTTAGAAATACAGTGAAAGTGGATAGGTAGATAGGCCATTTTTATTCTCAGCCTGACGTAGAAGAGACATTATCACAACTAGTGAATGTGGAATTAATTACTACGCCAAGATAACGAGTTTGTGTCCTCACCCACCCGCACACCACACGCACAAGATATTAGGAAAAATGTCAATTTCTTAGCATTTAGGTCTAGAAGACTGGACTTAGACTACTCGTGTATACGTGACAGGTCCTCATTCACCCTAACAATGCAAGCTTCGATCAATCCTATCGGTCTACTCAAATGAACTTGGACATCATCCGCATAGATTAGCACTTTAACGTCCTGAACTACGCTAGGGAAATCATTAATAAAAATACAAAATAATAGTGGTCCAAGAATAGAGCCTTGAGGAACACTATCATTAAGTCTTAATGGAGTAGATAAACTGCCATTCACTTTGAACGCATGAATCTATCAATAATATCAACAGCAGGCAAGAAAAAATTACAGATATCGACCAATTTGCCCAAAACTTTATCGTGATTGTTACTGTCAAAAGCTTTAGAAAAGTCCCACAACATCAGAGCAATAGCCTAATCTTTATTCAAGCTTTGCAGAATATTAGTTGACAATTTTATATGAGCCGTTTCACAACTATGATGAAACAAACTGGCGGCGGCAGCAAATGAAGCTATAGCCAAGGTTAAGAACTGCCTGGAGTTTGCAGGTCTTGAACTAGCAGAACAAAAAACGGAGGCGATCTTAATCACAAGCCGGAAAACGGTGGAATACATTAACAATCAGGTATAAACAATTAATGAAATACCTAGGAGTAATGCTGGACAATAGGCTAACTTTCAAATCGCATCTGGAATATGTGAGCAAAATAGCTTCGAACATACAAGCGACGATGTTAATGTGGCAAAACCGATGCGACAACGCTACGAAAGGAAGATGGACGCATCAACTGATTTCATGCATCGAAACTTGGGTAAACTGCAAACTTGGAGAAAAAAACTACCACTTGACGCAATTCTTGACTGGTCATGATGGATACCGCAAATATCTGCACAGATTTGGACATGACAACTCCCCGATGTATACGAACTGCTTAGATTAGGAGGAAGATGCTGACCACGTAGGATTTCATTGTCTACGTTTCCACGCATGACATGTAAATATACTGATTTCAGTTTATAATAAAATAGATTAATACGACCTAACAGTTCCGCTGGGAGAGTGGTTGAAGAGGATGGGGGGTGTGGTTTAGCACGAGGGCGCTGCAGCGGCGGTGAGTCGTGCATGCCAGTAGCACGGGCTACTGGTATCTTTGGAAGATTCCTCACCTAATGTCCCACAAAAAAGAAAAAAAATACTGGTGTTATGCCAACCTATTTGTATCCTCGAAATACTTAAAAATCTGATTAAAAATGATTCCCTTGAATACCTCCGTCTCTGTGCTGTTGTCAAGCTCGCAGCAAGTTTCCTCACTTCCCTTATCCTAATTACCTTCCGGCCAAAACCATGCTAACGCATCAAAGGGTTGTCCCCTAGGCATTGGCCACATAGTATAGAAAAAGGACGATAATCACATATGTAGAGCGGAGTTGCTTTTTTGGCAAAAGGAGCATAATTGTTTTTCTGCAGGCGGAAGAGAACCATAAAGCAGACAATAAAATGAATGAGAGACTTCATGGCATGTGGTAATATTAGTTTAATAAACATAGGATCTATATTATTGCTTCCTACTGCTTCCGAAGAATATCGAATATCGCAGCCACAGCTTCCTGCATATCTACGAGATTTGTTAAAAAAAAGATGACTTTTTACATTTCGGGGGCTACATACATTCGATTTTCAATTTTATTTTGTTATGTTGGTACACATGTCTCCAATATATGTTGGCATTATCAGCCATTTTGCAGTTTTAGTTTGTTTTCGATAAATATTAAGGTTGAAATGTGTTTTGGCGTGCTTGCCGATTTTTTGGTATCGAAAAAAATGGATCATAAAATAAAAGTGCTCCAACGCACTTAGAATTTTGACTGCGACATTTAGCGAGTCTACTTTGAGCAAAAAAAATCTTTATAAGTAGTACAAGCTCTTTACAAAAGGCCGAGAAGATGTTAATGAAGATGGCCTGGACGCCCCAGCACGTCAACAACCGATGGACACGTTGAAGCGGTGAAGAAAATTGTTATGAATAATCGTCGAATCATTATTAAAGAAGTTGCTGACGATGTCGGCATATCGGTTGGCTCATGCCATGATATTTTTTCGGATGTTTTTGGCATGAAACGTGTGGTCGAAGTTTGTTCCGAAATGGTCGAATGAGTATCGCTCAGGAGCTGTTGAAATGAACGTCAACGACGATCTAGATTTGCTCAAAATGGTCAAAACCGGTGACGAAACATGAGTATACCCGTATGGTTATGACGTCGAAACCGAAGCCCAATCATTCCAATGGAAGCGGCCAGAAGAGCAAAGCCCGAAAAAAGCACGCCAAGTTCGGTCAAATGTAAAGGTTTTGCTCACTGCTTTCTTCGACTACAATGGCGTGGTGCATCGTGAGTTCTTGACAGAAGGTTGTATGCTCAATAAGGAATATTATCTTGAAGTTATGCGCTGTTTGCGTGAAGCAATACGAAGAAAACGCCCGGATTTGTGGAAAATAATTCATGGCTTTTGCATCACGATAACTCACCTGCTCACACATCGTTGCTTGTTCATGATTTTTTGAAGGGGACAAAATAGATATTGATGAATAAATAAATATTTTTGGAGAAAAATAAAAGGTCACCTTTTTTTTGAACAAACCTCGTATATACATTGAAAGGGAAAACCTAGGCACTACTTGAAGATGCAATCTGGGAAGCTGAAAAACAAATGTTTAGTGGATTTGGATCGACGTTGCACACACACCCGATCTTTTTAAATGAGACCACATTGTTTTGGATAAGAATGATTTCAACTTTACTTTACTTTACTTTCGCATTTATTTTGTTGCGTACAAGTTTATATATCTCTCTGATCTCTGGGTTCCTGTAGGTTTTAAATTGCTGATAAAGAAATTCACGCTTTGATATTAACATATGGATTGCATTTGTATACCATGGAGAGTGACTTGTATTAATCCTGCGTTATCGTAAAGGGACATGTTTATCAAACAAATACCATATATGCCTAGAAACCATTCTATCTTTTCATCGACAGATGAAAAATTATATAATACCCCCCATGGTAACTGAAGACACTCCACTTCGAGACCTTGCCTGTTTATTGCTTCTTTAATCACACTATGTAAGATCAAAACCAAATTTGATTTTATGATCAAAATTACTTTGTGGATTTATTTATTAATTTTCTTTGTAAAGTTATATAATACTTCGTGACTGCAAATTTTCGATAGCCGATAGTCGTGTATTTGCTTAGCGATAACAATCCAAGTTCTGGGCGTTTTCTCTTGGATAAATTTGTCATTGATCTAAAACCGATACTGTTTCGGTATTTCTGTTATCAGTGCTAGGTATGAAGACATTTAGTTGTAGGTTTATGGAGTACATAGATTAGTTTAAGTGCATTTTATGTTATCTACAGTTCGACACTTATGATTAGGCAACAGTTGGTTCCTGCTATAAAAAGGCTTAGATCTAAATTATGCGCTAATAAATTTGGACTTATTCTTGGATCACATAAAGTGACCAACACTTGTAGAGAAATGCTAATCAAATTACGTGTCCATTCGATCACGTAGGTGCGTGAAGTCATTTAAACTTGGCAATGAATTAGAGTCGAAAGATATTGGAAAAATTCGCGGAATAGGGGAGTAAAAGTCCATTTATTATTATTCACAAAACACGCATTTTTAGCCTCCTTGTAATTGATAAATGTTTTCCAAAGTATATAAGAAAATTTGCCCTCTGAATAATGAGTGCCAGTTGATAGGCAGATACTAATCCAAGTTTCTGTTACAGGGAAAAAAAGATTGAATTTGCATTTTTGCCCTATCGCAAGGGCCTATAATGAAAGCTTCGAGTTTCAACTTTAAATTATTCAGTTGATTTCTTGCTTTTCAACCTTCTTATGAAATAGATTTCGTCAAAGTGATATTCAATTCATGAATTTATTGAAGTGCGATTTGAATTCAATTCACATGTTCTTTGTATCAATCGAAAGGATATTAGAGGATACTTTTTCAGGACATTGAAGGATACCGGAGAGCGCAAAAGCTGTTTTTAAGATAGTTGAATTACGTGTTTAGTCGCGTATAGTCTGATTTATATTGTAGTTTGAAGAGAATGTGTTCAAGAAGGAGAAGTGCTTTTGCAGAGAATGACTTTTGACAAAAATATGTCGGAAATATTTAAATAAAAGGAATTGCTAACTTAAGTAGTGCAAGTCGAACGATGAGATAGCACATCACCTTAAAGGGTATGCGGGACCCAAACACACCCAGTCAGTCTAATTGATTTGTTGCTGTGCACGTTATCGTAGTTCGATTGCAAATTCAGTATCGGATCTACTTGAAAGATATTGCCTTTTGAGTTACTTATTAAAATTATTGATTTTCACGTACAATAAACGAGATAGCTGAAAAACTCTTACTTCCAGTTCAAGCAAACCACTCTATCTCAGTGCATTATCGCAGGCTGGTTGCATTCGTATATTGACACAAACGTTAATGGAATTTTTGCGAACAATTTTTTGCAATTTCGAAAATGTCTACGTTCTTGTAAGCTATTTCAGCAGCATCCTTTGTTTCTTAAATTGTTGCAAATTTGATTTATGACAAATAAATCTCAAGAATAGACAGCTAAGACACAGAACGGAAATTGACTGCGAAATTACATAATTAACACAACCCGGTATATGGTAAGGTCGAAGATAGTATGACGTTTTCTCATATTTCGCTTATATTCACTTTTACAATCTTAACATTTTCACGTTTTAAATAAATATTCACTGGGAAACAATCTAAAGGTATACGTACCCATTATGATTTGATATTGTAGAGCAGGTGAGAAATGCCAACAACGCTTTTCGAAAGACTTCACACAGTTCACTAGATCACTTCAAATAGAGCAGCTTCGATAGACAATTTTTGATTGACTAAGCGGGAAGTTTGCGCTATGAATAATGAAGCGAGCAATTGAACGGGCCGCTGTTTTATCACACCTTTGTCGTGATAAGATAAATACTTATCTAGAAACTTTTAAGCTTTCTGTTCTATTTTCAAAAGTGAGTGACACCCAGATTATTGCTAACTGGTGACGATATGATCGTATAGGAGTAAGTTAATTACTCGCTATAAAAAGGCGAAAATTTTAAAGGAGACATTGAACAGAAGATGATTATCTTAAATCGATTTCGAAGATATTCACAAGTGGAAACGAGCTCAAATTATTCGTTTCGATACGAATTCTAAGTAAACAGTTGTTGATCGATTGTTCTGAGTAATATTCAAAGGCATGTACAGATATATTTAATGATAAACAAACTGAAGGCTGTATTTATTCCAATTGGCGGAAATAGCAATCTCGTATGGTAACAAAAATTTAGCTTAAATTAAAATATGTATGCTCCACTAAGTTTTCTGTTAAAGAAGTTGGTCTTTGATAGCCATGACCAAAGATTACTTATACTACTAGATAAACGGCTTCGAACAAAGTAGTGAAAATTTTTTGGTTGCTTTTATATATTGCCCGGCAACCCGGGAGAGTTTGTGGATAAGAGACAAGTATACTTTTCTTATGTGCAATTCCAAATGTCAAATGTACTTCACATATTAAAAGATCATAATACATTGACAGTTTGAAAATTTCTTCCAAGTAACTAACAACTAACTGAGTCATGTGCTTCACATGAATTCTTTTTATTGGTAGTACTTTTTGTTACATTTTTACTCTTCGACAAGATTTGGCGGTACTTTTTTGACATGAGTCTGCGATTCTCTCCGGATGAGAACAGAATTTTGACAGGAGTAAGTGACTACACACTACCTGTACTCTTTATTTGCATGTATATTCTTATGACTTTACTGTTGTACCAGTGTTACTTTTTCAAGAGTAGCTAGGTAATTTTGGGAGCCGGTTATCTAGTAATAAGCAATCTTTGGCCATGACTAATGTTTTATATATTTACTGTTTGTCTATTACGATTTATTTTTAATCATAATTATATTCTTATTCATTATCTTTAAAATCATCGACAAACTGACTGGCTGATTTCCAGCGTTCTTAGCCCAGAATATTAAAAAATAATATCGTTGCTGAAATTCTAATATCGCCTTAGCCAAAATTTGAAGTTTGTTGATATTCTGATGCCATTCGACGGAGATGGAAAATTAATAAGTGGTATTAAACTAAATCTTTTTCAAAATGTTGACAATATTGTTTTATTTAACATTGTTTTAAAGAAGTAACTAATAAAATCCATACAGCAAATATATAAAGTCTTTTTGCTCCTGACTCCTGGCACGGTCATGTCTTAGCCTGGTGTGCTGGCTAATTATAGTCAGGCGGAGGAAGGATACTTTCTTAAATTAAATACCCCACTACAAGGTGTAACAGCATGCGCCGACGGATGCATGACCAAAGGGGAGGTTAGTCTTAAGTGTGGGAACTCTGGATACCTGTCGCCCTCCAGTTTTAATCAAGGCCTTTCGTTGCTCTGGTCGCCCTACTACGCTACTCATTCCAAGCGGATGAAATCGGCGCAACGTAATTTCGTTAGATTTTCGCTAAGAAGATGGGACGATCCGCTTATACTCCCGCCCTACACCGACCGCCTCCGTTTTCTCGATTTGTCCTCACCTGAGAAAAGACGCAAAGTCGCTGACTTGGTCTTTATTCACCAACTCTTGAACCCTAATATAGATTCCAGTACTCTTGTTGGCAAGGTTTCCTTCAGGCAGTACCAACATAATCTCGGAAGACTGACTTTATTGCATGTTGACCCATACAGATCAAATTATGGCATGAACCAATTAACCGTTTATGTCGGGCTGTAAATGCATGTCCTAATTTCGATTTAACTCTAAGCAAAGAGGCACTTAAGTACTATCTATTCTCTGTGCTTCGGTGACTATTTCTACTGGGTTTCCTTACTTGTTTTCTTCCACCGTTTTGATGGATGTGTTAGAAGGGTTAATTTAAAAAAAAAAAAAAAGTAACGGGCTCTGCTGCGGGTAAAATTTTCTAGCCCTAAAACTCGTCGGAGTCATCTGGATTCGTTAATTAAAAATTAATAACCTGATGCAGTTCTAAATACATCAAACTGTGAACAGACTAGTAGGACCAAGGTCACAGCAGACACTACTGTTGCTAGTGGGCTACAACTTTCTGCTTCTTTAGATGGAGCCACTGCGCACATTCCAACCCCTGTCCACCAAGAGTTCGTTTAGCAAAAGTACCATGACTCCGTTAGTACTAAGCTGCTAACTGGGGAAGAGTCCTCGCATATTGACTCCGTCTGCACTACCTGCGCTCAACCTGCGCTCGAAGAAATCTGTTCTCGCAGCAATTGGGGAATCCCTGAAACGATTGCTTCTTTAAGCCGACTCTGGTTTTATAAAATTATCCCCTGCGGAGAGGAGAAGGTTTCAGAAGACACTGGCAAGTGGCCTCTCCAAAGTAAAGACGGAGTGCAGTTAGCCAAGTTTAACGTCTCCAACAAGCCAGTGGGCAAAAGGGTACGTTCAGAGTAGATGTCCCCTGAACACCCTACGACCAAAAGGTACAAACGACCCATGTATCTGTCAAGCCCACTTAATAATATTAATAAGTTTATTCCACAATTCATTCATCTATAAATTCCTTAATTAATCTAATGGTAGCTAATAAAACGTCAATATTGACTCGAGTTGGCCCAACTTAGAGTCAGGTAATGGGCAGGTTCAAGCTAGGCTTGATTTCGACTGACGTGGTAAATCGACCTCTGACAACATCATGTTAAGATGATCCGAAAGGACAGGATGGTACCTACACCGAAACCCACAGGGAAACGTTGGAATATATGTTGCAGGTGCACTTCCATGGATCATCCTTAGGACCAGACTCAGTTCACCGCGTGGCCGGTGATGAATGGTCCCCTTTGAGCTGTAGGGCCTCCTTACAAATCTTTAAACTCATCATCTTTCCAGCCTTCCTCCAAAACTGCTAAGATACCATCGTTGTCCCTTTGGTCAATTTGTTTAGAGCCAGCTTTATCTGGGGCTACATACCACTCTCATAAAGGTAAGTAGGTGTGGTATTTATCCATAAACGAGGAAATAGGCTTTTGGAGCTACCTAAATCGTTTAGAGCAATCAGTACCACATCCTTCCTACTTAAGATGACTTTAGACCTTCAGGTCAGGTTCAAACTGGACCAATCGTCTCCCCTTTACTCAGTTTGCCTACACAAAAGATAGATCAACAGAGACTGTCTTACACAATCTTGTTAGTAAAACCGAATAAGCCCTTCTCCATAAAGAAATGACATTATGTGCTTTTCTTGACATAGAGGGTGCTTTCGACAACACAAGGTATGAGTCTATATCAAGAGCTCTTGCACGGAGGAGCATGGATACTCATACTGTTACGTGGGTGGATGCTATGCTAGATGTGTGAGAAATTACATCCACCCTTGGTAGCACCTCTGTGTGCCCTAAAGGCTCTATCCTCGTGGTGCTTTTCCCCGAGGCTTACGAAGGAGTGCTGCGAAACAACTGGTCACCCATAACAAGGCCACGCTGTGTTGGATAATTGGTCACTCGGGTATTGAGGGAAACGGGACCGCCGATGAGCTGGCCAGGAATGACTTTCTTTCGGTGCCAAGGTCGTCGGTAAGAGCTTTTATTGAAGACTGGGCTAGGGGTCAGCAGCTGTTATAATAAACTTCTTTAATCGAAAATTATATAGTTTATCTCCAGATATGATTTTCGTATAAATCTTAGAGTATAGAACTATAAGGAGAGGCCCTAAAGCCAAAAAACCTCGGCACTTTTCTTGATGTAGTTGAATCGTTGAGTTGTGTTTGTTTTCGTCATGGCAGTAGTAAAACAGCGACATTTCTAGGGGAGGGCCAAAATAAATTCGAAATTAGAGCGTAATCGGATTTGCCTCTAGGTATTGAGAATGATTTTCTTTCTTCTTAGCGAATCTGTATCACAAAATTAAATAAAAACTTTTAAACTTAAGTTTTTAGTGTCCCTTTATAAAAGTTAAATCACGAGCCACTGGGTTAGGTAAGGAGAAGCAAAAAATTCGATCTTAGAAAATGTAAACAAACTAAGAACGCCAAGAAAACTTTACTTTTCTTTACGTTCCGTTGCTGTTGTTAGCGTGTCAATGCAATTATATCAAGCTTAAGAACTAACAAAACATAAGTTTAATCAAAAACTTACCTGAAAATCGATATCCCACGTTTACAACGCCAATTATTTGCACAACACAAAACCGCGCACTTCATTTTAAAAATGACACTATTAAGATACACTGTTTACACTTTAAAAAGTTGAAAGCTATTAGCTTTAAAGTTTGCCAATATATTGCACTAAAATAAAGAGTAAAAAACACTCGAAACTTTATATGGAATTACAAAACAAAATTGTTAAAGCATCGGACAATTCACGGTAATCACTTTGACAGTGCGCAAATTAAGGAGAACAGCTCTCCTCACCTGGCCTAAAAGAAAAATGCCGGTACCTTTCCTGTTGTAATATATTCTAAGGTATAAACTAATAGATGTCTCTACTTACTTAGCAAAACGTCTAACAAATTATTTTAACTCTGATAATAAGTTTTTGTATAATTTTAGTGTCATTATTTTCTAAAACACTCGCATCCCTGCATTGCATACAAATGTAAATTACAGTATAAAAATGTTCCAGAACTAAAACCACACAAAACCTTACAATGTTTTATACCAATTACCTTATCAAGAGTTTTTTCCGGGAGATGGCTCTTAAAGCAATATAGTGAAACGCATTTAATATCCCAACCTAAAAACTAATTTTCACTAAATTTCCGTCATTTTATTTATATGATATTTTTCAAATGAAATTCGCACTTATTGAAGGAAATACATTTGGGAGCAAGTAGTCCTCCTTTTCATTACAGGTGTGATTAGCTACCAATTTCATTTTAAATATATAGTTCTGCAAAAACATCATAAATAGTTCAATGTTTAAATTGAACTGTTGCCAACTTAATCTGCCTAGTATGTGTTGGTGAATGTGCTCTTCGGAGCGGACTGATGAAGTTGGCTCCAGTTTCAATTGAAAAACATGATATTTTTAAAATAATTAATCAAGGAAATTTCCACTTCGTTGCTAAAATTTCTATGTTGCAATTTCATTTTAAACATTAGCTTCTTCGTTGCTAAAATTTGTATGCTGCAATTTCATTTTAAACATAACTTATCATAAATAATTCAAATAAACGCCCGTTGCAATTGAACGGGAACTGGAGCAAACTTCGGTCCAGTAATGAAAGGCTAAGTTGTTCAGATGTATAAAAGGAAAAGTTGGAAATTTAGAAAAATTGTTTGTTTGTTATTAAGTGCCTCAAATTAGGAATTGGTAAGTAATTTATTTATGTATTTACCTTATTTCATGCTCCTGAAATAGAATAACTTTGGTGCTGTCGAAAACAATGAGGAGTTTGGATAGAAGCGTGATAAATCGAAAATTATCTTGAATATCGTGAAATCATAATTCGAATAATGACTTATAAATTATCCAAGAGGTTTATTGCTGTAGAATTTTAGATACTCTAATTATAATTTTTCATTTTGTTGTGTAGGTTGCCATTAATAATTCTCAGTATTATTCAAACGTACTTGAAATTAATTTTTATTTGATGCTTTCTTATGACAGAGTATAAAGAAGTAATAAATTTAATAATTTCCTAAATTCTTGATGTTTACATAATTATGAGTTTTAACGGAATACCAACTTCGACTAAAGTTTCCATATGTAAAAAAATACACGTCGAATAGAGAAGAAATGGTCGGCTGTGACTTGATTAACACTCGACAAAATCATAGCCGCAACTTTCGCGCGATTATATTGACAATCTACAATTTCTCGAGTTTGATTTTGATATTATGATCATATCGACGACAAGTTTTATCACAGATTTATTTAAAAAAAATTGTCTCCTGATTCGATGACAAAAACTACAACTTTACAATTTAAGGTGGATTTTGAACCATCAACATAACTCCTAATCTAGTGACTCTCTTTGACAAGTATAATGTTACTCTGGACAAGCGAAAGCATTTTAATAGAAGATGCAATAGGTTTGGGGTCTCATTAAATGCCTTGGTTAGGAGGGATCAAACGGTCACTGAAGAGGATTCCACCCTGGTACCATTATTTTTACACGAAGTGCTTCACGAGCTTGCTTAGCCGCGGTGCTAATGAAAAAGGACTTTTACGAGTAGCTGGGCATACACAAAAGGTAATCTATTATAGTTGCTAAAAATTGTATTCACCCTCTTTTTAGACTGAAACACTTTACAATGAGCTTGAACTGGTTTTCTATCAAAAACCTGAAAGAGTGACCGCATGATCTTAGTGCTTTATTGAAACGATGGCTACGAGAATTACCTCAATCACTTTTGGCTAATGACTCAATTCACACCTCTTGATCAACTTCGAGCTCTTTCCATCGTTTGCCTTCTTCTACCGGACGAAAATAGAAATACTCTTAGGTTGCTATTGGCATTCCTAAATAGTGTAGTAGACAAGCAAAAATGGAACAAAATGACTAGACATAATGTGGCTACTATCATGGCGCCATCATTCTTTCCTCCCAGGTACATTCATCCCCTTGACAAGAACAATATTGGAGAACAAGTTAAAATGGCGGCCCAATGTTGTCGTTTAACCGATTTGCTGATTGCTCAAGGAAAGTCTTTATTCTTGGTGCCGAAAAACTTTTTCAAACAATTGAAAACGCGAAAACCGCGACAGGTGAGTTGTTAATGACCAAAGTAGTTCAGTGAAATAAACCAAGGGAAGTTAAAGTCAAGACTTCGGACAAATATTATTTTTGGAAGAATTTATATGCGAAATTATCAATATGTACATTGAAATAATTATAGTTGTACTTTTCTAAACTAATGTAAATATATAGAAGATCATCTATTTGTGTAAAGTGTATTTTTTGTATTCTAAAAGAATATTATTTATATACTCCAAGTGCAACTGATGTAAAATGTTATATGGATATCGATTGGGCTGTTATAAAAGACTTTTTCAAGTTGGCATTATTACAGAGGTGAGTGAATATTTCATTTCATCGCGTAGCCTATGTCAGACTGTAGTGCTTGTTACAATATTCCAACCTATTTACTTCTCCTCTCGGAAATATGTTATCAAGATTCGAAGCTTCCTTTGTGTTCAGGCTGGACATTGGCCGAGAACTTGAAAAACGGTCTTGTCTTCTTCGCCGCATCCTCTGGACAAGCTAGAGTTCGTTACTTTATTTTTAACTGGCATGAGCCCTTAGTCGCGCATGTCCTGTCATGAGGCCTATATAAAGTTTCATTTGGGGCTTGTTGGACTTGATTATCTTTTTTGATTCCGCAGCTTTGAGAGTTCGCCAGGAACGCTTTAGTCAAGTGTGTTTACTTATTCGCGATCCCTCTCCAATTTTCTCGTTGCCTATTCCAGGATATCCTTATTGACTTCCTGGATAGGGATGCTCAGACTGTCCATTATCCGTTTTACTTTATAGTTGTGCAGTTGGTGGTTTTCATAATGAGAGGGAATGAAATGCATGTTTATGTGGTAATATATATGCAAGTTTTCAAATGAGGAAAATTCGCTTACCCTTCCGATCGATTTGTTCCCCTTTGACAACCAAAGTTTCAGCACAATTATTAAATAGGTACATTATAAAGTTCGTCAACTGTAGATTTCAGTACGTAATTCAAAATAGAGCTTATCAGTCATTTTTAATAATAGGTTTGCTCCAATACCTGATGGTAGCTCATTAACTAGACTTGACAAGGCAAGTGGTCTTCCTGGAACAATCATCATATTCTGCCTCCTTATATGGATAGACTAAAATTATTCTCGTTGTATACTCTTTAGAACCAGCGTAACAACTCTAAAAATATTTTCGCTTTCGATTGTTTCTATCTAGGGCACAATTAATTTTCCAAAGCTGTAAGGGTCTCTGAATATCTGCGTTTCGGAGAGTCTGCGGACTCACAGCTTTTTCCAAGTTCTTTCCTCATCGCACTAAGTACGGTATAAATGAGCCATTGGTAAGAAAGTTTGTGCGATTTCGCTCTACTCAGCATTGAAAGAGAAAAAACGGAACAAAATCCCAGAAGGCACGAAATGTTCTCTTGTAAATTATTTGTTCTTGTATTAGACAAGTTTTCGAGTTTTTGAAATTTTGATGATTGCCCTGGGCGTTATTTTCGCTTATTACGCCACTGGTAACACCAGTTATTTTTAAAGATTATAATAAGGACTCTACAAAAACAAGATGTTTAGAGCAGTTGACCACAGAGGTGAATGTAGAAATTTTAAGTTCTACATGGAAGCAAAGTATCAATGAAATAGAAACACTCCTAAACAGCGACATAAGTACCATTGAGTATATCAAAACGTTTCCTGCTCTAGAACAACCAGATGGATACAAATTGGTAAGAAATAGTGTATTGTTAAAAGTTTATTTAATTTGTTTTTTATAGCTGTATATAGATGTACTTCAAAGATACAAAAAGGACCTTATTCTTGCAATACCTCCTGATTTTGCCTCAAAAATTATTACTAAAAACTCTGGATTGCGAAGTGAGGCTGTCTCGAATATTTTGAAAGTAATATGCTGTGAAACTGAAGGAAGGTTTTATCATCAAATTATCTATAATACTAAAATTTATATATGCGTAGTTAAAGTTAGAACAAACACATTTGGGAAAAACGTATCCTTTTTTCTTAAACGCAGTATTTTTTTTGTTAGAAAAGATTTTCCTTTTGCATGAAATAAATGTATCGTTTCAGATAAATAAAACTTTGTTTGTCGCAAAAGATTTTTTATTTCTTACAACTGACCCTTTTTTTTGAGAGAGAAACAACGCTGGTTTTTGCTTCAAAAGTTTTATACTTGCGGCAAAAAATAACAAACTATACTTTCAGTTGTTGCAAATGTTTTTCATTTAGAACTAAAATGTACTGCTTTTGCTATGAATGCATAACGTTTGGTACACCATCTTCTCCAAATGAAAAATCCTTTGCTGCAACTACTATACGTTAGCCGCAAAAGAATGTCGCAAACGTTAGTTCAGTTGCTTAATTTTTGGTTGTGACAAACGTTTTTTTTCTTTCACTGCACTAGAATTTTGAAATAATCACATTTTTTTCTCATAAAAAGTACTATTGGGTGGTCAAAAACAATACCTAATCGGTCTTATATTCTTAATTTTCTATTTTTCCGCAGTGAAATGCCCGAAAAATCATAAAAATGCGATGTATTCTCTTGATTTTACCGCGTTTATCGATCATCATATTGACTGAGCTTATTATCTACCGAGTAAACGGTATCAAGAGCTCTTAGTAGCCCGCCAGAGGCCCGAATTATCCCCCCAAATGTTTACATTTGAGTAAGCACTGCTGCTAAACGTACTACGAGCAGACGATTCGTTTCCTTTTTTTTCAATTGATTTCGTTCATTAAATAAGTGTTTGAAAGCTTTTATTGTTAACAATGAGTGATAAGAAACCAATGTACAATGATAAAAAATATAAAATACCAAAGAGGGTCATACAGTGGCATGAAAGACGTAGTATTTTAAAAAGGCGGCCATTCAACCGTTACGAATGGGGGACGTCAAGCCTCGATGAGAATGTTGGTACATCGGCTAGGATAATTTCAACGATCAATCTAGATGATTTCGATGTACTCGTAGATGAACGTTTTGGTTACCAAATCCTAAATTTTTTAGCAGTTTTCTCGGCTGTATCGCAAAATGTAATCTGTAAAAACTGCCATTCTGATGTTAAATTTCTTGAATCTGGAAAGCTCGGTTTGGGTTTTAAAATTGCGAGTGTTTGTGATAAAGTGTTACCATTCCTAGTTCTCCATTTATTGATTTAGGATATGACATCAATCGTAGAATAATACTTCGTATGCGAACACTCGGAACAGACTTGAATGGAATTATAAAATTTTGTGCGTTCATAGATCTTCCGCGACCGATTTTTCAATCATTTTATGATAAAGTTGTCAAGAGAATCGCTAAAGGAGCAGAAGCGCAGGAAGAAAAGAAGATCCCCACCAGAAACATTTCATTTAAAGAAGTTTGCCAAAACTCACAAGCTCATACTGCATTCACTGTTAAAAAGTTATCAGATCTCATGTGGAGCTAAGCCCCGAACTCTCCACGAGATTTCGATAGTTTATGAGTTTCTCGAGGCAACAACGTCGAGATTTTGTTTATTTTATTTTTTATTTCATTTTTTAGAAGTAAAAAAAGATGCATTTTTTGAATTTATGAAAATTTATTGATAAAAATCGGCGAATTTGTTGTTGTAAAATTAATTATAATAATAAAAAATACAAAATCTCGACGTTTTTACATCTTAATTTATGTATAAAAGAAGTGTGCAAAATTTGAGAAGGATCGGATGAGTAGTTTTTGAGTTACACCGACTTTGAAAAACCAAATCTGAGAAAAACGCGTTTAAAGTTTTAACACTGCTCTTTTGTATATCGAATGGAGGGAGACCTGAGGCACTCTATCTCCGGCAGTTTTGCTCCAATCGAACTCAAATTTTAACTAGATACTCTTGAACTTATACTATCAAATAAAAAAAAATTTAAAAAAAAATTGTAATATTGTCTAAAGACCAGTCGTATATTCTATCAAGATCTGCATTGATACGCGCTAAGCAATCCTCTAGAAGACCGATAGGCCGGCTTAGATACACCTGTACATCATCAGCATAGAGATGTACTTTCAGGGCCGCCGAGAGGGGGGGGGGGCGAAGGGGGTAAACCCCCCGGGCTAGGGCTTTCAAAAGGGGCCCGTCATCGAAGTCATCAACAGAAATTTTTTTCCATTTGAATTATATATATAAAAAATGTTTCACGATCGAAAAAGTGTAATATACTAGACAGATTTTAAATTGAAAGTCACTCATTCGATTGTAAATGGGCCCGTAAACGCTTAGCCCCGGACCCGAAATTCCTTTCGCGGGGGCCCGTCCCCCCGGGCCCGAATTTTGTCTCTACGGGACTGTGTACTTTTACATCTCGAACAGCTTTCGGCAGATCATTTATGAGTAAGCTGAATAACAGTGGACCCAATATCGACCTTTAGGGGACTCCACACTGTAGAAGCAGTATTGTGGAATAGGCATTACCGACTCTGACCGACTCTGCACTTCTAATGTCAGATGTTATCTTTAATACAGCAGTTTCACAACTATGAAATTCTCGAAAGCCTGATTGCCATCGAGAAAAAAGGTTATTCCTATTTACGTGTTCAAGTATTTGCTGGTACACTATTTTTTCCAACACTTTAGATAAAAAGCAAAATGGGCGAAAATCAGCCGGGGATTTTGGCGAAGTTATCTTTGGTACTGGAAGAATAGTAGCTTCCTTCCAACTAGTGGGAAACGAGGATGATGTGAGACAAAAATTTAATATATTAAGAATATACATACTGATAATAGGTAGTATTAGTTTAATGAAGCGTGGCGATAAGTTGTCCGGTCCAGTTGCCTCAGAACTAATTGAGTTACACGACGATAGAAGTTCAGCAACATCGACACCACGAAAAGAAAAGTTGTGATCAGAACAGATTGGAGTAATATCAGGATTGCGCATAAAGTTAATTTGACGAATATTGGAAGCAGATGGAGCAGTATGGTTAGAAGAAGTAAAAGAATTGTTAAGCTCGTCCGGCTCGAAGTTGCATTCAGTTTTGTCCTTTCCATAAACTCCGATCTTACGTAAATTCCGCCACAGATTTTTAGGGTCGAGGTTAGCGTTGATTTTAGAGGAATAATATTGCCGTTTAGCTAGCCTAATTGCACTTGTAGCTCTATTGCGGGCAACTTTGTACACTGCTCTTGCTTCAAATGTTTTAAGACGCCTGCACCGTTGATAGAGATATTCGCGCTCCGCAATGGACAATCCTTTACTGTAGAAACTGTAGTCTTTATTGGTACGTACTTATCAAAGAGATATGAGACCAACGACGTTAAAAACTCGACTTTTTCACAGAAACGCAGTTAAAAATATGCCACTTTGCAAACTTTGGCATTCATCAAATAAGGACCCTGTGTCTATTCTATTATAATCGCGAAAGGAGAAACTAACTAAGCGCGGATTCATGTTTAATGATAAGTGATAGCTTAATAACAGAATATCATGGTCCATATTGCTAGGAGGGCTAATTTGGTTGTGAGTTATTATTTTTCCTGCATCGGTAACAAGGTTCAGATCAAGCATCGAGGGAATTGTTGGGTTGAAGAAGGTGGGCAAGGTATTAATCTTGGTTGGATGTAGAGATTGGAGCATATGCGAAAATTGGTCAGTAACAGCATTTGCCTGCGCAAGTTAACATTAAAATCACCACCAACTATGACATTTTCGTAGCGTTGAGTTAAGTTTGAGATTTTGGTTACTAATTCGTGCGCAGCTAAAACAATTAGGGGGGAATTAACAGACGTAACCACACATTTTTCACTAGCGAAACACACCTCAACACTTACGAATTCTATTGGTTCTTCCACTGAGGCTGCAATTATCTTAGACCTGAGCCAGTCCCTTACAAAAATAGCAACACCTCCACCCATGCGTTCTTTACGGTCATTACGAAAAATATTAAAACCTGAGATAGTAACTAGCGACGACGGTATAATATCACTCAGCCATGTTTCACTGACGAGAATAATATGCAAATTATCAATTGAAAAAATAAACCTTAGTTCATCTATCTTATTGTAGTAGACGCTCTATGCCCCACAAGGAGTTAAAGGACCCAGAGAGAGAGAGATCGTTTAGGATTTCGAATGCCAGAAAGCAAAGGAAACACACCTGCTTTACTATCCGGCAAATCTAACCGACCCTTGACCTAAAGCGGTCAAGAGAGCTTCCCTCTCTCGGACGTAATATTATAGGCGTTGTCGTGGCTGTCATTTCAGGCCACTGGTTCACAGGAAGACACCGCATCAGACTCGGCGTGTCATCAAATGACTTCTGCAGGAGTTACCAAGATGCGGAAAAGAGGAAATTATCCTTCACCTTAAATTAATTAGATATCTAGGAAGCCATTGGTCCGACAAACATGTACGACGCACAGAATATGAAAGTCAAAATGTTCTGATACTATGTATACAACTACTACCTAATTATTTATCTGGTCTTAAGACATCTGTAAAGACTTTGTCTGAAAACATGTACGTCCGTATAAGTATATTTCGCTTCAACTTTTCAAGGCCACCCCCTTTACCGTAAAGTAGCAAAGAAAAAAATAAATTTTCTCCTGTTGGACTAGCGATCTATCCGATATTCGAGTTGGTAAATAGATCCTCGAAATCCGACGGATGATATGATGACGAGTATACATATGTATGTATGTGGTCGGTGGAGTAGGTGATAACGTTTCGATCTTTCATCCCGGAGGACCAAAGCTCGAATCCCATCTGCGGCGACCCATGATTGTTTTCTGTTGATAACAGATTACGATAAAAATGCCAATTAGGATTGCGGAGTAATGTCAATCTTCCATTCTATGCCTCAAAATGACAAAATCAATGCAAGGATGGTAAAAGATGTTATCGGAACTTGAGCCACAACCTAACCTGTGATCAATGTTTCACTTAAGCTTTCAGGGTAGGTTTTAACGGCTTAAGTTTAAGTGCCTCGTGCTTTCCAAAATGTACACTACTTCAAGATTTATTGGGAGCCAGGAGTAAATTTTGCTCATTTTGGCTGTAACTCTTAAATGCTACATGTAATTAGGTTGTCCTACGTGTCCAGGCAGGTTTTAGGTAGGTTTCAGTAGTCAGCAGCTAAGACTAAAAGATTTCATTCCAGTTATTCAAGACTGAATAATAGAAGTCAACTATATGCTACTACTTTACAAAGAGTCGACATTATTGACCCAATCGTCATATCGTTCATTAAAACTTCTTCGATTTAATTTATCGTGATTTGTTCAGAGGGAAATGCTCAATTAATTCGTCACCTTTCAACTGAAATATCAATAACGACAAGAGAACAGAAAAATTAGCGCCATTTCTCCCCGTGCTCGTAATTGAATTGCCAAAGCCTTTCGAGCAACACCACCTACAAAAAGAAAAAACCTCAATGTGAATTAAAGGACCTCACTCCAACCAGACCGAGTCACTTCCTCTTGAGCTGAGGCTTGCGAGCACAGATACAGAAGCAGAAAACGCAAGCAAACAAACTTCAATTAATTTAGGGGCTTTCATTAGGGCGGAAGTTTCATCCCTCTCCTGTGCCTTGTCGAGAAACTTGTTCGACGAGTCATGAATAATGCAGCAGGAGCAGGAAGAGAAGGGTGCGCTCTAGTCCGGGTCTGCTGTGTGTTTCACAAGTAGAAAAAAACATGTTCCAGTTGGGAATGGAGTGGGTGCTCCCTCGTTTGCTGTTCTGTCGTTAAATTCTGCCCGTGAAGTTTATTGGCACCACATTTTATCAGCACTCCGGAAATTACGCCCAAGAAAATGTACAGATTTCGACTATGAAGGGTTAGGGTGAGTTTGACGTCAACACACATAAAATCATCAATAGAGTGTTTGAGTTGATTTTTCCGTTAAGGTTAAAGTGCTAAAAAGCAAGTGCTAAGTACTAGAAAATGAATGGAGAAATTCTCCAAATATTTCTGTTATGCGGGTAAACAAAATGTATCATGTTTCTACAATAGTTATAATAGATTGAAGCGGCAATGAAGCTTTTTGTTGTGTGAAGTTGTTCCTTAATACTAAACCTGCAAAATTCCGGGAATACTTCATAAGCAAAACAACACGAATATTAAACCATTTACCACCTTTTGTTTTTCCCTCATCTTCTAAGCTCTTTGTGTTCAAACGACGACTCAACCCCTTAACCCAAATCCCATTTGTTTTCTGCCAAAGTTGTGCTTGAGCATCACAAATTATCCCCTAAGCTTTTCCATCATCGCAAAAATGTGCAGGAGAAAATTTCAAAAGTAGGCAGTAGATGGAGTAAAAGGGCGCATTCCTGGCAAAGAACGTAGGTATATTTTCTTTCTTCTTCACTTCCCTTAAGAACAAAGCACAGCTTCTCCGGCTTTCTCTGCTTTGAAACAATCTTCTTATCTTTATTTATTGTCCTTCTTCAAGGCGTTCTCGGTCTTTTCACCCTTCATTTCCCTTGCCTGTTCAACTTTAATAAGCATTAAAATGAAATATTGACAAACCTTGTGCACACCTTATACGAGCCTGTTCGAATCCAATTTGTTATCTTGAGCTTAATCATAAGGTCTGTTTAAAGAGCTACTATGCGGATTAGTTCACATTCACACAACTAAGATAACCTTTTCCAAAGATAAGAGCAAAAGTCTGTCCAAATACGAGATAAATAAGGCTTAGGAGGGCCACACAAGGCAAATCTAACAAACCGGTGCTGGGCTGCCTCAATCCGATTAATATGGACATCCTCTTAGAGGATGTTTTGTGAATCTATAGAAGATCATTCAGAAGCGTCCAGTCCACATTCCGAAGGATCTTTTCGAAAGACGCAAAAGCTCCCTTATCTATTAGAGGGAAGAATGGAGAATGGAGAGCTACAAATGAAGAGCTCTTGGAAGTACACTCATTTACCGGGGAGCAGAAATGTGGTCCAGGATGTCCCATAGTCGTACTGTAGTTGACGAAGATTGGGACCTTATTAAGTCTATATTCGACTACAAGAAAACAGCGTGGGCAGTCAAATCCTTCGACCAGCTGAAATCCCCGGGAGTGAATGGTATATCATCCTCCAGAAGGCACTAAAAGACATCAAAGAATGGTTGGTATCCATATATAGAAGCTGTCTGTGGCTTGGATATATTCCTACAGCTTGGAGGGAAGTAAGAATGATCTTTATCCGGAAAGCTGGGTAAACGAGTCATGTAACAGAAAAGGATTACATACCAATCGGTCTCTCATCTTTTATGCTAAATGTGCTGGAGAGACTGTTAGAGGTTTACATAAGTGAGGTAAGGCAGTGCTACCAAACTCCAAATAGCCAGCACGCCTAGACCAGATGCAAATCCGTTGAGACGGCACTGCATAATGCAATGCCAGTCGTGGAGAGGTTCCTGGAGTACACCTTGGGTGCTTTTCTGAATATTAAGGGAGCCTTCAATAACGGGAAAACGGAAGTAATATACAGTATGCGACAAAAGTATACATACTCCAAGAAAAATTTTCCTACTCAAGTCAAGGACATACAAGTGTACTTACATAAATCTCCAATGCACACGCATGTGAGAAGTCCAGTTGAGATTTATGGTAACAAACAGGATTAAGTTGTTTGAAGTCAGTGCAGTTTGTGGAGCGATCGACATTTTGCAAAAATCTATTCGTTTTTCACTTTTATAAAATAAAGGCGAACTTTTTCTACTCAAGGGTATGTATACTTTTGTCGCATACTGTATAATCGACTGAGGAAGCTAGGAATTATAAGGGATCTATGAGACTGGATTTAGTATATGCTTCGCAACAGAACAGTCAGCTCCAGCATTGGTGACCTATCTCGAATTATTCAGAATCGTGATGTAGAGTATGAGAAGTAATGGTCCTAGATGGCTGCCCTGGGGCATATCAGACGGGCGGAAACCCAATAAGTTAAGTTATCTCTAGAAGAATTCTATCATTGATTCTGTCAAATGATGATGCTTACCAGTTCTAATGGCAGAAAAATATGTATGAGTTTGAGAAATCCACTACATTAGCTGTAGTGGACTTCCCTTAATCAAACCATACTGGAAAGAGCCTAGGAAAGGTTCACAATGAAAGTAGAGAACGTTGCAAACCAAAGCCTCAAACGTTGTAGCTGCACAACATAAGATAAGAGTAACATAAAAAAATTTACAGCTATATCACTCTCATTGAGAATGTTCGTCCAGTTGCAGGCAGAAAGACATTCATTATTTTAGATAAAATAGTTTTAAAAAAAAAGTTGAACCGACTGCACAAAAAGCGCTAAAAAGAATAAAATAATTTTTAATTTTATATCTATTACGACATATTGAAGTCGGTGCAAATCAAACAAACCAAACAACTATAACAAAAGTACTTAATCGTCCTTTCTTATGATCCTGTTGGCTGAAACCTTCAGGTAGTATTATGTATTATCTTCAATTGTGGTTCTGTAGTTGTTTTATTTGATTAATTTGCACCGACTTCAAAATGTCGTAATAGATAGATATAATATAAAAACTTATTTTATGCTTTTTAGCGCTTTTTGTGAAGTCGGTTAAAATTTTTTTTTAAAACTATTTTATTTTTCACTTTTTATTGTCTTCTAGTCTATACAACGAAAAAAGAACCATCCAAATCGGCCCACGCGTTAAAAAGTTAGGTTCAACCCCCTATCCCACCTCCATCCCACTCAAATTTTTTTTCTCGTGGTATCAATCAAGGAACATACTCTACCCAACAGCAAAAGAACCATCCAAATTGGTTCACGCGTTACGAATTTACCCCTCCTCCTCCCCCACCCTAGGTCTAAATTATTCACCTATTAGCAATGGGGCATCACACTCTATACAACAGCAAAAGAACCATTCAAATCAAAAAACATACTTTACTCAACAGAAAAAGAATTATCCAAATCGGTCAAATAGTTACAAAGTTAGAACACCCCTCTCCCACCATCATACTTTGTACAATAAAAGAAGAACCATCCAAATCGGTCCACGCGTTACAAAGTTAGATTGTAAAAATCTACTCGAGACATTCATTGTACCACTAACCTGTAACAGTCCAGAAGAGGTCATATGCTAACGAAATTTAAAATCTTTGTGGATGAAGCATTGAAAGAAGATAAAAGACATTCTTCTTCCAAGGAGCAGCTCCAGTCAAAAGCAAGCATATTAAAAAGTCACCAAAAAAGTCACCCAGATCGTCAGTTGGGAGCAAGAGTTCAGTAAGATTGTCAACACATCCTGCTAATTGCTTATAACAGTGGGAAGGTGAATTTGGTGGAATGTAGGCGTTGCAATAAAAATATTTTTATTCAGTAGTCTGAGAACAATACAAAGCAGCTCTATGAACTCGGCGAACACACCAATTACAAAAGGAATGTTACGAGGAATAGCACAAAGAATCCCTCCACCAACAGGGGCGTCTAGACTCTAGAGCAAAAGCGTGATGTTCCTGACGGAAAACTAAAAAATCAGGGCCAAAAAGCTTAGCGTCAGCGATCCTTCTACAAAGCTAGGTTTAAATGAAACAGGCAACGTCAAAACAAAAATTAATCGAACCAATGTGAAGGCGATTCGTTTTTGAGCCAAATTCAGTTCATTAGGGAAGTAGAGTTCGAAAGTGTCTGGACATTTGGACAAGCTGTCGAAAATCTCATCTCATTGAACACTCGCACGAACGCGAAACTGACCGTAGTTGTGCTGACTAATCTTCATAGGCTCATTAAACAGACGAATATTATAAAAGTTACTGACATCACTCTGAGAAAAACCTTTAAAAGGGAAATGTGCACTGTTGTATAACACTTCGTCATTGCTATACTTAATCGACAAAGCAAACGAATTCTGGCGACGTTGCTTTATCTTGCAGCGCCCCAAAGTCTAAAATACAAGGTCTGCGAAGAAATATCAAATGGTGGTGGTGCAAATTTGACAAGTGGCGAAGTGAAATCTCAGGCTCATTAACAAATTCAATAAATTTCTGCCAAAAGTTGTTTCAATAAATTTCTGCCAAAAGTTGTTTCAATGTCAAAATTTGACATTCGATTTAGGAAAACCTTAGGCTTTGGCCACATCCTAAAAAATAAAATATTTAATCTTGCTTAAAATTATTTGCATTTGCCTGTATAGTACTTACTTGCAGTTTCCAAAGCATTATCTTAGTCTGAATTATTATGCAAATAATTGAGCGTTCACTAAATGGTCTGGGTTTTGCAAACGCGCTTCTAGCAACGATGCCATCAACACCAGCAGTGTTGTTATCAAACAATCCGTTCAATGCATGTTCTTCAGCTATTTTAAGGAGGATAGGTACAGCAGATAAGATCATTATAAGGGGTGAAACCCAATTCTCGTCCTTTCACATAGGAAAATTGACCGAGTGAGACAAGGTTGGACTTTTTCACATTTGCTATATTTGGTTATCATTAATGGGGTCGGATTGGGATAAAAATGTTACAATTATACGCACCTGGATTATGCATGTCTGCTACCTAACAAATATACTGGTCTTACAGGACCTGATGATTTCTCCCCCGGTTTTAAAATGCTGCTCCTTTACTTTCGCTAAACCTCTGCGCAAACTCTTTATCTGACATATTCAACTGGAGTGTTTCCCTCTACATGGAAACTTACTCAAGTTCAGCCGATACCTAAAACGGGAGAGGCGTGCGACCCGTCTATCTCCAGGCGAAATGTACTAACTTCGGTCATATCTAAAGTTTTTCAATCACTCATCAAACATCAAGTGATGAATTATCTAGAAAATAACCATCCTATTAACGATTGTCAGTATGATTTCAGTGCTGGCCGGCAACCTTGCTTACTACTCAACGCGCATTGTCTACATAACTCTGGAAAGACCTTTTGACAGAGTCTGGTTTTTCTTTTATCCAAACTTCGAGCATTTGGTCTGCACCCTTCCTCCTAAAATGAATAGAAAGTTCATTAATCCGTGTAATAACAGCCGAAGTTACGTCTAATCCATACGTAATAAATGCCGGTGTACCTCAAGGTTCAGTTCTCTCACCAACATTATTTCTTTTTCATATTGTAATGTGCACGAGGTTAGACATTAAAACGGAAATAGTAGACTGTGTAATGCCCATGTTCCAGGTGGTAGAAACCAAGGGAAGGAAATGTCAAATGTAAGAAGTCAAGGATGACTTAATCCTTTTTGGAATAAGTGATGTGAAAGTGTGTAACGAAAATTTCTAGAACAAAGTGGCTGAGTTTCTACAATAAAGCCATGTAATATAAATAGGGCTAAGTTGCAGCCTGGTCAGTTTAGTCGTGATTTTAACTGCGAAGAGCTAGTCGTGATCTAATCTAAGAAGCGATAAGTTCGTTTAGTAAAGTTAAACGTTATACTGTTAAGAAAAATTTATTAATCCACCGAGTTCAGAGAGCCCCAATTATGTTACAATATAAATGACCTTCTATCTACCACTTTCAATCTTGTTCATTGTTTCGCCGACGACAGCACCCTTGATGTCACGTAATCTTCTGATTGTGTAATGAATTCTGGAGGGAACTCACAGAAATCAACCGTGCAAATCGTTTTCCAAACTCAATGCTGTTTCTCTGTCTGCCTAGCTCCCGTAAATCCTTGTCGGGCATAGACCGAGAAACGATCTTTACTCGATTTGAGATAACGATTGCAAGTGGACCAAGGTGGATTCCGAAACGCAGATCCTGCTCTGCAAATCCCAATGGCCTTTTTATCGTCATTAGAAAACAACCATGGGTCCCCGTCAGTGGAGTTCTAACCTGCGGCCTTCGGGATGGAAAGCCTATAAGTCATCGTTTACTCCACCGACGACTTCAATGCTGTATAATATCTTTTAAAAAACACTCAGCCCACCTTCTCCCCATTTTCGTCGACGTAGTGAATAAGCCAAATTCGTCCTCTCGGAAAATCTTGTGTATCCAGATGGGTCAGTCATATACTTTCAAGGGAAGTCATTTGTCTACCACTATTCCATTGCAATTTTCACGGCCACTGTTCTAAGAAAATTACTAGTACATCACAACGCGCAATACAGGAGCTTCAATCATCCACCTCTGTACTCTTCAGGTCAAATTTGGTCGTAGAGCAAAATTTCGGAAATCCTTCCAAAGCGGAATAACACGTACATACTATATGTAGAGCTGTTTGCCATCTTCCGTTTTCCCTCGTCTTATGACCCGAAACTTTCAAGCGAGCCGTGCACCGTCACCTCCTTGACTCAACCTCATAATCCATTTCCTTTAACCCAAATGACTTTTCTGCCAAGGCTGTGCTTTAGCATCATAGGGCATCCCCTGAACTTAGGCATTATAACATAAAAAAATATCGAATGGGCTGTCGTTCGCTCATATACAGTAAATTTCTAAAGAGTTTGCATGGATTAAAGAGCAGTAGTAGAAGTGCTAAGGGATTTCCTCTTCATTTTGAATCTAAAGAGATTCTTAAAGCTGTCATGGAGGCAAGAAAACTTTAAAAAACATTAGACATTGGTTTTGCAAGAAGTGACGGTCTGTTTATCTTCATGGATATTTTTCTAGAAGTTAATTATCTGTATCTTTAGTGGTTTCTTAATTACTTGATAAAGTGGAGCGTGAATCATTAACTTAGCTACTATGCAGATATACATTATAATGTTTTGTCTTGGCATTTTGTTTTGTTGCAAGTTTCTGTCCAAAGCAATATTTAATTTGTCGTTTAACTTTCTATATAATTTAAAAACATTTCCAGATAGGAAGCACCGCTGTAAAAAGTCATTATTTATACTGAAATTGGAATGCATTCGTTTCTATTATCTTTTTTCTCATCGCCAAAAAATCAATTTCAAAGTTACCTTCTCGTCTGAATGTGCCTAATTAAATTTAGGGAATATTTTTAATTTCATCGAATCCAAAATAAATTTTCCGCCAGTAATTGAATATTGGGATCGATATGCGATACAAGTTAGGAGAGTTTGGATGAATTGACGCCTACGGAAAATTTTTTATTAAATACATTGTACTGCTTATCAACAAATTCGCTAAAAATACCTGTTACAAATAAAATTCCTGGTGAGCTACCTTTTCAATATATTTTTTTTTAAATTCAAAGCATGACCACAAATAAATTTAAACTGTACCTACATACATACATATATGGCGTGTACCTAACTCGTACTAGGCTGTATCAATCATTGCAGTAAATTTACAGCTATGCTTGAAGTTGTATTCTCTCGCAACCAGCAAGTACCACCACTTGCATTATTCTTTAAAATGTACTAGGTGCACCAAGAAAATAACCTGGAATACCGCGACACCCTACCTCGACCGAAGGAAGTTGATTACTGAGCAGTGAACAGTAACAGCTCGCAATCTTACTAGTTACTACAGCAAGTCAGAAGCACGCAGCCGTTTGTTCTCGTCAGCGCACAATCGTCTATTGTCGGATTCAAGAAGGGCTGAATACGAACTGTATTCGGGAAAATTCGGATTCCCCTTTCTGGCTCGTTTCTCCAGTAATATACCGGTATGTTTTGGACTCGGTAAAACTCGATTGTTTTGGGTGTGTTCTCTTAAATCAGGGGAAATTCAGCCAATAAAAATTGTCGTGCTGTGGCGCAATAAAACTTAGTAGGGGACCAGGAGAGAAGATTATTGGATGCAAAATTTAGGGGAACTGACGCTACAAGATTTATAAAAGTGTGGGGCGTTTTATAGATTGTAGCTCCTAAAAATAAGTCCCACATAAATTCATCCGCACTTTGAGTTTAAAGATAAATTCTGAATTTCTCTCGCAATTACTTTACGGTTTTTGATGTATTAAAAGGGAAGCAATGCTAATAATACGAAAACCGACATTTTAACGAAATGAGTTCCAAATATTATCAAAGCACAAATGCGATATTTTGTGACAAAAAAAGTACGAAAACTGAGAATTTTTAACGAAAAGTGTGGAACAAGTTTCGGAAGCAAACAACTACGCATGACAACGAGAAGCAGAAGTTGCTGGTAATTACCTATTTGGCAGAATGAATTAGATTTTTAACCGACTTCCCAAAAACGAAGAGGTTCTAAGTTCGACGCGTATTTTATTTTAAATCCAGTTTTTTCTGGCAAAGATCAGAATTTTGGTCGATGCTAACTCATCAGTCGAAACGAAATCAGAATCGTGTTTAGCTGCCCGAATTTTGGGTATTGTTTTGGGCACCCGCCGCAGTGAAAATTTTAAAATTAAAGATACCGTACAAACCAAAATATGTCAACGTATTTATCTTTTCATAAATAAGTACTTGTTTCGAGTTATAGGTACTGGGCCGCTCTTATATTAAAAAAAAGAAAGAATTTTGCCAATTCAAATGTTGCACCTAGAAGAGAGTATGATATTGATACGCTACTGATGCGACATAGTTGTCAATATCACGAAATGACAGTTATAAGGTTAAGTGTCATCTGCGTGACATAAAAGTTATGTACTCGTACATTTAGTTGACGTTACAATTTTTGATCTTATTGAGTTACGTGGATACATCACTTTGTGGTATTGACGACGGCATGGTAGGTATAAAACTAACAGGTGCTGGTGATCACAGCTTTCAACAAGGTCGTATTTTTAATGATATTCTTCAAATGCTTATATATTTCGTTTTTTCTGATAATACTCAAATACTTTTCTGTCTTGATGTTGACGGTCTGCTCAGAAATTTTTGTATGATGGCTTATGAGTGCCCAATCAGTTTTAAGCTCAACCTGATACAATAGTAGGTGCAATTTTGTTTCATATGAAATAAATAATAAGTCTGTTTCTAGCGCTTATTTTTTTTTACTTTGTTGTGATCACATTTACTAAAGAAACAGTCGATAAAGGTTTGTTGCGCATATTGGCAGGTATGCCATAATCTGGTGATAGAAAATGTCTGACTTCGTAGAGAGCTATTACACGCTTATATGGATAAACTGACAGGTAAAAATGACCTATCTACAAGGTGCGAGAAAAAGTGCCTTAGAATATTTTCTGCGCAAAAACGAACCGTGTGAGTTCCGGGCAAGAACGAATCAGAGAAAAATTCCGGACAAAAACGACGTACATACATAGCTACAAGTAACGCAAAATTAATGCAGTTAAGTCGTTTTTCACGGAGTTTTTCGCCGATTCATTTTTGCCCGGAAGCTCACACGGTTCGCTTTTGCGCGCCTTGCAGAAAGGTAAAGTAAAAACTTGAAAATTTACAGTTTAAGGTGAATTGTTGTCTGACCATGGTCATTTGATAAATACATTATATTTCAAGTTATTTTAATCGACGATATATTTCTTAATAACAAACATTGGTTTTCACTGATGTTTTCCACTTTTCATTAATTAGCCGGTTTATTGGATTTTCGAGATCAGGGCTTTCCATAAGAGGGACTTACAGAATCACTGCAACATTCCATTTCGGGCCGATCCATAGGGGGTCAAGCGTAAACCGTACTTCAAACTCCCACACTTTTCCTTAAAACAACTTTAAGCGCTTTTTCTAGAGTGCCAATAGGTAAAGTAGAGGTTAGATGACCAGAGGGATAAGATAGGCAATCTTGATATCTTAAAAATTATACATTGCTCGCCAATTCATCAAAATAGGAACAGAAGGGGTCACGGGGTCAGGGGAAATCATCGCGCGAACGCTAGGTAGTCATGACTTGCGGGGTACGTAATTTCAATTGCTACTATGAGACAAATTTTAGCCCTAGGGTAGGGAAAGCGAAGACTAACTTTGTAACGCGTGGACCGATTTGGATTATCCTTTTTTGGTTGTATGCAGTATAGTCCCTTATTTATATCATTTCAACAATTTTGTTGTGGTGGATGAGGGGGCGGAAACTAACTTCACAACGCGAAAAACGATTTATGTTGCGCTAAGTTAATCGAACGACTGATGGGATACGTGGACCGATTTAGATGATTCTTTTTCAGCTGTTTAGAGTATGTTGTTACATTAGTAATAGGATTACAACTTTGTATTTAGGGTGGGTTAGTGTTAAGGTGAGAGTGACGTTAAAGTGTAAAGGGATGGAAGAGGGATGGCGCCTAGGGCCTAGCACCGTATTTTATGCACCGATTTTGACGACACTTTTTAACTGACGTCCCTTAAACGAGTCATAGGGTAAAGATGGAGGAGGGGAAGCGAGCCTAAATTCAAAACGCGTGGACTTATTTGAATAATTATTTTGTTGTATCCAATATGATCTCTCATTGTTTATATGAAAAAAAGTTTGAAGCAAGAGTGGGAGAAGGGTGGGCAGGCGAAACCTAACTACGGTCCGTTCCGTTGTGATGCTGCGGGGGGTAAGATTCCCAACTTCTTACTTAAAAATTCCGAGCTATAAATGAAGCGTCGGAAATCTCCTACTTTGATCGTTTCGAGATCGCACAGACTATTCCGAAAATAGTTACCTAGGAAGGCCTTCCGCACGCGCGCTAGGGCAGCAACACACGAGTAGAGGAGGTGAAGTAGTTCCTACTCCCCGTACCTGCAGTGACTGTAAACGTCATTAAGGAGGAGTCCTAACCTCCTCGCGTGTGTACCAATGTGACAGTGACCTCTATGACGCATATCTCTTTGCTAGGTTGGTACTGTCCATCAAAACTAGACGCTTGGAACATTTAAGATTCAGTTTAGGCCAGATTTGTCTAGTCGTATGGCACGTAGTACCATTTGCCCATCTATAGTTCTCTGAAATGTCACTGTTTTTCTTCTTCTGAATATTAAATCACTGAGAGGTGGCATTGAGTCTAATGGCAACGCTTGTTGTCATCTGCTTTCCGATTAGATCTAGATCCTAGATTCTATACGGAATAAACGAAGAAGTGTTTCTAGAGCTGCTGTGGTTGTCCTCTAATGAAAATACAGCCTGATCTCTGAAGCTTCTCTAGGACACTACGTTTTATAGTCCTCTCCCCGGATGACAGACGATCATGCCATTCCGCGTCAGAAGGCGAGATGATCTACATGAGGAATTTAATCTTTCCTAGTGAAGGCATTTTGTATAAGGTCCGTTTATTTTTTAATTAATAAAAATATTAATCACAATTTCACAATGCCTTCCTATTTTCACACTACATTTTACTCATAGCGTTTTACCTGCCTCTGTACCCAGGCATCTAAAGCATGTGAACAAAGCTTCGCAATTCTGTTATTGCGTCTAAGCCTGCACTCGTTGATAAAAATTACTTACAATAAAAAGTAGTGCAAGTGATTAGGTGGACGACATTAAAGCTGCACTGAATCATACTTCGCATAAATCAGTGGTGTTTTCTCGAGCGAGAATGGTCGCTTTCGATATACTAAGGGACCTAGGGGTTGCGTAGATGTAGCGTTCGGGAAAAAAGCTTAGTGAGGTCCTAAGGGAGGGAAATGAGTCACCAAATTTGTTCCCTCACTATCTGGCTTATTGTGTTTGACATTTGTCGGCTGTTTTTATTTGTTTTTTTAGATAAGTACTGAGCGATATTTTTAAGTTGATTGAAATCTAAATTGAATGCCTTCATTTAATGGTTCACTCCGTTAATACATTCTTTTCTTCTGAAGTTTCGCAGCAGTTTTCGAGATTACTATCGAAGTTGTTAATGAGTGAATTGTTATCGTTCAAACATTCACAAGTAATATTTTGTCCAATTTTTATAAAATGTAATGAAAACATTGACATACAGCACCCGACCCTCAACCTACCAAATACTAGACCTATTTAGTGCAATGGAATTTGTAAAGATATAGGACTTTTCTGAGCTCTAAACAAAAGCCACGCACAGAAATTGTTTCACACAAAAAATTTCCAACCATAAACTGCTAGGCAGCGATGACTAAAACCGCAAACCATAAGCATAAATCAGCCGATTGTGGTATACCTACTAGAGCAGACAGTAGACTAGTCGTACCGAGCATTTGCTTAAAGGCAACTCCAACTTAATAAGGCAAACGACGAAGGCGACACTCGAGACGAGGACAACTTGAAAGGCAACCAACAATCAAGTCTCGAGAAATGTGCGTCAGGCACCACACTAAGTGGTGCGACGCAGTTCGACGTGAATATCAACGACAAACCTCATCGTCAAGCTACATGCGAAACAAAAGCAATAAATAAATAAACCGCAGTCAAAGCCCACATAAGGAGCCAACTCGCCAACAATCCAGAGAAGTGCAAAACAATTTCGTGCTTCGTCTTTTCTTTCATCAGAAATTCGTCTTCTCAATCGTCGTGCACTTTGCCGAAATGCGCAGATTTTCTACCACATAACTGCAGTTTTCTGTATAAAATTGCAGTAAAAATATCGGCAAGTTCAACTGTAGTGGAAGCGCGCAATCGCACTGCAAGCGTGAAGAAATTTACCGCGCTCGTAAAACCAATTTCGAGTTATGCTCGATGCTTTTCTTGTTTCCCGTCGACTTCGTATTGTGCACCTTCCAAGTTTTTCGACAAAGTTTGTGGCGCGCGTTCTCCATGTATTCAAACATTTCGCAATAGAAACAGAAAAAGTTTTCTTCCATGTAAACATGAAAATGCTTTCGGCGGGCTTCGCAACAAGCTTGTGTTTGGCAGAAACAGCAACGACTGTCGGCTATGCCAGGCCAGCCAGCAATACATCGCGAAGCATACGACACGAAGTTGTATTGATTCGAGACTCGTTTTGTAGCTTTTTATTATTTTCAATCGACTGACAACAGCAGCAATAGACACAATGACAAGCGATTTGTATGTGTTGACTTGCGTATCTGCTGCTTGCGATAAATTCTCTGCTTAATGTTAAATTTATTCCTCAACCTTGTCTGAAATGTTTTCGTTGTTAAAAATATTTTCGTGCACTGTTGCCAGTATTGGAAGGGTAGGTACTACTTTAATCAATTTTTCTATTTGGCTCCCGGCTTCAAATGTGGTTATGCTATTTATGACATACATATTATATAAATGCTGATTTTTTTTATAGCTAGGTGAATTTAGAGTATTTTTCTCGAATCTCGACCAAGTCAATTTATTAGAGGAGCGATAAGGGAAGTTGCTGTACTTAAGGAGAGAAATGGAGTCTGACAAACTAATGTTGGAAAGCTACAAGACTTTAAATATAGCTGCGACGACATTCATTCCGCGCGTTGCTTCCACTAGGTGGGTGTTAAACAACCCCTCTTGAGTTTTCAGGTTTCAAATGCCTTAGAACATCATGGAATCAATTAAGTTGCTGCAGGATGGACGGAAAACTTAAAGCCTTCTAGGACACGGCTATCCTCATCTGGACCTTCTTAAGTATTACTTACACCTCCCAGCGGTAGTAACCGGGCAATGCATCCTAGAACGTAGCCAAGTAACTAATGCGGGAGGAGATAACCTCTTGAAAAATCCCCCTAACTCTAAGGTTGTAGTAGGCTATTCCAAGAGAGTCTGGAGTGGCGTCCCCCTATCTGCAGGACACAGGGGTAATTGGGTCGCGAATGGCGTTCCCTCAGGCACTTCTGTAGGAGTGGAGGTGGAGGATATGGTAGACCCTAACAGGTTGGCTATACCCACGGTATCCACAACACAATAGAAGCAGCTTTGGGAAAATTACCTTTTGAAGGTTCTGCGGCGGCTATGGAGGCTGGCTTGCGCCGGCTGAAAGTGCTGTAGCAGTCCTGGAAGAAGGTGCCATTGGCAAAATAATAACTAGTACTTCCTCAGGTGCGGTGGTGGCATAGATGGTAGACTCTAACGAGTTGGCTACCTCCGCGGTACACGTCCCAGTAGAAGATGCAGACCTGCCTTCCGAAGGGTTTAGCTGCGGTTAATCTGGATGAGGTTACTGGTCCTGGATCTGGACTAAAGCTTTATGGCCTAGGACCCTACAATGCCGTGGGCAGAGAAGAATGAATGTTGTAATTAACGCATGGATCAAGAAGGAACTCTGGAGACGGTGGGACAACATGGATTCCTGCAGATAGGCTAGGATTCTAGCAGTGACCTAGGAAACCGAGGTTAGTGGCGACAGTGGGATAACTGGATACTCGTTGCCCACACCAAGGGAGACTGGGAGGAGACAAAAATAGACCCGATTCTATGTGGTCTGTTTCGGCTAATCCCCAGAGGTGTTTTTAATGAGTAAGAATCTCACTACCGGAGGGAACGGACTGTCCGGTGTCTTTTGTTGGATTTGCACCTCTCCCGCTAAAAATCCCTCATGAGTAGCGTCGCTAGGGACGATTGTTCCGTCGAAACGGCCCGATTTGTGGCGGAGTTGTACTGCTTCTTCCACCATGACAATGCTTCAGCTCACATAGCCATTTATGTGAGTGCTTTTTTTTGCGAAAACCGCATGACACGGCACTCAGTGATTTTTTTTTGATCCCATCGAATGAAAAGGAAGGGAGGAGGGAAATGTTTTGCAGACATTCCAGATATGAAAAGAAAATCGAAGGCACTGCTGCAAGGCATCGGAAAGAACGAGTACAAAAGGGGTTTTGGAAAACCAGTGCATTAGTATTATTGGAGAATATTTCGAAGGTGACTAACGTTTGTAACCCGAAAAAATTAATTCTGTACTTTTTTAAAATGGTGTCATGTGACAGCCCACATGGCACAATAATATTCGGAATAGAAATAATTAAAAAACAGAAAAGAATAAAAATTACACAGTTTGGTAGAAACACGGTATACAGAATCAGAGTCTACTCTAGATACAAGACCGGAAAATATGACAGTTCGGCGATTTCACCACCAAACGTTTCGTCATTATTTTATTTTTGTTGTACCACAGATTAACCAAGCCTTGCACATAAATAAAACTGCACATTCTCGTAACCAAAACCAAAGAGAAACGCTGATGTCATTCTCATTGATGCATTTTAAGCTCAATACTTCAACAAAACGAGCACACGATAGTTTTCCCTTTAAAACACATGAAAATTGTATAAGAGAGACACAATTTATCGTGTTCACATGTTTAGAATATTTGTAGGTGAACCTCAAGTAAAATCCAATTTTAGACTTTCAAAATATTACGAGAAATACTACGAGAAAGTACAATTCCCCAAACTTTTCCTTATGTTTACTGTGGCAAGATTCGGATTGTTTACACCACCAATGCTCAGCTGTTAATGTCAGCTTCCTAGTTTGTATCTAGAGTAGGCTGTGACAGAATACAAGGTATGCCGAATAAGCTTTTGACACATTTCAGTTGATCGATTGTTATGTAACAAGACACAATACATGGGAAGAAACATATTCAATATATATATATTCATATTCTCGAACAAGTTGGTCTGACTACGTAACAAATGGCGGAATTTTTAACCTACATACTCTTCGACTTCTTACCGACTCTTTGACACTTGACTTCAGTTTATGCCATTTATTCCATGTGGCTTTGTAGAACAAAAAGAACGTTAAAAGAAGAAAAATGCCTTATTAAGGTAAAGTGCTTGTTCAGAAATCAAGAAAAAAAAGATTTGCACCATTTCGAGCCATTAGAACAGTTAATCTTTATCCACTACTTCAAGCGTTTTCTGGTTAATTGCTCTAACTTCACTCGGAGGGCCATTTTGAATGCCATAAAAAAGTAATGAGTGTATGTATCTAATTAGATACACCAGTGCTATGTCAAAGAACCTTGCTGCTAAGCGGGCGAGTTGTCCTTCTTTTAAAGGAGAACGTTCACAGCGTAGATGACTATAGATTTAGATTAGTCTTCGATAACACGTCGAGTCTATTGAGCACAGCTACTATGGGGCAGTGCTCAGTGATAACGCAAACGAGCTCCCAAACGTTACTTCACCACACTATTCAACGATAGAACAAGGGCAAGAAGAAGTTCTAAACACTTTAACTCCAAAACAATATAATTACAAGTCGCGAAAAAAATTCGCAATATCGCCGATCGTTTTGATTTAAAATTTTAGTGAGCGATATTACATTTATGCTAGTAGTCCTTGCAGCATCAAAAAAGGCCACGGTCGCCATTACCAGAGATAGAAAATTATGGTCGTGGGTTCAATCCATCGTAAGGTCAAGGTGGTTTCACCAGGGGTGGCTTGTATTCCAAAACCCAACCTCGTTGAGACTTCAGTTTTTGTTCTCTTTCAGACATAATAAATATCAATATAAAATCTAAAGAATTTCCTAGCATTACATGGCGAAAGAAAGGCATTCAATTGCATGTAAATGAAGTGGCTCTCAGTGCGAATAGTAGGTTGCCAGTTTATTCCTGGATTTGCATACTCGGATGCAATGCTTTTTGTATTTTTTTATCGACGACTTTTTTAATGTGATTGCAGAGGAAACCAATCGCAGCCCAGCAACAGAACATATCGCTTTGACATTTAAAATAGACCTGGCATTAATGTACCTAGTAGTCTCATAAATATTGTTACAATTCTGAACGCACCCCGTTTTGAATAAAAGTTTGAGCGTACCCTCGTAATGCACTTGCTGTTTGTCAGTTGAGTTCAACACATTGTGTGTGCAAAAATTTATATTAATTAAATCATTATTTATATGTGTTGTGCTTGGCCCTCAATGGATTTAGCCGAATGTTTGTTTAACCGGGCCATTAAATTATTAGAGGAAACTGGTTACGTGAAGACCGCCAACGATCTGGAAGACCACGCACCGTACGTACTCCAGAAGCAATTAAAGCAGTCCAGGCCTGAATTAAGCGGAATCTGCTCCGAAAAAAATAATGTCATGAAAATGCAGATTTCAAGATTATCCATGTCATGCATTATAAAGGAAGACTTGGATTTAGGGGCTCACAAAAGACATACAGGACATTTGCTCATTATTGATATAAGAAAAATGCGGAAGGAATGATCAAAAAATCTGTTGACTCAGTACGTGTCTCCAAAGCACCGACAAATTTTTTTTATAGACGAATTTTGCGCTGGAAAAATCCTACAACAAGCAGAATGACAGAATTTATATTCAGTTGAATAAGGAACCGTCTGAACTTGTGCCAAAGATTTAAAGAGGTCTCCATTCCACATCTGTTATGGTTTGGTTCCAGAAGGCGTTGTGAAAGCATTCAACAGGACTTTGTTAAAAAACCAAGAGTGTACTTTTTAACAGGATTCTGCACCTGCAAACATGGCTGGAAACCAACTGGACTACAAATAATGGTCCCTTTTGGAGCACATGACTTGCTCTGAAAGACACCGGGTCTTTGGAACGATGCCTTATCAACGTAGTGGCCAATTTTCTCTTAGATAAGGTGCGTAGCACAATAGACGAGTAGCCAGAATTTCTCAAAACACATGTGAAGGCAAACGGTGGCCATTTTGAATGATCATTTAATATTTTATTTTGTATTTACTTACTAATATAATTGCATGAAAAAAAATTAAAACAGTATTGTTGCCTTCATTTTGTAACAGAAAATACTTGTAATAGTATTTATGAGACTGGGTTTTTACATGGAAAGTTATTATTAAAACATTGTGAGTGTCAGGCGCGCATCTGCCTATTAAGATGAAATTTGGTATACGGACACTACCAAAAAGAGATTCCCCCCCCCCTCAGCCCACCTTTCGATAATGATACACCACTGAGAATGACACGTGGATATATCACCAGTGGAATTCAGCCGTTTGCACTAGCAAAAGGACACTGCCAAAGAAGTACAAACAATTCGTGAAAATTTGGGTTTTTTCGGCCTTCACAGTGTTGGTGCCCCTTAAGCACAACCCCCCCCCCCCCCCCCCTCCCCCCAACCACAATTTTGGAACACCTCTGCGCTAATAAACCAAATTCAAGCAGAATAAAAGCAATCTAGCTTAATGTAAAGAACTTACTACTTTTAATTAAATTAGCCAAATATTTTGAAGTTAATGCGGGCAATGACGCGGACTCGATTTCCACAATTTCATAATTCTAAACAATGCACGACATTATAATATTCATATTTTGCATTTGAAACAACTTTCACTTCTTTTATGTTTAAATTTATTAAGTTTATTTCGCAAATTAACACTCTTTAAATTAATTTCATAAAAAGTTCAAGTATCTTCTTCTTAATGACGGTCTTAAACTCGCCCTTTCCTTCCCCACACTTTATCTACAAATGAGATGCTTCATTAACGTACAGGATTTTTACACGGTACAGTCCTTCCTGTAGTTCTTTCTTCGTAGGTTCTAGTAGTGCAGTTGGACAAATAATAATTGAATATTTTTTGACAGCGCAGCGGCACTACTAGAAAAGTAAGAAAGGCATAGTGCACTGAAATTTATCATTCATGCTCTACGTACAGCCTACTTTAGATAAAAGCTGACATTACCAGCTGAGCGTTGGTGGTGTAAACAAACTAAACATTGCCACAGTAAACATAAGACAACATAAGACTTCTTCCACGCCGATTGAGGTACCTCCAAAACATGTGATTTGAACGCATCGACCGCTTCTTCAGGCGTCGATAAACGTTGACCTAGAATTTTATTTTTGATCTGCGGGAACCATTGGGTGCCAAATCAGGACTGAACGGCGGATGTTTTGAGCCGATGTGTGAGAGCTTGTATTATCGTGGCGGAGAATGATTCGTCTTCTCCGATTGGTTTCTCTTATTTTTTTCGAACACCTCTGGCAAACAAATGGTGGTGTACCATTCAGAATTGACAGTTCTATGTCTTTCTATGTCCTTTAGCGAAGTGCGACCACAATTGAATTCGGAAAACCAGCGCAACAAGTTGGCTCGAAATGGTGCTTCATTACCAAAAGTAGAAGCGAGTTGATCGGCACACTGTTGTTGGTTTAATCTACGTCGAAAGTCATAGAAAATTAGCGTACGAAAATGTTCACGATTTAATTCCATTTTTTAACCAAGTTGAATGTTTCAAGTACTGTAAACAACAAATAGCACTCGTATAACAAAACGTTCTGAGTACGATTCCCATTAAAAATGTCAAACTTTACGATGACAGTGTCAGATTTGACGTATTCACACTAGTGTTGCCATATCTCAAGACTTAAGTAGCGACCTATGTATATGGTTATTTTATTCTGCTCGCAAAAGCTGTAAAATCACAGTAAACATTGGGAATTAAACATGGGTTTCCTCCACTGACAGTAAAATTGTACCCATAGTTTTTAAGTCACTCCATTTTAATACATCTCAGTGCCATCATATTCTACAAAGCAAAGATGATGAGATTCATCTCCTGGAATCAATCTTACCTCAACAACCGTCAGTACAATGTTCTTTTTAGCTCATCCATTTCGAACCCTATTGTCGCTCGTTCCGGCGTCGCTCAGGGCAGCCAACTCGGTGCATTAATTTTCATCCTTACAATAAATGACGTTGAATGTGTCATCAAACACTCAGAGCTGTCCATTTATGCTGATGACATGAAAATAATTAAACATATCTCCTCCACAACCGACTCTATTCTCCTACAAAAATACCTCGATTCCTTTACCACATGGTGCATGAAAAACTTTCTTGAGCTCAATGTCTCCAAATGCCAGTCCATCTCTTATTCTCGCAAACGTCTTACCACCACAACGAGAGTCTACATGTTAACCAACGTACCAGTCCCTATCGGTACCTGCTCGTGTGATCTAGGAATAATCTGTGATAGCGAACTCAATTTCCGTTCTCAAATTGACAGTATAATTAACAGAGATAACTCCGCGCTAGGGTTTGTGAAGCGTTAGTTTAGAGAGTTCTCCAATCCTTATGTTTCCAAATTTTTCTATATCTCCTTCGTTAGAGCTCTTCATTCGCTTCGCTCTACGTGATCTTCCGTGGTAGACAGATTCAACCTTTCACCTTATAAAAATCGTCTGAAACTGATCGACTTACAACACCTAAGTAAACGTCGTGATGTTTCCGACATTCTCTTCTTTCATCAGCTATTAACTGGTGCCATAGACCAATCCCCGCAACCTTAGGTCCACTCCCCTTTTCCGACTCGATCGCCACCGCACAAACTACGGTCAACGCGAACCAATTACCAGGATGCTACGAAAAGTCAACGGCCTTTTGACTTCCATGTGAGTAAATCATCCCTTCATAAAGCCTTATATCTTGATCCCGCCCATCCTGATCTTGATCGCCTTTCTTAATTCTTCTTCCTCCCAGTTTGTATTTACCATAATTATAGCTCATATTGTAGCTTTTACTATTTATTTATTATGTCTATCATTTATTATAGCTTGTATTATTAGTATTATGTTATAGCTTGTATGAAGCGTAAATAAATAAAATAATAGGCAAGGTGCTGGCCGCCCAAACTATGGACGCTATTTTTACCAGAAGTTTAGTCACCACAAACCATTATTAACCGCTGTAAATTTTAAACTTTAATGTCTTGCATTACTCTTTCTCACCTGCTTAATTTAAATTTATTAATTGACAAATTCGAAAGAAGTTCTTCCGTGGATTTATGTAGGTGATGTATGTCACATCCCTCCTATCTTCTCATTTATAAAACTATTACGGGTGGGTTCTAGTCGAGTAATTTCAAAAAATAATTTTTTTTGCCGATTTAGTGTGAACGCGTCTGGGCGAAAATCATGCCTACGCGGTCGGGCCAGAGGCACATGCACGCGCCGTATTGTTTGCCCAGCAGTTATAAAAATTCTTTTATATGTTCTGTTTGGACAAAATAATAATATAATATCAGTTTCACGAGGAACAGGAAGGATTACTCTATGGTCGAGGAATAGCTGACTAGCTGTAAGAAACAAAAATTATAACTTTTTTTTGAGGCACGCCGTGCAGTTGAACCGTTCAACCGATTGACTTCTTTTTTCTTTAAAATAAAGATTGTTGAATTTGGGGGGCCATGGACCATTTTCAACAACACATATTAATATTTACTATTTCTTTAACTACTATGAAGAACAAAGACAGGTCAAAAAGATCGGTTTTTTTCAAACGGTCGCCATTTTATCCAAACTCACTTAATTTTTCTAAGAATGGTCCATGGCCCCCAAATTTATTCTACTTTGCAAATAACTTTGATTTTTGTGCTTCAGGTAAAAGAGGAAGGCGGAATTCTGCACGGCGCAGCGCGTTGCAGGCGTTACACGGCTCCAGAAGCGCGTGGATATCTCGCAAATTTGACAATTTAAAGAATTTAAAAAATTTTTTTTGTGAACTTAAGTAAATTTACTAATAGCTGAAAAAGTCGTATTATACAGTATTTACCTTCTTTTGTGAAAAAAAAATTCATAAACTTCAGCCATTTTTCAGGCCGCTCAACTAAAACCTACCCTTAATATGAACTTTGATATGAGGACGTATCCAAAAGAGATTTGGTGAGATTTTTGGGAAAATAAGTTCAAATGTTCCTCTTGATGAAAAATTGATACCTTCAATATGTTGAATAAAATACTTTCACCCATAACATCAAATTACAAATTTTAAAGTACATTTTTAGTGGCTAAACCATAATGAAGTGAACATAAATGGGATAATTCATGTGAAAACATGAAATCTAATAACCGAAATAGTTCCAAATGAGGAAAAAAATTATTCTCTTTTTGTGGTGCCCCCTCTGTAGTGATGCCCTAGCACTGTGCCTAGCGTGCCTTATTATAAATCCATCACTCACTATGTACATCTATACGGAAATACTTATGCAGTGGATCGCATTGTTCGTTTTTCTTTCATCTTATTTTCTGGAGGGGGCACTTGCCCCTTGACCGCTCAGTTGTAACGCCACTGCATTCATATTTCACTTTTCTTGAATTGATGATTTATAATTATCTTGAATTATTTGTGTGTAAACAAAGTGTTAATCTCGTTTCTTTGCAGCTCCAACTGCTCGTTACTAATGAAGCAATTTGCCACAGAGCAGAACAGATAACGATTCAGTTAATAAACATAGCGATATCTGGAGGTCAACTGGAAATGTTGTAAAAAGTCGCCTGAACCTAAGTCATTAAATAAACGAACCAAACTCAAGGTATACAAAAATTCACGTTCCCATCTATGGCAATGATTTTAACGTGCGATAGCAGAAACCTCACCTCACCTTTCTAAATTTTCTGTAATTCTTCTTTGCGTCAAGCTTCTGTCTCTTGCGAATCCAACCAAGAACGAGTATGGTTGGTATAAATCGATACGTGCACACAAGTCCCCCAACTCTCTGTTCATGACTGCTTTTCAGTGCGTGTGTGTGCGCCTTAAGGCGTACTGTGGACTGTACTTCATGCAGTTCTATGGCATTAACAACTCACACACGAAACTTTAAAAAAAGGCTTCTTTTAGTCCAAAGAAATAAATTGCGCACAAGAGTGCATCGCTTTGCTTTGCTGCCAACAAAGGACGGCGCCAAAGGACATTTTGATGAAAGATCCCCCTTTGTTTAAACGAACTCCCTCAGGCTTTTGTGCACCACACACACGCGTTCACACATGTACTAAATTGCTTACAACGCTAATGCATACCTGGCTGAGGGTCCCTTCGCAAATGCACCCCTCGAATTTATGTTTTTTGCCTCTCGACTCGATCCACAGAGGATTTGGTGGCTTGGTTTTGCTTTCCAACAAAATGGCTGCTAATTGAGGTTTATTGTAAGAAATTCCTTCAATTAAGGAATTTTAAAAGGTTCATAAATAAATTCTTTGCTCCGTCAGACCATTGCAGTCCTGAACTATAGGCTTTACACTAAAGCAAATTTAGTCCGTGCGACGCCACACTTCTCTTAAAGAGACGAGCTAAATTACCTTATGAATCTGTGCTCATTTACAAAGTTAAATTAAGAACCAAAGTAAAAATATCGTTCAGTTGTTAGTTAGCATATTTCTTAAGATCATTCTTCATCTGCTGCCTGGAATAATTTATGTCGAAGACGAGCGAAATACTCCTTAAGGAGGTGAGACATAGAGCTCTTGGAGGAGTGAGCAGGGACCGACGGGCTTGCACAGCTCATTAATTCAGAAGAGTTTTTCACACCCTGCAGTAAATCGAAAATAAAAACAACCCTGGAAACGTTATAAGAAAAATTAAATAAATAATTCTATCCAGGTAAGAAGGAAGAAAAACGGAAATATTACAGGAGAGGCCACGAAGCGCAATCAAGAAGTCGACACTACAGTGCTTCAGTGCTATTAATAAACCCCAAGAAGGAACCCGTAGGTGTAAAAGAAATCTCCTACGGGATAAAGCCTGTGTAGTACACTTGCTTGTGCCCACGGGAAGAACTCCAGTAATGAAACGTGACCTGGGTAGCATTTAAAAAGCCTTGTCTGATTGTTGAGCTGCAGTAATTATTGGTTTGTGTTTCATAATTATAAACATCCTTGCAGTAGGTATTATTTCATTTCTGTTATTTCAATCTTTTATAAATTTTTTTCTTTCTCAAGGTATGCCCGTGTCAGTTATTTAACAGAACGTGGTCGAGGACAAATTGAGGCTCTTAGTCGCTGAAGGAATTCGCGCAATTTCTAGGGAATTAAAGAAATCCACCAGCGTCAGTGGAATTTGTCTAAAAAATCTCGAGCAAACGGGGTCATTTCCGAAGTAATTTATTATTTATAAACAGATTCGCCCAAACTGGCTACTGCAACGAAAATTACAAAATATGAAGCTAATAACGGGAACTAAACATTATTCAAAAAAAGCCTTAATTGGTATTTAAACTGCTGCCTAGAACAACCTAGTTTGATATAGGCTGAGCATTCATAAAAGAGGCGTGAGGCGTGGCGTCCGGTGGAATGGAACGTGGCAAAAGTCGGACCTTCTCAAGGACCGGACTGAGATGGAAATACCAACATCATTAAGAAGTTTCGAGGAGTTGATCGTACAAAAAAGTGATTCTAAAAACCCTAAGTCTCATTTCGAGTGAGTCGAACGTGATCAATTCGAGTCTAACATGATAGGGGGGAAGGGAGAAGGATCGCATCAGGGAAAGCCCCGAAGACCGAACTTAAGGAATCTGCGCTGGACGGCCTCGATACGGTAGATATGGACAGCGAAGTAAGGGTCCCATAACACGCAAGCATATTCCAGAACGGGTCTGACAAAGGTGCAATAGAGGAGCCTAGTTTAATAGGGGTCGTCGGGCTCCTTGGACAACCGGACCACGGAATTAACTCTGCTCACTACGAAATCCACGTGGTTATTGCGGGAATTAAGGACTACCCCCAAATCTTTGGGCCACTCAGGATGCAACCGTCCAAAGAATAGTCGAAGAGGATGGGACATCTTTGGCGGGTAAAGGTCATTACGGCGCACTTGGTATTATTAAGGGGACAGTTGCTGGAGCACCAGTCGCGGAAAATGCGGATATCGGAACTTAGGAGGGCACAATCATCGGCGCAAGAGACGGCGCGGAAGATTTTTGCATCATCAGCGTAACACAATATTCTGGAGCCACCCAGGAGTAATGAGACATTATTAATAAAGATGATAAAGAGGGGAGGGCCAAGAATGCTGCCCGCTGGCACCCCGAAAGAAAGAAAATTTTCTTCAAATAGGGCACTGCGGAACAGACCACGCTGAGTGCGTCCGGATATGTAGGAAGCGTTACTGACTAAGGCCTTGAATACTTTCGCAACATGGCACAAGTTAGCAATGGGTCTATAATTGAAGATGTCACATTTGTCGTCCTTTTTGAATCCTTCCAACGCGAGGGGATACGGCCGCAGCATAGAGACAGGTTAACAGAGAATATGAGAAATCAAAGAACAGCACTTTTTCAAGAAGGGTAAAATCCGGAAAAACAGTATCACAGTCAGAATCACAGAAAAGAAATCGGCAAAAGAGTTAGCCACAACATTGGGGTCGTTGCTTTCGAGATTGCCGAGTCTGAGAGAGGTAGGGTAGTCGTCAGAGTGTCGTGTTAATAAAACTCCAAAACTGTTTGGAGCTAGAATGCGGAGTGTATCGCATGCCCGACAGAAATCGGTTGTAAGACGTCTGCAATTCGCGAGAGTACCGAATATAAAGGTCGTGGTAGGCCTCGTAGTCCACGTCGCACCTAGAGGAGCAGAATCTTTTCCGGGCTTTATTCTTTGCTGCATAGAATTCCAATCCAACATTAGAATTGGGCCATCACGTCAGGATTTTGAGATATTTGAGGTTATGTAATCGAATAATGTGGGTTTTGGCTAGTTTTGAGGTAATGTACACGATACATGCAATTTTTTGGTCCTTTTTTCTAGTTGCGTCGTTTAATACTACTCTTACCCTTCGAAATAAGCAATTTAGCGGTTATCTACGATTTTGAGAAGGCGTTTAACAACGTTGACCGTGAGTATATATGGGCCGCTTTACGTAGGAGAAGGGAGTCCTACCCAGGAGCCCAAAGTCACGTCCTACACCAGGGAAAACTGTACGTCGGCTTTTCGGATTTTTTTCTTTACTTCTGCTGTGAGACCTTGCTTCTTGTCAAATTTCATTATTCTAGGTCAATTGGAAGTACCCTATAGGTTTTGATTTATTTGCGAGTGATCCTATAAGCATAAGTTTTCTTTTTTTCGTTTTGAGGTACGGAACTCTAAAAAAACCAAACAAATTTTGTGCCTAACCTCAAAAGTAGCCAAAAAACCAAAATACATAACCTCAAATATATAACAAAATCCTGACGTAATGGCCCAATTCTCTTTGGAATTACGCTGGTGGATTTTTTTAATTCCCTAGAAATTGGTCGAATTCCTTCACCGACTAAGTGCCTCAATTTGTCCTCGATCACGTTCTGTTAAATAACTGCCACGAGGCAAGGAAAAAAGGAAAACATTTCCAAAAGATTCAAATAACAGAATTGAAATAATACCTACTGCAAGGATGTTTATAATTATGAATTACGAACCAATAATTACTGCAACTCGACAATCAGACAAGGCTTTTTAAACGCTACCCAGGTCGCGTTTCATGAGCTCCAGCCGCCCAACAACAGAATCTTGTAGACCTTTGGATTGATATCGACTAAAATACAATGAAATGATGTAACCAGATTAAGCGAAAGTGGGTATTGGATGTTTCTAAAACTACGGCCTGGAATCAAGCGGAACCCGAATATTGCAAAATCGAAAATGAAGCTGGCGCCATGTCTTAAATAACACCACAGGCTTGTGCGCCTTGAGTTTACCAAAGTTAACATAAATTGGAACTGAGAAATGGTAAGTTTTCTAACAATTTACTTAATTTTTGCCATTTATGTTGTATTTAGTGATGAAAAACAATTAATCTTAATGGTAATGATGCCTTCAATGACTATTGGCGGGATGTACAGAAGGAGCCACGATTTTTCTGGAAGAGAAATTTTTCTGTTGGAAGTGCTATATGGTGTGGAGTGTCCTTAGCTCGTACGGGAAAGTTCAATTGGCTTTTTCGTCCTTTAAAATGAATAGTCAAGATAAAGAGCAAGTCTTAAGCGATACTAAAACGACTACCCTCTTCACCAACTCTGATGGCTCCCGTTGTGATCTGATTTGCTTGACTAAGACCAGTTTGTGTGGGAAAATTGAGGACGCCAAGATTTTCAGTTCCCATCTTTTTTATATGCAAAGCCTAGGCGACAACCCTGGGCGGCAAAAGCCTAGACGACAACTCTATTATGCGTTAGCATGGCTTTGACCGGAAGGTAATTAGCGTAAGCGAAATGAGGAAACTTAATGTCTTTTTGGTGCATTGCTGCGAGCTAGAGAACGAAACAGAGACTAAGTGGATTTTCTTTTATTTTTGTTTAAAAACTCACGGGGAGACCGAGACTTGAACCCTGGAACCATGGCGTGGTGATAGTGCCACTCATCCATCGGTGGTGGTCTTAGCTGTTCATCGTGACATTCCCTGTGAACTTGTTGATGTTGCTGTTCCTGACGATCTAGAGCTGCTGTTTTCTGTTCTCAGGTTATCTAATAAAAATATCTACATTGTACATTGTTGTACAGAAACCATTTCTTATAACCGACCAGTCGTTTTAAAAAGGGATCGCTTTCCTTTCAATTTGACAGTGAGTAAAAGATGCAAACTACTGCCGGGGGCCCGGTGGAAATTCGTAATGGTGCCCCCATAAAAAAAATTTTAGAAACCCAAAAAAACTTACAAAAGAACAAACAAAAAATCATGAATATCTTACATCTCTTTATTTACAAATGTAAAGAATCATTCGCTGTGTATACAATGAAGGATTCGGTGGTCAAGACCCGGCCTTGCGAGCTTTCGCTTTTATAAATGCATCAATTGTTTCGCCCAAGTTTCCCTTTAACGAGTTCATTACCTTACTCTCTACTTGAGTGTGTTTTCCACCTCAAGTCCGTCAGTCTCTCTTCTCCCATCGAATTACGCAGATAATCTTTTATAATTTTCAATTTGGAAAACGATCGCTTTGCAGTTGCAACTATCACGGGAATGGTCAAAAAGAGTAAAATGACTGAGCAAACGTTCGGGAAGCTGGCCGAAAGAGTACACTATTCGTCCTGTGGTAACATATTTAATTCATCGTTTACACTGAATGACGGAGTTAGATCAATTAGTTGAGCGGCACCACCACCATACCATGGTTCCCGGGTTCGAGACCAGGTCTCCCCGTGAGCTTTTATTAAAACAAAACATTCAAGTTTTTTCACTTCCCTTTAGAGACGGGTAACTAAAATCTGAACCGGCTTAAAGATCCGGCTCTCAAAAGTGAGTCAAGTGAACCGGATCTCAGTTTTGTCCCGTGACAGATCCCGAAGAGTCATTTCGCAACATTTGCATCAGTTTGATTTGATTCTTCTTCTTGACTAATGAGAATGAGCGCTCATAAGAAAAGAATGAAAGAAAGAGGAATACATGAAAAAACAGAAGAACCTAGAACTAAAAGTTCTGCAAGAACTACAACTGAAGACGCAACACTACGGTCTTCGCTCTAGAGAGAGACAAAATACCTCAAGCTGAAAATTTTCAGTGACCCTTTCGAACCGACTCTTGGAGCCGGATCTTTTTAAAGAAGCAGATCCGAAGAGCCAGTTCACTCAAAAGATCCGTTTTTCCCATCTCCACTTCCCTCACCCTAATTCCCTTCCGACCAAAGCCATGCTAACGCATCAAAGGGTTGTCCCCTAGGCTTTGGACACATCGTATAAAAAAAGACGATATAAGATCGATTGATGGTGTTAAACAAACCGTTTAAGGAAATCGTTTTCGGAATGGGCCTCCTTTCAAGGTACCATAATGTGTCAGTTAAAATTTTCCTTTGGACAATTAGTGCCACGTTATATTTAATGAAACAAAGTCCTGAGGCCCCAGGCAATTGGACTTGCTGTATCAACGGTAGTTACGCCTAGGGATAATACATGTTCATCGATGTTCGCGAAACATCTAACATAGTACGAAGAATGTAGAATATCGCATAATCGATGTTAAGAACAGAACATCGACCGTCGATGTGCGCAAAGAACCGACTCGTACTTAATTTAATATTTTGAAAACTTTTTTTTTTAAATTGAAGACTAGCATTCAAGAGATGACATTAAACCAGCTTGCTATACAATTTGAATAGTCAGCTTGTTTTGCTTCAGTTTTTTTTTTAAGAGATGCAAAGGAAGTCATCATTTCTGAGAGGGCGATAAGGAAATAAAATATTGAAATACTAAGTAGCTTCGAGGAATTAATTGTATAGAATCCCAGAGCCGTTTTTCTCTAACGTGTCCATGGAAAGTAGTTTGACCTTATTCCTGTAGGGAGGTAATATAGCAGGATTGTTTCTTGGAAGGCTACAAAACGCATATCTAAGAAACCTTCGATCCGATTAATATGAACTAAATAAAATTATGGCCAGATCGGGGAAACGTACTATCAAATTGGTATAACAAAAGAGCAATAAAGAGTCTTGCAAATAAAAGAATCACAAAAGTCACGAGACTATCTCACCCCAAATCAGCATTTGCCTTATTAACCATGTGCGAAACGTGATGATGAAAGAAATGCTTTGAGATAAACTTTACACCCAAATCTTTTGTACTACCAAATTTGGACAATAAGATAACTTTGATACAATAATTATGACGTATATTGTTGAATTTAAGAGACAATACATACTTGCCTGTTCAGAGAAAGAAAATTATCCGAACACCAAGAGTGCAAGGTATTCAAATACGAATTAATCAAAGCACAGTCGTTGTGAACAGAGATGGTGCGAAATATTTCCGCATCCTCAATATAACATAAGATTTTTTTGTGTGGCAAAAATAGTTGTAAGTCATTAATGAAAATGTTAAATAATAACGGCCCTAAATGACTACCCTGCGGTACCCCCAGAGGTATTATAAATGACGTCAGATAACACACCGCAGAAGGAAACACGTTGTGTGCCGTGAGACAGGTAAGAACTAACCAAAAATCTGTAACTAAAATATGTAGGTACAGTTGACTTACTCACCCATTATAAAAAATGGTAGACTTTTGAAAAGCTATGTTGGAATGCACCCACAAAACAAGCGAAACAAATATAATTAGCTTACAGACCTTGCAAACTCCAAATAGATTGACAACAGATCGATAGTAAGTTACATCGTTCCAATCGACCTTCTTATGGGGCGGAAAAATCATAGAGTTTCCATTGAAGACGTGGTTAGATGCAAGGTCGAGCCTCAACCTGCTGACGGTTTTCTAATCATAAAAAAACCACTCCGTCCCTGAGCTATTGTCTAGCTCGCAGCAATACAAAAACAAGACGTTCAATTTACTTCAATATCTTCCGGCCATGGCCATGCTAAAAACGCATCATAGGGTTATCCCCTGGGTTTTGGCTACATCATAAAAAAACAACATTCAAGTATATTGTCTTTTTACGTCATTGGCCGCCATTCTATAAACCCCTTTTATATAACATCGATGTCTTGAGCTCGATTATTATCGATCATCGATGTTTTGTAAACATCGCTCTTTTCTAGTTACGCCACTGGACCTACCGGGTCAACCCAATAGAACTCTTTATGTGGCGAATGGTCAAAGGATTATATTATATACATTATAATGAAGTAATAGTTTGTGTTTAATTTTTTTTGTATCACTTCCCCTCTATAGAACCCCCTCCGCCAAGACTGAGCACTATCTACCTTTTCTCGAAGCGTTTCGTCGTATTTTCGAACCCTGATAGCTTCGGTCTGGATAATACCAGAGGTCAAATTCTTACAATAAGATGTAGTTACCATACTAATGAAACACACTAAGATTAATTTTTCCAGCTTTTATACTTTACATTTTATTAATACCTGAAATACGTCGATTTCGATACTCATGATCACCAAATCCTCCGTCATCAAAACCTCTAGGGTATATCTTGATGTCTTAGGAAGCTGAAATTTGGTATACCGGCTAGGGTTAGCACGCAAACAAGAAAAGTATTAAGTAATATGTAACTTTTACTCACCCCCCCCCCCCCCCCCCCCCCCCTCAGCACAGGTCTGTATATAACATTTCTTATTGGTAGGTACTATCAAAAGTTCTAGAAAGCTGAAACTTGATATGCAGGATTAGCACACGCACACGAACAACGAAAAAATTAAGAAATCTGTAGCTTTCGTCCTCCAACCCCTCGAAAAGGGGGTCTGGTTCTGTATTATAAGATATAACAATTTGTCATAAGATAATTTCCAAACTTCCAAAAGATCTAGAAAGCTGAAATTTACAATGAAAGCTAGACTAAACAACTAAAAAATCAATATGTCATGAAGAAAGAAACTGCTGTCGTGCAAGAAATACCTTTTCTACCCGACTACGCCAGAAGGAAGGGCCGCCGGAGGTGATTTTTCTTTAAACTCGTTCTAGTGACTAATCTATTGCTTCTATGAAAAGATTGTTGTGTTCTACTTGAAGTTAACAAAACAATCTTTCGAATGAAGTAAAAATAGTCATACCGTATTTAAGAAACTAACAAGCATTTTTAAGCATAAAAGCGCGGAATTGTACGGAAGGAGAAATTCGAAAAAATACAAGCAACAGACAATGATTTACTGCGTGAGTTTTGGATGAAAATTTGGCTTGCGACTAAAATTTCAGGTTTAATCAGAGATTTATCATCGTTATTTCGGTTACTAAAGTGTACACGCTTTTACTTTGTTGGAAAGATAATTTAGTCTGCTTTAAGTTAATATAAATAAAGAACATAGTTAAATATAATTGGTTAATAGCTAAGTATCACCCTCATTTTTCGCTTATTGCAAATAATAAGCCAACAAGGAAAAGAGGCAACGATCGAGAGTGGGCTCTGAAAAAAAGAATAGCTGACGCACAAGAAATACAGCCCGAAAAAATAAAAAGAACTAGAGCATCTTGCAAAAAGGAATGAAATCCCACCAAAAACATCTCATGTAAAGAAGGTTGCCAAGCTCGTACCACTTTCACTGTTAAAAAGTTATCAGATCTCATGTGAAGCCAAGCCCCTACCTCTACAAGGCCTAACTCTGCAACCCCTTACTCTAGAAACACTTCATCTTGGTCAAAAAGTATGGCTTGGCCGTTTCATGGATCTAATGCATGACAAAACATTAAAGACTTAATTGCTTACCATAAGTCCATAGGATTGACTGTGCGATGGCCGCGAAATTGCCAAGCCATACTTTTTGACCAAGATGTAGGGTTTCTAGAGTAAGGGGTTGTAGAGTTAGGCGCTTGTCTCCACATGAGATTTGATAACTTGTTAACAGTGAAAGCGGTATGAGCTTGTGAGTTTTGGCAACCTTCTTATATGAAATGTTTTTGGTGGGATTTATATTTCTCATTTAGCCACGGAGTTATTCTATAGATTATTATGCTAAATTATTGGTTTATTATAAAGGCTTATGCCGTAAATAAATAAAGAAATTTCATTAATGTATTTACCAGAAAAATGACTCTCCATCACGCCATTTCGAATTTTTTGGACATTCAGAAAACCGAACACTTCATGATTTTTTATTTTAACTAATATTAGCTCGTTTAGCGATGTTGTTAAACCAAAAAGGCACAAAATACACTGAAAATTATAGTTTTGGGAATATTTGTTTTAATAAATTTAACAATAGGTCTGTTCACGTACGAATTATAATTCCTGCGCAGGAAAATGCAGAAAGTCGTTTTCGTACTGGTTGACAGCAGATTTTTGCTGCCGTTACCGCTTCCCCACCTGCAGGAAAATTCAGGAATTTGCAGTAGCTTTAAACTTCCTTACTTTTCCTTACTGTCGCCGGCTGATGTCAAATACCTGACTAGTTTATTTTTGAGGTTATATTGGCACTCTTCTAATTTTTCAGGAACTTTCAGAAAAATGTTTTTGTACTTTTGACAACTGTACCCCCACCACATAAAGAAGGAAAATGCAGGAATTTTCGGCAACAGAACAGACCTAATATTCACTTTAACTTACTCGAAAACTTTTCCCGCACAACAGTAGATAACCTTTGACAGCACGAAATGTATTTGTCTCTTTTCTGTGGTATGCTCTTGTCTTAATTCCAATGACGCCAGATAACTCTGCGGTCACAGGAATAAGTTGGTAAGTCGAAAATCGCAACTTTTCAGGGCAGCACTTTTTTACTTTTGAACAATTCCTATAAATCCATTTTTGAGAGAAAATACAAATTGATAACTATGTGGTCGGAAACTATTAGGGTCATGAGTTTCCAATTTTTTAACTGTGCGTATAAGACTTTGAAGATGACCACTGTACTTATCTAATTTTAGCCATTTTTCGACTTACCAAGTCCCTGTGACCATAGAATTGTTCCTGGAGTATTTGCACTCATAGATAGGAATTTTATACAGTACCATCTTTTCTCTAGCCCTATATTCTAAGTTAAATCTAGAAAAAAATCTGTAATATCTGAATATTGTATATACTTATTATGGCTATAAACATGGCATGTTTTAATTTACCTTTAAAGTGAGATTTGTCAGGTTAAAATAAAAATCGAATTTTTAGTCCGGGGTCGTAGGAAACTTATGGTAACGTTAAAAATATTTATAGGGAAAGCATCCATAGAAAACTTCAAATAAGACAAAAACAATAAAACTGAAAATTAGTGATTTGCTACATACCTATTAGGTAAAATTTAACATGCAACCGAAATATTTTAAGCAGTGCAATTAAAATTAAATTGCTTTCTTACTAATTCTCAAAATTAAAATTTACTTTTGGCACTTACCTTGAATCTGACTTAATGTACGCCTTCATTGTATATTTCACTGCATAGTCACATTCTACTTCAAAAGAAATTGGCTTCACAAAAATCTCCCTCTAATTTTATATTCTATGGCTCCATCGTCTAATAAATAGTGCCAAGTTTACCTAAATAAAGGAATAGTTATTACAGTGACGAAAACCAACCTCAATCCTACTGACCTGATCGCATAGAAATGCTTATGTTGTTCAAATTGCATCGCATTACCACCCTGCCAGTGACAAAAATGGTGCTGCTCTTCTCCAGTGGCAAATTACGTAGCTCTTCTTCTTCATAAATTCCTCCGCAGAAAACAAAGAGCAGATTTCCCAGTCGTCAACTGGATTTGTTTGTTTTGATATCCAAAACGCAGAAAGTAACAAATAAAAAATTCCATTGCACATGATAATCATGACATAAACCCCCGTCCCCACATATCCATCAATTAAACTCTAATCAAATCGCGGTTTATTTCGCTGTACAAGAGATAAACAAACAAAGAAATGCGATGAAAAGAGCAAACAAAAGCAAAAAGCCGTGGAAAGCCTCCACGTCCACGTCCAGTTTACCGCCATCGACAAAAATTCATATCACCTCGTCGCCTCAGTCTCATTTCCCGGTTGGCATCATTCGGCATTCAATTCAAGGCTCGGGCTCAGCTTTAATTTCAGCACAGCAACAACCGCCACAGCATAACGCCAGCGAGCAGTTCATGCTGTGCTGGCCCCAAAACGATAAGACCGGCAACAGCGCTGACCTTTTTTTCGGCTTTATTTCATGCTCCAACTCTCCCCCCACACGCACACCATTGTCGATAAAAGTTTCACGCTTGCATCCGTATGCGCTAAGTTGAACTAGTGTGCACCAACCCAATCATATGAAACCGCAGCTAAAAGAGCTTCAGTTATTTTCTTTTTACGAGTTCATCGGAAACGGTACAGGGGAGGCAAACATGAAAGGAAAAACTGGCAACAATGTTCTCGACGTTGCTTTTGCTTTCGTACATGGCGTGGATGTGTGCGATGAGTCCACTGTGTATCTACTCTTTATCAAGTACTTCGGCATCGTAACGTCACGTTGGATCGGAAAAGTTTTCAACCGATGCTTTGTTGGTGTTGTATCGCACGAAAGTTTCTCTACTCTCCGGATCTGTGTGTGGGTAATGGGTATGAATCGTTTGCTTTATGGGTCGTCGGCTGTAATTTTAATTAAAAACAAATTTTTCGTTGAAACATGTCTCTTTGATAAGTGCACGAAACACGAGGAGTAATTAAACATTTTCCTATTTTTAGAGCGTCGATTTAGAGGAAATTGTATTATGAGTAGACTGAATTACAAGTTCGAAGATGAATTGACAATGAAGCAGGAAATTGGTTTATTGAGAACAACGGCAAAAGTAAAATTGAGTTGGCGGCAGAAATTACGGAGGCAATTGAATTTTTTGTCGCATCCAATTAATAATGGCGGAAGCGTTATGGCATTTGAGATGAAAAGCCCTTCCTTAAAGCTGAATTGATGCGAACATTTTGCGATTTATAACATTCTGAATTTTGTAATTTTCAGGTTTTGATTATATTTTTACGAAATCTTGTTCCGAATAGCATCATGTACGTAAATAGTAAATTTAATAATTTATATTTAAATACATTATGATGTCTATTTGAATACATAATATAATTTTACAACAAAATGGCGCAGTGGTATACTTACTTTGGACATGTGCCGACCGGGAACAAAGTTGCCAAAAGAGGAAAGTTTTGACAGATGAAACGAAGATCCTGACAATATTGTGGTGAATATACAGACGTCAAAAAAAGTATTCGACATGCAAGTACTTTTTCAAATATTTTATGAAAATGCAAAAATTTTAATTCACTTAAAGGAAAACCACTTAGCTATACATTCACATTTTTAAAAGAAATAGAAGTGTATGAGACAAAAGCGTAATTCAGAAGCAAAAAAAGTATTCGACAACACAATTTCATTTTATTTTTTAGGAAAAGTAACTCTAAAGGTATCGTTAATTCTGTGAATTTAGTAAGATGTAAGTGCGTTCTTATGCATATTTTGTTTGGCTCAGTAGTGCTTAAAGCGTTGCTAAAATGGGTCGTAAAGGAAAAGAGACTTCTCTCGAAGTAAGAAGCTTAATTATTCATCACTTTAAGTAAGGCTTGTCGGAAAACACTATTTCGGATATTGTCAAAAGACCTCGAACAACCGTCCACTACATCATAAAACAGTTTAAAAGCGATAATTCGGTGGAAAACAGTATTTAGGCGTAAACGTTACTTCACAAACAATTAGAGACGTGCTAAAAACAAACGATTATCATGTGAGATCAACAAGAAAGTAGAAATAGGAGTTAATTGCATAAATTTCCTAGATTTAAGAATAAGTATTGACAATAATAGATTTAATTTTGAAATTTATAGAAAAGATACGTTCACGGACGCAGTTATTCCAAGCCATTCGGATCACCCATGGAATATCAAGCTATCAGCTTTCCATTCGATGGTTAACCGACTGCTTAGGGTGCCAATGTAACAAAATAATTTTCATAAAGATAAGAATTAAAAAATATTATAAATATTGCAAAAAATAATGGTCACCATAAAAAATTGTCTATAATTTATTAAGAAAGTTCAACACTTTGCAAAGAATTCAATATTCCCCATGGAAAGACCTATAAAGATCTGGAGAAAAATCCCTTATATTGAAGAGACTTGCAGAGAAATTAAAACAATATTTAAAAAATATGACGTAGAACCTGCATTTTTTAATAATAATTCTTTAAAGAAAATATTAACAAATAATAAATTAAAAATTAATCAAATAATTTGGAAAAAAGTGGGGTTTATGAGATTAGTTGTGAGGATTGCTCAGGAATTTATATAGGTAAAACCAAAAGGACGCTAAAAAGAGATTTAATGAACACTTGACAGGAGCAAAAAGCGCTGAGCCATATCAAAGCATATAAAACAGACAGGCCATAAAATAAATATGGACAACATTAAATTAATTCACAGACTGGAGGGAGGAAGGGTTTTAGATAGATATGAAAGCCTCGAAATTAAAAAAGCTAAACACCTCAGTAAAAATATTTTAAATGATATAATAGATTACAGTTATGACAGTCCTCTTCTAGAGCCAAAGCTTTTTTACAACTAAAAATATTAGTTAGTTCTCAATCTGATGATGCCCTGATAATGCGAAACGCGTCATTTTTGTACGTATTTTTACATCGTAGGTATTTATAATATTAAAGAAAATTTGGAACTTAATAAGTGTTTGTCTCCAATCAAAATGTCGTTAATGTTCCAACAAGTGCCGTCAAAGAGATCTCTAAGAAAGAAGCCATACTTCTCCAAGAAAAACAGACGTGCAAGACTGGAGTTTGCAAGATGTAACATTAACAAGCCTCAACAGTTCTGGATGGATGTCATTTTTGCAGATGAGAGTAAATTTAATCTTTTTGGATGTGGCGGTAAGGTCCTGGTCTATAGAAAGCGAAATACCGAGCTGGAAGAAAGAAACATGGTACCAACAGAAAAGCACGGCGGAGGAGGTGTGTTGGTATGGGGATGTATGGCAGCTTCAGGTGTGGGAATAATTTTTACAAAAATGTGCTGAAAGAAAATTTGGGTCCTAGTACAGATAAATTAAACCTTGGGCAACATTTTCAAATTTATTAAGTTAATGACCCATTCTGCTTATAATACAAAGCTTTGGCTGCTTTATAACTGTCCCAAAGTGATCAATACACCTGCTAAGTCTCCGGATCTAAGTCCAATAGAGCATTTATGGAGCCATTTGGAGAAAGAACTTCGGACACGTAACTTCAAAAACCAAATAAAATAATTATATGAACAATAATAATAATAGAATAAACCCTTCTAACTCAGAAGGCGCACTCCACAGGCAGAGACCTGGAATCAATTGACCTATTCACCAGAATATAACAAATATTGAGATGAATGAGGCTCCCACAACCCATGCAATAAAATATTAGTAAACAAAAAAAAACAAAAAACAGAATCTAGAACAATCCCAAACACTACAATCAGGGGTGCAAAGACAACAGAGATCGTTTAAGCAAATCTTTAGTAAGAGCCAGGTCAAAAATAGGAGAAGTATTGATCCTGAATACACAAGAACTGCCAGATCGCCAAAGGAAAGTAATTCGTCGCAGAGGGAATACTGTTCATCACCTAAATCTCGTTTTCTTCCATCAATTTCTTCAATAATCGAATCTAAAATACATATGTTGTGCAAAATAAATGCAGCAAACATTGTTTTTATGCTATTCTTAATGCCGAGCTCCAAGTGATTCTCCATCTCGTTTTAAGTATTCCGAAGGATCTTTTAACCACAATCTGATCAAGACTGTAAGCACTATTGAACTTCTTTTTTATCGGTGGTTAAAGGTGCCTTAAATGGGGAATAACAGACACGGGAAAGACGGCAAGGGTACCCTTTATTACTCAAAAAGCAAAATCCTGCTGATGGAGAATTTTCAACTTTATGTAAAGGGCTATTTTGTTTTTTAAGGAAGGTTTCACAGATATTGGAATCCGACAGATGGTTGACAACCACCAGCGAGAGGCTCGAATATAAGCTGGGAGAGCTGGGAAATGGGGCTCAAACAATGGATTGAGTGTTAACCCCTCAATGACGGCGCTTTTACTTTTAAGAAGAAGGAAGAAAATACCAGATTTTAGGCTCCCAATGCTGAAAGGAAAAGGTCTAACTCTTTCTTGTGAAGCCAAGTACTTAGGATTAATACTAGATGCTAAACTTAATTGGAAGAGGAATATAGAAGAGCGCATAACGAAAGCAAGTGTGCCCTGTAATGCGTGTAATAGAACATTTTCGGTCAAATTGGGATTAAAACCCAAGGTGGTACATTGGCTTAACACCGCAATAGTCATACCGTTTCTTTGCTAAGGCTCACTAGTTTGGTGGACAGCACTGGACAAGAGACGTAACTTGGAAGCGTTGTCGAAAATATAAGGAGCTGCCTGTCTGTATGTAACTGGGTGCTTGCGCACTGTGCCCACACCGGCTTTGGAGGTCATGCTCGACCTATTGTCACCGGACATATACTGCAGAAGTATGGCTGCGACAAGTGCAGGTAGACTGAAAGTTATGGGTTGCTGGTAGGAGAGGATAAACGGCCATTCTAGCATCCTTCGGAATTTCGACAACAGAATAAACACGAACTACCGGGTTCATGGTATAACCTTCAATAGGAGCTTTAATGCTAGGCTGCTTGCAAGAGAAGAATGGACAAAAATTAAGTGGAGGATGCATCAGAGATCTCCATACATACGGAAGCATCTAAAACGGGTACAGGTGTATACTCCGATATGGACTGAATGACAAACTAACATTTCTGAGCCTCTATAGAAATAAGCACAATATTTGTCTTCAAAATGACTGAAGTCAGCCGCTTGCAACTCTGCATCGCTTGAAAACTTTCTTCCCTTTAAGTCCCGCTTTAAATTTGGAAATAAATAACAATCGGACGGGGCCGCGGTATGACCGGGGGCGTTGTCGTGAAGCAACAGGATACTTTTAGACAGTTTGCATCTGCGCTTCTCCTTTATCATGCCTTTCAGTTTATTTTTTAATGAAGCATAATATTCGCCGTTTACAACTGTATTGCGTTCTTTGAAATCCACCATCAAAATATCTTGGAAATCCCAAAAAATTGTGCGCATAATTTTTTTGGTACATTGTTACACCTTTGCCTTTCTTGGTGGCTTTTTACCCCTATAACGCCATTCCATTGACTCGCCCTTGCTTTCTGGTTCATAATACAAGACCATAGTTTCATCACCAGTAACTAATCGCTCGATCACATTCTCTGCGTTTTTCCACAAATATCCAAAAACTCGGAAGCACAGCACACTCTCTTCTGTCCCTGCACAGCTGAAAGAAGTTTCGGGACATCTTGCACTGACTTTTTTCATATGAAGATGTTCATTGATTTGATTTTTGATTTGATTAAATTGGAGGTATGAGGTTCTCAAGCGCTGCGGCCACTGGGACCTATTGTGCTAATCCTCTCAACTCCTTATAGCAGTGGCTGGTGAGTAGGAAAGCCAGAGTTCTAACATCCGACCTGCTCAGCTTGAGGAGCTCCCTGGATCTACCCGGCGGCGGTAAGAACATAAGGATTAAGGCTTCTTGAGTGAGCGTGCCCCTCAATGTTGTTCCAATAAAACCTATGCGCCTCACTGCAGAGAGGAATTCCACAGACCGGCTCCGCCCCTATGAAAGGGGTATTCGACCCCTGCAAGTTCATCTGCCTTTTCATTCTTCGTGTAGCCCTGATGTCCCGGTATCCAGATCAAGTTGACTTGATTAGTTCTACACAGTTCATCTAGGCTCCTTTGGCATTCCCACAATAGCTTAGATCTGATAGTAGATGAAGCAATTGCTTTGATTGACTATCCGAGAAGGTTGAGATGCTGTTGTTTTTATAAGCTCTTCTTAGGTTCTCGTAAGTACATGTCAGTATAGCGAAGAAGTCAGCCTGGAATATCGTGGTGTACTTTCCCAGGGCCAGTGATAAACTGAATCGAGGAGAGTCACTCCAGACCCCTGCCGCAACGCCCGATTCAGTCTTGGGATCCATCCGTATACCATACTAGTCCAAGTCCACGATTCTCCACCCGTATTAGGGGTGGTTGGAATGGTGAGAATCTTGCCGGCATCTGATCAGCTAGCATGGCCAACTCAGCTGTGGCTTCAAGAATCTCCCTTATTGTCGTGTGGCCTTTACCTATGTTTCCCCCAAGGAGACCGGCTCCCTCTAGTTTGTAGGCCGCACATAGAGTTAGGCTTTCAACCTCTATATAAACCTCAATATAAATGCTCACGATAGACGATGCTGTTAGAGAGCCCGAGTCTAGCTGCAATTTCTCTCCCTCTTCTTCGATTAGAGCAACAGTTTCGGGAGTGAACACTTCACCCACCGGTCGACCGTCATGGCCGATATCTTCGACGGTTTCTCTCCCGAGGCGAAACTCTTTCACCAAATATTTCACTGTGCTGTAAGAAGGGGAACACTCCTTGGAAACGCCATCTAATCGTTCTTTTATTTGGGCGGGAGATAAGCCTTCTTTAAACAGAAACTTTATGACGCTTCACTACTCGGTTTTCAACCTTTTGAAAAAATACGCGACTCTTGTTGTTCAAACCACTACTAAACTCAGACTACGCTCTTCAAATCGATGAGTGTTCATACACAAGGTACATGATAAACGTACTCTTCGATGAAACATAACATCTATCGACATGTCGCGTAGAACTATATCAGGCCAGTTCATTATGGGACTGACTACGTAGTTCTATGTATTTCTTCGTTCCCTAGATGTATATTTGATGTTACCAATAGTTACTTTCAATAACCTAACAACTCTTCATTTGCTCTCGCACTTTTCATAAAAAATCTCCATGAGTAAGAACACAATGTTAAGCATTATCTCTCGTTTGACCTGAAAGCCTTGGCATATTCCAAGGAAATAGTCTGTAAATTCCGTAAAAATCAATTGATGCAAATTATTTGGTTAAATATTTGTCACGTTAAAAGAAACCCATCGAGCCCCGCCATCTTAAATCATGCCACCAAAAGGTCCACAGCATGACCACCAACGCTTTTAAAAGATAAAGTCGGACTATTATCAAAGGCAGAATCTTATTTGTGCTTGCACACACCCAGAATATCACAGGTATGTTCTGTGCTGCCAGTTCCTGCAGGTAGAATTCCGGAGCCAATTAACTGACTGAAATAAATCTCGGAGGTGTCAAATTTAAGGTCTGTAAAGTTTACGTTTTATGATAGTGGGCTGGTATTTCGGTTTTGTCTATTTCATTTGGTGATTAAAAGATGTGTCTGGACCAAATCTCTTTCATTGGAAGAGGGACCAATATAAAAAAGTTTTATTGAGTCAAGGGGAATGTCTGATATAAACAAGAATTAATGACATGAAACAAAGGCTGGTTCTATCATAGCTGCAATGTATTACTGCTTTAATTAATCAAATTAAAGCTATCAGAGCGCCGAGCATATTAGAATCAAACCAAAGATTAAGGTATTGCTTTACCTAAATGCATGAAAGAATGGAAGAAAGATTTTTAGAAGGAAATCAAGGAATTGGCGCCCAAAATATATAATAATATAGACGGAAACGTTATAGGACAGTTGATTTAGCAAAGCTATGGTGCAACAATAGTTTAACAAAGCATCAATAGATCATTATTCCAATCCTTAAATCTGAACTTAAATTCAATTTAACTGACGTCAGTGCAAGCAAGGTAGTACAACTCCAATTTCGTTGCTTGGCCTAACTAACATTACCTAAATCCTATTTAGAAGTTGACTTGCTCGGAGCAAAAGTAATGCTCAATTCTTTTTCGAAGGCATTGCATTGCATAAAGCATATAACCAAACAGATTGAAACCCTTCAATCCATTTTAAAAGGTGAGGTTGGTTCAAGTGATGAGCGTCGCCTTCATGATAACACTCCAATCAGTAATGTATCGTTATAGCAGCGCATTAATGCCATCACAGCTAATAGGACCCCGTTGTAGGACTCAGTCATACTTGCAGCTCTGTTGTTACTAGTTGAGGATGGCTGAGTTATATTACGGATAGGGCTGCAGCCAACTTGAGGAATTTAAGAAGTTAACTAGTTCCTTTACCTTTACACCAGATATTGCCTTAGGGTTTTCAAAGAAGCTTATGAGATAGTGGCCAGTACAGAATGCATTTTTGCAACAGGTCTGTTAAACATTTCAGATGTCTTATATTTTTGTCAAGGCAGATCGTTTGGAAGTTTGGATATGTTACATGTTGTTAGGGCGCTCTATCAGCGATTTACAAACACTAGGTAGTGTAGAAAGAGTTCCCTCTTAAGGGAGCCCAGCGGGGTATGAATATCTTCAGCCCGACAATAGTTCAGGTCAACGCTCTTTTAAGTAAGTTTTTTGACAATCTTGTTTCCGAAATCCATGACCAGCAACCCATTGCAGGGTAACGTTTAACCGACTCCCGAAGAGAGGTGTTCTTCTCGAGAGTCCTGCACCAGGGTACAGACTAGTTATTTGATATTGCAAAATAAGGGCAGTATGTGTCATAGTCGGAGTAAACTGCTGAGTATCTGGAGCTTCTGATGAATACCCATTTTCCTGGATGTAAAGACCGCTGCCCGGACTATCGGGGTGTGCTTCGCACATAATGGGAGACCATTAAATGCATTAGACAGATTAGAGGACCAGACTTCCTGGATGGCATACTATTACAGGACAAAGTAACACGATATATGGAACTATCCTTGCCAACTATCGAGCAAACTTTACAGTATAAGGAATGCACCCTATGAATATGTCCCTGTCCACATTGGGCAGAGATAGGATTAAGGCAGTCGCGTATGAGGATGATGTGGCAATTTTGCAATCACTAATGTTTTCATCCGTGATAAGCGGAATCATGGAAGGTGCTTTGGACAAAGTAAGCACTTGGGCTACTAGCTTGGATAAAGTAAGCGCTTGGGATTCAGCGTTAATATAAGCAAACCGAATTGATGCTTTTTACGACAAAAACCAAGTCTCAGTCTTTAATCCCCCTAAACTAAACGGACAGATACTCTCGCTATCCTCCAGCGCAAAGCCCAAGTACTTTGTTATTATTTAACGTGGAAGAGCAATTTAAGAAAGCCTGCATTTCTTTCTATGACTGTAATAAAAAGTTTAGTAAGAGGTGGGTGCGAAGATGACTTTATTGATGTACGCTGCTATGGTACGCTGGTGTGGTGGATCGCGCTGAGGAAAGGATACAACATAATTAAGCTAAGTAGGATTCAACGATCCGCAGAAACAGGTATCACGAATACGGAACACCTTAGTGCTAATTGCACCCTGGGCGAGGAACCTGGGTCTCCACTTAAACCAACCAATCAATCAAGCAAAGAACAGTATGTTAGCCTTAACCAAAGGTTATTAAAAAAATAGAGCAACGATTTCAGCTTCCATTATGGACACAATGATTACATCGCTTTGCCAAGTAGAACAGTTAGTAAGTAGTCGGTTTAGAAAATCGTATAAAGATTATAATGAGATTGTTATTTTTTAGATATATTTCCAAGTGTGAGTTGTAGAGTAATTTAAAACCTTACACGGGGAGAAAAGCTCTGTAATTTTATTGCGAAAATTCCGGTAAAAATTACGGTTCTCAACTGTAATCGTGTTGCAACTATCAGCTAAGTTAACTTTTAATGGAATAGCAGTAAAATTTTTAGAAAAATGAGTTTATTTTCCTTTGATTCAAAATATTTAAAGAAAAGTTACTTTTAAAATAGCTCCTTACAATTCACTCCTCACTTCTCAAGAGATTGTGGACAGATTGTCACGTTCGGACAATAATGATGGATACTCTGTATTTATTAATTTTGGGAATTTTGTCATTTGGTTATTTGTGGGTGTCAGGCGCGAATCTAGGTTTTGCAAATGTAAATTTATTAATTAAAAGAGACAAAAGAATTTTCACTTCTATCCTCTTATTTATAAACTTGTTAAGATAAAATTTGGTAACATTTTTGATTTTGCAATAATTTCTTAGAACCCTATTCTGCTGTAATTTTTTAAATATTCATGCAAAATATCTTCAAAAATTCCTGAATATAGATTTAGTTAGTACTTTCAATGAGAACGATAACGAACACTTTAGCAAAAATAGAAATTTACTGAACCCTATCATGTGTGTGTCCAACATGCTCTTAACCAATTTTTTTATTACATTATTAATAAAAGTATTAAATATTATTCAATTAATATTTTTTTAATCATAATGCCAACGTTCAAAGGATTACCCAATGATGCTAAAGCACAGCTTTGGTAGGAAAGGAATTAATGATAAGACTTTTAAGTGAAGGAGAATACGATGTACGCTTCCTTTAACAGTTTCGGGCTCATAAGACAGAAGAAAAAACAGAAAATTGTAAACTCTTCCAAATGCGTGCTGTTCTGCTTAGGAAAGATTCCCGAAATTTGGCAAAATCTCTCCAAATTTGTTCTTTAGAGTATAGAGTAGGGGTGGGAGGAACTTCAAGCTTAGGCTAGCAATTTCGTTAGAACAATGGTTGTGGAAGTAGTGATAGAAAAGCGAAACAGATGGAAGAGTGAAAGACAACCAACATTCCGTCGAGGAGCATTTCTTATATCTCTGAAAAAAAACCCAAGTCAAGCGATTGCAAATACATATAAGATCAGTTCAGTTAGGAATTAATATCGAAACCTATTCTAAAAATAATCCCTATCAATTATTTAATATCAAGTTTAAGGAAAATCTAGAATTTTAGGTTAGGTCAAATTGGTGCTGCTGGGCTTCACTCCCATGTGAATTAAGTTCAATTCTTTAAGTGTACTGTAAAAACTACAGCTTGATTCCTCGAAATAAGTCTATATTTGACTGCCCTTATCTCTCCGGTGCTGTATATAGTAATTTTTACACTGATTTTCACCGTAATTTTTCCTATACGGGTCTTTCCTGTATAATAAAAAAGTTCGGTCGAGGATCAGGGGAAGGATCCGCGCCTCGAATCAGGTAAGCCCGCAGTAGAAGATACATATAATTGAAGAATTCGGTGGCTCTCGGAAAAGTTTTATTAAATTGACACTAGGTTCAAGATATTTTGATACTTATAATTAAGACGGAGTTAGATCAAGTGGTTGAGCGGTTCGACCTCTATGCCATGGGGCCCGGGTTCGAGGCCAGGTCTCCCCGTGGGATTTTAAAATCGAAATAAAAAATCCACTCCAGTTCTGGGCTGTTGACTAGCTCGCAGCAATGCAAAAGCAACACATTTAAGCTTCCTCACTCCCCTTAACCTAATTCCCTTCCGGATAAAGCCATGCCAACGCATCAAAGGGTTGGCCCCAAGGCTTTGGCCACATCGTATTTAAAGAATAAGAATAAAATATTGTAACGAAAACTTACCGCTTATGTTGTGGAATGTATAATTAGTTGGTTAGTTGTATTAAAGTACGAATAGCCAAAGGCTCTATTAGAATTTCTTGAATTTCAGGCTCCAACAGTTTCAGGTCCAACAGTTGCTGTAAAAATAAGATTTTTAGCAAAGAATTATTTTATTCAAAGTCGTTTACGTACCTGTTCCTGCTGAAGGCCTGAATTAAGTGCTATAACCTTTTGTTCAACATAACTATCGTCATGATTTTTCTGGACAATTATACCGCCTTCGCTTACAGAAGAAACCTTATAGTTACAGTGATTCACAAAACATACTGTTCAGTATCCTTCAGGTCTCTTTTATCTGGGCTGGAAGATAATAGGGTCTAGGTGCAGCGAGTACTACTTGCAAACAATGAAGTCGATATCAGCTCAGAGTCCCCATAATATTAAGAATTTATTTTACAAACTTCGTTATTGTCCAAATAATAATTGTAACTAACAATTTGTCGTACATAATTGCCCCACACAAAATTTATTCAAGTCGGCGCAATACGGGTTGGCTCTAAACGGCTGATTTTGACGTACACAGCCTTTCATGAAATTATAGTTCTGACTGTTTACTCGAAAGTTTTTACACAAAACGAAAGTTTTCGTCCACACTGCATATGTTTACTTTTGGACTTGAAGAAATTTGACAGTCGTGTAATTTCCCCTTTTGCTCAAATTTTACACACGCAGATGAGTGTGGACAAAATTTCGGCAGAATTCTTCTTCTTATTTTATGGTTGACAACTAACAGCTGATTGATGTTTGCAAGTTAAATCTTATAAATAAAAATTGCAATAAACACGGGGAACTATTAACTTTCTCAGTAAATTGTTATTAATTTTTATTTATTTTTACGATTTCTTCTAAACGCACTGATTTTTGCACTGAAAACTGCTTTGGACAGTTCTTCAGTTGCCATCAATGTTCCCGAGAAGCGTCTGTTAACTTTCTCATCCCCTTCACCAGAAGAACAATTTTTACTTGATTTTTATCCACGTTTTACACACAAAAGTAAACAGACAGACCTTATATTCATCAGAAAATACTTGATTTCTAAGCTTTTTATTAAGTTATTTAAATGTTTATTACTCTCCAACTATAAACGCATGTCTGTAGCACTATTCATTAGCCATTATCTTTAAATATAGTTTTGCTAAATTTTCAAGAACACTGCTTAAATATTTTCATAAAATGGCACTCGAAAACTCCACGAAACCACAAACCGAACCAAAATTTGACAGCGGGTGCATTCTTTTATTCGTTCGGAATATTCGGAATACCGAAACAGGGTTTTTTTATTTATTCGGAACGTTCCCTTTAATCCATTCCGCGTTTCTTTATACACCCAGAATAATCAGAACGCAATCCATTCAAACTAGAACAAAGTCGGAATAAATGGAATAAATTGCTGTCAAAGCATCCAGTGTCATTGTTTGGTGTAGCGAAAAGAAAATGGAGGGAAATAACACAACTTGTAAACATTTAATTTTTATTTTTATTTTAGTTAATATTCATGTGTATTTGTATGCGACTATTAATTATTTCTTTTGTTAGGTGAATTTAGTTTAAAGTGAACGCCAGAGGATATTAAATGTTTGGTTTATAGAGTATTTACAAAAAAGTAAAAAACCAACAATACCAGTGGAATTTCAAGGAATTTCGTGGGAATATTTTGATGACCTGGACAACATTTTTTCCGCCGACTCGAAATAAGTCTTCCATCAACCTGCTCCAGCGATGAAAGCGTTGTAGTTGTTCGACCGGACTTACAAAGGAACTATAATTTCGATGATGTCATCGAAGACACTTCTTCTTGCACTTCATATGCCGTCTCACACACATCCAGAAAGAGAAGAAATGATGATCGAGCCAAACGCCACAAAGGAAAGATGGACCAAAAAAATAGATTTTTAGACTTATTCCAAAAACTAGTCGATAAAATATCAAAAGACTGATAACTCCAAAAATATTTATGTACGAGGGTGATTGAATAATTAAAGAGACAAATTGGTCTGGGGAAAAAATGGTTGGTAGGACAAGTTTGGTACGTTTAGGACTTTAAGTTGGCATCACTGAGATGAGTCCTGATCAGCTGTTGGACCAACATTGCTGTGTTTATAACCTCAAAATTAAGTTTAACGATGGCAAGTCCACTTGAAAATTCCACATTGTTTGAACAACGTTCTGTGATTCGTTTTTTACTTGCTGTAGGTCAAAAACCAGGTAATATATACTCTAGAATCACTAAAGTGTGGTGAAAGTTGTATGAACCGTGGAAATTGTTACAAGTGTTTAGAACGTTTCAAAAGATGTCGAAACTCAGTGACTGACAAACACCGTTCAGCAGGAAAAGTCATGTTGACGGTGTTTTGGGACGCTGAAGGTGTAGTTTTTTGTGATTATCTCGAAGAACAGTGTACAATAAACAGCCAATACTACTCAGATATGCTTTTGAACAAAGTGAAGCCAACTATGAGAGAGAAACGTCGTGGATCTCAGAGAAGAGGTGTGATTCTCCATTAAGACAACGCACGTCCTCACACTGCTCAACTAACCCGTGAAACCATCAACAAAATAGGCTGGGAGTTACTGCCTCATCCTCCTTACAGTCCCCATTTAGCACCATGTGATTTCCATTTGTTTGGTCCATTGAAGGAGGCATTACGTGGGAAGAAGTTCCAGGATAACGAAGATGTCAAAAAATTTGTGGGAAATTGGCTCAAACACCAATACAAAGAATTCTTTGCAGCCGGTGTAAAAAAGTTAGTAACCCGCTGGAACAAGTGCATAAATGTTGGTGGGGATTATGTTGAAAAGTAGTAAAGTAGTTTTGTTTTGTAAAAATAAAAGGTTTTTTTCTCAGACCAATTTGTCTCTTTAAGTATTGAATGACCCTCGTATTTTATGTATGTAACCAAGAAGGCTGTTTTTTGGTGATTTTGATTTTATACGCCAGGGAGGCAATTTAAGTTTTTAAAATATATATATTTCCTAATAAAAATTTTCATATTAAATTATAAATTAATGGTTTTCTAACTAATTGGTTGGCTATTCTATTTCTTTTAAATTGGGCTAACTGATCGTGTGCCACTGATGTAGGTGTGACGTAATTATCTTCGGGGTGGAAGTCAAATCCAATGAAGTCACCCTTCTTTATGCAAATGTTGGGCAATATGCAGGCTGCCATTATCACAAGAGGAGTGAAATCCGGTCTTCTCATTTATAGTTCTGCAATCGCCTGAATTGAGCTTTTAACATTCCGAATGCTCTTTCAATTACAACCCTTGTAGAGGATAAAGTGCGATTGTATTTTTTTCCGTTTCACTTAAATTCCCGTTAACCCTAAAAGGAAGCATCAGGTAAGACTTCAGACCATAACCCTGATCGCCCAACATACATATGCTGATCTTTGTGAATTAATAGTGAACGTAAAAGTAAACTACTTAAATTGAAAACATAAACAACAAACCATCTGCCAATTTTTTGAATAAATTTGATCGACGAAAAAAACAGGAATCATGGATAGATCCTGCTTCTCCCGGGTAACAATCTGTAAAGATCATGTTCTCATTGCAGATCGCCTGGAACAATACCGAATACGGCTTTTAAAGAATTAGGCCAACAAATAATTTTCTTTTCCAAATTAACTTTCAGTAACATTTGACATGTATCGTAAACTGCGCACCAACTAGCTTTTACTGAAATACCAAATCTTTTAGCGACAGACCTATATAAAAATAAAATTGCAATTTATATTTTAACTTACCATTAAAAAGCATGAATAAAGAACCTGAAGCATTCCGTATTGGAGACATACCATAAAGTGGCTAAGACTTGCTTTTCAAAAACTAAGGCTGGTCGAGCAGATCGTACTTTTACATTGCTGGACTCAATATCTACAAAATGTTTGAACAGCAATTCAAAACATTCAGGTGATAGTCGAAAATAGTACTAAAATTGCTGGGAATCAAACTGCGGCACTATTTCTTCCCAAAAATCAAACATTTTTTGGCATTCTCTTACGTTTCCTAGAATAAACTAATTGCTCTTAATCATCATCGCTATCAAACAATAACAGCCACGCTATTTTCGCATATATAGCTAAAGCTAATTGTTTATTGTTAATTTGTTTGTTACTGAAGTAATTATTTATCTGTCGAAATTCTATTTCGTGCTGTTTCTTTATTCAGATTATTCCAAACTTTCTTTTACTACGTGACTGAATATTTGGGTCTTTTCGTTCCTACTGCGGAATGAATAAAGAAATGCACCCCGCAAAAGGGATGCTCTCGTTCGAGATCGCTTTCCGAAATGTATCTGTCCTTTTTGTTGAGCACCCCCATATATACATCGTTTACTTGTTTCAGGACTTCCTTTTAGTTTTTTATTCTATGAGATGGTCTTACCAGTTGCGAGTTTCACGTCCTATATTTTTAAATTATTTTTTATGGTAGACTTAAAGTTATTTGACAAATTTTTTGAGGTGGGGTTTAACCAAGCGTCTAGGGTAATCTTGGTTTACACTTATTTATTTTTATTCTTTGAAGAAAGAAAAGTTATTTTATAAGCGAAAGATGAAAGCTTTTTAAATATGACTTTTTTTAATTAATTCTCATTTCCGAATTCCATTTATAATTTATAATTTTAAGAAGTTACGGCCGTCCTACGTACAAATTTATCTAAATTTCACTATTAAATATAATTTCACTATTGTTAGGTTAGTATTTATTATTATTTTAATTGCAAGTTTTTGGTTACTTATGGGTTAGATTAAGTTACTTGTTACTTGTTTTTTTTATGTTTGATGTCCACGTGGAGAGTCTTGTTAGATGAATTTCTTCGTTCCTGATTTTTGCGATGATAGCGCTGGTTTATCATTTGCTGTAGTTGCTGTTGTAGTTTCTGTCTTGTTTTAGTTGCCCCAATAATGCTGCATGCAATTTCTCAATTGTATTCTGGTTTAAGTTTTCTTGAATGAGTTGTGATAATTTTTACGAATGCTCGTACTTACATTTTCCCTCGAAAGCACACTGGTTCCGATGGACTTTATTAATACCTCTGTACTGAGCATTTAAAATATCAATAATACGACTTTTCTTTGACGACACTTACAACTTTGACGTCTTTACTTCTTCGCTGTGTTCGGAAGAAAAGAAAGCAGGATTAAATAATTTCCCTCTATTTTCACTGGTCGTATTTTTTTCTCAACATTTGTAACGTTTGTTGATGCATTCGATTATGTATTCATTTTGTTTTTCTTTTAGGGCAACTACAGCATTCATTTATAATTTTGTTTAACGTAGTTTTAATATTTTTTATTTCATTAATTAATTTTAGAAATTATTTTTCTTTTATTAGAGTTATTTTTCTTATAATTACGATTATTTTCTTTTATTGAATTCAAATTAAATTTCTATCATGCTTATTAATTATTTCGTTTTATTTATTCTAACTTCTAAGAATTCGGAAATCAATTTATTAATTAGTAAATTTGTTGTTTTAACTATGGAACTTACCGGAAACGAACTCGAATTCAAAATTTGGTTTTAACAATAATAAATCTAGTGCATGACAAGTGTCCACATTACAGGGGCTCTGCAAGATATTCTTGTAAGGGTTGCAAATGAGGGACATAGGCTGTATTGGAACAATATTGAGGGGCACGCTTACTTAAGATGCCTTATGCCCTCACCGTCGCCGGGTAGATCCAGGGAGCTCCTCAAGCTGAGCAGGTCGGCTGTTAGAACTCTGCCAGGCCTACTTACCGGCCAGGCAGGCAGAGCCATCGACCCCACCTGCAGACTCTGTCTGGAGGAGGATGAGACCCCATTACATGTGCTATGTGAATGCCCTGCAGTAGCCAGGAGCAGATTTAGCCTATTCGGGAAACCAACCCTGGTACCGAGCGGGCTGAATGACTGCCAACTGCGGGAGCTGTTGAACTTCTTCGGAGGGACCGGCTTACTATAAGAAGTTGAGAGGGTTAGCACAATAGGCCCCAGTGGCCGCGGCGCTTGAGAACCTCACACCTCCAAAGCTAATCAATCAATCAATCAAAAGGGTTGCAAACATAAATATAGACTTCCTACTTCGCCAGATGTAGGTGATTACAATAAGTGTACATATTAAAGGACATTAGGTCATGCAGGTTTATTCTAGTAAAACCTTTCAAATCGTCGCTTAAGTTATATATTTCATCATTATGGTTAATAGGTGCTTTCACGGAGTATAAATAAATTTGCAATTTTATGTTTTTCAAATTTAATAAATGTCAACTTCTTAAGTGTCTTTATTACGCTGATTTATTCCCGTAAACCGCTTGTCGTAAATAGCAGACTATTTACAAGTTGTCTCGATCAATGACAAACGCAAGAAATCACCTTAGATTCTAAATTCCATCACTCAGAAGTTAATGGAATCACTTACGGAGACTAATTGGGAAACGTTTCGTTCGGTTTAATTAAATTCCGAAGAGCCCCACGAGGGTGTGTAAAGCAATCTCAGTGGCACTTGGCTTAGGATTTACGAGGAAACTTCTGTTTTCAATGAATAATTCAAAGTACGCAAAACAGTGCTGGAAAAAGTTTTGCTTTCGTTTCCAGCATTGCCGCGCCAGTCCCTTCTTCACTATCAAAAGTGCGAGGTAAAAGTTGAGAGTTACAATCTAACGAACTCGGAAGTCGGAGTCAAGGTGGGTAGTTCAGTTCAGCAACACTAGACTTACTGCAAATGCCTCTTTAATTGCGAACTTGTTCTGCTCGGGCACGTGAAGATGGAAAAGGTTTGTTGAGGAACTTGTACTTCCTAACCCGAAAGTTTCGGTGTTTGTGTTTCACCAATAAAGCATCGGAAGTTACACCAAGAAGTTGGTGGAGTATTTATATTCCAACGGCTGCTTTAACGTTCACACATAGTGCCTCATTGCAGCTTCGAGTGCCTGAATGACACTAAAATGCGACAATTTATATGCAAACTTCGATTTAATTTCTTAGTCTGGTGTCAATAGCACGCCGAAGTCGTGTTGTGTCTCGCCGAGATTTAAAAAAGGAGTAAAAACTGTATGGACTAGCCATAGAGCCGCAATTCTAGTGCTCATGTAAACATTCCAGCAACTCCTTAACTGGCTCGGCTACAGCATTCCATGTCATAAGTGCTCGCTGGTCGCTGGTTTTAAATTCTCCTAGGCATAGCCATGCTTATGCATCCAGACGAAAGGGTTCGTGAGCGGACTCGGAGTGGTCTCAAAGTGGTTTAAGCGGGTAATTGGCGTCTGCTGATTGGATCTGATTGGGGAGTTCCATTAATGGGAACGCTATAAATGTTTGCTTAGAGCGGTCAGATTTCTTGTTCTGCTTGTTAAATTCCTTTTGGGTCTCGATGGTACTTCTCTTGAATGTAATTTAGCCAATTTATATCGAAGGCAAGTGGCCTGCGAACCTTATAATGTAAAAATCTAGGGAAGGAGTAAATGAGACATGCACTTGAGTCAATTGGAAGAAATAGATATTGTTAAAATTCCATTGAGTGAACTATCGTTGAATACATTTTCATAAAAAAATAGGAGTTCCCAACATTCCCTTCCCCCTTTACTTAGCACCATCTAATTTATGCGTCTCATTCTTAAACATGTCCCCTTTCCCACTTTTAGGCTGTTATCTCATCAAATCAGGTCTTAAGTTTGTAGCATTAAAAGAAGTCCAAATTAAATTGAAGTATTGACTTGACTTGTATTACTTACTACAGTAATATTGTAGTATAGATTAGCATGGAATTATTTTGCACTGTTATATTTCAGGTTTTGGGGGTGAACCTGCACGATCTCACTCTAACCCGATTCCGGAAATTTTAGAGGTCGACTTGCCTGCAGTGGTTGACTTAAAATTTGGAGTTAAATGATGTCGTAATGTCGACGTAATGTTCAGTATCATCCTATTATATTAGTAGAAAAATTTTGGAAAGTTTATTGGAACAGTAACTTTTTAGCGCTTTTGTGATATCACTGCGTTTAGTAGATCAGAAGATAAAAATAAAACAGTGATGTGCATACCATAAAAAATTGGAATTTAATAGTTACAGTAGAAAAACGGTTGTGTTTGCCCCCCCCCCCCCTCCCCACCCTCTCCCTTACTCAATTTTTTGTTGGGCTAGGTGACATCTATCACCCACTTATTTTGGCACACCTGATGCAAAACACCCAGCATGTAAATTTTATCCTTTTTAGAAGATTTTAATGTAGTAGTTATGGACTGGACTGGTCACCAATATCCGACTGAATTATCATTTTCATATTCCAGACCAGGGAACGTAACATCTCAATAAGTAAGTGCTATCCGCCAACAGAGCAAGTGGATATAACAACCAAAGAGGTTTTCTACCTACTCCCTGGCGAGATCTATGATAAGGTTCCTAGAGGTTATATAAAAATAGGCATGAGGGATCTCAATGCTAAGGTTGGCTCGACCTGGACATGTAATGGGGAAGTTTGGATTCGGAAACAGGAACACAAACGAGGAGTTTTTTGTTAAATTTTGTAACTCGCGGCAACTTGTCTTCAGTAGAACGCAAATTATGCCATTTAAAATTCAGCGATTCCTCAGGCAGCAGAACTCAAATTGACGTCTTATAAAGTTGTAAAAAGTGTCTTCTCTACGTAAGGTGTAAGTGCGGTGTTGATATTGGCAGCTATCACCATCTTGTAACCGCTAAGTTTCGCTTGTGCATGGCTGCAGTACGCTCACGTAACACAACATCTAATATGCCACAACTCAATGTGTCCTCATTTTTTGTTTTTAGCGGGAGAGATGAAAATCTTTAATAAGACACCGGATAGCCCTATGCCCAAGAGAGGATGAAAGTAACCAGAAATGAAGAAAGAAATTTCATATTTTTCTTATTCTATTATGTTACTTATTAAAGACTTCTAAAAATGGTAGCATGGAATTTGTTGCATACCTATGTCAAAACCAATTATACTTTAGAAAGTGCGACGACGCTTCATGTGGTACTTCGAGAAATTGTATGAAATACCTGGCATGTAACCCTACAATTAACGCATAACAATTATATAAATAAGGATATAATGCGCATGTGATGTGCCTGATTGCGGAGATCAGAAAGACGTCAATTATATTCTGTTAAGGGCCGGTTTCACATTTTTAGGTTAAGCTCAAAATAAGTTGAACTTAGTTTGTCACTTAAGCTGAGTTTAATCCAAATTGAGTTTCACAGTGCTGTGAATTAATTTACACTTAAAAATGTTGTGCACGTTTTGATTTTCTGTGGGAGTTCTTGTACTCTAAATCCAAGCCCGGAAGCTGACATTAACAGCTGAGCATTGGTGGTATAACGAACCAAAACTTGCCATAGTAGCCATAAGGAAAAGTTTGGGGAATTGTACTTCATCGTAGCATTTCTTGCAAATATATTTAAAGCCTTAAATTGGACTTTACTTGGAGTTAACCTACAAATATTCTGAATATGTGAATACGGTAAAAAGTGTCTCTCTTATACAATTTTCATATGTTTTAAAGGGAAAACTGTCTTGTGCTGTTTTGTTGAAGTATTAAACTTAAAATGCGTCAATGACATCAGCGTTTCTCTTTGGTTTTGGTTACGAGATTGTGCCGTTTTATTTGAATGTGCAAGGATTGGTTAATCTGTGGTACAACAAAACTGAAATAATGACGAAATCCTTGGTGGTGAAATGGAAGAACTGTCCGGGCTGTTTTCCGGGCTTCTATTTAGAGTAAGCTGTGATTAAACTAATTTTTTTCTCAAATCAAACTATTTCAGCAATTTTCAAATCAGACAGTTGAGTGACTTTTAATTAAACTAAGCATAAGTGTAAGCTACGCTACTGCTATTTGGATCGTCTCTCCTATGGTTTCAATTTTCTAATAAATTAATCAATACTCGTAAAAAGTTATTTTAAATTACACTCCTAAATCAGTACTCATTTGTTCAGCTATGTCTAAGAATAACTTTAATTTTATTTCCGGCAAAGCATTTTTGACTTAATAGACCTCTAACGTGTTCGTAATTTTCTAATTTTATAATTACACCAGACGTAATCAATCAACCGCAACGATTAGCACGATTAACCACAAAAAGAATCCCTTTTCGTGTTGTTTGCACCCCACATCCTTCCTGCCCGTTCCACGGAACAAGTTCAAACACCATTTGAGTGCCAAATCCCCAGACTAAACATTCCACTAAGCTGACGGTAGAAGGAGAGGGGAGACCTAAAACCCCAAAGAAACGCAAGAGCCGGGACAAAGGAGGAAACTTGAGCATCAGTCACATAGGATAGGCGAGGCGAAACCAAATGCCGGAGTCAAGAGTGTCAAAACATTTGACAAATGACAAACGACGTGTAAACACGACTGCAGAGATCCCGACCTTTCGAGCTGGAATCACCACGGTGCAATGTCCACGACTAGCCTGTTACAGGATGCACGTAATTTTTCCCGACATGTTTTTTAGCTTTAAATAAAAATTTTGTGAAAAACTTTCAAGAATACTAAAATTCCTCAGTTTTAGCAGAAAATATTCAATACCAAATCTCGTCTTCGTACTTCAATTAAAAAAAAGAATATTTTACAAAAACAACTTAAAGATGTGAAGGATAGTGCCGAAGCCCAGACAAACTGTACAGGAAAAATTGAATAATCGATACTCTGCGTGCGCCATATTGATTTACGTTGATTTCAATTGGACAATTAGAGGAAGGATAAATACTTAGCCAACACAATTGCACAACATCAGTTTGTATTTTGCAGATTTAGCTTAACATTTTTAATTATTACCTCACGGAGATTTACTTTATTTTAATTTCGTTATTTTACCTGCTCGTTTCTGTAAACTGTAATTTAATATTCAAATGTAACATGTATAACATGTCAGCAGACAAAATTTTATGTAATCTACGTCGGAGACCGGGTTTTGCGGCGCATTAGCAGTCTCCACAATTTTTTAATAAATCAATCAATTTTAATCAATCAATAGAGCGGCAACCTCCTAGTGGAGCGGTGTCAAACCTGTACATCGAGGTACACCACAAGGTGGAGTCCTTTCATCCTTGCTGTGATTGGTAGTCTTAAACTAGATAGTTGTAAAATTCGAAATAGAGGGCGTAAAAGCGGTCACGTCGGTCGATAATGTTGTCTATTAGTATCAGGTAAGTGTCTAAAAACGATTAGCGAACTCACTGGAAAAGGTCTAAGTAAGCTAAGATCCAGGTTCATGAATCAAAGGGAGCATAAAGCGGAACTGGTACTCTTCATAAGAAGTTATAATTAGCTTTATGGCATTTGGGTTGGGTTGTCTATCTCTTCGGACTAAAACATACGCCAAGATTGGCAAGAAACGAAATCACGGATACACAATCCTCAGCTGGATCTGTACACAAAGAATGCCCTAAAGATGGCAATGCTGCATCTTGAGGAATTAAAATTCCTCAAGACGCTAAGGTACGACCACGGCAGCGTGCTGGAAAATCTACATACAACCGATTGGGGACTTCAATAGAAAGTTTAGGGTGTTAGTACCATACAGGCTGTTTGGAGAATCTAGAGCAGAAGAACTTGCAAACACCGATAAGAATATCACACAGCCTACTCTAGATACAAGTCCGGATGGTGACATGAACATCTGAGCATTGGTGGTGTAAACAATCCAAAACTTGCAACAGTAAAGAATAGGAAAAGGCTGAGGAATTCTAATTTTTCGTAGTATCTCTCGCAGTATTTTTAAAGTCTAAACTTGGAATTTACTTGACGTGAACCTACAAATTTTCTGAACATTGCGGTCACGATAAAAATTTTCTCATTTAAAATTTCGATGTGTTTTAAAGAAGGAAGACTTTCTCTTGTGTTCGTTTTGTTGAAGTACTGAGGTTAGAATAGAATGCGTCAATTACATCAGCATTTTAAGACAGTGGGCATTGGTTAATGTGTGGTACAAAAATAAATAAAATTACGATATGCTTGGTGGTAAAATGGCTGAACTGTCATGTTTCCGGGTTTCTATCTAGAGTAGACTGTGGCTGGCTCTAAAACGACGAGGGGCAACATTGTACTGTCAAGAGCTGGATATTCACTCATCCTACCCTACAGACTTCCTAGCGATTGTAGCATATATTTCAAGCCGAAGCCATCACTATACCCCAGGCGATCGAAATGGGTTACAGTCTACTGGCGACAGGCTCCTCGATCAATATGGACAGTCAAGCAGTTTTAAAAGCACTTGGGCCCAACGAATTAAAATCCAAAACACTGCCGAACTGCTATATACAATACACAACAATGATAAGAATAACAACTAACTAAAATAACAAAACAAGTCGTTCACAGTGCGGAATTACAAATCATAAATAGAAATACATCAAACTAGACTTTACACAATTTCTCGATAAATTAAAATCAATGTTGTGAAAGTGCAATTTAAATTAGCAGGACATCGTCGTTATGGGCTTATGAAAATCATAACTAACTTATGAGCCCGAATAACTTTCAAACGAGGCGTACATCGATGCTTCCTTCACTCACCGTCTTAACTCTTTTCCCTCACCCTTAATATCGTTCCTGCCAAGGCTGTGCTTTAGAATCATAGGCATCCCCTGCGCTTTGGTATTATAATAAAAAAAGCTACTACGATGTTAAGGTATTTTAGGAAAATGATTTCTCAAGCAGCGACTCGGAATTGATATATTAAAAGAATACAGCCAGGCCGGGGAGTCCTTGCCTTGAATACAATTAAAAGCGAAACCGGTTTGGAGTTATTTCGATTCCTTAGAGTCAAGCTTTATTAGTTTACGCCTTGGTTGGTTCAAGGGGCGAGTGCTGGCTAGCGTTTTGATACCAGGACTTCTAACATCCGGTTGATTTTTATCGGCCTATCTTAGGCAACGAAGTATTGATAAAAGCCAACGGGCGGGAAAGAAGTTTAGACTCTCTAATCTTTACTTTTGAGATAGTATGTAGGTTATCCAGGAAATAATTGCCCTGCATTTTCCTCCTGGCACCCGCCAAAGCTGGGCAGTTGGCATGAAGGTGAAGTATGGTTTCCTTGTCATCTACATTACCGCAGCTGCAACAGTGCGTTGTGAGGAGGAGGAGCGCTAGCCTGTCCGCATGCTCGCCTATTAGGCAGCGGCTTGTGCAAGCCGATACGAAAACACAAGCAGCTCCGCTGTATTGTTTATGTTAAAACTTGGCTAGGTCCCTACTCCATGTCCATCTTCGCTAAAAAGTGATGAAAGAGTAATCTGCTGGAGACCTTAGGTTTTCTCTACAGTCTTCGAGGTGGTGATTACTGACTCGAGCACCTTTAGAGCAGCCTCGCTGTCCATAAAACTGCCAACATCCTTCGGCGGTGACTGAGACTCAGTCCATCAGCAGGCATGCCTTAAGAATCGCAGGAACCATCAGTGTTAAGTTAAAGACGAGTATTACGTAGTTAGACTTCGTAATAGTAGCAAGCCTATCTAATTAAGGAGGTAAAATAAGAGGGTTATTTCGAGCAAACCCGCGAAATGCAAAATGAACAAAGCGACGCAAGACTGCCTCAACCCAACCAATACGGTCACGATAATATGGCAACCAAACACAGCTAGCGTATTACAATATTGGCCTACGAGGATACAACAAAGGTGCCGCGTGCTATAAGGGTTTCTTTAGCCCTTGCTTAATAAAACTCAAAGTTGAATTATCTTTGATAACGATTGCATCAATATTTTCGTAGAAAGTAAAACGGCTGTTGAGGCAGACTCCCGAGTCCTTGGACTTATTAAGTTTCTCCAGTATGTAACCATGCATGGTGTAGCTGAAGTCAAGAGGGTTATTTCAACGAGTAAATTGCATAGTCATACACTTACTAATATTAAGGGGAAGACGGTTAATATAATAGATTGTTCTGATCTACGCAGACGACATGAGGACATTTAAGGATATAGGTGACTCCACTCTTATTCAAGATGACTTATACACCGTAGTAGTAGAAGTACACGGAAAGTACACGGAAAGTGAAGAAAAGTAAACGGAAGAAAGCGAAAAACACGGATTTGGTTGATGTAACTTCTCCGTGTCAATCGATCGTTGAACGCGTATTCGTGCAATTGTGGTTATGTTCTCAGCAACTATCCATTCATTATTAGTCAATTATTGCTCACTATCAGGAGAATTAGATCAACCAAATCCGTGTATTTCCGTGTATATCCCTTTACTTCCGTGTACTTCCCTTTACTTTCCGTGTACCTCCATATTCTTCCGTGTACTTCCGAGTACTTCCGTGTACTTCCGTGTACTTTTCGTGTATTTCGGTGTGCACGGAGATTACAGGGCAATTTGGAGGTGGTAAATAGACACTGTCTAAATAATAAACAAAGAAAAACTGGTTAAACTATCCAGGACGAGCAGTAAAAAGAGAACGGTGCAGCGTGCAAGGACTAAGCTATAAAAGTATACTCAGTTTTCGAGGCACTTCAAAAACTTGAAGAATAAAGCTTGGAAGAGGTTTTGTACTTCGAGGAGCGATTCTGACTATTTAGCCTATTCCGAGCTGTCTACGCAATTCCGGTCAGCTATCGACTTCTTAGATAAAACTAAGCAGAGTCTGCGGTCTGAGCCTAAGCAATTCTGGAAATTCGTTAATTCCACGCGAAACTCTGACGATTATTCCTCTACGTTGCGTTTTGGTGACCATGAAATTAATGATCCTCTGCGATCGTCATCCATTCTTTAAGAATGCGTTTTTGGATTCTGTGATATTACTTTAAATTTTACACATTTCACGAGGCTCCCGTCGACTTCCCTCCATTCCAAAGACTTAATACATGACGAAGCTACCATCTTAAAATATATCTCGAATTTGGCTAACTGCTTTTCGTGCGGTCCTGATGGCGTTCCTGCGTATTTTCTGATAATTTGCAGTACTTCTTTGGCTCTTATTCTTTGTCATCTATTTAGCTGTCCACTATTATTCCCCTTCAAAGAATGGGATACCTCTAATTATCAACCGATCGCCAATTTATGCTGCATTGGGAAAGTTGATCTGCGATGTGCCCTACTTTCATTGCAAACCTTTCCTGGGCTCCTTAAAGCACGGTTTTCTAAAGGGTAAATCTACCACGACCAGACTTTAGTAAGGTTTTTGATAGAATTAATCACTAGATTCTTATTTATAAGCTATCAGTTCTGAGGTTTCCCTCAGTCTTTGTCCAATGGTTGCTTTCTTATTTTTCTGGTCGTACACAACATGTTTTATTTCGTGGAGCGCTTTTTGATGACATTATTAATTCTGCAGGTGTGCCTCACAGTAGCTATTTGGGACCGCTGCTTTTTAGCATTTATATCAGTGATTTATCTATGTTTGTCCGTATTGTTTCTAATACTTATGACTGTACCCTTTAAAATTTTGACTTAGACACCTTCCGTAGATGTTGCTCTATTATTTTCCTCCATTTGAATATCAAAAAATGCACTGTTATGTCATTCTCCCGGAAAAGGAATCCCCCGTACTTCAACGTTAGTATTGATTAGAATTGACAAAACCAAATACTTAGGCATTATGTTAAATACTAAATTTTCATTTGAGGACCATTTCGAGGATATTATAACTAGGGCCAGTGCGTTTCTGTGTTTCGTTAAAAGATGATCAAAGGAGGTTGACGACGTATTACGAAGCTTCTATACTGCACTTTCGTCAGACCTATCTTAGAGTATGCTAATCCAGTCTGGTCCCTTTTCTGTGCAGTTCACATCGATCGCATTGAGGCTGTCTGTTAGATTCAGATTTGTTAGATTCGCTCTTCGTGGCCTTCCCTGGGATGATCCTCTTCATCTACCTCCACACGCTGACCGGATCATGCTGCTCTCTTTGGAATCTCTTGAGGTTATATGCAACAGGTCTGGAATAATGTTTTCTTTCGACTGCCTGCGGGGTGGGATTAATTCCCCGGAGTGATTGGGTGTTTAGAGCCTGTCGGTTCCATCTCTCTTAAGTCACAGCTTGTTACACATTACCGAACAAACTTCATTATCTCGTCTGTTTAACGAGCACATCGACCCTCTTGACTTTAACTTATCCAAGTCTCAAATCAGGGATCAGCTTGGTTAGAGTTAATTTTAATTTTATTGTTATTCTTAGCTTTTTATTTGTTTTGTTGTTTTTGTCTATTTTTGATTTGTCATTTTTGTACCCTTGACGAAATTGTTAATAAATAAAATAAAAAAAGTTAAAATGTGGAATCGATACAGTTTAAACTGAACGGAGACTACTTCTGTTCTAATGAACCTTCCCCCAACCATAAAATCAGAAAGTTCGAAGGCGTTATCTCTATAGGTTTTGTGGTATAACCAATTTGGGACTCGCTTTTGTAACGCATCCAGAAATTTATATATTTGTTAAACCAATCATGCAACGAACACAAGAAGGACAAAAAGATATTACCGCCGCTCTAAAGGAGACATAGATTTGAATCAGTCCAACTCGTTTTATCCAATATACAGCCAAATTCAGACTTATTCTGCCATAAATACGACTACGACTACGTGCATCCATGAGATAATTAATGACCAACAAATCCCCATCACCATCCATCTAAATCGCATTTTAATTAGAACTGATTTACTGCACTCGTCGGCAGAGCACTTGGCAGCACTTTAGCAATTTTCACGCGAAAAGTCGCTAGCAATGCGACAGATGGGCACTTTTTGATCTATTAACACTCACTTTTCAGGCAATTGCATCTACGTAGAAAGGCCCCAAATGCCCCCCAAAACAGGTCTTCTCTTCGTTCCTTCAACCAACCAACCTATAACTTGCTTGGTAAGGTATGGTGCTCCGTACTTGATCTGAGTTTGTTTGTTGGACTTATTTCCACATAAGTGCACTCGCATTTCCACTGAATGCGAATGCAGCAGAGGCCCCAAGTCTTCCATCAATAGTCTGGTCGAAGTCAAGTTGGAAACGTTTCTCTTGGGATTTGCAAAAATTGCAATGCACGAATGCACCGAGACGTCACGCCAGCAAAATTTAATGCACGATTTCGCGAAATCTTACCGCGATAAGATTGCGGCGGAGAAAATGTACAGGAGCTGACCGAACTGGTGCAGTTGCAGATGCAGATTTGCACAATGTTCAACGAACACGAGGCGATAATGTGTTGGCACTGAACAAAGCCAAAGTCTCACGTGACGGTGACATGAAGAAGAAAAATTATTGTAAACCCGCGCTCTGATAAGGAACCAGCAAAACTCTTCGTCTGCGTCTCATCTTAATTAAAATGGAGGCAAATTGAAGCTAATTGCGAAGCGGAGCGTTAGTTGCTATGCCATTTTTTCTGGTCTTCTTCTTAGTTATTAGTTATTACCTTCATGCGAGAGGTGGCTGGGGTTTTGCTGATAACGTGAAGCGCATGCTAATTAGTTGCATAGAGGGGGTACTGAAACCAACTCAGGTTTAGGGGTATGATCAGAAATACTTAACGCAATTTGCTTGCCATTATATTCGGTGTAATTTTCTAAGGATTTAATTAAATACAGTACAATATCTCGATAATCCGGACTAATCAAAACCGGAGGTAGTCCGAATTAGTTAAAATCCGTACTACCACGTTAAAAAACTTTAGTGAGTTGATTTAAGCACAAAAAAATAAAATTAAATTGGAGAAGTAGCTGGATCAATTTGTTGAGCGGCATGCCATGGGTCGCGGGTTCGAGACCAGGTCTCTCCGTGAGTTTGTATTAAGAAATTAAAAATAATCCACTCCGTCTCTGGGCTGTTGTCTAACTCGCAGCAATGCAAAAAAACAAAAACGAGGCATTCAAGTTTCCTCACTTTCCTTATTCTAAATTCCCTTCCGGCCAAAACCATGCTAACGCATCAAAGGGTTGTCCCCTAAGCTTTCGCCACAGCGAATAAAAAAAATTGCATCCTTCATGTTGATTTTCTTTAAACACTGGGAAATATCTGATTCCGCTGAGGAAATTATTTGTGTAGAAGACTTTTTTTTGTAGTACAATATGGTGATCCTTATTGCATTGTTATCCATAGGTTGGATCAATGCCGTGCAGTTCGGTGTAGACGGAGTTGGATTAATTGGTTGAACGGCACGACCACCATGCGATGGTTCCCGCAATCGAGACGAGATCTATCCGTGGGTTTTTAAAATTGAATTAAAAAAATCCACACCTTCTCTGGGCTGTTTAGCTCGCAACAATCCAAAAAAAAAAACAACAACAACAACAAGTATTTCCAGTTCCCTCACTCCCTTTACTCTATTTCCCTTCCACACAAAGCCATGTTAACGCACCAAAGGGTTGTCCCCTAGGCTTTGACCACATCGTAAAAAAAATTTTTCCCTTTCTCTTATTCTTATTGCTTAAAACGTGCTGAGGTCATCAATGCTTTTGCAGTGGCTTGGTACTGAACAGGAAGTCGTTTATTTTTCAAAGCTCTGGGTCTTTTCGACTTTCCAATGATGAGTAGGTAATCCTTCCTGGAACAGTTTTTCCTCTGGAAGTGACTAGAGTTTTACCTGGATCTTTCAAATATCATCTAAGCTACAACCCTTTCTAAACCGGTGTCTCCGGCGCGTCCTTAATATCCATTAACCGAAGGTCATTCTCAACGAGGCCCTACACAGATTTTCAGACCAAGACGGGATAGAGACCAGTATTTGCAGGCGAAAGTGACAAGGGATAGGCCACACACTAATAGAATTAACCCTTCTAACTCAGAAGGCGCACTTCGCAGGCAGGAGCCTAGAACCTGTTCACCTATTCACCAGAATATAACAAAACAGGGCACATATTCACGGCTCTACACATGCAAATTATGGGCTCATGCATACCATAGTTCGACCGAGAGTGAACGACATGTAGTAAAGGCAGTCCCCTAAAGCTATACGGGGCATGTCTATTAGAAACCTTACCTACGAGAAATCGAGAATCTATGATCGAGTTCAAAAGCTAATGAATAATGATCAGGACAACAGCTCTGCGTCGTACCTCCAAAGAGTGCATATTAAGCAATCGGAGGCGATCCTCATAAGGAGGAAGACTTAGTGGATCATTCCGCGGGAGGTCTCTTAGTGCGAACGTAACAAAGTTCCGCTGTACCGACTCAATGCGTATTGAATTCGAAATCGAGAATTGGTTTAACTAAAGAAATAAGTGAATTAAGATCTGCCGATCAGAAAACTCCCTTGACCACCGCTTGACATAACCCAGAACTGAATTACTCCTAGACACAGAGTGAAATCGAGCTTTTCGTCTAGCTTCACACCAAGGTCAGTAACGGACTGCAAGCGACGAATAGTATTATCAAAAAATAAATAATCAAAGACGAGCTGACTGGGGTTCCTAGAAAATGGCACAACCTCACATTTATCCAAATTAAGCTGGAGGCCATTAGATCCACACCAGTTCTTGAAGGTATTTAAATCATCCTGAATGCAGGAAGAATCATAACTGTTTCTAAGGCAAGAGAACATCTTCATATCGTCTGCATAGATTAAGACTTTGGAGTGTTTAATCAGGGGGACAATGTCGTCAATGGCAAGAATTAACAGCAGCGGACCAAGATGGCTATCCTGAGGTACACCAGATGAAGCCCTAACGATTCTAGATAAAGTGTTTCGAAAAGTATACTTGACATGTCATATATTTTAAGTACGAGGAGATCCAGTCGAGGAATAAATGCGGGAAACCCAACTTTCTAAGTTTGAGCATAATCACAGAGTGAGGGAGTTTATCAAATGCCTTGCTGAAGTCGATGTACACGCAGTCGGTCTGGAGACCCTGTTGAAAGGCAGATATTATGTGTGACGTAAATTAAAGCAGGTTAGTTAAGAATAGAGCCAAACAACATTGCACAACAGGCTCAAGATTGGAACCCGCGCGGGACCCAAGGAAGACGCCGAACTGGACGATCGCACAACATATGGAGAAGATCCGTAGAGAAGGAAGGTACCCAGATCCAGATCAACAAAACGTCACGTTGTTGCAGGCGGTGTCGAAGAACTGGACAAGTCGGTGTTGTAGACGCCCTATGCCCCACGAGGGTTTAGAGGAACCAGAGAGAGATAGAGGGTATAGAAAGGTTGTTTTGCTATTTTTGTAGTGCATTTATTGTACCTGCTGGCATTTGTGATTCTAAACTTATCTTTTCCGACATGTGATTTGAGTTTCTCTGAACTCTTTTATCAAGATCAGATAAAGAAAAGAATACGCACAGGGATTGTTCTTTAAGAGAAGTCGCTAAATCAGTGCCAATTCGATTTTAGAATTAATTTTAGCAAAATTACCATATTTCGTCATTTCGTCACTGAAACGCGTTTGTAATTCGATCTCGCTTTCGCCTGACACACTCATCAACGGGGACGCAACAAGACGACTTATCGCTTAAAATTTTTGCAATCGCTGCAGTCGTTCGATCGGCGGTTATCAGACAAGTGCAGCACACATTGCCATTAAAATGCTAAAAACCTCGCCAATTCCCTTGAACAGCTGGCAGCGTGCTTGTCAGGCTTAAATTATTCACGACGCGACGGAATAATTTGTCGGTTTATCATAATTCCAAATGTGTTGATTTGACTGGCACTAAATTAACATCGCGTGACATTTTTAAAGATTCGAATGATCTTCAATCTCACCTTGTGTTGCTAGTTCGTGTGCGGGGGGGTAGGCGCACCCAAAAGCCACAGACCGCAGCGCTGCGAGATTTCACTCAGATCAGTGATAAGAGATCTTCCATCAGTCTGAATGTCTCCGCATGCAGATCAGTTGCTTTTTGACTTGTTCTGTCCATGTTGGGTCTGCGGAACTCAGAGCCGGCGCAGAAGTCAGAGAACAACGGCAAAGGCTTATAAATAATTTATAGAGTGCTCCATGTCCAAAAATAGCTCATCTGTAGATCTCGGAGGTGCACTAGTGGACGGGCTCTGTCTTGCTATAAATACGTAGAATGTGGCGGACCAGAGCAAGCTTATTACGTCGATTATTTACAATCGGTGCTGAAGGATGTCCGGCTTTGTAAGGCGGCAGTGGTGGAGGCTTAGTTAGCTACAACCTATGTTTACAACGATTTCGACTAAGTCGGTACCATGAACAAATCGACAAGTTTTTGCGAATGAAAAAGTGCTAGTGGAGGCAGTCACTCGCCTGTTGATGGGCAGGAAATTCAAGTTTTTCTGGATACTCTTAACGATCAAAGAACGGGCCGGATGCTTCTCCTTCTTAACGATTCATCTTACGAGTTGCAACCACGTAACCGTACATGGCAGGCTGAAACTTCCTAATCACGTAGTTAACGCAGAATTCTTGAAAAATTTTTCCCTTTGGTTACACACTTGTTACACTCACGCTCGTTTGCAGAGAATTTCTTTCTTGCAATAATCAACAAGTGAAACTTATAACTGCCAGCCACAAGCCCACAAATAGGTTTTAAAGCCAAACATGTTTAGGATTCGCAAATTATTTTGAGCTCTGCTTTTTGTGCATCCAACGGCATCTCATTATAGCACGAAAATTACAAGCAGCAGAGTGCACTTGGGCAAATAAAGTGAAGAGTCTTTAATAAATTGCAAAATTATTTTAATAAGGCAAAACTTAAAGCTTGTTATATCCTGGCTCCTTTGAAAAAGTTTAATTTAAATTTGTTTGTCCATTTAGTCCATCGTCATTACAGTTTTGAGGGATCAAAGAAGGTAATGCCCAAAGTGAAAGAGTTTCCCATTAAAATTCGCTTGAGGCTGAGTACTTAAAGCTATAAGTAGTCGAGCATCATCACGTTTGAAGCTGGTTCCTTTCATTTTTGTAAATCTGCTCGATTATTGCGATTTTTCCAGCAGCTATAATTACTTGAAATTAATGTTGCACACCTCCCCCCCCCCCAACCCTTCAGGATATGCTATCCCACAGTCTACTCTATATAGAAGTCCGGAATATATGACAGTTCAGCCATTTCATCGACAAGCGTTTCGTCATTATTTCATTTTTGTTGTAACACAGATTAACCAATCCTTGCACACAATAAAACTGGACACTCTGGTAACCAAAACCAAAGAGAAACACTGATGTCATTGACGCATTGCTCAATACTTTAAAAAAACGATCACAAGAGAGTTTTCCCTTTAAAACACATGAAAATTGTAAACAGAGACACTTTTCATCGTGTTCACATGTTCAGAACAATTGTAGGTTAACACCTCCTCAAGTAAAATCCAATATGAGAGTTTAAAAATACTGCGAGAAAGTACAATTCCCCAAACTTTTCATTATGTCTACTGTAAAAAGTTTCAGTTTGTTTACACCACCAATGCTCAGCTGTTAATGTCAGCTTACGGGCTTGTATAACAACGTTGACGTCGGTGCCTGTGAAATAATTTGCAATAAACAAACGGTTAAGTAATCTGCCATATTTTGCTTGAAGAAACTATCAGGTACCCCTTTCTTATCACTTTGTTTGATGATAGCAGTTTTAAGTATGTATTCCTAATTTCTGTTTAAACTCATGAGCAGATTTCGGTGGATCAATTCCAAATTTATGCGCAGATATGCGTCGTCAACGGCTGACCATCTGTCGGCACTAGGTTGTTCTTCTACAGCAGGATCAAATTCTTCCTATAAATTTCTCTGACTCATGTTGCTATCGCACGCACTGCATATCTTCTGCAAATTTTAACTTCCCTGCTAAGCAGAACATCCTTATTGAAACTCGTGCGAAATACAACGTACTTTTTCACCACCCATGTTTACACAAGGAGAATAACAAGAATGCTATTGAAAACATAACCTTCTTCTGTCAAAAAATTAACAATTGACATATTTACAAAATTTTTACGAATAGAAACATTTCGACGAGTATACTTGACTATTCTACATCCCCTGCTGACCATCTCGTCAGTCTTGAGAGGAATATTGTGAAGGCCGGAGATGGCATCTCTACCTGTACAAAGCTTGGCCTGAGCATTCCTTTAGGTTGGATTCCATTATTTGGAGCATTGCGAAATTAGTGTCCGCCTCCTGACGTTTCTGCTGACACCGATTTGTCTCCATCTTATTCCCTCCCTTGATTGAAGGTTCTCACCGATTTGTCTCCTGAGACTGATCGGGGGAATTCCTCCCACATGAATGATGTTCCGTCTTAACGGAACAAGATAGTTCTCGCATGAGCAATTTATTCTGTGTTAAGTGACATGCGTTGGTCATCTGCGCGGCCTGATGAGTGGGACATACTTTTCAAAAGTTTTGAACTGAACTCTAATTGATGTTAATCCATTTATAATACTGCCGGTTCAGTTACCGCGGGGTGTTTTTATCTCCTGCAATCATCCTGACACATCGGTCGATGATATTATCAACTATATTTCTCACCGTATTGGTGTTCTTCGGGACCTTTTAACATATAAAAGGATTACTCCTTCATATATCAATAGCGGGCGCACTTATACGGCGTTTTAAAAGCTGCTTGTTCTGTTACTTTGCGGATTTTGCGAGAATTCGTCCCTAAATCTCGTCGTTGTGTATCCACTTGTCAACTCGTCTACTATGTCTCAGTATACCACGCCAACATAACTGGCTTACGTTCCTAGACGACTAGACTATTTCTTGCCTCGACTGATTCTGGATTCGACTACCTCTCCAAAACCTGGCTTTGTGGTAAAATTCTTGACATGAAAAGTTCAATCATTCTGAGTTCAGGTTTGGATTGAGATTCGTAGCGCTGAATGCTTGGAATATGTCTGCGTCTCCCTACAGTTTCATCACAGGATCATATATGTTTTGACTGGCTATGTTCTATATCTGCTTCGTCGTCTTCAGTGTATGATCTATCCTCAGCTGCGGAACGGCTCTCAAAGATGATGTCTCTCTTGCTGCTGTATGATTTGCAAATACCATCTGTTAACTGGGAATATTCCGTGGTCGATGATTGCTTCATACCGCGTGTTTCGGTGGTTCCCCAGCGTGCTTTTCTGGAGAGTTAACGTTAACTTGTCTCTAACTTAGATACCTATTATTACGACTTTAAAAGGGCCGATTAATCGCTAATGAATCAAATTCTAGTAGAGTTACCTGGCTTTTTTGTGAGCGTGTAATTTCTAGTACTATAAAGACATTCTACGACCTTATGTTTTATGATTTTTTTTTTGTAGACAAAGGCTACGGGATAACCCTACGATGCCTGAGCATCGCTTGGCCGGAAGAGAATTATGGTAAGGTGATTGAGGGAACTTCAATGTCTTATTTTGTGCATTGCTGCGAGCTAGACAACAGCCTAGAGACGGAGGGGATTTTTAATTTTTTGTCTTTAAAAATCCAAGGGGAGACCCAGGCTCGAACCTTCGAACCATGGAGTGATGATCGTGCCACTCATCCATCGATCCAACGCCGTGTTCTTGCCGATAATGTGCTCGTATCTCGATTTACTGACCTTAGCTCTTTTCGGCCTTGGCTTAATAGGTATCTAAAACATTTTTAAAATAAGGCTTGGAGGAGGTTTTGTCTCTCTCAGTGTAACGAAAATTATCTTATTTATTCCGATTTACCTGGTTTTTTTTTATACGATGTGGCCAAATCCTAGGGGACAACCCTTAGCATGGTTTTGGTCGGAAGGGAATTAGGGTAAGGGAAGTGAGGAAACTGAGTCTTGTTTTTTGCATTGCTGCGAGCTAGACAACAGCCCAGAGACGGAGTGGATTATTTTAATTTCTTAATAACAGCTCACTTTCATCTGGTCTCGAACCCGGGACCCATGGCATGTTGGTCTTGCCGCTCAACGCATTGATCTAACTCCGTCTCTGGTTGTTACACTTTTGAGTCCGAGCTCGGCTATCGTAACTATCTCACTGGAGTTGGGCGGTTTCATCTGTGTTAATCCCAGAAAGTTCTGAATGTTCGTAAATTTTAAGCGTAGGAGTAGTTGCTTGGCAAATCCTGCAAAAGTCTTTCAAGAATGCGCCAGATAAGTTCTCTTGACCACTTTAGGTCGACGGTTGACCAGATCTGCCGAATGATTAAGGAGGTGTGTACCCTTAGACATTTATCATTAGCAATCTTGATGAATACTTATTTAATTTTCAGCTTACATTTGGCTAGCGACTTGCAAAACTGGTGATTTATGTCCGAGTCTGTTAGAGTGATGCCGATTTGCTCGCCTTCAACTCATACCTGGTAGGAATAGAGAAGTCAAATCTGGCTCTGAGAGAAGGCTTGGGTACGGTGTAGTCAGTGGCAGATTTAGGATTTCACCATAGATTTTTACATGTAAAGTTATTATTAAGACATTGCGTGTCAGGCGAGCCTCTAGTATAGTTTTTTGTTGAGAGTAAGGTGGGTGGGCGGGTGGGGGTAGAGTATTTGAAAATTTAAAATTAGGATTTGGTTTGCGCATTTCGTAGCAACAAGGACCCATTATAGCTTTATACCTTCAGTCTGTCCGTCTGTTTGTCTGACTGTGACCTCTCATCCTTGCATTTATAAAGCTATTAAGATAAAAATTGGCATACGGACGTTACCAAAAAGAGATTTGGTGTGATTTTTGGAAAAGTAAAACTGAACTGGTGAGAATTTTAAAAAATATATACGCTCAATATTTTCCATAAGATACTTTCACCAATGACATCTTGTAGTTTTGTTCCTCCAGAGGGCGGAATGATAGTTACGAAAAACCTAATTCTACGAGAGTTGCTACTTAAGTTTTTAAATATACAAGTAAACAGAAATATTTATAATTAAAAATGGCTTTATTGTTTTTCAAAATATTCTCCATGAAGATCAATACACTTTTGCATCCGTTTGAAACAATTTTCAAAACACTTTTTCCACTCCGAATGAGATACCTCCAAAACATGTGATTTGAACGCATCAACCACTTCTTCAGGCGTCGAAAAGCGTCGATCTTGCATTTTATTTTTGATCTGCGGGAATAAGAAGAAGTCATTCGGCGCCAAATCAGGACAGTATAGCGCATGGACCCCTCAATTCCACGTTTAGAATGCTCAAAAATTCACTTGTTTAAGCCGATGTGTGAGAGCTTGCATTGTCGTGGTGGAGAATAATTTGTCTTCTGCGATTGGTTTCCCTTATTTTTCCGAAAACTTCTGGCAAACAAATGGTGGTGTAACATTCAGAATTGACCGTTCTACGTTGCTGTAATGGCACAGTGGCGACATATCCAATTATTCCGAAAAATCAGGCGACCATGTGCTTCGAAGTGCTTCGTGCGCTAACAACTTTTGTTTGATTTGGCTCGTCTTGAAAGATCCATACAGTCGATTGTTGCTTAGATTCGGGTTCATATGCATAGATCCATGATTCGTCGCCTGCCACGATCTTATAGACGTCTTTTGAAGCACCGCGATGGAATTTTTTCAACATCTCTTTGCACCAATCGACACGACCCGTCTTTTGAGCGTTTGTAAAATTATGCGGTATCCAACGCGAACAAATGTTCATGCAATATTGATTATATGCGAGTGGAACTAATTCACAAGCACGCCTCAATCTCACGGTATGTCACTTGACGATCTTGCAATATCAGTTCACGTACAGCATCGATCTTTTCTGGCACAACAACCGATTTAGGACGACCTTTACGGAATTCGTCCTGTAGCTAAGTGCGACTACGTTTGAATTCGGAAAACTAGCGAAATACGGTGGTTCGAGATGGTGCTTCATTACCATAAGTCGAAGCGAGTTGATTGGCACACTGTGGTTGGTTTAATCCACGTCGAAAGTCATAGAAAATTAGCGCACGAAAATGTTCACGATTTAATTCCATTTTTAGACCAAGATGAATGTTTCAAGTACGATTATCATTAAAAATATCAAACTTTACGATGACAATGTCAGATTTGACATATTCAGACTAGTGTTGCCATACCACAAAACTTAAATAGCAGTCATCATATTCGAAAAACTTATGGTCATTGAATGATGGGGATAACACTGTTAAATCTTAAAAGGGGACTGAAAAAACTACTGCGCTTTCTCAATAACAGTAATTCTTCTTATTTTTTGGCCACATAATATAAAATTAGATAAAAGATAAAATAAAGCGAAAGATAAGAGATGTTCCGAGATTATCCGTGATTTCAGGATAATCCAGCTCATCAGCAGTTATGAAAATCTATAATTGCATGCGGTCATGCCGTCAATCGCGAATATGAAGTAATCAGCAAAGTTATATAATCACACAATCCCACTTATAGCTTTATACACATACACGAGTAAATTTCTGACGTCAAGCTAACGCTCCAATATATTTTGCAACCCTTTTGAATTCGAGAAATTTTTCATAAATCCCCGAAATGTAAAGCTCTCTTCCTGTACCCTTTGGGGATTTGCACAGACCCACACATATGTACACTCCCCATAGCCGATACAGCACCCAAAGCCTAAAAACAAAAAAAAAACAAACAAATCAGCAGGGCAAATAGAAATATTTTCCAGAATCGAAATTTGCAGGGTATGAGGGTTGAACAGGATGGCCTTGTTTGGACTGATGGGGTAACTTTTCAGAAAATTTCACTTCTGTACGCGAACACCCACACACATACACAATTCCTTGCAAATGAATGTCCTCGAGTTGCCTCGAGCACCATATACCAAACTAAGGTACGCGTGTGAGTGATTTTTCGAGTGCTTTAGATATTTATATTCCCCCTGTCCCTGCCCGATATGGTTCATAGCTAACGTTGTATGTGCATGATCAGATTTTTCACGCTCACTGATGGTGAAAATATGTTTTACCAGGGGATGAAATGCAATTTCGTACTAATTTAAGGATTTCAACATTGTCGAAGGGTGGGCCTATTTATAACAAAGGGAGAAGGAAATTATTTTGCAATCGTAATTCGACATTTATTCATGTTTAAAGGAGCAATCATGGAAAATATTAGCACAATTCCGAATGAAATGTTTAGAATATCCGGAGATGGAAAGCTTAATTGCTTTCTGAAGGGACTCTCCAATAATCATTTATGAATTTAAAGAACCTTCCCAATTTTATAGAATATTTTTGCAGTAAGTCAGTTAGTCACGACCTAAAGAAGCTTCAACATTTGGTAGACGAAATCCTAATGAAAAGTTTTATTGAAGCTTAAATTGAAAAACGATGTAAGATGTAAAATAAATCAGCAACGGTACTTATTCGTTCTTTAACAAGCTTAAACGACGGCACCTATCCCGTTTTGGCCTGTTCCTACAAAATGTTTATAAAATTGAACGTCCTTAGATACTAAACTATCTAGGATTTTAAGGGAGCAGTATAAATTCTGAGTCTTAAGACAAAAGGACATCACCAAGTACTATAAGAAGAAGAGAAGTTAAGCAAATAGCACAGAGTAGAAACGAGGAAATAGAACAACGTTTAAGTAACCTTTATTGTTAAGAGATTCGGCCGTGACTACGCCGCTCTCCCATGTTCAGGCTGCTATTGTTTACCTTGATCCCGGCTTGGAAGCTTGACATTTCCGCTTGAACTGCGGCGTCATCGGCCGCTGACGTGAAGGCTCTCTCTTCTTTTTGCGGGGCATTTTCTATGCTTCCAGTAGTTTCTCCTTTCTCTGATGGCCCCGTTTCTGATCTGCAGAAGCCTGATCTTCCATCTGGTGAGGCTCCTGTGTTCCTGGCTGCCTCCAGTTGCTCTGACATTCTTGGTTCCGTACGGAGAGAGTGTGATCATTCATCTTCATCTTTTACAAGTGTTGTTGGATGCTCCCTTGGTTCTCTATATGGTTGATAATATTCCCTTTTGGGCAGATGCCCCCGGTACTATGATCGCTTGTAGAAGGATCAACTATATGCACGGTCTGAGGGTTTAAGGTGTTTATCCCGGAAAACAATTTTGCGGCGATCGTATCTCCGGAGATATGGCGTTCCAGATCCATATTTGGGGAGTTCATCGCTAAGGCCCAAGCGGGTCCTGCCTCCTGACGGTGGTGGGGTCCTATGTGCGATTAAGGAGGGTATCTAATCAGCCCTTCATCTTTCTAACTTCCGTGATCTTGAGCTCTTTTGCATGGTCTTGAGTTTCCCTGTCAGAAGACTGGTTGTTTTGACGGCCTTGTTCACCCTTCGTAGTATACGAACTGCTCGCGGTGTCTATTTACAGTGTGTCTAACACCCTGTTTTCTACGTAAGACATCGTGATTTGTGGCGATTTCAATCTTCTTGTCATTAGGGCGCCTTCTCTTGAAGCTGATTGTCTTATACGCTCTGGCCGTGGGCGCTTTTAACGACATTATTTAACGATATTATTTAAATCTACGACCGCCAACCTAGTTGAATTCTTTAGTTATTCTTTGCCGATCACTAGAGCAGCCGAACAGGTAGTCACAGACAAATTAGGTAGGCACAGATTTCAGCAAGGCTTTCGATAGGATCGATCATGGAATCTTGGTCCATAAGTTGTCTTTCCTCGGGTTTCCTTTTATTGCTTCGTTGATTGGTTGTCCTCCTATGTGTCGGGCCATACACAGCGTTTTCTATTCCAGGGAGCGCTTTCCGACCAAATCCTCATCACCTCGAGAGTGCCTCACAGTGGAATCCTTGGCGCGCTCCCTTTTATTCCGTATATCAATTATGTTTCGCTTTTCCTGTCTAGTAGTAAAATTTTGTATTACGCGGACGACGCCATGATTTTTTTTGCACTATTTCCCACTACTCTGACCGTGGTGTCTTGAACTCTGATATGGCTACGTTTTGCGATTGATGTTTGCAGAATTGCCTTCCCTTAAATGCTGGCAAGTGCACCGCTGTGAATTTCTCCCGTTGAAGACGTTCTTTCCTCTTCGAGTACATCGTCGATGGTGTTGTCTTGAGTAGGGTTGACCCCGTGAAAGATTTGGGCGCGGTCCTCAACTTTCGTCTTTCTGTCGTGGATTATGTGGACTCAACCGTTGCTATGGCTAACTCGAAGATGGACTTCCTTGGAATGATCTGTTGGTGCTCCCTTCTTATGCTGACCGACTGAGACTGATTTTCATTGAGTCCCTTGAAAACAGGCGCGATATTTCAGAAATAATATTACTTTTATATTTATTCCAGGCAAATTCACCCGAATTATTGGGGGCTGTTAACATCTCCATCCTGTCGCGCTCCCTGAGGAGTCATGATTTCCTGTACGTTTCTTGCCATCAAACTCTATATGAAATGTACGAGCCCTTCACATCGATGTCTCGTCTCTTTCACTTTACCAATTTTAATATGGATTTCTCTAGGCTGCGTTTGAAGGGCTTGCTCAAGTCGTGTCATTGCTGATGCGGTAATTGTGTGACTGAATTGGCAGCTAAAGGTTATATAAGGGAATTAATTTTTAATTTAGTTTCAAAATTTAACTTTGTAGTAGCAATTATTGATGAGTCTGAAATAAAAAATAATTCACACTGACTTTTTGAGACATAAATCACAAAGTAAAGAAGAACCCTTGGGGTTTTGATTAATGTGGCATAGAAACATCGATTCGAATAATTCAGATTTAATTTTTTTTTTGTTTTTTTTTTTTTTTATACGATGTGGCCAAATCCTAGGGGACAGCCCTTTGATGCGTAAGCATGGTTTTGGCCGGAAGGGAATTAAGGTAAGGGAAGTGAGGCAACTTGAGTCTTGTTTTTGCATTGCTGTGAGTTAGACAATAGCTCAGAGACGGAGTGGATTATTTTAATTTCTTAATAAAAGATCACGGGGTCATCTGGTCTCGAACCCGGGACCCATGGCATGTTGGTCTTGCCGCTCAACGCATTGATCCAACTCCGTCTCCAAGTCATAAGTGACAAATGATTAAAATGTAACTAACTGACTCCACATCATGCTATTGATAGAGAATATTGAAAAAAATCTTTAATTCTGTCGCTCTATCTTATCTAATCTATATTTGGTTTTGTGTACCAAATTATCTAATGCGGATTCGACACTAAACGATAACGAGACATTTTAGAGAGAGGCATCTGACAGACGTCAGACATTAAACACCGAACTAAACAAATTTCTTACTATCGGTGAAATCAGAACAAATTATTTCTTAACTGGACTAAATTAAATCTCTTATTTCTCTTCTAAAAATAGAAAAAGGCTTGCAGCTCAATAAATCGTGAACGATTCACACTTTACTGGTTTGATAATTCCGTCATTTAAGCTAATTTCACGCTCTCAATATTGTGAGCCACCTTGATGTGAAACGCAGGAAGGCTCAGGGCTCAGCTTTGGATTCAGAGCGGGGAATGTGTACTGTCGACGAGCTCCCATATATCATGTCAACATAAACCGTCAATTAAAATAGGAGAACTTAGTTGTCATCATCGTCGGCATGACAGCACGAACCTCATAATCAAATCAAAACATGAATCCACTCACACTCATGCACAGGGTAATAGCGCTAGCACCGCTTTCATGTTCCCCCATTTAGTAAGTGCTGCTGGCAAAGCTTCGGCAACACTTAACGTCTTTTTGTAGTAAAAAATTATTCATGAGGCGGCCGTGTAGCCAAGTCGCTCATTAAAATCCGGTAATGACTGCAATTTCAACCCGTCTCCGTCTCGCCAGTGGATTATATCGCCCTGTCTTACTTCTGCTGTCTTATCCACAACGAGTTTAACAGCCAGGCAACTACTTCACTTATCGAAGTAAGACTACCCAAAATCTGAAATTAGCTCCGCGTCACTCTCGATCGATTTATTTTTGGAGATTTCAGTACAATTTCCTACATTAGCGCACCGCTTAGAGTTTGACATTTAATTGTTCCTTGAGAAAGTTGTTTTTTGTTAATTTATTTACTCATCAATGACTGATCAACTAACTGCAAATTAACGAGACCGTAAATAACCCTTGAACCTTTACGGGGCTTCTTAAATATTGAAAGTACTTAAACGAAACTTGAATGGTTCGGAAAAAGAGCACAAAAATTTTGACACCTGCTTGGTATGTTGTCACTCAAAAGCATTGAATTCAAGCTATTCACATTAGCCGCCGATATTTGGCAAAAACAAACCTCAAATTCCAACTTTTGTTACTTACCTGGCTGTCTCCTTGGCCGCTTTGCATGCCCAGTTCGAGGTGACTTGCTAATTTGCCCGAGGAGACCCACGAGATCTCGAGTTAAAAGAGAAATCCACTGGTAAAATTTATGAGAAATAAATTGGCGCCAGATTACGCAAGCGAAGCCAATTTTTGAAATTTTTTTCCCCCTAGTTCGGGCATAAAATTCAGTTTAAGATGGCGACTTTGCTGACGTTTCGTTTACTGCCTGCTTGACATTTTAACAGAAGTTGTTTGAGGTCATAAAAGTTGTGGCCTGCAGGTCTGGGCTGTGCTCATAACAAAGGAGGAATAAGATTTATTTCGAGGCCTTAAAGGTCTCGGTGTGGGTGGGTCTGAGAACTGCAGATGCAGCGTCTTTACGCCGTTCCCATTCACTCATTGTTCAAACCATCATTCGGCGTTTGGGCTTCCACAGATTATCTTCTTTTTTGGGACATTCAGAGGGCGGGATATTTGGATGAATTAACGATCTTTGTTCGCTGAAGAGATATAAAACCGTTTCCCGTTCTTGAATTGGGCTATTAATAGCTGTTGCGTGAGGGACCGGAATCGTCATTGTTATCAAATTATTTTCAAATTAGGTGCGGGATAGTTTTTTAAGTAGTCCACTTTCTAAATAAAATGTCTATGTATGCGTTTGAATTGCATTAGATTTTTGATCTTTGTAACTTGACATAACTTAGTCGGTTTCCCTTGTAAATTAGACGAAGGTAAGAAGATACCTCTTGGGACTAGTAACGTCTGAGCTCATTAATTTTTTCTTTCTTTCTGCTCTTCTTATTAACCTTAATTATACTAGTGGAAAATAGATCTTCTCTTTGTTTTAACAGTCGACCGACCGATCGCAATTCTGATAGACTTTAAATCGACATAATTAGAGCACTGAAGTTTAATAAGTAATATTTAGACGACATTAAGAGTTTTAAGTGTTATTTGCATATTCGTCAAATAGCTGACTACCTACAGATAACAAGCATTCAGAAAACTGGAAAACAATATTTAATTATAGATCAAGTCGAGGTTACAAGTAGAGCTTCACGATACTCGAGATAATTCTCGACACGAGATCGGCACCGGCAGCGAGACCAATATCATTGATCATTGTGCGATTAAGAGAGCGAGACGAAAGTGATGAGAGTGGACGAGATCTTCGTTTTTAACATTTGAATTTTTTAGTTGTTTCAGCTTTTATGGCGCACTGAAAAGTATCAATTGTATGATTTATGGGGTATATTTATTCCCAATAGCAAAGAACAGCCCTTGTTACCTTGCACAGAGCGAGGGGAACAAGAAATTGTCCTAGCACCCCGTTTTCCCACCGAAATTTCCTTTTTTTTTATCTCGTCGAAAACGAAACCGGATCGAGATCAAGAACATCGAGATCGAGAGCAAGATCGTCTTCACCTTGACGAAATCCGGACCGAGGTATGCTAAAGTCTCGGTCTTGTCTCAGTGCCGTGAAGCCGTACCCAACAATCCAGGGAAATCAATCGCTCCACGCAGGCAGACAAAGGTGAAAGAAATTCCAGACGTCTGGACTCAAGAGACTCCAAAGAAAGGAACATAAGCCGGTCAGCGTATGGAGGTAGACGGAAAGGACCAACCCAAGAAAGGCCACGAAAATCTACGCTGAACAGTCTCAATGGGATCAATGTGAACCGCATAGAAAGGTGAACAAACTGGACTGGCATACTATAGGATTGGTCTTACAAAACTGCAATAAAGGAGCTTCGTTATCTCACGCGTCATCAAACTACTTCGACCATCTTTTGACGATGCCAAGAGTCGCATTGGCTTTACTGGCAACAGCATCAACATGACCATCGAAAGAAAATTTAGTATTAAACACGACACCCAAGCCTTTGGTTTTGTCAAGTCTACCCAGTGGGCTACCGTTAATTGTAAAATTGAAGTGTACTGGATTTCCTTTATGAGAGAAAGAGAAAACAGTGCACATGTCAATATTTAGAGATAGGGCAATAGTACATAGAGCACCAATTATGGAAGGAATATAAATCAGAATTTGAAAGGGCACAATCACTATCGTTTGAGACAAGATGAAAAATTTTAGCAGCATTAGCATAACAGATAATTCTCGAGTCAGTTAAGATCAAAAATACATCATTGATATGGATGATGATAAGCAAAGGTCCCAGATGGCTACCCTGCGGCACATCTGATGAATTATTAATTTCTTCAAACAGTGCCCCACGGAATAAAAGACGTTGTGTACGGCCAGACAAATAAAACGCAACCAATTAACGAAGGTTAGAGGAAACCATTGAACAGATAAATTATGAATCAGAACCTCTGTAATGGATACTGACTTACTATAGTCTTTTATTTGATTATTTAAGCGTATACGATTTTTAAAAGTCAGATGGGCTTGTAAATTGTGATCTTTCAACTGTGCGTCCGGCTCAAAACCTTTTTTATTGTAGCGATAAAGTGGCTTGTTCTTTGCATGATTTCGTTCAAACACCCCCCCCCCCCCCTTCACCCACCACAATGCAATGAAGAACGTAATTCTTATTCTAGTCGCAGCCTAAGAGAGAATAGCCAATAGTCGCCATACACCTTTGAACTCATAGTCATACTGGACCTCTTTAATCAAAGTGGACTGCACTCCACAATAGTTTATATGAAACCACAGAAACTTTGGAAAACCCTTTTCTGTTATCATTCCTGGACTGGAAGCTGAAAATAAAAGCTGCACTCGCTGTCCAAGCTATACAGATGTCAGGGACTGAGATTACAATTTGAGTGGACAGTCAAGCATTGAACTTCAGCACTAGGCACTACGAACCATTTCAATCCTTACAATTCAACACTGTTGGGTTCCAGGACATATCAGCATAGAGGGAAATGGAAAATCTGACGAACTGGTCAAAAAGAGTTCAAGGATTCACAGATATAGACACAGCCATGGAAAGGTTTAATTCTTCCCTTAATACGGCAAAGAGTCAAATTGAAAGATATTATTCTAATATGACTTCGGAACGGTGGGAACATATTACTAACCTTATAACCGAAAACAAACTTTAAAGAAACTTCAAACCTCCTATCCTTCGACAGAAGACACTCGTCGATTTCCTTACTGGCCATTGCCCAATTGAAGCCATGGCCGTCAGACTTGGCGTGCCATCGAATAAATTCTGTAGAAGTTGTAGAGATGAAGAAGAAATTGAATCCATAACGCACCTGCTCTGCGAATGTTCTGATCTAAAAGAAAGACGACTTTTCTGTCTGGGATCAAGGTTCTTCGAAGGCTTGGATGACTTAGCGGAGACAGTACTAGCGGATCTTAATAGAGTTTTACAGAGATCTGGGTGGTTTTAGATCCTACCATATTGGTTTTTATTTAAAGGCCATTCACAATGGACCTCATTGGCCTGCGAGTGGAATTGCTGCCCTCAGCACAAACAGCTTGACTAACCAACCAACCAAGTGGTGAAGACGTTGGAGCATGATGTTGAGGACTATATTTCGGTTTTGGTTTTACTGAAGATGAATTGATTTTATTACTTTTAAACCTTTTGAAATCTATGCTCGGAAACTAAACAGATAATTGGGGATCATCGCTCAGGAATTTTTACGGTGCTCGTCTGTTAAGCTAGGTGACAGTTACAACACGATAATAGTTGAGAATGTATAAAAGTTTCAAAACTTTTCTCAAGCTTGTCAAGCTTTTACCCAGTAGTAGATTTTGCAATCTGTGAAATTCTGTTGCATGATTTTAGTGAGTAAAAGGAACTGGTTAAAAACTAAACCATAAAGTAAGACATAATGTAATAGCTACCACGAATAAAATAGGTAGCTGAGAAGCTGCAGTCATGGGCTCCGGACCTTGGAAACTCGAAGTAGCCCCCAGTTTAGCGGGTACATCTACTCTCCCGTTTCCTGCGATTCCTACGTATCCCCTCATACACGCCAGTGTTATCTTATTCAATGAGGGCACACGACACGCGTTGAGTTTACGGACACACTCCAAGAGCGCTGTATTGAACTCCCATACTCCCGGGCCCCTATTTAGCAACTCGACTCAAACCATCGAATCGGGACTGATGTGTATTCGACTCAATCGAGATTTCATATTTGGTAAATTGTTTAAGTTGAAAAATTCGAGTTGCCAGCAATTTTTTGTGGTTTTAGAGATGAGGTGTACGCCCCCAGATTTAGATGGGTATTCAAATTCAGGACCTCGTTGAAGATTCGTGCACCTGCTCTGCCATCCATTGTGGATCCATCCGTGAAAACTGTAACATCAGTTAAACTGTTTTCAGGGATGGACCCTTCTCTTATAAGCATTTACTTTGCTTATACCACCGACAGGCATGGGCACAATGCCCATGTTTATCACGAGATCTGTACCAATTTGCACATCGATTCATGCGAAGAGCTGCTGATGCAACAACATAGTATCGTCTCTAACGCCAATGTCGGTGTGGTTTGAACAGAGCTTGTTATCCCCACACAAGCGAGCATCTGAATCTTACTCAGTTGCTTTTTACGGTGGCATTTTAAGGAATTGCCCACCAGACCACCGAGGCACATGAAATAATGGGTCTCACAATCATAGTGTAGATCTAGTATGCTGCCCTTGGCGAGATACCCCCACCTCCGACCACACACCGTCAGACATTGACCCACGGTCCTGTTAGTTATTTGAATTTTTCCTCAATAAGACATATTGATTCCAGGTTAGTCTGGAATAGCCCCCGATACCTGACCGAACCCGAGAGTGTATGTTTTTCCCGAACGAGTTCTATTGGTCTAAAGTCTTCCTCTTCCAAAATAAAGAAATCAGACTTTTTTGCATTTATGAAGAGCCCCTATCAGATTGCATGTACACACAGCATACTTTGAGCGGAGAAAATGCTATTTCGAGAAACGTCAATTTGGGGTTAAATAAAAAGTTATTCGTGCTGTCCGCGAGAGGGCAACAGCAAAATTAGGATTTGAGATTACTCGAATGCAAAAATTCTTCTGCTGTCGTGTCAGGTCAAGTGATTCGGATTAGCCAAAAATAACACTTTACTGTTCCTGTCGTGCAATCTGATACGGCATTTAGTAGGTAACTTATGAGCAGTCCCCACGATGTGGTAAGCCACAGTACTCTCCATTGTTTTCAACAATAGCGACGTTAGGCTCACGGGTCTAAAGGACTTCGATTCAGTATAGTCTTTTCTTTCCGGTTTTAGTAGAAATATGACCTTAGTCGCTCTCCACGAAACCGGGACATACCCTATTGCAATGTATATGCGTCTGAGTATTGGTGGTACAATCTCACTGCCCCACTGCAGTAAGGCTGGGAATATACCATCTAATCCCAAGCGACACAATTCGTTCTGCCTCAGAACGGTCCGTTGCATTCGCCCCTTATTTCCTCAGAGGTCACAGCATGTCCGATCTGTAGCTTCCCGGAAAATGAGTTTCCAGCAGGATCTCATTTGTTTCCTCACAGGTCTTTGACATCTTTCCCGTTCTATCTCGAACCAGTCTGAGTCGGGAGACCGGGCATTTTGAGACCATTCTCGTGTACGAGCAGAGGTTCCTCCACGACTCTCTCTTCTTTCTTCTTAGAGCTTTCTTTAAGACCTTATATCTGCCCGGGCTTCCACACCAGTCCTACGGAAATCACTGAGGCACAACCAGACCTAAATCTACGTAATTTTCTTTTCTGTCTATGGTGGGGGTTAAAATCGGTGTCTGAGTGAAGTATGGGAACAGTTTCCGTAGTGTTTATAGGACCAAATTGTTAACCAATAAAGATGAAGAATTGTACTGCTAATTATTATTCGTCTCTTGAGCTGTCATGCATTTTCACTTAAGTTATTTTAGAAGCTTATTTCAATCTGTGTTTGTGCTAATACTATTTGTTAGATAAACTCGAAAATTTTTTAAGTGGAAGGTTCTAAAACAGGAAAGAAACCTCTCGTTAATAAACTAAACAGGTAAAAAGTTTTGCTCCTGTAGCTATAAACGAAAGCACCACTTATTCACGCACATCAATCAAATCCTCCACTATTCCACCAGGCTTAGCTCCGAAATGATTTGGGGCTAGTCAGCTTTTGAGTACTCTTCGCAGAGTTACAAAAAAACCACTCAACATCAAATTGTTCTCGTTTCTTTTTATTTCTTCAGTTCCGCCCACACCAAGCGATTAAAGCTGGCGTTCCTGGTACCTGCAATATCTCAGAATGAACAATCAGCATACGTCGATAAAGCAGAGAGATATATGGGCGCATTTGTTCATTTGTGTAGATGTGGTGCAGACTGGTTTCGTTCTTTGTACATCCATCATTCCACCCACCCATGTTGCTCGATTGTCTTCCTTTTATGTATTCGACTCTTGTATTCTGTTTTCGGTGCTTCGGCTTGGGACGGATGCTGGAAAAAGGACCAGCAAGAAGTTTTGAAATCTGTTATGAGCTTGAGGAAGATACTTCAAAGATGTTTCCCGTACTCCGCGTCGTCAGATGGTCGTGCTCGTTTTATCGACGGCATGTGCTTCGTCTCGGATTCGTTAAAACTCGTCTCCTGCTATGTGTGCGTTTGCATATGAATGGAGAGGTAAGTGTCCTGTGATGGGAAAGGATACCAACCGGTCCTTTATTTGAACGTACGATGGTTGTGGGGTTGAGGAAAAAGCTTTCGGTATTCTCTGGAAGACCTTGCGTCACTAAACATTTTATTTCAAAGGATAAGTACAAGTCCATCTCATATAGTCAAATACATCCGCATTTTCCAACAACACAAACGATAGTATGAGTGAATTCGGAAATTTTTATTCCTTGCGATAAAAAGGCTCGTGTACATTCTCGAGTGTGGGTAAGCTTTTGCTTTATTCTCTGTATGAGTGCCAAGATATCGATTTACGATTTTCTATCCATCCCGGCCGTCAGATGATTGCTTACCAGTTTGGATGGTTGTCCTTCGTGTCCTCTTTAGAGGTTATTTTTGGAAGTATTATACATAGCGCAACAGGATGTTCCCTTGGGAGTGCATGACACCCGCTTGAGATCGAAATTGGATACGTCCATCCACGGGTGGCTTTTTATTGCCACAAGGAGTCGCGAACATTTTTATTGACACGTGACGCTAGCATATGGGAGGAAGGTTTTATGCTTGTTGTGATTTAATTGGCTGAATTAGGTGTAAATTTCGCGTACAATTCCATATGGCGTCGGTAATATGTTTTTGTTTTTAATTTAAGAAGTTTTCGCCTTTGCACTTCCTACGTGTGTGGAGTTTTATTAGATTTTATTTCGCTGATGTGTTTTGCACAGGAACTTATATGGAATTTGGTAGAAATACTAATGGCAAAATTACAAGAAAACAGTTTTATTCAAAATTGCCTTTCTTTTTGTAACTTTTTTTTTACCAAATACCTGCCGTTCGGGGAAAAATTATTATGTATAAATATCAGCTACAAATCAACCGTAGATCCACATACAGCAAAGATGGCAGCCATATCATAAACGGCAGTAAAAAAAGGATTCGATTTGGAATATGGAATGTGGGAATTCTCAGAGAATCCTCAAGGCTGGCGCAATTAGAGAACGAAATAAATAACTACAAGTTCGACCTTATAGAACTTAGGGTAGTCATATAAACAAATCACGGAGAATTCACTAACCAAAATGGGACTAAACTCCGGTCAAAACACCCACGAAAAAGGAGTAGGAATTCTCATGTCTAGTTACACTGCCCAGAGCTTACTAGAATGAAAACCAGTAAACGAAAGAACACTAACAGCAAGATTTGCTACTAAGTCCGGAAACATTACCGTCATCCAATGTTACGCACCAACAGAAGAAATCAAAGAAATATTCTACGACCAACTAACAAGTATTTGGGGAACAACGCACAAAAGAGATATAATAAGTCTAGCGGGCGATCAGAATGCTAAGACAGGACAAGATAATACCGGGCATGAAAATATAATGGAAAAAATGGATTAAGTGTCATGTACAACAATAGCGAATTACTGGAAGAACTATGTCACGCCAAGGAACTAATAATTGGAGACTCAATATATACCCACACAAGACTATTCAAAAATACACGTGGACCTCCCCAGATACCAGAACTTCAAATCGATCAGGAGAAAATGGAGGGAGTCAATCCAAGATGTAAGTGCATACAGAGGTGCAGATATGCATAAAGACCATAAATTGGGTGATTAGAAAGATAAGAATCAAACCAATCAAATGCAGAAATGATAAATGCCAGAATAACCGAGTGAAATATAATCCGGCAACATCAGAGAAATGGACCCAGTTTACAGAAGCAATAAATCAAGTCACAGATAACTTGAATAACTGGAACGATATAAGCTCAGCATTTCAACAAACAACCAAGGAAATACTAGGCTGCAGGAAACTATAGGACACATATGTGACTTAATTTAACATCAAAATGTCCTCCTTGATAGGATATTACAATATTACACCTTACTCAGTATACAGTAGTTTGCGAAAATATCCAAGAAAGTCAAGAAAGCAGCAAAGAAAGACAAAAGAAGGCACTACGCCAACATAGCAAGAGAAAACGAAAAAACCGCCAGAAGACATGACATGAGAGCAATATATAACAACAGTAAGAAGCTAACCAACAACTTTAGTAGCAGAGAAAGAATAATCAAAGACAAGGAAGGCATTAGAAGAGCAATTAACAACGAAGACAGCGGACTAGAAATAAAATTAAATGAAATCGTAGAGGTATCCAGAGACTTAAGGAATATCAAAAGCAGCTGGTGAAGTTGGGCTACAAACGGAAGTCCTGAAGATCAACCCAGTACAAAGTGCGCAAATTATACCAAACGCATAGTTAGAGAAGCCTGATTAAGCAACAATATACCACAAGATTGGAAAAAAGGCATTATAGTGAATTTACCCAAGAAAGGAGACCTACATGACTGTAACAATTGGTAAGATATAACACTACTCAACACAATAAACAAGCTCTTAGCCAGTATAGCAATGAAAAGAATAATTAAAAAGATTGAGAATAGCATAGGAGATGCTGGCTTCAGACTAAACAGAGGATACACCGATCAATCAGTGCAATGGCAAATACCACTATTTGTAGGATTCAAGCGGGTCAAACAGAACCGTCTAATGTGTGCCACACTGTTCAACATAGAACTAGGTACTGGCTACAAGTAACTATGAAGGCATAGACAGTATGGGGTGAAAGCAGTCTGAAAGACCTTAACTATGCGGACGATATCGCATTAATAGCCAGCAGCCAAAGTGGCATGCAGAAGAGTATAGACAATCTCAATGCCATAGCACTAACAGTGGGACTTGAAATAAATATCAGCAAGACAAAGATCATGAGGATCAATGACTTAGACCACACCTCAGTCGCACTCGGTAATACTATAATCGAAGATGTGGAGGATTTCACTTACCTAGGTACGACAATTACGACAAACGGAGGCACAGACAAAGTCATACGAAACAGATTGAATAAAGCAAAACAAGCATTCGGAACACTATTCAAAAATGGAAGTTCTCGCAGTATTCGGAACACCAAGCTAAGAAACTTCAACGCTATCTTCAAGTTCAGTTCTCCTATATGTATGTGAAACGTGGAAAACAAAAAGACTGAACGTACAAAGTCTGCAGATATTCTTGAACATGTGTCTCAGAACAATATGCAAAATATTCTGTCCCAATCAGCAATATTGACCTTAACCAGGAGGACCCATACACCAAATAATCAAGGTGGCAGTTGATAGGATGCACTCTGAGGAGAGACTCGGAAGCCATTACAAGATAAGCGCTACAATACAATTCTCCAAATGGAAGAAGAAAGAGAGGCAGACCACGTCAGGCATGGAGACAGACCGTAGAGACCGAAATAAGCAACACAAGCCCAACCTGAGATGAAATAACATCAAGAGCTCAAAATAGAACCAACTAGAGAGCATGCGTTCGTGCCTTATGTTCCTCCGAAGAATAAGGGTACAAAAGAAAAATAAAATACATAAATGTAATTAAGTACATAAACCTCCGAAAAATATATTTTATTACATTTTTTGGAAAAACCGAAATCTGATAATTTAATTTGGTTTTTATCCTGTAACGGGGATTGCAATTTTTCTCAAAGAATATCCTTATCTCGAGGTTTTTCCTTTTTTTACGATGTGGGCCCAGGGGACAACCCTTTGATTCGTTCGCATGGCTTTGGCCGTAAAAAAATTAGGGCAAGGGTTAGGGTTAGAGACGTGGTCGTGCCGGTCAACCAATTGACCCAACACCGTCAGTAGTGCTCCATTTTCCTTCTTTTTTTTTTTTTCAAATTTTCGATGAATACTAGAAAATTTTCTCTTGACACATTGTGGACAGACGACGAGTGCTCTCATATTTCCCATTGTGCCAGTAGCAGTCGTTGACTAGTTATCGGTCAAGAGTAGTTATCACGCAGTGACAAGTGATAATATCTCTCTCTCTCTAGTTCCCGTAACCCCCTCGGAGTGGGAGAAGAATTTCACCCGATTCGGATCAACGATTGCAAGTGGACCAACAATTTAAAGTGTATTCCGAACCACTCACCTTTACTCTGCAACCCCCATGACCTTTTTTAATCGTAATCTGTTATCAGCAAAAAACTATCATGGTTCGCCGTCGGCGGGGTTCAAACTTGGGACCTCCGGATTGGTAGGCTGACACGTTATCACTTACTTCACCTATGACTTGACTTGGTATTAGTTAGGAGTTTTTGGTAATTTGTAACGCAAATTCAGTTTTTAAACCGTTTTAAGATGGATAGTGGATATTGGCTTGGAAGATTTTGAAGAAGAATGGGAAATTGGAGTTGTGGCATCAAAACAAGTTAGTATACCGGATGATGCGGGTTCCCTCTCTCTAGTTCCCGTTACGTAACCCCTGGGGCGGGAGAAGAGCTTCGCCAGATTCGAGACAACGATTTCAAGTGGACCTAAAATTGAAAGTGCATTTCAAACCACCGACAACCACCTGCAAACTCCAATGGCATATTTATCGTAATCCTCTGTGTTTAGGTATACTATAAAATGATATTAATAAAAATAGTGACCGTAAAGTTCTCGACAATTTCAAGAGATACGTTCCTAGAGTATAGAACTATAAGGAGAGGCCCTAAAGCCAAAAAACCTCGGCACTTTTCTTGCTGTAGTTGAATCGTTGAGTTGTGCTTGTTTTCGTCATGGCAGTAGTAAAACAGCGACATTTCTAGAGGAGGGCCAACATAAATTGGAAATTAGAGCGTAATCGCATTTTACAATTGCCTCAAGGAATTGCGAGTGATTTTATTTTTTTAGCGAATCTATATCACAAAATTAAATAAAAACTTTTGAACATTTTAATCACGAATTTAAGTTTTTATTTAGTGTCCCTTTATAAAAGTTAAATCACGAGCCACTGGTTTAGCTAAGGAAAAGCAAAAAATGCGATCTTAGAAAATGTAAACAAACTAAGAACGCCAAGAAAACTTCACTTTTCTTAACTTTCCGTTCTTGTTCTTATGGTGCCAATGCAATCATATCAGGCTTAAGAACTAACAAAACATTAATTTAGAGAAAAACTGACCTGAAAATCGATATCCCACGTTTACAACGCCAATTATTTGCACAACACAAAGCCGTGTACTTCATTTCAAAACTGACACTATTAAAATGCACTGTCTACACTTTAAAAAGTTGAAAGCTATTAGCTTTAAAGTTTGCCAATGTATTACACTAAACAGGATAGTCGAAAACACTCGAAACTTTACATGTAATTACAATTCGCGGTAATCACTTTGACAGTTCGCAAATTAAGAAGAAGAGCTCTCGGTCCTCACCTCACCTAAAAGAAAAGTGCCGATCACACGTACACTGTTTCACAATTGAGGGCCTTTCCTATTGTTATATATTCTAAGGATACGTTTACTCTAAAGCCGGTATTTTATCACAAAGGATTGCACTATCACACACACTCGCTCACTTATTTTTAAAAAGATCGGAACTTACTTTGGTAATTGAAACTTCTGGAAGTTTGAAAAATTCGTAAAAAAGTGTATTTACCACACAACTGTCAAAAATTATTGGCAACAGCTTTCATTTAAGTACTTAAGGTGGCGGCTGCGTTGCTTAGTGTTCACGCAACTTAAATATGAAAAAAAAGGTGTTGGCGTTTAACACTTAGAATAAAGAACTAGAAGAAGAGCTGTAACTCGATTTCAGTGAAGCAAATTTCTTTTGTAGTAGAATTTCGAGCGATGTAGTGGTAGCAACAATACAGGTGTAAACTAAGTCAAATTTAAAGTGGGGCCAAAATTAAATTTAAATTTTGATAATTCGTTAAAGAATAATTCGATTTTAACTTCTCAGAATAAAATATTTAAGCTGCACATTAATTTTGACGTTATATTATAGGTCAAGCGAATCATCAATTTTGGTTTTTATTGATTAAATCTGATTTAAGATTTCCTATTGATGCCCCCTAAAAACGACCCAGAACATTAAAATCAATTTTCACGTTAACCTCACAAATATTCTTACGAAATTTTTGCTTTTTTCCATAAATTGAGGTTTTAATTGAACTTCACATGTTTATAGAATGAATTTAGAAGTAATTATTTGCGCACGAAAAAACCGAACACTTCATGCTGATTGATTTGAACAAATTCTGGGTGTTAAGGCAGTCGGTTCACAAGAAACCACAAAATAGTCTAATTATTACATACAGTTTTAAAAGAAGTTATTTCAACAAATTGAACAAAATTCAACTTAATTGACTCGAGGAAACTTTTTCACGCACAAAAGTAAACAACATTTGACAGTACGAAATATATTTGTCCCATTATATATATGCTTTCGTCTCTGTTACTCAACGACCCCAGCTGATTTTAAATTCCTCGAGCAGATTCACTCACGGATAGGAATTTTATACGGTACAGCGCTTCCTCTAGTTCTTTATTGTAATGTTTAGCACCCCATTTAACACCATTTTTCTTAAATTTAGTTTTTTAACTGGCACGGCGTGGCACGAAACTCAAATACAAATGATGCAACCCCAGTGGAAATTAAAAAAAAATTAAAATTATTAATTGTTTAACGGACCATAGGGCCATAAAGCCCTATTCTTTTTTATGTATGACCGGGCATAATTTCGTTACGCGTTAACCGATTCTGATGATTCTTTTGTACAGAGTATGATTTTCTAATAAGGAAACAAAATTGGCCCTTGGGTGGGGTGGGTAGGGGAAGGGGGCTAACTTCGTAATGCGTGGATCTATTTGGATGATTCTTTCTTTGTTGGGTAGAGTAAGTTCGCTGATTGGTACCACGTCAAAAAATTTTTTGGAGTGATGGGGGATGGGTTGGGGATAGGGGTAAGACCTAACTTTGTAATGCGTGAACCGATTTGGACGATTCTTTTTATGCTATATAGAGTATGACGATAAATTTCTCACTAGGGTGGTGGTGGTGGGTGTAGGCTAACTTCGTAACGTGTGGACCGATTTGGATGATTCTTTTGATGTATGAAATATGTTGCCCCAATGGTACGACGACTAAAATTTATGGGGTGGGGTGGTGTGCGGAGGAAGCATTACCCAATTTCTTAATGCACACACCTATTTTGAAGATGCTTTTTTGTTGTATATAATTTGATCCCCGACTGCTACTACATATATGAAAAAATGTTGACCTGGGGTTGGGGGTAGAGTATTTATTTGTATTCTGACAAAAATTGTGGCTTGTAGTGAGAGTTGAAGGAGGGGCGGCGGCGCCTAACTTCATAAGGCATAGACCGATTTTGATGATTTTGATTCTTTTATACAGAATACGTTTCCTGGTTGATAAATGATAACAATTTTATAACTAGAGTGACTAAGCTGATTCTCCCTTGCTGTATATAGTACTGTGCCGCAATAGGGCCATGTTAAGAATTTTCTAAGGTGAGAATATGAAAGGGTGACCGTGACTAATTTCGAAATATGTTGCTGAATTTGGATAATTCTGTTTCCATTCTTTAGAGTTCACTACCGCTGCAACTTTTGAAATTGCTTTGTTCATACGAGCAGCATTCTTCGATTCGTATATATGAAGACACTAAAAAGTGTCTAAAATAAAAGAGTCTTTTAAAAAAAATTGAATCGAATTTATAAAAAGCAAAAAATAATTTTTCATTTGATATCTATTACGACATTTTGAAGTCGGTGCAAATAAATGAACAAAACAGAGAGAGAAGATACTATATAAAATTAATTGAACGCTTTTTAGCGCTATTTCTGCTCCTTAATTGGATTTCTTTAAGCAAATTTCTTTTCTTACCTTTCAAAAAGGTTAGCGTCCGAACATCTTCGCCGTCGCATGTCTTATTCAACTGAAGCACCGCATACCTAGATTGCTGGACCCAACTTCCAGCCAAAATTTTTCCATTCAAATCTACAAATTTTTTTTATGATAAGAAAACACAAAAAGGTCACTTTATATGTTGACATTTATTTTAAATAAATTTCTTTAATTTTTTAAAATGTTTAAACAAGAATTGCAGTTGCTGAGAATAATTAACTTTATCACTAACATTTCTCTTACTTTGCAGAAATAAATAAAATATTAAACAGAGTCTGTTAAATTTAGATTTGCTCTTTCATTGGCCCTAGAAACAAACATTAAACTATGAAATTACAAGGATCTAACTTAGGGTACTACACAAGGACCAACATTACAATTGCAATACAATTTAATTTAAAACTAGTCTCGACGGCATAACTAAGAGGAAATTTACAATATTTATTGTTCTTGCCTGACTTACAGAATTCATTTGTAATAAAATTCGATTTATTTTTTTTATTAATTTTTACAATGTGCCTCTAAGGAATAGTCTTTGTGGTTTGTTTTCATTTGAAAACGATACATGTACGATTTACATAGATGTCACTAGCAGTCTATTAAAAATAACATGTTATTTGTTGCACACTAAAAATGTAGTCCAGCGTTTTGCTCTTATTCACAGTAGAATTGTTAAATTAGTTAAGGATAAGAGGTACGAACTGAACTAGCCAAGCCTGCTGGGAAGGGGTAATACTTAGCTAAAATTTGAACTTCTAAGCTGAGTAACAAGGACTACCTATGATAGAATTATTACGGATAATTAACTCTTACGAAATAATATTTACAAAAGTAATGGAGAGAACGAAAAACGAACTTAAAATTAATTGCTTAAGTCAACGTAACAGGAGAGGAAGAATACTATCGAAAGCATTCAACAGAAAACTGAAAATAAAATACTCAAAGTAAAGTAACAAACAAACTTTCTAAACATAAAAATATTCTTACAGAAAAAAATATATAAACAAAACAGGAAAAATTTAAAACGAGGTTCTTAGAACACAACTACTGGTCTGAGCGGGTCGTACAAGAACCGCATGATCTGTTTCTTGCTTCGCTACTTTGCACTTTAATATCTATTTCATTTTTATTCATATAATTATCATTAATTAACTATGAATTTTACTGGTCATCTTTATAAAATATGTGCCCTTGCCGCTACGTTGTTTGCTCCACGACGTATGCAAATGCCGCTGCGTCTCGGCGACTGTTGATTCTGAAAATAGAAAAAATTTATGCAATAACTTTTCGGGTAAATTTTTAAGATCAATGACACAAGCATAAATAAAAATGGCGGAATTTGTTTTTTTTTAAGATAAAAAAAAGATGGACATTTGACTGGAGCTTGGGCAACATAATTCATTTTTTCAAAACGCGCTGCAGCCAGGAAGGACTTCGGATCGACCTGGGCCCCATTTTGCAGCCATCAATCGATAAATGCAAATTGGACTGATCCAAAATCACTTTGCTCCCGCCTGCACAGTTTTCTTTTAATTTTCGCCAGATCGGGGAAAAAACTGTTGCACAAGCAAAAAACTGCCAGCTTTCGTAAGCTTTACTTTTCCCTATGAAAGTACATCTCACTTCATCCACTTTGAAATTCAACCCACACCACCCTCTCCACCACCCATCCACTTCCCTTCGCGAAATAATGCCAAAAAGTTTTGCTTGCTGCTGAGAGGATTATTGCAGCAAACGAGAATTGGCTTGCTGGGGATGTGGATGTGGGTGTGGGTCCTGTTTGGTTTGGGTGTGTGTACAAAGCACCATATTCAAGGATAAAAAATTCATCGCAGGATTCAGAATGTTTTAAATATTGAAAGTTAGCTAGGGTGGCTGGAAAGGAAGATAATGCCACAAAATTACACCCTTGTTTGTAGAAAGCCTGAGTGCAGTGAGCCAGCCGTGTGGCGAGGAATTTCGGGCGAGAATGGCTGTTGTGTAGAGAATTATTTTGGGCTGAGATTTTTCTGTTCTGGTTAACTTTGTGGTTTTCTGCAGGGACGGCTTAATGGAAAATCTTTGTGCAAACAGAGCTCTGCCTGGCCCTTTACATGCTTATGTTCACAGTACGGCTTATCGGCGATACGATTTTCAGTTTGAGTCGAAAAGTCACTTTTTACCATATGACTGGGGTCCGATTATTAACTCCACCGAAATTGAGGTAGAAATGAAGTAATGGAAAGAAAGCAGCTTTCCACTAATCTTTAATTGCTGAAAAATAAGGCAACGAAAAATCGGAAAATTTCATTTCAATGAAAACCAACTTGACTGGCCTTTGTGTGTAACTGGTGTTATGAATGGAAGTACATCTGTGGCCTCCACGCGGCGCCACTGGTAATTGGGGGGTCATACCCATGCAAGCTAACACATAACACGGGAGGAGTATATCTCTTGAATAATCCCCCTAATCCCCCACACTGAAGCAGTCTGCGAGAGGGACGATCTGAGGTTTGAACTTCCCAAATCGATATTGATGCCTTTCACAGGATCCTGAGTTAAAGGATCGCAGCTCAATCTCCTGTTGTGATTTAGTTGAGTAGGGAAGGTATTGCGAGGATCTCTGCCTTCCCGGTCGGCTTATTTGTCACCCAACTCGTTGGGTTCCAAAATGGAAGAAAATTTAAAAAATTTAAATTTTTTTTTAAAAAATCAGCAAGTTGCGAAGGTAAGGAGGCGTAGGTAAAGGAAGACCTTCATATGTCAGCGATGTTAGGCTGGAGCAATCTGAAGAAAAGCAAGCTTCCAAAGGATTGTAAATTAGCTGGCAACAATCTGACGAAAGAAAACGTGAACTCGTACGCGAAGGCTGAGATGCGCAGGCATCTTAACAGGAACAAAAAAAAAGTGAGTGAGAAAGTAGCAGTTAGCGTTAGCTAAGGCTGTTAAGAAAGCAAACTGGAAACATCTGACTAACAGATTCAACACCAGATGAGAAAGGTCTGGCTAAGTGAATTCGAGTTGAGGACCAATGTACAGCGAGCCCAAGTAACGACGTCCTCTGGAACAAAGATGGTTCAGTAGCCAGCTACGACTGCTTCTACCTTCGGTCAGAAATGGAGGTAACGCAAGAGCCCAGGAAGAAGAAGCATAAGCGTATTCGAGCAAAGGCGAAAAGGTGGTACCGGAACAAGATGGACAATATCCGTCAGAACGAAGAAACGGCGTACCAAGAAAAGAGGAAAATAACACGCCAGAACGAGGATAGAGCTAAGGTGGGAGGAGGCATAAAAACCTAATCCTGGGCTGCGGCAAATGATCTTCGTCTTCGGTGTCATGAATGCTAGTAGGGAGAAGGGTTCTGAAGACAAGTATCTGCAAGTCTTCAAAGCAGCAGTTTTGGGAGCCTTTGACTCCTTTCTTGAGAAAGCGGGTGGCATCGGGGTGGGCAAGGATATCACTCCAAAAACCTGAGAAACCCGAACTTCTATATCGAAGATACCTCCAAGTGGAAGGTGTTTCGAGAGCCTTTGATGATATAAACTTTAGAAGGCTGGAGGATGCTGTTATCGGACGTGAAACTAATCCTACCGAGAGGAAATAGGTTAGTAATATGTTAAAACCGAGACTATAGATAAAGTGGGCGAAGGTAAGGTAGAATTGTCCCTTGTACATCGATATGAACCTAGTTTTCGATGTCAGCTAGAAATTGAATCAATATAAAAGTGAAATTAGGGTTGAAATTAATTAATATGGATACATGGCGTTAGGTGCAATTAGTGCCGAGGTAAAAAAATTTTTTTCATAAGGCTAATGATTCGATATTGATTTCATTCACTTATACTATTAATACGAACAAAAAGAACAATTTTATAGGTCCAAAGAAGTTTTATTTGTATAATACTTCGAAATCAGAAGGCGCACGTCTCGGCAGGAGCAAAAAAACAGAAGACCTATTCACCATATATATTGAGGTGAATGAGGCTCCCAAACCAGTATGCAAAAAACATTAATAGACCAAACTGGAATTCGTTCACATACAATAATCAGGGGTACACATAAAACAGAGATCGTTTCAGCGAATCCGTAGTAAGTGTTAGTTCAATTGGGCACATATTCAAGGTCCTACACTTGCGAGTTATAGGCTCATGTATACCATAGTTGGACCGAGAGTGAACGCCATGTAGTAATTTCCTTAAGCTTTACGGGGTATGCCTAGAAGAAACCTTACCTGCAAGAGTACGAGAATCTATGTTGGAGTTCAAAACCTTGTAAGTAAAGACCAGGTTGGTAATTCTACGTCGTTCTGCCAAAGAGTGCGTATTAAGCAACCGGAGGCCATACACATAAGGAGGAAGTCTGAATGGACCATTCCACGGGAGGTCGCTTAGAGTGAACCTAACAAGCTTACGCTGTACCGACTCAATGCGTCAATAGTGAACAAACTAACAATGTAACCAAACCTGAGATGCATACTCGAGAAAGAAAGAATAGGTGAATTAAGGTCTGCGGTCATAAAACCCCCTTGACCACTTTACATAACCTAGAAACAAAATACATAGTTTATGTGGATAGAGAAATCGAAATTGACCAAGGTCAATAACAAACTGCACGCGACGAATATTAGTTTTCGCAAATGTATAATTAAAGACGAGCTGATTAAGGTTCCTATAGACTGACACAACTTCACATTTTCCAAGTTAACCTGCAGGCTATTAGATTAACACCAGTCCTTGAAGGTATTTAAATCATCGTGAATGCGAAAAGAATCAGAACCGTTTCTAACGCAAGAGGAAATCTTCATATCGTCCGCATAGATTAAGACTTTGAAAAGCCTTATCAGGGAGACAATATAATCAATAGCAAGAATAAATAGCAGCGGACCCGAATGGCTACCGTGCGGTACACCTGATGAAGCCCTAAAGGCTCTAGATAAAGTTACGGAAAGATACTTGGTATGCTTTATCTTTGTAACTATGAACATAATCACAGAGTGAGGAAGTTTATCGAGTGCCTTGCTGAAGTCGGTGTAGGCCAGACCTACTTCGAAGGTAGAGAATATGTGGGAAGTAAATTCAAGCAGGATAGTATTCATCGATCTACCAGGCAGAGAGCCATTCTAATTATACGAGATTAACCTGTTATACTGCCCCACAAGCTGTGAATATATAACAGATTCGAACAACTTGGGAATGCAGAAAAGCCTCGTGATTGGCATATAATTTGTTAGATTACCAAAAGAAGCTATTCAATATGTATTGAATGAAATAAGAGATGAAATGGATCCACCAGTAAAATCCAGCATTCTAGCCAGGGACAAGTAAACACAATTTTTTTCTGAAGGTAGTCACCAGCACGGGATAGGCCGAGATGTTTAAATTGCCCAATCAACATTTTCAAAAGTCCTTACTGAATTCTTTATAATAAGGAGAGTGGAGGGGAAATTGTGTGCAAAGTGGATTTCTTTAGCGATGAGTGTGCTTAATTCGATTAGTTACTCATATTACGTTTCTTTGTACTTTTCGTCCTTATAACGGAAATTTATATTAAAATGGAAGCTTTTCAATAAAATACCTATTTTATACTTACATTTTGTTTCCTTACAGTTGGGTTTGACTTTTCGAACGGAATAGAGAATGGCAGAGGTTTTCCATTAAATTTCTTTTTCGAATTCGTTCGAAATCAGGGACGTGGAATTAGATTCCGTTCAAAATGTTTTCAGTCTGTCGGAATTGGTTAGATTGCATTTCCAAATTTAAAACCCTTTTCGCAGAGCAAATATAATGTCAAAGAATGTTAAAACATAGCCTACTCTTGATACAAGCCCGGAAGCTGACATTAACAGCTGAGTATTGGTGGTGTGAACAAACCGAAACTTGCGACAGTAGACAAATGGAAAAGCTTGGGGAATTGTACTTTCTCGTAGTATTTCTCGCAATATTTTGTTAGTCTTAAATTGGATTTTACTTGAGGTTAACCTACAAATGTGAGCACGATAAAAAGTGTCTCTCTAATACAGTTTTCATGTGTGTTAAAGGTAAAACTCTCTTGTGCACATCTTGTTGAAGTATTGAGCTTAAAATGCGTCAATTACGTCAGCGTTTCTCTTTGGTTTTAGTTACGAGAGTGTGCAGTTTTATTTGTGTGTCAGGATTGGTTAATCTGTGGTACAAGAAAAATGAAATAATGACGAAACGGTTGGTGGTGAAATGACTGAAGTGTCATATTTTCCGGGCTTGTATAGAGAGTAGGCTGTGGTTGAAAGTATCGTTGCGCGCGATTAGGAATACTATTCGAATCCTTAGATTATAAATTTTGGTTATCATGATAAGTAGTTACTAATTAGTATGAAGGGAGACATCGAAGTATGTGAAATTAATACGCACCTGATTCTCATTCGTAGTTTTAATTTCTGGTCCGAAAGAACCGTTTGCTTCTAGGAAATGAAAAAAATTGTTGTAAAAACTTACTAAACGGTTCAGCAGTTCAATCAGCAGGCCTTGTAGCATGTCTGAAATCACTTAAGTGATAGAATACCAACAAATGGCATCTCAGCTTTCATAGGTACTTCGTTTTCCCTTGATTTTGACAAATAGAAACTTTCGCGCTGTGGGTTTTCTCCAAGTGTGCCGAGAAAGTAATTTCTAATAAGAGCCTCGCTTTTTTCGCACTCTTCTGCATGAAGACCTACTACTCAAAGCACGAGTTTCATGACACAAAAGAACAAAACATGAATTTAAAAAACTTTTGATGGAAAGCCCTTAATCACTCATGACGTTGCATTCAAGCTTTTCCCATTCAAGAAAATTTTGCAAGTGAAAAAAAAATTCGATTAAATTGCAACTTCCTGCTGCTTGAGAATCTAATTGCGCTGCAAATCGAATTTCGCTCTGTCAGCGGTCAATGAGCACACCGGGCAATAAGATTCTCGCGAGCGACAGAGGAAGGTGACTGAACTACCATCAGGTAGCCAAGAGCGAAAGCCAGACGCGAACATTATTTAACAGGTGCAAAACGCTCCAACTAATCCTAAACGAACAATATAATTAAGTTCGTCTTAGATGGATGTAATCCTCTTACAGCGACTTCCCTCGATTCGCATTTCGCGTCTGTTGGAAGGTGGAAAAGAGAAAAGGTAAAAAAGAAAAATTGCCAATCATCTTCCATTGGTGGTGTGTTTCTGTAATCGTAATCGCATTTGGGGCCCCCTTGCTTCGTGCTCCTTGAGGCGAATGTAAGAAGCCAAATCCATTGTCGCCTTTCACTTCCCACTTCACCATCCAGCCTTGGTAACGGAATGCACTGCAACAGTACTTCTGCTTATAAGGTCTGGACTGGGAACTGCGGATTGCTCGCTGACACCTCGTATGCACGCCGGGTCACTATCATTAGTATGTAGTTCCCGCCAGCAATAGTGACGCTGGCAGCGACTAAAAGCCTCGACACGTCTGCACTTGAGCAAATATTAAGCGTCGCTTCATGATTTATGGGCCAGGCAGGCAGCAAGCTCTACATTCTCAGGGGTCTGATAGGTGCAAGTAGACCAGGTTTAGTTAGTCACTTGCCACGGCAGCTTTTGGAGATATTTTGCAGATGGTAAAAAGTTTAGCAACAGAATTTGTTGCAATTTGTGGTCCGCATAAAAAATTGTGTTTAAAAGTTGGAAGAAATTAAGCCTTACCTGTCTCAAGCCGTAGTCGCCGTCACAGCGGCTGGAGTTGATGTTGCAGGTAACGCTGCTGTAGAGAATGAAGCATCTGAAGGCAGGGATGTTGATACTGTGGAGTTTTCGCATGATGACGTCACAGTGGTTATAGGTGCAGTTGTTATTGAAACCGTTTTACACGTACCGCTGTCGGTAGTACTGTTGCCATTGGTACTTGGGTTTGAAACTGCAGAAGCACTTGCTGCTGCTGATAACGCGCGCATGTTCAACGTAGCCGCGAGTTGCTCCAGATTGAGATTCTTCTTTGAGCCAATCAACTTTGATGAATCTGTCGTTGCAATCGTTGTTATTGTTGAAAGTGGCGAACTTGCCGAAGTCGACGGTTGGTCATTGTTTAGGGGTAAGGTCGAACTTGTGGGCTGACACTTGGAGGTAGATACTTCCTGAGGCTTTTGCAAAACTCCTGTACTCGCGTTTGTTGTTGTTGGAGTCGTCGTCGAACTTGCTGTCGATGTTGTTGACTTCTGTGGCGATGTTGTTTTAGTTATACTTGCCAGCATTGGTATCGGTTGATGACTTCTAAATGCCAAGGCAGAGGGGTTAGGTATGTTTCGTACGGAGGCATTTTGTTGTCGAACTGTTGGATTTGCTCGCATTTTACTAATTTCGTTAAGTTTTGGCAGCATTGGTAACGCCCTTTGGTTTTTTATAGTAATTTTCTCTCTATTCGTAGCCGACTCGGACAATAGCTTAAGATTTTGCAAACCATTACTCGGATCAGGGAGCTTAGGGGCAGTTTGATTTGGGCTGGTAGGAGTTTTGAAAGGCGTCTCAACTGCTGTTGTTGATGGTAATGTTCCCGTTTTTGTTGAATCATCCGTTCCTCCTTGCGCTGATTTGGCGGTTGAATTAATTTGTGCGATACCAGGTGGAGGTGAGGTAACCGGCGCTGTTGATCCTTGTTGCTTTAGTTTATTCAGAGCCACTTCAAGATTGTTCACCATTTGCTTGTTCACTGCTGGCGAATCTTTAGTCGGCGTTTGCGTTGGCGTGTCTGGAGGAGTATTTGTTGGTGTATTTTTTTCCTGAGAAGGACTTCGTGATGATTTACCGGACAAGTCCAGGGCCCCTATATTGTCACACATCGGCGGCTGACCATTTGGAGTTGGCACATCAGGTAGCTTCGCTGAATTGGTACTATTGGTAGAAGGTGAAGTAGGAGGAGTGGCGATTGAGGAACTTTTCGGGCTATTTTGAACTTGACTTTGTTGAATAGGTGCACTTACAGTTGTTATTGTTGCTTTTAGAGCATTTGATTGGCTCACCGATCTTTTGATTTTCACAAGGGGAATCTGAGGTGGGGGTGGTCTTGTGGTTTTTGGAGGATTGGGCTTTACAGTATTGTTATTAGTAACAGTAATGGGTTGCTGGTCAATAGGTGGAATGTTTGAAGATATTCTAACAATTTCTAATGCTGGTTTTTGCGATGGCTGATATGAAATTGGTTGCACTTGCTGCTGCTGAGGTGTAATAGTAACAGCTGATGCTGTATGTGAAAGCTTCGACGAAATAACATCCGTCATTTTAGTGACGCTGATTGAAGACGGAGGAATAAGAATAGGCATAGGCTTTCGAGTTAGAATTTCCCGAGTATAAGTTGGACCCATTGTGGATGTGTAAAATGTTTGCTGTTCGGCGACTTTTGGATTTGTAGTGCTTGTTACAATAGGCGACGAGTTGACGAGCGTCTTCAGTCCCGCTGATGATTGAATGGTATTTAAGGATGATGTTGTTTGAGTGAAAAAAGGTGCATACGATGCCTTCCGAATCATTCGATCCTGGTCCAATTTTTGTTGCTTGGCAATCATTGGTGGGTTACTGTCGAGGCTTGCGGAACGCTTAAGTTGGGCAGCTTGACGATTTGCAGCACTTGCTATCGACGTAATTGGGCAAAGTTTGGGAGAATTTGGCAAGCTTTTGGGAGGATTAGGCACTGCGAAATTTCCTTGATTTTTCGGATTCGGCATATTTGCCAGTCGTTTCAGTTGGGATATGGCCATATGCTTAACATCACCGGGACTAGTATAACGTGGTTGGGCTTGGGGGGTCGGTTGTTTCGAGGAGGTAGTAGTGATAGTTTGAAGAGTCATTGGGACAGTTTTGAATAAACTTGGCGGAAGGGGTGGGGACATTGGAATCTTTGTTTCCTGAATACTTAATGTTTTCCCAGGAAACAGTTTTGCCTGTGTCGGATTCACGGCGTTTATAGATAAAGTTTGTGGTGCTGACACTATTGCTACCGACGTTGCAGTCGCCATTTTTGTGTTGGCTGCTGAAGTTGTCTTACTTTTAGTGACACTGGTTTGTAGCTTGCCCGTTGTTGGAACGAACTGTACCGTTGCTTTCGAATTTTCTTTAATCAGATTATTAATATTAGAAGATTCCTCTGAAAGAGTTCTATTTAAATTTGGAATATTTACTCCCTGTTTATTTCTGTTCACTGGTTTTGGCGGCTCCTGTGCAGGTTTGGTTTGTTTTTCCGTTTTTGGGACATTAAAACTAATTTGCGGAGCCTCGCCAACAGACTTGTGTGACGGTAACTTAGCGACCGGTGCTGTTTTAATGGTCTCACTCGCGGATACAACTGGTGCAGTTGTAACAACTGGTGGAGGCAATGCTTCTTCGACACTTATACTACTGCTCAATTTTTTCTCCCCTTTATGAGATTTGTGATTGGCTGTAATTTTTACCTTTAACTTTAGACTCTCATCTGCTGGTTGAGATGAAATTTCGGCGTGAAGTTTTCTTCTTTTGCTGCCTGGCTCTTTCGGTTCTTTTGAGTGTTTCCCTTTTTTTCGTTTCTTATGAGATGACGTCGTTGGCGCCTCTGTTGAAAATATAAACGCCGAACTCGCAGCCGACGGCGGCGATGAAGCTGAGGAAGATGTAGAGATTGGCGAATTATCTGGGCTAGCTTTGACTTTATCGTCTTTCTTCACATCCGGCACAGGATTAATAGGCTTCAGACCAATATTTTTGGCATAAGTAGTCAAATCCACTTGATTTGTTGGTGGATTATGTTGCTCTTCAATGCTATGTTTCCTTGATTTTGTACTCTTTGTTGATTTTAAAACCTCAGCAGGTTTTTTCGGAACTGTTATCTTTGTTTTAAGACTAGGTAGTTCGATCTTAAGCTTCGGCACATCTTGTTTGATTTTTTCTTCATTTTTTGAGGTTTTCGAGCTAACATCCGCTTTACTTATTTGTTTAAGGCCAGCCACATTGCCGCTGATGTTATTCTTTTTGTTCGCCGTTTTCAGTTGAGCTAGCGACAAATTTTCAAAACTGTCGTCTGAAGAGTTGGACGATCTATGAACATGTGCCTGTGGAATGCTGACGACAATATCGCATTTACTAATATGCTTTTGACTAGCTTCTTTCATTCCGGAGGTAATCTTACATTTACCTGAGCCGCTCTTAATTTTTCCTGTAACAGTAGGCGATGCAGTTGTCACCGAACTAACCGTATAATCGCTGTACCGAATGTCGTTGCTTCGCAAACTTTTAAAGTCACTTATAACAGATGCCGAATGTCCACTGCTTTGCGTTGTAGTTGCTGAGTTTTTGGATTTATTTTTATTTTTGCTAGATTCGTGCTTTATTTTCATATCATTTGTTTTACGGGCGATTATTGTCATTTTGACTGGACCCTTTCCTCCATTCACTTGACTTTCATCAACAGGTGGATTCAAACGCGGCTTGTTTGCGTTTTCATCATTAGAGCTGCTGTTGCACTCCTTCGTTTCCTTACGTTGTTCACTTTTGGTTGACTTTCCCTTCAGTGACGGAAGTTGTACTTCTTCTTCTTCTTCTACAATTTCTATGCTATTTTCACATGCCACTTTACTGACAGATTTGTCCTTTGTTTGTCTTTCGTTTATTTCTTTAAAACGAACTGTTTTTTGTGTGCCAGTCTCATTCGACTTTTTTGCACGTTTAGCCTCTATAACGTCATCACTTTCACTTAGCACACTATCACTTGGAACGATTTGATTTAATTTATTGCACACACTATGGATCAAGATGCGGTAGAAAAACCTCATCGGGGCCACCTGAAACGAGAATTAAAAGGACATTATTAGCAACGAACATTTTAATTAGTTTAAAAAAATGAAGAAGTTTGACTATAATAGACAGTTTTCAATAATATAGATACATAAATCACATGAATCACAGAACACAAGAAGCATTAATTTATATTCCTCAGTATATGCAACAATAAACGAAGCCAGCATCAGTAGAAGATGCAGACCTGCCCTTCGAAGGATTAGCTACAGTTAATCCGAAGGAAGGTATTTGTCCAGGCTCTGAGCTTGAGACTACAGCTGTCAAGCGCAAGAGAAGACAGAATAGTAGAAGGCGACAAATAGCTGCTAAGAGAGACATAAAGAGTCAGGAGGTTAAATAAATGGCCGAGAGGTTAAACAAATCCCTCTCAACTGACACGTAACCTGAAGATGCGGGTCCGTCGAAACGGTTCCAAGGGTAGAAATTAGGGACTGTAAAACCGGACACCTCAACGGATGGTGACAAAGGTGGATCAATGTGGCAGAACGATTAAGATGGAAGTCGGCTTGGAAAAGCGGGAACTGAGCCAAGCAAGAGCGGTAGACCGGCCATCAAGAAGTCTACCAGCCCACAAAAGAATATATTCTGTGCAGAGGAGGCCTAAAAACCCTAGACAAAATACCAGTGAAGGCTAACGATTAGTTGTCTGCGGCAGTACGGAAGAGAAAAATGCCCTAAGAGAGGACACCAGCCAGCACCAGAGGTAGGTCGATCTTCTGCCTGAAGGCACGAATGACCCGCGGGGCCTATTGAAGGTTATAGACTTCCTTTTTGAAAACTCTGGAGATATAGATATAGGGGTGAATTCGGTGACTATGGAGAATTTTCTGATAACACTTAGATGTCTTAATCAAATATCCACGGTCTGGCTATGCAATACCGTCAAAAAGCTGGTCAGGTTTTGGGAAGGAGCTAACTTGAGTGTGGACTGTGTGGATGTTATGATAAATGATTTGTCCTGGGGGAACCTGCGAACAAGAATATTATACTAAAAAGGATGAGAAATCAAAACCACTACATCAAAGACTCATCCAAGTGGAGATTGTCTCGGATATAGAGACGAAACGTCATTTTGGAAAGCCGTCACATCTATATGGCCCGGAACCCTTCACTGTCGTAGTCAAAGGAGGGGTGAAGGTTATGATTAGCGCATGTCCCAAAAAGGAACACTGGAGACGGTGAAACAACATGAACTCCTGCAGACAGGCTAAACTATGCTAGCATTAATCCAGGGAATCGAGTTTTGGGGAACAGTAGAATAATTCAGTTGGCCCACTTTAAAAATGACTGGGAGGGGAGGAAATGGGACCCGCTTCTATGGGTCTGTTTCGGCTAATCCCCGGTGTCCGGTGACTTATGAAAGGATTTAATCTGCTGCTCTTAAAGAAGTGGTTTGACAGTGAACGTCTTTACCGTTCTACATGGAGCAATTCTCTACCTACTCGTGCTGTTTCTAATGAAATTAGGAAGAAAAGCTGCTAAAGAAATCGAATCTACAGACATATTAACATCATGCCTTTTAAGGATTAACCAGGCATATTTTTTTATAAAAATGGAAGTAAAAGTGGAGACGTGCGAATCGAAAATTATAGTGTTTTAAATTTATCTGACCCATTTAAGGTTATTAGGGTCCTTAGACCACCGCTGTCCCAGTCTTCTAATTCAGAAAAGAGAGTTCTGAATTTTTTGCAAAAGCGCAGTTCTTTGATCATGTGGTCCACATCTATGCCAGGAATGCGATGAAGGATGTCCAAGTGGCCCTTCTGAGGCACAAATGGTGCCTTCTAATGAAGGGCACAAGAACAGCCTTAGTGGAGTTAATAGTGAGGTCGCATTTGCTAATATTTATTATTAATTAATACATCTATCATCCGCCCTTATTTAATGTCGCTAATCCCTACTCTAATATTATTTCAATCTCTTTTACTTTTTTTATCAGCTCATACAACGTCGAAATCCTTCCTAATTGTGATAACCTTTTCTTAATAGGACGGTTCGCTATTCGAAAAAGTGGTTTGCGAGAGTTGTCGACCTGGCGGTATACTTAGAAAATTACTTGTGCACTAATGTTTCAACATCCGATATTCTGCGCAGCTTAAAAACTGCAACATTTAAACTATTTAAATTTTGAACAGATGAACAATTCTTAACTTAAAAGCTTCGACGTTACCTAGTGACATAAATTCATTTCTTCTTTAAATATGCAAATCCCGACGTCCTGTTTTCCAACCTTTGGCTGATGGCAAATTTATATTTTGTTAGGACTTTGTTCTTAAAAGTTGACTAGTGCGATATTTCTCCTAAATAAATTCATGAAATAGCTTAAAGCTTCATAAAAGGGACACAAGAGGACAAAAAGAAAAACAACAGTTTGGTGGAAGGATTTGTGAACTCACCCTCTTCCATGAATAACAGTAGCCAACGTCCATTAGACTAAAGTCCTCGGGTAAAACTTCATCCTCGTAAATAATCTCGATGTCCACACGTTCATTGTCTGGGTCGATATCGAATTTCGAAGAAATAAAGCGCTTCAGGTGGTGTATTGTAACGGCAGCGGGACACTGAAGGTACCGAATCGGAGGAATCTGTTGTTTGCTGCATCCTTGCACAGACTCAGGATGGTACTCCAAGGAGAGGCTAAACACAAAGTGAAAGTGAAATAATTTTCCAATTAGTTATCGATTGCTTCCTCATCGATGCTAAGACCTAGCACATTCGGGAAGTGATTTTGCAGTTACTTACCTTATTGGCTCGACTGGCGAGAAGTAATCCTCTTCGGAGTCACATAATCCTCCGTCATCCTGCTCTTCGCCTCGATTTGCAGAGTTTTCACTGTAGAATTGCACTTGCTTTTGGTGTTCGCTTTGATACAGCCCCGGAATCAGCTTGTATACGAGGGATTTCAGTCGCTCATCCAGCCTGCAAGAGTAAAGGAATGAGTATGGCGTTGCCAATTGTTTCAGATTTTAAAAATTCAATCAAATATCTTTTCGGAAATTTGCTATGTGAACGTGTGTACTTACTTTAGATTCAATAAAGTAATCTGCTTCCCGCCTGGACGACATTGTGGGCAATGCTTATCCTCCTGGAGATGCCTTACAATGCATGAGCGGCAAACTGTAAAAAAAATGAAAATGTAAGATTTCCGGACTAAAAATTTTCAGCTTTTTAAGAAAATGCACGAAATGACTTCTCTAAAAAAATTTAATAAACGGTCAAGAATAAAATTCTACGTCTGTTACACAGCAGGGTGCCATATGCAACCCTTGAATACGAAGGCTAGGAAAGCCGTTTCATCTTTTTGGAATAAAGGAGATGTTTTGGACTCAAAAGTCATCAAACCGGAGTCTTTGAGTGCTTCGTTAGGATATGACCTGAGAGGTATGCAAAGGTGATCAATGAGAAGCATATTATTCATGGCGTTGTGCTTCTCTCTTTGTCTCTCTCTAGTTCCCGTATCTCCTTGTGGGGCATGGGGCGGAAGAAAAACTTCACTCTATTCGAGACAACTCTGAACCACCAACATTACTTTGGAACTCCCAATGAACTTTTTTACCGACACCACTATTATGCCTTTGCTTTGAAATGATTACAGTCATTTGATCCTATATGTCACGGTAATAGCCTTACAAACTTTTGCTTTTTTCTATTAGTGCTTCTATTAGAATTGCTCATAACAAGAGGTCAAAATGAAGCTCCGGCTCCTTGAATTGCTCCTAAAACAAAACTCCTTCGTTATAGCTTCCGAGGTATTATATTAGCTCTTTTGGGAGGTAATACCTGAAGAACTCTTTACGGTAGTGTTATCTGAAAAGTAACGTTTACTGTGGCCAGTTTCGGTTTGTTTACACCACCAATAATCAGCTGCTAATGTCAGCTTCGGCTTGTTTCTAGAGTAGGCTATTCTAAAAGAAAATCTGGCAGAAATTTCCGGTAAATCGAATACTTCTGTTTCTTGGGCCAGAAATTTTTGCGGCCGCGGGAAACCCGTATTAACAGTAAAACTCTTCTATGAAATTTGTGTGAACAGGAAAGTAGAGAAAATTTCCAAAAACAGTCTTTATATGTCACAAATCAGATTGTAAAGATTTACGTGTGGGGTCAAATAATTTACACCTTGATATATCTCTTTACTTATGTCTAATTGTGGTTCTAGGCCAACTAATTCATTTCTACTTAACTGTTTTACTACAGGTGATCTCTAAAGAAGACGCAGCATTTTATTGGATATTTTGCAAAATTAGATTGAATCTGATTGCTCTGAAAACAGACTGAATTTAAACATAAACGATTAAACCCTACTTCAAATAATAATCATAACAAAAGATCGCTAACAACAATAACTTCCCAGCACAATTGTAAGGCAATGGATCCTTTGAAAACTGCTCAAGTACTGAAGAGAAGGATCTATTATATCCTTCGGATGTCTGCTTCGTCGTCCACCTATTCTTTCTGGAAATCAATTGAATCCCAAATTCTTCAAGTGCAACCGAAGTCTGTCTATGATAAATTCCCCATGATCACCAACGAAAAGGCTTTTTGGTCACCTTCTCGGTAATGGATAAGCGAAAGGCGCTACAACTGACGCATACTAATAAGCACTGCAGCTACTTACGTGATAAGTGCAGTGTCATAAATCAACGGAGCCGGTTAGGCTATCTCTGCCGATCAGGAATATCATCGATAACAAGTAAAGAGACGAATTAAAAAATGAAAGCTAAGATTAGGTACTTACACGAGTGTACACAGTAGTCAATGGTTGTAGCATTGATCAAGTAGCCGCGACACAGGTAGCACGAGATGATATCGTTGAACTCCTTGACTTTCTGTCGACGTCTTATTGTGGCTGTCCTTGTCGTTTTAATTCTCGTCGCACCGACAGCTCCACTTGCAGTCGTAGATTGCCCGATCTGATGCTGTCGCAAGGAAGTCACAGAATCCGTAGGTTCCAGAGTGCTGGAGCCGATCACCGTCGAGGAACCGCTGTCAACAATGTGACCACTGTAAGCTTCTTCGGGCTCTTTGTGATGGTGACTACTTGAACCTGTTGTAGTCGTTGCTGTTTCAGAGGATCCCGTCTCTTCTACCGTTGCCGTTGCACTCAGCGACATGGTTACTTAGCAGAGGTAATCAACATAAATTACCTGTGAAATGAAGAGAAAAATGCTCAATAAAAACTTAAATAACAAAATAGAAAAAAAAGATGAAAATCAATGTGAGTTGTGGACGTCTTTGGCCGATACCCTTTATTCCTTCACTCTCTTTCTCTAGGAACGTGATTTATGCAGCATAAAGTCCGTTCACTGATTCGAAAGGAAATCGAATAATGAAGGGACGTGAAATTACCACCTCAGGTATTTTTACAAAAACAAATGACGATAAATTACGACTGCACATGTCCAGGCAGTTTTTACTGCTCTTTATAAGCAATTATATGCGAATTTTTCGAGGTGTTTTGAAGAAGGGAACGTTTCGGTTTGAATGCTCAAACCATTACACAAACTTTGGTTTCGTAAACGTTTGCCAAAAATTTTAGTACGATATTTACACGAACTATATTTTGTGGTTTTGTATCTGTCACGGTAGTGCATCATTCAGCAACGGCATCTATTCCATTAAATCATCCCCACATGGTGTCACATCTCCATTGACACCATCGCAACACGTTCACTGTGTCGGTGTCTAATATGGAAATATAGCACTAACGGTGGCGTATTAAAAGAGTGCCACGGAAATGGGTAATTTGATTACAGACATCACCCTCGGTGGCACCCCAAAAATGACCAATTTCTGTCCTGTTTCTGAAAAATATCCCAACATGAGGATTTCCTTCTGTCCTTATTGTATGAGCGCCCCCATTCCTGCCGCAAGCACACATTTTCGGATTCTAGCACACCGTACTTGTATCGAACCAAAAATAGATACATACGACTGTTCATATCCTGTCCTGTTCCTGATGTGCTTTCAGCATAAAAGTCTACTGAGCAGACTACCTCGTGCTTGGGAATATCTACAGTCTGTGGATCTGTGGAAATTGCATAGTGATGTCGTAACGAGTTGTAGGTACTTTGACGTGGCAGTGCTGAGACTTCAATTAATTTTTGCTCCAACAATGGGGAAACGAATTGTTTTGACAGGAATTTGGTGCTTCACATCCAGGAGGTTTTACTTTATAGAGTAGTTTTAATTCAGAATTATTTTCAATGGTTGGAAAATCGAACTAATTTGCTAATAAAAGCGAAAGGTAAAAATTAGCCAGAATTAAGGGCATTAAACAAAATAATCGATGGCTGATTGAGCGTTGTGTGTGTAGCCTTATCCGCGGATGTGAATTTTCAATAATTTTTTCCAATGACTGCATTTATTTTGATTACCATCATAGCATCATTTTTGACAACATAACTAAAAATGGTGGGTGTACCTGGACACTTTTGATCCATATAACTTCCTATTATGTGAGAAACAACAGGCTGTCGTAATACCGAATGAGCTCAGAGGCAATGTACTATGAGTGACCTAATTAAAATTAAATAATTCGAGCGTGAACAATTCAAAACACACCCATGTTTACCTGTATGTATTGTCGACGTTAATCTCGATATATTTTTCTATCCAGCAGATCCTCTTTTCAAAACACTATAAAACTCCTTTTTTCAAGCTTTCCCAGTTGTTTGTTGTCTGCTTTAATAACGTCGTCTCTTGTATAATAAAATACTCTACTTCGTAGTAAAAATCACGTGGTGCTAAGCCGGAAGAAGATGGTGGGTTGGCTGTAGCCATTTCATTGATTCCAGACTGAGTTATGAAGTCGGATATGTTTCGTGCACGACCTGCTGTCGAATTTGAAATGATTAAGGAACGCTGTTATGGGGTAAAAAGTACCTCCGCAATTCTAGTTTGGCCAACCTTTTAGGAAAGCTTTAAAAATGTTTAAACAGACACGTAAAAAAATAGCAATCTTACTTTTATGCACGATGCTGCACCTTTCGCAGTGACTGTTGTTTTGTTTTAGGATCATTCTTGTAAAACCATTCTTCCTCCCCCCTAAGCAAACTCCTAAAGTAAGCAAGTCGTCTTTGCTTAAATTTGATTTAAAGAAATTTTGAGGGAGATGTACTCGGACGTCTTTCTGTTTGTTGACTTGAAATGTGCTGGATGAGTACCGCACGCAGGACGTTATCGTGGGCGAATTGAGCTTTGAGAAATTTCGAAGCTAAAGGCTGAAACACATTGCAATTATCAGTCCGTCACATTGTCGTGTTGTGTGATTGGAATTGATGGATTGGAGACGGAGTTGGATCAATACGTTGAGCGGCAAGACCAGCATGCCGTGAGTCCAGGGTTCAAGACCAGATGACCCCGTGAACTTTTATTAAGAAATTAAAATAATCCACTCCGTCTCTGAGCTATTGTCTAACTCACAGCAATGCAAAAACAAGACTCAAGTTTCCTCACTTCCCTTACCCGGAAAAAACCATGCTAACGCATCAAAGGTTTGTCCGCCTAGGATTTGGCCACATCGTATAAAAAAAAACAAAAAAAAACCTCACACCCAAGGCAAAAAAACAATTTCTTTGTTGGCAGTACTGAATGCGACCAACAGACTTTAGAAATAGAAATGGGTGCGCGACAAGAATTTTCGTTGCACCGTCGTATCGCATTGGCAAGTGCAATCTGTTTCAGCGTTAAAAGCAAATACGCAGGGAGGACAAAATAACAGTTTCAATCAATGCAACCTGAAACAAATTTGACAGGAATCGAAGAAAAAGTTATTAAGAAAGTTCACAAAAATAAATATGGGCTTTTTTTTGTTTTAGTTTATTACAAAAACGCAACTATTTTAAGGAAATTCTATGTAGGTTGCTATTTAAGTTTTGAGATATGGCAACACCAGTGTCAAATGTCAAATCTGACAATGTCAAAGTAAAGTTTGACATTTTTAATGGTAATCGTACTCAGAACGTTTTGTCATACGAGTGCTATTTGTGTTGTTTGCAGGTACTTTAAACATTCATCTTTGACAAAAAATGGAATTAAATCGTGAACATTTTCGTGCGATGATAAAACCAACAACAGTGTGCCGATCAATTCTCTTCGACTTTTGGTAATGAAGCACCATCTCGAGCCAACGTGTTTCGCTGGTTTTCCGAATTCAATCGTGGCCGCATTTCGCTACAGGACGAATTTCGTGAAGATCATCATAAATCGGTTGTTGTCCAAGAAAGAATTGATGCTGTTCGTGAACTGATATTGCAAGATCGGTATATGACATAGCGTGAGATTGAGGCATGCTTGGGCATTAGTTTCACTCGCATACATTCAATAGTGCATAAACATTTAGCCGCCAAAAATATTTGTTCGCGTTGGATACCGCATAATTTGACATTCGCCCAAAAACGTCGATATGTGCAAAGAAATGTTGAAAAAATGCAATCGCGGTGCTTCAAAAGACGTCTATAAGATCGTGATAGGCGACGAATCCTGGATCTATGCATCTATGAACGGAATAATTGGACATTTGGACATTGGACGGAAAAATAAGGGAAACCAATCGCAGAAGACGAATCATTCTCCAACACGACAATGCAAGCTCTCACACATCGGCTCAAACAAGTGAATTTTTGAGCATTCAAAACATCGAATTGATGGATTATCCGCCGTACAGTCCTGATTTGGCACCCAATAAATTCTTCTTATTCCCGCAGATCTAACATAAGGCGGTTGATGCGTTTAAATCACATATTTTGGAGGTACCTCAATCGGAATGGAAAAAGTGCTTCAAACGCATGCATAAGTGTATTGGTCTTCATGGAGAATATTTTGAAAAAGCCATTTTTGATTATAAATATTTATTTTTACTTGTCTATCTCAAAACTTAAATAGCTACTCTCGTAATCATTTGCTTCCTGTCAAAAGTGAAGCTGAAGGCTGACAAGCAATCTGAACTTTCGGTTACAGAATTCTCCTTATCTAGGGTCATATGTTAATTATTTGTTTTACACAAAAATGTAGACAATATTTCTACACAAAAATGTACATTTTCGGATAAAGCATACCACTTTGAATTGGTCTTGAGAGTAGGAAGAAAGAAGAAGAGCATTCAACTGCAACCCTTGCAACACACATTTCGTGACCACTCTAGTTGCTCTAAGAAGCTTTTTAGACACACCCCTTAGCGCGCACTACTCGCATATGTATGGGTGTATTTTTGTGTTTTAAATAAATAATAAAATTCGATTTAGTCGATGGTTGCGGCCACAATGAAATGTTCTAGAAAAGAGTCCTCGCACACACTAATAAATGTTTTCCGAGCATTTAATAATTGTTTTAATAATTCTTTTCAACCTTTTCTACTGACGTTGAATTGTATGGAGAGTTTAGTAGTGGTAATAAATATGTCAAAAACGTTATAATAGTAAAGTGCTCATGTACACATAATAACTCTCCCTGAAGTTTTGGTCCTTCGAGCCGGAACAATGCATAGATACTATTAAAGTGAAGTGCCTTTGGTAGAAAAAGAAAAAAACCATTATTCTCATCTCCACGGACGGATCGGGAAGGCAAAGGATTCATGTAAAAAGAACCCATGGACGTAACCCGAAAACAATGGACTAGAAGGTATTGATAAATCAGGTGATAAGTGCGTATAAAGCAGTGAGTTGCAGTCAAGATACATATTTTACAATTGTATTACCTTTCAGAAAAACTGAACTACGTTAGTGACGAACGAAAAAACGCCACTGTGGTTAATCGAATTTTGTTATGACAGCCAACTATTGTGTTATGTGTGTGTACGAACAGAAATAATTGATATTATTTATAAAACAAATTGTAAAGTGCAAAGTTATTTTTACTCTTAAGTGAAAAACATTTAAGGGGGAATATACACCTTGAATAGTCAAAAAAACCGATTTTTCAATTTTCCTGTTTCCTTGAAGCTTGAGGTCTGAAGAATGTCTGGTGAGAATTCCAAGAAAAATAACTTATAGCCGATACAGTACATGCCTTCCCACCCCAGGAAAATAAAGTGAAGTAGATTTGACCGTAAAAGCGTAGTAGATTTATAGTTTTCTGTGTAAGTTAAAAAATTTCACATTAAAAACGCGTTTTTCTAGAAACCATGTTTTTCAAATCGGTAACCAAAATATCTCGACATCCACTGAACCGATTAACTTGAAATTTTTTACAGTTATTATGTACATAATTATCTAGTCTTTGTCGTAGAATTTTTTTCTTTTAAAGTGGCTTACATTTTATTTTATCGGCAAAATAAAAACGAATTTTTGCCTAAAAATTGCTATGTTAGGTTCAAACGTCCGCCATTTTGTCAAATAAACATATTTTCAAAACCACCTACGACAAAGACTATATTATAGTGTCAATTTTGATAATCATTTTGTTTTTTGTTTTTGTTTTTTTGTTTCTGAAGATGAAAGGAGAGTGGTCACCGCGAAGGAGCTCTTTTTTGTGGTAGTTCAAAGAGGACACGAATACTCGGTCAATATTGAAGATTTTTTAATAAACACAATTAAACATCTTCCGAAATGGGAGTTCTTTCACTTAGAAAAAAAATCAATCCGACAATTCATATAGGCTTCCTCAAAAGAATTCATTCACAAAAATTGCCTTTTTTCGCGCTTCTAGCCCTCTTAATGAAGATACCATAAAACTGCCGAAATTTTATTTTTTTTTATTCCAAAGTAAATTCCAACTAGTCCTAATTATATGATAAACTTAATTTCTCTATAAATATAACCATTATTTTACGTGAAGGAAAAAATTAAAATATTTTGGGCTGCCGTCACGTCGTCGTAAGTTGGAAAAAACAAGTCGATAAAATGTAATTCCCTCAATAACTTAACTCTCTCCCGATAAATACCGAATTTTATACTTATTTATTATAATTTATTATAATTATTATAAGACGAGTGTTATTATAGTAAGAGATTGCTCAGGTAAAAGTTATGTTAAAGTTCAAATTAAATAGGCATTATACCTACCTACCTACCGTGTTGTTGTTTGCTAAAGACAAACTTTCGACCTAAAAAATCCTAATGCCGTTCTGCTCACATTTCACATTTAAGAAATTACGTATTTTCGCCAAAAAAAAAAAAACAGAATTGCTAGTGGCCTGAGACCATGTTTATTTCCATAATCTGCCCGAAATGCCAATTTAAGCAGCGAAAAACAAATCTTTAATCTGTTGGATGCACAAAAAATCGCGACACCGAAAATAGTTAGATTGAGATATGCGTGCCGTGCGGATTACCATCCGAAATCGTTGCCAATTTCGAAGAGATGCGCACAAAAAATGACCCCTACATGCCAAATTCCAGGCGAAGCTTATAAAATAAATTTTTCCCGCCATTATAATAATCAAATAACGACGTACGTACACACGTGCAAACACTCGTTTTTCTTGGGGGTTCTGGCTCTATTTACCAGTCTTCTTCGAGCGTGACAAGTATAGAAATGAGAAAATTCTGGTGTGTGGGTGTTCCGAGCGCGTCGAGATTTGCAATCGAATCACGTCGTGGGCCGCTTTAGCTGCTTTGAATCTTTGCTTTTCGAATTATTTCGAATACAGTAAAAAAAATATCTCGCTGGCAGAAGAACAAAACGCTGCAGCGTGACCGGCAACCTTCCGAAGTGAAAAACAAACAAAAACTCTTGACATAACAAAATCAAACACAGAAAGCAACAGAAGATGCAAAAGGCAGAAAGAGAAGCACTGTACCATCGATAAGCAAGCATTCGAGCAAAATAAAAACGAGCGAAAGCAGTTCAAGCTCATGTTGTTCTGCGCTGAGCTCGTTTGATTTGTTGTACGTCGTTTTGTTTTGCTTCATTTTTGTTGTGGTTTTTGTGCCGTTTCATTTTATTTAATTGCGCCAACGTTATGTGAGCGATCATTATGCGGTCGCATCGATCGCGCTTTGGCTTGACACGCGTTTCGCGTATTTTGACCAATTTTTGCAATGTACGTAAGTCGTCAAGCGCGACGGTCCCACGAGAATGCAATCATGCAGAGCGGCCCATTAATGCTGCAGATCAGTTCTTTAGGCATGTGCTCCCACACATTTGCAAACATTAGTGTTTGACATGCTTTAGATATTTGTGAAAATTATTTTTAGCGAAAGTATCTGAAATTCTTGGCGATTTTTAATACCAGAGATGGCAAACGAGTCTCTGGAAATAGAAATACATAAACGTAAAACATTTTACTTACAAGCAATAGTGAATCTATTAAGTCTATACATGCTTTTTTTCACTCAGTTTAAATTGAACACTTTAACAACTTCACATCAATTGTTTTGATAAATTGATCCGGCTGGAAGGACCAAAGCCTCAGCGATAGATATAAGTCTGCTTGCTCGACGTTAGGCAGTTTGATAAAATTTTGAAGACATTTATGGTAAGGATTTGACGAGCGTTTTTTTTATAAGAACATTTTTAATTTTTTGACAGTTCCTGTGCTAGCCCGATCCCATGTAGAGTTCTCCCTTCGCACAATATACGACCCAACTTCCGACTCTTTATGTGAAATTTTACCGTACGACCACTGACATGTATTAAACTGGACTGACTTATAAGCTATCTCATATGGGTACAATTTTACTTTCAGTGGAGGAAAACAATTTTTAATCTCCAACGTTTACTGTGAATTTGCAGCCATTCAGAGTAGAATATAATAACCAAATATATACGAAGAGACATATTTAATTTTAATCTTCTATATTGTTGTAAGGAAAATGTAAAAATCATTGGAATTACTGGAATACAAATTATAAATAAAAGGTTGGTCTAGTCTGGATAATGCTTACCCAGAAAGAGATGTAAGACGATTGTGAATATTGTCATCTATTTCTAACGCCAGCGTTTAATAGGCGACATGACGTTCGCAATTAAGAAAACCATGTTGAAAAAAAAAGATGCTTACCCTGAAAGGGACAACTAGCGAAAAGTGATACAATTTTCTTGAAGAAATTTCATGGCACCAGTCACTCCAGTATTATATATCTCAGTGCGTACGACCAAATTGCGAAAATCCTTCTTAAGGGGAAGGTGGGAATTCTTTGCAAGTTACATGTCTAAAGCGCAGCACAAAGTTACCCGGGCACCACGATTTGCATTGAATGCTTTGAAGTGTCATGTGTGACGTCTTAGGATTAATGAGAGCATCTCCGATTGTGTCTCTTGGTTTTTTATTATTAACCTAATCTAAACTGACTAATTTAATAATTTACGAGAACGTGCATTTGCAAATTGCAAGATTCATAATCTGATTAGCTTAACTGCGTGAATCTCCTCTAAGGTCACTCTAGCATACAGAATATTAGATGATCTTTCTGTTGTGATGTCAAGTATGGAAGTATGTGTTTACCTCAATAATGGGGTAGTTAAGTTTTACCAGCTTTTGATGACATTTCACATATTGTAAGGGTAATTAAGAATCTCGTACGTCTAGTAATTCTGACAATCAGACAATTTTGTTTCTGAAACATCTTCTGCTTATCCTTATGGGGTTCTGCCATTTTCAGCGGTGTGATTCCCAATTCGGATGCCTCCATCATGGGCGCTGAGCATTCAGCTTGTATCTTTACTCTGAGACCGGCAAAGCTCCTTAAATGTATTTTCGTTCCCAGTGTATACCCGGTCATATCTGAGTATGATTTTCTAGGTCACATTTCATCACGTGTTGGTGTTCCACCAGGTGTGATTGCATGCAGTAAATTTAATCGTCGCTGAGACGGATGCTCCCACATGCCCTTTTTTAAAGTTATCGTTCTCGAGTATGTGATTGCTGGCGTGATAGTTCCCGATATACGGACGACTAATTTGATCGTACGTAAGTTCATCCCAACCATGCCACTCCTAAGGAATACCTAATACCTAATGGTTTATCTTCTCCTCAAAACGTTAGAGCGATTAGTTTACTTGCACTTACGTTGCAGTATCGCAAAGTACCTGCTATCTGGTTCCCAACACGCGTACTGGAAAGGTAAATCCATGGAAACAGCTCTACATTCTCTTGTACGCACTATAGAAAAAAATCTTGAAAGCAAGGAATATACTTTATTGGCCTTCATTGATATTGAGGGCGCTTTTAGCAATGTCAAGGCGGGAGATATCACGGAGGCCCTCACGTCTCTTGGGGTAGGGACCAACCTTGCGTCGCTGATTAATTATATGCTCCAGGCAGGACTATCAGCACAAGACTGCGAGAGGTTCATGCTACAAGGACTGTGAGTACCGGTACATCGCAAGGTGGTGTTCTATCTCCTCTTCTCTGGAATTTGGTGGTTAATGAACACCTTCTAATCCTGGAAAGGGATGGCTGAGAGGTGATTGCGTATACGGATGACAATAGCTATTTCTGGAAAGTACTTGTCTCTGCTCAGGAACAACATTCAAAATGGCGCAACCGGTCAGAATGGCTGAACTAGTTATTTTTACCAGGAAATATAAAAATTCTGATGTAGATCTTCGGTTGTTAAATGGTACTCGGTTGGTGAAGTTAGCTGAAGTTTGGTATTTGGATTATCCTAAGCTAAGCTGGAAACCGAACATCGAGGAAAGGGTTAATAAAGCAACGATATGTCTTTACTCTTGTAAAAGGGCTATTTTGGGATTCCACCTTAAGCTAAATCACACTCGAGTTCGTGAATAAAATTTAATGTGTGTGGAATAAATCCATTGAGACCTAATGTGATTATTGTTATAAATGTGTAACTAACTGGTAAGTGGTTTCCTAATTTTTTTAAATGATTACTTTTTCTCGACCGTTGAAATTTGCTAATCTACTAGGACAGTATCCATGCAACTATCTCTAGACAGAATTTTAGAGAAATTTGACCCAATGCTCCCCAATTTCTCTTTGGATACATTTTTAAATAACGTTTGACAGATGAAAGTAACAGAACGGTCGAGTTTAAAATGTGTCAGGCATAGTGCGAATATAACACAGATTTCTAGCTTCCAAACTAGCAAAAATAAAAGCAGAGCGCAAAAAACATTCGACACTGTTACTGGCAAGAAAGAGATACCAAAAAGCAGGCAGAGGAAGAACTGCCAAACAGTAGTTGGTAACGACTTCATAATTAACGAGTCAATAAAATCCGTTATAACCGAAGCAGAAGACGTCGAAAGAGGCGAAGTCAACTTTGAGTGAAGAAAAAGCAACATGTTTTTTTGTGCCTACATTTCGCAGTGCTAAGCTATTTCAGACGTGCACTTAACCAAAGCCGAACTATTGAAACCGCACAAGAAAAGCTCACAACTACCATAAACAGCATCAAGTTAATTCCACACCGTACATTATTATAAGGAAAAACTGTTCAAACCGTCTGTAGGAAAAGCTTGACGTAGAGCTCGACAATTCATAGTCGACTCAATTCACAGGCAAAGGTTTAACGTCACACATACACACTATGACGCTTGTTTACATTGCCGCAAGCAAGCAAGTGGTTAGATTCACGGTGTGTAGCGTTTATAAGAAGAAGAGGATAAAACCAAAGATCTACCGCGAAGCGGTCGGCTGGTTATAAATAAATGAAACTGCGATACTAGCCCGATACGCTCTTGTGGTTCGACTAATGATTTCTCATCTCCGGCTTTTTTGCTTGCCGTTCTTTTGTGAACCTCGAAAAGTTAATTGAACCGTCTTATTGCGGCCAAAAGACATTGTACTCGAAATTCTAATGGGAACCGGCACAGAAAATTACAAAATAAACCACGCTCAAAAATACCTGGGTTCATGGAGCGGGGCTAACATGCAATAAATTTCACACTTTACGTCTTCTTTTGTGAAGTATAATTTATTTCCGTATTAGAATTGATGCAAAAAGTATTTGACACATTCATTATGTATTTGAATTACTTTTCAGCTGATCGTTAATTGTTTATTTTATTCATTTTTGCTTGAGTGATTCCTTTGCTGGCTATCGGTAGGTACGTTATTTATTGCTTAGAAGAATACTGAACATTTCAAACGTGTGAAACAAATGAAAATGACGCACGTTTGTATTCCTTTATAAGATTCGCTTACTTTAAATTTACTTTGTTAACTTGAGAGGCTGTCATCTGCGCCGCGCGTCATCTCAACCAATGATTAAACACTAACTAGTCTGAGCAACTATTTAACTTTCAAAACACACGAGTTATTGGTTACAAAAGACCACTATTTAAAAAAAACAATATCTTTAGAATACAAAATAAAAAACCAACCATAAGCCCCAAGCTTAGTAAGAGTATAGAGCACAAACAAAAGAGATGCGCGAACCATACTATTTTATTGTTGCAGCTGCCGCATGTCTTACGATGTCACATGTGCTAATACAATGGTCGTGCGTCACGTCATTTTGACAAGTCTGACAGCATCATTATTATTGGTAGTTGACAAGAAAATAATAAAAAAAACTTTCGCATAAGATGTATTTGTTGCAAGGCACACCGTTGATTTGATCAAATTGTCCACAACATTCACTAAGCCCTTGAGCCGTTAAAAAAATTGCTGCATAGAAACGAAATTAAAGTCGTAGCAAAAAGTAGAGAACGTCGCCCATGAATCAAACTAAAGCTTAAGTTTCGTTTGCCTCTTAAGACACGACTAAATAAATCCAGAGTTTGAAGTTTCTTACAAGACGGAGATATTTTCAGTTGAAGTCTTGTTAGCCGCGGCTTTTCGTAAACGCAACGTTGCTTTGTCACTTGTTCGAAAACGTACTAAATGAAATTTTTTGCGCAACGCTTAAAGCAACAATGCAGGTAGTTTGAAGTGTACGCGTGTGAAGTACAACGTGCTTATTAGGTAGGAATTCTCGCAAAATTGGTTGTTTTCAGCCAACCAGCTTGCCTTGTAAATACACGAAAGCTTATAAATGTGTAGCGGATGTGTTTAGCGTGTGTTTGTTCAAACGGTAAAAGAGGAATAGCCAATCGTTTTACAAAATTCTTACCCATGGCAGTCCAAGCGATATGAAGTGTCAGAATCACACGCCAGCTTCCAATCAGGCGACTGAGGATTTAGATGCAAGTTCCGGGGAACGGCAAGGGAGAATAACTTGACACATTTATTCGTTGCTATGAAATTTGTTTCCGTTGCTACATTTTTTGGGCATGCACTGGTGTCAATAATAATCTTACAAGGTAACAAAAATATTTATAAGTTTAAACAGGTTAAAACGTTATTTAAATTTATTAGAAAAGAATAATAGGAAAACCAAGCTACCCGCCTTTTTTGAATTTATTTTCTTCTAGACACGATCACCACATCATGTTTCCAGCGTTCGAGTCTCGGTCTTCCCGTGAGTTTTTAAAACAAAAAATTCAAAAATCGATCCCGTCTCTGGGCTGTTGCCTAGCTGGCAGCAATCCAAAACGAGCCCATCATGTTCCCTCATCCCCTTAGCCTAATTCGCTTTCGTTCCAAGCCATGCTAACGCGTCATTGCATTGTCCCCTGGGCTTCGGCTACATAAAAAATTAAAAACAAAAACAAGCCAAAAAAAAGGAAACGCCTTACTCATTTTGTAAAGGGTATCAAAGTAAGCGTTTGATGTTTAAACCAGTTTGACAGCTACGCGTATGTATGCACAGTAAAATTTTCGTTGCTTAGTTGTAATGACGTCTACGAAAAGGGCCATAATCAGCTTTAATCGTTTTCACTTGTAAACACATGAATTGAGCTTAAACTCGTTCGGCTTCGTCTAAAAAAGGACACAAGCTGTTAGCCGCGGCTTAGTTTATCGAGCTGTAAATAGGTTGGTAAGAAGAAAACGCGGCTTAAAAGACTTTAGTAAAAATTAAGCTTTTATTAAGCCCTGGGTTGGTTGTTGGAGGATGGACGGAAGAGTTGAAGCGTTCTAGGATACGGCGATCCTCATCTGGACATTCTCAAGTGTTAGTTACACCTGCAAGCGCTAGCAACCGGGCTATCAATCCTAAAACGTAGCCAAGTAACTAATGCGGGAGGAGAAAACCTCTTGAAAAATCCCCCTAACCCCAAGGTTGTAGTAGGCAATGCCAAGAGAGTCTGCAGTGGTGTCCCCCTATATATGCAGGACCCAGGGGTAATTGGGTCGCGAATGCCGTTTCCTCAGGCACTTCTGTAGGAGTGGAGGTGGAGGGTATGGTAGACCCTAACAGGTACCCACAACACAACAGAAGCAGCTTTGGAAAAATTACCTTTCGAACGTTCTGCGGCGGCTATGGAAGCTGGCTTGCGCCGGCTGAAAGTGCTGTAGCAGTCCTGGACGAAGGTGCCATTGGCAAAATAATAATTAGCACTTCCTCAGGTGCGGCGGTGGTAGATATGGTAGACTCTAACGAGTTGGCTATCTCCGCGGTACACAGTTGAAAATGCAGACCTGCCTTCCGAAAGGTTAGCTGCGGTTAATGCGGAGAAGGTTATTGGTCCTGGCTCTGAACTTAAGCTTTATGGCGTAGAACCCTTCAATGTGGGACAACATGAATTCTTGCAGTTAGGCTAAGATTCTGGCAGTGACCCAGGAAACCAAGGTGGGATAACTGGATACTCTGTTGCGCCCACTAAGGGGCTCGATTCTGTGATCTGCATTGCCTAATCCCCAGAGGTGTTTTTAGTGAGTAAGAATCTCACACTACCGGAGGGCACGAGCTGTCCGGTTTCTTTTAGAAGATTTTCACCTCTCCCGCCAAAAGAACAAAGAGGCCCCATGTTCCAATCGCATAAAGACCTAAAGGAATAAAACAGTTATTTTGTCAGAATTATTGTTTGTTCTCAAAGCTCGTTACTAAATCAGTTATTCTGACTAGATAACATAGGCACGCAGAAAATAACATAACAAAGATACGCAACATATATATACATTTTCTTATGTCGAGATCATTTTTTCCCAATGGATGCTAAGACTGCACGGCTGCAGATATATCACATCAGGCGCCAAATGAGCATGCACACGAAAAAAAAAGATAACAGTCAGCGCGGATTTGTGTGTAAATTTTCCCAAATCGAAGTCTTTCAGCGACCTACCCCACCGCTCGTTAATGCTAATTTCGAAGCATAACTTTATCAGAAATAGTTCGCCTTTTGCTTTCCATTCAAATTTGTCATCTTGACGTGAGCTCTGTGAATACCTTCGCAGCATTGACAATTTTGCTGCACTTTCCCATTCCCGTTGACGTGTCGTGTCGTGCCCCGCGAAAGCTTTTCTGTTCTCGCTTTTAGCAATTTTATCATGCTCGCTCTCCCTTGTTCTTGCAAATACTCATTGTGTTGTTGTTGCCCTCTTTATTCGCGCACATTTTTGTTTTGATTATGCAATATTTGTTTACAATGAATTAACTAAGGCACTGTGCATACTTATGCCAATAAAAGGGTACACTGGAATGTGGCTGCATCGCATTCTCACCGTGTGAGTGCACCATTCACAATTTCAACGCCGTCATCGACGCAACGGCGAGTAGTGTTGATGTTGGCTACCGAAAAACTAACGTGAGTGCTTGAATCGCGTGGTCTTTCTAGGCCTCGACAAATATCAGCTAATTTGCTTTAGTTCGAGGCTAATAGTGTCATTTAGCTAAGTATACTGTTTACCGCCGCCATAAAATAATTATATATATATGCGACCGTCTGCTTTCCATGTAGCTGCTGTTCGAGACTCTAATACTTGTGCTACGTTGTGAGCAATTGAATACTTCTTTCCGCCTTATCACAGTTGAAACAAATAGCTCTCTTCAGATATTTATTACGTTTCGTGAGCGTTTTAAAATTAATAGAAACGGCCAGCAGTTGTTATTTTTTTATGTCTTAATGTTTTTGCTGGCTGATAACAGCTGTGAAATGATTCAGACTGGCATAACAGGCTAATATCTTATTTAAAAATTATTTGAAATGGGTGTTGGTGTAATATTTGTATGAAGTGAATAATTTGAACAATTGATAAAGCAATTTAAATATTTAGAGTTAGAAAATCGAAATCATTTGGTATTGGACAATTTGATAAAAACAAAAAAAAGTAAAAACATATAAAAAATGATTGAAATTTTATAAAAAAAAAAAGTATGTTGAACAATCAGTGGTATAGAGAGAACGAACTGTCTGTAGTGGGAGAAATTCGAAATTACCAAAAACCTAAATTTCTAACATATCTCATGAAATACCTAGGTGGAATGACAATGACGGCAGCGCATTCTTTGACAACGAAGTTTAACACAAGAAAAGCAAAACAACTTGTTACAGAAGGTGACGCATGCGATACTAGAGTTGAGCAATGTTCAACTTTTCCCTGCATCAGGATCATTATTTGACAAGTGCACTGTTTGAAGAAATGAAATCGATTCTTTCGGACAGAAATTAAATAACATTCTACCGAAATACAGTTATTTTTATAATAAGAAATAAAAATTTGTATAAACATAATAATTTAAAAACCGAAGAATGGGAACATGTAGCAGAAAAAAGACAAATTTCATTCGAATCTCACAACATTTTGAAATGTCAAAGCAAGGCGTTGCAGTAAGGCCTGAATTACAATTCTGACTAATCAGCTGACTGCGACTGAACGTAGACTTTGCTCAAAGTGCAAAGTCGCAGTTACAAAACTCAACTGCGGCCAACTTCATTTGAAATATACATTCAAATATCTCGGAAAATGACAGAAGCTGAAGCTGCAATTTAATTTCAAATTTGGATTTAGCCTTGACTCCGACTGAAAACTCAGTTGCAGTCAACTGATCAGTAGGAATTGTAATTCGGGCCTAATTGTGACACCCCATCCATAACTATGTGTACGACACGCTGCTTGTCAGAAGCATGTGATATGTGCGCTGCGTTCATTATAATTCAACCTTTACACGCCGTCTACACTAACAATAAATTATATCAAACACAACTTTCTTGAAATTACGGATTTTCTTTGGAAAATATGTCAAGCAATTTTATTCTTAAAAATGCCATTGGACTGTAAAGGACGTTTCATAAGCCCTCTTTTTGATTCACTGACATAAATATATATAGTCGTCGGTGGAGTATATGATAACGGGTCGGCCTAACAATCCGGATGTGCAGGTTCGAATACCACCGGCGGCGCTGACACATGGTTGTTTTCAGCTGACAACAGATAACGATGAAAAGGCCACGTGGGTTGCAGAGAAAATACCAGTTCTTCTCCCGCTTCATACCCGACAAGGGGTTACGGTAACTAGAGGGAAAGAGAGAGATATGTGACAAGAAAATAGATCTTGCTTTACATTTTTGCTAGTGTATACGGCCTGTTACGCATCCGGCCGCATCGAATACCGCAACTAATGTTTCGCGTAGCGTTTATAATAGGGCTTCACGGCACCGAGACTTTGGGAGATCTCGGCCTTGGTCTCGTCAAGGTGAAGACGATCTCGCTCTCGTCGCAATCTCGGCGAGATATTGGTCAGTCTCGGTGCGATCTCGCTCTCGGCAAGATAAAAAAGGGTATATCGGTGCGATAACGGGGAGTGAGGACAAGTGATATATCTATGTATATATGCATTTTCTACATATTCCCATCGCCAAAATAAGGTAGCAAAGGCTCTTGTTTGCTATTGGGGATAAAGCGCAAATATCTGAAGAAGGAAATAATGTAGAAAGAAGCGATTGAGAAGAGCAGTGTATACTTATATGCCCCATAAATCACACAATTTTTCGGAGCGACATAAAAGCTGAAACAACTAAAAAAATTTTCTACAATAAAATGATAAAAACTAATATCTCGTCCACTCTCGTCACCTCAATCTCGCTCTCGGTATCGCACTGTTACCAATGATATTGGTCTCGCTGCCGGTCTCGGTATCGTGTCGAGACCGATACCGGCAGCGAGAATTATCTCGAGTATCGTGAAGCCCTAGTTTATAACGTTTTTTTCTCGATGGAAATAGTTGCGCAAGCTCTCAGGTCAAGTGGTTCCTTTACATTCGCAGTCATAATGAACTGACTTCAAATTATAAGCTTATACCAAGAAAACATATCGAAGAAAAATTGCACAGCATTTAGGATTGAGGAAAATGCACAATGTTGAACAAACTTGGTAGCTAAATGGGAGACCAGAGGTTGTCAAACCGACGAGTAGAAACTGGATCTACTTTGAACTTTGTCAACTTGGTCGACTTTGCCGTTATCTCTTTCCTAACTTCATTTCGTGTGCTTTACTCGAGCTGTCAAAAGACGGTTAAGCTGGAAGTTGCGAAAGTTACCATTGTGTTTCCCGCTTAAATGTCTGGAAGTTCGTTTAATTTTTCCTGTTATAAATATTTGGCTTTTAATACTTTGGCTTGCAAACTTCGCTGAGAAGAGGGGATGTGGGAGTGCTATTTTGTCGCATAAGTCAGAAACTAATAGGATAAGAATAGAATAGGAGTAGAAGTGTCCAACGGAGACGGAGTTGAATCAATTCGTTCGAGACATGGTCTTTCCGTGAGCTTTTATTAAGAAATTTAAATAATCCACTCCGTCTCTGGGCTATTGTCTAGCTCGCAGCAATCCAAAACCAAAAAATTCAAGTTTCATCACTCCCCTTGCCCTAATTCCCTTCCGACCAAAACCATGCTAACACATCAAAGGGTTGTCCTCTAGGCTTCGGCCACATCGTATAAAAAAAATGACTTTGTCACATTGCTGCAACCTTATGGTGACAAAAACTGCTAGTCCTTAAAATCTTTGCAGGTTTAAACGGTTTGTTTTGGATTTTTTTTCTTTTTGCAGACATTCCGGAGTTGAAAAGAAAATGGAAAGCGGCGCTGCAAAGCATCGGGAAGGACGAGTACGAAAGGTATTTCACACAGTGTAAAAAACATTTGAACCAGTATATTAATATTACTGGAGGGTACTTCGAAGGACACTAACCTTTGTAACCCGAAAAATATAAGCTCTGTATTTTTTGAAAATGGTGTCCGGTTATTTTTGACTCCCCCTCGTATAGTGTACATAGAAGGGTATTGCAAATGTCACTGCAACTTTCTTAATTTTTGGAGTTTTTTTTTTAATTTTTACTACACTGACGAGAAAAACTAGACAAGTGTTTCAAGATTTTAGAAATATCTACCATTTCACTGAAAAATAATAATCAGTTTAAATTACTACATCAATTCTTCTTTTTATTATCCTGAACATAAATACTCTTCACATAAATGTCATTTAATTATCATCCTTAGTTATTTGAAGCTCTGCCAAATTGTGAGGCATGCACTATTAAAGGTTTCTAATGGAATCTACAGAAATATCATCCCACTCGCACCCTGAATCCTTTGCTATAGGTCAGTCGAAAATACCTTTTGACTGCTTTATTTATGTATTGGCCTCATTACTTTGGTGTTTTTCAGCGGAAGGCAAGATAAAGCTCCAACCACATTGAGAGGGACACGACATTTTCATACTAACTTGTCCCCGGCAATGTCGCACCCAAAACATAATGAACGAAACACTACAAATTATTTGGAAAATATCAAGTCAAAATCTTAAGCAACATACTACCATTTATATAATAGTAAAAAAATGTGAAAAATATGTTGAGTTCCAAGGAGAAAACTGTCAACAGTGGTCTTAACGCACCCAAGTGACAAGAGTGCAAAAGTAGTTATTTTAAGGTAGTTATCTTGTTGAAAGATAATTTCACCCCAGGCTTACGAACTATTATTGAGGTTATTATCAAAGACGCTAATGAATTGCTAAGCATATGTCCTACCAACCACCCCTAAAGAGTGTATAACTCTTTGGTGTTCGTACGTCTTCCCATTTTGCACCGAATTTTGTCAAAAACTCGGTATTACCGCACTGTAAGGCCTTGGATTTCTTTTTGACGTAAAAAAATCTTTAAAATTGACAAGCAGAGTTTTTAAATACAGGACCATAAGTTCTTGCGAAATTTTTGGATATGCGATTTACTTAGTCAGTTTCATATTGCTCCTGTTTACTTCAAAATTTATCACGGCTCCCATATTATGTACTTCACTGTGTTCCAAAAATTTTTTATTTTTCTAACAAAGCTTAGAAATTGAAACACGAAAATGTACATAATTTTAGATATGACTCTTAGTAAAAAAATTTTGGCAATAAGACGAATCAGAGAATTTCACGATTTTCTAGCAGAAGTGTATTGATTTGCTCAGCTGTTCCTATATAGTATATAAATGATTCTACCTGTGGTGATAGCATTCAGTAATGTTGTTGGCCAAAAATTCTCTTGTTTTCAAACATGGCTTTAATATAGAATTAACCCTTCTAACTCAGAAGGCGCACTTCACAGGCAGAGGCCTGGAATCAATTGACCTATTCACCAGAATATAACAAATATTGAGACGAATGAGGCTCCCACAACCCATGCAATAAAATATTAGTAAACAAGAAAAAAAAAAGAAATAAAAAAAAAAAAAAAAAGTCTAGAACAATCCCAAACACTACAATCAAGGGTGCAAAGACAACAGAGATCGTTTAAGCAAATCTTTAGTAAGAGCCAGATCAAAAGTAGAACACAAATTCACGGCTCTACACATGCGGTTAATAGGCTCATGCATACCATAGTTAGAGCGAGAATGGATAACATGTAGTAAAGGCAATCTTCTTAAGCTATACGGGGTTTGCCTATAAGTAACCAGTAATTTAATCTGTAGTTAAGTGTCATATTATTGAGTTAAAAACTCACTCCTTTGTTATTTACGATTTGGAAGTGTAGAACCTAAAATTTACCCAGCACTGCTAATTTTCACCGCAGTTTTTTGATTAAAATGTTTGATATTTTTATTGGCAACGATTTGCGGTTTACCCCACTTATCACCACCACCCACACTTCTTTCAGAAGCTTTGTGTTTTTCTTTACATAAATGGTGCATAAGGGCAGCTAAGAATTGACCAAAAAGCGGTGTACTGTCGCTGCTCTGGGCACTAGTCATAGGAGACCTTCCAATCAATATCAAAGGGAAGTCCTTCTCAATTGTCTTCTTGTACGGGTAAAACAGGCGTCATTTCAAACCAAGGCACGGTAATTGAGTACTTCAATTAGATCAAGTACTTGGGCATTACGCTTAGACTTGATGGTTCCCTACGAAGATTTCTGATTATACAATACGATTATCAAACCGCTTGTTTCTTACGCCGCCTTCTACTGGCCGCTTAAAGTTCAACAACGACTAGTAATCGCTAAATGCAACAACCTGCAGAGGCTTCCTTGTTTCTCCATAACAGTAGCAATGAAGACCTGCCCAACAGCATCCTTTAGCGCATCCCTGGTATAGACGTGTGCAACACAATGGAGCACAGGACCAAGAAACTGCGCTTTGGCAGAAGGTTTAAGATTCTCTTTTCTGAACCAGCTGACTGGGAGGGCGGTAGCCAAGTCTGGATCTTAGAAGCCTCACCCAACACTAAGATTTCCATTACATTGGGTATATGACCAGTGTCTTTCTAGCCGAAATACATGTCATCGAAGTTTGCCCCTTTTCAAAGTCCATGAAACACTACAAGTTGCTGATATGAATATTTTTTCTGATAGCCAAGTAAAGGTTTTATACTCGTAGGGTTTTTCTCGAGGATTACTAAGGTGTTTCGACACTCTTCGCTCGAGGATTACTTAGGAGTGTTTCGACACGGCTGGTTATCCAAACAGAGTCCCGCTATGCTGGATACCAAGTCAATCGGGAACCAAGATCGCTGATGAACTGGCCAGGAAGGGTTCATCGTCCTGGTACCAAGGTCCTCGCTCTTTTTACGGTGTCAGCTTGTTGTCGGCGAGAGCTGTGTTAAAAACTTGGAGTAGGAGCTATCAGCTGCTATACTCGAGAAAGGTCTTTGGGCTTGCTCAGGCCAGAGCGCTTGGAATACCTATGCCGCAAGGTAAGCTGATCTCATGTTACTATTAGGCTACCTATCTAATCGCTGTGGGCTAAGGTATAATCTACTTCGAATAGGTCGATATAGTGACGGAGTGTCGCTGCGTGTGGAAGACGATGAAAGTACTATGCACATTGTTCTGCCTTAGAATGCTTAAAAGGATCTTCAATCGAGAGTTTCTGATGCCGGCTGAACTGAAGTGCCTCATCTTCAGCAGCGCATCTTTTGCAATCGTTGGGTTCTGGAACAAAACACTTCCTTGGTCCTTGGTCAAGTGTTCTATGGGATTGAAGTCGAGACTGCAAGAAAGCCAGTCTATAACTTCCACACTTTTCACTTATACCAATTTTACCTATCTTTGCCGTATCCTTTAGGTCGTTATCTATATATATAAAGCATGGCAATATTGATTCTGGTCGATTTTACCGGGAGAAAATTGGATCAACACCATCCCATCTAAAACGCCCCAAAAGCATTATGAAACCACCTCCAAGTTTGACTATTGGTTTAGTGTGGTAAGGATGGAACTCTTTCCCAGCTAGACGGTGGCACCATCTCCTGCCATCCATCCAACGCCATTTACTTGATTTGGGTCTGGCCCGACCATAAGACCCTCTTCCAACCTCTTCAAGTCCAGTCATAGCGTTCGCAAGCAATTTTTATATCCACCATCCGATCTTTTTTATTAGTAATGGGTTTTTACAATCCTTTCTGCCATTGAGTCCGTACTCAGCTAAGCGAAGACGTGCTGCTCGTACGGATGATGAAGTTTCTTAATCGGCGAACATTTCCTTCCTGATGTCCTCAGCTAATTTTAAGGTATCCTTCTTTCATTTACGAGTTATTTTCCTATCAGTCGCAGATGATGCATTTCGTTCTCTCCTCTGATGTGGCTTACTATTCACTATATTGAAAAAATCAAGGTCCTTAAGTGCATCAAACACTAATTGCTCAGATCTGTTCATTTTTTTTCTTTTAAATTAAATATAAAATTAATTTTCTTTCTTTAATGGAACAACTTTTAGCTTGATCCTTAACACGTCTACACAAAGTTTATTACTGCTATAAAAAAACACAACAGTTTACAAAATTTCATTGCTTAAACCTAAAACATTAACTCTCCCTTTGACATGCCACGGCTTGCAGATATAACACCAAAATGTTTCCTTTCGACAAACATTCTGATTAAGCAATATTTAACCAGTATTGATATTTTATGAAATTGATAGACTAACAATCCTCTTCAGCAATAATTCGTACTTAGATTTAAAACTGAGTACTTATAGGAGCTGATTTTTTGACCTCCATTCATGGATGTCCGTAGTGGAAAGTGCAAGTACCACGCTGATGATGACATTTTCGGTCGAAACATTCATCATTTTCTTTGAGCGCTCATATTTTTAAGCGATCACCAAACCAAAGAAATTATTTGTCCTTGTTTGTAGAAGTAAAACAAGTGCTTTATACTTTTTCATTTTTATATAACACCAAAAACTGAAAAACTCCCTACTCTTCTGTCGAGAGGAATAACTGTAAATTTAGAATATCTTACACTTCTGTATTATAGATCATCGTTTCTAATTAGTTGGTCGCCAGTAGTCAGGTAGACGTAGATCAGAAAGTTCTACACTAGACAACAACAATAACCTATCGCTCTATAAATAACTTTTTCCAGACAGCAATTACCTCAAAACAGTAAAGTCCTTGCAATGCTTTAAAACAGTAAAAATGGAAACACATAAAATAGAGAAAATTGAAAACAATGCGCATTACCCACATGAAGTTGCCTGTGCACCACAAATTCAAGGTTAGCGACCAACACAACCAACCGAGCGATATATCGTAGAGCGACGGCATCCTATTAAAGCTCGATATTCATTTAATATCCCATAAAACATGTGACCCAAATGAACGTGTCACTCGAGGAAAAACAATTGCGGAAGAAGTCACATGAGACGCTCAACAAATGCGGCCAGCTTACAGAGAAATATTGCAAAAATTGCAAAACAAATTTCAAAACCAAAAAGAAAACGCAACGCAAGTGTGCTTCCATATTTCTGCATGCTTTCAGACCTGTGACGTGCAAGCTGTAAATTTATAGCAGTAAAAGCTGCTGAGATATGAAATGCAAAAGATGACAGAGGAAGAATGAAAAATCTCCGAAAGCATATTTTACCCTTCTTCTGACGTTTCGAAATAAACCGCGGGTGCCGAGTCCTGCTGAAGAGACAATGCCTTACAGAAGGGAACACTAGCTAGCAAAGGGAGGAAGGGGAGACGGGAACAAAACAAAGGGCTGATATGACACTGAATTGACATAAAAGCTTAAAGACGTAGTAAAAACAGGATATTTCTGCGCAGGACAACTGCCAAGGATGTAAAGAAATAAATCTAGGATTTAATTCGAACTTCAAAACGAGATAAATATTCACGCTCGAAATTCCAACTATCTTCTAGTTCGCAATTCAATGAAAAAATTTATATGATCTTTTATTTTTAACTCGCGAAGATCGGCCATGAGTGTAGTACAGAGGCGTCATATATTTTTCATCACTATCTCCGATTTCATGTGCCTTAATTTCTCCTTTTTCTGTACAAGTGCTCAAAAAATCGAGCCAAATAAAACGTGTCATACTCATACATCCAACCAGATCCAAAACAATTCACATTCTAGCATTGAAACTACACTTACAAAAGCCCATTAAAGCACCCATCCATGAAGCATTTTCTCCTCGGTGTTAACAAATATCCAAAATCGGGTACAGCAAGAGGGCAGAGCGGGCAAGCTGTTTAGTAATCCACAAAAGGCCGATTATAATAAATTTTGACGTATAAAAACGTCAATTAGAGTCCACACACATGCACGCGCATTGACAATGTCGACCGCAAGTAGATGTAAAAGTCAAGAGAAAATCGCGCCGAAATTAAATTTTGTTGCCGATTGCACGCACACACCAGCAGTCAATGGATTGCACCACAGGAAGAAAAACAAACACCAGCGATAAAAGTCGTTGTACCCGCCGAATACCTTCCGCGCGCGATATCTTTCTAACGACAGCTACCTCACACGTTTTGCTCTCGTTCGTCGTAATGCGCGCTGTTCAAATCTCAAGTCTCGACACAAACGACCAAATTGCGCAACATTCGCACACACCGGCCAACCTAAGCGACACACACAACCACACCAAATATTCGCTCCGTGAAATTCCTGCACTAGTGTAAGAGGGTTCGGAGCAATGATTTCTTTTTTAATATCCAAACATCACGATTCACTCATACATAAACACCGACAAGTTCATAGGCCGCAAAGAAAAGAAAAAATTTTCATCTTGCTGTTCGTGTTATTCAGAAAATTTACAATTTCCTTATGGTTTCTTTGGGCAAGTTTTCTTATCTGCCATACTTCACACCGGCTTTGGATTAACTCTCGGCTTAACCACATCCAACTTAACTCAGCGAAAATATTTCACGGCTCACGGCAAGTTAATTAATTAATTGTTTTTCCCGATACATATTCAGCTTTTTCACAAAATTAGAAACTGTTTACTGTGCTATCCCCAGAGAAAAGTCTTCTCGGGAGACGATGCGAAATCTACGAACCTTTCAACACGAACTCTATCACTCGACTAACATGAAGTTTGCGACATCAAGTCGAAAATTGACCGAGTCAAAAGAGAGGAAATATAAAAGAAGACGAGAAGGGTAGAGAAAATTATCGACCCCGCCTAAGAAACCGCGCCTACATTCAATTTTTAGTCCAATTTAATTGGTCGAGCCAGCTGTGACGTCAGCACGAATGAAAACGAAAAGCCACGAGCAGAGACGAGTTAAACCATTTTGTTTATGTGTTGGCCAAGATTTTGTTGTTGTTCCGAAGTTTTATCATCGGTGGGGTAAGAGAAAAATGCGTTCTTGGTCGGATCGGAGTACCAAAGCGAGAACTGGAAAGGGAGCCCAAGCAGCACAAATGGCAGAGCCGGCAACATGCACGTCAGCTCAAAACTTTAATAAGGGCACGCACTGATAGAGATGGGTGCGAGGAGACCTCAATTTGTTAGAGAGGAAGGGTGTGCTCCGTAGAGTGAGAACGAGAAGCTGTCTTTTGATTACATTAGCAACATTCGAGGGGCTTCGTCGAAGCCACTTTCCACTCCAAACGACTAGCGTCCCATCCGAGACTATTTTCTATTAATTCATCTACTTCGGAGTGCTTTCGTGCTTTGTCGGTTGGTTAGATTCTAGAATTTTTCGGTGGTGTTTGTTGCTAACGCGCGGGAAAAGCGCTTTGGCTACTCCACGGAGATTGCCTTCTCCGATTTACGCCGTATTTTAATCACGTTTGTCTCGCACTGCTCCGCAAGTTATAAATAGAAATTCATCACATGAACGGTGGGGTAAGTTCGATCTTTGTGCGTAAAATAATATTTCGATCGGCTTTGCTCCAATTGTTCCCTGTTTTACTGCAGCTTTCGTTTCAGGTTTTATTGCAGCACTTTTATGGAAAATTCCAAGCTGTACAGAATTAGAGGTGCGTAACTGTAACTTAACATAATGTCACCATTTTGACAGTATTCTATTTTTTTTTATTAGGATATAAAGCAGCGGAAAATGCAGATTGATGGTAAGTTTTGGTATTTTTTTCCTACTATCGAATTACGAACTGTGTCGTTTGAACTGGTTAATAAGAATGAGTGAAATTGCAAAGCAAAAATTGTCACTAATAGTAAGGATTATAAGGAATTTAAATTTTTATTTATAAATCTTAAGTCGTATTTTGTAATTCCACTACAAAAAAAATCTGTAATGTCCAAAGAAACTAGTCATTTCCTTAGTGAAATGCAAAATTTCCTCTGTTGGGCTTGAAACTGAATCTGTAGGTACTGCACGATTTCAAGAGGAACCGATTCCTGTGACGGAATCGATTCTGGCGTTGGAACCGACTCTTATAATGGAACCGATTCTCCCTTGGAACCGGATGCCCGAGTAGGAACCGGGTACCCGCGGGTCGGGTTTCTGAGAGCTCTAGTTTCAACCTTCCTATATCCAAGAAAGGGTGAAATATCCGCTTGAGGTAATGATATAGGGGTGTTTAGGGATCCATGCGCTAGGACCAATACATCAAGGTCCTTGAGGTTGTCCTGCTCCCCTATATCGACAGAATACAGCAGAGGAGATTGGATATTCCAACATGATAATTCACCGTGCCATCCGTGAAAATTTTCTTGTCAAACAATAATGTCCCTATCCGTTCTTGGCCACGCAATTTCCCCGATAGAAAACGACTGGTATATTTTGAAATCCTTAGTTTATAAGAGACACCACCCTACTTAGGATATCCTCATGTAGAATATCCTTAAAGCATTACACTGTACGAAGGAAATGCAAATAAATATCGAAAGCATGCCTAAAAGGATCGCCGCTGTTAAAACAATTTAGTTGGACATACCAAATTTTAAATGTAGATACCTTTCAATGGAGTAAGTGTCGGCCTCCCACTACCTTACACTCGAACCTAAAGAACTAGAGCGAGACAGAGAGATATTAATAGTCTCTTGTTTCATTGGTTTATAACCAATTATAGATATTTCAGTAAAAGTATCTCAAAAGCGATTGAAGGCTACTCAATCTACAATGGCGTCGGAGTTGGATCAATTGGTTGAGCGGCACGATCACCAAGCCATGGCTCCCGGGTTCGAGACCCCCGTGGGTTTTTAAAATTGAGTTTAAAAACAATCACTCCGTCTCTGGGCTGTTGTCTAGCAGCAATGCAGCAATGCAAAAACAAGACTTTCAACAACATTTCAAGTTATGCTAACGCATCAAAGGATTGTCCCCTAGACTTTGGCTACACAAAAAAAATGATGTGTCGCTATTCCGAGTTATCATACAGTGTTTTGGATTTTCGAGCGATTCTGATTCCCTCTCTAGTTCTCTGAACCTGAGGAATGGGGTGGGGAGGCATTTCACCCAATTTGACGACAACCATTGAATAAGGTGAATTAGGAACCATCGACATTCTAGACATCCAATATTGATCGCCCCTCGGTTCGAACCTGGTATCGTTATGACGGAAGGCCAGCAGGCCACTAACTGTGTATTTTTTTAGATGCAAAAATTAAAATTAAAAATAGAAGAAATAATTGTATACATAGTGTTGTCCTATACATACATATGACTACGACTGCATGAGTAGCAATCATCTTCAATTAAGCGATTTAAGGATTCTAAAATTTGATGTCTTTCGCTGTTTACAACTTGCAGAATAATCTAAAGTATTAAAGTTAACCATTGTTCCGAATCGGGTGAAGTTCTTCTCTCTCCCCATGCCTCACAAGCGGTTAAGGGAACTAGAGAGAGAGAGAGAGTTTAAAGTCTTGGAGGTCACTTTTTCTGCACATAAAACTTGCACAATTTTAGCCAAATGTGCGGATTCTGAGTTTTGCTAAAAACTCTGTTATTGAAAATATTACTTTATTTTTCCTTTTCTTTAAAAAAGCTCTTTAAATAAACTGCAGAATATTGTTTGTAGCTCAAAATGAATAAAAGCTCCGATGAACCGTGCGTCCGCCATGAGAACCGATTGCGAAAACCGTGACGTTAGATGGAAACGTCACTGCGTCACATTTCTTTGATGTGGATTCAAATCCTCTGATGTTTCAGAAAAGGGTCGTACATTTGAGGATAATGGACTTTTCAATCGTAAAAATCTATTCCAAAAAGAAGTCTGTGAAATTCCAAAGTTGTTAATACTTGCCCAAGTTATATCAAGTTTTATGGCTTAAGCCGGAGTCACAATAAAAACGTTACGTTCCGCTACTTATGTCAAAAGGAGTTATCATAGTGGTATAAAGTATAAATTTTAATCAACCAATTTTGTTATAAACTATTACAATTCATTCATCACAAGTTCCATAGTAACAAAGCAATAATATAATAGCTAGCTAAGTAGGTTTGTATCCGTACTCCTAGGTGTATTGCTTTGTTACTATGGAAATTGTGATGAACATTTGTTCAACAAAGGAAAAACTTAGACCAGTGGCGGTATAACATGGGTTGGCACCCGCGCGGTTTTCTAATGGGCTTCCAAGTGGCGCCGCAGTCGTAAAATCTCCAAAATAATGTCCTCTCCAGAAAATTCATCATAGATTTTTATCAGATTTGGAACTATACCACGAAGTTCTTCTTCAGTTGACGTAAGAAGAGGTTTAGGCTGCACAACACCAAATGTTATAAGCATGGTTTAGTTCTTCGTAGAATCTAACAAGACACTCTAACATGGGTCTTCTGGCAATGTTAGTCCAGAATTTCTGGCTTCGTCTCCTGGCATACGTTTTCGGAATCTCCTCCTTCCTCTTCTTTCAATTGAAATATCCAAGTCCTCACACTTTTTAGTTGCTTAGGAAATAGCTCTTTCCACGTTGGATAAGTTGGCTTTTAAGAAAAATTTTAAGGGCTTTGATTTTTATCACACTTCTCCAGCGATAGTCCAGATGTCTGTATATACTTCTGTTTCTGGTTCACTTCTTCTGGGACTTCCCACCAAAAAGGAAACGTAGCATAAAAAACTGAAGTCACACAAAGCAGGTAAGAGTGTGGATGCTGCTTCTCTTGTATCGATGTTTTCTCTGCTGCTGCTGGGATCACACATCTCTTCAAGAATGGCACGCGGTAGATGTGTGCGTGCACTGTGCAGTGAAAGTGAACTGCTGCTATGATCAAAGAAGTTGCGGACGGTTTCCTTTGTTAAAATGCGTGATACTGTCACCCCTAGGTGCTTGACGCCCGGGGAGGACCGCCCCCCCTCCTTTACGCTGCCACTAACTTAGACATCGAAGAGGTCCCTTGTGATGCCACCTGGGTCATAGCTAGCTAAAAACTATAACCCTTATTCTGTAAGTCGTAACTTTTTTCGACGTTACTCTTCTCATGTCGAAAGCAATGCAAACAGAGTGGCATCACTGAATCATTTCCTTATTTTGGTTGTAAGTGTTGCAGATTTACCCAAAGGCAAATATAGGCAAGTGCCTAGGGGCCGCTGCTCAAAGGGGGGCCCAGGTCTCATTAAGAAAAAACCTAATTTATTATTTATCAGTGTAATTTCCCTGGTCTATAGTATCTCAAGACAAAATATGAGATAATTTTCTCCCATCGGCTCCTTATTTCTAAGGTATATGGCCCCTGACCTCTTTTACTTTTTTTTTCTTATACGATGTGGCCAAATTCTAGGGGACAACCCTATGATGCGTTAGCATGGTTTTGGCCGGAAGGGAATTTAGGGTAAGGGAAGTGAGGAATCTTGATTGTCTTATTTTTGCATTGCTACGAGCTAGACAACAGCCCAAAGACGGAGTGGATTATTTTAATTTCTTAATAAAAGCTTACGGGGTCATCTGGTCTCGAACCCGGGGCCCATGGCATGGTGGTCGTGCGGTTCAACGCATTGATCCAACTCAAATGCAGCTCGAAAGGGGGCAAATGGGGCTCTCATCCGAAAGAAATATCTTAATCTTTTTAATTATTGGACACTTTTTACAGGTAACTCGAAGGGGCCGCGGGTCTCAAGTCAGATAAGATCACTGAGGTTAACATAATGGAGATTGTGCCGGTTGCAAAATACATCGGAAGACAGCAACAATGCATGGCTTTGGATGGTGTTTTTTTGGTTATCGTCAGTTTAACAACTTAACAAACGTAAAATCACGTTAGAACAACCAATTTGAAACCCCTAACCCTTTCAAATAACAACAATAAACTACTACTAATAAGAGAACCAGCAATAATTAATAAATAAAACAATAATAAATGAAAAACAATGAAAACAAATAAAAGAGAAATTAATAATAAAATTAAGGGGGCCCGGCGCTTTGCACGCCTCGGGGACGCATGAAAGGTAAATCCGCCGCTCCTTTAAATAAATTAAAAGCCTAATGAGTTCCATTGAGTTTTCTTATGGATTCGGAAAAAGAAGAAAATTATGCAAATAATCTAAGGATAGAGAGAAGAAGTCTCAGAGAAAAATCTAATCCACTGGATTTACCAGACCCAATATAAGCAAGTTTGATCCTTAGTACATTCATAATAACTTGCTTATTTCAGGTTCTTGACATTTTATAGAATATCAAGCATTTATCTTTTCAGTCGTAAAACGAAGTGCGATCTTCGATTCCGTGCAAGCGGATGCTACCAAACAGGTGGTGGCAACGACTTCAATGTGGGATTAGCAGAATCAATACTTTCTAAAGTTCTAAAGCAAGTTTTAGACATTCTAGAGGAACTTTTGTGTCCTGATTTAATACAGTTTCCACAAAGTGAATCAGCAAAAAATAAAATAAAGGAACATTTTTACAGAAACTTTAGTAACCGGATATGTTGATGGTGCGCATATCCGAATTTATTCCCCACATAAAACTGAGAAAACGATTTACCACAATCGTAAAGGTTTTTACGGTTTGAACGCAGTGTGGGTAATTTTTGATTAAATGTATAACTTTCTTTCCTAGGTGATGCACGATATCCCTTAAATCCGTATTTAATAACTCCCTTCAGGAATTATAAAATCAGCACAGAATTGGAACAGCGTCAAAAATTTTTTCAAAGGCTCGTAATGTTGTGGAAAGGACAACTGGTGTCCTCAAAAATAGGTTTAGGTGTATACTGTGCGAGAACGAACATTGCATTATGAACCAAGAAAATGTATTCAAAAAATCAATGTTTGCTGTGCACTGCATAACTTGTGTATAAAATGCAAAGTAAAAGATGTTAATTCACCTCACGCAGAAGAAATTGATCTCACAATAGAAGGCACTGAAGAATACCAAGATATTTTTAATGAATCAGAATTGGCACAACGAATTAGAAACCAAATAATCAATTCTATGTTTTAAGGGATTATTCTGGTTTATACCTTTCAAAAAATCGATGTTTTTTTTCATTTTTCCAAAGTATTGTATTAAAATTTTAGAGTGATCGGAGCAGTCTAATCTAACTATATTATTTTGCGATCTTTACGTTGCTACTTCTACTACCTGAGCGCGATTAAAAACACTCAAAACTATGTTTTCAATTGATTTTAACTATTTTTTTTTGGCCAGAAGCAGTGAAAAAAACCTAATTTTTTTGTTTTTTTCTTTAAATGTCGGCCATTTTGTTATTTATCAGTAAATATTTATTTCCATAGAATGCGCTAGAGTCACTGAAGTACTGCCCGCTATAGCCGATATATTGTTTTTTGAGGGCGCCTTTTCCTCAGGCAACTTTGTGCCTGCCCTGGAAGAGAGAGTTTGGTCATATCCAGGATCGTCCCGCTGCCTCCATTGCTTTGCCCATTATATCTCGTGATATTATCATGGATAGTATAAGGGAACTTAGAATGGACTTCTCTTTCGGTCCTGCTAGTGTTGCATTCTTGAGATGCTGTCCTGACGCCTTACTCACTCCACTGGAACTCATCTTCAACAAATCTCTTCCGGACGGTAGATTCCCTACGTTATGGAAGAGCTCCTTTATAATTCCTGTTTATAAAAAGGGGCATAGAAACTTAATAGCAAATTTTAGGCCAATCGCGAAGCTTTCCTGCATACCCAAGTTGTTCGAATCTGTTATATATTCACAGCTTGTTGGGCAGTGTAATGGGATAATCTCATCTAATCAACATGGTTTTCTGTCCGGTAGGTCAACGACAACTAACCTGCTTGAATTTACATCCCACATTATCTCCGTCTTCCAACAAGTCCTCCAGACTGACTGCGTCTACACCGACTTTAGTAAGGCATTTGATTATGCTTAAACTTGAAAAGTTGGGTTTTCCGCCTTTATTGCTCGACTGGATCTGCTCTTACTTAAAGGATAGGACATACCGAGTATCTTTTCGTAATAGTTTATCCAGAATCGTTAGGGCTTCATCTGGCGTACCGCAGGGTAGCCATTTGGCGCCGTTGCTGTTTATTCTTGCCATTGACGAAATTGTCCCTCTGATTAAGAACACCAAAGTTTTATTATACGCAGATAATATGAAGATTTTCTCAACCACATTGTTTCTAAGAGTAATTCAGTTCTGGGTTACGTAAAGCGTTGGTCAAGGGAATGTTCTGATCGGAAGACCTTAATTTACTTATTCTTTTCTTTGGTTAGGCCAATTCTCGAGTATGCACCTCAGGTTTGGTCTCCTTACTGTGCTCTTCATTCTAGACTCATTGAGTCAGTGCAGCGGAACTTTACTTGACCTTAGGACTATTAAGCTTGCTAAGAAAAGATAGAGCAATTTGATAACATGCGATATGTCAGGTCAGTTTGGGACATTAAAAAACGGCTTTGCTGCTAAACAGAAACCGCTTCGATCTCAGAAATGTTGTGGCAGTCATTACTGGCCACTGTGTCTTCGGAAGACCGGAAGACACGCAGAACGCTTACGCATCCCCACCAACAACTTTTATAGAAGTTGTATGGACGAGGAAAAAGTGGAAAGCGTTTAGTATTTACTCCGCGATTGCCCGGGCCTGCCCAGGAGAAGGTACAAAGCGTTAGGTGCGTACTTCTTCAGTGAACTGGACGAGGTTGCGGACATAGGGCTAAAGCAGCTTCTACGGTTTATTAACATTTGTGGCCGGTTCAAAATAAACCCTATACTGATATTCAGGTGCGGTCCCGCGGATGTGGTAACACAACGGACCTTTCTTGGGTCTATGTAAGGCCGATCGACTTTCTGACAGCCACTACCCTAACCTAACCTAATCTAGGTGGAACAAATGTATAACAATTAATGGCGATTATATGTGAGGTTATAATCTAATACATTTTCAGAAACCAACACTAAAAGGCTTTTTCTTTTATTCTATAACAACGACTTATGTAAGACCGACCATATCTTTAAGTGCGAAATCATTATTTACCTAAAAAAGTAAAGAATATAATATAGGCCCTGTGATAAAAAAAATAAAAGTAAATATAAGAAAAATTTTCTTTTTCGTAACGTTTGTTTTGGTTCATAAACTACTTAAGTGCCCTTCTTGCATTAAAATTTTTTTTTTTAAAGTCACAATTCATTAAAAAATTTAATTCATAAAAATACAAAATAACTCACGAAAAACTCTTCCAAAACAAAAAGATATGCGACGCTTTCAAATCAGTATGACTGATTACGTCACAAAATGGCGGAACATGTTCGAAATGACAAATGACACAATTCACAAATCAAAGCCTACTGTAGATACAAGCCCGGAAATAATGACAGTCGCGATCATTTTATTACCAATCGCGTCGGATTTAATTTACGTGACGGTTCAATTCACTGAATGGAAAACAACATTTGCACCTTTATGGAATTTGGATTACAGAATACTGATATAGTTGCCGATTCAGATTGTATTAAAGACAAGTTTAACAAGTTAACCCCGAAAGCTTAAAACAGGTAATATATTAAAGGTGGTTCGAATCGAAGTGTAAAAATGCACTATGAAATGGAAAAAATTTCGGGGAGAAGTTTAAATCAAGGTTGGCAAAATGCGAGACATTGACGTAATAGGCTCGTGCTTGCCATACAGATTTCGGTGACAAGAAACGTGAAGGTAGTTGTGAGTCCTTAAAGAGCGGTACGGGTTTACAGAGAGAGTTTGCGCCTATTCAAGGCAGTCTAGAAAAATGAGTCTCAGACAATCAGAATAGACATGAGAAATGACAGGGGTCGTTAAAGAGAAGAATGTAGTTAATGTGCGTAGCGATGTAGAGAGTCCATACAGGGCTATTCCATAATTAGTCTTACGAAAATGCAGTACAGAAGTAAAGTTAAGTATGGGCCCTCAAGCTATTTGGACCATTTTTTCACGAAGCTCTGCGTCGAAAGAAGTCATCTCGAAAAAACGACGAGAGTTGAGAACCACACCCAAATCCCTAGCCTTCTCAATTCTGCTCAAGACAATAAAATCCACCGAGTAGTTAAAGAGTAAAGAATGTCTTCTACTGGAGAAAGTCATGACGGTACTGTTATTTTAGGGAGTGATTGCGAGCACACCATTGGCAAAACGTAGCCAAATTAGTGTTTAGAAGAGCACAGTTGGGCTCTAAGAAGCAGTGTGAAATATTTTCGCATTATCTGCACAACAGAGAATTTAAGCGTTGGATGGAAAAAAGAGGCCATCCTGTTAGCAAGGATTCTTTGGCCAATCCTGTCGAAAGCCTTGCTAAAATTGTGAGAATACAATATGTTGCATGATTAAGGAGCCAGCAAAGAGTTATTAAAGAATTCAAGGAAGTCGTTGACTTACCCATAAGGAAACCTGTGGAAGAACCTCGTGAAAGGCCTGCTGTGAAGTACGTCGCTGACTACGGCCCCGAAAATATTCGCAACATGACACACGCTAGCGATCGGTCGGTAATTAGAGACATCAGACTTGCTGAATTTCTTATAAAGAAGAATAATCAAAGAACTCTTTCAAAACACACGAAAACGGTCGGAATCCAAGGTTAGCTTGAATAAATAATAAAGGGAAGTAGGTAGAAGCTTCGGTAAAGAAAATTTCACAGTTTCAATCACAGAAATTGACAACTGCAGAGTGATCGCCACTCTCGCAATCACGATCACATAGACAGGAACAATAGGTGTCACAGTTCCGCTTGAGTTAATAAACTTTCAGATATTTGTAGGATCGGCGAACATCCTGGATCTCATGGAAGACAAAATTCGGCATAAGAGGAAATCCGATGACAGATACCAGAACACGAAAGATAGTTTTCGTAACTCGCTCAGAAACCTAACCTCTTCCAAGCGTTGTTCCTTAACTTCCTCAGACATCTTGAGGAACCTTCAAGCCAGAGACGAAAGAAATGAGAAGATTCCTACCTAGCAGTACCAATAGGAACACACTGGATCGACGCCAAACTTCCCAAACATGCTCAACACATGCTCGTGAACGCGAAGTCACGTCGTTTGAACAGCTAATGCGACGACGATTGAAATCACCGAAAATCATGATGAAATACGTTGAAAGTAAGGAATGAGACAAACTGTCAATGAATGCAACGAGTAGTTCGTACATTTGCTGATGGTGGAAGGGTGGGGGGTTCGAAGGTACAAAGGAAGGTTTTCCTGATTTACCAAAAATCTTTGAGATCTTATTCCTGTTTCAGGTGAGTCTGCAATATTTCAGCTCAATTGATTTAACTGATTGAAAGTTATGGTGGAATATTGCTCTCAAAATATTGAATTTGGTTGGTTGGCATTGTTTAAGCTACAAAGTAGGGTTTTTAAAAACAACTAAAACTTGATAACTTTTGTTGTTTTTTTATAATTTCAAATAATAACTATCCCAAATATTTGATTTCAAAAACAGGTTCGTCTTATTTGACTTATTCCACAACTATGCACCTTACGCAACAACACCTTCTTACCTATGACTTTGTATTGATTTGAAACAGTGGATGCTTTCATGTTTTTAACATTGTACATTCTTTTGTTATGCTAATCTGTTGTTTACTTCGCATGAATACATGGCACGTTACCCATTAAACTGATCGCTAATGACAAACCAGCAAACCATTTGTCAAGGTTCCCACCACAATTCACTGCACAAGTCGAGTTTTGCGGCGTCAGTTTCTCCACGACACCTCATTGACATGCTAATAACCGCCCACGTCCTGCCGTTGCACAGACTTTTCCTAATTCAACATTAACACTCGCGTAGTAGTGCCGCTGAGCTTTCCTTTGTGCTAAACCAATGACTTCTCCGCTGCAACTATAGGCAAAGCGCAGATAAATCTAGAATTCCCTGAACAGTGCCACGCCATGAATCATCGAGTTTTATAGTGCGACTGGACGACGTCAAAACAGAACCGGCCGAGGATAAAACGTATATTGGGGCCAGCAAAAGCAATCAGGGATTCAGGGGCTCCAATGAGAATAATTATAAATAGCTTCCATAAAACATGATTAGTTCTGGGGCTCTATCAGCTGCACTGAATCGCCGATGACATAACCATAAATAAAGCACAATGACGGGTACATACAGTTTTCTGCACGTCGAGTCGCGACCAATACTGTAAACAAAACACGCGAAGTTGCAAATGCAATACTTTGCCGGTGCAATTAATCAAAGCTCCGTTTACATGTGACACTTCAAGCCATATTGGAGCTCAAACATTGAAAGTGAAAAAAAATTGTTTGCGGGCAACATGCAAAGTAAAATTTTTGCTCTTTTTGATCTCTAGAAACAGGAAGAGGATATTATTCTACAGCTTCGAACTCTAGTATTCCCTCGATATGAGTCGGTTGTAACCTTAGTCCAAAATTACTTGTTTCCCCATGACTCACGGCAATTCTCTTTTGTACAAAAATAAAAAACCCTCTGAATGTTGATACAAGAAGGGCTTTGATTCGCGTTGAAAACCGTGACGTTAAAAACTAGTGTTTTGCAGAAACTGAAAACGAAACTGAAACGAAAATGAACACAAGAAAAGTTTAAGCAAAAACCACTCCATTCGCGATCGACACTCACAGATGACCCTCTTCCTACCTCATTTCTCTCGCCATGAAAAAAAAACAGTTTTCATTAATCATGGAGTAAAAACCCTCTCATGTAATTTGGGCCTTAGAATATAAAACTTTTTATACGCTTCCTTTTTACTTTCCTCTATAATTTTAGTTGACTCCGAAATCGTCGCTTTTGATATTTCAAAGGTTTTTGATAGAATCTGGCATGCCGCCCTTATAGCCAAACTTCAAAAATTTGGTCTGCATCCTACCCTCGTTAAATGGATAGAGAGTTTTTTTGTCAGACCGTTCAATCCATGCAATTATAGACCGAGTTACATCTGATTCCTGCGAAATAAATGCCGGTGTACCTCAGCGTTCAGTTCTTTCACCAACCTTATTTCTTCTTTTTATTTATTATATTTTATCCCTTACTCTCAATGCTGTTCATAGTTTCGACGACGACAGCACCTCGCTTGGGGCAGAGCAAATCGCGTTTCGTTTAATGCATCCAAAAGTCAATGCTGTTTAATGTCTTTAAAAAAACGCCCAATTCACACCCAACCTATTTCAGTCGATAGAGTGGGTATACCCAATTCGCCTTCCCTAAACATCTTGGGTATTGAGATATCCAGCAATCTCAGCTGGACTGATCATATATTTGTAATCACTAAAAGTGCGATGAAATGCTTGGGTTTTCTACAGAGATGTAAGAAATATTTCACCCCACCTGACTTAGCGCTAATCTACAAGTCCCACATTAGGACTAGACTTGAATATAATTCCCATATTTGGGCAAGGGCTGGACACACCGCATTGTTCGCGTTAGACAAAGTCCAGCGTAAGGCTATTAAACTTATTGGCGATCCCTCAATCTCTGAGGGCCTTGACTCTCTGAAGCATCGACGGAATGTCGGTTGTCTCTCACTCTTCTATCGTTATTTCTATGGCCGTTGTTCTAACGAAATTGCTAGCCTGATTCCTTGTAGACACATGACAAGGCGTGATACAAGATCTACAAATCGCTCCCACCCCTATACTCTACAGGTCAAATTTGAACGTACCGTCAGATTTCGGGAATCTTTTCTAAGCAGAACAATACGAATGTGGAACAGTTAACATCTTGTTTTTCCCTCGTCTTATGGGCCTGAAACTTTCAAACGGGGAGTACATCAACACCTATTCACTCAACCTCCTAACCCATTTCCCTCATCCTTAATTCCTTTCCTGCCAAGGCTGTGCTTAAGCATCATAGGGCATCCCCTGAGCCTTGGCATCATCGTATATAACAAAAAAATCGTTTTAGAGGCTTATTCTAGACACTATAAGGACTAAAAATATGCAAAAAAGCAAAGCAACTTTTTTGAAATTACTCGACTAGAACCTACTCTTAAGTGCAGGAGGTGTCGATGTAAGCCTCGTTTAAAAGTTTCGATCTCGTAAGTTGAGGGAAAAACAGAAAATGGGAAACTGTTCTACATTCGTGTTGTTCTGCATAGAAAATATTCTCGAAATTTAACGGCATGTCTAAATTTTACCTGGAGAGTATAGTGGTTGGTTGGAGCTTCTTATATCGCGGATTGTCATGTGTTTACAAAAATCAGGCTGGGAATTTCATTAGAAAAATGGCCGTGAAAAAATCGGAAGAAGAGTAAAAGACAACCGACATTCTGTCGATGCTCAATTTGATGCTCAATACCTAAGATGTTTAAAGAGGACGAATTGGGTATATTCGCTCCGTCCATTGATATTATTTGATTAATGTTTGATTAAGAAGCATTGAGTTTTGGATGCATTAAACATAACACGATTTGCTCTTCCCCAAAAGAGGATCATAGAAATGTCGTTGCCTAATAATCCAAACACGCGTTCTCGGTTTATTTCTATAGCGTTCCCAGGAGAATTAATTATATAATTAAAAGAGTACGCGCAATCAAGGGTGTTGTCGTCAGCGAAACAATGAATAGGATTACAAGTGAGAGATAAAAGTTCATAAATAAAGAGAAGAAATAAGTTTGGTGACAGAAATGAACCCTGAGGTACACCGGCATTTAGTTCGAAGGGATCAGATGTATCTCCGCTTATTATAACACAGATTGAACAGGCTGACAAAATACTCTCTATCCATTTTGGAGTTAACTTAAGAATACTTGTTATATGTTCTACAAAACTTTATTAAATTTAGAGCTGAGACATGTTTCGCCTTTCTAGGCTATTAATTAATACGTTGTTCTATAAAGTGCCTTCAAAGCAGTTAATTGACTCACTATCCATTTTAACCCCTTGCCGTCATTGGCTTTTCATGTCATACTGTACAATGACGAGCTGCATTCGTCATGTGACTAATGTTACTGTCGAATATGATAATAGTTAATTTCATTTAAAATTTCTTGTATTTTGAATCTGGCAATATTGTGTTCCCTTTTACTATCGTAAATGCTCTGAATTTGCACAAACTAGGTGCTGATCCTAAGCCATTGGAGGGTTTTGAGGAAGTGTTAAATATGAGCTTCTGGGAAATGTTATCAACAGAAACTGAAAGGTACGCGGAACAAGAAATGAAGAAATAAAATTGTCCCAGCAAGAAAATAGATGTAGAAATTAAAGCGCCATCCATTATAGTGCCACAAATAAAAAAAATAAGAATTAAAAATTTACTGGTCGAAAAGGCCAACAGTACATATGTCCTTCTCAGAAGGTACTTCGATTTATTACCCCTTCCTCCATTGTATAAGAAATATATACTTTTTCAAATTATAATAGTGGTGGACATTATTATCGATAAGGTGGCCAAACAGTAATTTTTACAATTTTTGTCTGTCTGCCTGTCTTTCTGTCTGTCTGGTTGTGTGCAGGCATCATACGGTAAACTACTGTGAGGATTTAAATGAAACTTTAGATGTTGCTTACTTATGTTCTGGGTCAACATATAAGATACTATTTATCCTGGTAAATAAATAGTATATAAAAATGGATATGAATATATGTTGGTGTATATGTGTATATTGCAGTATAACTCTGGAATGCTTACAGTAATATAAACCAAACTTTGTACACAGATGAATTACAATCTTGAAAAATATAGTGTGGGGTAAGACACCCTAACGCCTCTAGAGCTGGGAATGAAAGGGTATGCAAAAATAATCAAAACCGACCGATATTAGTGTCGAATCCACAGTTTCGGGTGACTGAGTTGAGCAATGACATTCCCGATGTGTTTAGGTACTGTGGGGCATCCCTATGGGTAGGGTGGGAAGCCGATGACATGCTAAAGTACCTTGAGTCCCAGCAGCGCCGGGCCAACACAGATAGTTATCAATATGTATGAATTATAAAATGATGCATGTTCTTTTAAATAAAAATTAAATGATTAGTTCATGCACAATTTTTCATAATTAAATCGTATCGGAAGGGGTTAAAGTGAGGGTGCACCCCAAATGGTTGAAATTTGGAAAAAGTAGCAAACAAGACTCTATCAAAAGCTTTTGAAATATCAGGAGCTCCGATTTCCGACTCTAAAAAATTATGGAGGCACTGGTTCCAACGCTCCGTCAGTGCCGTTAGTAAGACTAGGTGATATTTCCCCATATTTATTTGAATTGAAGCGGATGTACTTTATGTACCATATAAACAGCCAATCACAACAGGAATATGACCCATTTCGAAGAAAAACATTTTGTATTCTTGTCTTTCAAATAACTCAGCGTTTCGGAAATAACTTTTGAAACTGCAAAATTGAGAAAAGCTTTATGGAGTCATGTAGAGGCAGTGCTCCCGAAGAAAATAATGTTATACGAAAAAAGCACATTCAGGAAAGTGACGTGGTCCGCCTGGCTTAAATTAATTTTGGCATCATTATTAAGACCGAGTAAAAATAAAATTATGTTTATCCTCAAGAATTCTGTTAAAGGAAAATGCAAGGTAAATTATTTATGACAAAAACAACGTCTTAGGTCTTTCTATGAACTTTACTCAAGTTAACCTCGGCTTTGTGGTATATTTTCTTCACCTTTGTATTTATTGGCCGAAGGAGCGGCCTTCAGGTCGGTTGATTTCTCTACCATCAATTAGCTATCCGGCTCTGACTGGACGGATATAATAGCTGAGCGGGACACTGACCGAGCCGTCCACTTTTTCATCAACGTCCTTTATACCTGTTTCAGGTTTTCTGGCCCGCATGTTCGTCTCAATCCTGAATGGATGGCCATTTGAGACACCTTAAAAATTTAAAGAGCACGACACGACATCCACACAAGTTTAGACAGCAAGGTAGGGGAATCAATATTGCCTTGAAGATACTCAAAAGTGAAAAAAGTTTTAGAAATGTTACGTCTAATTCAAGAGATTGCAGTTTCAAAAGATTGAGCCGATCTAAGTACGGAGGCAAGCAAACTAAGAGTGTCCACGAAGTGCAAAGCGTACAGAGCATTGGTGACCAAACACAGCAAGCATACTTCAGAATTGGCCTAACAAAGGTGCAATAAAGGAGCCGTGCAAAGCCGTCGTCAAATTCCTTAGCCCATCTTTTAATAAAACCTAGTGTAGAATTTGCCTTAATAGCTTTCTCATCAAGGTTGTCATCAAATGTTAAACGGCTGTTCAGCCAGACTCCTAAGTCCTTAGTCCTATTAATTTTTTTCAGTACACAACCATGCATGGTGTAGCGGAACGAAAGTGGTTTTTTCAGGAGTAAACGACATAATAGTGCATTTGCTTATATTAGGAGGGGGGTAGTTAATAGAACACAAATTGTAGAAGGCGTCTAAGTCAGAGTTTAAAATTTCACATTTGCGTACAGAGGACACAACCCAAAAATGTTTGGCATCGTTAGCATAATGAATTTTGGAATATTTTAAAAACACAGATACGTCATTGATGTAAATAATAAATAAAATCTGCCCCAGATGCCTTCCTTGAGGTACACCAGAGGAATTGAAAATAAACTTGGATAGGGATCCACGGAAAGAGAGATGTTGGGTTAGATTTAATAAGTAAGTGCGAACCCAGTCTACAAACAAAGATGGAAACCCGAGGGCAGCCAACTTGTGAATCAAAATTTGGTGCTTTATTCTGTCGAATGCCTTGCTGAAATCTGTAAAGATACAATCGACTTGCTTACGAGCTTCAACTTCAGATAATTAGAAATAAGAGAATTCCAGAATGTTAGTCGTGGTGGACCTCTTAAAAATTCCAAGAAAAGTTTTGAAATGAAAGTAAAGTACATATATCGCAAACTGAAGCCTCTAAAATCTTAGTAATGCAACGCAAGTTAGCAATGGAAATATCACACCTCTTCCCTTTCTTGTGAAGAGGAATAATAAATGATGATTTTCAAAATTTTGGAAAGACATCACAAAAAATTGATAAATTAAATAAATAACAAAGAACAGAAACCAAAGAAAAAGAAGAGCAATTCTTAAAAAGGGAAACAGGTATACCATCAGGACCGCACGAAAAAATATCTGCCAAATTATTGATGTGTTTCGTGACTATATCGTCATCAAATATAAGATCTTTCATTTGCAGTGGAGAAGGAGGAAATAACTAAAATCCTTAGACCTAGTATCACAGTTGTCAGGTATCGCCTATTTAAAAAAAAGTAGGGTAGCCGTCGGTTCTGCGCTTAGAGTTAACAAATCTCCGAAACTGCTTAGGCTAGCCGCATATAATAGGCCTCAGAACCGCTTCCAAGCTTTACCTATTTACTGTGATATCGCTTTTAGAGATTTCATCCAGTTGCCAAGCCAACTGTCTCTGATTAACTGCTGATATGTTTTCATGTACTATAGTCCCCGCATCATTCTTGAGAAGGTGCTACTCTACAGTTTCTCCTATCCTCTATTATTTGACAAGGCTGATACATCTAAATATAGACTCATCGCCAACTTGTGCCACGTTGCGAAGGCTTTCCAAACTCTAATAAATGACGTCATGGGCTTTTTCCAGCAGGCTTCATTAAGTGTAAATCAACCACCACCAACTCACTTGAATTCGTACATCATTGTTTGCCACAGATTGAGTCAGGTATGCAGGTCGAATGTATATTCGCCGATTCCAGCAAGCCCATCCATAGGATTACCTGTTGAATCTTTGTTGAGTGGCTGCCATCCTACCTGGTGGCGTCTTGTTCCATGGAGCCCTGTCCTGCGAAAACTCAGTCACCTCTGGGGTGCCTCAGGGTAGCATACTTGGCCCGCTCCTCTTCATAATTTTTATTAATGATGTCTCGCTGTTTCTACCCAGCTTCAGAATCCTATGTTATACTAACAACCCTAAAATATTCCGTGCGGTCTTCAAAACCGGGGACTAGTTATCCATCAACCGTCTTCCAGTGAATGCATGAATGAATCTTCTTCAACTACTCCATAGGCGGTCATGGTTTGGGCAGACTCGTCAGGGTCAAGGACTTGGGAGTGGTTCTCAATTTTCGTCTCTCCTTCGAAGACCAAGTTAACTTGTTAGTTGGTAGAGCCGATTCCACGCTCGGGTTTGTTAAGAGGTGGTCCAGGGAGCTTGACGTTTCCTGCTTAACAAGGCTTCTTTTTTGTACTTTCGGTAGACCTATCCTGGTGTACGCCAGCCTCCTTACCCTGTTAGACTCAGTCTGATTTCCCTCGACTCTCTTGAAAAGAGACGCAAGGCCTCAAAATTGTGTTTTTTTTTTGCACGATTTGTTTCAAGGGTCGAACAACTCCGTTGAACTACTCAACGACGTGAGCATCTCCATCCCGGCAACTACCATCACCGAATGTTGTATGGAGTGCACGAGGCTTTGGCCTCCTGTAATTTCTTTTGGTCGAAAATTATTAATGTTTTGTTTGCTTATCTCGTCTTTAATATTTTTTTGAATTTTTTTATCAGGAAAAACGTCTATCAAACTTGAAGTCTTGCGATTTGTAAGCTTTCCCTCATTAATTCTAAAAAAAGCCTAAATTTATATTTTTGGGTCACCTGTTTGAGGTTTGCGGTCTGTAAAAATGACTGTCCAGACGAAAGTTAGCTGAGTTACTTAAAGCTGAATTTCACATCGGATCTTGCATCTACCGTCCGTCCGTCTGCGTCCTTTCTAGCTGAAATTCTTTAATTGAGAAAAAACCTAATTAGAGCGCGAAGTGGAATGCCATCAGCTTAAACAACACTTTTTCTGTACAACAACAAACTTTGCGACTTTTTCACTCTCCACTCACTTCTCAGAACGTCTTGGGCAAATAGCAAGAGCAACTGGTGGTGGCGGCAAGTAAAAATAAGCAGAAGCAGACGACCTTATCAAGAAAACTCCGCACAACTCAGATAACAAATGTTTTCCACATTTCTCATTCCTCGGACTTTGAGTTGTGCAGTGTTTACCCAGGCATTGCATATACTACATGCTGCAGATAGGAGAGCACTGTTGCTTTGTTAGTAATGTCTTATCCAGAAATATTGACTTAGCCAAGCTATCTACGATGCATGGCCACATATATGCAGGTTTTAATGCTATACTTGGAGTTTCTTCCCGCTGCACACTTATCGGGCCGAAGGTGGCAGTCAGCGTGGATGACGTTGGTTGAAGTAGAAGTTGGTACCACTTATTAGTCATTCCACGTCTTTGTGATGCCTCCAAAGGGAGAGATACAGATTCGACAGAGTTGCAAACGGATTTGCTTTTCGCTAAAATCTGTTTAGAACGCTTGCATTCTTTGGCCGGAGGGTGATTAGGTTACAGAGCATTTACTAGAATAGATATAATCTATGGAATTATGCAAGATATTATGCTATAAGAGTGCTTTAACAAAATAATAAATATCTGGATTTAGCTGAATAGTGAATGAATTAAAATTTTTTAGGAAACGACCCAAAAGGAAATTAAACTGATACCGCATCGGAAATATCATCCATGAAACTAAGTCATAACCGTTCACATAATACAGAAAATGCATGTCTGCGCATATAGAACTCTACTTCAAAAAATAGGATTCATTTGATGTAAGTACTCTTCAATGAAATGTAATTCTAATTTAACGAGGTAGCAGCAATTGAAATAGAACTGTCAATAAAAAATTTAAACAAGCGAGTGAAAGTTGCATGTCGAATTTTTCTTAGTTTTAGAAAATTAAATAACTAAAGAAATTTGTAAAACACATAAAAATATGATTTGCCTGAAAAGAAGCCCGAAGAAGACGTACAAAAACTTATCTCACATGAAGTGGCAGATCAAGGTGTCCATTACTTACATATGCATGTTTACTAAGGATCCACGGCTTGCTTGCCCTCTGCTCTGTAAGTTCTTAAGAGCCTTCTTCTCATTTGGATATCTACCAACTGGTCTTTAATTCCTAAACAATACCGGGTAGACTATGCACTCCGCTAAGACTTATAAACAAGCTTACCTTTTAACAAAAATATATTCAACACTTTCACATCAGTATGCATGTCAAACTGATCTACCTCAACAGCACTTCATGGCCTGGTATTCAGATTAAAAGGAGTCTGCAATAGAGAAATAGTGGTCATGACTGTTCTTTCATTTTTTTATTTATTCAGTGTAAATCAATTCCTGATTACTAATAAAAAGCAACAATTTACCAATAAGAAATAAGATAAAAAATACAATACAGTAACACTAAAGTAGAAGTGAAAAATAAAAAAAAATAACTCGAACCAATCATTGATCTGAGTTTTCGATAAATGAAAGTCAATAAATTCCAAATAATCAGTGCATTCCGTAGTTGGTACGACAGTAAGGAAAAGCTCCGAGTCCTCAAGGACCGAGACGGAAAAGTTGAAAACACCTAACAATTCAGGGCAATTAATCACGCCCCGCAGTCAGTCAAAAGCAAAATTAATACTAAATCTGTTTCGACTAGCCTCAAGAGGATCCAAATAATGAAGCAAAATTTGATCAACATATGGAGGCTGGCGAAGAGAACCAGCCCGGGGAAGGCCACGAAGGGCGCATCTCACAAATCTGCACTGGACAGCCTCAATTCGATCAATATGAGTCACATAGAAAGGAGACCAAAGCGGTGAAGCATACTCTAAGATTGGTCTAACAAAAGCGCAATAAAGCAGCTTCGTTGTATATGGGCCATCAAACTCCCTTCGCCATCCTTTATCAAAGCCCAGAGTTGCATTAGCATTATCCTCAAATAAAAATTTGGTATTAATGACCACTCCCAAATCTCTGGTGTTGTCAGTCTGTTCAGTGGGCTACCGCCAATAGTGAAATTGCAAAGCAGGGAATTCCTTTTACAATGCACATGTGTCAATGTTCAAAGAAAGGAAGTTAATTGAGCACCGTGTACGGAAAAGGGCACAGTCATGTAAAAGCCAAGGTCCCAAATGGCTACCCTGAGGCACACCTGAAGGATTATTAATTTCGTCAAAGATTGCACCAAGACAAATAAGATCATAACCACTCGATGAAGACTAGTAGAAAACCCAGAACTGATAATTTATAAATAAGAACTTGTGATTGGTTCTGTCAAGGTCTTTTTTTTTTAGCGGGAATGGAGAAAATCTTCCATAAGACACGTGCCTTCCGGTAGTGAGAGATTCCTACTCAGCAAAAACACCTCTCCGGCGATTAGCGAAACAGATCACATAGAAGCGGGTCCCTTTTCGTCCCCTTTCCAGGAATCCACGTTGTTCTATCGTCTCTATTGTTCCTTATTAGTCCATGCACTAATCATAAACTTCATGCCCCTGCCAAGACATTGAAGGGTTCCGGGCCATCAAGAAGAATAATCATGGACAATTTCCAAGGTTTAGGAAACACACCAGGCCAAATAGATAAATTAAACAAATCACAGAAAACAGGTGCGAAAGAAGCATTTCAATTTTTCAAAAAAAATACGCAGGAACGACATCGGGACCACACGAGAAACTATTAGCCACTTTGGAGATGTATATTAAGACGGTAGCTTCTTCAAATACTAAGTCTTTGGAAAGAAGGGGAGGCGGCGAAATTCTTGTCAAATGAGCAAAATCCCTAAAGCTAGTATCACAATTAGAGTCCAAAAATGCGGTCCTAAAGACGTCACCAAAAAAGTTGGCAAGTATAAGAGGATCATTGCTTTCATCAAGAGGTAACGTATAATTTCCAAATTTCGAAAACTGATTGTACTCAGTACGGGATCAAAATAATAAACTACGTGAAGCACCGAATGATGATGGGACTCATTAACGAGCGGCGACAGTCATCGCCTTAACAGAGTGCCAGAGATGTCAGAAGAGAACACCAAGTATAAAAATCTACCAGAGCCGTTAACCACACCATTGAACTGCGACAACCCAGAGAAGGCAATACTGTCAATGAAGGGTAGTACATGTTGTGGAAAAGTCGTATAAGATGGCAGCTGACAACTGACAATCGCCATTTTCGGAGTATTCCCATCTCACAGTAGACATATTAAAGTGACCAAAAGCAGCAAATCGTCTGAGACAAGACATCAGTAACATGATCGACGCGAACAGAAAGGTGTAAATGTCATGGGGGGGGGGGGGGGGTATTAGCTGTGGCGATATATACGTTTTTATGAGTGAGCCGCAAAACCATGCAAAGGACTTCCAAAGCATCAACAATCGCACAGGGCAAGTCAAAATGTACAGCGCACAGAACCCCACAGTTAACAGGAGCGCCAAGATTAAAAAGGTGGCGGTTACAACGGAAAAAAATAGTCAGGGCCAAAAAGCTCAGCGTCAGCAATCCTCCCACAAGGCCAAGCCTCACTTAAACATACAATGTCAAAACAAGATTCAGTAGAGAAGGCGATTCGTATTCGATCGTAGTTACGTTGGAGTAGTACAGTAAAATTTGAGCGGCAAGTTTTTTGAAGCTGCAGTCGAGCTCAGGCGAGATCTCTTCATGACAATAGGGTTACTGGACTAATTTTAAGGGTCAATAACTGCATGAAATATGATGTCCCGCCGTGAAAATGACTAGGGATAACACTGGAATCCAAACAATATTGTAACCTACACTTAGGGTTTGTCGTAGAGCTTGCGAAGCTATCTGGATGCTAATCACTGTCGGAGACCCAGAATTACCTGAGGGGCGATCACATCCTTAAGTCTATAATCCTGAAGAGACTTGTACTATAGGAGAAGAAGAAAGAAATCTTGATGGAAAACGAGAGAGGATTCAGATGTGCTTATTCTACTAAATTTGCAGCTTAACCAGTATTATACAGCTCCAGTGGACGAAAATAAAAAAATAGTATGCCTTTCAGATGATTTTAAATCTGCCTCTGACACAATCAACAGAGAATTCTGCATATTTATGGAATTTCCTCAAAAGTAATAAATATTCTACAAACTATGAAGCTATGATATTTGATAAGGTTTTATTTATTTTTTTATGACGTAACCAAAACTAAGAGACAATCCTATGATGCGTTACCCCGTCTTTCACCGGAAAGGAATTAGGATAAGGAGAATGAGGGGGACATGAGTGCCTTGTTGCATTACATCTATCAATTAAACTGCTGTCAACAGTCAAATTTTGAGAATATAATATTTCTCTAATCTTTAATTTCCAGCTGTTGATAACTCACATTAAGCAAAACTTCCTTCGCTCGACTTCACTCATAGAACAACTGTACGTCGCAGGGGATATTTTACGATAGCTCTAAAATGCATACTATATTTCAGTTTACCCAAGAAATTCTTTTTCTGTACTGTACTGTTACCAAGAAAGATTACATTAACATGATATGTATCAAACTAAGTAAAACTTATTCTATTCCTTCTTATGAAGATAACAAAAATAAGCTGTTCAGTTTTGGTCCTTCGAGCCGGATCAGTATTTATGGTAATGACTTGCAATTTCCGATTTTTTAATAATTATTTTAACCGTGGTTTACCAAAAATAATCTCAATCGCACACCGTTTATATCTATTTATTTTGTTGGCGCTATACAATTATTGTAACAATAAATTTCCATAACCGTGTCCCAATTTAATTTACGCAGTTGTGCCCATTGTCGTCGTGGAATTAATTACTCTTTCGAGTCATTGCAAAATTGCGGCCAATAAATTCATCAACCGTAACGACGCTGTCTGCTCGCGACTTCATTTTCATCTACTCGAGGTCGTAAATTAAAACTTAATAAATATTTAAGAAAATATTCTAACCTTATCGCGTAAGCATTTAAATCACTCTCGAATCCCACACAACTGCACGATTCCAGCTCCATCTGTTCTCGATACTCGTTCTTTTGGCCGTTATCAGAAATTCATTTATTCACCGCGGAGCTTACCAGTCGAAAATGACGCGCTTTAAGCTGTAAAACGGACGCATTCACTTCAGAATTTCAGATTTAGTTCAGACGAAGCAGAAGTTGGTTCACTTGAACTGGAGTCATTCTCTGTTCATAACACGATTATGTAACCCACCTATGTACTCCTCAGTGAATACCTGAACTTGAGTACATAAATTCTGCAAATATATCCGATTTTCGTCCGTTACCTTCACTGGATTTGGATTCACGTGTACCCTCAATTGGTTTGTGCACGCTCAACGGCTCTAACGTTGTGCCTGGTTTCCCACAGAGAGGGTATACTCGACTTATGTGGACGGAGGAAAATGCTGTAGTGGTTTATAGCTGTGCGGATGGCGGTATGTGGACAGGAACGAAGCTCGGGCTCCTTGTTAAAGCAAGAGATGGATCAAAAGATAGGGCTGGTTGTTGGGTTAGGGGTGCGAGCTGCAAGGAATGAAGAGAAAGATACAACACAAGGGAAAATAGAAGTAAATTTATGTACAGCTGATGCCATGTAATATGAAAAGATATCGAATAGGGTGGTCATAAAATGAGTTTTATGAATTTTGTGGTTTTTATGGATGGACCCGGGCAGTTCTTGAGGCGGCGTGAATAGGACCTCGACACTTTTGGTTTTTGTGTCTACTTATGAGTTGTGATTGAGGCATGCAATGTATATTACATAATTTTAGAAATGACGGCAGTTGGAAGAAATGAAAACTGCTTCGGTTATTAATGAGTAAGGTGCCAGAAAAGTAAGTCTCGAAAGGGTAAATATATTAATTTATTCGCTTTCACACTCGGGTATGACTTCTTATTGCCTCATTATCTAGTCTTAAGTCATCAGTTGTGTAGAGGATAACGTCCTGGCTTTTCATTATGAGTGACGCCGGTCCCATCTCCTGCTGGGCCACACAGTCGCCTTTTTGCTGCCAACAGATTATGCTAAAAGGCCATTGGGAGATTACAGTAAATACTGAAACAGTAGGGCTAATCCAGTAGAACTCTTTTTATTTTGGATACTTTCACTAGGGAATGGGACAGAATTGAAGTGGTAGGATCCGAAGTATACTCCCGAGCAACTGGCATTTGAATGAATCGTTTAGAGTGTCGGACTAATACAATGTTTTTTTATGTAGAAGGAGAAGGGTTAAATTGAGTTGCTAATAGTTTGTTTCTAAAGTCGGATGTCATAATCTGTATATATGCTCACACTCAGACGACCATTAAGGCACCAAAATCTTCGATAGTACAATCTAAGGTGGTACAGTTGTTCAAAAACATTCTGGAAAAGATTCCCCGGGGTCACGAGGTGATCATATTCTGGGTAAAACAGTATCCGGGAGTTCTTGGAACGAAAGAACGGAGTATGCCAAGAACAATAGCTCAAGAATTCAATTAAGATATTCAACCGACACCTTAAAAAAATATTAATAACGATCCTTACTTACTTACTATAGAAGGCTAATCACCAGTATATTAACTGAGAAACTTATTGTTCTATAGTAGAACTAGAAAACCCTTCAGCTGAAGTGGGACTGACATCAAAAAATTAGTACTGTTCATCATTAAAATTAAAATTAAAAGTTTTATAAGAATCCATGCTAGAAGCTTGAATCGAGTGACGTCCAAAAGAAATAGAATCAGCTTTGCGACTGTGATTACCCTGCCCTAGCGGCCAGATGTAGATTATTTTGACAATGGCAGGAGATTTTTTCAAAGTTTCAAACCGCTTAGCTCATCAACTACATATGCGCCGTCTCTTGAATATGCGGAAGTGCATATTACGACTTATGCACGTTTACGACCGAGCGGCGTCGATTTTGTTACATATTGTAACATTAAACTGTCAGCAGAATATTTGGCCTTCTTTAACATACTCTGACTGTCGTTTACAGGCATAATATTTAAATGAAACGATTTCTTGAGACAAAACGAAATCGTTACATTTTAGAAAGGCTTCCACTGCGTTCGCATATTCTCTCCACTCCAACTCTTCATTTTGCTAAATAACTCGCACCATCAGTCACTAACTAAATAAGAGGTATTATGCTAGCATTTCAACCCCAACGGTGGCACACCATAGTTGTTTTCTGCTGACAATAGATAGCACTTAAAGTGACATTGGGGATTGCAGAGTAATATCAGTGGCTCGGAATCCACTTAATATTGTAAGTACACTTGCAATCGTTGTCTCGAATCATGTCAAGTTTTTCTCACCCAACATGGGGTTACAGGAACTAGATAGAGACATCGATGCTTTGAATGATTCAAAGGTGTCCGCATACGTATGTACGAGTATGTCCACTTGTGGCTTCTCTTTTGAAATGTGACGAGTGCACTAGATCGAGAACCCGTCTGTTAGATGAGCTGCCGATTAAGACTAGAGTTCCTGACAACGGAAACCGACTCTTTCTACTGCACCAGGCAACCTTTGACGTCAGTGAGGAGCGGAACCCTCGCTTTTTACTAAGAATCACATGCCGCAGACATGCAGCAGCTTGTCACAAATCTTACATTGGAATCACAGTACTGGTAGGATCGGTACCACAAGACATCTGAGGAACTTAAGGTGTAAGGCTTAGAAGAGGTTTGGTGCCTCAGGTTTTCAGGAGAACTATCTGTCTTATACTAATCTCTATCATCAGTTTTCCTCTTGGCTGCAGGTTTCCTTTGCCGAATTTTTACGTAATATGAGATCCAAGTTTTTTGCCAACCATAATTAATTCTGAAAGTTTATAAACTCCAAGCGTAGCGGTCAGGTCTATCCTTTTTTCTGAGTTTCGTGATTGTGAGAGTCACGATTTCTCTACAATTGCCAATTTCTTCGCAAACTTTTCCGTACTACCTTGTGTAATTCCAACTATGATATGATATGAGTCTAGGGACCTAGTACTTGGCAACGTACCTGTTAAGGAACACTCATCTAATCTGATAGACGGCCTCGTGGGTGGCGGGGGACCTTCCTTCTTCAAAAAATGACAATCGTCTCTTGTTCGTGTTCTCTGTTATTTGATCAACATATCCTTGTGTTCCGGCCGTTTTCATGTACTTTGGAAAATTTCAATAATAATTCCTCTTAATTAGTAAATCCTTTCATTTATTCCTTTCAGATGGCTTCCTTAAGGGTAAATCAACTGGCACCAACCTCATTGAATTCCTTAATTACTCTTAGTCAGCCATTGAATCAGGCAAACAGGTATAGTGTATTTTCACAGGTTTTAGTACGGCCTTCGATAAAATTGCACATGGATTCCTTGTTCACAAGCTGTTTATGCTTGGATTTCCTTCTTGTTTCGTCCAATTGTTGCCTTTTCGTTTATGTATATCATTATGTTTGGCTTCTTCTTTCCAACGCTAAAATTATGTGTTCTTCGGCTGATAATGCCCCTAACTGCAGGATTTTAACCATTAATTTCGGTATGTTGTGCAAATAGGGTTCTCACCTTGCCTTAAATGCCAGCAGATACAGATGCTATGACTTTCAGCTGTAGAAAACATCCAGGGATTTGGGTCCGGTTCTTGCTCTCGCCCTTCTTTCGAGAATTATGTTTATTCGACTGTTGGTAGGACAAGTTCGAAGCTGGGCGTTTAGAAGCGGTGGTTGTGAGAATTTGAAGACCCCTATTTAACTAAGCTTCTTCTATGAACAATTCGGGAATATGCCAGCCCTGTATAGGCTCCCTATTTCGTCGCACACATCAACTTAGATTTGCACTCCATTAAACTCCTTGGAACGATCCTGTCGAGCTTATCTCTTATCCTGATCGACTGAGATTTATTTCCTTAGGCTCCCTTGCAAAGATGCTCAATATGTCTAAAATTATTCATCTTTGATTTATTGCACGGAACAATAAATTCATCCAAATTACTCAGGACTATGAATATCTCTATCCCACCCGGCTGCTCGGGGAGTTACGTCTTCCTTCACGTTTCTGATCCCCGAACGCTCTATGGTATGCACGAGCCTATTACACCGATATTTCACCTCTTCAATGAGCACATCGCCAACTTTGATCTTAATTTCTCCAGGCTGCGATTGAAAAGCCAACTTTAATCATGTCTGTTATCTAATGTGAGGCCGTCTGATATGCAAGTAAAGAGGGAGTGCAAGGTGCCCAGGACACCCGCAACTTCTAACCAGGTGACTCTGTACAGGTTGCATCGTCTGTTTCTCCATTTGCAGATTCCATAGAAAGGTTGCATAAATGACTAGACAAGTCAAGTAAAGCACTATAATAGAATCAACGTCTTACAATTGAAGAAGCATACTATGAAAGTGTTCCAAATCTATTTATCAATTACTATAATGCTGCAGAGATGAAATATTCCTTGAAAATTTCAACCAAATCAAAATTAATTCCTATAATTTGAGTCACCCTGTTGGACTGACGATAGCAAAAGGTAAAGCTTTCGATATAGGTATCGTACCTAACCAATATGTGAATGGCATGACTGTGAGCCTTCAGCAGTTCATTCTTTATACATAAATACATACCTCATATCGAGGGGGACTCTTTATTCGGCAGGCAAGCACAGGCAATTATTTACCATTCAGAGAGCATTTCAACCTTCCCGTCTCTACCGAAGATTCGTAACCACCGAATGCCCCAAGCATACATCCAGATCAGATTGTTTTCATTCCGTGCTGGGTTCAATTAAAGCTATTATATACAAAGATTACTCAAGAGCAGGGCTATCGGAGGGCTATGTAATTCACGTCACGACTCACCCACGACTATACCACGCCACATGAGCTCAATGTACATCGGCCAGAGCTTTGAAAATCCATCACAGTCCCAAAATCGACTGCAGCTTACTTCCCATTCGCTCGTCTCATTCATCCTGCTTCCTTTTGCTTTGTTGCTGTAATGGGATTGTGAGGAATGCTATTAAAATGTCAAGTAATCCAATCATGACAGTTTTATTACACAAACGCACATACAAATTGAATTCCACAGCCTTTGACGCCAGTAATCTCTAGGGAGCCTGATCTGTTTTGTATTTCCACGAATTTATTTTTCTGAGGAACGTCAGAGGTTTAAACGAAATAATCGAAGCTTTGATTTCAAAACTTGTTTTTGCAGAGGTTTTATGTTTACGTGCACGGACGGACTAATAGGCTCTTTTTATAGTTGACTTCCTTACTAATTTATTCTTTTTATTTAAAATCTCTCACTACTTCTATCGTGGGTTACTTCGGGTTGAGGTATGAACAATGTGGGAAACAGATAGAGTAAGAATGCGAATGCAAGCTCAAATATTAGGGCTGGAACACAATGTGGCGCTGATACTCGTCACAGTTAAAAATATTGAAACGCAATGATGGCGGCACATAACCGAGTTTACTTGCAACTTCTGGCGTGCGCCACAGCCTACTGTAGATACAAGCCTGGAAAACATGACAGATCGGCCATTTCACCACCAAGAGTTTCGTCATTACTTCACCCATTAAAACTGCACCCTCTCGAGACCAAAACCATAGAGAAATGCTGATGTCATTCACGCATTTTATTTAAGCTCATTTAACGAGCACAAGAGAGTTTTTTTTTTTAAAACACACGAAAATTGTAAAGAGAGACACTTTTTAACGTGTTCACATGTTCAGAACATTTGTAGGTTAACCTTAAGTAAAATCCAATTTAAGACTTTAAATATATTGCGAGAAATACTACGAGAAAATACATTCCCCAAACTCTTCCTTATGTTTACTTTGGCAAGTTTCGGTTTGTTTACACCACCAAGGCTCAGCTGTTGATGGCAGCTTCCATGCTTCCATGTGTTAGATCTCTTATGCATTTAACCAAAAAACTGTCGATAGAACGTAGAGTTGATATGCTTGCGGAGAACTGACAGCCGAGAACCATTTAGGAAAATCTGAGGTGCATTAACTAAAACAAGGGGATTACGTCTACAAACCACCTGCTTCACTTTGACCCAGCATTATTGTCTCATTCTTCAATCTGCGAAGGCGATTTTAATAGCTACCACATCCTCTGGAAATACCTCTCGGCAAAAAGCTAGTAGAATGGGCAGAATTCAGTAATATGCACCTCGTATTCGACGTCAAAGATCTTTAAGTCCGCCGGCGCCGGGTGGGGCAATGAATATAATCTAGATCTCAGCTTCGTATCAATAGACAAAAACGGCCGCCCCCTGCAAACCTTTCGCCGGATTAAGAAGGATTTCTCAGACAGCCAACATAGACCAATCCTATTGGAAATAGGAACTCAAATTCAACTTATAATATCTCCACCTCTCCTGCAAAGGAACTTTAATAAGATAAACTGGTCTAACTACTCAAGTGCTCTCGACATGTGTGTTCGCTGGATTCCACTAAAAACTGACAACTACGAAAGATTTGTAGATGCAGCATATCACCGGCCAAAAAATATATTTCAAGAGGCTACAGAAAGGTATATACATATTTCTGGTTGGAAAACGGCAATTGCCTCTATCTGCTATCAAGAATTTCTGAAAAGGGGAGACCCAGAAATTTCCGACGACCTCCTAATTGGTCTCGATGCTGTAGGACGGGATAAGTGGACCAGGACAGTTGAGAGCCTTAACTTTAAAAGATCAAGCTAAAGTGCCTGTAGTTTACTGAGAAAATCTGGCGGAAGCACAGCAACTCCAGATCAAAAACCAGCAGTTTCTCTTGACCAAATTGCTGACCACATCGTAAACATATCTAGAACACCTAGAGATAAGGAACACACGCCTCTTAAGAGCACCAAAAGTTCCAATCCCAGCTCATGCCTTTACTCTCAACCTTTTACACTCCCAAGAGTAAACAGCGCTCTTGAAAACGTAAAAACTCATCCCGAGTTCCTGACTAAGTTCGGCAAAAATACCAGAGTTTACTTACTAAGCCTGTGTTATAAGCTCCTGGAGAGGCTCCTATACAACAGTTAAACAGGCGGCATTTATGCCAAACAGGAGCCTTGACAACATTTATTGAAGCTGGCTATCAGAAATTCTTAAAGACCTCAGTCGCTTTTATTGACCTAACAGCCGTATACGACACAGTCTGGAGGTAGGGCGTGATATTTAAGTTGCTTAAAAATGTAAAACCTTGGTCCAGTTGGTTGACAGAACGCTTACCCACCGAATGCTGCAAGTAGTGCTTGGTGATAGTATTAGCAAAAGAATAATACTAAACAACGGCCTGCCACAAGGTTCGGCCGTAGGTATATATATCAGACTTTCCGGGCACTGCCTGTCGTAAATTCATATATCTGGTGACCAGGCAATTGTCACTCAGGATCCCAGCTTTTATAACAGTGAGAAAATACTTACTGAAGACCGGGAAATCCTGAGAACCTATTTCCAAAACTGGAGGCTGCAGGTTAGGTTAGGTTATTAAAACAGAAGTTTCCTGCTGTCATCTAAATAGCAGATTATTCAGACGCTTCCGTCTGGATAAATAGCTCACATACGAAAAAAATTTATGTCCAGCTTAATACAACTATGTGCATAATATCGGGGACTATAACACACCTCTACTTGGCCACATGTTGCATCCTGATCTGTGACGTTCACACGCCTTGCTCCGGAAATGCAACAACATTTTAAATTATCCCGAACTCAGTAGGTCTCAACCGGACAACAGCATGTTGCTGTTGATTTAATTGAGCTCATCGCAAATAGTAATTTATCTAGACTCACATTTCGAAAATAAAATAAAGGCAAGTTCGCAGGCAAAATACCTATAGTACCCATGGGTTCCACATTAACTGCAGTAAGTGCAGAGTTAAGAATCAAAAAGGGCATTGAAGCTTTTCCTTACCATGAATACCAGCGTTATGTAGATTAAGCCATAAAGCTCGTGGGCCGCGGGCGGTATTAAGTTTGACACAAAATGACTGTCGTTTAACCCATTTAATAGTTGAAGTTGCTTTGCTACGGGCGGTACGAACCTAACGAAACTCCGTTGATCAGCTACAATGCGATTGCTATGTGTCGCAAAGCGGGTGACCAGACTGGAGTGGCTTATTCCAGAATAGGCCTTATAAAAGTGCACTAGAGAAGCTTCGTGATGTAGGGGGTCATCAAAGTCCTCTGAGCATCTCTTCACCAAATCCAGAGTCATATAAGCCTTGATACCTATGGCATTAAAATGATCGTAGAAAGAAAATTCGGAATTATGGCGGACACCTATGTCCTTAGTTTTTGTAAATCTAGTTAAAGAACGACCGTCTATGGTAAAATTAAATTAAAAGGGAGATATTTTTTGAGAGAAAGACTGAGATGTGTACATGCCCATATTTAGTAGAAGGTCGTTAATGGAACACCAATTCTGAAAGGCGTCCAAGTTAGAATTTAAAAATGGGCAATCGGCATTGTCTGACAAATTGAGGAATATCTGCGTGTCGTCAGCGTAACACAGAATACATATTTGAGTGAGGTAGAATCGCAGATACATCGTTGATATAACTTATGAATAACCCTACGGTACACCGGATGTGTTGAAAATAACATAAGACAGAGCTCAACGAAAAGAAACCCAGTGAGTCCAGATAAGTACGAATAAATCCAATTTACAAAAAACCGCGGAAGCCCGAGAAGGGAGAGTTTCAGAACAAGAATTCGATGATTTATTTTGCCAAATGTTTCCTGAAGTCATTAAAAATACAGTCAACTTGCTTACTACCTTTCAATTGCGTAGATACAACAATTTTAAAATTCCAATAAATTGGTGGTAGTTGGTTTACCCCTTGTTAAGTCATGTTGGAACGGCTTGCAGTGGACGTAAAGAACATTGCAAATAACAGCCTCAAAAATTAAAACAGTTCGAAATTTCGCATTTACAATCTTTTTTGTGAAGAGGAATAATTAAGGAGGTCTGCCAAGCTTTCGTGAAAATACCATAACGTTAAAATTTAATAAATAACATAGAATAGGTGAAATGGAGGAACCAAATATTTTTATGAACGAGGCGGTGATACCGTCAGGACCAATTGAAAAACTATCAGTAAAGGTAAAAATTTCCTTTAGAATCATAGCTTCGTCAAGTAAAAGGTGTTTGGATTCAATAGAACTTGGTAAAAACTTTGTTCAAATGTGTAAAATCCTTAAAGCTAATATCATAGGTATCGTCCAAAAACGCAGTTTTAAAAAAATCGGCATCAGAGAGTGCAGGATCAGCAAAAAAATGAAGTCGAGGTACCTTCTGTGATCATTTGATATGCTGCAGGTCCGTGTTAAGCCTGAGGAAACGAAAAGGAAAAAAAACAGACCCTTGTAAGATCGCTCCTGCGTCCGTCTGTCTATCATAGACGTTTTTCTAGAAAACGACGTGACAAAAGTGTTTTGTGTATCGTGCGGGGTATCGGTTGAATTGGCTACTTTTAAGGGCCCCAAATATAATTTTTTTTTAAGTTTTTGGTGAATAGGTTATACGGATATAGTCCGTAAACTTTCGATATTATCAGGGTCATATACATAGAGTCATAGATAACAAAAAAATTGCAGCTTTTTTGAAAAAATAAGCATTTATTGAAATAAATACCGTAGGAGCTAGCATAATTTTATTTATTTTCTTAATACTGATTATATGGACTCCTTCGTTTTCTGATGAACTGGATCTGGAGCAAGTTTCAGTAAAAATTTGTCATGGTTCCAGCAACCTCTTTTTAATCTGTTGTTACATACCGCTTGATATGCCAAATGTCGTTGATAGTAATGGTCGGAGTTGGTGCGATATTCTATAAGTCAGCTTATCAACTGTATCCAGGATCGGATGGGCTCTAAGGACGAAATTATCATCCTAAGGGATTTTACTTATAATAGAATAATATCGTCATCATCAGCTTTCTTTCCCATGACTTGACTGAAGGACAATCGCTGTTCCTCGACACTTTGGCTAGCTTAGAACTTTTCCAAATGAGCAATGTGGTTAACAATATGGAAAGACAGCTAGATTTTGTGTTCTCTCCGAACTGCACGGTTCCTTTTGTTGAACCCAACATTCTTGCCTTGACAAATGTTTCACTCTGCACTGCTTGTCGCGTTCCACTGACGTGCTTGTCCATAACCTAAAAAGCGAGCATAATTTTATCTTTATCGCCCTGCTTTTAAGGGATTGAGTGAATTCCACTCTTGTTTGTCTAGTGACGATATCGACAGGAGCGTACCAGGTCTCCATGATGTTTTATATGAAGCTTTCGGGAGGTTTGTTCCCTATATCCGGGTTAGAAGTAGACTTCGCGACTGGTTTAACAGAGAATTGAAAACTGTCAGCAATGGGACAAATAGATTATGGAAAAAGGTCCTTTACATGAAGTACGGCGTGAAGTTATTTTATGTCAGGAACATTTCATGGGCCCTATATGAAGAATTCCTTTAGAACTTAAGAGGCAGATTTTTCTGACCCCCGTGCATTTTCTAGTAATGTTTAAGATTATTTGTAATTTATTTACTGAGTATTTTAGAGGCGCATTTGAATCATCTGGAAGAGATCTTGTTCAAGCTTATTGCTGATCTTCCAATTAACTTTTCTAGTGGTCCTTACGGTGTTGCTGCTGTAGTCATAATGTTCTTCAGCCTTACTAATACTTTTTCGGAGGTTTCGCTCGAAGGGCCACTTTTCTGCACTATGGAAGGCATAATTTTAACTCCCCATTTTTAAGCGTGTCAATAAGAAAAAGATTTCCAATTACAGGCCAATTGCTGAATTGTCTTGTATTCTTAAACTCTTTGAACTAATTATTCAACACAATTGTCCCAAAGGCGTAAGACTTTAATTTCTAGTCGGCAGCATGGTTCTTTGTCCTTTAGGGTAGATCCACAGTTTCTAACTTTGTTGGAGTTTGTTTCTGGCTACCAAACTGTCTACATTTTTCAGATTGGCTAATAGAACTTATAGAGTTGGTTTTCGTAGTGCACTCTCTGATGCTTTTATGGCTCCTTCTGACGTTCCCCAGGGTAGTCATCAGGGTACTTTGTTATTCGACTTATATACTGATGATTGCTTCAAAGAAGCTAATTTTTTATATATGATTTTTATCCCAATCAAATATATTATCGATTGTGAGGTCTTCCAATCGGAACTACACATATTTTATATCTGTTGCTGCAACAACAATCTCAAATTGAACATCGGGAAATCTCAGATTATGATCTTCTTGAGGTCTCGGACTCTTCAGTTCAAGTTTGAAGGTACTCGTATTCGACGGGTGAAAGGTGTGAGGGAAGTGGTTGGGTATCTTGATATAATAATAATAATAATAATGTCGTTGCTAGGGCTAATTCTTTGCTGCGATTTATTCTCCGTTGGTCCAAAGAATTTCCTAGCCTGCCTAAGACTGCATCTTTATACGTACCTTGTTAGACCCCTGCTGGATGATGCTAGTCAGGTTTTGTTTCTGTTTTACGGATCTCGAATCGAATCTCACATTAATCGTATTGAATCCGTTCAGCGTAGATTTGTCAAATCGACCCTCTTATTCTGCTACCCTATGAGGAGCGCTTGGGGTTGCTGCAACTTGTAACTCTCGAGAAGCGACGTTGGGTTGCTGATTTAATATTTCTACACTAGTTTCTGCAGGAAAAGCTACTTTGTGGGTCTGGTCTGCGTTGTTGGCTTTTTGTTCCAGTTGTTCAGTTAAATTATTATTGATAAAAATTTCTTATTTTCTACAAGTAGCAATTAGAAGCTAAAGAGTTTCCTCATACCGCTTATATTATGTAGTCCCAGTTTAGTGCTCATAGAATAACACTTAAGCAATTAATGTTTTAAGTAGAGTCTACAAAATATTAAAAAGGAAATTTCCTTTTGAAAACAACTTAAATACTGAATGCTTGAGGAACGTTCATATTTGACGTTATATTGCATTAAAAAAAACAAAATTGTGAGTTACGTGACGTTTCCTTTTATTTTCCTTCCTTTAAAATTAACTTCGTTTGCATTCAGGACGGATTTTGTGTAAAGCCTGCAAACACATTACCTAGAAGCAATAAAATTTTATTTCTATATTGTAGAGGGCTCCGGTTGAATAAGACGAAAGTACTCCGAAGATATTTTTTAACTAAATTTCAACTTCCGAAGTGGAAGCACAAAACTTTTCCCATTCAACCCTTTTCCTTTTTTTGCATATGTTTCAAATAACTGCTTACGACCAAGCCACCAAGCGGCGTATGCTGACGATCGAAACAGGAGGACCCAGACGAGAGATGACAAAAAACTGATGAAAGGGGAGCCAACGAATATACGATTCTATCCAAGTTCTTTGCACATATCATGCCCATTCCTATGCTCATCATGATGGAGTCATAACCATAAAAGAGTCACCCTTTTCGTCCCGACCGGAGCTTTTAGGCCTCATTTGGATTCATGACCTGAAGTTGTCTGCTCTGGTTGCTGACTGTCCACAAGTCTGTATACAAACAAGGAGTCCTGCTCCAGGATATGTTGACAAAGAAGACTGGCTGCTTTCATCCACCTCAACAGGTGTACAGAGCGGCAGATATAGCCGTCGAGACTTGTCGCCCCATTTGTCCTCAACAAGGTAATCCCTCTCCATCCGCCCTCACTTTAGGGATGATTTTAATGAAGTTTCCTGGCAATGACGAAAAGTTCATTGAGAACAGGAGGATAAGGAATGAAAAGTTTCGTCGTCAAGGGCCAAGTGATGCTGAATACTGGCACTGCGGGCTTGGGACTCCGTGACTTTTGGGGAAATCTGATAAATTTACCTTAAAAAGTCATAATAACTTCATTACGCTCTGGAAATGACTAAAGGGTAATGAATTTTCAGCGTTGGGATGAATGGTCCGGGAAATTGCATGAATATAATTCCTTCACGGAAAATACGTTGAGGTCTGTTGTTAAGGCGAACAAATTGAGTAGGTACTTGAGAGGATTTGTTGATTGCGACGATGACAAAAACTTTACTCATTCATAGTTTCTGGGTGGCCATTCTTTAGTTTATTTTCTGTATTGGTTTCACCTTCGAAATTTAAAGAAGGTTCGGTGGGGGAAAGGACCGAAAATACACCAAACTTAAGTGCTTTTAATTAACTCACTTAAAAGAATAGTACTTAGATAACTTATCCTACATCTTTTCCCGCCCTTAGGGATTGCGGAAATTAGAAATTTATTTACAAAATTCTTCACAAAGAAACTAAACAATAAATATTTCAAATATTGCTTTAGATTATAAATTCAAAAAATATATCGGTCGTTCGAGATGAACCTAACTTTTTAACGCGTGGACCAATTTGGATGGTTCTTTTTTTGTTGTACAGAGGATGATCCCCCATTGCTAATAGGAGAATAAAATTTGGCCTAGGATGAGGGAAGGGGGAGGGGTAGTCTATCTTCGTAACGCGTAGCCCGATTTGAATGGTTCCTTTGCTGTTATAAAGAGTATGATCCCCCATTGCTTATAAGAGGATAATTTGGTTCTATGGTAAGGGAGGGGTAGTCTAATTTCGTAATGCTTGGATCAATTTCGATGATTCTTTGTCTGTTGGGTAGAGTATGTGCCCCGAATGATACCGCGAGAAAAAAAAATTTGGGGGGGGGGGGTAGGGGGTTGAACCTAACTTTTTAACTATTGGACCGATTTGGATGCTCCTTTTTTTGTTGTACAGAGTAGAAAACACTAAAAACTGAAAAATAAAATAGTTTTTAAAAAAAATTGAACCGACTTCACAAAAAGCACTAGAAAGCACTAATTTTATATCTATAATTTAATTTTTTTTAATTTTTTTTTTTTAATTTTTTAATTTTAATTTTGAAGTCGGTGCAAATTAAAGAAACAAAACAACTACCCAACCATAATCGAAGATACTATATAAATTTACCTAAACGTTTCAGCTCAAGGGATCATAAAAAAGGACGATTAAATAATTTTGTTGTAGTTTGGTTTCTTTAATTTGCAATATTTTTTTTAAACTATTTTATTATGTTACACAATCCCCATTCCTAATATGAGGATAAATTTTGCAGTAGGGTGATGGTGGGGGGAGGGGTAGGCTAACTTCGAAACGTGTGGATCGATTTGGATTATTCTTCTTTTGATGTGGAGAATATATTGGTCAGTTGTACTATGTGGTGGGGTTATGTGCGGAGGAGGTATTATTCAATTTCTTAAGGGGTTATACGCAGTTAGAAGGCCGAAAAAAGCGATTTTACAAGGAGAGGCATTTTAATTTACTAACTTGAAATTTTGTATCCATATAATAAGCACTTTATACAATATTGTCATATTTTTTATTTGTAAAAATAATGATTTTAAGGGTCACAGCAGACGATCTCTGAAGCTTCCTTGAAAAAAAGGTGTTTTGCGGTGCACGCGATATCTCGTGAATGGGTCATCCAAAATCAAAAAACTGAAAAGATTTCTTTACCTTATAAATTATCTAGAAATTAATCGAAGAAATAAGCAAAATATTGATTTTTCACAAAATGGCGGCTTCTCAAAATAAAATTTCGATTTTTAAGGAAAATTTTGCCCTTAAATTGCTTATAAAATGAAAAATATTTATTGGATTCGGAAATCCTTCAGTCAGTTTCTAAAAAATATATTCAGAAAGATTGTGTTAAAATTTGAGCCCGATCGGTTCAGCCGTTTTCGAGATATCGTGTACACTGAGTTTAAAAACATGGTTTTGGGAAAAATGTGATCTTAAAGTTTCAGAACCATTTCACATATGGAAACAAAAATTTATAACTTACACACCTATTACACCTATTTCAGGACCCCGAGTCGTCTATAACCGTTTATAACTCCGAGAATATTTGTCGGATCGACCTGAAATTTTGTGTGTACAATATTGAGTATATGTTAATTCAAAAATTGAATTAAAAAAACAATGTTTTTAAAATCCTGACTGCGTATAACCTCTTAATGCACACACCTATTTGGAAGATTCTTTTTTGCAGTGTACAGTATGATCCCCCATTGCTACTATGAGGAAAAATGCTGACCTAGGGTTGGGGTGAGAAGAGAGGTAGCCTAATTTTGATATATATTTGTGGCTTGTGGCGAGAGTTGGAGGGGGGGGGGGGGGCGGCAACTAGCTTCATAAGGCATAGACCGATTTTCATGATTTTAATTCTGTTGTACAGAATACGTTTCCTGATTGATAAATGATAACAGTTTTGTCCCTAGAGTGACTACGATAATTCTCTCTTGCTGTATAGAGTACCGTGGAGTAGGGCCATGATAAGAATTTTCTAAGGTAAAGGTATGAAAGGGTAACCGTGACTGATTTCGTAATATTTTGCTGGATTTCGATAAAAAAAAAATACCACTAGTGTTAGCTTATTGTAAAAATTTCGATTATTTAATGTTAAGTAAATAAAACCGTTTTGGAAATATTTTATCTATTTATTTCTTGTTTCGCAAGTTTATTTGTCTTCATTTCTGCGGTCGACAAGCAATCGTAGGGATACACAGGAATCCGTTTCGAAGTATCTGTTCAAGTATCGCAGAGCAAGCTGATTGTCCCCTAGAGTTTTCCTGTAAAGCATGGAGTATGCGCTACCAAGGAAGTGGAATTACACTTCTGGAACTGACCGATTATGAGTAACCTTAGTCCTGGTTTATGTTATCAAAGGAGTAAGTGATAGCGTGTCGGTCTACGTATCCGAAGCTCCCAGGTTTGAATCCCACCTGTGGCGAACCATGGTTGTTTTCTGCTGACAACAGATGACAATAAAAAACAAAGCGGCCATGGGGTTACAATAAAATGTAAGTGGTTCGGAATCCATTTAAAAATTGCAATCGTTGTCTCGGATCGGGTGAAGTTCTTCTCCCGCCCCATGCCCCACAAGGGGTTACGAGAACTAGACAGAGAGAGAAAGAGAAAGTGATATATTATCGAGTACATTTTTATTAAAAGTATTAAAAGCTTAAAAATATATCATCCACGATGTGACGGTATAAAAAACAACTCCTTCCCCAATGTGACTTTCGTTCTTCGTTTTTTCTATTTTTATTTTTAACAAAATTTCGACGGTTTAAATTATATTTTTCCATTTTTAAAAAGGTTTTTTCGCCAGGTGATCTTAAAAAATAATAATTAACAAAATTGTGAAAATAAGCTATGCACAGATTTAGCCTCTGCGATTGCAAAAATATAAACAAATTAAAATTGGGTTTATTGATTTTCTAGTTTTTGTCGTCACAAAATCGAAAAAAATTATTAAAAATATTGTTTAATACAAAGGAGCTACGTGTGGGCAATGCAACACATAGCTATAAAACTATAAAAGAGCGTTTCCAGAATAGAAGACGACCTATAATTTCTTCTATTCTGAAAGATATTTGGGCCAGCACAGCAGGTGACTGGATGTCCGAACCGACCCGTAACCTGTTTAATTTTGACTAAACAATTTTTTTCAGAAATTTTTGAATATATATCACTGAGAAAGTGGAAAAAAAATCCTTTCGGTCTTGACAAAAAGAAAAGTCCTAGTAATAATTTGCCCACACCAAAAATGTTATTTTCTCCAAAATGGCGCTGCCATAAACTATGGTAAGAAATATTTTATGGACCGTGTAGACAGTGGGTAACGCAGTCAACAATTACAGAGCTGGCTGACCCACTCATAGTAAGTCATATGAAAGTTTCCGATTTATCCGAGCCGGTCAAGTTCCTGTCCACCCGTCGTTCATTGCACACTCAACACCATTCTGTTACAAAACAGATCATGTTTACATTGCCAAGCTTCACTCACCTCCCACCTAACTGCACCCTACAGAATTCTATTCCATTCAAAACAATTTATTTTATCATTTATACCGCCATTTTAAAAATCAAAACAACGGTACAGGAACAGTGTTTTCGTTATATCCTGCCATAGCAAAGTTACATGAAATACAGTTTTGACTATAGCAAGCGGTCACAGTAAATATAATAAATTCCAAAATCGTGGTATGGAAGAAAATAGTCGCGGTGTGACACTGCTTTGTCTTACGTATACGTCGCTGATATTTCCAACACAGCTGAATAATTTATAAGAAATAATAACAAAAACAGTACTGAAAGAAATTAATACAGTTAATATAAAAAACATTTCTAAAATTCTTATTTTTCCTTGAAATCAAAACTATTCGATTAAATTCTCGGACATTCCAAAATAATGCGAGAGTCACATTTATTGTGCATCACGGCTGCTATACATAGGTCGTGCCGTGTCACATGTTATAGCCATTTAGTCCATAGACTTTCCCTAATCGAAGGAAGAATGACCAATGCGTACTTTTCCGCAATAGAGCTAACATACAGCATGTTTTTGTTGATAAAGGGCTTGGAGTTCCGGTATAGTGTGGACTACTAACGCGTTAGCAGAACTTCCCCCTTTCCCGCCTAATCGTCTATTTATATTAATTAAAATTTCTCTCTAGCGCAATATTACCCCTCTTGCTCGGAGTCGAATTTGAGCCCATCAACTTAAAGTAGAGGAAGGGCGAGTAATTTTGTTAAAAGGAAAAACTTCTACGTTTACTTTTGGAGAGGGTGCTATGCTCTCTTTGGGTAACAAATATCCTTCAGGCAAAACGAGCCCCAACTCTACTGGCGTCTTTTAATTGCTTCTCATACGAACTCGCCTGTAAATTGCGAAAATTCCGACGACACATTAATAATTTAGACGAAAACGTCCATAGCCTGCACGAACTTTCTCCTGGCGTAGAGTCATCTGACGGCAGACTCGGAAACTACCGACTCGGAGCTGTTCGCCTTTAATCCATTAAAGTTAAACGTTTTGTGTACAAATGCATGTCTACGCACCTCACACCTTGCGCTCGAATCCAACAATACACAGCAAACAAAGGGTGAAACTATAAGGGAAGTGAGAAGAAGGATTCAGGAGATCTGGGGATTTTGAGGATTTTAGGGCGATGGTAAACAATTGGTTAGTTGGCTCTTAGCCCTAAAATATTTCCCCAAAGTGGGGGGAACTTCCTCAAGTGCTTATTTGGCCCGGCATCCACATATACTACACGCTTCACTTTAATAAATCACGTGTCATCCCTCCGAACCACGTGACTAGAACGAAAACAAATTCAAAGTGGACGTACACATTTAAGGGAAACGTCTCCGGGGTGGTTTTGCACTACGCTGAAAGGATAGTAGGAACGTATCAATTTCACGTACATATCAAGGCTGGCGAGAAATCTGTGCTTGATATCTACTTAGCACAGCCACCCTCATCAATTTGATTCGCAATTGATTGAGTGCGTGAACTTGAGAATTTTAAGGAGCTCTAGCCATCCATTTGAAGATAAGAATAACAGGAAGAGGTTAGGTCATTGGTGCGGGGGAACAAATAAAGAACAAATAGGCATTTGTATCTTCTGTGAAAAAAAATGTTTGACGTTAAGGCCAAACTGAGGTGGCTTTCTTATTTACCACCTACTAACATTCAGAAAGTTTTGGAATAAACTCAATTTATTGGGGTGAGCAAGACTACCTCACCCTTCCAAATATCTAAATTGCCAAAACCTCCCACTGCGATTAAGTGCCATTTGTGACAAAGAAACTTATTCCTCTGCTTCCATAATGCAAAATCTACGAGCTCTGATCTGGCAACCCTATTGTACTGTAGTATGTTGTCTTTATAGTTGCTTTTCACCATGGGTGGTATCCTTTGATCCTTAAAAAGGTAATTAAGCAAGTTTCCTGTTAAAATGAATTCTTCTGTTTCTATATACTGTCATTGTAGTTGTTTCTATGCATTGTTGTTGCGGTAGCTTTTTCGAAAAAAGTCTTCCAAAACTTCGCCAGTCGTAAATAGTCTTTGATTGACGGAAAGACGGAAACTTGGGGTTGAAGGTTCGAATTCAAGTCTCCCCCCCCCCTTAAGACCGTAATTTTTCTTTTTCTTACTGAATATTCGGAAAAGATGTCATTGTCATTTTATTCATAATACTGAACGGATAAATTTTTCACCAATAGCAACATTTGAATTACTCGGTTCAGTTATATTTTCCAAAAATCTCACCAAATCTCTTGTTGGTAACATCCGTATATCAAATTACATCTTAATAGGTTTTTGGATTCGAGGAAGGGAGGGATGTAGCTTACTAACAGACAGACATACAGACAAGCATTATAAAGATTTTTATTGATAAGAACCCCTAGATCGTTGTCTGACACACGCAATTTCTTAATAATAAGTTTCGCTGTAGTCATCCAAAACCACCTCCATCGTATAGTTCTAAATCCGCCTGAACACAACAGAGGTGGGAATGTTGGGCGCCATTCGATCTTGTCCCGTGGTCGCCTTGAACGTGATTCTTTACGTTTTCCCAATTGAGCTACATATTAAAAACATTAAAAACAAAAACAGTAAAAAGTTCACTGTCCGGATTCCAGCCAAGGTGGAGAAGAAGGAAGGGTGCTCCTAGAAACTCAGATAAAGAAATATTTACGGACGCTTCCAAAATAGACTGGGGAGTAGGCGCAGGAATATACTCCTAATGGTCTCTATGTCATATCGACTTCTAAACTATGCCAGTGTCTTCCATGAAGAGGCATTAGCGAAAGCGAAAGCGTGCGAGATCTTAACACAGGAATGAGCATTGCGCAACGTGGCTATTTTATCAGATAGTCAGGTTGCTATAAAGGTTCTTGAGTAAGACTTTATCACCTCTAAATTGGTAGAGAGATGCTACGAGGAACTAATCATCCGGGATGATCCGCTCACATTAACCTAGGCTGGGCTGCGGTCTTCTTGGCTTAGAGATTTGGTGCACATTCCGCTTGGAATGGATAATTTTCGTACCTTTAATGAACGACAGACTGCAGGTTGAGAGGCCTAAGCTCCTGCTCCAAATTTCGAAAGAACTCCTAAATAGAACCTACAGAAACGTCGCTAGGTTCTCATCACTTTTAACGCACACAGTCCTAGCTTCAAAGATAAGGGGACTTAATTTTTACTTTCTGTGTGAGTGTCCGACACTGGCCACGAGACCACTAGTAAATTAAGAAGCTTAATGTTTTTCATTATTCTTTTTTACCTTCTAAATTTAAATTTATTACTCGAAAAGACGAAAGAGGTCTCAGTTTACCCATGCGCTTAGGTAGGTAAGGTTTTGGATTTACGGTACCGTGGCAACTAGGAACCATTGTAATTTTGGTCTGTTCCTCCGACTGTGTGACCGTATGTCACAGCCTTTTCATCTTCTAATTTATAAACCTACCATCTTAATGGTATAATGAAGTTACCAAAAACAACGCTCTTAATCAATTTTTTAAATCATGTTATTAATAAAAAATTAAATAATATTCAATTAATAGTTTTAATGGTAATGCCAAAGAGTTAAGGATAAGGTTAATAGGTTTTAAGTGAAGGAGGTGACGATGTACGCCTCCTTTGAAAGTTTCGGGCTCATCAGGCGGGAGAAAAACGGGAGATAGTAAACTATTTCACATACGTGTTGTTCTGCTTAGGCAAGTTACCGAAATCTGGTAAGGCGACCAAATTTGACGTTTAGATTAAGGGGTGGGAGAGACGTGAAGGCTACAAGAAATTAGACTAACGATTTCTTTGTACATTTTTATACTGCGATATTGACAATATTACCGCCCTTTATTTTTGAACAGTCACCTTAGTGCAAAACCAGCGCGACCTTCTTAACGACGTTTTGCGAGTTAAGACGAAACCAAACCTATTTTTCCATGCTGAAGTTTTTATAATGAAAAAGTGCTTATTCTACAGTACAAATTAAACAAAATGATGTTTAAGCTTGCAATAACATAATCTCCCATGAAATCTATCTTGGCTCACGAAATATTTGCACCGGCTTCGCATTATATTACTTCTGACGTGCAATATGATCATGTCAGAGCACATAAAAATACATTCGAAGCAATTCTTCGCGTGAGAATTAGTTTTGATGCAAATATTTTGTGAGGTATGAATGGAATATACAATTAGACATTCCATCGTTTCTTCAGAGAGACAATGCTCTCAGAGATAGTGAAGTCGTCAAGTAGTTTTATATTTATAGCCTTTCTTTGAACTTTGAAATGTGGTGCCCGGCCTCTGCCAAAATATGGGAACTATATTCCAGTCTAAGCCTGATGTAGGATTTGTAGTTCAGCGCCAACTCATAAGGAGTACATCTCTGTAGAAAATCGAAGCCAAGCGACTGCAAGTACGAGTATATGATCCAGTTAAAAATCAATATCGAATAATAGTATCAATGTGGCTGTCGAAAGAAAATCGAGAATTAAGCAACACCCCCAAGTGTTTGGGCTTGTCAAGTCTATTCAAAGAGTGTCCATCCATGGAGTAACTAAACAGCAGAGGATTTCTTTTACGAGAAAAGGACATGACAGTGCATTTGTACACGCTTAAAGGGAGGCAGTGTCAAGATCATTCGAAATATGTAGAATGAAATAGCTTTGCATCATCGGCATAATACAAAATTTTCGAGTATGATGGAATTAGATATACATCATTGATGTAAATAATGAACAGTAAAGGACCAAGGAGACTACCCTGTGGCACACCATCAGAACAAACCAAGAATCGCCAACATATGAAGGAGAATTTAATGATTGATTCGATCAAAAGTTTTACTGAAGTCGGTGAAAATACAATCAACTTAGCATCGTCAAAAATAAGATCCTTGGATTGAAGAGAAGTCGGCGGAAGCCTCGTCATATAAGTAGAATCACTGAAGCTAAATAACACAAGGGTTATCCAAGAAAGCAGCCTTAAAAAAGTCACTAAACAGATTAGCAATGATTAATGGGTCCTTTCCATTCATGAAACCAAATTATAAAGTAGAGGGGTATCTATCAGAATTACGCTTCGAATTCACAAATCTCCAGAATTGCTAGGGTCGTTACGCAGAATATGTGTAATCCTACCAATATAGTCATTGTATGAAGCACTGACGTTCAACATATATTTGTGACGCATCTCAAAATAGAACAGATAATCCGAGTCACTCCTCGAGGAGCAAAACCGCCTTCAGGCTTTTTTTTTATTCCTTAGATGTCTTGAAGACCTCTTAAGCCATGCTTGTGAAGTACAGGAACCTTTAGACCTACAGATAGGGACGCATTGAGCGAAACATGAGGCAAGGATATTGTAAAGCAGCAGAAGTGATGTCATCCAGAACCGATGCAGCAAAAACAGGAGCGGAGGACAATGATGGCAGTAGTCTCAAGTTGTCCGCACCCACCTAATCCACAGCAGGCAAGTTGAAGTTACCACACAGCAGCAACTCATTAGAAGACAGAATGGTGTTCGAGAAACCATAGATCACGGAAGATGAACTGGGAGAAATATAGACTGTAACGATAAAGATACTCTTACCTGGTAGTCGCAAGAGAACACAAATCAACCGGGGCACAAAGCGCAGAGTGACGGTCACGACAAACGACCCAGTAACCAGGAAAAAGTTTCCGTTTAACAGATCACGTCAAAACAACAGCTGGTCGTGCCCATAAAGAAGCAAGTCGTCTTAGATCTCAAAACGGTTACATTGGTGTAGTAGATGGAGATCTACCTGATGAGTTTTTGGCGAGACTGATCCAATAGGGGCAGCTTTAGGAATGCACTCACACACAATGGTGTCGAGTGGCCAGATCGCAGGAGAGAAAATAACTGCAAACATATCCTCTGAAGCAAAAATCTTGAAGGATGCAGTGAAGGTACAGCCACTGCGACTAGCAGGTGATCGCATCACGTGCAACTCCTGCAAGCGATGGAAGATACATAATATCGTCCACAGATGTATCCGGGTGAATTCTGAAAACAAAAATACTGCGCGGCCGCTCTGCAGGCCCAAAAAGGTCAGCAGGCATTAGGGAATCCGAAATACATAGGTCCAGCACACACAGGACCCCATGGCAACGGCCTCAGAAACGGGTGCAGGATCCAAACTTGAGACAGGAGTGTCAGGATCAATAGGCTCATGCAGGCCCGTAGAGACAAAATTCGGGCCCGGGGTACCACATACGGGCCCCCCGCGAAACGAATTTCTGGCCCGGGACTTAGCGTTTACGGGCCCATATACAATCGAATATGATTGACTTTCAGTTTAAAATCTGTCTAGTATAGTACACTTTTTCAATCGTGAAGCATTTTTTTTATATAAATAATTAAAATGGAAAATTTTTTCTGTTGATGACTTAGATGACGGGGCCCCTTTCAAAGCCCTGGCCCGGGGGGTTTACCCCCTTCGCCCCCCCCCTGTCGGCGGCCCTGGGCTCATGTAACGTGTTAGGCCGTAAAAGACTTTTAACATCAGAGGCGATTGTATCGATAATTGCAGTTTGGCGGAAACGGCAGCAGTCCAATTGCCCAAGTCATTATGGAAGATAATGCTTTGTTATTCAGAAAAATATAATTCTTATAATGGGAATTTTTACTGTGTAGAATGACTAAACAATTTTATTCGTGAATCTAGTAAATTCTTTAACTGTATTGTAAAAAATACGAGGATTCATTGAAGTAAGTCTGTCTATATTTGACTCTCTCCATCGTTCAGTATAGTAACTTTTACACGGATTATCACAGAAATTTTTCCCATACGGGTCTTTCCGTGTCTGGTCGGTTTAATTAGGGGTTAATTTATAACGATTCTAATAAACCGTAAAAAGTTCAATCGAGGGTCAGGGGCTCGATTGCACTCATTACCTTGCCGCCCCCCCCCCCCCCTGGATCCGCGCCTGGAGCTATTAGATTAATGTTAGAGCCTCTCAAGATCCCATACAAAAGGGTAGAAGAAGATTACTGAGAGAGGTAATAATAGACAATAAACATAAAAGGTATTATTTAATTTTGGGAAAATTAAGATTCAGTACAATTTAAGAAGTCCGAAGGTATGATCTTAACTAATATGATTTCCACGCTGTTTATTGAAGGCGAAAATGACGCCCTTTCAACAACTCGAAGTTGATAACATTCAGTCTGCATTAGTCACAAATATAAGAGCCCAAATTCCGGCCCAAAGTACTGCAAATAAAAGTGCGATAAGCCCTGAAGATAGTCGAGGCTCGCAATGCATAGCGGCCACCTTACGACCAATGGAAACAAGAGGTACTGATAGAGATATCCGCGTTCAGCAAGCGGATGGAACGACTATTTTGCTCTTTAAATTACACAAATTCAAATTGTTTGAAAAGTGGAACAACAATTTAGGTTGAGGAAGTAAATACCTATATATAGTTGCCGTCTTGATTTCACTATCTTCGAATTAATGAAAGAAGCACAATTCACTATCAAATTTTACTTTAATGACTTCAATAATTTTACTAGGTAACAACTAATTTGATTGAAAGTGATTAAGCAAAGTAAAAAAATATTGAAATTGATGACTCGCGATGTGACTTAATCGAAATGATGAACCCAAGTGTCGTTGTTGTCCAATTCCAAAAGAAGGGTAGGTGATGAGCAGATTATCTGATAACGTTACCGTTGTTCTGTACAGAATACTTCTCTTTTGCAGATAAGCTGATGGACCGTGATGCTGTAGATATGCCAGAGTTGCTAATATGGAGAATGAATTTGATTGATATTTTGCATTTGTTGATTTGAACACTAATTCTTTTAGGACGCTTCGTAATGAAAATCTGTATAAGTGTTGAATGTTATTATTTTAAATTGGTTTAATTTGTTACTTAGTCTTTTCCTTTCAGGTACGATTCCCAACACAAATAATATTTATTAGTATCGTTTTTATTTCATTTCGCCGTTCTTTTCCACGAATTGTGCTATGGTCAGCGTCATTTTCTACGAACTGGAACTCATAAACGTTTCGCATCTTCGTCTTCTGTAGGGAAATCATCATCCACGTATTTAGAAATATTGTGTAACAACAACGGCTGGTACTTTTCTTGTGGGAACCCTAACAGTATCTTTAGGAATAGGGGAAACGCCGAAGCACCTTTCCATAATTGATCTTTCCTTTGCGTGCACCGCACCGCGTTGCAGTTTTTGTCCTCAGCTGTTATTGGATTTTTAATAGGCATCATTAAGAAAGGCGTGAATCCGTATCCAGAGTCACCAAGAAGTCAGGCTCCTGTACTCTGATAAATCGTTTTGATATGACGGAATACTTCGGAGTTTCTCCATATTCCGCTATCATGTGCAGAGCCCGGCCACTGTAGATCAACACTTGTGAAAATTTCCATCGCATCACTCGTGGCCTGCACATTTAAGCTATGGAAACCCTTCCGATTTACGTTCTCTTCGTTGTGTTGTGTGGGCTGTGGGTAGAGTCAATCGCTCCAATTACACTGGGAAACTTAAAATTTCCCTGCCACCTACTTCGGATTGCATTAAATGTTTTAGGAAACTTAATCCACCTGTAAGCCTTTTCACATATGTATACTCCGTAAAACAAAAGAAAACGTCTTACACACTGTCGTTCTGTGAACGCCTATTTCTTCAGCAACTCTAATATGGTGACCAGGATCAGGAAGGCACCGTAAGAATATTTCCATTCTCTTCCTTGACGATAAAGCACCGCCTCTAGTTTCATTGTCACTTCCTAAAAAATTATCAGACATCCACTCTACACTTTCTTTGCGAGACCTATGCAGGGCAAGATAGTCCTCCAAGTCCGCGTCATGCCTAATGCGTGAAAAATTACTAGTAAATGCTTGTTATCATAACTAAAAGCCACTGTTCATTCACTCATACTCAATTATTTACTGAAAATTTCAGTATTTGCTGGGAGAACTAGTAAATACTTTCTTGACTACTTTAAATTTTTATTCACATAAATAGCAAGTATTTTCTACATTATTTGCTGGCTTTTATTCACTTCACCCATTATTATATTAGTGTAAGAATTCACTTATTCTATAGTAAAGTAATAAAAAGATAGTTTTATCTTTGTCAACAGTAATTAGTGGTCTGTAAAAGAAAAATTATTGCATTTTGTGAGTCATCAATAAAGGTATTGTCATTGCCATTGTGACCAACTGAGGAATTACCTGTTCTTAGCATACTTTGAAGCACAGCGTAGTTAAATTACTGTCATTCATTAAGTGTAGCCACGTTTTTGAACGTGCGCTTCTTCGCAATTCAAAGTCAAAAGAAACTTCAAGAGTCCTTTGTTTTCGCTTAATCCCATTACGGCAAGGGTTTTTTCACGGATTTGAGCAATAATTTCAAGTCTAGTTTCGTTTCGACGACGTTAATCACCAAGGCAATGAAAAGAGGAGACGCCTTATTTCCTTCTTGTCTACTTCCTTTCTATTTCACATGTGTGCGGGGTATTGCACGTTTTTTTGTGGTCTTTTTAAAGCGAAGCGAAATTTTCTGTAAAATTGCCTCCTCAGGTGCACGCAGAAAAGTATATACACCTTGTGGGTTATTTCTGACACAAAGTTTGCAACGGTTTTCATTGTCGCCTGCCGCCCACTCCGAAATTATCACGCCACTGCGCGTCTTGTTGTTGCAGAGCTTGTGATTCGATTTTCTTTATCAACGCTGGAAGATTGTTGTTGCTATTTTTGCCGTTCGCTCGGTCTGAATACGTCGCCTGGGGCTGTGGAGAATTTCTAGAACTTCTGTCTCGGTAGGTGGAGCCGGAGCGTTCACAATTTCTGTTTTCTCGCCTGTTCTTATCCGTTCTTTCCTTTCCGCTTTCCTCTGTGTTGTCAAAAGGACTGAAAAACTTCAGCTGATAAAGGTGAAATTAAAAATAATTGCTGTAATTGAGAGAATGATGCGACGAATTGGCTGCCGGGTTGAGAATTCATCAGGCTTCGGATCCCCAAGCGTTGTCTATTTCCCGCTGCTTTCCGATGCTACTCCGTTGAGCTCGGCATGGGTTCCCCTTTAATATTAAATTTTCATGGTGACTGGTGCTTTGTGAAGGGAAAAGCTGCCGTTCTCTGAGTTTTTAACTCAAGTTTCCATCCCTGGATGGGATCATCCTTTTGCCATGAAATGTTTAATGTTTTGTCAACAAAGGGTCGTTCAAGGGACACCTTATCCATCCAGACCTGTGGGTTACTCGTAATGATGGTATCAGACTTAAGTGATTTGTCACCCCAAACTACTTGTTCCCAAGATGGTTTCATTGGCAGCTGTCACTTGTTGGGACTTTTTTTTAATTTATCTTTGAACGTCAATCAAGTTTGACACAATAATTGGACCATTACTTGATAAATTTTAAATCCAAGAACGAAATCTTTGTGAGCTACGAGAATTTCATTTCCGTTTGCTTGAATGTTTAAAAATCCTTTATTAAAATTGAGTATCCGGCTATTCGCATTGATTCAGGAATACTTGTGGCCGACTCCTTTGCCGCTGAGCGTCTAACTCCTTCTTATAACTTTCAAAAACCCGCAGTACTAAAAGGGTATAAGAATATAGTTGCAGAGTATCGTTGGTGGTTGGAATCCATCGTAAACTGTAAGACCCCTTGTAACCGTTTATTTCGCGTCCAGTAAGTTTTTTACACTTGAAATTAAAAATTGATTCTCATTATTTTTTTCGTTTAGAAATTGTTAACTTTAAAAAACAATTTCACCTGTTCGTCAACACCACCACTCATTTATAATGGGAATGATTTTACTGACTCATTCGACAAGGCCAACCTGTTTGCTGCTAATTCGTACTTGCCACCTTCATCGCAGTTACTTCCATCTCCATCACAGTGCACTAGTAGTACTTTTTAGAGTACTTTCGAAACTGGACGTGTCCAAAGCTACTGAGCCTGATGATTTCTCGGCACTGGTTTTAAAATGCTGCGCCTCTACTTTGGCCGATGCTTAAAAAAGGAGAGGCATGCGACCCCTCTAAATAAAGACCAATTGCACTAACTTCGATCATATCTACAGTTCTTGAATCACTCATCAACTCTCAGTTGATGAAATATCTAGAAAATAACCATCAACGATTGGCAGAGACTCACTAACCATAATTTTTTTCATAATTCTCGTGAGTCCGAAATCGTCGCTCTTGATATTTCAAAGGCTTTAGATTGAGTCTGGCATGCTGCCCTTTTAGCCAAATTTTAAACATTTGGTCTTCACCCTACCCTCGTTAAATGGATAGAGTTTTTTTGTCAGGCCGTTCAATCCGTGTAGTAATTGACGGCGTTACATCGGATTCCTACGAAATAAATGCCGGTGTACCTCAGGGTTCAGTTCTTTTACCAAACTTATTTCTTCAAGTCACTCCCACCCCTATACTCTAAAGGTCAAATTTGGACGTTCCGTCAAATTTCGGGAATTTTTTCTAAGCAGAACCACACGAATGTGGAACAGTTGACCATCTTCAGTTTTTCCCACGTCATATGAGCCCGAAACTTTTAAGCGGGGCGTACATCGACACCTCCTTCACTCAACCTCCTAACCCAATTCCCTCATCCTTAATTCCTTTCCAGCCAAGGCTGTGCTTTATCATCATAGGGCATCCCCTGAGCTTTGGCAACTTCGGTGGAATGAGGTAGGGGAATGGTATTGTTGTGTCCAACCTAAAAAGAAAAAGGGAATTAACAAAATCTATGTAAAAACGTACTTACATACAATACCCAACCGATTCCTGGTCCCTTATCCCGCGTCATCCTTCCAGTGTCTCCAAAGAAACCTGAAATTACCATAAAAATTAATAAAAAATTTAATATTTACAAAATATTAAAATTCACCTTCTCGAGCTGTCAAAAATAATAGTCAATTTTGACAACCGTCAGCTGTTTCTCTAGGAGAGCATTCGGTTAATTCATTGCTCAAATTGTTTTGCAAACAAAACAAAAACAGTTATGCATTTTCAATTTGAGCAATGCATTAGGATTTGTATAAATAGAGCGCCTCTGAACCAGAAAGTCATTCTGCTTTCGGATTTCGAACGAGACGTTTAAATAAGGCAAGTGTTAGCCATTGGGAGCCTTCTCCAAAATCAATTTTTCCTCATTTCAGAAATATCCTATTTAATTATCCATTATCCATTTCCTCTATCCTCTTTTATTTTCTTTTTCAGCAATTATTGCTGATTTCAGCATAGTTCAGCTGTTTTCAGCTAACCACAATATTTATACCTTCTTTATTTTTTTCACAGGAAAATAATTTATCCAGTGGCGTCGGGGAATTTTTTTTTTATTTTTGAATTTTTCTTTTGTTTTGAATTTATTATTATTTTTTATTACTATTATTTATTGAATTTGTTACTTTTATTTTTTGAATTATTTGTTTCATTTGATTTTATATGAATTTTAATTTTTGAATAAAGGCCATATTTACAAAACTAAATTAGTCTTATCAATTTATCTGGCACCCCCCCCCCTCTTTCTGATTGAGCTTGACATAGGCTCAACAGGTATTTCCATCATAACTCGAAAACTGTGCGGCATAAAAGGAAATACAAATATATTTTATAATGTGCAAATGAAGCCCATTCATATGATACTCCACTTGACTTAGTAACCCAACTTTACAAATTTATCCCCCCTCCCCTTCTGACCACATACTTGTGTTATTTTTTCATTTGCAATAAAGGTGGGCAAACAGTATTTAAAACTATTCCAAAGTTCAAGTTGATAATAGTATTAGCAGTTGCTGAAATAAGTAGCTGTGACATACAGAGAGTCAGGCGAAGTCGCATTATAAGGGTTCCTTCTTTTTCCATTTTAATACGGAAACCTCAAAACGAAAGATCCACGTATCTCGCTTGATCGCCGCACTGCACCTGGTGGTCGCGCGGATACCTTCGTCTAATTTATACCTATCGCTTGACCATTTAAAGTGTAGTCGTGTGATGTACACTTTTTGAGGTATTCCAATTGCCCAACAACTCAACTAGTCCCCGTCTAACCTACAAAACTAAAATTTTAAAAGTTTTTACAGAACGCCTTACCCGCAGGGAGCAACACATCCATCAGAAAGTATTCTATAGTGAGTACGGAGGCAAACCCTCTATTAAGGGCACGGACGACTCAGAATGCAGCCAAGAGTCGGCAACAAAAAATAAATAAGTAATCATCCCAAAATTTCAAATAGTGTTTCATTCAGTACCTCACGGCACCAAAGCCGAGTCACGTCAAACACTTGTGGCTCTACCGAGTACATTCTAGCCCATATTTTTCCTCCCTTTGAGTTTCTGTAGGAAAACTACTTCTTTAATGAAAACTCACACAATCTACACAGAACATGAAAAAAAATTTCAAAGTTTTCTGAACTAATGGCACTTTCTTGTTAGTTTATACTCTAAGGATACGACAGATATCTGTGACCTGTTTACATCAGAAACGTTCGTTCATGCCAGTCATGCAAGTTTAGTAGAATGAGTCGAGTTTTGTTTTAACCCGACTCAATGTTTTTATATAGTCCTTTAAAATTGTAACTCAAAACCTTTGCATGTAATCAATCGCGCAGCGTATCATACCATTGAATCAAATCCAAATTTGCGCGGTTACTATGCAAAATGTACTGAATTTTTGATTCTTACTTCGCTGCATTGTTTTTGCAGATAGAGTATTTAAACTACTTCCGTAGACACACAGCGCCACAAATTATTAATTACCTAAATGATCATTAAGGGTTGGGTTGCAGTGATGGCTAGAAAGCCCTGCATAGACCGCATCGGGTCCATAGCAATATCACATTCAGATGCCCTACGTCCTAGAGATATCGGGTTCCCGACAATGCCTTTACAGATCAGTGTCGTAAACACAAATTCTATGCGTATATACCCCCGTAATGCAGTAGCCGGTGTAGATCTCGAATATAGTTCTAGAGTTCATAGAGTCCAAGTTAAGTTGATTCAGCAGTTAGTCTTCTTATTATCGTCATGATTTTCGCGACTCGACACGTCGTGGTCTCTTCCCATCTCCTCTCCGATAATAACTCTGTAATAATGAAAGAAGGATTTGAATTTAAATTTGTTGGTCCCAAGAGCCTTTAACGCCGCTTGGCAGTCCATATAAATACCATTTGAGGTGCCCGTTGCCTGTAGACTATCCGGTATTACTACCTCGAACTTCCTATTGAAGTCCTTCATCGGTAGCATGTACACCCCGTGCAACAAAAAGAGCCGCAAGTTTAAAGTTAAATAACAACAATTTATTATGTTATTTTTCTGTATTTTACATTATTCACATATAACCCAATTAAAAAAGTATGTTTTACGCAATATGTAATTTGTTTTAAAAAAAAAATTTTTGTTTTTCGTTCGAAATCAAAAAATACTTCATTTTGTTCAAATTTTTAATGCAATGTTATTTCATAAAAAATTAAAAATACAGTAAGCCAACAATATCTCTTTATTTTTATTAAACTTAAAAATGTATTTTCAAAACTTAAAAGTTTTAAAATTGAGTTTAAAAAAAAATTAGTACTTTGTAGTACCGCCCTTTGCCTTAATAACGTCTCGAACCCTATGCATGTATGCAAACTGTACATAGTGAATATTTTTAGCAGAAGAGTGCTATTGCACATTAACAACCGGTAAAAGCAATTTGGACATCTTGGAGACTATTTAGCACGAATTGAGCCGGGAAGATATGAAAAAGCAAACCACGTGCGCTCTTTTTGTTGCGCGGGGTGTAGTTAGTGGCAGTATTGCGCTTAGCGATAGCCGTTTTCCTGCGTCTTATGGAACTTTGCTCTTTAGGGGGGGGGGGGGCATTGTTGAATTCTTTGTGTGTGCTCCAAAACAAGCAAGTTTTGGAGTACACAGCATGTAACTACTACTACTCAGTAGTTTCATTATTGAAAGCACCTCCCATATCAGTAAAGGTTCCCAAGGTGTATTCTTTATATTGCAAGGACTTCTCTCTTTCGAACACCACCTCATGTAGGACAATGTCTACCGACTTGCCTGTCGTACAAGCAAGTTCGGTTCTGTGGTAAGTAGGTTGGGATCGAGATTGCCCTTATATACAGAGCCAGACTCCTCTCCAAGGATTTCAGTAAGATAGAACTTAGATTGATCGGTCTGAAGTCACTGGGTTTGGCGTGACCGCACTTACCCACTTTTGGGATGAAAACTACGCGTGAGAGTTGCCAGGATTCGGTTACATGGTTCAGCCTCAAACAACCTCTGAAAATAACCCTCAAACCGGGGGGTAATCAGTTGAAGCACCTTCTGCAACATAACTGCCAGTATGCCATATGGACACAAAAACTTTGCTGGATCCAAGCAGTTGATCGCTCATCTAACCCTGTCCTGGGAGATAATATTGGAGCTGTGTCTCCAATTTATAACAATATTATCCCCTGGAATAGTCACTGGATTTTTACAGGGGGAAGTGGGTGTCTATCAGGGCCTCCAGCGTCTCCTCGCTGTTTTTCGTCCAGAACCACTAATATTACAAAGCAGCATAGAATGTGCAGGGCTTTTCGAAATTACTTTCCTCAACCTAGCCGTTTCTGAAGTTTTCTGGATTTGTTCACAGCAGGAGACCCAACTCAACGACAACGACATGTAAACATAACCTCTAAAATAAGATACTAGCTGCTTTAGCGTCAGCAATTTTTCCACAAAGCCAAGTCTCAGTCAAACAAAGTACGTCGAAACAATTGTCAGTCGAGCCAAAGAAAAGGTGAGTCGTTTTAGACCGCAGTCCGGTAACGTTGACATAGTAAAGGGGGACCTCGTTGATGGTTTTTTTTTAGACTCTAGATTCTAGCCAGCAGTAATGCAAAAACAAAATATTCATTTGCCTCATACCCCTTACTATAATTCATTTCCGGCCAAAACCATACTAACGCATCATAGGGTTGTCCCCTGGGTTTTGACTACATCATAAAAGAGAACTTAAATGTACATGCCGCGTAAAAGCCCCAATGCGCTAAACTCTTGATTATGGCATACATATAGCATAATTCACATAACATATATGACAGATGTCAGGTTGATCGAAACCCAATCCATTTTAGCCTTCTAACCGTTTTAATTAAATATAAATACTCTATCAAAGTCTCATAGTATAAAAAAATATTGCAGCTTTTTGCTCGTGGCTCCATCTTAGGATGAAACAACTCATTTGAAAGCTATATAATTAATAATCCAAAAAGCTTTCAGCTTCAAACACGCAGGAACGCAGTCGAACGAAACTGTAAAAGAGATAGGCTATGTTAGCTGGGGATCGTAAATTGAATTAGGATTCAAGTAACTTATGGTGTCTCCTGAAAAATTGTTCACTGGAATTAATGGCGGTTTGAAACTGATGATGACTCACACGAGAGTCGCAGGTTCGAGGCGACCCATGATTGTTTTGTCATGACAACTGATTACGCTTTAAAGATCTAATGTCGCTGGTTCGAACTATATTTAAACCCTAAAACAAAAAGAGAGTGAATAGGCCATCTATGTCGCAGAATCGCCCTTTCTCGAAAACGTTTTCACAAATTTTTGCGTTGGAATCATTTACAAATTGCTCATCAATTTCCCCACAATTTAATTGAACTTATCGACGTTGGTGCATTGGTCAACACAGCATAGTCTCGGTAAAGAGCAGTAATCGGAATGGACAACGTGCGCTCCCAAGTTGTGAACTCGTCGAAGCAATGAGCGCGGTTATCCGATTACAAAAAATCTAATTACCCTTGCTTATCCACCCCAATCCTCAACCCTGGCCGGAGGGTATAAATTATGATAACGTTTAATGCAGGCCTCGCATGCAACTCAATGGAGGAATGGAAGCAAAGGGGGCCAGAGCAAACAGGAGATAAAGGCACGAGGAAGGGATCTGTGTGTTGTTGTAGTAGTGAGTTTATTAAATTTTTTAAGTGATATTGGGAAGCAGAATCCATGCAGGAAGCCTCTATGACGTCAATACACTTGCTGTTGTTGCGATTGGGACAGTGCAGATATCCCGAACGAGCATAGGCGTCACGCTTTTAAAGGATTCCGGCTGCAGGGAAGGGGGCACCTTGAAAATGTTTAGTTTGTACAGAGCCTTGCACATGGTCTGTAAGAGACAGACTAAGAGCTCTGTAGGAAAGGATGTGCTGATTTGGAATTCGCATACCAATTCATATACAGTCAGATGGTAGCTCCCTCACATCAGACCATGATATGTACTTTGTCTCGACATTTGCTCGTTCTTGAGTAATGACGAACACTAAACTGAAAGAATAACAAGAAGAAGATATAGGAAAGTGAAGATTTCCTCATGTAGATGCATCCATCAGGCATTGTTCTTTCATTAAAGTGCATGTGCATGAGGAGTACATATATTGGGTTGACAGGAAGGATATCCTTTCAAAGGGCTTCTTTAACGTAGTGAATTCGAAATTCACTGATTACTTTTGCTCACGTTATACTGTTATGTTCCCCCCTTTGTACGCGTGTGTTCTATTTGTAGGCGTCCTTTTCGTTCTTTTTGCCACACATTTTGGTAAAATTTTATTGAAAGGCGAAAGGGAATTCATCAGCCCCAAAAAAGGACTTGTCGTTACTTAGGGAGTGCTCGTTTCAATGTTGATGGGATATAAATTGATGTGAAATGATTTTTGCATTATGTGGGGAAGAAGTAGACGATAAGCGCATATCGATCTTTCGGAATAATTAAGCTGCGGTTTGTTCATTCATTAATTATTAATGAATGTACAGATGAAGTATTATTACCTTTAATTTTCGCTATGTTATGACCTACAACCATATTTGATAATGGAGGAATTTAGATAGCCTAACAATAACATTTGGTGTTCAATTATTAAAACTCTTGTTTATTATTTACCATCGCAACTATGAATTAATGGTAAACAGCTACGACGCTATACAAACGTTGACTTGGTTGAAATTAAATCTATTAAAACATTTTGAACTCAGCGCAAAATACACAAACAAAACAACAGCAAAAGTAATTAATCCTCTTTCGGTATGATCTCGTGAGCTGAAAAGTTTAGGAATCTTTATATGGCATCTTCGATTGACGACTTACTATGAAAGTTCATAAGGTTCTATTCTGATAGTTAACCAGTTGATATTAAGAAGAATCATCAAAATCGGTCATCTACAACCGGCTGAGGAGTGTGGGAATGTGGCATTACCGCCACCTACGGAAGGATATCACCAGGCCTAAGAGGAAAGAATAACCCACAGTGGCATTTACTCCACCTGCGGAAGAACGCTACTCAACAAGAACAATTCTCTAATAGGAATAGCATTTAACAGCAAGAAGATCCCATTTTACCTACACTGATAGAAGAGGATAATACATCTAAACAACTTCTACAGTCAGTTTGGTGGATCAATTCTATACTCGGCAGAAAGAGACGAGGCTTGCGCTTTTCACAAGAAAGAAGAAAATACCAGATTTCAGGCTCCCAATGCTGAGACGAAAAGGTCTGGTGCAGTCAAGAACCTTAGAGTAAAGAGAAGAGTCGAATTCTAGGACACTATAGGCTTCCTTTCTGTGTTATCAGTTTTGGTCCATCGGTTAAGATGATGGATTAGGGGATAAAACGGCACTTGCAAAATTTTTAATGTTGATTTTGTTGAAAATTATACATTCAGCGATACTGCCTCTTTCCTAATAATAGTAAAATTATTATTTTTTGCGGATAAAATAGCTTCGCCCGCGCTCTTAATATTTCGACCATAATTAGTTCGATAGAGCTAAAGGAGGGCTGGCAATTGGGTTTTTTTTTACCTGAAATTGATGCTTATGGCAAAATTTTTTGGTGAAGTATCTGTTAACGTGGGAAGATGAATCCTCATTTAAAATTCTAGGACACTATAGGCTTCCTTTCTGCATTAACAGTTTTGGTCCATCACTTATAGATGTTGAATTACGGGGTAAAACGGCACTTGTGAGTCTAAACACTAAACTTAACTAACTAAAACATTGTTGTACACAACATTAGTCAGGCCGATTCTTTGGTGGACAGCGCTGGATAAGAAATGTAGCTTGGAAGCGCTATCCGAAAATACAGAGAACGTCCGGTCTAGGTAGCTGCTTTGGAGGCCATGCTCGCAATATTGCCACTGTAGAAGTATGACGGCGACAAGGCAGTCCTAAAGGCTAAGGGTTGCTGGAAGGAGAGGATGAACGGGCAAAGACACAGACTTCCCGATACCGTTCAATAGAAGCTTTAATATCAGGATGACTGCTGAAGTGGAATGGGACAGGAATGAAGTGGTCAATGCGTCAAAGATCTCCATATATACGAATGGATGTAAAATGGCTAGGTACAGGAGACGGACTATACTCCAGCAAATGGCACTTGCACGAATCATATAGACTGCCAGATAAATGCAGGGACTCTTAGGCGGAAATTGCTGCGATTCAAGAGACTCTACTAGTACATATCTATGCATATAGAGTCCAATATGGACACCCGCATATCCACCGAAAGCCAGCAGCCTAGACATGATTTCCAGATCTCACAGGGTGACCCTAAGCTGAATGCCCGGACACAGGAATATCCCAATGAAAGAGCGGATGAATTGGCGACAAAGGGTGTTGAAAGGGAAAGCTCTGACTTATGTGAAAATTCTGATCAGCACTCTTAAGGTAGACATTGCCAGTGATGATGCCTACAAAAAATTATCGGTGGACAAATCGCAACACATGCTTTCATTGCTAGACAACTGTAGCCTGAGTACACCCAGGGGAGAACTTAAGTATACCTTAATGGTAGCAAAACCGACGGCAGGAATCTAGTAGGGGTCTTAGCAGGATAATGGACCATAGGTAACCATCCCAAAAGGCTGTATTGAGTGACAAATGAGCTGCAGGGATCTGGAGAAAACGAATCAGTTGGACATGTGCTGTGTGACATGCGCTCTGGTGGCCATAAGAGGCTAGCTAATGGGTAGTTATTTCTTCTTAGGGCTTGTCGAGCTGCAGGGCATAGAGTTGAAAATTTACTTCAGATTTCTTAGGGAAGCAGGGGCTTAAGTAAGGTCAGATTCTCATGAATCTATGGTGCCCACTGGACCCTTCGAGTGGTCTAAATGAGGCAGGTTGAAGATGGTTACAGCAGCACTCCTCTAACCTAACCTAATTGTTGGTCAAAATCGGTGAGGAATTGCGACCTATAGCGTAACTTCATACGTACAGACCATATTAAAAGTTGACTACTTGAAAAATTATCTGAGTTATGATTATTATTTCTACCGTTATAGATGGGGTGGTGCGCTAGTCAATAATACAGCACATACCGCAACGGGGTGTGCAATAATAAAACCGGAATGATATACACGGACACTTTCGAAAAGATGGACAACAATAACTAACCACAATCTGTGCTGATACCGATCAGTCTAGTATTACTTGACTAAAATATGTACAAAATAAAAATAAATGTCATTACTCCTAAAATAAAAATATATGAGTACCCGTACCAAAGCATTTAAGCTTCTTAGCTCTTAGAAGCATATTCTATGGTATGTAAGCAAAAAACGAAACAAGCAAGAAATTTAAAATATCTAATTATAACACAAATTATACTCGTATAACAAAGTAATTTTAATAGTTGCAGAGGTACTGCACTCTATAGGAAGGAAACAGAATCATCCAAATCCGACAACCCAATTCGAAGTTAATCCCAGCCACCCAGTACCCCAGTACCATAGCGCTAGTATGCGAATGTACTTCATACAGCAAGAGAGAATCGTCAAATTTGTGGCACGCTTTACGAAGTTAGGGGAACTACTTCATCCTCTTCCCGTAGTGACTCTAGATGCAACATTTTTTATCATTTATCAATGAGGAAACGTATTGCGTACCATCGAATCAAAGTCGGTATACGTCTTAGGAAGCCAGGTGATCTCCATTCCTCTCACTCTGAGCGTAAGCCACAATTTCTACAATGGCACAAGATGATCTATTCAGCAATAAATGAATCATCCGAATAAATCCATGCGATCCCCCTCCTCCACCTATAACCTAGGTTAAATTTCTTCCTCATATAGTAGCAATGGGGGGAATCATACTTTATACAGCAAAAAGAGAATTATTCAAATATGTGTACGCGGTTAAGAGTTAGGTTCCACCCTTTATGTCGCCCCAAAATTAAGGAACATACTCATACATCACAAAAATAAACATCTAAATCGGTCCAAGTCTTATAAAGTTATGCTACCCGTGCCCTTCCCCAAAAACAACAACAACAAGAACTATCCAAACTGGTCCACGCCTTACTAAGTTAGGTTCAACCAACACCCCCCCCCCCCCCTTCAACCAACCAGACAATTTGTTGACATTGCGCCAATCGCCGAACATGCCCTACCGAGCAAAAAAAAAATCATCCAAATCTGTACTCGCATTACGAACCTAGACTACCTCCCCCCCATCCCAAGACCTTAGGTCTAAATTTTTTCTCATATTAGATCATACTCTATACAACAGAAAAAGAACATCAAATCGGTCCACGCGTTATAAAGTTAGGTTCAACTGCTACCCCCACCTTCACCTCACCAAAGAGGTGTATCTCGAGGTACCAATCGGGAAACATACTCTACCCAACCAAAATAAGAATGATTCAAATAGGTCCACGCGTTACGATAGTTAGACTACCCCTCCCACCAAATTTTTCTCCTGTTAGCAATGGGGGATCATACTCTCTCTATACAGAAACAAAGAAACCAAAAAAAACCGGTCCACGCGTTACAACGTTAGGTTATGGGGGACCATCTACCCCTCCAAAAAAATTTTAAATTAAAAATTCAGTCACGGTACTCCGCAGAGCAACTGGGCCCCATTTCTTTAGAACTTAACCCGTGAATCGAACTGAAACACTACGAAATCTACAGAGAAAGTGATCAGGATCGTCTAGGATCCCCACATTAGTTCCACGATCGAGGGTGGATAGCTCCTTTTTCTCCCTAAAATATTTATCTCTCACGAACCAACTTCTAGCGCATACTACATCTCGGACCTGGCGGCGTTCCCGACGAAGTATACAACATGGAAGGCAAACAGAAATTGATCAATCGATCATCCTTGATCCTTGGACCAGGCTGCAGATATATGTTTCATTGGATTCTCTAAGAGATAGGGTTGGGAGCAGGATAGATCCCCTTCGTTTTAAGGGGTAGTGTCAGAAGTCGTTAAATTTAAAACTTTTCACGATGTCATATGTAGGAGATTTTTTCAGATTTAAAACTTTCTTTTTCCAAATAATTGTTTATGCTATAGCTAAGTAGTGCAATTTCCGGCGCACTTGAAGGATTTTTAGAAGGATTTCGGGTGTCGTTTTTGTTGGGATATGTAATTTAAATTTAAAGCTATTTTGGGAAATGGTTTCTAAATTGTTTGAGCAATTTCGGGACCTTCTTAGTATGGAGTTTAAATTTTACACCTACCTTACTCCCCACTTACTTTACAATTATTGAATATAACTATTGGCATAAGGAACCTTCTCTTTTGCTACCTGTAATTTAAAGCGGAGTATCTAATCTCGATGAATGTCCAATATACCTTTATCTACAGCTGCTCTCAAAACACTATAAAAAAGCCTTCTAGTTGAAAATCCCTTCTCGTTTTTTAAGCAATTTTTTTTTGGCCATTATAATTCGCCAAGTACGGGAATCACAGCATTTTCCAATCTCGTTGTTGTGTATTTTTTTGCGAAGTGAAATAACTGCATCTGCCGGACAAATAGCCACAGTTATAGCGTTTATAATTTCGCCCACCAAAACGCAATAAAATCTCATTACGTGCCGCAATTTAATTGGCAACTGTGGGCATTTTACGAGTCGTTTATGGAAACCGCAGACAATAAAAATTCCCCAGATGGAGACTGCGGGGAGCCTTTTCTTGGCCAGGAAGCCTTGCCTCGTACTATTCGTCTGAGCTTGACAAGGCAAAGTGTTCAAGCAATTGGAGGGCAGGAAAACCGTCTTGCAAACTATAACCAGATAAGGACAGGTAAGGGTTCTGGTTGGAAAAATCTGGCAGCCAGTGAGTATCAGCCTTGAAAGTAAAACGCAACAGGGAATGGTGGGCAGACAAATCTATGTTCACAGGATGTTTGTCTACAGGCTGCGAAGTACACCAGTGAAGTCAATAGATGCTATTGGGTCGGTGGGGGGCTGTAGAACTCCACAACCAGAAGTGCATGAATGAGCACAGTGCGTGCGTAGAATTTTGGATTAGACAACGTCTACCCGATGTTTATCCAACTTATTATCAGAAACGCTCTAGAACGTGATTCGAAATGCGTAAAAACGCCACTGCATTCCTGGGAACACATCCAGTCGTTGAATGCTCGGTGACAAGGTTCAGCTGATTAACTTGTTCCGAATTAATCCCTTTTGTCAGAAACAACAGCTCTGGTACATCGGATTTCGACAAGGCCAACTGGTACCTGTCACTCATGGAATGCATCGACCAGTACGGTTCCATTTATCCCTGATTCTGTTAGAAGTTCATAAACGACTCCATCAGGACGTTAGTGGCACCATACTCTGGGGCGGCCGCATGCATCTCTGCATGAATATTTCAACTGCAACAAGCACCCCCATGTCCATGACCTCTTTTACAAGGCAAAACACGAACCACACAGTTCACACAAAAGGGAAGGGGACGGTGGCTCATATTCTAGTCCAGATCTGGGTATTGTGAAAACGTGAGTGTGTTTGACTGCATGTGCATCCCACTAGAGGTGCACTTTGATTCCATTCCAGGTCAGGGCAGCGCTTGCCACTGCAATTGTGGAGGTGTTACCCATGCACATTCGGATTGACTGATTCGAATGAAGGGCGAGTGGTGTGGTAGCTGAAGCCTATTGTGATAACGTTATTAGGGAAATACTGCGGGCCCGCTGCGGCTTCCTAAATTAAGTGTGACATTGATGTTTTGTTGTACGGTCTGTCGTCCGTTTACACTTTGAATTTGGGTGACTTTTATTAGTTTCGTTAATTATGACAAATCAACTATGAGCGTCTGTACTTGCATATAGAGGACACTATGAAGAAACAGAAGAAGTGAAGCAGTAAAAGGAGTGTTCCATTACGGCTGGAGCACAACTAACGCAAAGCAACGAAACTGAAAGCAGAGATATTTCAAATGAATGCAACTAAAAGTAGGTCAACATTATATGCTTACAATGGACGGATACACAGCCTACTCTAGATACAAGCCCGGTAGCTGGCGTTAACAGCTGAGCTTTGGTGGTGTAAACAAACCGAAACTTGCCACAGAAAAGATTAGGAAGAATTTGGGGAATTGTACTTTCTCGTAGTATTTCTCGTAATATATTTAAAGTCTTAAATTGGATTTTACTTGAGGTTAACCTACAAATGTTCTAAACATGTGAACACGATAAAAAGTGTCTCTTTTTACAGCTTTCAGGTGTTGTAAAGGGTAAACTTTCTTGTACTCGTTTTATTACCTTGACAGATGTCTTGTGTTCAGCATTGAAATTGGTTTGGTTTGTTTGGTTTTATAATGTCGCAATTAACTTCTCTTCAAAATTTTTTCATTCTTAATTTCTTTCATCGCACTGAAAATTTAGTATAAATATAAATATGCAATAGCGAACAAAACGTAAACAAACAAGTGTTAGGTTATGTCATGCGGCTGAGTCCGTCAATTTCCGAATTTTGTAAACTTGTTGCGTTCAGATGCGGCTGCGCCCCAGGAGTTGATCGTCCAATGCAGTAAATCATACAAAAAAAACAATCTTATAAAAATTGCGTCTCAAAGGAGTCGAGACAGATCAGAGCAAGTCTAGCAGGATAGAAGAAAGAAAGGGTCGCGGAGATCGAAATAGGAATCCCATACCGGACAAACATATTCTAGAGGTCTAATGAATGTGCAGAAGACTAGCCTTGTTAAGTAGTGATCGTCAAGGTAGTTGGATCATATTTTCACAAGCAGGTCCTCGAAAGATAGACGGGAATTAAGTACCAATCCCTAGTCCCTGTCCCGATCAAGCCTCCCCTTTCATCTAAAGAGTAGTCAGAGAGGATGGGACTCCTTTTGCGGCTAAACGTCATTACGATGCATTTGTTGCAAGTAAACATATAATTTAAAGCGGGTTCCGCATCACTGATATTTTTTCTGCAATCTCCATGGCCTTTTTTATCGTAATCTGTATAAATTAAATATCAGTATAAAATAAATATTTTTGGGTTAAGCGAAACTAGATAGAGAGAAAATGGAGAGTTTATGCCACCGATATCTGAAACTGTGCTTATATACTCTGGCCAGGAAGAATCAGAAACAGCCCGAGTAGATGGTGTAGGCTTGTTGCTAACCAAGCTTGCTTGCCCATCACTACTGGACTGGCCACGAATATTCGATCAAATTATCATCGTCAGGGTTCGGACTCAACTCAATAATTCAATACAATGCGCCGACCGAGCAAGCGGATATAACAACCAAAGAGGACTTCTGCCAGCTCCTTCATAAGTTTACTAAAAAATAAAATAGTTATGGGAGATCTCAACGCTAAGATTGTGTGTAACAACATCGTCCTGAATGATGTAATGGGGAAATTTGGACTCGGAAACAGAAACGCAAAATTTGAGAGTACCTTGGCTGACATAAGGTCTAACCACTGTTTTTGGCAGCGATCACTATTTTGTTGCAGCTAAGTTTCGCTTAAAGTTCGACTTAAAACACCGAGTAAGCCGACATATTATCACTTACTAAAGGCTTATGCATTGGGAAACGAAAGGGCGAAGTAATGATTTACTAGCTGTGGTACAGAAGATGTGAAACGGTTAGAGGGAATGGCAAAAAATAAGAGAATGGAAGCAGATTAATTAATTAATTAATTTTGCTGCCGATGTTGCAGTCAAACAACATCTCAGAACTTCATACCATTCTCTACAAGACGTGACAAAAAAATACTTTCTTGCCAGTTTCTCCCTTTTCTACTAGCGATGATAGTTAGTAGAAAAGGTAGAAACTGGCAAGAAAGTCTTTTACAAATGAACATCGTGTAAGAGATACCAACGGATCCGTACTTGTTACGAAGGGGCAGTAACTGCAGGGGCAATGAGGGCGGAGAGAATATTTTGTTGAAGTCCTAGACAACACCTTTGGACCGTCGAATACCTCTATCCCAGCCTAGAGAACCGCAGGTTGTGTCCAACATTAACATCACACCTCCGACAACATGAGGAGCGGCGGATGCAATTGTTATTATCATTAGATATGGATCCCAATACTTATATCATCCTTCTGCCACTTTAACCACTTTTGTGGTAAGATCCTATTCTAAGCTTAAGCCACCCAATCAAACTTCAGTTCTTTAATAAGACCTTGGCCTAGCTATGCCAAATGGTGTTGGGAAAGCCTCACCGAGATGTCTGAGCCTGATTCGACCGAGGGCCTCGCAATGACAGAGCATATGTGAGGCTGTCTCCTCCTCTTTCAAACAGAAGCGGCAGGTGTCTTCCTCAGCTAGCCCCATCTGTTTAAGTGGTAGCCTAGGGGGCAATAACCAGTTATAAACCTCTCTGCTTCTCTTAACTCTGTTAACTCACAAAACGGCTCATGTCCGATTAACTGAGAATCCGCGTCGTTTTTTGCGAGGCAATCCGCCATCTCATTACCTTTAATACCCTCGTACCCTGGTACCTTTGAGTGCAGTCAGTCCCAGAGAATTCTAGAGTCAAAGGTATTAGACAATATAGAGCCCTGAATGCCGCTTGATTGTCTGAAATTATATATATTTTGGCACCGCGTGTTCCTCTTTGAGTAATCTCACGTGGGCAGAGTTCAATGGCGTTATCTCTATTTGAAAGATGGTTGGTTCAGATCCGAGCGACTTATGCGGCCTTAGTCTAGTCTGGGTACATAGACTCCAATGACCATCACCGCATCACCCACCTTGGAACCAACCGTGTACCAAACCAGAGATCCGTTTTCAAAGATGTAGCTGTTGTTAAGCCAGTATTCTCTGCTGTCAAGGATCAACTTGAATGGTGTATCAAAATTGTGCCATCTTTTCGGCATGACATCTGAGATTGAGTTGATTACAGGATCATCCTTGAATTCTTCAAGGATTTTTTGTGACCAGTCAGATTGCCTGCTTTGAGGAGATTGAAATTATTTAGCCTTATTGCGCTCGAGACAACCTCGTTTTTTAGGTATAGATGTAAGGAAAGGTTCAGTAGAGCCTCCATTTCCGTAACTAATAGACGAGCTGTCCTCCAGTTTTTGTAATGCAGACAGCTCTGTCGGTAGCAATTAGGATGATAGACCCGCTAAGATCCCATGGATTGATGAAATATCAGCTGAATTACTTTACTTTACATTATTCTTCCCGTAATCCAGAATTATTGCGAATCCAAGACCTATTCCACTGAATGGTAAACAAGGGTAATTGTGAAAATTTCCAAAAAAGGAGAGGCGAGGAGTTGTAATAATATGCGTAACATATGTCTTTTAACTGCAGTCTCCAAATTAATGGCGAAAATCATCTTAATGCAAATCAAGCGCTGGCTTTCCTTAGGCTTTCTCCTGCAACTCAACAAATCGTGGTAACAGTTGAAGCAGTTATTGCAGAACAAGGTGGAGAGTCGGTGTAGCAATCACCCTATGTCCAACAAGGAGTTAAAAAAACAGAGAGAAATATGTGGGTGAGTACAAACTTTTTGACGGTAATACATTAATTCCAGAAATTTATAGTTTCCGAAGAAAATAAATAAATTTCTTAATTTTTTTTTAAGTGGAACGTCTTTGTTCGAGGTAGAGTAAAATAGGAGCGTCACAAAAAGTAAAATGCTCATAACAATATTAGTTCTTTCTTTGATTTTGGTACAAAATAAGGGAAGAAGGTATGTCTGATTTTGATTGCGATGTTAAGTTCAACCGCCCAAACGTGAGAACTGGTGGAGTTGCCATCTATCCTAAATCGACCAATAGATGAAATGATGTCAATACTTAAACGAATTTTACGTCAAATGAACGCCTTGTCTGCGAATAAGACAGTAGTGTGCAGCACGATGTATTGTGGCAAGTGGTCAAACGATTCTTTTACTGTGCATATATCACCAAATAAAAAAATTTGTCATATTACTAATTTTATACACGAGATGTTGATTGTATAGATATATACCAGAGGGTGTAGCGTTGTTGAACAATAGTTGGAAAAAAATACTAGGCGACCATGCACTCTATTTTTTTTACTCTCTAGTGGATTCCTGCGAATATCCATCGTGAACCTAAGTTTGGATCATTATAAACATTTATTTTTATGTTTAATACCACTAAGAGTGATTGCTGTTTACTATCTTTCAGTTGGTTTGCTGTCACTCTTTTACAGCTTTTTTTACGGCCATTGTTCTAACAAAATTACTAGCGTGATTCCTTGTACACATCACCGCTCTCACTCCCAATACCCTTTGGCCGTATCGTAAAATATCGTTATTGTTCTTATTAGGCTAACACCGGGATAAATTGAGGTTAGTGCCGCGGACTTAGGATTTATCCTTAAATTTTAAATATGTTACTATTATGCAACAAAGCTTTGAGATAATCCGGCTCGAAGGACCAAATAACAGTTTTGGTTTCTTTTTGGGTGTTTCTTTCAATATACAAAACAATTTAGATATATTTGTTAGTTTATTGCAATGAAATTATTTTATCTGTAGACTTAAACTACGTTTTGGCTAAACTGGCAGTTAATTTGCAATTTTCATTATTCTATTCAAAAATACATGTTTGCACTGTTTACGATTTTCATAATCTGCTTCAAAATTGTATATTATGGAAACATGATAGAAAAAGAAACATGAAAAATAGTTTGGTCGTTCGAGTTAGACTGTTCAAGAGTTTTTTTGTATAATATTGCATTGAAAAATAATTTTCAAAACTAAAAGAAAATTCTTTTCAATGCAATATTATTCAAAAGTACTCTTGAACAGTCCGACTCGAAGGACCAAACGATTTATCATGTTTCTATCATAATCAAATTATCGAAACAATTACTACAACACACTTTTCAAAGAACATATAAATCCGAATCCATTTCATCATACCGTGAACATCATAATTCCCAGCTCATTAAATTCTCTGCATCGGGCTTGTTATCAGTCTCATTCGAGTGTAAAATGTGTATCCAGCTTAACGCTGTTCGTCTTAAGTACCGCTGCTCGGTTGTGCTAATTTTCACTGACTTTTCAGATTATGCATGGCCTCAATGGTGCACGTACGAGTGCTTTCGCTCATAAATTGTGACTTCTTCCTATATACGTACACGATTGTCGGTAATAGTGATGAGACGAACGCTGAAACCAGGGGACTCTTTTGCTGCTGCTGCTGCTTCTTCTTGTTCTCGACTTAATTGCACATTGGATTTCTACATCTGCAAATTTGTTGCACTAATAAACCGTAGCCGGAAACCAGTAAGCTGTCAAAGACCATACAACAAACACAACTCCCAATTAAAATGAATATTTTTCTCAAACTTCTTATCTGTATATACGAGACGTAGTTACTTAATGAGAATTACATGGTTACGTCCCCAAATTTAGGTTCTTTGACGTTTCCACATGCAATGCGATTGTATATAAAGCGGAACGGTAAGAGGGGACAGAGGCATTATAAAGCCGACAGTTCTATGGAAAAGTAACATCGGCAACAGCCGTTGCTGTGGTAGCTGCCTTAGGGCGCAGTAACAATCACAGCCAACGCACAGATGAAATTCAATCAAACGCCCCTCACGTTCGAGCGAACAAACCCTGTACTCTACAGCTTTTGTTTTCTCCGCTGTTCGTCAGGTCTCTTTCCATGGTCACAATTTACTTCATGTCGTGTTCCATTTCGTATTCAGTTTCTTTCCTTTGATTTTCTCTGTTCGCTTCTTCGTATCAAATTCCAAGCCAGGTCCATTTACATAATATGCAAGTGGGGCTCCATCCATAAGCCGAGGCATGCTACACTTTGTCATAAATTTTATGTACACACTAGAGTGCCTTGTGTACTGTTTTCCATCCATTAGTATTACTTCGCACTGAAGTTGAATTTTAACCCGCGTTCCCTGTAGAAGGACCAGGAAAAATCGAGCTTCTTTCAAGCTCTAAACATGCCACAGTTGTGTTACCATTCGTGAAGTACCATGGACTGGTGTCAGTAATGTCTCCTGGCTCATTCGCTTCAGCGCACTTTCTTCTTCTTCTTCTTTGAAATCGGTTCATTGAATGCAGCCCGGGTTTGAGAAATTTTTCATGCATTATGGAATTTTAGAGTTTTTATGGAAACAGAAATATTTGCGTTGGCTACTTTGTTTGAGTTTTATTTTGATTTATTTATTTTTACTGTTCTGTACAAAATATTACTTCGTTCACATCGCTACAGTTTATTTATATAGTTAACCACAAAATGTATTTTTTGGTTTATACGTTATATGCACTGGGATCTTAAATTTAAAAATTAATTAGTAAAATATGCGGATATGCTATGTTAACCTAGCTTAATGGTGACTTTCATTAAATATCTCGTCTCATACCCTTAGTACTTTAAGTGTTTAAAAATTCCATGATTTCCATGTAACTCATGTTCCGATTTAATAATTAAAGTGCAGCACCGATAAGGCAAACACAAAAAATAATTTAAATACTAAAAATCTTAAAAATCCTTAAAAACAAATGACTTTAAGTGAAACCAAATTTCCTAACCATATGAAAGTCTGCTGTGCAAGTTTACAATTCCATGGTACTAAACTTCTCGTCTTCTTTGCTACACCACTCCATCTACTTACTTTCGTGTAAGCATCAAGTAAACGAAACCGTTCCTCAGGCAAATCCATCATCGCCGATGCCGTCTTTTCCTGGCCATGGCTAGGCTGATGTGCTAACTGTTGACAGCAGGGAGGACGGGAACGAGATAGACTTGTTAGACTTCTTTTTACTTGGAAATTCGAACGATCGTCTTATTTACCGGCCTTATTTGCTCCGTGCGCGTGTTAAGATTTTCTTAAATAAGGTGAAACGAAGCCTTACAAACAACCAGTACACGAAGTGGTTATTATGACTCGTGCTTTATGTACCTTTCTATCTACTTGTCCTCGTCATCTTCTAGCAAAGGTGGAAGGAGCACTTGCACGTAAATGATAAGACGTGGAAACTAGATAGCAACCAGTAGGCGAGGAAGAGTTTGTGGCGCTCGGTTTTGATTAAAAAGCCCGCAAAGCTTTCTGAGCTTTCGACTATAACGTGGAACTTTCTTTGGGTGAAAAACAGCTGATACTTGTCTGAATTCAATGCGAGAAATCTCAAAGTGCGATGTGCAGAGAATCAGTCAGTTGAAAAATTCGACTATTAACTGTAAAGACGCGGTGACGAGCACCAGTGCCTCTGCTTTGATCGTTTCACTTAATCTTTGGAGAAACTAAGCTGCTGGAATGGAAGTTGGACACGGAAAGCATTGAACTTGCGAAATGTACCAACGCTTAAAGACGATACGAGGAATCAGCTGATTCAGATTAATGAAAAATTCCAAAATATCCCGAATCTTTTTCGTTGGCTCGTTGCCTCGTTTAGTCTGTAACGTAATCTGCGGTTTGTCTGGTCACGGTGTCTGATTGTAGTGGCGTCTTATTTCATGTCATGGGCGGGAGGAGAGCTTCGCTCGATTCGAAACATCTCATAAGGAATGACATTTCTGTCCATATAGAGATTATTACTTTTAAGATTATAAGATAGGTTTTCTAAAAAATGCTAGCGAACCGACTTCAACGCAATCGCAGAATAAAAAATACAGAAAGGGCTTATTTGGGCCGATTCGTTTCGTTTGGTACATTTTAATAAAAAGTCTAGTTGGTGTTGAGTTCCTGCTAAAAAAAAACCTTGCGTCCTAGGCCCCGTGAAATTAAAAGTGTACAGAGACATTGTAAATATGGATTTCCTTGTTTTTCGATATTTGCGCAATCCATCGATTTTTACGTACCGAGGGATGTGGGTGAGATTATCCTGAAAGTTTAGCAACTCAGTCTCCATCACGGTGAGGTCGCATCATATATTATGATGTGTCGCTGTTTTGTGGGAGAGAAACTAGACATATCGCTGTACTGAAACCCTGAATATCCAGGGAGAATAAGAGGGCTCTCGTAGCGAATCACTAACCTGTTTTGCGTATACTTAGATAGCATAACCAGATCCTGTATCTGCTTAATACGCCAGACCTAGCAGATATTCTTGTGGGATCCAGGGTATAAGACTCATCGTGGAGACACTGGGGAAGCTCTTCAAAGGCAGAAATAACGCGTTAGTACAACGATATGTTAGAATTCGCGATACGAAACAACCTAGCTATTCTTAATAGCGTGACAGGACCAACCTTTGAGGATGGGAAATAAAAAGCAGATATCGATGTAACTACTAAGTTGTTGGACAGAGTGTTCATTTGGAGGGTGGATGAAGTGGTGACGTTGTCAGACCATAGAGCCAACACTTTTAACATTCGCTGTAGGACACATGAGAGGCGTAACCAAAAGCTGATCAAGTTAAATCAGAAGTACCAGAAGGTGTTTAGGGAAAGACAGACGGCATGGATGCCTAGGATACCCAAAAATACATTGCATGTAGTGGACAGTTGTACCCTCTACAGAAAACAGTCGAAGAGGGGTATCGTAGAGCCTATGCTCCAACTGAAGTGGTGGAACAGGACCCGACCCCTTGGTGTGTCAAATAGCTCGAATCAGAAGGAAAGTAGAAAGGCTTTCAGCCATATGACGGAAGATCAACCTTCACTTTTTTGGTATTATTACTTTCTTATCTTGAATAATTTTAAGCTTTTTTTTATTATTTTGAAGTATTTATCATCATTTTGTTTTTTTTTATTTATTTTATAATTGTTTGTTCTAAATTGCCTTTAGTTGTGATATTAGCTAGTAAGTCTTTTTTTATATACAATGTGGTCAAAGCCTAGGGGGCAACCCTTTGATGCGGTAGTATGGTTTTAGTCGGAAGGGAATTAGGGTAATGGAAGTGAGGAAACTTGAATTTCTCCTTTTTGCATTGCTGCGAGCTAGACAACAGCCCAGAGACAGAGTTGATTATTTTGATTTCTTAATAAAAACTCGCGGGGAGACCTGGTCTCGATCCCGCGACACATGGCATGGTGATCGTGCCACTCAACGAATTAATTAATCTCGGTTTTGAATTGTTTTCAATAAAAATATATTATAAATAAAAAAAAATATAATAAATTGTTGTCATTTGTAGCGCCGACACCTCCTTTTCCGCTTAAGCCAATTAGAACTTACGATTGTCTCTAGTAGTGTGAGATTTTTACTCACTAAAAACACCCCTCTAGGGATTTGTTGAAACAGACCACTTTTTCCGGGTCCTTTTTCCATCAGCTTTCTTCTTCTGCTTGCTAATACAGGACACTGGCACACTATGCACACCGCTGTCTCTTGATCCTCCGGGCAGGCCCGTAGAGACAAAATTCGGGCCTGGGGGTACCACATACGGGCCCCCGCGAAAGAAATTCCTGGCCCGGGACTAAGCGCTTACGGGTTCATATACAATCGAATGAGTGACTTTCAATTTAAAATCTGTCTAGTATATTACACTTTTTCGATCGTGAAACATTTTTTTATATATATAATTAAAATTTTCTGTTGATAACTTAGATGACGGGCCCCTTTCGAAAGCCCGGGCCCGGGGGGTTTACCCCTTTCGCCCCCCCCCCCTCTCGGCGGCCCTGCCTCCTGGCATGGCCTGCAGGTATCATCCTCGAAATGTATCTCCGCCTGTAAGGCTGAGGTGTATGCCCCAAGAATTAGATGGGTGTTCAAATTCAGGTCCTTACTGAAGATTCCTGCACCTGCTCTCCCAACAATTTTGGATATATCCGTGTAAATTTTAACGACGGTTTTCAGGGAAGGACCCATCCCTTATAAGCGTTTCGTGGTGTCTGTCAATTACCCTTACTTTGCTTATACCATCAACAAGCATTTCCAATTCCGGTATCTGATTTTAAACAAGATCCAAGATTCTCCTATACGCAGGGTTATCACGATACCTAAGCCAGTTTGAACCTCGATCCACACAAAGAGCTGCTGATCCTGCAGTCCTCTTCATATATATATATCAAATGGCAGCAAACCCAGTATCATCTTTAACTCCATTGTCAGCGTGTTTCGAAAGGTCCCTGTTATCCCCACTGAATTACACGAGAGGGATTTTACCCCATACCTCACGGCAAGTCTCTTCTGTGCAAAAGTAGAAATACCCTCGGAGTGTTGCTACGAAAGGGGCTTTGATTGATGTTAAAAAACCGGTTCATAAGTGTTTTGCAGGGTTGAAAACTTGTATTCACCTTCAATACTTAATCAACCTGACACCAAAAATTTTTCGAAACCTAATGAGGAAGTTACGAAAATGGACAAAAGCAAATTAGGAAAAACTCAAGCAAAACCCCCACGATTCGTGATTGACACTCACAAATGACTTTCTTGCTACCTCACTTCTCTCACCATGAAAACAACAGGTTTTCGTCACTCATGGGGTAAAATCCCTCTCGTGTAATTCAGGACTAACCTCTGAACCTTACTAAATTGCCTTTTTACGCTGGCCTTTGAAGCACTTGGCCTCCAGGCCACCGAGGCATACAATATAATGGGTCTCACCATCATAGCGTAGATTCAGTATGCGATCTTTGGTGAAATGCCTAACCTTCGCCCACATACCCTCCCACATTGATGCAGAGCCTTGTTCGCTCTTTGGATTTTTTCCTCAACAGGTAAGTCTTGAATCTAGGAATATCCCCCAGATACTTGACCGAACCCGAGACAGTAAGTTCTTCTCCAAGGAGTTCTACTGGTCTAAAATCTAGATTCTTCCTTTTCCTAGTGAAAACGATTAGATCAGACTTCTTTGCATTTATGAACAATCGCTGTTTCACACACCATTGCTCCACCATCCCCAGACCTCTCCTTATGGTGTCTGTTACGTTGCGTATGATCTTCCTCTCAATCTCATTCATAATTTTTAAGGCGTCATGGCACCACAATTGCCTGCATTGCCAATGATTGTGGCTTAACCTTTATTTTCACTCGAGTCTTTTAAACCGCGTCTTATTCTTACCAAATATTTAACCAATCAGCACAAATCTGTTGAAAGCTCGATAAAACAAGCTGCAGCTAAAAACTTGTGTCTCTTTTTAGACGAAGCCGAAGAATTTCTTGTCTTTACAGTGACAGCGATTGAAACTTTTTTGTCTACCTGAGTTAATTTGTTATATTTTGTCCCGGTACCATTCTAATTAAAAAAAATAACGCCTCAAGTGTGATTTGTAAGAAACTTAAAGATACGACTAAAAAGATTTCAACTGACAATGTCTCCGTCTTGTAAGAAACGTCAAACTTATTATTTAGCCATGTCTAAAGACTCCATGTCTAGAAAGAGCTTTAGAATTTCTTTGTACTACGTAGCTATACATTTTAAAAGTGACAAAAGGTTTATTCTTAAGCGCGGCTTGGTTATTGAAACCGATAATGTACTGCTTTCCCTCTATTCGTAAGTTAAGAAAATTAATTAGATTTCGAAATTGCGTTCCCCTCAGCCTAAAAGACTGTGATGCTGAGCCCGTTAGAATTTCGTACGCCTTTATAGGAAGCTACGTAGAAGTTAGTTTGTTGTCAGGTATCATGAGGTAGCTGCTTGTCCGATTAATTTTTGTGTGAAGTGAACAGTGTCGCTTACTTTTATTGTTGCATTTTATGTATGGATTGATGCCTTCATCTTAGTAGCCTTTATCTTGTTAGTGGTTTTATAGCTATCCTTTTTAGTAGTGAATAAAATGTTGGTATAATTTCATGGTCTCTGGTTTTCCTGCATTGTCGGCAATCTCATTTCCTTTGATTCCTTCTTGTCTTGAAGACCATGACAATTTTATGTTCGTAGTGGACTGATCTAGACATTCCTGTATTGTTTTATTATATGCTAATTCACATCCAGGATTTCGATTTCTTATCTCAGTGGGTGACTGCATTTCTCTACTATGTCACTACTAGGTAGTGACTTTTCGGTGGTTCAGCAAAGCTTCTCTCAATAAGTTTGGCCTGTGAAACCTTGACTATGTCCATAATACTGAGTTGTCCGGATTTCACGCAGAGTGCTTCAATAGGCGTTGATTTTAGTGTACCTGTAGCAATCCTTAGTATGTCGTTTACCTTTTTTTATTTCTAGTTGGGTTTTTAGGGCAGTGCCGTATAGGGGAATGGAACAGTTTACTAGCGTCTTGTGGTGGAAATCGGTGCTCCTTTATTTTTGACTGCTCTGTGTTAAATGATTAATGTCACATTCCCGCCAAGAGTCATATTAGCCTTGGTAACTATGGCATCAAAATGATCCTTGAAAGAAAATCGGGAATTTAGACACCTAGGTCCTTATTCTTTGTAACTCTTGTTGAAGGACAACCCTCTATGGTAAAGTTAAATTGAAAAGGAGATCTTTTTCGTGAGAAAGACATAGGTGTACACTTGCCAATATTTAGGGGAAGGTCGTTAATGGAACACCAATTCTGAAAGGGGTCCAAGTCATAATTTAATAGTAGGCAATCGGCATTGTCTGACATAGCGCGAAATATCTTAGCGTTGTCGGCATAACAAAGAATATTTGAGTGACAGAATCGTAGATAGATCATTGATTTAAATTATAAATAAAAATGGCCCGAGGTAGGAGCCCTGCGAAGGACCGAAAGTGTTGAAAATAACATAAGATAGAGCTTCACGAAAAGAAACCCGCTAAGTGCGTTCATAAGTACGAATGAATCCAATGTACAACAACCCGCAGAAACCCGAGAAGGGAGAGTTTGAGAACATCTATGGTTTATTGCTTGTTCTATCGAAAGCTTTGCTGAAATCAGAAAGAATACAGTCAACGTACTGACCACCTTCAATTGAAAATTCCAAGAAATTGGTGGTAGTTGGTTTACCCCTTGTTAAATCATGTTAGAATGGCTTGCATTGGAAGTAAAGAACATCGCAAATAAGTGCCTCAAAAATCTTGGATATACAGCAAAGATCAGCAATTGTTCTATAGTTCAAAATTTCGCATTTATCGCCTTTTTTCTGAAGAGGAATAATTAGTGAGGTTTCCAAACTTTCGGAAAAACATCGCAACTCTTTGAGAGTTAAATAAAAAAAACAGAATAGGAGCAAGAACGGCACGACATCTTTTCACGAATGAGGTGGGGACCCATTGGAAAACTAGCAGCCAAGGTAGAAATTTTCTTCAAAATCGTAGCTTTGTCATTTGGATTCGAGAGAAGTCGGAGGAAGCAGCGTCAAATGGGTAAAACCCTCATCAGAATTGCCCTTTATGTTCAGGAACCTCCAAAATCGCTTAGGATCGACGCGCGAGGATGCTTGCATTCTGTTAATAAAATTATTATAAGACGACACTAAAGAAGATAAAAATTGACTTTTTTTTTATACGATGTGGCCAAATCCTAGGGGCCCGGAAGGGAATTAGGGTAAGGGAAGTGAGGAAATATGAGTCTTGTTTGCATTTCTGCGAGCTAGACAACAGCCCAGAGACGAAGTGGTTTATTTTTAATTTCTTAATAAAAGCTCACGGTCATCTGGTCTCGAATCCGGGACCCATGGCATGTTGGTCTTGCCGCTCAACGCATTGATCCAACTCCGTCTCCAAACTGACTGGCTGCGTAATTTGGCGTAAGTTAAATAGTCAGCGTCGCTCCTAGAGGAGCAAAACCTCTTCCAGGCCTTACATTTAACAGTTATTAGATTTAGAAATAAGGAAACAGTAAGTAAAACAGATAGACAGTTAATTATAGAAAGATCTTATGGCCTCGTTTTATTAATGTCTCGTTCGTTGAGGACGCTATTCAAATCACACTGCTGAAGACCAGTTCTTAATCACGGAGAAGTCAGCCTTACTGAAGTTAAAACAAACGTCATCTGGCGCACAAGAAGCCATCATAACCGGATCAACGAAAAGAACAATATGAAGCGCAGGGTGATGACCCGCCAAGCATCGTCTTACCAGTGAACTAGCAGGATCAGTAGAAAAGGCGAGGTCGATTTTAACTTCGATGATCGTTTGATAAGCTGCAAGGCTATGTGAAGCCTGAAGAAGCAAGGCCATCTATAAAGGAAAAAGCAAATTGATTGACAAACTGAAAAGAAGGAACCAAGCCATCATCCGAGTGAGAGAGCTCCCAGCCAATTTCAGGCAGGTTAAAGTCACCTAAAAGCAATAATTCGTCGGAAGGCATCAAGGTGTGTGAGAGGTCAGCCAGGCAGGAGGCAAATCTTTCATAGACATTAGACGGAGAACCTGGAGGAATATAGGCAATTGAAATGTACACAGTTTTACCAGGAAATCTAATAGCGCGATTGCCAAAACCTCTAATTCTTCGCAGTGTCCCCTCCCTGCGGACACTTCAACTGCTTCACTGCTTCAAAGCTTCGCAATTACTTGTTCTGTTGGTTCAGCCTCTCCAGGAAGGTGAGATCCATGATGCTGCTATTGCCGCCCTTTCGGTCTCTCACTATGGATTCATTCTTCTAGGATAGGGCGGTTCGTTTGTGCTGATGCCTGGGGTCGCCGGGTTCCTCTAATGCTAGGTGTCTTGATATATTTTAGGGTTAATGACAGAAATTGACTCATTTGCCTATTCTATTAGCTTATCACTCTATTCATCTTAGCATTTCCTTCTTTTACCTCTCCTTCTTCTTCTCTCAAGTTCGCTCATCGCAATCTTCGCCACCCTGGGGATTTGCAGTCTCTTATTATACTTTTTAAGTAGTGTATCTTACATACTTCTACAATCTTTGTATAAGGCTGTTGAGCCTTTTGATTGTTATGTTTTTATGGTGATCGCGAAAGCACCGATACCGTCATTGTGGCAAATTTTTTCGCCGACTTCTTCATTAGCTCGTTGGCTCGTTCTGTGATTCTGACTGTGATACTGTTTCCACCGATTTTACCCGCTGACACCTCCAATTATAGACCCATCGCCAACTTGTGTCATGTTGCGAAGGCGTTCGAGGCCTTAATCAGTGATGTGCTCCGTTTTCATTGCAGACTCTTTATTGGTTTTTTCCAGCATGGCTTCGTAAGAGTAAATCTACCACCACCAACTTACTCGAATTCGTGAACCACTGCTTGCCTCTGATTGAGTCTGGCTTGCAGGTTGATTGCATTTTCACAGATTTTAGTAAGACCTTCGACAAAATTGACCACGGGATTCTTATTCATAAATTTCATCTGCTCGGGTTCCCACCGCTTTTTGTTGACTGGCTATCCACTTATCTCTCCGGGCGCACTAAGCTTGTCTTGTTTCGTGGTGCCCTACCCAATGAATACTCTGTTTCTTCTCGGGTGCCTCAGAGCAGCATTCTCGGCCCACTCCTCTTTATCATTTTTATTCATGAGGTCTCGTTAGATCTTTCTAGCTCCAAAATCCTCTGTTATGCAGATGACGCCAAAATATTCCGTGTCGTCTCTTGCGACAATGACTGTGTTCTGTTGAGCTCCGACATTCACGTTTTTCATGACTGGTGCTCCATTGACCGTCTCCCTCTTAATACTAACAAATCCTTAGATGGCAGTGTCTGTGGTAGGCTTCATAGGGTCAAGGACTTAGGAGTGGTTCTTAGTTCCCGCCTATCCTTTGAGGACCACATTGACTTCATGGTGAGTAGGGTTAATTCCAAGCTAGGTTTGGTGAAAAGATGGTCCAGGGAACTTGACGCTCCCTATCTAACTAGGCTCCTCTTTTGCACATTCGTTAGACCCATTCTGGAATACGCTTGCCCGGTTTGGGATCCCTTTTTCGCTGTCCATATTAACAGGATCGAGGCTGTTCAGCGCAGATTTCTTAGGTTCGCTCTTCGCTGCCTTCCCTGTAGCGATAATTTATTCTTTCCATTCTATCATGCTAGGCTCGGTTTGATTTCTTTTGATTCCCCTCCTCCGAATTGTTGAACGATAAAGGCATTCCCATTACCGCCGGGTCCCTGAGGAACTTGAACTTTATCCATGTTCTCCATCATCGCAGGCTTTACGGTATGCACGAGCCTATCGCTTCTATGTCTTGCCTACAACGAGCTGGTTTGTTCTAGGCGGGACCTGAGGTGCCATCTGAGGCTATTGATTGAATTTGACAATATAGTGATTTCTTTACAAATATCAGAACAACTGTCCAAACAATTCTACGCTTTCATTTGATATTGCAAAATTTCACGACGTGACACTTGCCGCAACGCATAACGCCTACAATTTTTAGACTCTAAGGTCTAAGGCTTTCGCTTGTAAATTTCTTAAAGTGTCATTGTTCAGCACTCTACCCACCCTCTTAAGCTACACTGTCCTTCAGGAAACTCTATTTTACTTCTGCCGTCTACTTACCCTTAACTCACGTTCGGAAAGATATAAACAAGTAAGAGCCAAGGCAGATAACTTTTCTCTAGGGATTGTCCGATAATTAAGTTCTTAGTAGTTCACGTCGCAAAAGGATGTTAAGGACCTCGAGACTACACCAGCTTCTGTTTCTAGGCTTGAAAAGGTAACGTCCTAGTTAAAGACTGGTTTTCTATCCGTCCAACATATTACAGTGCCTTTCAAAAAATATTATTTCCAAAAAAATTCATCATTTGCTTTATGAGATTTTTTAAGATAATAAATTCTAATAAGAAGAGAAAGTCAGCTGACTTAATTTTCGTTTTTTTTTTCGCTTCGCTTTTTGCGAATGCTGAGAGCGCGGCTGCATCCAATCCCCCAATTCCATCAAGCTTAACTACCAAACTTTCACGTTCCTATATTCTGGCTTGAGCTTTCAGAGCTTTTCGCAGAACACGTCTTCTCGGATCTGCGAGTAATCGCTGGAAGGAAGAGCAAGAGAGTAAATGCAACCGGGCCACTACCAAGCCGACTATGTCACGGTAGTGCAGTATTTGCTCGTTTTTCATCTAAAATTCTCGCATTCAGTGTCGGCCGACACACACCAGGGAGAAAAAATGTGCATAGAAAAATTGACGGGAAAAAGTCTATTTTTACCTGTCGGCTATCACTGAAGCCAATCAAGTAAACTAGCCATCTTGCACTTCTACGTCTCAAACTGAACTTCTATAATAGCTGACTTATCCGTAGGCGGGCTAGAGGGGAAACAAACCATAGAGAACGTAGGTAGCTCGTAGAGAATTTGTTAAAGGTAATTCCTTCCAATTCCGCACACGCAATCGGAGAGCGAACTCATTTCCATGACGTAAATCGGCGTTATATACAAATAATTCTATTTAAATTACGGTATGTACACACTGCTGCCGGCTTCCTTTTGATTCAAACTTGATCAGCGACTTGTTTTTATATAATCGACGTGGAATTGGAAAACTCATGCCCTCAAGCTCCGGAAAATACTGAAATTTACTGAATCTACTGAACCATCGCTTTATATTTAATCGCAGGCAAGTAAATATACGCGATACGTTGCCAGCTGTTATATATTCCGTCGACTGATCTCTCTTTTCCCCGCAAAAGCATATAAAGAATATTGAAAGCATATAAAAAGTGCACTGAAGTGTATATAATATTTCAAAGTTCCCTCACGCCACCTGGTCCTATTCATTATGCTGTTCCGTTCCTGCGGAAAATATAGACTTTTTGGGATTTCAAAACCAACCATACCAACACTTCAAGGGTCGGACTCATATACGATGCCATACGTTTGTACATAAGCTGCTGCGCTCGACGAGAGAAGTTTGCTTGGCCGATGTGCCTTGGCTACCGTATCAAGTATGCCGTTGCCGTTGGTAAATATAAAGGGGAAATTCCCCTCTGCATGTATCTACTGCTTTCGCTTCAAGTTTTCTACTCAGTCCGAATTCATTTTCCATTCTTTTTTCTAGTTTCTTTCCTCGGTTTCAGTTTGAAGTTGACAGTGAACTCGTGTAGGCGTTGGTCTCGATTTGTGTGACTAATTTCTGTTAAATTCAATTAAAAACCGTTTCTACTGTTTATAATACGAAAGAATATTTACAAATCAATTAATTGGATGCGATAATAAGCGCTTTCAAGTACTGAGACATAATAAAAGATTATAATTCGCGTGCCGGAGCACACCGGATGTCTGATTAAAACCGTCGGTAAATTTGAATTTCGGGTGCCGTTAATGTGTGCTTTAAATTGGGTGCGATTCTATTTACCTAATGAATTCAGTTTGTTCGGTTTGGAAAAGTGAACAAATTCAAGGTTGGCGTGAACAACCATTTGCCGATCAGGCTGCGTTTCGCCAGTTCCATTTCATTCGTCGCGCCGTCGATGAGAACGTGTGTGGCTTATTTATTGTTTTATTCCGAGTAATATCTCTCCGCGAGCAGCGGCGCAGTCGAGTTGAGCTGCTTAAGCAGTGAACATTGAATTGACGTCGATGACGCACGCATATGGACTGGAGTTTTGTATATAGCAGAACTATATAAGGATTTTTATGCTTGTGTGTTGCGTCTTTTAAGAAAGATCAACGAACGATTATGAAACGGTCCAATATAGAGTAGAAACGAGAACACTCAATCAGAAGATAGCTGAGTGAAAAAGAAGGAACCATAGCAGTGTGAGAAACGCGATCGCACTTTTATGTACATAGTTAACGCCGCGTCGTCGTCACTGCTGGTGGGACATTTTTGAAAGTGACTTTCGCGTGAGAGGATTCGTGCCGTCGAGCTCGGGATTTAAAATTTTAATTTATTTCTCTGAAAAGTATGTTTGGCGTGATTGTGTTGAAATTAAACTAATCTTTTCGTGAAGTTTTTGATTTTGCCTCTACAGTGGTTTCGAAACGTGTTCCATCTGAATTTCGTCGTGGGAGAGTGCAGATAACAAGCATTATATGCGATTTACAGTAACTTTAAGTTTGTTTGGAGAGATAATCTAATCTTTACGTAAAATAGCCGCTAATTAGTGCTAAATCTGAATGACGTTAGTGTAATTTCAAATGTAACCGAAATTTTATTTAAACAGTACAGAATCGCCGTACCGCAATCGCTACCTAACCCTCTTCTTTCTGCGCTTCTATATACTTGCTTACTTACTTATATACTCGATGAAGATATTGTACCCGAGAGGAATAATAAACGCAAAAGCAGAAGGGTCTGTTGGGTCGAGGTAAATAACACGGGATTATTTAGTTTAGTTTAGATAGTCGCAAGTATATACGAGATTTACGAGTGTGTGATGTTTTCTTTTTAAGAAAGTGCAGTGCGGGATAAATTGTGCTGAAATTAGAAAGAGAGGAAATTGAGTGAAATAAAAATTAATTTTTAGTAAAAGTTTGAAAATAAGTGAAGTTGTGATTTATGTTCTCACCAAATGTGGATTATTAGGATTTCTCCGTCAACTCGACTTCCAGAAGGAGTTTAATTGCAGTAGGATTAATTCATTATTTGATTGCGGAAAAAGGTAAGAATTCACTCGATTCAAGCCCAGTACAGGTGTTTAAATTTCGGTTGATTTGTTTTTCGGGACTAATTCGTTTCTGAATTTTTCCATGAATTCCGTTTCCCTTTTGTGTTACGTTTTTGCCTGACTTGGGGTCTCATATTAATTTTTGTCCTCTTTGATCGGTTCTTCTGCTTGAAATACGACCCTACCCTCTTACTTGGAAGCGAGAGGAAAGACTTTCGGCTCTTTGGGTTTTGTTGTTATAAATGGAAAAGAATTTTTGGAAGCATTAGATGAAAAGGACGTCGAGGAATTGTGTATTTACAGATGGTTCGTGCCTGCGGGGACAGGAAATGTTGTGTGTACGTTGAGGATCTACAATCTACATCACTGGTGCTTGGTTTAAGAGGTAACTGGTGAGGGGTAAAGATAAGCTGCCGATCTTGTCCTTTCAACGTGTAGGCCTGTCGTTTAATGAAGTTTTTGTGGGGTGATTTTTTTTAGAATAGCATTTTCTACGCGAGGGGAACAGATGTGAGATTAGTAGGGTTAATGGAATTTCTTTGCGAAATAATTGCAGAACATACCCATGCATTTTTATTCATAAAGTAAAGGACTTCCCGCGTTTTTAATTTCACCGTAAGATTTGTTGTTTATTGGGCTTTTTGCTGATTATTTTGGTAAAATGCCACTTGAGGTCGAACAGTATTCAGCGCCGAACTTTCGCTTCATTAAGATTATGTTTCTGAGGTTGTTGTTTATTTTAATCACTTGTTCTTTTAATAGTATTCCTAAACGATAAATAAAATTTAACAGGCCATAAAACTAACGAATGGGCTTATCTTTGAATAAAAAGATAATAGGTAGGTACACCTATGTATGTATAGTTTGAGCGCTTTTAATAGCTAACAATTTGATGATGAAACTTTTATATCTACACACATGGGTTCGTTTGGTTCTCTTCGGTTTTTTTCAGATAAGCGAGTTACAAGCCCATCTATCCCATCCCAAAAAGAAGAACTGCTCCTTGAGGCGTCCTGGGACCCACCAAGAGTGTATTTGAATAGCGCATAGGTACTCTTTAAGCCGACGTGTTCTGGCTGGAGCTTTACCCTCCTCCTATTTCAACCGGGCTTGAGACCGGCTACGGTGGCACGCCTAATAACAGCGAGAAAACATTTTTCATTTAAAGAGAAAGAGAACAAACTAATTTTAGCCCTCTGGCTACTGGAGATAGTTTTTTTTATAGAAATAACAAAAAGATACTGAGTTGGTTGACCGCACGCGGCACATGGGGAGGGTTTGCAGAAAAGTAAGGTACCCAAATAAGTTTATCGTGACAGGAGGTGAAGGCGTTATCACAGAACCGGATCAGGACCGCTTAACAGACACCTCACTTGGCGATCTCTAGATCATAACGCAATTCAAGTGTTCGATGTCATTTTTTTTAAGCATTCCTTGAAGTCGGAGCAAATATGACTATGGTCCAAGTTATAAGAAATGAAAATGTATATCCTATAACACTCCCCGTGAAGCAGAATTCAATGCAACTATGTCGCTGTGAAATGTCAAAATTGTAGCCATCAAAAGGCTGAACAGAATAGGTCTGTCCTTTTGATACTGAAACTTTTCTCAGTGCCAAAACATGTTCGAACCAGCCTACTCTAGATAAGAGCCCGGAAACTGACATTAGGTCTGTTCACGTACTTTTTGATCAGAAATATTCTAAGTAAAAATGTTAAATATGAGAAGTTACCAAATACCAAGAGTACGTGAACAAGTTTGAGTAGTCTTGAACAAAAATTACAGCAATAACCGTCAAAGTGACAATTAGTGGCTTTATAACAAAGCTTAATAAAAGTGCTCAACTTATTTCTTCGGGTAAATTTGAACTAACATTTTTGAGTAGGGGAAATGTTACGTCAGCAAATTTTCCCCCATTTCATGAGCACGTGAACGCGTTTGGGTAAAAATATCAAAATGCATTTACGCAAAACTAAGTACGTGAACAGACCTATTAACAGCTGAGCGTTGGTGAAAAGTTTGGGGAATTTTACTTTCTCGTAGTATTTCTCGCAGTATTTCTCGCTTCTGAGCTTAAAATGCGTCAATGACATCAGTGTTTCTCTTTGGTTTTGGTTACGAGAGTGTGCGGTTTTATTTGTGTTTGCAAGGATTGGTTAATCCGCGGTACAACAAAAATGAAAATGACGAAACGCTTGGTGGTGAAATTACCGAACTATCATGTTTTCCGGGCTTGTGACAGCAAAACTGCTATACTCAGTGGACCAGCGATTTCTTCTTTCTGCCACTGAGATTTGATTTCAAACTTTCAGTGAGAAAAAGTGCAGTGAGGTTGGTGGGGATAACACTTCACTGAGTTGAGGAACGCAGTGTGATATTCAGTGCCAAGAATGAGAAATGACAACTGACACTTCATAACATGGAGCACTCAGTAGCACTGAGAAAATATTTTCAGTGATAGAAAGTGCTTGACAGTTCGATTTGTCAAACATTTTTTTTATTTAATTTGCCACTACAAGAAAATGTCAGAAACCCTGCACTACGGAAACCGTGCTAAAAGAGACGCATCGAAATCGATATATTTTTACACAGAGTTTTTGGCACTAAAAATTAGGGAGGAGATCTAATGAGTGCTGTTAGTTGCGTTAAAGTGACATTTTGAGAAAAATTTGATTATTTAAAGTATTATTTATCCCGACAGGAAAACTAGGTATTTTTTTTACAAATGCGGAAAGAAATCAAAAGTTAAGCTTACTAATATTAACTTTAGTGCTTACTGAAGACAATCAATAAAAGGAGGAACAAGCAAGTCAGAACTAACAGCGCCGCACATAAATTTCCAAACCACTCCAAGATTTTCCTCGTTCTACTTGGAAGTAACTAAAGGAGAAGCTCTATCGTGAATATGTCGGGTGTGTGGCAAAGTTTTTGTTCGGCCGCTGGATCTGTGCTGTCAAATTTGTTCGCTTTTTGCTACGAGAAGTAGGCTTTTTATCTGTTTCCTGGGTCTTAGCTGTCATTTAATGTCACTGTCGGCACACAATTTATTATTAAGTTAAATATTTTAAAATACGCGTCAAAACCCCCGAACATAAAATACTTTTCTAATCGCCTGCCTTTCGCTTATGAGATTGTTTGCATGGGAATCTCACACAAGCTTAAAATTGCCATAATTTCCTGAGCTTCTTTCTTCTCCTTTAGTTACTTTCTCGTTGCGCGAGACGACGCAAGGTTTTTGATAGTTTTAAACGAGGGGAATTAATCCAAGCAACCAACGAAATTTCAACCAATCACAAGCGCGAAAAGTCGCTCATCTGAACGAAGTCTAACTTAAGGTGCATGCGACATGATTAGTCCTTACTGCAGGCGTTGAACGTTTTTATAGGCAAAGTGTGAAGAGCCGCTGAAGGGGAAATGAACGCTTATCGATTCTATTTTTCGCGCTAATTTCACGCACACCCTTGCACGTTACGTCACAATCAATCAGCTGAAATGTGTCAAGACGAAGTTGAACTGTTAATTTAGCCTTGTGATTTTCACGAAGTGTTCATAAAAAAGGTTTTTTGAGTTTATCAATTAGAAGTGAATTATTAAATTTGTTACACTAAAAGATAAAGAACATAATAAAAAGTGTTTTAAATACTATTTAAGAACTTAAAGATTCAGACAGATATTTACATACATAGGTATTGCAATACATACATTATTAGTCATCGTGTTGCATCTCTGGACGTGCTTAAGCCTGACATTGAGCGAGTTTACAATCTACTAGACAGCAAGTTTACAGCCGGGCGAATCGGCGTGTGAGATAGTGATGATGATTGATGACACACAAAACTCGCGCTCACACACAAAACTCACGCTCACACACAAAACTCACGCTCACACACGCTCAGTAGCCAACTAGCTAGCGAGTTGAAACAACGTGTTGTTTTGTTTTTCTTGTTCTAATCTAATCTAATACAGTCGACATTTTGTAGACAAATTAGATTCTCGCAGCTATCTCACTAGCAACTATGATGATACACGGATAGTTTACTAGCTAACCGCCCACACGCCAGCGAGTAGCGAGCAAAGTATCCCGGCTTTCAACTTTTCTCGGTAGATTGTTTACAATCTGCCAGTAACTAGGAATATTATTACACTGGGCGAGTTTACTAGCAGATAGTGTCGCTCAATGTAATGACAATAATTTTAAGTTGATTGAAAGCATTGGTTGGTATTGGCTGGCACCCAGTGAATGCGACACGACGGTATGACGAAGATTTCAACGGATCGATGAAAACCTAATACTTGAAAAATATGTATCGGCCCAAGAGACCGACCCAAGTACCCAAGAGAACCACTGCTTTCTTAGAGTGTGCTAACTTGGGCTTCATGGGATAGGAGGGTGTATTGGTCGTCTTAGGGAAAATATACAATATTATAAGGTTTGTCTATTAAAAATAAAATAAAGCGATTTAAAGTATTATTACAGTAACAATTGCGAATTCCCGATGGGTAAGTTTCAATTCCCGCAAGTTTCCACAAATCCCGCCTGCCCGGGGCGGAGAATGTCTTCTCCGTATAGGTACCCGACAATTAGCGGTCGATCGTAGGAGACTTCGATTATTCATATTACTGAAAAATAAATGCTGCTGTTCGGTAAGTGTTGTAACTTATAACTTTGCTTTTCTAATCATTCCAATGTATTCTCATATAAAATTCTTTCTGGTCGGTATTAGGGGAGCAAGTAATCGGTATTCAGGTCAGAGATAGTCGGTGGACGGAACTGGGGTCCTAGGCCGGCAATGGCTAACGTTTTAATAATATTAAATATATTATTAGTATAATGAATGAATCAGAATTAATTATTGTTATTGAGAATCGTTTGTACATATGAAAGAACACACTGACAAAATTTAAAGAAGTTCTTATATTTACTCTGTACATATAAATTAATGTAGCCATCCTTAATCGGTCGATATTCGGTGCCATGACGGTACTTAATTGCACAAAATTTGTGAGGAAATAAATATAACTCTGGATGTAATTTCGGCTGTTTCGTAAAAAAAATATTCACTGTACTTAACTAATCCACTGTGAATTGTACTCAAACTAGCAAGTGTAATTCAGCTTCATCTGCAACCAGCTTATTTTTCCCTTAAAACTTAAGGCAGCAGCGAAGGGATATTGCAGCCCGGAAGGAACTTTTCATAGAATTTCAGAACACCTCCAAACTCTCTATAGAATAGGATACAAGTCTCAGCAAAGTAAACGTAAGTTCAATTAGATTGGCCCCTTTAACTTTCTTGCACCGTAGTTGCATTTCGTAGGAAATAGATCATCGAATACAATCATGACTTCCTCTCCGTACCTACGCCTCTGTGTATAAAGGAAAAATTACAACACAAAACCTGCCAGGGAAAAATTTGTTTGGCAAGGATATGTGAATAGCATGACGGCAAGGGATCTGTACACATATTAAGAGACGAAGGAATAAAGGAGGGTAAGCAACGAACAAAAAAGTTCCCAACAACGGTATCGTAGTCACCACGTCATAATCACCATGCGGTGTACGGAGAGGCAAAAACTATGACAGGGTGATCCGACCCTCTTCGCTTTGCTTCTCGTTCTTGTTTTTGACGATGTCCTTTCTTTTTTGCTCATATTATGCATGCTGCCGTTGTCGTAGTGCTAGTGGTTCATTCAAGTGCCGTCCGTGCTTAGCTATGCAATCTTGCTGTTTCCGACAAAATCCTCTGCAGCCGAATATTTACGGCTGTTGCTTGTCGTCTTGTGCTCCTCTTTCGAGACCTTAAAGCGCTTCCACCAACTGACGAACACTGCCACAACGACGGTAATCTTGTAGCCGGCTTCATACATATGCCGGCTGATTGAGGCTTTTTCATGTTTCTGTCACATGAATCGACGAGGGTTTTAAGCCTTTTCAGAAATGCTCCAAGCGAAGTAAGACTATATACAGGTGTGCGTTGCGCGATTCGTTTAAGCAAACACTCTTGGATCCTAAATCAGTTGAATTATTTCTTGAGACAGTTGTGATGACAGTTTTTATTTGTGACTGCTCTTAGTTATATTTGTTTTTCTACCCAATCGGAAACATGCCTTTGTTTTCTAGTATCCTTTCAACACAAATTTCCCCTAATTGTAATTCTTATAAATTTTCCTTTTGATCCTTTTCAGATCACATGAAGCGAAAATGTCACCACAACCCGGAATATTGCCAATAGTGGCGCCGTCGGAGTCGCCCCCTCAGTCGTTGGTTGTGACAACTGATGACGCAACAAAAACCACCCACACAGCACAGATGACAACTGCCGGAACAACAATGTCCCTTAAGACTGAAAGTATTGAATCTACAAAGACTGCAAGTAGAACAACTGCCACAACCGAGGGGACAGTTGTGGGGGTCAATCCGTCGTCATCATCATCGTCTTCCTGCAGTAGTAACGAAAATAATTGTAGAACTAGTGTTGTCAGTGATAGTGGAAGTACCAGTAGTAGTAATAGTCAAAAGTCTGAAATCCAAAATGAGGAGGAGGATAAGACTGCTTGTACAAGTGAAGATAAAGAAAGTGCTCAAATGGAAGACGATGATTTGGCGACCTTGGAGCGACCTAGAAGAATTTTACTGAAGATTATCAATCCGCACATTATCTGCAATCTCTGCATGGGTTACTTGATAGATGCAACAACTATTGTAGAATGTCTACATTCGTGTAAGTATTTTTGTATTAATTAACAATCTTACTGCTCTAAGTTTGTCTTTGCGTAAGGATTTTCAGGTATTATGTCGTCGGCTTAAGTGTGAGGAAACTTATCTGAAAAAACCCAACTTTCCAGGAGACGCAAAAAATAGTACAATTTCTAAAAACATATTGATTTTTAAAAAAATTTTTTTTGATTTTTTCAGCAGAAAAGGGTAACAGAAAAGTAACAATATATCGGTTTTTACAAAATTTTAACTGTAAAAAAAACTGTGAGCGTACCATGCTTGGTTTGGACTATTTCGTGCAGCTTTTATCGAGACGTGCCTGCAGCGGACTGGCATTTGGAAAAGTACATATAATTTTTACTCAGAGGTATCGTGTCTCATTCGAGTGCCATTTAGGCGTTTTGACGCTGTGCCTGTTTTAGGCTAGGAATGGACTCGTTTCACTCGGGGATTGAGCGTACAAACCATTCCGACGATTTCCGACTTGCCGTAATTATGGAAGCAATGATTCCAATGCTCCGTTACACTATTTGGTAAGTCTTCGGTTGAGCGGCCAGCGCGGACGCCGTACTGGCGATCGTTAGTAAGATGGTTATTTTCGTTGAGCTCAAAGATACAAAGACTCGTCATTCCCATTATATTGGATATATTGCAGGCACAAATGAAAATTCCTTATCGGTTTTGGAGTGGTTTTTAGGCCTAAGAGTCATTGCGGATTCAAATAATAATGTGGTGTGGTTCAAACTATCAGGTCCCTAACATTTCAAACGAACAGCCCTATTCCAGGTTCTCGACCCTCCAACGTGGTGACATATCTCGCCCTAGGACAGAACCAGCTTTGAACACCTATTTTTTTAATTTTACCAAATATACGAAAACGAAAAAGAACAACCTTACCTTTTACCGAGAAATTGACAGAATGAGGAAAGTCCACATGCGCACTACCAAACTTTGATCCCTTTCGGTAGAACTGATGTTGGTCTTGCTTTTTAAAATCTGAAAGCATGCACATTCAATAAGTTATCACTATACCAAAAAAAACTTACCAAGCTGGCTCGAGTTTCTAACCACGGCTATGTAAAGTAGGTATATTTGATTTGACCACTATGATGAAAACTGATAGCTGTCTCATTTATTTTTGTTTAATGTCGCATTTAACATCCTCCTCGCATCCTCCGAAGATGTATGCTTAATTCACGTGCTAGGTTGAGAATCTCATGTCGTAGATCAGGCAAGGTAATTTCGCCACAAGTGACAATTTATTATCAAATGTCATTTTAAAGATTGCCAAGGGAACGTTAATTGATTTGCTTCAGGAATCAAATAAACTAACCACAAGTCCTTCAATCGTGATTTGCGGTGGTTCTGGTCAGGTCGACATTATGCACGTCGTCGTTGCATTTTTAATATCACATATCCAGCCATGGATTAATTTTTGAGGAAAAGCTAACAATGATGTAAATTGTTGGAGAATGTGTGTTACATGTACCGTTTGTCTAAATTGTTACGTCGATTAACTTTTAAGGTTTTATATTAATAGGAACATCTGCGGGCGCATTAAATTGCAATGATACCAACATCTTTGTTCTTGGGATCAACGTTCCGTCGCTTTCGTTGTGTGGTCGCGCCTTTTTGGAATTTATTTAAATTTCCGGCTAATCTCAACTCGAAGCAGGCTGCGTAATCATTATAAAGGCGGGAGATTGAAGTAATAGGCTCGTGTATTCCCTAAAGTGTTTGATGGTAGGGAATATGGAAAGAGTCCTCAAGTTCCGGGCCGGAATGGAATTGCCTTCATTGTTCAGCAATTCGGAGGGGTAAAAAATAAATAATAATGCAATAAATTATATAAAAAAAGTGATCTTATAAACCCTACGTCTCTTTTCAAGGGAGTCGAGAGAAATCAAATCAAGTTTAGCAGAATAAGATGGAAGGAAGTAAGGATCGCGCCGCGAAGGGCGAACCTAAGGAATCGCGCTGAACAGCCTCGATCCGGTTGATTTGAAGATTGTTGTAGGTACTCCTAGTTAAGTAGGGATTGTCGAGCTACATGGACCACCTTTTCAAAAAGCCTAAAGTAGAATAATCCCTGCCCACCATGGAGCCTACGTGACTCTCATTAATTAAGAATCATCCCAGGTCCATGTCAAGCTTGCTCAAGGGACTACCATTTAAAGAGCAGTCGAAGAGAATGGAACACTTTCTGCGGGTAAAAGTCATTGCGGTGCATTTGTTTGCATTAAGTGGGAAACGGTTACTGGAGCACCTTAAACAGCAGGACAGCTAGACAGGAGCAACCAGAGACTGTCAGACTTCTTGTGTACGGGAATTATCACAGAATCCTTCCAGATTCCAGAATGATACTGGAAAGAGAGGAGTGCGTGAGTGGCTACCTTTAGGTCGATTCAATTCTAAATTTCAAATTAAACAAATAAAGAATAGGGGTAATATATGAGCAGCACTTTTTCAAGAATGACGAAGGAACCACACGAAAATCCGTCAGACAAATTCGACAAGTATTCAGTGATGGTAACATCGTCAAAAACTAAGTCTTTGGGTTCAAGGGAATTTTGGGGGAACCTAGTATACTGGGTAAAATCGGTGAAAAAGTATCACAGTCAGGATCACTGGTCGTTGCTCTCGCAATCACCAAGCCTAAGACAGGAAGGGTAGCCATCGCCATGTCTTTTAGAGTTTATAAACCTCCGAACCTGTCGGAGAGAGAACCAACGGTAGAGATCGTAGTAGACCTGGTAGTCTTCGTCGCACCTAGGGGAGCAGAACCTTTTCCAAGCCTTACTCTTTAAGTTGTATTAAGGTATCTGAAGCAGACATCCATTCACGGCTGAGATAGTTGAGGGGAGCAGAAAAGGAGACCTTCACACACTCAGTAAAACAGGCTTAAGACACGTTATGGAAGATGCAAACGGCCTGGCCAGTGCCGGGCTTCTTTTGTTACATATACGCTGCTAGGTTTGGTCCAAAAATCGTCGTTTCTCCAGGAATATGAGGGTCTGTTGGGTAGAATCTAAAGTTTATAAAAAATATTAAAAATAATTGTTCTAGAAAATGGGAGCATTCCAATGTTTTGACAAACTTGTTACTTCAATCAGAATTCAACTCAATCAGTCTGCCATTCAATTTTACATCAACAAAGCCAGGAGATATTTTATATTGTTTTTTAATTAGCCCCGAATCCAAATTTATTCCGAGTTTGGCTTAGTTGACCCGACCCTTTTCTCTGAACGTTAAAATGTATGCACGCTGAGAGTGGCGGTAATACTTTCTGCCAGTCCCTCTTCTAAACCTCTTAATAACTACGCCCCAGCAAAGGTTCTGAATGACCAAAACCCTCATTACAGCAATCATATTCACTACGAAATCACCCTTATGACGTAATAAACGAAGCCAAACTTGAGAAAACCTCGTTGCGTAGAAAGAACCCGACTTCCACCTGAATAAATCCTTTTGGTAGAAATTGATTTTGATATTTCGACCGACCCAAGATAAGTTATGATGAATTGTTGTGAAACCACTGAGAAGAAATTCTTTCGTACTTTTTTTTCTTTCGAAGAAAAGGGAAAGTGCTTTTCCGTCATACACACCAAAGTATTGTGACTCTTCAGCAGACCCCGGTGAAATAAGGTACAGGGAAGTCGATGATAGCGCCGCCTGGAGTGGCTAGGTGGGTGAAATACAGAAACTTATTTCATTTTCCACCCCTTGTTATTGGCGAAAATCTTTTCTACTCGTGCTGTTTCTCGATATGATTGAAGGATGAAAATTCGCTTTCTCCACGACAGCATTTCAACGTTGCCTTCTTGACGGGTTTCTTGTTTCCTTTCTAAAAGTTTAGAAGGAAAAAAACTTGAAATACCAGAAAAGTCGGAAAAAAGAAAAGTTTCGAGGATGTCTGGAAATTGTTACATTACAAAACTTTCTGGAATGACGAGTTTCTAACATGACAAGGGCTTTATAAGACATTAAAGATTGCCGATGGTGTCGAATCAGATTTTCCGCAAATTTGGCGAGTTAAAATTAGTTTCTGATAGTCGTTCGATCATTATTCGAGTCGGTGTGATTTTAGAATTGTTTTTTTTTCATTTCAAAACATTAATGAGTTTGCCCCTAAAAAATTTAAGGTCACTGAAGTAGACTGTCAGTTACATCCAACGTGCTTTGAACTTATGCTTTCTCGAAAAGCAGACACGCTCAGACTAAAGTAATAATAAATTCTTGACAAAAACAACTCCGAAGAATAAACGAAAGAGACCTTAATAAATATCGTACTTAGCACGCCATAAGCACTTCCCAAAACCTTTCAAACTACACCGAAGTCGACCGAAGTTTACCTCAGTGAACACACACGTGTTTGCTACACGTTCCGCCAGAAAACAAATTTCGTAGAGATTAAAGCTTCTGGTTGTGCCAGAAGCGTCATGTGGCTGGCAAAGTTTTCCCTTAATTTTCTTATGAAATTCCTTTTAAAGTCTGCCAATGCTTCTCACAGTCACCACAACAAAGCGCAAATCCTGACACCGCTTTGCATTAACGTAAATCCTTGGACCAATTTCGTGAAGTACAAAGTTTTGCTGGCTCGAGTGTTCTGCAGCATATCCCCGATGTAGCCCGTTCTTAAAATTAGTCGTCGCACATTCATAGAAAGTCACACTTTAAGGTCTTCCTAGTTCTAGCTTCGCCTCCTACTTTAATTTTACAGAGATTTTAGAACAGATCAGAATTCTTGCCCTGAACAGCCTCGTCTACTTAACATTAAATCCAGCCAAGAAGAGGATCCATCCGACTAATGAATAGGAAACCGCTGGAAGATAAACTCTGTAATGTCCCGCGTGTTATTAATTTTCCCAGCCCACTTCATTATTATCAGTTGGGCGGCAGGGTATGCGTTTCTGTCGGTCCTTCCTCGTCCTATCCTGCGTCTCCTGGCCATCACGACAAATATCCCCATATCTACCTCCGGTGCTCCATAAAATGAAAGGAAGAAAGCACCCGCCGGCTGGGGAGGGAAGATAAGAGGGTTCAAGTTGCCACAGATTTTCGCACAACTTTAAAGCAGAAACCACCCTTCAAACACAGTCGCCTCGTTTCAGGCCTATGCCAGCGCTACTTTAATTTTGCTCCCCTTTCGACCATGGAATTTTCAGTTCGCTTGTATGGATGGGAAACTTTTGGGGATTTTCTCTCATTTTACAATTTGTTAAGGAAATTGGAATAAATTCTGGTTTTGAATGTTTGTTTACTTTTCAAAATGCGTTTAAATTGACAAGTTTCAAAGTGTACATAATCCTGAACCTAATAGGGTTTTTGAAAATCTTAGGTTATAAAGACGTTTGTGTTCTAAAATTACAAATAAAATATGTAGAGGTAAAGTAAGTATGTGTATGTAAAAACTTGCAGCAGTAGTAGTAGTAAAATAAACTCAACCCAGGAGAAGCAGCAGATCAATAGTCACCAACGAATAACGTTAGAAGCTACAGAGTTCCATCTAATTATTTGTGATAACTTTTATAGGTTTGTTTCTGTCCGCCTAACTAGAGATTCCGTTACTTGCTAGAATAATAAATAAGTCCAGTGTTTAACTACGCTCTGTAGAATATGGGCGTAATTCAAGCACTCTCAGCAGTATCAAAATCACTAACTTTTAATTATTTGAAGTGTTTTCACACCTTTGGGTGAAAGCGGGCTTCATCATTATTTAGTTTTCCTGTGTGGACAATTATATCAATGACTGGCAGCATTGTGGTTTATCAAAGCAAGTCATTTTGGTCTATTCGGTGTTCGTCTTTCATAACCCAGATAAGTCCTTTTTTGTGTCGATACTGTGGAATATATACGGCCAGAAAAGTTTTGGAATTTTTATACGAAAGTTCCGGTAAAAATTACGCTTCTTAACTGTAAGCGTGTTGCAACTGTCCGAGCATAGAATTCAAAAGGCTTAAAAGTAGTCAAACTAATTAACTTTTAGCAAAAAGATGAAATAAGAAATGTACACAGTATGATATCCGAATACTAGTCCTCAGCAGCACGCTCCAACGTCATCACCGCTAAGCCAATGTCCACCTTAAGCAGTTCACTTCTAAAGAGATGAAAAGAACTGTTTCTATATATTTTTTGGCAGTAGTTAACAAATTACTTGAAAATTAATTAATCATTAATATTCACATCGAAATTCCGAAATACAGAAAATTGTCTCACACATCGAAGAAAATGAAATTTTACTGTGCTGTTCCGTAAAAATTGCCTTGCACACATTAAAAACTGCTGAAAGGATAGTAAATTTTACAGTGCGGCTGCTTAAATTCTCACAAAATATGTTTCTTGTAACCCGATTACAGTGAGTGGCATGTCATTTTTCGTATTTGCAAATATTTCATTGACTTCATTTCACAAAACTGTGGTATTTTGGAGGTATCTACCCGAGGGATGAAAAATGAAATAAAATTCATCTTGAAATATTACTTCGCGTTAAAAACGAAATTATATTCGCAGTAACATTTTTATTTCGTCCAAGATATAGCATACTCTATCCACAAGCATTTTACCACCAAGTGTGTCGTCATAAATTGATTTTTTGTACCAAAGATTAACCAATGCATGCACACAAATAAAACTGCACACTCTCCTAATCAAAACTAAAGAGAAATGCTGCTGTTACCCAGGAAGCCACAAATGCAATCGAAGTGCTTTGTGAATGCATTACAGTAAAGCATGTATTCAATTACAGGAACCATTCCGTATGCAGTACTGAATGCATTAATTTGTACAGACCATGTCAACAGATGTAACATATACGACTTATAAATTTTTCCTAGAATTGTGGTTTATCAAAGCAAGTCATTTTGGTCTATTCGGTGTTCGTCTTTCATAACCCAGATAAGTCCTTTTTTGTGTCGATACTGTGGAATATATACGGCCAGAAAAGTTTTGGAATTTTTATACGAAAGTTCCGGTAAAAATTACGCTTCTTAACTGTAAGCGTGTTGCAACTGTCCGAGCATAGAATTCAAAAGGCTTAAAAGTAGTCAAACTAATTAACTTTTAGCAAAAAGATGAAATAAGAAATGTACACAGTATGATATCCGAATACTAGTCCTCAGCAGCACGCTCCAACGTCATCACCGCTAAGCCAATGTCCACCTTAAGCAGTTCACTTCTAAAGAGATGAAAAGAACTGTTTCTATATATTTTTTGGCAGTAGTTAACAAATTACTTGAAAATTAATTAATCATTAATATTCACATCGAAATTCCGAAATACAGAAAATTGTCTCACACATCGAAGAAAATGAAATTTTACTGTGCTGTTCCGTAAAAATTGCCTTGCACACATTAAAAACTGCTGAAAGGATAGTAAATTTTACAGTGCGGCTGCTTAAATTCTCACAAAATATGTTTCTTGTAACCCGATTACAGTGAGTGGCATGTCATTTTTCGTATTTGCAAATATTTCATTGACTTCATTTCACAAAACTGTGGTATTTTGGAGGTATCTACCCGAGGGATGAAAAATGAAATAAAATTCATCTTGAAATATTACTTCGCGTTAAAAACGAAATTATATTCGCAGTAACATTTTTATTTCGTCCAAGATATAGCATACTCTATCCACAAGCATTTTACCACCAAGTGTGTCGTCATAAATTGATTTTTTGTACCAAAGATTAACCAATGCATGCACACAAATAAAACTGCACACTCTCCTAATCAAAACTAAAGAGAAATGCTGCTGTTACCCAGGAAGCCACAAATGCAATCGAAGTGCTTTGTGAATGCATTACAGTAAAGCATGTATTCAATTACAGGAACCATTCCGTATGCAGTACTGAATGCATTAATTTGTACAGACCATGTCAACAGATGTAACATATACGACTTATAAATTTTTCCTAGAACAGTCTCCTTTCCTTAACTTTCTTTGCAACTACAGGCAGAGTTTCCCAAAATGGCATATTGTCATTTCTTTTTCCTTTTAAAAAGCATGTACGCTTCAGATTCATCTGTTCTTCCTTTGAAGATTTCACAAGAACTGAAAGAATTTCTCTGATGCAGTTATATTAGTTTACTTTATAGTAAAATTCTTAAGAAAATCGAGACAGAGTTGGATCAAATTGTTGAGTAGCACGATCGCCACGTTAAGGTTCCAGTATTTGATACGCGGTCTTCTCGTGAGTTTTTAATTAAAATTAAAAGATCCACTCCGTTGTCTAGCTCGCAGAAATGCAAAACAAGTTCCCTCATTCCTCTTACCCCAATTTCCTTCCGGCAAAAGCCATGCTAACGCATCATAGGGCTGTTCGCTGAACTTAGGCTATATCATAACGAAAAGAAAAACACCAGAACAACTTTAAGAAATCAATATGCGTTACATGTAATGTGTAAGTAATTTACGCGAAACGAAATATGACACGCTAAGAAAAAAATTGACCTATCTACAAAGTCCGAGCAAAAGTGGCTTAGAAAATGTTCCGCGCAAAAACGAGTCGCGTGAGTTTCCGGGCAAAAACGAATCAGAGAATAACTCTGGACAAAAACGACTTAACTACTTAACAGCATTAACTTTGCATTACTTTTTGTAGTTAAGTCGTTTGCCCGGAGTTCTTCTCTGATTCGTTTTTGCCCGGAATCTCAGGTGGCTCGTTTTCGCGCGGAACATTTTCTAAGCCACTTTGGCTCGGACCTTGTAGATAGGTCAGTTTTACTCTCAACCTGTCATAAATAGCATATCATTTTCAGTTATATTACAGGTAATGCATTGGAAATCCATTTCAGTTGCCGAAGGAAAAACTTTTTATCGTGACCACATCACACACATCACATCATATCAGCTTCAAAAAGGATCATTTTTCCTTTGGCTCTGTGCCGCCGACCCCCCCCCCCCCCCCCCCCCCCCTCCACCCAAACCCAAGGGGGCAATCATCTTGAAAAATTACCTCGTACTCTTCAATGGCTGATACCAAAAGCTCCTTAATAACTTGCTTCTATTTTTGAGAAATAGTTGTTTCGTTCGTTCTTAAAACTTTCACCTACATTTTTTGAACAGTAATGCCTTTTTCGCTGCTCGTAAACCGATACGGACAGCGCTTTTAAAGGGATCCTTTATACTTTGCAATCTGTCCTTGGCGGTACCCTATTTTAGCTGCAATTTGACAACGTCTTGTCTAGGTGTCACATCATCACTGAAATTGAAAATGTTTGCCCAAATTTAAATTTAGAGGAAAAACATTCAATAATCGTTAAAATACAGTTTAATAATTGAAAACAGAAACGGATGTCGCTACATCGCTTGAAAAGTCTAAAAAATTAATTCGAGCAAAAGGAGTGACGAGAGGATTTGGTGGCACAGGGAAGAACTTGTTAAGTGAGGATTGATGAAAACAATCCGCCATCAGCTAATGTAGATATTGAGACAACGGCGATATCGAACGGCTTTGACAACAGCTATGATCCATTACATGGAAGAAGATCTTGGGTAAAAGTCTAATCCACGAAGGTATCTACAAAATGTTATTTGATCCATTTTTTCGAAACAATTCCCAATAAGTAGACACATTTCTGCGTTCACTAATGGTCTTTAGTAATTAGCCTGTTGACGGCACCGTCTATAGCACTACGTACCCGGGAAAAACAGCTTAAATTTGCTGGAGTAACAATATGGAGAGAGTATCGAAGTATTGAAATAACTTTAAATCCTTCATAGGAAAAATCCAAATGGAGGATTCATGTCTCCTTTTGAACTGGTTTTGGCCTCAATTATGTTTCTGCTCTGACCTTACAACACTTGAGGCATTTTTCTATCGATTGGCTCTTATACTGCTCTTCGCTTCCTCCCCTTTTCGCAATCTATGCTATTTTTTTTATCAATTTATTATTTTTTCTGAAAATGTTTTGAGACACTTCAATTGCATTTTTTTTCCTTCTGAACTGACAGTGGCGCTCATCAATTAAATGCAAATTTGCATTGAAAGCATCTCGACTCGGGTTTCAGGGCTCGATCTCGAATAAAGCACCAATCGAAAGGGCAATTTACACGTGTTTTTCGAGTTAATGAAATTCATGGCTGTCTTCTGTGTTGCCACACACAAGTCGTATTGGAGAGCACAAACAGCCGCTTCGCCGTGCATTATTCAAAGACTGGTACTGGAGTAACAAACAAGTCCTGCGGGGAGCCCGCATATCGGTAAAACTAAAGCGTTGAAAGTGGCGCGGATTGAGGACAGGCATAAGGGGAGCAACATGACTTCATCCTACCCACGTAACATTAGTCGCCTGAGCTAACCGCAAACATCGAGAGGCCCATTAAACAACCAGAGAAACAGTCTCGGTGCTCATGTAGCAACAGACCCCAGCATCAGAATCAGGGCCCCATTCATTTATTATCTGCTTTTATGGGTGCAAGAATCCAGGTTCCAGGTTCCAGATACATACTTTCGATGCTGGTGTAAGTGCGCTTGGCTGAACCGCAGTTGCAAGACTATACGATTTGTCCTTCCTCGCTTGCCTACCGTCACGTCACACATGCACCCATCTGACAGGCTTTTGTGGTTACGACTATCAGCATCAGCAGGCAAACAACTGAGTGAAGCTTCGGCGAGGATAGTTTCCTCCCTACGAAAAGCTTTCTCATGTACTATTATAGGACGTTGGGGAAATGTCTATACTATACGAAGAGAGTTACCTTTTCGCCCAGTAGACCCTGACCCCTCTTCCAATGCCATCGGGCGACGGGGGCAATTATACCTAAGGCAAATAATCGGCTTAAATGGAAATTAGCGGCAGAGGCAGCGTTGACTTCAGAGTTAGCAGGGAGCCGATGTTGAAAATTTCAAGAATTTGTTGCTTTTTTTTTCTCTCCTTACATTAAGCGATTACTTTATGACGTCACTTTTAAATTCTAATGTAAATATCTATTTTTCGTTGCAGTTTGCCACAGTTGCATCATGAAACACCTACGCACGGAGCAGTACTGTCCCCGCTGCGAGATGATGATCAACACAGCCAAGCCCAATATTAAGTAAGTACAGACCACTAAATACTGAAAATCTTGAATTTATTTCCCCTTCTTCCGCTTTTATGTCCTATTTTAATGCTTTTTGTATTAAAAATAAATCCTTCGCCCGTCTGGCAAACGTAAAAACATTTTCCACTCGAACTTTAAAGTTTTTATAGGGTAACGGCGCAAAGCATCCTATCTTGACGCTAAATCGAGGACACGTTTACAGCGAGATGAATGCGGTTGATCCCCTCGAATTGGAATTTATGCTATTGGTCCGGTTTATGGCGGTCACTGCGACCGGAGAGGTTTTCTTGACTGTTCTCTATAAAAATATTTTTGTGGCAACGAGTGTATATGTGAAAAATATTCTTGTGCTGTGAGATATTTGCCGGGGGCACAGGGGGTGCGTTTGATTAATTTTGCCAGATTTTTCTCGTTTTATTGGCGGTGCTTAAAGCTTAAATTTCTGGGTGGTTTTCAAAATATTGCTTCCTCTTATTGGTTGGTAGGAAATAGCTCAGAGATTTTTATTTTCCCCGCGTTTTGTTTCTTTAATGAATGAATCTTTTGTCGAGAGTCGAACGTCATTAGACATACTTTAATAGCAGCAGTATTTTTAAAAAGGTTCTTTTTTGCTTAATAACAAGATTAGCGAATGGCGTTAAAACTGTTTTAGTTATCCAATCGGCCCAATGCATTCGAGGGATACGCTTGACTGAATCAGGAAAATCTGGAACAAATTCCGTAAAATTGGTATACTTTGTACCGTGAGCGATATATTGGCCGATTGTTAAAAACATATATAATATAAATACAAATTTGGCATTGTTATATGTTTTTAACAGACCGTACAAAGTATACCTGCTTTATTGAGAAAAGCTTCGACAGGGGCTTCAGATTTTTCATTTGTTTTCGCTATGCTTTTCAAAACAGTCAGAATTCCAAAATCGAAGATTTGAAATTCGTTCTAAGCTTAATCAGCTGTCTGACATACTTCGGGAGTTTTTCTCTGAATAAAATGCCCGTTTTTTTTATTATTTTTATTGATTTTATTATCGTAGGGCGTTTTAATAAAATAATACACGAATTCTAAGATGTACTATGGACTGCGGTTTGTTTATGAATGAAGCCTGATGGTCTAAAAAAACGATTCCCTACAAAATGGTTTCCTTTGTAGCACAGGAAATCATTGATAGTCTTCGATACAGCGGTTGCACTTTTTGTGTAAGAACTGACATGTCTTAAGGCGGAGTGTGACCTTTCTTACAAGTCACACTTGTTTCTATCTAGGTAAACGTGTCTTTAATATTTTTAGTAATAACAGTACACGAAAAAAATATCCAAAACATTAAAAGTAAACACGTAAATTACCCTGTAACCCCTGTAACATAAAGAATTGAACATATGTAAACTCATTCGGCTTTGTCTAAAAGAGAGACACAAGTTCTTAGCCGCGGCTTAGATTATCGAGCTGTCAACAGGTTGGTGTCGATTAATTAAAAAATTTGGACGCGACTTAACGGACTCGAGATGAAAAATGGTTTTACATAAAAATGCTAATTTAAAAAAAATCAAGTCTTAAGCAATCAAACATCGATTTAATTCGTAGCTCCTCATGGTGTTAATTCGATTTGTACAACTTGCTGCCGCCTAATCACTCAATCTACTGCTTCCCTTACACTTGATATTATAAATTGAGAGCTTGTAGAAAAATACCTTTATAATTATCATACTAAGTCTCATTTTTGACTATGACATCTTCCGTTTAATTTTCCAAGGAAGAACAGGAGTTCTAAGCTAATTCTAAGATCAGATGTAGTTCAGTTGCTTACGATGTAACATGCCTAACAGTAAGTGTAAGTAATAGTCGGATGTCACTACAATTTGGAGGTGTGACTGAGTCATTCGTCCTGTAACAGAGATCAATTTTTTCTGGACATTATTCTGCTTCACTGGAGATACATTTCCGCTACATTGATTTTAAGTCCTCGCTTGTATAATACAGTGCTTTGGACATTTAAGGAGAATCTAAGAAGTATATCATCCCCGATTTTCTCGGGGTAGATTGTCCCACATCTGCGTTAACGCCTTCAACTGCGATTTTTTGATCTGGGTACCTTCCTTCTCCATGCGTTGCGCGGTCGTCAAATTCGGCGTCTTCCATAAGTCCTTTGTGAGTTCAATCTGTTCTGTTGAGCGATGTTGTTTGGCTCTCTTCTCAATATGTGACCTATCCACTTCCTCTTTCGCCTTCGATCACTGAAGCCTATCTCGCATTGGTCTGTTAGCTATGTAGGTTTTCGTTGGCATGACTTCCGGCCAATAAATGTTACGAATGCCCCGAAGGCAACTGTTGACAAAGGCTTGCAGCGCAACTGTTGTTTATCAGGTCACTTTCGAAGTTTTGTGCATCTAGAGAGGTTGTTATTGCGCCATACCTCCGCTGCCAAACGCTTTCTCGAAATCGGTGAGCCTCCAATCGGCGAATAGCTTGATGAAAATTCGGAGAATGTTGACGTGGTCGCTGCAGGAGAAACCCTCATTAAAACTTAATGTCGGCCTGTTCATCGTTAAAAGTTCTTTCGATTGCTTGCTTGGTTCGCATTAAGGTGATTTTTGCCATCAATTATGAGACTGCAGTTAAAAAGCAGAGTGAACTCTTCAGGTCATTTTTCTTGGGAATCTTCACAATTACGCCTATTTTTCATCCAGTGGGACAGATTTCGGTTTCCTAATATTTCTGGATTACGGGAAGAAGAGTCGCCTTTAGTAATACGGCTGGTATTTCATCAATTCCTGGAGCCTTACTTAATTGCGTCCGCCACCATCATGTCGGGGGTCTGTTATTAAGGTAGGCCACAGTCGGGAGTTCTTCAGGCTCGGATGAAGAGGTATTCGAAGGTGTTGTTTACAACTTCAACAAAATATTCTCTCCACCTCCGCAGTTGATGCTCCTCCACAAAGAGTAGGAATTCGGCGGTGTCTGTTACGGATGTTCCATTCCAAGAGTCTTTCCTGCCTGTTTCTTGGCCTGGTCAGTTGCATAGTCCGATCGTAGTCCGAGGTCGTCATCACAAAATCAGTCAGGTATCCGAGGCGTACTAGACGTTTCGTGTGTAGTAATTGAGGTTCAAACAAGCCTGTTACGAGCCTACCTGTTGTCCGGTGTCTGGGGAATTGCCGGACGGGCATTTTTGTAGCGCTTAACTTCTCTCTTAGCCTGTTCTGGCTGGCTGGCTGGCACATGGGTTTCCCTCCTCCCTTCTCAACGGGGCTTGGAACCCTCTTCGGCGAAGATGTGCCGCTTACACCGCAGTGTATCGCCGACGGTAATAAGGATAAGCATACGTACGTTCGTCATCTTTCTTGTTGAGCATTTGAGAAAGTCTTCATAACAAAAAATTATAGCTGGTCTCTTAAGGATTCCTTAGTGAGAGTAACTACTTCTCTTGTGATGCAAATTCCTTTTCGAAATCGATGAGTCAACAGCGATACTATGCTTAGAGGTTCTTCCCTTGCATCATTTTATAGGTTAAAGTTGGAACACTATAGATACGCTCAGTTAGCTTCTTTGTCCATTTTAGTTTTTCCTCCACTTTTATATATAATTTGATATGTATTTTTTCGAAAATGAGTTTGTATGACTCTTAAAACTGGATAATGTAAATGGTGTATTATTTTGTTGACTGCACTATGTGTTAATATAATGGCGATTTTCACACTTGAATACCTCCGTCCTGTTGTCCTTTCTTAGGGTTCGTGACGTATATTTGCTCATCTTATCTATGGCTTGGTTTCCGTGTTTCATAAAACGGTGGTGTTGAATTGTTTTCGGTCTTTTCCGATAAGACATTGTTTTTCTATTTAGGACTAAATTGACTAAGTGCGTTGTGGATCACGATCACGGAACACAAATGTGATGTTTACCTCGAAGTACTAACAATTTCTTGTGATTAAAAATAAATCAAATCGTATCCAACAAACCAATCAAATATTTTTATAGGAGTTATTAATTATAGAAGTGCTTCTATGTGAAAAAGGCGGAAATCGATAAACGATTGTAACCAAGCAGTCAATAAAGGTCTGATATGGCTTCTAGACGCACATTTTTCTACGTTCAAAGAATTTTAAATCCCGTCCGCACTTAAAATTCTTTAAACACACGCTACAGCGCAGACTGAACATTTCCTGATTGTAATGAGAATTTCTTTCAGTTTTCATCGCCCTCCCAGGACCTATCCACCTCGCTTTAACATTTTCCCATTCGCAAAAATGATTGCATCCTTGCTGAACCCGAAAAATGTCCCTGGACTAAGAAAAGGGAACAAGCTCGTTATTGATAGTCTTCAGACCCATCCAAGGAGATTATTTTTCCTCGTTTTATTGCGTTTTTCTAGGTTTCAACTTCATTCGATGTCATCGTATCTCTATCCGAGGGTGGATCCAAAACTGTTCTGTCCACCTTCGGGTTACACTGAGCTCTACAAAAAGGTGGCGGCCGAGCAAGCAAAATAATGCCAGCAGTATTCTGGAATAGAAATTGGTTTTCGTGACCCCTTTATCGATATCCATGACATGAAGACTTCCCTTCTCTGCACAGTCCCTCGCCCTTTTGCGTGGTTGATGGTTACGAAATGGGAAAACAAATTTCCCTTGATTTGATTTTTGGCACATTAGCACTCCGCCCCAATCGCGTGTAGGCTCCGGTAGGGATGTTTATGCAGATAATGACGCAAACGGTAAACGATTCGAATGGAGATTTTATGAAGCTGCAAATCTTCACACCCCCGCAAAAGGATCAGAACGAGTATTCATCAGAACCGTTTATGGCGGTGCGATGGTATCGAAATTGTTCAGCCTATGATGCGAATGTCGGTGCGATAGCGCGGAAACCGGAAGAATGATGTGATGATGGATTTTTCGCACTCAATCAAATTTCGAGAACTTGATGGACTGAATACGAGGAAGGTCTTCAAGGGAGTTTAAGTGAATGTGTTGCCACTCTTTTATTTAGATCCTCGAAATTTGACATAAAATTGTATAACGGTCCATCGAATTCTCTGGCTACTTGAATCCACTGACAAAGTAGAATTTTTTTTTCTCTCCTTAAAGCGTCTACGAAGGGATGTGTTAGTGGAATCCCTCCGAAAGTAGCATCAGCATTTAAGGGGAGTAGTCAGCAGAGTTCACTTACTTTAAATCCTGGCGCTAATTAAGCAGTTTGAGGAGAAACGCAAGCAAATTGACCAGCAAAGCCACAGTTGTTAGAGAAGTCGAAAAAAACAGACAAAAACACCGTCAGTTGAACCATCACTGCACACGATTCCACGAACTCTCTTCACGTACCAGTCCCATTGAAGTCAGCAGAACAAAACACTGGTTGTCGTCTTGTGCTGGACCAGCAGCAGGGCTAGCGGAGTCAGAGGGCTGACTGTGTCTGGTTAAGGTTAGATCGACTCTTGTTTGGTTACTTAACTAACCTCCCTCAACACTTCCCCCCGACAATTCATCTGACAGCCTTGGTGGCTACCCATGACTAGGCTAAATTGCTGTCACGGGCCCAAGTCGTGGAGCTTTTTGGTGGGTTGGCGGCTTTTGCTGCTCCAAGTAACGCACTCAATTGGCTGAGGAGCAACCTCCATCGGCACAAGCATTGTGGTGTATCATAGCCGTGTAGTGCTCGACGAGCTCTTTAGAAACTGGAATACGTTCAGTTTCTTTGACTATGATTTGATCAGGCCAGCCACCAGGCAGTAACTGGTGTAATATTGGCGGGTGTGCAGGCTACACAAATAAAAGCATAAGACGGGATTTGATTTTTTATGTCATTTTAATGAATACGAGGGCGACAGGTTTCTTTCAAAGGGGATTCTCGCTCGCATCTCTATTTGTATCTGTTCATATTAAGCCGTCATTTGTGTCGAGAAAATTGGATTAAGATGGGGCTTCAAGTACTCGGCAGCAAGGCTTTTTTTTATGGTTCTCCAGGATATAATGTTCTGAAGCACGTCTAAGAAAACAAATGCTAAGATTCGATGGCTGTCACTAGTGTCATTACTAACATTAGTCATGAAAACTTTTAGCCATTCCCTGGTTGATGCTTTATTTCGTAATTTAAGATTTAGTTTCTACTTTTGAGATACTAAGAACCTAATCGACTGTTGCGACCAGATTTTGTTTTGTTTTTTGGTGAATTTATATTAAATTACATTCTAAACATGAAGTTAGAATTGGCGGAGTGTAATAAATAATTCGCAGGGCTCTAAATCCACTAGAGAAGGTTGACGTGCCATCAAGTCACGCTTTACTGATGGAGCTTTTTCGAATGTTCGGCATAAACGTGTTGCCAGTTTAATGTGCATTGCTAAAATTGTGGAGGCTCTAGTATGTGGTTTTCTTTATCTTTCTTGCAAACCTTTTTTGGTTGCCTTTCAAGGGGCCATCAATCAACTGTGCCATAATTTTGCAGCTTTTGAGTTCCTTGTATGGAAGCTCGGAAGCACGTTAATTGCGTTCTCACTGATTATAATAGAGAGTTCAATCGAGAAAGTAATGAGATATATTTTTCTCCTTTGATTTTGGTTTCTTGTTTGTTGTCCCCTATATATGGTGATTTTTCCTCTTCTGTTGTCTCTGGTATGCCAGACGGAGATCATCTTAAGTGTTTGTGGAATTCTAGAAACTTTTGATGTGTCGACAATGTCAAGATTTCATTTTTAATATTCGACTACACTTTCAATAGAAGATTTTTTTTCTCATTTGTTTTTATGATTTAGTCCAAGTCCAGGGGACAACCCTATGATGCATGGAATGAGGAAAATTGAATATCTTGGAGTGGAATATTAAGGAGTGTTGGGCAAACCGAGCTCGAACCTGCATCCATGGTGATCGTGCCACGCATCCATTGATCCAAGTTCGCAATATGTTTGAGGACTATTATTTTGTGAAACTTCTTTTCAGCACTTTTGTTATACATTTTTATTAACCTTGTTGAAGTATGTCAGTGACGTTTTCTTTCTTTTAATCCTACCAGCCCTGCGTGGGATCACTGACCTATATAGTTTGTATGTTTACTTGGATAAGCTTAATTAATTGTTATACCTCAGTTGCGGCTCGCTTTGTGCAAAACCTGAATTTTGGCAACGGCCGTCACATCATATTATATACTAAGGCTAAAAAAAATCGCACATAGAATGTCATAATAGTTTTATGATCCTCAAATAACTTCTGGCTATTAATCCTAGAAAGGGTAATAATATTATATCACGCATATAAGCCTGTCACATTTAGATTCAGTCTTCGCTGTCGCTTTCACTTCTTACTTCAATTCTCTCGAGTTCCAGTAACCACTTCCGGGCATGGGGCGGGAGGACAACTTCACTCGATTCGAGACAACGATTGCAAGTGGACTGACAATTTCAAGTGGATTCTAAACCTTTTTATCCTGCCTTTTTATCGTGATATGTTGTCAGTAGAAAACAACCATGCATCACCGCCGGGTGGATTCGAACCTGGAATCTCCGGATTTATGTACAAGTTGAATAATACTGGTCCTAGAATGGAGCCTTGAGGTACACCACGGATAATAAGCGTTGTATCTGAGCGGGTGTTTCCAACCTTCACACATTGACCTCGATCAGACAAAAAGTTTTTAATTAGTTTAACTGCTGATCAGGAAAAATATACCTGCGAATTTTTTTTTAGAAGTCTCATGATCAGTAGATTCGAATGCCTTACTAAAGTCAAGCAAGGTAAGAATACATAGTTAAATAATTGCTATCCAATGCTTCATGAAGGACAGTCGTTACTTTACGCATTGCAGTTCCACACCTATGACTATGATTTGATTTGTTTGCTTTAATGTACTCCACAACCTGAATCTTTTCAAATATCTTAGCTAGGAAGCATAAGAGACTTATTGGGCGAAAATCGCTTGGATGGGAATGGATGTTTTGGAAATGGGGAGGACGTGTGCTTTTTCCACATGCCGGTACATAAATATATGGGTCAGAACCCTAATGATTTCTGAGGCAATTATTTTACTAAATCATGGAGTTTATTTATCTGGCCTTGTTGCATTACCCGCATCTCTAGCAACGCCAATTATTTTTGTCTACAGCTTCTACCACCCTTCGTGGCAAGTGAATAGAAATTTTGAGTAGTCACGTGGATTTAGATTTCCGTACCAAAATGCTATAAAAAGGACCCTAATGGTGCAACTTCATCCGCCTGTCTCTCACAGCTTCTTATTTCAGCAACTGCTAATGCTATCGACTTGAAATTTGGGATAGCTTTAATGTTTGCCCACGTTTATTGCAAATGAAAAATTTTAAAAATTGTTTTATTGCAGAAGGGGCAAAAGAGGTTTATGTAAATATTACAGAAAAATAAAACGATGTTTCTAACTACAACAGTTTCTTAGAAATCAGCAACCTCAGAACCCTTGGTGCGCGAGTCCGACTCGCACTTGGCCCGCAATTTTTTAAACAATGATTTTTCTTTTCATCTCCTATTTAAACGTGAATTTTTAAGATATGCTTTCATGAAAGACTTTAATGCTATTGCCGACGGCGACTTAAACTTTTTCTAAACGCTCAAATCATATTATTTACCGTTATAAAAACAAAATGCAATCTCAGTCCTGCAAACTTTGCAATCAAAAAATACATTTTTATTGATATATCCATTTGAAGTAGTTTCAATTTTTACTACTGCAAAAAAGGTGTTTTTGGACGTCGAATTTTTCCTAAGCGACAAACAACTGATACCTTTTAGAGGACGAAGTGCTCTTGAGGTTGTAATTCACCCATTATTCGAGTCGATCCGGAGCTTGTTTCCCCTGGGAGAAGCTGTGGCTCTGATGACGAATATTGTTAAATCGATTTATAAATTTTGTGCTTGAGTTCGTTTACATATCGAACACCAAAAAAATTTGCAAACTAAAAACATAATACATATGTAAGTACAGTACATAGCATACTTTGTGGGGAGGGTAATCGTGGCTAACAAGAAGCATATTGTTACTTGTACAAGGCTCCTTCTCCTTCGTACGCGTCCCTCAAGTAAAACAAACAACAAAAAGCTCGAATGATGATGGAGAGGAAATTTGCATCGAACTTGACGTTCTTTTTGTAGTGAAGGAAATATTCAGCTTTACAATAATTTAATAGCCCACCCTGTGGAAAAGAGCTTAAGTTTTAAAATAGGTGAAGTATTTTGCTTCGAAATTTGACGTTTTTTGATCCAACGAAAGATAGAAAAAGGAAATACCCAAATGCAACAGTTTGAGAAAAGAAAAAAATAACAAAATCTCGTATTTCATTTTGTCGCGTCTTTTCTGATACACGAAATGGTTTCAAGCGAAAACATTCCGTCGTCTTTCAAATATTTACTATCCTAAGGCAACATCCAACGTCTTATTTACTTGTTCGCGTCGGTTCGAGTCTGAGTCTCAATCCCAGCCCACAGAAGAATTTCGCCGTCCTGAAGGAGATCAGATGCTCGAGGCTTTCAATGGCTTGTTTTTTACTGTACAGAAGACGTCGCGCTACTGCCGCAGTTGCCGTCATCATCGTCTCGCGGTCTTCTCTAAGAGGGAAATTGCACATGAACAGGAATTGCCCCGTGGCGGGCTTTGAAGTGCGACCCGAAAGCAGAAAAGTAGAGATGGTGAAAAGCAAAAGGCCATAACAGAGGATTGGAATTGATTTATGGAAATGGACTAGGCCCGTATTAGTTGTCCTGTTCAATACTTGCTGCGACAGTGTGTGTAGGTATACATGTTTTTGCCAAGGATTCGGCGCGTTTTTGTTCGCTTTTCCCGTGTCTTTTTATTTTTTTTTTTGCAAGTCCTCGAAAAAAGTCTTATTTTTCAGCGATATTTCGGTAGAATTTCTATCCTTGCACGAGCGCGAGCTGAAAGAAAGTTGTTGACCCACAATGTGTTCGCATTTTTCTCTATAACTGAACTCCTGCTGATGCAAGCGAGAGGAATGAGATGGGGTCCACCCGATTCGTTATCTTTTCATGGATCTCACTACTGCTGATTGTATACGAACTGAAAAGGAAGTCTCTTCAGATCTCCATCTTTCCTAAATAATGCCATAGGAACCCAGTCAAATGGAAAAATGATAATGCGGTGAGTGGGAGATAATTTTTTGACTTTCTTTCCTAGTAAGACGGGCCAAATTCAGCCGGGTGACTGTTGCCCTCTTCGGCGCTTCCACATCCAACCAAGCCCTTTACATGAACCCCGAGGTGAAGGATGTTTTCATGCCAACCAGAGAAAATTGGATGTCTACTAGTGGTAGTGGGTGGATATTAGAGCAATACAGTTCTCGTCACACAAAACAAAACAATGTTCTCGACTGTATGTGTTGGTTTGCGCCCGTATCCTACACGCGGAGAGGTTTTCAGTTCATATGCCCTTGGGAGTACCAGGAATAGCGATGTCCTAAAACTAAACCCAATTCTGTTATTTGCATGGATGAAGGGAGGCACGAGTTGTCCTGATTAACATAAAATGTATGAGCGGATGCTACCGTTGCTGGATTCCCGAAAAAATGTAAAACACTCAGACATCGCGCCAGGGCGGTAGTAAACGAAAAAGGATGTTTTCCTTACTATTAAGGAAATTGGTCAGACTTTCACAACCCAGGGAAAAGGGTAAAATTTATGAGCTCATCTTGGTGCTAATTTTAGCTGTGGGTGCACTTAACACTTAAGGTTGCTTGAGGGGGCGTAAACGAGCCCCGGTACGGCAATATTTCTGCCGTGAAGTGACAAATTTGACGATGGAGTGGGATTCAGCTTCACGGATGTAAATTATGCTTTAATAACATGTAAAAAACCTTCAGAAATAGTTTAATTATTTTATTTATGAACATCTATCTAGCTACCTTCACATATTTTTCTTTTTGTTCTTTAAAGTTTATTTTTCTCCATGTGCTTGATTTGACCAAACTTGGGGATCTGTATTCGGACGCATGTGCAGCCAAACCATAATTAATCGAACTTGTATTAACGAACTTGTCATGCCTGCGTAAACCACTAAACCTAGTCGTCGGCGCCACGTTTAATTTGATCTGAAAAATTCCTTAGAGCCAACGAATGGTTTCAGTTGTTTGAGCTTATCTAGATATTTCCATGCATCGACATGGGCGTTAAGAAATCACTTCTTCCTCGTAAACTCTATTCCTTTCATTCCCTTGTTGGACATCTTAACCTGATTTTGACCAGAAAAAGTCATCACTGTCACGATATTGTGCTTCTTAGGCAAAAACTTCACAAGGTGGAAATGTCGATAGCAGAAGAAGGCTTTGTCGGCCAGCGGTCATTCTGAGCATGACAAATGATCGTTAGGTGAACAGTTGACTTTTGTGCTCAGCGGCGTCTTTCGGCTCCGGGGGCTGATTGATTTCTTTCTTTCTTACTGGTTTCGACTTCCTTTGCCCAAGGAGTGGCGATAGATATTTCTGCTTTCAGAGGTGAACGGAATGATTTGCATAAATTTATCAGCTTGTTTTGCGGAAGGCTTGCATTCTCGATGTTGTTTGTTCTCTGCCTCCAATTTTCCTGTTTTCGTTGAGAATGTTGTCACGAGGACTTATATTACTGCTTCATTTTAAAAATATCCTAGTCTTACAATGCAATTCTATACTTTTTTTGAACCGCTTTACATTTCTGTTTTCGAATTGGTCTATGTATATTTTCCAGTACGCTCCTTAGAGTAGTAAATAACTTGTGATGGAAGAGCACTTTATCTTTTGTGAATGAAGAATTTTTGTGTGGAACCATTGATAACTTGAACCTCTATCGTACCAGCGTTACTGCTGTCAACGCAGAATGCTGATGCTATAGCTTGAACCCTTAAGATGCCAACATAAAAATAATAAATTTTAAGACTGGTTTAACTAACTCTGCTTATTTCTAGTGTTAAATTAACTTAAGCTAGTCCCACCTGTGGTTTGGTTTCCAGTCTCTGGTCTAATATAAATCTTACCATAAGTTTGGATTATAATTAGGAGATCGCCAAATATCTGATACAATAAATGACGCCTTAAGAACGCTTTCATTCGATTTAAATAACACGTGAGTGTATTAAGCAAAGCAAAATGCGGTCAACACCGCTTTTGTCGCCGTCGAATTTATAAGTGAAAGTTGAAATTTATTGTACGTAGATGGCGCAACGAAATAATATTTTGCGTTACGTTCAGTTATGTTGTACGATGTTTATTATGATTGCTTTGACTAAAATATGTAACTAAAGAAAGAAGGCAAAAATGACGCACAAGCCACTTTAAAAAGTGTTTAATGTATTTTTTGATGTTTTCGTCATTTGCGTTTTTTCCACTACAGATGACAGATTTATGTTACTGACAAAATGACAGTTGTATCGTGCTCGTGTAGTCGTCGTAAGTATTTTCACGGACGTTTATCGTATTGATAGCACTCTGTTTCAACCTTTAAGGCCATTCTACATCCAAAAGTTCGGCTTGGTCGTCGGCGTGGTCGTGGGCTTCACAGCTCAATTCAACGCTCATATTTCTACATTGGAAAAGTTCAGCGTGATTTTTGACAGGAAACATATGATTCATTTCATTTAAAGTCACTTCATTTTGTGTTTGAAATTCGTTTATTTGTGAAAGTATAGTAATAATATGGAAAATATAGACATAATTCTCAATTTTTACTTTTTTTTAAATGAAATATTTGTCAAAACAATTTTCAAGTGAAGGAATTGGTAACATTGATTTGGGTCAATAAGTTGGCTCGCCTGTTTTTTCAGCGTCAGCTTTGAAATTTCTCAAAGCTGGAACTGACGACCACGCCGACGCCCACGACCAAGCCGGGATGTAGAAGAACAATTCATTTAACACGTAGTCAAAGCCCACGACCAAGCCGAACTTTTGGATGTAGAATGGCCTTTAAGTTGTCGGTATATAAATCTACTGTAATAGAGAGCGATTTACTCGTAAGATAATTCTACTGTCACCTTGGTTTGAGGTGGAGAGCAGATTTTCTGAACAAAGAGAAGAGAGCTTTCACAAAGCTCAATTTGTTTTGATTCATTTGTCATAATAGTCGACATTGTAGAGAAAATTTATTTATTTTTCTAATTTAATGTGACAATGGTATAATTTTAAATATGCAGGACTAAAGCCTGGGCCACAATACATAGCTGTCGATCGTAGCTGGTGCTATACCTAACTCACAAATGTCAAATTTGGCACCCGCCAAAAGTTAAGTACTGAAAACTGCGATACAGCGCTAGCTACACATGGACCGCCATCTTTGAATTTCCGTATTTTTAACTATTGACAAGTCTGGTTACAGCACCAACTACGAGCTCGAGCGCCACATTGTTTTCCGCACTTAATCATTACTTAACGAATAAGACAAATTTATTAAAGCAAGTTTTTTTGTTTTTTATTTAGTGCTTCAGCGTTGGTAGGACTGGTGATGAAATGTGGTGCAATAAGAGGGTATGGCAAACATACCTCTAAGGTAGAGTCGCCAAATATCGTCCCTTTTTTGTAAAACAAATAAAAAAATAAAAATAAATACTACAGTAATAAATGAAACATCAAACGTTAAGTTCAATATTCCTTTATTCTTAAAATTAATCGAAAATGGTTTAACATTGTTAGAAAAAGTTATAAAATAGCTTTAACAAAAATACTCAAATTATGAAAATATATTTTTGGGCTCCTAATTACGTCCCGGGGACGTTATTGAGATCACAATAATCAGTACGTGAATTAGGTAGGTAGGTACTTCTAATTCTCCATACAAATAGTGCAGCATCCCATAGTTTTCGTTTCGGCATCTAAAAAATAAAAAAAAAACTTTCTCAAGTTACATGCAAAATGAAGTGACATGACCGTTGTGTTCACTATACGATAGATCCTAATACCGTCCCGGGGACGATATTAGGTTCACGTAGGGGGACGATACTAGGAAATTTCTATTTATTTTGTCGCATCCATTTAAGCAAAAAACGTGACAACCTGAAAATTTTACTTAATCGATTAACATCTGAGATATTAATAGTTAACTTTGACAATAAAATTGTATCAATAAGTCAGTTATCTCAATATTTTATGGAATCAGAGAATATTTAAATGAAAAACTTACCTTGAACCCTATTTCTGATTTTCGAATTTCTGTCTGTACGAACGTCGTGGCGCACTCACTTCTACACAATGGCCGACTGATGCAACTAGCTTTCGGTTCGGGTCACTTATAATAGATGGCGGTTTTTAAAAAAGGAGATATTGAAGGGGACGAAATTAGGTTTGGGGACGAAATTTGGCGACTCTACCTTACCTTTGATCGGTTACAAATGCTGTTGAAATAAGTTTGGGAAAAAATTATCTATTTCTTCTTTGGTGTCAAACTTCGTGCTCTTTTGTATTTATTTTTACAAATACAACTATTTAATGGGACTTTAGAGTGAGTGGTCAATTGAAGTGAAGCGTTTATAGGTTTGTTCAGTTTTTTTTATCAATGATTTATTTTACAAAGTTTCTGAAATTTTCCACAGTATATCACTTCATTGCGTTTGAGAGCATCCATTAAAAAAAATACTAACCCACTACTATTAATTAACCCTAATGTACCAACTTTTAAGCTAAAAACAAAAATTATAACGTGTTGCCGTTACACCCACACAAACGTCGATCTCTTATACCAAAAGTTTTAACACCAGAAACAAATTTTTCCTTCACTAACCGTCTTCTGAATTCGTATCAACAGACTTTCTCAACAGGAATCTTCAATTATTCTTCTGTAATATTCACCAGGTTAAGGACCTCATGTTAATCCTTTTTTGGTAAGAGCCTCTCACTTGTTTTTTAACTGTCATTCGAAAATTGACGTTCATTTGACGGTGCCGAAGTAAATCTGCGTGATTGAATCCCGATACATTTCTTTATTGTTCTGCTACGTATCATTTCAGCTGTAAATGCTCTACAATTTGCATACAACTTAAGATAGAAACTCCTCCTTCTCCGACCATTCGGGAACATCGGCCGCACGTCAGAAGTGTTTTGAAAACCAGGCTTGTATAAAGCAATTAAGGATAAACTAGATTCGATTGAAGACGTCGGTGAAGTAAGTGATAACATGTCTGCTATTAATCCGGAGATCTCACATTCGAATCCCACCGGCGCGGCGACCCATGGCTATTTTCTACTGACAACAGATTACGATAAAAAGGACATGGGGGTTGCAGAGAAATTGCCAGTGGTTCGGAATAATAGTAAAGATCAATGAAATATATGAACTAGGTGATTCAATTAGCGCCTGTTTATCCACATCCCCATCATCAAAAAATAAAAATAATATTTTTGACAGATAAAAAGTCACAATTATCACATAACGTCATTGTGAATAGTAACACAGCCTTCTTTAGATACAAGCCCGGAAGCTGACATTAACAGCTGGGCATTGGTGGTGTAAACAAACCGAAACTTGCCACAGTAGACATAAAGAAAACTTTGGGGAATTGTATTTTCCGCAGTATTTTTCGCAATATATTTAAAGTCTTAAATTTGATATTACTTGAGGTTAGTTAACCCACAAATGTTCTGAACATGTGAACACGATAGAAAGTATTTCTCTTATACAATTTTAAAAAGAGAACTGTCTTGTGCAATTGTTAGTATTTACACGCGAATTTGGTTTGTGTTTTGCTTGTGGTGATTTTTTTCCGATTTATTTCACATTTTTTCCTATTCATTTTACCTGTTTGCTGTCATCTCCAAAGCGAATCAATTCTATTGTGTTAGATGGTCAGTTTGACATAAATTTTGAACTTGTAATGTCATTCTTCTAGAGTTGTCATGGCAGTGATATAAGAGTCGTTCATTGAGACATCACAGATGACGATGCGTTGACTGTTTAATTATTGAATATTCTCAGAGTAAGGTTCATACTACAAAGTTCGACTATTAAAAGTCAAATGCCATTTTTACATTCCAAAGGAAATTATTAAAGTAGCTCAGGATTACAAATTCTACCTCCCTTAAAACTGACGACTTTATTCCAGCTGCCTAAAGCTGTGTTACGTCACAAATTATGGTTAAGACAACATTTCGTAACTGATTTGTTTTTTCATCTATCAAATATGATGATCTACCTTTTCTTAAGTAAGGTACGTAACCCGCGCATATTCATTTCATCTCCACGAGAGATACAATCGATTTTAAATCACTTCCACATTAGATTCGAATTTCTTAAAAATGTGCCTAGATATGTACCAATTGGGCAGTTCTTCATTTTCTAAAAAAACCTTAGCTTTATTACAATTAAGTATTTAATCAAGTACCAAAACATTTATGATCCCAATCACTAAAGATTTAAAAAAATGGGAATGCCAACAAATGATTGTCAAATGCTCTCAACCTTTGAATTAATTTACGTGCCCCTCTTAGAAGAATGCCTCAGCCAAGCAGATTTACTTATTAAAAACAAAAATATTTCATAGATCGCTTGCCAACCACTTGGTATCTTCCCTCTCGCTTAGCTTTTCATAAAGCGAAACGTCAAGCTGAAACTCCCATTCATTCTGGGAGAATAATTTATGAGCAAAATACTTAAAATACCAAAAATTCTTGAATTACACAATTATTTCGTCTTGCCCCACACTCCCCGAGTCAGTTCAACAGAGTTCAGCATTCACTTGGAACCCCTTCAAGTTCCAATTACTTTAGTGCTTACAATGCCTGTGCCGTGCACAAAAGCTGATGCGGGCCCGGGTTTACTAATACCATACAAAACCAAATGATAAAAATATACATTACCCCGGAATTGTGTTTGTGTGGATCCAACACGAAAGTACTAACTCTGCTACAAGCGAAACAGAATAGAGAAAAGTGTGTACTCTGTGAGCTGTGACACGACAAGGCTTAGCACAGCTGTTCCATTAGTGTTGCCATAACAAAGGTGGCACTGTCAAAAGCATGAAGATGAACGCATCATGCAATCCCCATTTCGGTGACTGCTTGTATATAATGCTGTGTGAGAGTATGTGTGTCAAACTGAAAAATATCGAAAAGGAAAGCACGCATGTGTTATCATTAATGTAATTGAAGTTGAACGCAGCCTGTTTGCTTCCACAGTTCTCATGGGTTAGACAGGAGTGCTCCTTTTCTTTCTCACTCTATGTAGTTGAGCGAGACTGCAAACAGTCATTATGTTTAGTTTAATGCTGATGGCATAAATAATGCTCCCAGCACGAATAATTTGCTGTAAATGTTCTTGTCCCCAGCTCAGCTTTCTTTTGCCGAGTTGCTTTATTCTACGCTTCGTTGGGTAATGCTTGATCTTGCACGATACCCAAAAACGACAGGGCTGAATCCTTATAAATGTTAAGGGCTTGTGTGTATATCTTCTACACGAAATTCCCCTATCGTTTCGTCTGCCGGCAACAATACAAGTTATTTCCACAGCCTTATCAGTGATAAGAGCTAAATTGCCTTCTCTGTGTGGAAGCTCTTTGTTTACTCTAGCAAAAGCAGCGCAGACGAAATAAAACAAAACATGCTTTTCTTGCCGCCCTCTTGTGTCCTCCGCAGCTCTGGAAAAGTTCAGTGGAAAGTTGGATCTTTTGTTCGGCTTCCTCTGAACGAGGCCCGACGTGTTGTTTTCCTCATTGACTGAGCCGCTGGTGCTGGTTCTGTTGCTGCTGCTACTGCTGCGGCTGGTACCTCGAGTTTTCACGTTGTTTTTCTCATCATTTGTACATAATTTAAAGGTGAGCAACATTCTCACCTGTACATAAGGAAATAAACACGGCCGAGAGAAAACAGGCAGCCAAATGAACACACGAAGCATGTTGATCGCTTTTTATGTACTTGGCGAGGTCTGCTTTCGTGGTATATGAGGCACTCGAACTCGTTTTTTCTCGTGCTCTTTGGGAATTTCTAAATTCTGATCGGTTTTAGCGATAGTGATTATTCCTTAAGTTTTTATCTCGTTTTCGCCTACTCCGACGGATGTGTTTATTATGTTAATTTCACCTCGTTTTCCGTCAGATAAACATCGAACCGACAGACGTATTCAAGATAATGTCAAGAAAAATAATCACCCTGCACTTTTCCGATTCTTTTGATGTTCGTTAGGACGTACCTTTGCGTGTTTTCTCGTTCGATTCTTTCGCAACCGTAGCCGACTTCGTTCGGTTTTCTTATTTTCTCCGCGACTTTTTCGGTTTCTATCCATTTCCCGTCGTCATTTACTAGAGCTTTTTACATTTGATTGCCCCCGAAGTTCATTGAAATTCAATTAAGTAATCTCTGTGCCTGTCTGCAAATAAGTGTCGGCTGACTTGATGGAATTATTTTGCATGAGAAGTCGTGACAGTGAATTTCAACCAATCCGGTACAAATCTTGAAGGGAAAGTTTCGGAATGAGCTGCTTTAAGGGCTTTAATAGGCAGCACTTAGAATGCTTTTTAATTGAGTGCACAGCAGACTATATCCACTCTCGTCCTTTCTGTTCGAAATTCATCCCTGATGTGAGTCCGGAAATTGAATCGAGTTTGTTCCTGAAGTAAGTCCTTGTCCGTTTGCTAGATCTTAAGTAGTCAAGATTCTACTGCTTTGTAGTGAGATATTTGTCGGTAGTAGATAAAACCGCTTCATCAGTTTTGTTTCTCCTTTTCTTAGACTCCTTCAATTGTTTCCAGAATTAATTCAATTGCTGACCACAGGGCTGTTCTAGGGCCTCTTAAATCATTTAGCAACAGTCTACTAAATTTCGTTAACTTTTTTATTTTCAGACCAGATACAACTTTGCAGGCCATCGTTTACAAGCTAGTACCCGGACTTTACGAAAAGGAGTTAATGAGAAAACGAGCATTCTACAGAGATCGGCCAGATGAGGCGAAACTAGCTACGCCTGAACAACGAGGAGAAGATACGGAACATTTGATTTTCGGACCAACAGAAAACATGTCTCTTTCGCTGGAATATGCCGATATTGAGTAAGTACCCAGTTAAAAGCATATTTCATTTAGGCAACGTTATTCGTTTTACTAAATAATTACTTTCTCCCCTTAGACAATTTTCGGAAGATGACAATTCACGTCTGCAGACTCCAAAATATCTGCAATGTCCAGCGATCTTTACAGTGGCTCACCTGAAGAAGTTTATCATTCAAAAATTCGGAATCGATTCGCAACGATTTACTGTTGATATCATGTACAAAGTGAAAACGATTGTCCTGATGGATCACTATACCTTAATGGATGTCGCTTATATTTATACGTGGAAGAGAGATGCTCCAATGAGATTTTTCTTTAGAGTAAAAGAGTCCGAAAAGAGTGAAAGGAGAAGGAGAGCACAGTCCTTGGGACATAACCTAAGAAAAATGGAAGCTAAGCAAGAATCAAAAGTGGAAAACAGCATTGAAAGAACTCAGCCAGATACGGCAATTGAGGTGACTAAAAATGCAGACAACGTCAAGGTCGAAAAAATAGAAGTTAAAAAGTTGGAAATCGAAGAGAAAGAATTAAACCAAAAACATACCGAAAGCGATGAAGATAAGGCAAAAGGCATTGAAAATGAAATTGGAGTTATTTCTGAAGTGAAAAATTCAAAACCTGCAGCAAATCGCGCTTTAGCTGGATTGCAATCATTTGGGGCTAAAAAAGAACCATTATCTCCAGCCTCGGAACCTCCGCTGTTGTCACCACACTTGAATTCACAACAAGCACAGGTCGAAGAGCTTTCCAATGAAAACGTACTAGAGATAAAAGTGGACCCAGTTGAAAAGTCGCCGAAAATTAAGGAATATTTAGCAAATGACAAAGAACTGGCTCCTGAACCTAAGACTGAAAAACTTAAAATAACCTTAGTTGGTAAGAACAAACATGGAAGATGCAGCTCGGCATCAGAATCGCCCAAAAGTGATTCATCAAATACTTCATCAAAGTCTTCCAAAAGTAATAAAACGCCGAAGCACCACCACCACTCGAGTCAACAAAAGTCACCACCGGAACACGACGAACGCAAAGTCGAAAATATCAAGCTCAAAATTGATCTCTCTAAACAAAATAGCGTCACAATTATAAACATGTCTGGGCCAGAGAGCTCGAGAAAAGAAATTGTCAAGTCAGTGAAACCAGAGAAGGAGTGGAAGATGAAGACGAAAAAGGAAAAGGACGATCGAAATAACAGTCCCAAAAGTTCTCCTAGTGGAGAAAATAAGCATCAACGATTTGAAATTAAGAATTCTCCTCCAACAGAAAATAGTCCAGGTCTTGTGCCTCCTATCACGATTAAGGCTGAACGGATAAACCCGATTGCGAAAAAAACAACTCCTCCTCCCCCAGCAAAGACGAAGCTGGAGGAACTCGAGAAGGACGATGAAGAAAAGAAGTCACAATTTCTAAACTCATTTGCGCTCACACCAATTAAACCATTTAATTCTCCGGAGAAAAGTGAAAAATCAAAACCAATTTCGCCTTCGAATACTGGCTGTACTGCAACTCTTCCCGACTCGACAGCATCTTCTGCATTACCTTCACCACCTGCTTCCGTTCAACCACAAAAAGCGACACAAGCCGTGAAAAGGAAAAATAAGGAAGCGGCAAAGCCGTCTGCAAAGAAAGCAAAATTGGAGACTCCAAAGTCTCCAACCGTTCCCGATGTCAAAACTAAAATGTTAAACGCTGAGGCACTGCCATCGATCTCATTCAAATTAGCCCCCTTTCCAATAGGAGCGCCCTCGACTGATCTTGAAAAGAAACAGGAAGATGAAAAACTTATGCCAGCGCCCCCTCCTCTAAAGGTAATCGACGTTTTCAAGAAAAATGGTGTAAAACAAAGTAGGACTCCAAAAGCAAAAAGTACAACTGCTGGTAAAATGAAACCTGCTAATACTCACGCACATAATACCCGCGCAGTTCCACCAGGATCTCTTACGCCACATCCAATGATTCCACCAGGCATTGCCAGTTCAAAGATTCCTATAACGGCCAGCACTCCCGGGAATCGTACTCCAATTGCCAGACGTTATCCACCGATTTTACCGAAATCACCACGACCAAATCCATTTGCTAATATACCTACTGACGTTAATAAACTGCTGCAAAATTCAGGAACTGAAATTAAACAAATTACAGGTGCAAATGCAAGGGATGTTAAGGTTTACGGGCCTACCGTTGCACCAAGTAGCAGTCAAAAGCCACCGATGGTATCATCGCCGGTGCAACAGCCAAACTCGTCGCCTGCCTCTCGATCAAACTGTAAAACGCCAAATGTCAACAATTACCTGAACTATGCACTGTTCAATGCTAGCAAAGCCAGACTGTCCGATGTTCCTTTAGGATGTCGCACTCCAATCTACACACCGAATTCACCAATATATTCACCAAACTCACCACAATACATGCCAAACTATAACATACCAACGCAACCGACGTATAAATACACAAAGTCGGGAAGCACGGCCAACAATTACTTGCAAAATGTATTGGGGCAGAACAAGCAGCTTTCGAATTTATTCCCCGCACCGCCTGTTAAAAAGCCTCCAGAATCGCCTACTCCACCTAGCACAGGAAATAACAATAGTAAGACGCCGCCTCCGGATAGTGAAAACAAAAAGGCATCTGGAGATGAAAACACTCTTAAGCGACCGTATCCGTTCACCAGAAGTCCTCCGACCAGCGGTGAAAAAACGCCAGAACCTCCAGAAAAGCAAATGAAAGTACAATCGTTACTCAATTCTTGTAACATCAACATTCCTTCATCACTTTCGATTACGATAACGAATGAAGACAGTGATTCGAATATAAACAACTCTTCAAACCCGAAACACAAAAATCCCGTTAACAATTATATTGAAATCTTGAAACTTCCTGACAATCACTCAGTTTCACCAGAAAAGAGCGATCAAAAGAAGCCAACCGCGTCACTCAATCAACAGCAGAAGAAAGTTGATGAGCTAAAGGTTTCAGTGAGTAGCAGTGCTCCAGTTTCTTCTGCTCCCGCTGTGTTTGGACCGAGTAATACAAAGGCCGTTAGTGTGCCTAAAACAAGTCCGCAAAGCATAACAGTTAAAAGTTTTGCTGCAGCGACCAGTCCTACTAAACAGCTGCCCTTGCTGAATCCCATTGATAAGAAGCAAAATAAGATTGAGAATGGTCCGAGCTCAACCGCCAACAGCGGTAGTCAGAAAAATAAGAAAACTCCTAGCCCCGATAAAAGATTGGTTGAAAAAAGTCAGAAGAAAGGGAGCAATCCACTCTCAGCGGAAAAGAAAGTGTCTCAAGAAAATTCAGCTCAAAGCAAAGCCCTAAAAAATTCTAGTGACCCTCAGTCTGCACAACCTTCTAAAAAATTTCGACATATTCTTCCCCGGACAGCGTCAGTTCCATCTCAGCAAACTACAAACAAAGCCACAACATCGTCCCCGGCCACTGCACCAACCGGTAAGGGAGGTTCAAAAGCTCAACAGAAACAATCATCGACTAACAGCAGCACTGTAAATAAAAAGACAAATAATAATAATAATAACAACAACAACAAAAAGATTGAGGAAATTCTCGATCTTACGTCATCGAAACCATCCAATACATTGAGTTCTTCGAAATCCCCTCCATCAACTGCTGTCCCACCGACGGTGTCTTCCGATCTCACAACTTTCCTCAGCGAAAGTTTGCTTCGAGCTCAACAACAAGCGGCCGCTAATAATTCGAACGGAATTTTCATTCCTCATTTAGCAGCTGCAGCCAACTTCAATCCACACTTTGCGTCCGTAAATTTCGGCTACAACATTCAGCAGGCTTACCTCATGGAACATATTTCCCGAATGCAGAAAGCCGGACATGAAGCGTTGGAGAAGTATATGCAGAAGCTAAAGGCCGGAGGGAATTCCCCGAAAAGTCCTAATAATTCGAGTGCAAAATCTCCAGGTGGTGATGTTAAGGAATCGGGTTAAGGAGCGATTCGGAGTTTTTAATACCGAATTTTCGGAGTAACTCCGAATATATCAAGTAATTGTAATTATTCCATTTTTTTCAGAAGTACAGGAAATGTGTATTGTTATTTTTATCGATAGAAGTATTGCTCGAATTTGTAAATATTATTCAAACATTTTACTGCCTGTAAGATATCAATTTAGTTCTTAAGAATATATTTATGCGTTGCAGTTGTACAGACGATGAAAATAATTGTGATAACTTCTTAGGAATACTTGGTAGAGTGAATCTGGTGAAACAGAGTAGTAGAAAATAGAGCACAGTAAAAGTTGGAGTTAATAGGGGCAAGAAGTGGTCCTTCCTAATCCGAATTAAGAATGCTGACAAGTTGTGCACTGTGAGAGTTCAAAAAGGAAAGAAGAGTAGGAAGTTTTTAAGTAGGACCTTCTCAGAAATCTTTTTTTTTACATGACGTTTAGTGTGTTTTTAAAGGTAAAATGGCAAATACAGTCAGACCGGAGAAGAGATAAGAGAAAAGCATAAATTTAAGCCGTCGATAATGCCATAATTTGTATTATCTATATCGTCGGATTTACCTGTAAAAGGTCGGGAAGTCTTGTTTTATTGGGGTCCTATGTTAAAATTAGTAATAGTTTTGGTTTCTACCCTCGATTTTACTTTCCAAAACACACTAATTGTTAATGTTTACGGATTCTACTTCGCCCCTGGTATGTCTTAATATTAATTTAATTAATGAAATAAAATTTTCGAAATACTAGAATAGACCTACAGAAATATTATTGTTCGAAACTATTTCCCGTAATATTTACATAATATAAAAAAACTGAAATATTTTATTCAGGTCGAGATAGGAAAAATTGAAAAGAACACAACTATTTTCGGAAAATCTTTTGCTTTCATCTGCACATATAAAATATCTGCAAATCAATGCGTTCTGAAACCAGTTCAATGTAAATAAGAGTTTTCTCAACTTCCACACTTTGTTTGTTATTATTATTTTAATTTGCAAACGATCGTCTTTAGCTAAGTGAACAATTTCGATCAAATATGTTTAACTAAGATAATTATTTTAAGACATCAAAAATGTTTAATATATTTTTCGGGAAAAAAAAGACAAAACCTAAAAACTGCCAGCAAACATAATCGCCTTTTTACTGAATAAGTTTAAAAGTAATTCACATTTGTATTGTCGTAGTTTTAGTATAAGCAACGCACGCTACCTCAAGTAGTTGTGGCGCCCAGTATACTTAAATTTTGTTGTTATTTTCAGTTTTTTAATTATTATTTTTAATACGACGACTATTTTAAACGTATCGTATGTATGGTATACCGAAAATGCTTAATAAGGCGACTTTTGTTATCTTTTCTGTAAATAAATTTCTATTAATATTATTTATAATGAAATGTTTCCGTTTTATATGCAGAAAATAAACTTTTATATATATAATATAAAATATGTGTTTGCACTTGTATTCCTTCCCACAAAATTTTGGTATCGGATTCTATCCAAGATTTGGAAATTCAGATAAATCTATTCTATCTATAAAAAGAAATGTCCTGACTCATCAAACCCTTGGACCTAGAAAGCTGGAATTTTGCAGAGACATTTCCTTTATGAGGTGAAAGTCAACCCCTAAATCGGGGTGTAAAGCGATGGCAACGTTTTTATAAGCAATATTCTAGTTGTGGTCGGATTTACTTCATACTTGGTGTTCGCTAGCTCAGAAATTCGTAGTTTAACGATTTCACTTGCTGAAGTTATAATAGATATGGAGTTGGATCAATACGTTGAGCGGCAAGACCAACATGCCATGGGTCCCGGGTTCGAGCCCAGATGACCCCGTGAGTTTTTATTAAGAAATTAAAATAATCCACTCCGTCTCTGGGCTGTTGTCTAGCTCGCAGCAAAGCAATAACAAGACTTTAGTTTCCGCACTTCCCTTACCCTAATTCCCTTCCGGCCAAAACCATGCTAACGCATCAAAGGGTTGTCCCCTAGGATTTGGCCACATCGTATAAAAAAAAAATTATAGCCTATTGAACCCTTACCTTGGGTAGCGGAATAATACTACCGATGTTCGTTGGTTAACAACTTTATTGCTACTGCAGGGAAATTGCAAAAATTATTGATTTAGTAGGAACTAATTGCTTGCTACTAAATTTTTAACCCTTTCAATACCAATGGTATATTTCTGGCACATGTTTTTTGAAGTACCTAAAAGTAAATTTAGAAAAAGATTGCATTTTTTTTTTGGTGAAACATACTTTTTATCTATCTGTACTCTTCATATATCCAGAGTCCTTATTTCCCGTTAAGAGTAGGTTCTAGTCGAGCAATTTCAAAAAATTAATTTTTCTTTTTTTGCATATTTTTAATCCTTATAGTGTCTAGAATAAGCCTCTAAAAGTTACAGCAGATTTAGTGCGAACGCGTACCCGCCGAAAATCATGCCTACGTTCGGGCTAAATGCAGATGCCCGCTCGCCGTATTGTTTGCTCAGCAGGTATAAAAATCTTGTATATGGTTTGTTTGGACAAAATAATGTTCCTTGAATATAATAGTCAAAATAAGTTTCACAAGGAAGAGGAAGGATTGCTCTATGGTCCAGGAACAGCTGACTAGCTGTAAGAAACAAAAATTATATTTTTTTCCCACTTTTCTTCTTTGTCAAACTTTAAACGCGTTTTTCTCAAAACTATGTTTTTAGCCACGCCGTGCAGAGTTGCAGTCGAACCGTTCAAACTGATTGTCTTCTTTTTTCTATTAAATAAAGATTATTGAATTTTGGGGGCCATGGACGATTTTCAATAACAAATATTAATATTTACTATTTTTTAACCACTAGGAACAACAAAAAAAGGGCAAAAAGATAGCCTTTTTTTCAAACGGTCGCCATTTTATCAAAAATCACTGAATTTTTCAAAAAATGGTACATGCCCCCCCCCCCCCCCCCCCAAATTTATTCTACTTTGCAAATAACTTTAACTTTAACGGCGCAGCGCGTTGCACGTGCTACACGGCTCCAGAAGTGCATGGATTTCTCGCAAATCTTACAATTTAAAGAATTAAAAAACATTTTTTGTTAACTTAACTAAATGTACTAATAGCTCAAAAAGTCGAAATTTCTTCTATGAGAAAAAAATTCATGAACTTCAGCCATTTTTCAGGCCGCTCGACTAGAACCTACCCTTAATTATTTGATGTGAGTGATTACTTCTTTTTTCAGGATCTTGTCAGAAGTTGGTATGACTTAAAAGTTTTCAGGCGATAATAGTATAAAAGGTTTTTTTATTGCAAATAATTACTAAGATAGCCTATATAAAATTATTTAAGAAAGAATGAAGTGAAATAAATACGAACTTTTTAAGTGTATTACACCGAAACATACGTGTGACATATAAGAACCATTGGGAACTCGCAGCTCTTTTTTTTGAAAATTATTACTGTAACAATACAATAAAAATAATTCACAGGACAGCAATATTGATTAAATTATTTTAACAGAATACCTATGAGCAAACGGCTTCTTTCTGATCGTGAATTTGATCTTGCTTTAGGAGACTTATCCGATGTTTACCTGCTTGCTGAAGAAAATACAGACGAATTCTCTGATGAAATAGAATACCTCGCTAATTTGCGAACACAAAATGAGGGTTCAGGTAAGGAATTCTATGGTAATCTCCCAAAAGATGCGAGCTCCTCCGAGGACGAGGTGCCATTGAGTGTACTTAGGAGCTAAGAAGGAATAATAGGCCGTTTTGGCGAAAATGCAACATAGACTATGATTACACGTGCGGCTTTCCGCCTTCATGTTTACACTTACGTTCGTGACCAACTAACTAAATGATGTTGACAGTGAAATGATTTTATTTCAATATTTCGGATTTTTTACATCGTAAAGTTCAGGAAATTGTTGATAAATTTCAATCAATAATGTCGTCAGAGCTATATTCCAGTTTGGCATTATTAAAGTTCTTTTTAAAAAGTTTAATTTAATTTAATGATTTTGTTTAATCACAAATTGTTTTATTTAATCACACAAAATTTTTATAAAATCACAGTTTTGTTCAACTAAATTTTGCGCTAAATTCATTCACTGTTGACAGCTAACAACTTGGTCGCAAATGAAAATGAAACACGGCCATAACACCTGTTTCGTTTCGAAGGGCACGTCATTTTTAGTTTTCATGCTCTTTTTCCTACCATCTTTCCCACCTCCGCCCTTCGTCCTTGGTTTTCGCATCGTGTAAACATGGTCATAGAGGAACAGAAAACTGCTTGCTCGCTTAGAGCAAACCCAAAAAATTTAGATAACTTGTTGACGATAATATCAAAGAAAATTTCGTGAACCAAACAAATTTGTACTCCGTTCAACCTTAGAATATATAACAACAACAAAGGCCCTTATCTGTGAAACCGTGTACGTGCGATCGGCATTTGGCTTTTAGGCGAGGTGAGGACGGAGAGCTCTTCTCCTTAGTTTGCGAACTGTCAAAGTTATTACCGTGAATTGTCCGATGGTTTAACAATTTGGTTTTGTAATTCCATATAAAGTTCCGAGTGTTTTTTACTCTTTATTTTTGTACAATATATTAGAAAACTTTAAAGCAACTTTTTGAAGTGTAGAGAGTGTTCTTTAATAGTGAAATTGTTGAAATGAAATGCGCGGTTTTGTGTTGTGCAAACAATAGGCGTTGTACACGTGGAATATCGTTTTTCAGGGAAGTTTTTGATTAAAATAATGTTTTGTTAGATCTTAAGCTTGATATGATTGCATTGACACAATAAGAACAGGAACGAAAGGTAAGGAAAAGTGAAGTTTTCTTAGCGTTCTTAGTTTGTTTACATTTTCTAAGATCGAATTTTTGCTTCTCCTTAGCTAATCCAGTGGCTCGTGATTTAACTTTTATAAAGAGACAATAAAAACTTAAATTCGTGATTAAAATGTTTAAAAGTTTTTATTTAATTTTGTGATATAAATTCGCTAAAAAAAAAGAAAATCATTCGCAATTCCTTGAGGCAATTTTAAATTGCTCTAATTTCCAATTTATGTTGGCCCTCCTCTAGAAATGTCGCTGTTTTACTACTGCAATGACGAAAACAAACACAACTTAACGATTCAACTGCATCAAGAAAAGTGCCGAGGTTTTTTGGCTTTAGGGCCTCTCCTTAAAGTTCTATACTCTAAGCGTTCAACAAACTGGCGTTTCAGGCAATGTGTCGAAGAATGAGATGGCGTAATTTCCGGGAATTCACATAATGAGTGGCATCGTTAGAGTACCCTGCTACAAGAATTATTGGGCCTATGGAACTCGTTTCCCGCCAATTGCCGATACCATGAGCCGTAACAGATTTCAAAAATTTAGATCTCTTTTCCATATCAATGATAAAAGGGTCATTTCACGAAAAATCGACCAATTTCGAAGAAATTTCTGAATCGACCCTCTTCAATTTTCACAAAACATATTGGTAAGGATTTATGATAATAGTAACTGTGTAATTTTTTTTTAATTTAACCTTCCACTTTTTGAGATATGTGAGAATGAAATTTTGAAAAATGATAAAATTTTTGCATTTACCGGAGAGTTGAAAAATTCATAACTTTGGTTCTACTTATCCTACAACAATAAATCAGGTATCAAATCAAAGGGGACGATGCGTACAAACAACAAAAATATTTAAAAAAAAATGTTGTCTTTCGTTGCCCACGTAGAAACCTTACCCATAGCCTGTTTGGGTGTGGCCTTTGGCTGGTGGCGCACTTTTTGATGGCCGCTCTACAACTCTTGCTTGGTTCATCTCCCACTTCACCAAGCCATACGCAGAGGCTTCCATCTTAGAAGTCCTGTTATCTTTGGATTTTCACCATGAGTTAAGGTTCCTGGTTTAATATTCCCTAAAGTTGCACCTCGGAACCGTTTCGTCGTACCCGCGTCTTCAGGTGACGCACGCACCAATTGAGAGGGATTGGTTTAACCTCTCAGCCATTTGGTTGACCTGAATTTTTCTGTCGATTGTCGATTTCTCCTGTCCTGTATACTCTTGAGAGCTTTACTCTCAAGCCCAGAGGCAGGACAATTACCTTCTTCCGGATTAACTATAGCTAATCCCTCGGAGGGCAGGTCTGCATCTACCACTGGTGCCGTGCTCTACGTGAGAGTCTACCGTCGTTGCCACCGCCACACCTGAGGAAGTGCTAGCAATTACATTGCCAATGGCACCTTTTTCAGGGACTGATACAGCACTTTCAGCCGACGAAAGTGCAGCCGCCGCAGAACCTTCTGAAGGCAATTTTCCCGGAGTTCCATCTGTTGTGGGATAGCCAACCTGTTAGGTCTGCCATCCCCTCCACCTCTATTCCTCCAGAAGTGCCTACATTTTCTGGTTTCTTCTTTTTAAATTTACACATAAGTATTTTCACGAATTGGGGGAGAAATAAAAAGACCAAGTGGTCAGAGATCCTGCCATACCCGCCCTGCCGATCTAGAATACAAGAGGAAATTAAGCTGCTCCTGAGTAGATACCATTCGCGACCCAATTATTACTGGGTCGTGCAGAGAATGAAACCAGCGTAGATTCCCTCGGTATGGCTAACTACAACCTTGGAGTTAGGGAATTTTTCAGGAGGTTATCTCCTTCCCTTAGCTACGTTCTAGGATGCATTGCCCTGTTGCTACTGGTTTTAGGTGTAACTAATACTTGAGAATGTCCAAATGAGAATCGCTGTATGCTAGCAGGCTTTTGGCTCTTCCGTCCGCCCTCCAGCAACCTTGCTGTTATTGTTTTCGGGTTAATTGGCAAATTGTTCTTTTTTTACTTTTGAAAAGTTAGAATAATTGCAATAACGTGGTTGAGACAAAGTCAGTGATATCATAATTCATAAGGTATATGTTTCGTGAGAAGTTTTGTGAGGTTGAAATGAAAACCGATTTGATATTCAGTGATCGTGAGAACATATGGCCTTAAACAAGATGTCTTATTCAGAGTAATTGAATTATACCAGTAAAATTTGGAAATAGTTGTCGAGGCGGTTTAATTAGAAGTAGCAGTACTTTACTAGGGAAGGTAAGGTATTTTTACATAGAATATTTAGATTTTTTGCTTTCGTACGATATTTTGTAAAGTCTTTTGTGACGTTCACGTGTAGACGTTTGAGTGGAACATCTATAGCAATGCCATGTTGAATTTCGAATCATTTTCTACTTTTAAAATAATTACCGTTGTATGCCTAATCAATCACTTAAGGAAAATATTCCAGACAATTTCGAACGAAGCTTTTACCTATTTTCTGTTAAATTAAACAAACCAACTAAAATCTAACCATGAAAGCCATTTGTTTAGGCATAACATCCGGCCAGGCGAACGTATACCAATAAATTCTTTTAATGGAAACTCATTTTTCAACCTTCCACTATGTCCAAATTTGCGACAAAAGACAAAAACTTAATTCCAGTGAAATTGCCTGTCACTATTTCACGTCAAATTGCAGCGTTATCCCAATCATGCACTAAAAATCACCGGATACAAGTCGACAAAATTTCAATTTCGGGAAGAATCACATTATCAGGTGGGATGAATGAAGGAATGTGGGGGGGAAGGAAGCGGGAGAGTCTCTCAGCTCGAGGCTTTTATTTCACGGTTAAGGACAAGGCGAAGGCACGAGGCTGAGGAGCAATTTGGGTGATTGATTCCCCCACGTGCTGCCTTTTATCCTCACATCGTGACACTTTGCCGCCGTTCAAGCAACGTAACATGGTCTCGACGTCATCCCAGGGAGCATATCTATGGGAAAGACGTGAAGGGATGAGCATTCAAGAAGAAAACGTGATACAATTTCAGGCAGGGGGATGCTGACGTAAAGCTTTTGGGTGCTTTATTTATCGTTCAATTTATTGTGTCGGCGCTGTTTCATGCTGGGAACGCAATTGCAATAATTCCTGGCACCTCTGTCACGTCGCTTCTGCCGAGTCATGTAGTGTAATGGAAACAGATGGACTTTTTAGGGATCTTTAGCTGGTGATGTCGGTCAATTTTTTTTTTTGGCAGGTTTGCTCTTATTAAAGCAACATTGAGCTACGATAGAAATGCGAGATAATTTTGCTAACGTTAAAAGACTCTCCTTAACGGGGAGATTTAACTCGAACCCTAGGGGTGAGGTGGACTTGCAGTTTCCGTTGTAGGGAAATCGAAGTATCAGGAAATATAGGTCACAGGACTATGCATTTGCTATAGCACATAACCAAGGCGAAAATGTTTCAGCCACTAAACACTCAAGATCAGCTATTAAGAATTACAATTAGAAAAGAAAGGGAGAACGGCCAAGGACCATCTAGATTTCCCCGTAAATTTAACAGCGAACGAACAGAAAAACTGTCTATTATTGAAGAATAGGCACAAATTGGTTTGGAAACTAGAGAAAGATGTTCCGAAGAGCAACGCTTCAATAGTGAAGATTCTGACTAACTATTCTCCGCTACCTTAAAAAGGAAATAGTAAGGGTATGCGTAGCGGTTCACGAAAAAAGGTGTGAAAAGGTGGTAAACAGAAGCTATGCAAGGGTTCCAATGATTGAGATTCAAAAATGTGGAATAAAGTAAAATATTCTTTTGGGGAGAATTAGCAATTCAAAACAGCTGAATCATTTCTCTTGAGGATTAAATCTACTACATATATAGATGTGTGAGCGGTTCTTCAAATTCCTCATAATTAAAAATGGCTTTTGGTTAAATCGAAAACTACAAACACTTACAATTTCGCTAATATCTTTTGTTCGGCTTTTAAAGATGCAGTTTAGAAATTAATTCGTTTATTTATTTACTCAAAGTTTGCCAAAATCTGACTACAACAGTTGATTTTTAATAAAATAATACAAAGTAAAAACTAAGAAGTAAACATAATCAAAAGAATATTGCAACTAATAATAATCTGAGCTGACTCTTCAACTGATCTTTCGAAGGATCAAAGTCAATAATGACAAAATTATTGTTAAATAAACGATACATTGAGGAAATAGGATCATTAACACCATAGTGTGGTTGTAAGGTACGTGGAGGAAATCATGATTCCTCAAGGAGAGAGCCGGAATATATATGTTGAAGGCGCACGAAAGCTCCGAAGAATTGACAGCAAACAAAGACGAAGTTGCATCAATTGTATGAGCGGCACGATCACTATGCCATGGTTCCCGCGTTCGAGACCAGGTCTCCTCGTGGAATTTCAAAATTGAATTAAAAAATCTACTCCGTCTTTGGGCTGTTTTCTAGCTCGCAGCAATGCAAAAAGGAGACATTCAAGTTTCCTCACTTCCCTTACCCTAATTCCCTTCCGGTCAAAGCCATGCTAATGCATCAAAGGGTTGTCCCCTAGACTTTGGCTGCAAAGTAAAATAAAAACACATTCAGGAGTTATCACATCTTCCCACAAGAGTCTCTATAGAATAAAAACAACACCTTAGTCTTTGGTTTTATTAACTCTAGATAATAAGCATCCATCAATAGTGTAATTTTGTCAATGTTCAAGACTAATGAGGAGTGGGCCGAGAATGCTGCCCTGAGGCACCCCAGAAGAAACAGAGAATTCGTTGGATAGGGCACCATGAAACGCTGAGTGTGCCTGGAGAGGTAAATGGACAGCCAGTCAACAAAATCCGGAGGAAACACGAGCATATGAAGTTTATGAATAAGAATCCCGTGGTCAGTAAATAGAAAATATAAGCAGAACAGAAGTGGGAAGATAGCACTGAAGTCATTAGGCTCGTAGTGTGATAGGTCAAATTTGCAAATTTCAATACCACGAATATGTATCGTTTCAGATGGTATTGACGTGGTATTGAAGTTCCTTGCGTCGTTTTAATCTGATTTACATTATAAAATAAAATGGATTTTCTCGCTGCCATAAGGGCGATTGTGGCATTAATTCCTTCCTCTTTTAAAGCTTAAGTTAGTTTCATGACGGAAAACGATCTCTTCGTAGAACTCCGCCACAAGGAAAGCAGCATTATTTCTTAAAATCAACATTAATAGGGAAATCTGACATTTGAACGTGATAATTTCTTAAAATAAGGATTAAAGCTCCAATGTGCACTTTAAGAGCGAAACATCTTTAAATTTTCAAGTGCTATACTCCTGTCTATTCTGATTGTGTGAGCAAAAAACGTTGAAACGTAAACGAAGGACCTAGTGAAATTTATTTTAGGGTGTGCTTCGCAAAGTAATGAACTAGTTTAACTTAGTGCAGTTCACAGCTGCACCAACTTAACAAAACGAATTTGTTCTTGTGAAGGTCGTTGTTTTGGTTTTCTTGATGGAACTTTTTGCGATTTTACTAAAATTACCGCCAAATGTAGGTTTTCTGTAAAAATCGTAAATGTGTGAAAACCCAAGAGCTATTTATTTTTTACGTATTTTTACTGTAACATAAGCATACTTTCTCCAGCTCCTGAAAATCACCAGACGGTTTAAGTCGTCACATTTCCTTCAGAAGTAATTTTTGTGACCAGTCTCCTTGCTGCAGCTGACGTAAATCTTTTGCAAAACGAAAAATAAATTCGCGACAAAATATGCAAATGGGAAGTAGCGCAATATCCTGGTTCCAGAAGAGCAGAAAAGCTGCGAGCACACCGCCAGAAGAGGTTCTATCTCCAGCTCCACAGGGCGCTTTCGTCGTTTATTGCTTCACTCTGCTTTGAATTATGTGTTTGCAGGACGAGACGGGTGTGATGCAAATGCCAAGGGTTCGCCTAACGAATTCTTCTGAAAAAAATGAAAATCGACGGAAATTTTTAAAGGAGTCCAAACATAGACTTCGTCCAGCAAGGTAGCTCGGGGGTTTGTTCAAGTTGTTCAAGCGTGAGTTGGTGTTTTGGGCTAGCCCAGAAAGGGATCCTCAGCACCGCTTGATTTATGACCCACTCCGGACAGGTTTATTAATTTTTAATCTATAGCCGTGCTAATGAGGGTGGACTTTGGTGGCCCATTTGAATTTTATGACTTTCCGCATTGAATGTAATTAGTCGGGGAAGAATTATTTGCCCCGGAGGCTTCTACTTCCATTTTGGTCTTTCGGAAAATATTTTAGTGGATAAAATTTGGATTTGCTTTAGAGCTCATGAATTTGTAAAAATTTTAAAATAAACAAAACAGAAATTAAAAGCCTTTGACCTTTTGCAGATGATAAAATAAAATTCACATAAGCACTTGGGAATTCATTTCAGTTGGTACCTTGCTAGTGTGGTTTATTTGTGGCAATATTTAAAGAGGAAGAAAATCTCCACTTTCCTAAAGTTCATGTTACTTGTAAATATTAAAACAGCGACCCTGTTTCGGCTGAAGGTGGTTGGAAGGCCTATAATTGAATCACATACCGTAAATAAGAAATGGATACAGAAATGAAACGAGAACGCTTGATGGTTCATTAAACAACGATATTTATACGATCCTCTCTTGGGGCAGAGCAAATCGTGCTATGTTTAAAGCATCGAAAAATTTACCCTGTTTAATTTATTTGCTTCGAATACGTCCGTACACAGTAAAGAAGCTTAGTTAAATAGGTTCTTAAAGTTCTCCGGACCGTCTTTTCACAAAATCAGCGTCGAACCAATCCTACGGACAATCGAATCAACATGAGAAGGACCAGAGTTGATAATCGCACCTAAATTCCTAACCTTGACGACTATGCACAAGAAAACGCCATCTACAGAGAAGTCGAAGAGAAAAAGACATTTTCTAAGGGAGAAAGCCATAGCAGTGTACCTGCTGGCATTTAAGGCAAAGAAATTGTTGCAAGTGAAACTACAATTATTAAGGTTTATTTCGAACCACCGACTTACTGTGCTAACCACAATGCCCTTTTATCGTAATCTGTTGTCAATAGAAAGCACCATAGGCCGTCACCAATGGGGCTCAAACCTGGGACCTCCAGTATGGAAGACAACACATCACTTATTCCAACGGCGACTTAACACAGGCTAGCGATCGGTCGTTCTACCTTGCTTATGAGAGGAATAATCAAGGAGTTCTTTTGAAGCACAGGGAAACGGTTGGAATACAAGGACAGGTTAAATAAATCATAAAGAACACGGGCAACAGACGATTGGAATTTTTAGAGAAACAAGGAATGCCATCGGGACCCCCAAGAATATGTAATGGAAATATCACAGTTTGAATAACAGAAGATAGCACGGAAAACTCCGCCAAGAAATTGACAATTGCAGAGCACTCGTCACTCCTACAATCGCAATAACACGGAACACAGTTACTCTTGAAGTTTGTAAACTTTTAGAATTCTGTAGGGTCGGCCAACAACGTGGATCTCATTTTAGTTAAAAATTCATCTCATGACTCCTTCCATGAGGCGTAGAACCTCTTACAAGTTTGCCCCCTTAAGTTCAGATATCTGCAGGTCCACCAATCCAGGGACGAAACAAATGAGAAAATCTCGACCTAGAAATACAAATAGGAATAACCGGACTAAACATGCGGAAAGAACATCAAAAGGTTCCCATATTTAGATCGACCTCACACTCCCCAAACACCGTCCACCGGTGTAAAATTTACTTAAAAGTCAAACAAATCCTGAACGTCTTTATAAATTCGCTGCGAGTAAAAACGAGTTAATTACTTATTTCGTTTTGCTTGCAGTTTTTTTTTTCTATGTCACTTCTGCCCTGAACTACAAGTGTTCCGTTTTTCCTATAAGATTGATGAGATATCCCGCTTTTGCTCGCAATGTCTTTTTGATTCACTTTTGCCCTCAGCCTGTCAAATATATTCATTTTCTGAAAATTTATATAATCATGTCATATTGTACACAAATAGTAAACCCCACCTCAGGTACCCTTTCGTAGACTTTATCTTCAGCGGAACATAAAGTTACAGGACTCTTTTTAAGATACAATAAATACTAAATTTATTACACAATTTAAGTCTAATAAAATGAAAAACTTTTACAATCTAGATACTGATAATCACGCGCCATTAAGGCTTTGGAGCCAGTTGGTACGATGGAGTAGGTACAGTACTAATGTGCGTAAATTACCTGAAAGATTTGCAAACAGGTTTAAGCTGGGCGCCAAATAATAATATAGTGGATTATTAGCGAAATAGAGGGTGGGTTGAAATTATCTCCACAATAACCTTTAAATATTATGTCTTCTCAGATGACAGCAATTATGGATATCCAATGGCGGTAATCGAGCCTATGACTCACATAAAACCAGCAAATTCAGTTTAGTAGATATGAATGCGACAAAACTAAAGAAGATTTAACGAAAACGTATACAATATTTCCAATAGTAAAGGTAGACATAAACCAGCCAGGTAAGAACTGCATCGACACATCATTTTACCAGAAGCATTGTCACACCCACTCTTATTATCCCGCTTAAAAGATAAACTCTACCTGAGCTAGCAGTATTTACCCTTAAATAGACCGATGACGACTAGTGCAACTTAGCTAAGAAAGCCTAAGAATGTACCCATACCTTGCTCAACGCAAACAACTGCCTACCATAAACGCGAACGTTAAAGGGCTCGGCAGACTCACAAGTTCTTAAAAACCAAAAGAACATGAAAGAAGCGTCTATCATTCGGTGTGAAATTGCACATCTTCTTGATTTGAACGTCGTTCGGATTTCTTATTCGTTCAACCAGGGATGCCCCCTGCTCCGGCTCCTCTTTAAAGACTTCTTGTGTGACTACACTTTGGCAGAAATCACCGCAAACCACTGAATCTGAAGAAGCCTCCGGGCCACAAATCTTCGCCCCAGCAGTTAAACGTCTCAGCATCGTTGCTTTGGTATAAATCCTCAAGCCAGCAGTCATCTAGGTCCCAGCTCTCAGGTAGCAAAGGTGGAACGGCATTGTACAGGGAGCAAATAAACGGCACCGACTGTACCACATGGACAGAACAAGAAACAGCAAATCAACTTAAAAGCACGACTTAACTGGGAAACGAGGGATCAGATAAATAAAAAACGACGAAGGGAGGAAGGGGCTCGGAAGGTAGTCCCTTCTCAAGCCGGCTCAGTGGGAACTTGGAAGCTCCTGGATCAGATTTAATTGAATGATTGTACGTCACATTTTTCCTCTCCCTTGGGCTCCCTTTAACGGTCGTACGAACCCTTGCGGTTTTGTTGTTACACGAATACCCCACAAGAAGGAATGGGGACTGTTTGGGCAGCTACTGGAGGGTAACCGGCCAAGAAAGGATTACAGTCCTATGTAAACGACGAGAAGTGTTCGAAATTGCGGGCCTCCCCCGACTTTATTGGGCCATGAATGGACGAACAAACTTTTAATGAAATTGGTCTCCAAAGGGTTGTTTGGGCTGTCCCGCTTTTTTCAGTTTGCGTTTGTTCTACGGATTCTTAAGAAGAGATTATCACTGATAGCGCCCACCTGAAGAATCCTCGGAAATCGTTGGGAGTGTTTGAAGGGGGTACTCAAGCTCATCCATCCATTTCCATCTATACTATTAGCTCCGATGTAGCATTAAAAGTGGTAGATTGCTTGGATATGCCTAAGGTAAGTGCGCCCAAGGACAATATAAATTTAGAGATTACGAGCTGTCAAATTTTTATGAGGAGTACAAATGGAGGATGACAGCGTTCATCGTTCGTTAAGGGACGCAGTGAGGGATGTCATTACTGCTCACGGCGATATGCAGGAAGCGTCGTCTTGCAGTAATTAAGCCGAGTTAAGCGGCACTTGGCTTAAGCAGCTTTTGTTGAGGGCCCCCCAAGCGTGCAACTAATTGAAATAATATCTTCAAGTGCTAGGAGTGGCAAGAGTTAAATTTTCAGGTTAATGGAAACAAGTTCAACTACTGTCACTGCTCTTTAAGATTCAGTGAGGACTTTAAGAAAGCCAATGGCGCTGCGATTTGTTATGATAGGTTAACACGACAGGCAACTTGGTGTACACAGCGATAAGTACATAGTGTGTGATATGCACTTATTAGCTAATTATGTTGGATACCTTTAAGTTTATTAAAGACTAGAGTTTTAATGTCGGCAATTTAACCGGTTTTAGCCAGTGCAGGCGCCAAAGTATGGAGTGCTTACGGCAATTCGAAGTGTTTGCCTGCATTTTCCGCAAGACCTAATTATGGTCTATTCACGCCCAAGTAATTCAAGCCTAAGAAAGAGGTTTTATTTTAAAGGGGGAATAGAATAGTCAGAAGCTCCATGCCCCGAGTTAGTAAGAAAATTTTGAGTAAAATTTTTAGAAATATTTAAAGTTGGTAATCGTTTTTATTATGCTAATTGTGTCTAACGTGTGCTGGTGTTTCCTTCTCAGAGTTAGCAACTTTCGAGCACTTTCGTTCGGAAGTGACAGTTGCCTTATGTTAGGTCGCTATTCAGACACTCTTGTTTTTGATTGGGGTATATTTAAATGGCATGTGCTGGTCATTGAGGCTAGTACTCTAACTAGTCCTTTGCTGTGTGTGCTAAAGTCAACCCGAGAAGTTAAAGAATTGAGCTAGCTCCCAAAACTTTACTGCAGAGATTGCTTGTAAGTTTCCAAAAAAAAGTAATATCCCATCAGTGACTTCCCCTTGGTGCCCGTCAAAGCTCAAGTGCCTAACAGAAAATAAAGTATGGTTTCTTTTTCACTGGTATTACCAGTGGGGGCAAACCCCACGGGCCCGGGCTTTCGAAAGGGCCCCCGTCATCTAAGTCATCAAGAGAAAATTTTTTCCATTTTAATTATATATATAAAAAAATGTTTTACGATCGAAAAAGTGTAATATACTAGACAGATTTTAAATTGAAAGTCACTCATTCGATTGTATATGGGCCCGTAAACGCTTAGTCCTGCTCCCGAAATTCCTTTCGCGGGGGCCCGTATTTGGTACCCCCCGGGCCCGAATTTTGTCTCTACGGGTCTGAGTATTACCGAAACTGTAGAGGCCTGTGTAGAGCGCGACTATTTTCACGAGACCTGTTGAGCAGCTCCGATGTTCTAGTTTTGTTAAAAGTAACGCTAGAGATGGCACAGGTTGGGGAAGAACTCCATCTGAGATTAGCCTTCGTTAAGAAATGCTAGAAGAGTTCTCTTTTAAGAGAATATAGTGCCAGGAAACAGTTGCTGCTAAGGGAAGGAATTTCTCCGATTGCCAAATTGTTGACATAGGCAACATCTTTAATTCTATCCTGGTCAAGTTTCAGCAGCATTTTGTACATTACAATCCACCAAAATAGGAGAGACAGCACTCCACCCTGAGGCGTACCGCCACATGCGTGCCTAACTACACGGCTGGCATCCAGTTCGGAATGTATTCCCCTTATCCCTTAGCGTAGTTAAAATCCAACGGCCAAGGCCCTGCTCTACGCCTAGCTCGACAAAACCTCAAGGATAGAGTGTATTTTAATGAGTGTTTAGTTGTACGCACAACTTCGTGAAGAGAGAGATTCTCTGTGGATCTTCCCTTTAAGTAGGCGTGCTGGAATCACAACATACGGTTTCCTTCTAGAGCTCGTCCTATGTAAATGTCGAACACACGCTCCAGAATCTTCAGCAAAATCAGACTGGTTGGTCTGAAGTTTTTTTTCCAGTTCGTGGATTCTTTTGCCAACCTTAGGGTAGTCGTACGAATGCTCAAAACGAGTTAGTGGATAGCTACATCTTAGGGATTCTATGTAGATTTGTCAAATTAGTAAGTAAATTCTTTCAAAGGCCAACATGCAAATAGGCTAAAACAGCTATTGTCGGAGGTAGGTTACGTAGATTAACCACTATTCATCAATAATAATAATATATAATTTGTTACTGCGCCGCAGGATTGCGATAAAGTAGCAACGGCATCATAAGTAGCAATTATTTGAACGCGAGGTGTCGATATGCTCTAAACTGTGTTCCATCAAATTGCGCCATTAGGAAAATAGTTCACCTCAAACTATCACAAACAAAAACTAGAAGCAAAGTTTTTGTTGACCAGGAACCTACAATTTGGCCACACGTTCTGATGGCTTTACAATACTCAAATGAAGATTATTCGAACAGGATACTCTTTAATGTAATGTTTACTGCGGAACCGTATAAGATCTTCGAAAGTATTCAGAAATCAAATTGTGAAAATTATCTCGTACGGACGGAGGAGACAACAACTGACAGCACCAAGGGGTTAACTTTTCTTCAGCTGCTGGATGCCTTCACGAGAAAACGAAAACTAGTGAAACTCCAACAGAAATATGTATTTTTATACTGATCTAGACAGTTGTATCAAATTATGATCACTTACTTGACAGTGTAAGAAACTTTTATATTTCTTACGTTGCTCGAGTTTAAAAACAGGATGCTTCGAAAAGTCAACGACCTTTCCTCCTTTGACTTCCATCTGAGTAAATCATCCCTTCACAAATCCTTATATCTCGACCCCGTCCATCCTGATCGCATTTCTTAATTCGTTTTCCCTCCAGCCAGTTTGTTCCTTAATGAGAGCTCATATTGTTGCTTTTTCAATTTATTTATAATTCCATCATTTATCATCTAGTATAGCTTGTAGTATTAGTATTATTATTATGTTATAGCTTGTATTAAGCTTAATTAAATAAATAAATAAATAAATAAAAACAGTTTATTTTTATTTTGAAGTAAAGTTTACCGCTGTATTTTATTTTTTGTTCGTTAAGGTCTATTTGGCACCCTGCCTTCCATCCTGGAGCCTTACCGACGACAATGGTTGTTTTCTGCTGACAACAGATTAGGATAAAAAGTATATTGGTGGTTGTAGAGTAAGTCGGTAGTTCGAAATCCACGCAGTCACGGAAATTCAAAGAGGAGGGATAGCCAGAACAATTGCATTTAGAGTGATGAATTTATAGAATTGTCTGGAACTTCAGGTTCTTTAGACATCTCGAAGGCTTATCCAGCTAGCACGATCAATGGCACGCTCTCCGAGTACGGTCAAAAATTCTCATAACAGTCACTCCTTAAGAGTCGGCCGCTCTAAAGTTGAAGTGCCAGTTCCCAAGCTGAGAGAAACCAGCACTAATCCAGTCAAAGTACAGGACAACCAAGAACGCATAATGGTGACGGGAACGAGATCCATAACCTGGAGGAATGTAATCTGTGAAAACGAACAATCTTCTATGTGGAAACGTCAAGACGACATATAAGAACTCCAAGTCACCGAAGCCGGCAACATGCACTACAGAGAAAGGGACATCAGCCCTGACAGCACACAGCACACCATCACCAACCGGCGCTCAGAATCAAGAGTGACGATCACGACAGAAAACCTGAAATTCAGGCCCAAAGAGTTCAACTTCAGCTATTTCACCGGACAACCTAGTTTCGATCAGACAGATGACTAGAAGCGTTGGATGCGGAAAAAAGTTGTGCGATCTTAGAGGGAAGCCCGATAACGTTGACATATCAGAAGACGATTTTGTTAATAAAGTTTTTGAGCGTTGCATAACCTAGACGTGTCTTCGGAACGAACCCGCGATCAATCGAACCCAGCAGCCATGACACCGGAGAGACCACCGCCAAAAAACGTCCTCTGGAACATCAACTTTGAATGAGAACATGAAAGCACGACCATTGGGGCCATCGCGGACCTGATCCTCTTGGAAGCGTTCATACCATCGGGAACGGCAGCCCGACAGGATATATGTATGGTCAACAATGTCATGCCTTAAAATACACACGGTCCACAGAGTGAACATACTCAATTCGCAATTTCTAAAAATTTTGGGTTTTCTAGAGAAATGTGAGAAATTCTTGACTCCATCTGACTTAGCGCATACCTACTAGTTTCACATCAGGCCTAGACTGGAAGATAATTAATATTTGGCGAACGGCCAGGCATACCGCATTGTCCAAGTTAAAAGAAAGGCTTATACTGCCGACTTCATAATCTCTGAGAGTATTACGAAATGTCGGTTGTCTGTCTTTCTTCTATTGCTACTTTATTGTTCTAACGAAATTACTAGCCTTATTCCTTGTAGATAAATTACAATGCGCGATACAAGATCTTCTAATCCCAAACCTATACTCTCAGGTCAAATTTCCTAAGCAGAATAACACGAAGATGGTACAGTTGATCACCCTCATCTTATTAGCCCAAATTGTTTAACCAAGCGATGTGATGTTCTCCTTCACTCAACCTCTTAAGCCATTTCGATACCATGGTATCAATACCATGGTATTGCTCATACTATGGTATGAGACTACCCCTGACACACATGATTCGTGGTACTCACAGGTATTTGACATTATTGTCAAGCTTTTTATTTTCCATTTCCAAAAAAATCTCAAACACTTCTACAATCGTACAACTTTTGTTACTTTCTTTGGAAACATTTTACAGATATGTTGCGTCAAAAACGAAATCTTCTTTTTCAAAATGTTGATGATTTGGCAGTAAGTAGAAAATATAAGCGTAACATAAATGAGAAGATGGCGCTGAATCATTTGATTCATAGCATGCTATGGGACATTAGCGAATTTTAATATACCATATCGTTTCAGATGGTATTGACATGGTATTGCAATGCTATGATACTGACACTATACATGTTTGTCATAAGCATTTCTATTTGCTTTTTCGGATACTGCTCAAACACTACTGACAAAGCTCTGCCTTCAGTTCTACAATTCATTCCACGTAGGGTACGTGATCCTTTGCTTAGTCCTAATTCGACCCAAGCTTTATTAAAAAGAAACGCATCACTAATTTTTATAAGCAATTTAGGATAGCTATCCTTAACCCCCCCAATCTAAACAAATGCCTTTTGCAATTTTGCGCAGCCTATTATTCTGTTACGTCTGCTTTACTATATTATGCAAATATCCAGAGCGGTGCACCCACTACATTGCCGACATGAATAAATATGTGCACTTCGTTGAAATTTTCCCCAAATTATTCGTGGCATGTAATTAAAATACGATTATGCTCTCACCGAGTGCCCTGAAATTCCTCCGTGGACACAATCTGAAGGCTATCAGATACCTTTAAAAGATAATTTTGCCAATTATATGTTTTTGCAAAGACTTTTTAGGGGGACTGACTACAGCTCAGAGAAGATAATCACTTCCCATCTCCAGTGCATCAGTAGCAAATCTCGTTAGGAGGAATAATACCCCGGCTTGTAACCAATCTCATCCATATTCACATCTCTCGTCTCCCCGAGCCGTCCCTAGCCATTCCAGGCCGCAGAACCCCCTCGACCAAAAAGCAGTCGTTTCCTCCATTAATGATTGATGCACATTAAAAGCCCGCTCTCTGCCCTACGAGAAAAAGGTCTGCCGTGCCAGGCCTTCAGGAGCAAAAAACCAAAACGAATGCAATAAATGGGACGACACAAGAAGACGTGTACTTCGGGGGTGATAAGACTCCAAGGCACGCTCGATACCCACTACCAGGAACGTCGTCCTTCGATTACTTTCGATTTTCTACACAAGGGATAGCAGGAACAAGGACCAGGCGCGGGTAGGGAGTTTCGAAAGTTGTAATGTGGTAGTGGTGAGTAAAAGTTCAGGTTATACAAGTTGCAATCCATACAGTCACCCTGTACGAACACCCTGTGTACATAAAAGTGGAAAAACAGCCGAGGATAAAAGCTCCTGGCTTATCTACCGAGGTCGACTGATTGGAGAGCTCTTCCGTTCCCAGTCAGATACGGGGACTTCGGTTGGTGACGTGCTTTGTTGTGCGGAGTCTGCTTTTTCTTATATGAGCAGGGAGCAGGACGAATGGGGTTGTGTGTGTAAGTGACGTTTCTATTTCCTGTGGGACTGGAGGGTTGTTTACCCTATATGTCAGCCGTTGTTATTTACAGGATTAACTGAGTTACGCTGCAGGATTCGTGTGGAAAGTACTGGGGAAAACTGTTTCTGAATTTTCAAAAATTTCCCTTGCCTGTGAGTGCTCCGCTCCTTTCACTTTGTATATGTCAATTGCCCGACGGGGGAAGGCGATGAGGTTGGCTGTTCACTGGCTTTATTTATTTTTTCAAAAATTTAGCACCAGATGGTGTCATGCGTTGCGCATTTTAATGAGGGCTCACGTTATAATCAAATTAGCTTGCGACTGGATTTCGCAATTAGAGAACTGAGTCCTGTCGAGGAGTATCGTTATTTCGAGCAGTTAGTTGTGATATAATGGGGTAGTATTGGCGCTAATTTACTGGGTGACTGGATTGTTGAAATTCCAAAATTTACTGTTTTGTAATTCCTATCAGGACGAGGAAAGCGAAAACAAAGATTCTCGCCAGGTGGAAGTAAATACACAATCGCAACGAATTATTTCTTTGTCCTAATTCATATCACACTCGTTATTACATGCGCCTATTTTGTGGCTTTATAGTATGCGGCGAAACCAATTCCTTTGAGGCGACATCAAATCTCCCACTCCCGCGTCACGTTTTTGGGAACAGTCGTAGCGATTGCGTTTTTTAACGTATTTGGTTATAACATTAAGGAGAAGAGGAAAACGAAATAAGTCAAGGTGCTGAAAATGAGAATTATTATTGGTAGGGCAAGAACCCAGCTCGAAACGACTTATCCAATAAATTGGTTGCCGAAGTTGAAGCTTTATTTTAAAAATTAACGCAATTGAGCAGAGATTCTAAGAAGACTGTGAGCAATATTGGTCATCAGTTTAACACTTCCGTAGAGGTTTGGTAATCTTCAATTATGAAGTTGTTTCTTTTATATTCCACTCTATGTCAAGGCGCTGTCCGGCAGCTCTTACTAGTTCGGGGAATACGGCAATGAATACAGGTAGTTGAAGACTTAAACTGAGTTATACAACTGATCGCAGAGGATTTTGAAAATAAAGGAACAGAGAACCTTAAGATTCACGACGAGTTATATTGATGTAACTTGATAAAATGGATCATTTTTCGATCAAATTGTCACAGTAGATGAGATATAGATCACATATAAGTCACAAGTTATCTTCTGAATAGAGGTTCATTCCTACTTCCCAAAAAGAACTGAAGGTTTTACTGCGTGTGCGTGGTGGAATATTTGCGGAGCAGTGCATTTTGAGGAACTGGAAAAATAGTACTAACAAATTTATATTTTAAACAACGCTCTTAGATAAAATATTGAAGTTTAGTTAATCAATTGCATGCCGCAAATTAATCTCTACAAAAAATTTAGCACTTGAAGTGGGACGTGCTCTCGCGCTCACCCTGAGTTGTGCCTTTTGATTATTAGTTTTCTAGGTCATTACAGCACTTCTTAATTTATTTATTTAGAACAGATTTGTCAATGTTACTACATAAAATAAATTTATAAAATGGGATAAACAATAAACAAGCGCTCATTGAATAGGCGAGACGTTGACGTAATATGCTCGTGAATTCCATTAGAGTTCGTTGACAAGGAACGTGAAGAAAGTTGTGATTCCTGAAGGTAAACCCACAAAGCCCTCCGTAATTCAGGTGCATTTATCGTTCCCTGCAATGAATCAAAGATAAATACTATTTTAGAGATACTGGTTTTTTTACAAGGAAATCCTAGAGGGATGAGTCTAAGACGATTAAAATAAGAGAAACGACAGGGTCGTTTCGTTTTCTGGTTGATGTGTGCAGCGATTAAGAGAGCCCATACATAGCTGGCGTATTTCAGACGTGGTCTTAAGAAGGTGCGGAATAGAAGTTTAGTTAAGTAAGAAACCTCAAGCTTCTTGGACCATCTTTTTACAATGCCCAGCGTCGAATTAGTCATAACAACGATCGATCCCACGTGATCTTCGAAAAAAGACGAGAGTTGGGAACAACACCCAAATCCGTAGCCTTCTTAATTCTCCTCAAGACAATACCACTCACAGAGTCTCTGAGCGCTTTAACCCCTAGTGGGACATAGGGCGTCTACTACACCGACTCTCCACCGAAATCCCTTTCGCGGGGGCCCGTATGTTATACCCCCGGGCCTGAATTTCGTCTCTACGGGCCTGAACAATAACGTTAGGTTTTCATTCGTACCAATTTTTAAAATTATAACTTACCCCAACTTTTGGCTTGGCTGGAAAAATTTCTCTACGAAAACTCCAGAGCTTCAAACAAAAGAAAGAGCCATGTGTTTTAACAATACTTTACAATTATCCTGTAGATTCTGGCGAGTATTAACAGTTCCTTGTTGCCTTCATGTAGCTGCGAAATCCATCAGCATTCTTTTTGGCGATGTAAATTCCGGCCATTTAAATTTATGTTTAGGTTGATCTACAAAACAAAAATTTCCAAGTCCTGAAAATTTACACTTTTTGAGATACGACTTTGCGAAAGTTATCAGTTGATAAGCAGCGGCATGTGACGTTTTTGTGTCCTTTTTTTTTTTATACGATGTGGCCAAATCCTAGGGGACAACCCTTTGATGCGTTAGCATGGTTTTGGCCGGAAGGGAAGTGAGGAAACTTGAGTCTTGTTTGCATTGCTGCGAGTTAGACAACAGCCCAGAGACGGAGTGGATTATTTTAATTTCTTAATAAAAGCTCACGGTCATCTGGGCTCGAACCCGGGACCCACGGCATGTTGGTCTTGCCGCTCAACGCATTGATCCAACTCCATCTCCAACTCCATCTTTGTCCGATAATATGTGTCCTCTCTAAGTAGAATGATGCTGCAAGTAAATTCCTTTTATAAATATTTCAGAAATAATGTTGAATTATCTAATTACGAGTACATTACGAGAATATAAATTTAACGACCTTAACCGTCCAGCGGAAATACATTTTGAATTATATGTAATTGCACCTCAGGCGAAAGGTAAAAACGCACCGTCCCAGATAAATTTGAAGGTAGGGTGCCTTCGTTAAAATTGTTGACATCCTATCCAAGGAAAATCGGATATCCAGAAATATTTACCTTTGTCAAGATGTTGTAAAGCAAACAGGGCTATGCAATGCATGAGACTTTTATTAGAAAAAAAATTATTATTAATTAAATGCTTAGCAGTATTTGTCGGGCAAAAAAACAACTATTAAAAATAAGAATTTTTAATAAAAGAAAGCCTGGGTATGTGAAGGGTCCGTTTTCGGAATTAAAGCCCCAGAGTTGCCAAGAAAACTTAAGTAAATCAGTAGAAGTGAAAATAAGTCGTCAATTTAAAAGAAAATCAGTAAAGTTAAAATAAGTTGAAACTAATAAATATTAGGAGGTGTGAACAAATAAATTTGACAGTGAAGAAAGCTGGAACGAAAAATAAAGGAAAGGAAGTGATCTCAGAATGTGTCCTAGTAAGCGAATTGAATATCTAAGTTATTCTTATAGTAGCTTTCATTTAAATTTTTCTTTGGATCACTACATAACCCCGTCAACAAGTTCGTGGACTTACAGGGAGAAAATCACGTGGCGCCCATTAAGATATTTGGCCCCAGACCTTTCACCAGTGCTGGCCGGCGATTCTATTGCGAGTATAGCGAAGCACGTAGCAAATTAAGAGGGGTAGTAATACCTTTAAAAAATCGATTTTCGGTTTTTTCGCGTTTTTGAATCTCTGATTTTTCCTGGTTACAAAATCGTATTATATTAAGCGAAATTCACAATAGTTTGTTTTAGAACGAATACAGTGCAGGCGCGCATCACTTAAACCTTAAACGTTGCTAAACTTTAAAGTGGATTTTCTCAGAACTTATTTCTACAAGGTTGCGTGCAAGGTTTCTTGGAAACTGTTTGACTTACAGAGTTCTTATTTGGCACAATTATTTTTCGAAGTATTTTCTTCAAATTTTTATAGGGGATTTACAAAATTTTAACCCTGGCTAAAGTTATTAATTTTTTAAGTAAAAATGATTGATTCTTTAAACTAAAATAACTTTTTTCAAAAAATAAAAAATTAAATCCCATGACAATTTGTGATTTTTAAAAAGACCTTTCCAATAAAGTTTGTTTTATTTACTTATGTTGAAGGGTTCATGGGAAATCATGAGCGTAAGCTTTTTACCCCTAAATTCACCCACTTACTTTTCACCCTCCTTATATTGGAGGCATCTGTTTTTTAAATAGCATACGATTATAACCATGAGGAATCCAGATATACCAAAGAAAAAATCCTCAAGTACAAGGGTCATTATGAAAAAAATTAATTCAAAACTCATAAAAAACATGCAAGTTTAGGTAAAATTTTTAAAATAATTAAGTACTTCTTGATTCATTCGGTTTATATAACAATGTGCCTCGTCGTGGAGGAGAGGTTTTTGCGTGTGAGAGTTGTTTTGGTGGTAAGTGAAGTAAATGATAGGAATCCACCGCCCCAATCCTTCCTACAAACTACACGCCCCAGCAACCACTTTAAAAATTCCTACTAAAAGTAACACAAATTTGTTTAATAGTTCACTACTTTTTACTGACTGTTTTAAATGCTAAGTTAAAATCTCGACAGCCCAAAGGTGAAATTCCACGATATAATAAACATCAAATTTGCATTACATGCGAACGCTTGTCTACCAAAATCATCGTCAAACGCGAAAGATAACTGTGACTTAATTTTTTGTTTTAATTGCTATGTAATATACTTTTACAAAAACTCACTTATTACACAGCCACACAAAAAAATTTTTTTGTTCTGTCCGAAATATCAGGCTATGTTTTCTATATGTATTTGGGGTCGCTGAATTCGAGAGCAGAGTCCATTTAATCCTATCACATAAAAATATTGACATAACGTCGAAAAATCAAAAATAAATTATTGTCGGGTCTGGGGATTATACTATGATTTTATATGTTTTGGGGTCGCTGAATTAGAATCCGAAGCCCATTAAACCCAACCACGGCAGGATTTTGACATAATCTCAAAATTCTACAAATAGGTCGTTTGGAAACACACATAAATAACAAAAATTAATAAATTTAATAAATAACTAAACTGTGTTATACATGAAATTTTAGTCGTTCTCTTTTTTTGAACTATCGGGTCCGCTTTTCATCATAGGACTCATTAAGAGATTTTCGCTTTTTACCTTCCGTTTGTACATCTCTCTTAAGATTCCACCAGAAGTCTGCCATCATATTTACATCCTACCTTCCTTGGTAGCAAGTTTGCATAACTTTTATATCTTGGTGAAAGCGTTCACCTTGTTCTTCGTTAAAATGTCCAAGAGTATCGGGAAATTTGGGACTTATCGGATTATGGATTTGTAGTTGAAAACAAGGCTTTTGTATTAGAAGATTAAGTCACATACTTATATAGAATTAACCCTTCTAAACTCAGAAGGCGCACTTCACAGGCAGAAGCCTGGAACCAATTGACCTATTCACCAGAATATAACATATATTGAGGTGAATGAGGCTCCCGCAACCCATGCAAAGAAAAGTATTAGTAAACAAAAAACAAAACCCGTCCAAACAAAACAATCAGGGGTGCATTGATAACAGAGATCGCTTAAGCAAATCCTTAGCAAGAGCCAGGTCAAAAATAGGACACATATTCACGGCTCTACACATGCGATTAATAGGCTCATGCATACCATAGTTAGACCGAGAATGAACAACATGTAGTAAAGGCAATCTCCTTAACCTATACGGAGTATGCCTATAAGTAACTAAACTTGCAAGAGAGCGAGAATCTATTTTCGAGTTCAAAAGCTGATGAATAAATACTAGGTCAGCAACTCGACGTCGTTCCTCCAACGAGTGCATATTAAGCAATTGGAGGCGATCTTCATAAGGAGGAAGCCTTAATGGATCATTCCACGGGAGGTCCCTTAGTGCGAACCTAACAAAGTTCCGCTGCACCGATTCAATGCGTCTAGAATGAACAGCATAGCAAGGAGACCAAACCTGAGATGCATATTCGAGAATTGGTCTAACTATAGAAAAAAATAAGTGAATGAGGGTCTGTCGATCAGAAAACTCCCTTGACCATCGCTTAACAAAACCCAGGACAGAATTACTCCGAGATACGATATGGTTTATGTGCAGAGTGAAATCGAGTTTTCTGTCTAGCTTTACACCGAGGTCAGTAACGGACTCCACACGACGGATATTAGTTTCCGCAAAGGTATAATCAAAAACGAGCTGATTGATGCTCCTAGAAAATGACACAACTTCACATTTATCCAGGTTAAGTTGCAGTCCATTTGAGGCACACCAACCCCTGAAGGTATTCAAATCATTCTGAATGCAGGAAGAATCATAACTGTTACCAACGCATGAGAAAATCTTCATATCGTCTGCGTAGATTAAAACTTTGGAGTGCTTAATCAGAGGGACAATGTCGTCAATGGCTAGGATAAACAGCAACGGCCCCAGATGGCTTCCCTGCGGTACACCAGATGAAGCCCTAACTACTCTAGATAAAGTATTACGGAAAGAGATACGGTAAGTCCTATTTTTTAAGTAAGAGCAGATCCAATCGAGCAACAAAGGCGGAAAACCCAACCTTTCAAGCTTAAGCATAATCACGGAGTGAGGGAGCTTATCAAATGCCTTGCTGAAGTCGGTGTAGACACAATCAGTCTGGAGACCTTGTTGGAAGGCAGAGATAATGTGGGATGTAAATTCTAGCAGGTTAGTTGTCGTCGATCTACCAGGCAGAAAGCCATGTTGATTAGATGAGATTAACCCCTTACATTGCCCAACAAGCTGTGAATATATAACAGATTCGAACAACTTGGGTATGCAGGAAAGTTTCGCGATTGGCCTATAATTTGTTATGAAGTTTTTATGCCCCTTTTTATAAACAGGAATTATAAAGGAGCTCTTCCATAACGTAGGAAATCTACCAGCCTGAAGAGATTTATTGAAGATGAGTTCCAATGGAGTGAGTAAGGCATCAGAACAGGATCTCAAGAATGCGGGTGGAACACCATCAGGACCAAAGGAAAAGTCCAGTTTAAGCTCCTTGATACCATTCAAGATAATATCACGAGATATAATGGGCAAAGCAATGGAAGTAGCGGGACGGTTTTGGATATGGCCAAAATCATCCAGGGAAGGCACAAAGTTGCTTGGTGAAAAGGCGCCCTCAAAAAACAATGCAAAGTTATCGGCAATAACGGGCGCGCTACAACTAGAGGATCCATTATACCACATTGTAGATGGATAATTATCAGTTTTCTTCTTCAAATTTACAAATTTAAAAAAGGTACGAGGATCATTATGCAAGTTACTGCGAATATCATCAAGGTATTCCCTGTATAAGGATGAAGATAACGCTAAAAAGCAGTCATGACAATATACGAATTCAGAATAAGCTGACGTGCTACCACAGCGTAAGTAGGTTTTCCATAATTTATTTTTTTTATTCTTAAGACTCCTTAGCTCCCTTGTATACCACGGGGGAGAATGGCAGGATGATCTCCACCGCTTAAGTGGTACACACGAATTAAACAGATCATAAATCTTATCATAAAATACAGAAACACAATCGTCGACATCACAATCATAAAAAAGTGATGGGAAATCGATTGAGAGGATCCTGTTTGAAAGATCAGAGAAGTCCGCCCTTTTAAAATCAAGAACGTACCGATCTACGTTGGGGTCAACAATATTAGAGCCATCGTAGCAAAAATAGATGGAAATGGGCGGGTGTAAACTGTCGATAGCGGATAATTTGCAAGAAGTTGGCTCAATTATAGTATTACTCGAATCGGAAGAAAAGATAAGATCTAACTGCCTTCCCATAGAGTTCTTTACATCACTCATTTGGTGTAAACCAGAGGAGGAGATGGCGTCAAGAAAATGGGAGTCTTTAGCAGCAAGACAGTTTGAAGGAAGGTAGTCATCGTCATCAGCGTTGAATACCCATTGAACGTTGGGTAAGTTAAAGTCACCAAGAAGGATAATTTCGTCCTCAGGGTTTGTCATATTATTAATAAAATCTAAACTAAGAATTAAAATGTCGTAAAGACTTCGACCATTTGCATCACCATAGTTTGTCAAGTTTGGAGGGATATAACAACATAGCAGGAAAATATGCATCTTCCCCAGAGATATCTTAAGAGCTAAGAGCTCGATTGAGAGTGTGTCGGAATAAGCAGGTATATCAACAACGCCGCAATCCAAATGCGATTTACATGCAACCAGCACACCGCCACCACGAGCCATAGAGTCACAGTATCTATCCTTACGAAAAATCTGATAGGACTCGTCAAGAATTTCTGCATCGTTAAAACCATTATGAAGCCAGGTCTCGGTCAGAGCGATGACGTCGTAACAACAAGCGAGAGAAGCTTGAAATAACTGGCTTGTTCTTGTTCTCAATCCCCTTACATTTTGGTAGTAAAGGGATAGCGTACTTAGTTTTTTTGGTTGTTAGAAGAGGATCTGTTTTGAGTGCTTCCCGCGACCCTACGACGGGGCACAAACTCGTGTGCAATGATATTTTCGGGCCAGAAATCGGGGGCAGACATAATCTCAAAAAGCTCTGGCGACGATGTCAGCTTAAAAGACGACATGAGTCCTTGAGAATGACGAGATCCTAGAAGTTGACAACGGAGGAGTACAGAATCTTCAGCACCACTCCTCTCTCGCACGTAGCCAATAACGTCGTCAATAGAAGTAGATGGATCAAGTCGGGAAACAAAAAAGGATCGCGGTGGTTGCGCAATCCTCAGAGTGAAACCCTCATTTCGAGACACATTAATAGATCTAAATGGAAATGTGCCATGCGATGAATGAGGATTCGGCTGAAAGGGGGCGGGAGATATGTTCCCAGCTGGGTCCGATGCAGGGGGGGGAGGGGGAGTAGGGGAGGTACAAGTGAACGAAGCGGCAGCGAGTTCTTCGGCAGTCATGCTCGTGGGAGGCCCAGCAGCATGAACAGCAGCCATAGTAGGAGATGGGCTAACAGTAACGGTGGGAGATGGACTAACAGGGCCATTGGGTACTCTAGGTCGCCGGCGCCTAGAGCGAGACCCAAACTGTTTCTTAGAGTCATCATGCCGAGGGACATCGGCTTCAGGCAAAATGGAGGCACCGGAAACAACAGAGGCGTCAGGCTTGCCAACAGTACGCGATAGCAGACTTACAACATCAGAAGAAATGCTACTAAGCAGATCGGAGTTCCTATCAACAGCAGTCTGCCAGGTGCCAAGGTCCGCTCTGATATGTTTAACGCTACGGCGGAGATCATCAAAAATCGGCATCACCGGTCCATAGCTGGTTGCCAGTGCTGGTGGAGACCCGTCCACACCAGACAGCGTCGTCCGAAGGTCGTCAAAACCAGCTGACAAAAAAGATACCCTAGATGAGAGATCATGAGATTTCTCAAGCAGAGACTCAGAGCTTGATTTTAGGCCCTCTACAGCAAGAACGAGTTTATCCAAGCTTCCGTTCAAGCAGCTCATGTCATCAGCAACAGCCTGTAGAGATGCCCAGTTGGAGGACAAGCTATTAATTTTGTTGGCAACAAAAGATTGTTCAGCAGAAAACGAATCTGCAATACTCTTCATTAGTCTAAGGACATGACAGGGCTTAATGTCAAGACACTCATTACACGTAGTAAGTGCCCTCGCAGATGATTTTGAGGGGCGTTTCAAACAAGCAGGATGAAACGATCCACCGCAAACACCATCGCAAACGATTTCATCTTTGGAAATCACCAAAGAACAGGCCCTACACGTTGCCATAGGGGAAGAGGTAGCGAAAACTAATAAAAGGAAATGTCAACAGACGAGACAGATAATTAAAAATTAAAAGAATAATAAAGAAATTTAAAGAAGAATAAATAAAATTTAGATTAAAAAATTAAATTAAGTCTAAGTCTATTCTAACCAGAATAGATCAACCAGAAAATATTAAAATTAAATGAAAAGAACCTGAAAATAACAAAGTTACACGGACAAAATAAACGAGATATAACGCATGCACAAATTTAAAATAAAAAAGCGATCGGCAAACGCAAAAACGGTGCGAGGTGTACCAACAATTATTCCCACCAGTGTAAATAACTAAAATGTAAACAAATAGCGGCCCGTGGGACAGTTAAACAGAGCAATGACCGGCAGAATCGAAAAGGACAGTTACGCACGATAACAAATGAGCAAAATTTAACCAAACACAAAGAGAAAACAATAGTGCCCGAAGAGTGCACCAAAACACACTCCCACACAGAAAAATGAAAACAAAAGCGAAAGATTATACCAAGAACACAGATACAAAGAGAACAAGCAAAAAAATATCAAATCCAGACAATAAACACTATCAGAAACATCTGAAAGTGCTGAAAAGTCTCAATTATAAGGTTTTTCGAGGTTATGTTAATTTTCTGATGTCATAGCGTTAAATGGATCACAGATTCGAATTCAGCGACTCCAAAAACATGGTCTGATCCCTAGACCCAAAAACATATTTTTTTGATTTTTGAGGTTATGTCAAAATCCTGACGTGATGGGGTTAAACGGACCCTGATTTTAATTCAGCAACCCCAAAAACATATAAAAAACATGGTCTGATATTCCGTCCAGAACAAAAGATTTTTTTTATGTGGCTGTCTTATCTATTCAAATTCTAAATTATTATTTATTTTTATGCAAATTCAGTTCTAATTATTTTAACACAATCATTTTTTCTCCGCGTTACCAATCGTGTCGTTCGACTAAACACTAAACTAAAACCATTCCAAACCCAAAGTCTGCCCTCATCCTCTATCGTCTTCTGGCCAGAAGTTAGCTGCAGTTTAGAAGTGCAGTGTGGTGAATTCTTAAGCGCGCGAGGGTTAGATTATTTATAAGGGCGCAAATTTCACAAATCATATTCACTACATAAATATCTCTAAATACGGTACAACGTCGAAGCGACATGCTAGAGAATTGTTCTGCTCCAATGCGATAAACAGATTCAGCTCAGAAATATTTGAAAATAAATCGCTGCTTTTAAAAGCCTCTGTCACGTGCGTCGACTTTCCATAACGCTTCCAGAGATGGGCGTTTAAGCGTTATCATTGAAAAGCTCAGTGATAATGAGAAGAACCTTTCATTGAATTACACAAAAGCACAGATTTCCAACTCTGCTTTCTTCGTAGTAAACAAGTTTATCTGGCATAGTAATAAAAAATCTAATTTTCAGGACAATTGGAATTTCAAAAAAACAAAATATTTTGAAGTCTTAAAAACTTTACTTTCAACTGTCGCAGATGCAGAAGAAAAAGTAATGGTTTCCTACTATGTATATATATACAAGTATCTCTAAACGGGATTTTAGTCTATGGAATTCTTCCCGTGTCCTTACTTTCCAAAATGGGTACTAAGTGGGCACGTTAAGTCGTCAGTGAAGTAAGTGATAACGTGTCGGCCTATAACAATCTGTAGGTCCCAGTTTCGATTCCCGCCGACGGCAACACATGGTTATTTTCTGCTGACAACAGATTATGACAAAAAGATAAAATACCATGGGGGTTGCAGTGAAGTTATCAGTGGTTCGGAATCCACTTTAAATTGTAGGTCCATGCCCCCCAAGGGGTTACAGGAACTAGAGAGAGACAGAAGTGGGCTTATTCTAGTGAAATTCCTTATATAACCCTCTTATGCACTCAAGCACTGCAGTACAAAAAAATATAATCATCTTACAAAATAATTCCCTTGTGCTTTTCCATTTCATTCCTTATTTCCTACAGCATCAAAGGGAGAAAATCTGCTTAACAATCTTCCCGCTCCCTCTTCAATTTGTCACGAATTTCTGCCTTGAAGTTGAAGCTATCGAAATGGAAAAGCAACGCTATCATATCACCCTCAATGGCTCAATGTGATGCAGAAGTATATAAATCTCCACGAGCCTTTCAAATAATTTGTCGTTTTGTTTTAGCAAAAATGTCGAGTCTGCGCTGTTTGGCGATTCCTTTTTCTACTTAAACCATAAGTAATACCTAGCCAAAAACCAAGGGAATTCACTAAGAAGGACACTTAATTCCACTGGAAGGAATACATATTTTGTACGAGGCAACTTGATAATTTGTTTTCTTTTCTTCTGAAAAATATTCTGTGCGTGTACCTTCATTAGCACTAATGCATTAATTAATTCGACGACAAAACTAATTCAGACTGTCAATATCCTTCGAATGCACCTAATATTCAACAATAAATTTCCAACATTCTTTTAACAGTGACGCCTACACGATAAATTAGTGAAGTAAAACGAATGTAAAGTTTCCGTGAGAGGACTTCAAAGAATTCTTTTTTATTCGGTGAGTTTTCATTAATTTTCAAAGATATGTCAACATTTAATTTGTAAATTCTAGTTTAAATGAATATTAATGAATTTTTAGATGAATTTCATAACATATTTACTAACTTAAGGTACATTTAATAACATAAAATCGCTTATTAATGAAAATCGAATGAAACTTTTTAGAATTATAAAATTGTTACGACGCCATGACAGTACGCAGCTTTCGTTTCGGATTTACTACTACATTCTCATTGCGTTCATTTTCTCTATTTTATATTATATGCACACATAAATAAATCTAAAAACAACCGCACTAACACTAATTCAAAACAAATAAACAGAGAAAATATTTTAATCGCTGGAGACGAATAGATACTTCGGGTTAGTTCGTGTCTCATTTCACTGTTGCCAAATTTATAAATTTCCGAAAGCTCACGAAGTAACACGAATACGAACCGAAGAAATAAAAGATAATCTTGATTCTTTCAATCTTCCATTAATTGCTCTTTTACCTCTGGAGAAATTCTGTTTATTTAAGTGAGAATTTGCAAATGCACCGTTTGTGTTCAGTACAGGTTTTACTACGATAATTAATGTATTTTGTTTTGGATTTGTTCAAGTCAGAAAGGTTAAATCTATTCGGTAAACCTTGCAAGTACTGTTAAGTTTATTTTATAAAACTAAAGTAATTTATTCAATTAATAAAAAAATGTGTGTTTTGGGGGAAATTTTTCAGAAATGTATGGTTCGCGAGAATGCTTAGTGAAATAATGTTTCTTTATTGAAATGTTTTTTCGATTTTAGTCTCTAATCTGGCTTTTAATTTTAGCAAGGTCTGTTAAGATAATCAAACATTTTGTTTTTCAAGGATTCGACAAATGCGTCAAATTTTTTTATTAAAATAATTTGTAAAATGTAACTTTTAAGTTGCTTCATTTGTTAATTCTAATTAAATTGTTTACGGATTCGTGGAAAGCAACTACCTAGCTATACCTATTTGTGATACAACAGAATCTATGTAGGTAGGTAGGTAACTAACCTGCGCGAATATTTCACCACATTAAAACAAATTTCTGTAAGTCTATTTCCATGTAGAAATATTAAATTATACTTCAGCACTTTAATTCGAAGTGAGGTTTGACGAGTTCATAAAGAAATTTAATACTTACCGGACGGAAAAGCATAAATCAAGGTATCTGCAATGCATGGACCTACCTGACTAGTTATAAACTACTCTAGAAGCTGCAGAAGTACCTATTTACTTATATCAACTAGTCGCTCGCAATCTCATCTCAAAATTGACTAGTTACTTTTGGTTAAACTTAATTTCTTTTTAATTTAATGAATATCGGTAGATACTATTGTAGCCACTTGTCTGTATTTCGAAGATTGAAGGTTCATTAAAATAAACACTATAAGATACGAGTTTACTGAAGAGTACTTAGGCCTAAGGGCTTTTTATCAAGAACAATTAGAAATTTTCAGAATTCGTATCTGAATAATCAACGCTGACGGCAAAACGCCAATTAAATTCGCATTCCTACCCAGCAATGTGTAAGACAAGGGGGTGCTGACAATTAATGAATAAAACATTCGCGTCTCCCTTAATTAATTATTATCGATTTTCTAAAAATAGATCAAACCCCACCGCTGCAGTTTACATAATCAAAAACAACAAACCAATACCGCCGACCATTTGTCAATTTTGCTCGGTTACTCTCGGCTGGTTTCGCATTGCATTCGGAATTCGGATGCTGCAAGAGAGAACGAGAAAAGAAGCATAGAGTTGAAGAGAGACAAACTTAAGGATTGGTATCGACATTTTGATTAACTTAACAGAACTTGCTATTTCTGAATTAAACATTATTGGCAATAAACTCGATAAAATTGGATGTAATTTTGAAAATCTTAATTACTTCAAGAATTTTAATAGAATTTTAACAATTCTTAGCTTTTCTTTAACCAATTTCTGGTAATATTGTATATGACGTGAATAACTTAACAGTACTTGTAAAATGTTCCGCACACCGAATGACCAAAACTGGCACTTAAATAATTAAATTAATTATGTAAAATGTTATTTTGTCTAATATTTCAGTAAATTATTGAAAATCAGCTCATAAAAATACAAAATTTTAACACTAGCACTTAACCGGAGAACTTGGGATAAGGCAAGCAAGCTTTACGTCAATTGGTAAACTTCAGATGTGTAATCGCTCTCATTGGCCAAAGTTCACCCAATCGCGTGTATTGCGACAGCAATTGGTCTGAATGCAGCCAGTCAGTTGATTTTCAGTAGAAGAGTTCATTTTGTTCATCGGAGGCTGGATTTGGCGTTTCTCATTAAATTCTGTTTCGTTCAAAACCGAAAGGTGTAACAAAAATTGGTTTTGAAAGATATTTTAGTATATCTTGCAACAAAATAGTTTGAGTAGGAATTTCCCAAGAATATTCAAAATTAATTATGGAATGACTTGAAGTTGAGAAATGGTGTCAATGCTTGGCTGGTTCGAGAGGAGTTGTCTTTATTCCTTTATTACGCGGGTAAGACGGTGAAGTTTCACGAAGTAGAAATCCATCAGGGCAAAGGTTTTTATTAGATAAATTTAAAAAATTATAGTATTATCATTCTCATCTCGATCGTCGTAAAATACGGTTTCGAATGTGGATAGATAGAATATTTGTGTTGCAACAGTTCGAATGTGAAATGTAAGTCTCGAATAGAATGAATTAATGACGTCACGTTGTGAAACTTATTTACGGAAATGCTGTGTATCCAGACCTACATTTTGGCTAATCATCTATAGAATATAGAGTTGATGACCGAAATATCTTTTAAAAGTTTAATATCGAAGGGAAGATGTCAAAACAAGGTAATTGTTTACTTTCAAGGTCACCTGGTTTTTTGGCTGTTAAAATTTGAAAAGTTGACGGATCTCGGTCTGTTTTTTTAAAGGTTCGTTTTTATGGCGGATTTACTATAAAAGATACGAGAATGATCTCAATTCAATATTTGTAATAGTTTCAGAGCTTTAAATGTTTAAAAAAACGACTGTTTACAAATAAGTCTGTATAATTTTTTTTACTATATCTCATCAACTTTTTATATTTCTTTTTCTTAATCTACTCGGAAAAACCATTGAGTTAAGAGAAAAACAATCCGAAAATAACCGATGAACGATTATTTGTAAAAAGTAGATTTTTTAAAGCATTCAAAGCCATAAAACTATAATAAATAGGCCTATTCGCATCGCACGTGTCAGGGGGTGGGGGGAGGGGGGAGTTAATAAAGCAATTAATAGCCTGATTATTACACCCACCCAAGCGGGGTTTTATAATCGGGCCATCATTGGGCAGTGAATGAACGCCAGTCGTCTACCATCGGCCGCTGATTGGCAATATTATTGGCCCGATAACGGTTGACGGCCGGATGATAACGCCTAGGATAAACGTTTGCAAACTCTGCTTTCGTAGAACCGAAGATAGACTTTCAAATGATCCAGAAACTGGTTTTACCAAAATTCTTTCCTAAGGAATGTGGCTTTGAAAATGTATGCATTCTTGAACTAAGTCAGTCACTAAACACTAAAGCATTAGAATACATTTCTTCCAGGGAAAGGGCTTTTTTCGAAGATGACAATTCACTTATTTTGGTCGACACGCTTAATTCGATCGCCTTTTCATCAAAATACTTGAAATTTTCTCGTTTATCTACGAAAAACTTGCGAAGAGCTTCTTAAAAATCGGCAACTAGTAATCAAATCTACGGTAGAAGCCTGATACAGATCCTTGATTCCCTAACCGTTCAATATGATTGGCTAAAAAGGGTTCGAACTCAACTAACAGTTCTAAAATCATAAAATAATTTCCGTTGTGTGGATCATCGAACTTTTCAGTTTTTCCTCTAAAAGCGACGGCTGAAAAAAATCAGTCCCCAAATTTGCCGCCCTAGGCTCAAGCCTAGTCAGCCTGCTGCTAAATCCGCCACTGATTACACCTCTTCCTCCCAGAAAGTTAATAAAAATGTTCTTTTACACGGACACGGCCGATGTGAATATAATTTCTGAGATTTTTGAACGTAAATCTGCGGTAAGAACGAACAAATTGAAAAAAAAAAATTATAAAAAAAGTTGATTTTTCGAGTTTTTACAGCCAAAAAACCAGGTGACCCTGAAAGTAAACAATTACCTGATTTCCTTTTAAATTGGTCGATCTTACATCTTAAAAACGTGATTTGAGATATAATGTTTCTCCCACTAACAAGTGAAAATCTGGGAAATCCAACTAAAGTATGCTTTTATCGTAAAAATTAGAGAAATATTCAAACGCAGCTTTCATTTAGGTAAGTAAGTATATGCAAATGTTTCTCCAGATTATTTCATAGGAGTACACATATTATTTTTGGTTTACATCGATTTGTATCTTTTGCATTTCTCACATCGTCAAAATAAGTTGACAGGAAATATTTCTGGTCATGTTTTCCAACTTTGTCGATAATACAGTTCAACAAATAGTAACAGTTGAGAATACTGCAAATCTAAGCTCTGCACTTCTTTTATGACAGGGCTGCGCAAAAAAGCTCGCGAGTAAAGTGTTTCACGAGAATTCCACTTGTTTTAGATTTAGACCATTTTTTCGGTCATTTGCAATGAAATATTTTTGGTACAATGGTGTCTCAGCTAAAGCGTAAAAAGACTCCAATTGTAGATTAATGAGGAATTTTAAATTTCTTTTTAATTGTATTTGGTTTAATGTCGCTTAACTTTATTCAGTTATCATGAATAGAAGAAATTTATTCTTAACAATAACAAAAGTAACAGTAATTCTCGTAGTCTAGACATTCACCTGGAGTTGAGGTATTGATGTGCTTTCTTCCATACTAAATTTTCTTAAAATGAATTTTCGGGTGAATGAGATTTCTCATAGATGTCTCTGAACTTCATTTTCGTAAACTGAATTAATTTTGTTGACATTTTTTTTTGCTTTTGTAGTCTTTAAATTCCAAATAAATTCGTGTAAAATAATTACACGAATCTACAGGTGAAAGGCTCCTAACAGCAGTCCTTCTTGGTTGTAACCTCCTCAAGATCCTTGCACTCAACCTCGACGTCGTGCGTATAGGACCTGGTGATCGCTTCAGAACCCAGCGTGTTTTCAACCAAGTTCAGATATTTTAGTGTTCTCTATTCTGCTGCTCCCTTAAGTTCCATCAAGAGGTATCCCTTCTGCGTTTTCCTTATCTCTGTAACGTTCGCTCTTAGCTCCTTGAGTTCTGCGTCACATTCCACCTTCCATGAGGTTTGTATTCCTCGCAAACACAATTGCATCTGGACAGTTGTTCAACCTTCCAGAGCCTTCTTCTGTGAGATAGGTTTCAGTCAACACAAAAGCACTTTTGAGTTTGTCGACTTACAGACTTTTCCTTCTTAGCCTTCGCCGGTGTTTTTTTCGTAGGTAGCACCGCCCCTCGCTCCATTGCACTCTTCGGCCTTTTTTGGCGATGGATGCTGCACTCCACATCTTACGAAGCCTTTTGCGGCGATCGTACGTTGGCAAACTTTTCTTCTGACCCAGACTGAGTCTGACTATTCTTCCTACTTGTCTGCTTACACCTCTTTTTCTGAACGTTGTGATACCCTCTACCATGAGTACCTCCAACGGATGGAAACAAGCCTCATATCCGACCCCAAGTGCTTTTATAACTTTATTAATTCTAAGAAGAAATCCTATGGTTACCACCCTAAAGCTCGAGAATACCTCTTCATCAGATCCTCAGGTTATCGCCAACCTCTTTGCACACTTCTTCAGTAAATCTTTCAGCGACAATTCGCTCCAACCTGACCTTAGCTACTTTTCATTCTTGGACAAATGCACTCAAACGTCGTTTACATCTTTTGACCCTGACCCTGAACAAATTGCCGCCAGTATTAACGGGCTTGCGGATGACTTTCACCCCGGTCCTGACGGCATTCCGGCCATAGTTCTGAAAAAGTGTGCCATGCATCTAGTTCAACCCCTTACTTTGCTTTTCCGCCTCTCGGTCACTCAAGGGGTTTCCCTCAATTATGGAAAAACTCTTATATTATTCCCATATTCAAAAAAGGCTGCAAGAACGATGTATCCAACTACAGACCCATTGCTAAATTATCATCAATACCTAAACTATTCGAAAAATTGGTCTATGATTCCATGTTCTTCCACTGTAAGTCTATCACTCCCTCTCCCAGCATGGTTTCCGCAAAGGTAGATCTACAACCACAAACCTTACCAAATTCGTCTCCAAAACACTATGTGCCCTGGAAAACGGTAAAGATGTTGATGTTATCGCCACCGATTTTAGTAAAGCCTTTGACAAGATCTCCCATAGCGTTATCCTGTTTAAACTTGATCGCCTAGGCTTCCCCCCCAGATTCATCTCCTGGATTCAATCCTACCTCAACAACCGTCAGTACAATGTTCTTTTCAGCTCATCCATTTCTAACCCCATTGTCGCTCGTTCCGGCGTCCCTCAGGGCAGCCACCTCGGTCCATTAATTTTCATCCTTACAATTAATGATGTTGATTGTGTCATAAAATACTCAGAGCTGTCCATTTATGCTGATGACATGAAAATAATTAAACATATCTCCTCTACAACCGACTCTCTTCTTCTCCAAAATGACCTCGATTCGTTCACCACATGGTGCCTGAAAAACTTTCTTGAGCTCAATGTCTCCAAATGCCAGTCCATCTCTTATTACCGCAAGCGTCTTACCGCCACCCCGAGAACCTACATGTTAACCAACGTACCAGTCCCTACCGTTACCTCTTTGTGTGACTTAGGAATAATCTGTGATAGTGAACTCAATTTCCGTTCCCACATTGACAGCATAATTAACAGAGCTAACTCCGCGCTAGGGTTTGTGAAGCGCTGGTCTAGAGAGTTCTCCAATCCTTATGTTTCCAAATCTCTCTATATTTCCTTCGTGAGACCTCTCCTTGAATATGCCAGCCAGGTTTGGTCACCCACGCAAACAACCCACATTAACAGAATTGAATCTGTCCAGCGTAGGTTCATTCGCTTTGCTCTACGTGATCTTCCATGGGTAGATAGATTCAACCTTCCACCTTATGAAAACCGTCTGAAACTGATCGACTTACAACCGCTAAGTAAACGTCGTGATGTTTCCGACGTTCTCTTCATTCATCAGCTACTAGCTGGTGCCATAGACTGCCCTTCAATCCTGCAGTCTTTACCCATCTATACCAATCCTCGCAACCTTAGGTCCAGTCCCCTTTTCCGACTCGACCACCATCGCACGAACTACCACAGGATGCTTCCTTCCTTTGACTTCCATCTGAGTAAATCATCCCTTCACAAGGTCTTATATCTTTATCCCGCCCATCTTGATCGCCCTTCCTAATTCTCCTTCCTCCCAGTTTTTAGTTATCATAATCATAGCTTATATTGTAGCTTACATTATTTGTTATGAATTATTGTTTATTTTAGTTTGTAGTATTTATTTTGTTATTTTGTATTGTTTATGTAATAGCTTGCATTAAGCTTAAAATAAATAAAAGAATAAATAAATAAAATTGCGCTGCGTTTGAAAGGGCCTCTACCGTCGTGCGCTATGGAGTTTTCTCGCGTTACTTGTAGTATACCTGCACCAGTGGCCAAGTTTTCAACCATGGCAGCATTGCGGTCGCAAGATATCGATGACTGGGAGCCCGCTTGCTAACTCTCAAGGCAGTCGGAACCGGGGTTTCGAATCCTTGCACCGTAATTTTCATTCTCTAATCTTAGTTCATATTGGCTTATAATTCTGAGTACCTTTCAATAGGCATTTTGTCCGCAGGTGGTTTTGATTCCACCCACCCGATCCATATATAAATATGCATATACAACGTGTACAAGTGCATAAATATATATGTACACCGAGCATTCCCCTATCCATCACATTACAGTTTTCATAAAGAAATTAGTCCAATTTTGAGGCGACCAGTAGCCGAAACAAACAATAATGATATCGCTCTCTGGTTATCTCCCCTGGATTAGGGTTCTGTTTCCATTCCTAGTTTTTTAAGGATAATTAATTTCCAGAGCTCATACGAACATTATCTCAATACAAACACGAATTTCGATGTACTATATCACTAGACGGTAGTTTTTAAAACCCAAATTGGCTGACCTTGTAAAACCCTTAGAATGAAAGAAAATTGTAGGCGACAACCATCTAAGATAACTCCAATCCATACTTTAAAGTAATGAACTTAGGATTCTGTGCCCTTAACTTTTTTATTGTCTGTCATAGATAGTGGCAGAAAATGGGTTTGGGAAAATCTCCGAAAAAGGTGACTTTAACTACTGTAGCAGCTAAGACGACGCACTCTTTCTCTTTGGGAAAAAATAATTCCGACAAAAAGTGCATTTCGTGTTCAGCTCCTTCTATTGTCGATAAGACCAGACGGAAATTGAAAGAAGGGGATAATTTTCAATTAAATTTTTAATGGTCTCAGTGCAGCAACCCTTTTGTGTCAAGAACATGACGTTTTCAATAATTTTCCAGGACATATCACATATTTCGCGGGCACTCTATGGCATTATTTATGAGGCCCAAACTGTCTGCAGTGGCTAAGACCAGATTGTTTGGCAGTAATAACGTGGAAATTGTCAAAAACGAAAACAATCGAAAGCAAAATTTCACAGAAGGGTGGAAGTACCTAAGCGGAAATGGCTAAACCTGCAACTACTCCGGAAGGTTCAATTGGTGCCAAGTGCCTTAAACGACGTGAAAATAACCTGACGTCCCCTTGTAGGCAAACCCCACACGTTGTTCCAGTGTACCCCAAACTTCGATCGAAATCCAATTTGCGACATATCGTCCACTGGGATAAATAATTTATGACATGTGTCACGCGTGTTCAGGGCTCCTGGGGCTTAAGGGATCGGGCCACGCACAGTGCCGGATGGCAATTTCCATCTCAACTTCATCGTTAAGTGCAAGCAGTTGGACGGTTCCCTGCCCGTTGTCTTTTACCACTTCCTTGCTGCCCATTACCCTACACCACTCCTTCAATCAGGGTTCAGTTTTTGTGTACAAGCATACCTAGGACCAGGGTCAGTCGGGGGAGGCCACAGCTTTTGTCGCGTAGTATGCCAGGCGAGCAGGACTATCAGCGGCTTCCGCCTTCTATTGTTTTCCGTTAATTGTCGACTTAATGGCCGTTTAATTAAAGTGTTTGACTTGCCCTCAGGGAGTCGCTTGTCTCCCATCAACTGTAGATTTGTTTGTTTTCCTTCGTTCCTCGTGGCCCGATGTATTTTGTTTTATTAAACGATGACACTGTGCACTCGGGCAGATATATCCGGAATTTTAATTAACCCTGGGGGCGTTTCTCGATATTATAATGAAACACAGGACACGATTTATTTTGGTGCTCGTCGCATCTGCCAAGTGATGGACCATTCCTTTTGTCATCAACAAGGCCTTCGAGTGAATTTCGTGCTCTTACCTTCTTTGTGACACAAAAGGCATGAACTCCACTTTGGGGTACACTCAGTTGCAACTGTGAACTGAATTTCCAGTAATTAGCTTCTCCAGATATTTCTGTGAAAACATCGGCTTTTCCTAAGTTTAGCAAATATTGGATATAAATTCTCGTGCAGGTAGACAAAAGCTGGAGCAACACCAGAACCTTAATGATGGATGGCAACCTTGGATATTACGAAATCTCCCAACACTTCGTAGCTACCCTTCGTTGTAGCATTGTAAGTGAGGCTACGGAAATTTATGTTACGCCGGTCGACATGGTCCCCAATAAATTCTCTTGACATTCTCTGGCAAAGACTTACAACAATTAAATTGATGGAATCGAGCACCTTACTGAAGTGCATATTGAACTACTCCACTCCATGCAAAATGATTTTGCTGAAGACGTCTCTGCAGCGTGCACCCCTCATTGCTTCGGATGGAAACGATTTAGGGGATGACGACCAATAGTGCGACAAAAACACAAGGCTAAGTGCTCCGGATGAAGTGCCATCAGAATTGCTCAATTGCTCGTGCAAGTTCCTTTTGTTCGAGGGCGGGGACGAGCGCGCTGTAGTTATGTTTCATTTTTCCACCAAACACTGCGACGACTGAATGGATATATAGTATACAACCTATTCACGGGATAGTGAGTGTTTGCGCTCCGATTGAATCTGTCTGCCCATTAAGTGACAACAAAGGGACGAAATGAACAAACACAGACGACGTGGTTCGCGGGGTGTAATCGATTTTTGATTATGCTTCATTAGAGACCTGATGTGAAAGAAAATTGGAACAGGTTTTCCCTTAGCTTTTCCGAAGTTTGCGTGAGAAACTATCGCCGATGAACAACACTATTTATTGTCTTCCTGAATAACCTACTACAATGGATACGTCTCGAAAACGCCAGTTTTTGGGGCTTTAATTTTGAGACAGCTTTTGTGCCCAGTAGTGAAAACCCTTTTTTGCTTGCACTTTTATTTAGAGTATTTTGCTAATACTGTCGAGAGAGAGAAAAAAAAAACCATTATTATATACAGCTTAAATTGTCTACTCTGAAATTATTTTTTTATGATATACTTTTTCTCTGTATTATTTAAATAAAATTTAGAAATAAATGGTTGATTTCCTCTGGAACAGCTGAGCATTGGTGGTGTAAACAAACTAAAACTTGCCACGGTAGACCTAAGGAAAAGTTTGAGGGATTGTACTATCTCGTAGTATTTCTCGCAATATTTTTAAAGTCTAAAATTGGGTTTTACTTGAGGTTAACTTACAAATGTTCTGAACATGTGAACGCCATAAAAAGTGTCTCTGTTTAAAATTTTTATGAGTTTTAAAGTGAAAACTCTCTTGTACTCGTTTTGTTGAAGTATTGAGTTTAAAATGCGTCAATAATATCAGCGTTTCTCTTTGGTTTTGGTTACGAGATTGTGCCGTTTTATTTGTTTGGAAGGTTTGGTTATTCTGTGGTATAACAAAAATGAAATAATGACGAAAGGCTTGGTGGTGAAATGGCCGAACTGTCATGTTTCCGTGTTTGTATCTAGAATAGGCTGTGTCTCAAGTCAAGTCTTCAATCTGACAAGTAACCGTGCTAATTGGGACACCCCTTTAGTGAGAAACGCGGCACAAACACGGAATGTTCTTTCCAGTAGCGGCTAGTACATAGAGAGGCTTATCTTCTGAAGTTCCTGTTTAAAATAAAGGTTCCTCTTTCATTAGCGCAGTTCCAAAATTGTTATAGTATATAATACCATTATTTTCGGATTTTATAAATTCTAATATGTTTGTTTAATATTAAGCTTTTATTTTAAACTGCGCCTTTAGAGGACCCTTGGTTCTCTCAAAAGCAGAAATTGAGTCTAAACTTTCCTCATTAAAGAGGTTTTGTAAGCGGAGTCTTACAAGGATAATCGCAATTTTCTAGCTCGGTTTTCCCCTTTTTAATATCTCAAAAGGCGAGATTTAAACGACATTCTAATACGCCTTTAAAAGCGGACGATAACTAACAACAAAGCAAGCAGAAGCTAGAAATCTTTTCCACTTTTCGCAGAGATCGACAGTTAACCAGACTTATTTCTGGCTAAATATGTAAAGTGGAGCTCAAGCAAACTGCTTCACCCATAATTCCTTGAATTTTTCAAAATCTTCAGATTACATTTCAGAGTAGTTAAAGAATTTAACGGAAAATCGGATAGACGCATTGGGTGAAGTACTTCTTACGCTCCATGGCCCACAAAGGGTTACGGGAACTAGAAAGAGTGATATTTTTGTATAGGACCCGCTTACTCTGCTTACCAGAGATTCGTTATACAATTATCTTGATTCTGTCTTTTTTTAAATAATTAAATGAATGCCAATTTTTAAATGAAAAATCATAATCAACTTCAAATGGTCCCCACTTTCCGAAATAATTAAATTTATAACATCCGGGTCGACAAAACTGCAGTGGGTACCGCATGAACTTTATTATTTGATAAGCCTTTCTCCTTCTCTTTATGAATAATATCTTCAAAACTTAAGAGGCAGCTTATTTGCTGACCCTCGCAATTTTCGGGTATGTCAATTTGAAGAAAAGGGTAGATAAACTATCCATCGACTGTGGAATTCGGGAAATTTTAAGTAATAATTCTAATATTACTTTTTTAATCCCCATTTTTAAGAATGGCAATAAGAGTGAGTATGTATTCTAAGTTCTTCGAACTAATGATTCAGTCCGAATTTCCCCAAGGATATAAAAGTTTAATCTCTACGCGGTAGCAGGTTTGTTTCTTGCATTGTGGGAGGATTTTTGGACGGTTGTCAAATTGACTTCATTTATACTGATTTTAGTAAGGCCTTTGATAAGCTGTTTCACCCTATCATTGTCTTCAAATTGGGTTCAAGTTGGGTTTCCCACCGTCACTCATTGTATGGATTAAGTCATATTTATCTAATAGAAATTATAGACTACGTTTTCGTCGCGCACTCTCTGATGCTATTATGGCTTCTTCTGACGTTCCTCAGGGTAGTCATCTAGATACTTTGTTATTCGTCTTACTAACGGAAGATATCACGATTTTCCTTTAAATCAAATCTATTGTGGATTGTAAGATCCTGCAATCGGAGCTCCATATATTTTATAACTTGTGCTGCAACAATAATCTTAAATTGAATATCAAGAAATGTCAGGTTATCACCTTCTCCAGGTTTTGCAACTTCCATATTTTTTTATAGTACAAGTTTGGTGGTACTTGTCTACAACGGGTAGTAGGGGCGAGGAACTTGTGTGTGTTTACATGCAACTGAACTTCATCTGCCATATTATTAATATCGTTGCTAGGGGCAACTCTTTGATGGGATTTATTCTTCATTGGTCCAAGGAATTTCCTAACTCTCACAAAATACTTCATCTATATACAACCAGCCAGATTTGGTCTCTGTTTTACGGATGTCAAATTAAACGTATTGAATCCGTCCAGCGCAGAATTCGTTCTCTACCTTGGAGTGACCCTTTTATTCTGCCACCTTATGAGGAGCGCTTGGGGTTGCTGCAGTTTGCTATTCTCGAGAAACGACGTTGGGTTGCTGATGTAATATTTTTACACCAGTTTCTGCAGGAAAAGGTAGATAGCGCGGAACTAGCTTCCAAAATATTATCTAGAGAACTATCCAATTCCCTATGCAACTGATCAATCTTACAAATTGCTTTTTCACGCACTAATTACGGCACGCGAGCAGAGTGGCAGTGCGTCCATCGCCAGACATAGTCATGGAAGGCCCTGCAGCATGAACATCAGCCATAGGAGAAGAAGAAGAACGATGGTTGCGCTGAAGGTTCCCTGTGAGGTGATTGGCCCACAGGACAATTAATGGCAGTGGCAAATCGAGAATTTTACTAGGGGTGTTTACATGGAAAGTTAGTCGGTACCATCTACGAATTATTATAGTTTCGTTCGGTCCTCTCAGTTATAAAACCTATTAAGATGACATTTGGTATACGGACGTTATCAAAAAGAGATTTGGCGAGATTTTTGAAAAAATAAGACTGAACTGGCGAAAAGTTCAAATGTTGCTATTGATGAAAAATGTATCTATTCAATATTTTGAATAAAATACTTTCAGCAATGATATCTTTTCCGAACGTTCATTGAGAAAAAAAAATTTTCAATATTTTTATTTTTTATCAAATTTTAAAATAAACAAACAAAAAATATGGTAAATATAAATTTATTTTCAAGTTAAGAACATAATAGGACAACATTTCAAGAATCTTTTGTTAAATTTTTGGGTAAAAATATTGTGAATTGAGCGACTGACAGGAAATCTTCGTATACACAAAAAAAAGATACTTTGCGGTGATCATCATAACTGGATTGATGAAAATTACTATTTCCTACTTACGCTGGACCCTCCTTATAGGATTTATCTTATTTATGTTTGAGTAATAAAAACACACAACAAAAAGTTTTATTAAAATCGCTTTATTTTGTATAATAAACATTTGATCTTCATTTTGTTGAAATTACATGCAACCATCGTCCGTCGCCTGTTTGGCTTAAGAAATACAGAAATATAATATACATACGACTGCGCATATTTACATACACAAGAATCATACATGCACAGTTAGTCTAAAAGTTGCGAAGTTTAGTGGTTTAGTATTTTTTTATATTTCCTATTTTATATCCTTCCCCTTGAATTTGCTGTTAACTTTTATAATTCGATATAAAATGCTATTGGGCTTTCACTTTATAGATGAAATAGATCGAAATATCTTCGTTTATGTGTGTATTGGCTGTTGTTACAATACTGATTTTTAGTTTAAACACATATACATATTTTACGAAATTAGTCTAAACAACAATAGAAGGTTCGAAGATATCGTCGGATCCTTGTATTAATTATTTCAAGCATTGGTGAGTTATAATTGTGGGTACTTAGGTATTAATTTTATTTTTAACTTTGAATTAAATTTTTGAATTTTGCACTCTTTCACACTATTGTATTGTGAACAAGGATCAGGAGTACTTTGCAATTCAACAAAAACCGATATTGATGAAGCAATTAATAGTGACTCGACAGAATGAACCCTAAACATTTCCTTAAGTACAATTTGATAGCTAAGGAATTCAATTTATCGAAGACGAACTAACCACACAACATTAACCTGATCTATCGAAATAGAAAACAGCATTAAAGGGGAAGAATACTTGATAGTTTTTTTAGATTTAAATTTTTAAAAATAACTTTCTGTACTTTCTGCGAAAATCGTTATTTAGTAATAAAATTTCGCACTTTGAACATTTAAACGACAGTTTCAAACACTTATACTTGACATTGATAGAATTCTTAATAGTTTTAAGGTTTTTCCATAATTGTAGTACATAAAAATAATAAATTATTAAACATTTTGTTTGAGACCTAAATAATAATAATTTAACAAATTCGGCAAAAAGTTCTTCACAATTTCTTCAGATGTTTTTCATTCTAACTTTCGGAGATGGGAGTGGGAGGACAAATTCATTTCGGAGTTTTTTCTTATTTACGTAAATTTATTTTTATTTTGTTTTCAAGTACACTTCATCATACACACCAATTATTTATTTGGATTTTTTGTAACATTTTTATTCTATCACTTAGAATTAGTTTGTAATTTTCAAATTCGGATTATCAAAAACGGGAAGTGTACTAGCTATCCGAGTAACGTTTTTTCGAGTTCATGTTGCGTATCCTTTTTGACAACAGCTCTGGTGGTGGAATTAGCACATCTGACAGTTCAGTAAGAAGTGGTTTAATTTGTGACCACATAAATAGCACATTTTGTAAAGAACTGTCTAAATTCAAAGTGCAATTTTTTCTTATCTCGAAGTTTTTTGATTTGTGAGATATGTACGATCACTGATCACAACGTTACCAGTTTTATTTACCAGTATCAGTTTCATTCAGGTCATATAATGTTTGCCCACTTTTACTGCAAATGAAAACATAAAAAAATTTTTTTTTTGCATTTTTATCGCAGGGGGGGGGGGGAGATATTAAAGTGGGGTTACTAAGTTAAGTGGCGTTTCATATGAAAGGGATTCATTTGCACATTTTCATTTCCTTTTTTACTGCATATGTTTCGGCTTATGATGAAAAATGTCTAAAAAAATAATATTCACCACACCTTGTAGCCGAAGTTTGCAAACCGAAAAATCTGAAATAATTAGAGTTGAGAGAGGTTTACGTAAATATTACAGAAAAAATAAAACGATGTCCCTAACTAGCACAGTTTTTTAGAAATCAGCAACCCTTTAAAGTACGGAACGCCAGAATGTAATTAGACATGTTGTTAACACAGTGGAACGAAAAATTAAAGCCAGGTCCTGGAAGACTACAAGTCATAGATCGAAAAATACCCAGACTGAGCGACCTTTTATGACTTCTAAGGAAATTACGAACACGTTGCAAGCGACAAGCAGTTTTATTCTCAAGAATAGTACGTCGTCGGCTGAATGGAGCCGGGCTTCGAGGTTACATTGTTATTATATTTATTGCATAAGTTATTCGTCTCCTCTAAATACTAAAGGAGATGATTGCAGTTTGCTAAAATCAGTGTACATAAATCCATAAAGTTTTAGAAAATGGTAATATTGAGCTACGAAAAGAAGTACAATATCTTCCGATTTGACGACCTGTCACTGAAACTTCTATCAATGGCACACAGTGAAAACTGTCAAACATAGTGGAGGTATTATGATATGAGATTTTATGTCCTGGCCTACAGCAGTTCCTATAGTACATCATTCTGTACAAGGCTCTTTTAGCTGAGCTTATAGAACACTTTACAGGAGAATTCCTGCCATTATGGCGTTTCATGCACGACAGTGATCCTAAGTATATTTTACGGTTACTGAAGAATTGGTTAGTGAATATTGGCCTGCTCAAAATTTAGATCTTAATCCCATAGAAAGTCTATGGGGTGACGTAGTGCGGCTTGTAAAGAATAAGGTTAGACAGGTTAAATCCGACAATTTTTGCTTATTTTGGGTCGGCTGTTACAGAGACTTGGGAAAGTATTTTTTTTTTATACGATGTGGCCAAATCCTAGGGGATAACCCTTTGATGCGTTAGCATGGTTTTGGCCGGAAGGGAATTAGGGTAAGGGAAGTGAGGAAACTTGAGTCTTGTTTGCATTGCTGCGAGCTAGACAACAGCCCAGAGACGGAGTGGATTATTTTAATTTCTTAATAAAAGCTAACGGTCATTTGGGCTCGAACCCGGGACCCATGGCATGTTGGTCTTGCCTTTTTATAAAAAAATTGCATTCAAATGAAATTGATAAAAAGATTACTTTTTTTAAGTGTGCTATTTAATGTTTAATGAATTATTGCTAAATTTTAAGTTTCATTTACTAATTTTTCCAAAATGTAATGAACTGTTTATAGCTTTATGTATTTTATTGTATGGAATTAACAAAAGCCAATAATGAATTAATTTTATTTCTCTCGATGTTCTCTGGTAATGTTATTGCATTTTTGTTAACAGTTGCTTATGTTGTGTCGGCAAGTGTACGTACATACTATACATATATAGCCACGACACTGCTCGATTTACCTCGAATAACAGCAGTGATGGGTATTATTCAAAAAAAATTTAAACCAAATAATGGTTTTTTTTAAATAATTGAATAAATAATTATTTAAATAAATTTTTATTCGGTGTAAAATTTATTTTAACTTTTTTGGCAAAAACTATTTGTTACTTGGTGCTTCTTATTTGAACGTCAAATAATTGATTGGTATTCATTATTTGATGAATTATAGCTAACTATTATAAAAGGTCTATTGCACTGTCACTCTTCTGCACTCAAATTTTTTTGTATAAATTTCGCAAGACAAATGCAATTAGGATAATCTACTTCTGAAGTGTTTTCTTTTCTAAAATTCATATATATGAGATTTATGCCTACTTAAGAGTCAATTATTTGATAATCGAATAACAAAAAATTTATCAAATGACGAATAATCGATTAACAAATAATTATTTTGAATTCAAATAAGGAGCACATTTTATTCCCAAGCTGAACTTGTCTATTATATCTAAGCCACTGTTCGGCAGTAGGATAAACTGAATTTTTTATTCAACTGCCCAGTTTTCAAACTGTAACTAACAAGTTTACCATGAAAAATTGGAAGTCTATCGCAGAATTTAGGCACCATGGTTCCTTTTAAACTAATACTTGGTCTGAAATCGTTCATTTCGGGTTTTTGGGACCTTTTATGTTGCCACTAGTGTCGGCATGTAAGCTTATAAGGAACAGCAATAATTTGACAAGCTTTGCACATAAATCCTTAGGTCAGCACATTAAGAATCAGTTAAGAGTTGTTTTTAAAGAATTATATCTTTGGTGCAAACATTTTCTAGGACAAAGGATAAAATTACTAATTTGACTTTAATTTACCGAATTTGTGGACCTTAATTTTTCAAACACTTATTAACATATATTAGCAAATAGTATGCTGTTCGGGAGTTAACTGTATTTACTTCTAACTTAAGTCCTGAGTACTATCCTTGACAAGGGCAAACAAAAAGAGATAAAGAATTGGTTTGAGGTAGGGTACGCTGATCTGGAGCAGTAGTGGAGTAGTGGGGCAATAAGTGAACGAAATGGATGGAAAAATCGTTGCAGTTGTTAAGAAGCTAATTTTTTTATTATAAGTTTGTGTTAAAATTGTCGTCACTGAAACTTCTCCGTAAAGCTGAATTGTTCATTTTGCCAGCAAAATGTTGCTTAGGAAAATTGATTTAAAATCAAATCGAGTTTAATTGACTAAAATATACAGAGGCACGTAAAACAAACGTGAAATTTCAAATCTGTTTAAATTCTCGTTATTCTTTTTATATGCTATTTCGTTATTTGATCGCTAAGTAATAATGAATTTGATGCCACTCATTTTCGTATCCCTTTTTAATCGAGACAACGATTGCAAGTTGACCATTCATTTAAGGTGGATTTCGAACCACCGACATTACTCTGCAACCCTCAATGGCCCTTTATAGCTATTTGCTGTCAAGACAAAACAACCATGGATCGCCGACAGTGGGGTTCGAACCTGGCACTATCGCGATTGATAGCCGACACATTATCATCTATTCCACTAACGACTCTTATTTTTATAGCACTTCTCTAAAACTTCTTCTATAACAATATTAGGTTTTATAGCAACTTTAATTTTAATAATAATATTAGGAAACATAATTTTACAGTAATACTGTAACAGAATTGTTAACTTTGGTTGTGAAAAACATATTTTAATTAATCTAGAAAAGGTTATTAACATTTTAAAAACTAAGCATTTCAAAAACTTCGTAAAAACTCAAACTGTAAGAGGTGCCACAGGGCACTGTACTGCAACATATTTTATTTCTCATGATGTATAGTAAAGGAGTTGTGATGAAATGTTTTACAGCGTAAATAGGGAATGAGCTATAATATAATTTTAATAATGAAATCTCCTGAATGCTATTGATAGCTGGGTGATGAAGAGTTGTAAAATAATTTGGTATAATTTTTAAAAGACTCGTTTGGGATACTTCTTTTTATGTAGATTGTACGTGAGTAGGTACTTTGTGTTATTAACCGATTCAAAAGTTTATGGTTCATTTTAAGATTAGTGCAATGTAGAGATGTTTATGAAGCTAAACGATACGTGCAGGATTGAAGAACTATAAAAACAACTAGTAAATATTTGATATAAATTAAAAATTCAATTCAATTTTTATTTTACCAAACGACTTTTAAAATTCATGCCGAATTTGTTAAATGTGCTCTAAAATATAAAAACAAGTTATGAAGGCCTGTTTATATATATTTTGTAGTAATTCTTGTTTTCAAGCAAAATATGTAATATAATTTTTTCGAGACCAAAAATGAATAAAGAACATTTTTTTAAATACAATCATTACATATTTAACACCCTGTTTAGTTCCAAATAACTTAGAAATTTTAGTTTAATCAATTCTGAACACACAAATACATGGTTTTGAACGGCCAAAAGTTACGTCGATTTCGAGCGTTTATTAAAATGAATCGTCAAATCGTAAGGATTAAATCGTAGAATCTCACGATCGTAGTTGAGTGATCGTAAATGTCAAATCGCCTTGGCAGAGCGGTACAGAATTATATTATATATTATATGCCCACTTTGACCGGATATTACGATATTACTGGGCATTCCATTCACACAACCTATAATTCCAGGAAAGCTATGTTTAGCTTAGTAATATGTATCTCCTGCATTAACTTTTTTCATTTTCAGTTGTCATACGAATGTGGTTAGGATGGATTTTCTTCTCCATTATTTACAGAGTTTGACTTAGAACATAAGATACCTATACAATCGTGTGTGAAAAAGTTACCGCGAGGTTTAATATTCGCGATATGGTAGATAACAGACTTCTTGGTTTAAATTAGCCTTTTATTTCATCTGACACGTAAATCCATTTAGTTGGTTGGTAGAGTAATTGAAGCATATTTACTTATTATCAGTACTTCCAAGTCTGTTATGTTCTTCCAAATTTTCGCAGAAGTTTCCTCCTCATTTTTGCAACTACTCGATAAAAATAAATTTATAGGCATCATCACCAGAAAAAATCAAAAAAATCAAAATTGGAAACATTTGTATTATACTTACACCTGACGGAGTTGGCACCACTACCATGCCATGGGTCCCTGGTTCCAGAGCGGGTCTCCCCGTGAGATTTTATTAATAAATTGAAATATCTCTGGGCCGTTGTCTAGGTCGCAGCAATGCAAAAACAAGACATTCAAGTTTCCTCACTCCCTTACCCTAAATTCCCTTCCGGCCAAAACCATGCTAATGCATTAAAGCGTTGTCCCCTAGGCTTTGGCTACATGGTATAAAAAAAAAATTAACACTGAAGTTGGGTGCAACCAAGCAAAAATTTGACTGAAATACCATATTTTTCAATTGCATAATATATCATATTTTATGTACATCCATTTGTAGATAGTTTTCTTTGTATAGCCCTTGAAAACCGCCAATGTCTAGATTACTTACATCTGCCCCAATCTTGCTTTAGATTTTCCTAATTTTTGGCCATTCAAAACCATTCAGTCCCCTTAAATTGAAAATTTGAGTTTTCGAACTACAATGTTTAAGATTTAGGTAGAGAAGAACAGTAGAGTAGTTAGACAAATTTTACAGGATTTTAAATGATTTCGACAAATGGTTGCGTCAGTTAAACATTTATACCGTTTTTATCAGTCTGAAATAACAATTTTAAAACACTTGGAATGTAAACTTGCTGGTCTTAATGCCCACAATTTCAATTTCGTAAAAATTTTCTAAGCTAAGCTTCTCCATTCAAATATTCCAAAACAGGTAGTATCTTCTCTACTTTCGGACAATTTTGATTTTAATTCCTTGTAAAAAATAAAATAAAAAATAATCTCAATACGACAATATTGATAAATATATGTGTATATAACTGACCTCTGTTCGCTATCGTCGTCGTCGTCGAGTATTTACATAAATCGTCCTCGTATTTACTACTAAATATAATATTCCAATTATATACTTTTGTTAACAAAAATAAATATCAAAAATTTACAACTATTAACTAACAATAGTACAAGAGTAACAATATAAAGTCCTTGGGTCCAGTTATCCATTTTTCGACATTTCTCACATTTTTTTTTTGGAATGAATTTAGTTTTTCAGTCATTTAGCTGCGCGCGTTTTCTAGTACTTTCTTAAATTTTTATTGTACAAAAACAATGAATTGTTTGGGGAACTATAGATCAGCTAGAAGGGCTGCACATTTTAAATGTATTTTCCGAGATCCTCGTGAAAATCCTTCAGGTATGCTATCAGTTGAGGAAAAGCTGGTCGCTGTTTAGGATCTGTGAGCCAGCAACAGGACATCACGGTGTAACTGAAAATATTTTTAGAAAATGGATTAATTTTAAAAATAAATTTGTAATCAAGCCACTGCAGTACATATATGGAAAATTAACCAGTGTCTGCTCCTTTAATAAATAAATAAATACTCAATTGCTGTCTAAAAATAACTTGCTTACTCTAGTGGAAAATGTGTATGTTCATGCGACTTACAATTCATCTGGACAATTTATGGGTTGCCCCAATCGATACCCGTCTCTTAAGTACGCGCCCAGCTCAAAGGGGTCAACCTCCTCGAACGGCGTGGAGGCGAGTGTTGCTAGTTCCCAGAATAGCACGCCTAAGCTCCAAATATCACTAGTAGCGGAGTAATACTTTTTCTGAAGGGTCTCCAAGGCCATCCACTTAATAGGTCGATTCTCGTTATCGCCCAGGCAATGATAGTCATCCGGAAACAGGTCGCGTGACAGAGCGCTGTCACATATTTTCACATTGGAATCCGTGTCCAGACTGGAATTGTATAGAAAACGGGTTGTGTCAAGGCTTCTTATGCTATAACACCGCCGAGAGTGACTTTCACTTACAAGCAATTTCTAGTTGCAATGTCCTTGTGGATAATCCCTAACGAGTGCAAATGTGCCAAACCCTTTGTCACATGCAGGCCGAATTCCACCAACAGGCGGGTGCTTAGTGGTGAGCTGGTTTCCCTTGACTTTTGCAGGAATCTGGAAGTAAATATTGTGACTCTGCGAAAATAAAGAAAAAACTGAAAAATAAATCCTTACACTTTTAGGTTACCCTTCAAAGGGTTAGGATATGCAATCTCAGGAGGCCCCGGCAGTTCAGTGTTGGCTACTACAGGTGCTAGGATATTCTGGTGACTTATGCCTATTAACGTTGACGCCTCAGATAGCAAGTAGGCAACTTGGGTAAGAGATGCCCCATCCACTACTGTTTTGATGAGGACTTCGCAGGACTCCCCGAGTTTACCTACATAAATACGACCATACGTACCTTCCCGTAGAAGATGTTGACAACTTAGAGTTCCGGGCTGTACGCTTGGTATCCGTCGAAGTTTTTCTTTCGAGTCACCCGTATTGGTGTGGTGGCTCTTTGGGGTTGACATGCTGTAAACCTGGAATTTCGTAAAAAGAATGTTGTGAGCTTCTTTATTTTTCAACTTGCCCCGGAGTATATTGCTTCCGAAGACTAAAGGTGAGATCTTTAAAGAGGGTAAAGAAAATCGCATAGTACCACCTGCTCTGTTCGCAGATTTTCAAGAGTCCGTCCTGCAGCCCCTATTATGTGATAAGGACAACTTTAAATAAATTATGTTGTAGGAGTGTGTACACAATGAATTATTATTTCCCTCCCCAAAAATTCTTGTTTGCTCCCTTAATGCAACTGAAGCTTCTTGAAACTATTTGGGCGGAAGGAGTACATCAGCCTTCTCATGTCGACGACTTAGAGTACCTATGAACAAAAAACAGGGCTTTTCCGCTAAGGAACGGTGCATGAAAAGGAAGTAGGATGTAAGTGTAGGAGTTATTACTGTTACAATGGTAACGTGCACACAACTTTCCCCTGTACTTTTGCACGCTGCTCTGGGTACATAACAACCATTTGCTTTCTTATGCTATAAATGTGCGCTCATAAGGGGCTGATTGTTTTTTATGTAATGAGGGGGTTGGTATGCCGCCTAAGGCATTAGGTAAATTAATTTAACGAGGGTTGAAAGTTTTCAATGATAAAAGAGCTTGTATCTGTCCCTGGTGGCAGTTCTTGTAGAACACGAGGACACAACAAGCGCCTCATATCCCCTCACTTCCGCATCACGGCTAGAGGTAGCAGGTCGCCTTAATGTGACACAATTCCCAACGGTGAACTAAAAGTGTCAACTTACATCGTTATGTAAGTTTTTTCGGTTAGTTTCAGGGTTGATTCTTGCTAGGTTCTCCAATTCTTGTAGTCCTTCGCCCCAAGTTCCAGGCCCTGCTGTAAAAAGCGCTGGAGCTTAGGCGATGAAAGTTCGATAAGGACTACTCTAAGAAGTGTTCGTTTCTGTACAAAGCGATAAAATGGGGATAACATGGTAAATCGCTTGTTAGTGAAAAACCTTTGAACCGTTTTTCAACGCAGCAGAGTAATGAGTAATTTGCAAGGAGATAGTGAATATGGAAAAAATTAGGAACAAATCCTTTCACCAGTTTGGATCAGAGATAGTCGTTGTAGGTAGTGATTACTATCACGTTTCTCGCCTTAATTGAGTAGTTTTCGCTAGAATGGACGAGAAGAACTGGGACGTTAGCAATGACTTCTTGTGAGATAATTAACGCAACTAAAATAATGAAGGTGTTTATGTTTATGAATATTAGTGAAGGGATAGGATCGAACCCAAATAGGATCCTACAATATTTAATTAAATAAATTATTATTAAAATTTTTATATGTGCCGAAAATTGCTTAAACCCTTCAACTTTATTTATGGAACACGGTATTTTCAAATAGTTCTAAGACTAGTTTTAGACTTCCATTAGACCTAATAGGTATCTTTAAATTTGTTTTTATTAATAAAATTGGAGTGTCTGTTTGTGATTTGAAAATAATTGCCATATTATAAGCTCATATATTTATTCATATGATATTTACGATGTTTGTCTGTCTGCTCGTCCGGGCAAATCTCGGAAATAGCTAATCCAATTTTGGTGGGACTTACGCGGGAAGTTTTAGTATTTTTTAGCCACAGTTTAGGCTACTAATGATTCAAGAGGGGTGGTTGACACGTAAAATTACCGAAAACTGCCGATATTGGTGTCAAATCCATACTTTTCGGGGTCAGTAAGATGAATTATGACACTCTCGATACCGACGATAACACACCCCTACGGATACGGGAAGAGTGTGACATATACAAGTAATCGAAAACGACTGATATAAGTGTCGAATTCATAGTTTAATGAATAAAGCTTTTTATGTTTAAATATAACCGTAACCCGAATTAAAATAATGAGTTGGTATATTCACGGCCAAAGCAAGTACAGACGTTAATATTTTTAAAAGTCTATACGCCCCCGTTCCGAGCACGCATAGCGAATAAATTTACCCGGTATTATATACGCTCTCAATACACTTCCAAAAACTGAAAAAATACGCCCGTCACAAAGGTATGCACGCTCTCGCTACAGACACAAAAATCTAAATGTACGCACGTCATAAAATGCACGCTTCTGTTACTGCTTCCTGGCTTTGACATATTTGAGACTGGTGAATCACCGTGTGAGGTATGTAAAATCTTATCCATTTAGACGTATGTTCACCGTGTGGATCATCAGTCACCTGATATTAAAATTGTTCCCAATAGCCGATGACTCATAAGGTGAGCCATCACAAAAATAATGATAACAATTACCTGAAATTTGTTATTTTTATTTTTATATATATTTTTAAGTTTCAGTTACAATTTTTATTAACCCGCGTAAAAATAGGACACAACTGCACAAACATTGCCGGTTACTGCGGTGAGTGTACCGTGCTTGATTTGAACTATTTCGTCCGTTTTTTATTGATATGTGCCTGCAGTGGGCTGGCATTTGGAAAAGTATAATTTTTACTCAGTCGTACCGTGCCTCATTTGAGTGCTATTCAGGCGTTTTGACGTCGCGCGTGCCTGTTTCAGGCTAGGAATGGGCGAGTCTTACTTTTACTAACGAAGAATTGTCACATTCTTAAACATGAAAAACCTCGTGTTTTCTACTACACTTGGTACGGTTCTGTGCTTAGGCCTTTAATTCCTGCAAGTCACTGCAACTAAACCAATTTGTTGAACCGAATATTGTATACAAAGAAAATTATTATAAATATTGTGGATAAAATAAATAAATTAAGTTTTGCTTCATTCTTTTACCTTCTTTCGATGCTTCACCCACACACATTTTAGATGTCGTTGATAGTATGACCTCCTCTGGACTATCACAGAATAGTGGCTTTTAGAGTAATCCTTCTTGTAACCTCACATCCTTGCCCTAATTCCCTTCCGACCAAAGCCTTGTTAACGCATCAAAGGGTTGTCTCCTAGGCTTTGACCAATTCTGTTATTAGTTTATATAAAGAATATGAACATTCCATGATATAACTAAGAACCCCACAGCAAAGTATAACTGCCAAATTATACACACAATATATAAACTTTATAAACAAATTGGACCCGAATTCACAAAAGGCGCCAACAAGCATAAAATAATGTTTTTAATTTTATACCTATTATGACATTTTGAAGTCGGTGCAAATTAAACAAACAAAACAACAGGCTCAAAAGTATTTAATCCTTTTTTGTTGTTTACTTTGCACCACCGACTTCAAAATGTCATAATTCTTCTTTTAAAAACTATTTTATTTTTCACTTTTAAGTGTCTTCGGATATGCTGCTTGTATAATAAAACTGTTTCAAAATAGTTGCAGAGGTACTGCACTCTATAAAAACATGGATAAATAAGAAGCATACTTTCGGGCGCTGACATGACTTATGCTGACTATTTTGTATTTTACGGCGGCCATTTTGGTTCTATTAAAACAAAACTTAGCCTATAATCATCGCACAGTCTTTATAAATCGATAGACATCTCATTGATTCAAATCCATCTAGCCGACGGGATGCTTCGGGGGTATAAAGAATCCCACATACATACATACCCAGAATAATGTGAAAAAGTTTAAAAAGAAAAGAAAGAACGCTAATCTATCTATCCCCACTTTGTGCTGTTTACTTAAATTACATAAACAAATATTCCAGTCCAACCTCTATCGTCTTCCTTTAATTCAGCGTCACAATTATTGTGTAAAAAAAACATAACCCTGTCGTTGCTGTGGCTCAGTTGGGTAAAAAACTAAGTGAAATGGTCTCAAAGTTAATTAATTTCCACCGGTGTTGTTTAGAACTTAAAGTTGATGTTCTTCTGTAACAGGTAGGAATTCGTTGATGCATTTTCCAAGCTCCTTATCGCCGTCCGTCCCTCCGTCTGGCTGACTTCATGTCACTTTCACATTTATAAACCTATTCCGATGAAATTTGGTATATGACCAGAATAGAGATTTGTTGAGATTTTTGGAAAAATAAGAGACTGATCTGGCTAGAAGTTTAAGTGTTGCTATTGATGAAATATTTATACGTTCAATAGTTTGAATAAAACATGTTCACCAATGACATATTTTCCGAACTTTCATTAAGAAAGTAGACGCCCTAGGCCTCAAAAGGGGTTAAAGGAACCAGAGAGAGAGAGAGAGAGAGAGAGAGATCAGGAAAAAAATGACGTATTAATACATTGTAAAGTTTTAGTATAAATGCTACGAATCCCATTATGATATTATTTAATACAGAGCCATTTTCATGTGTTAAGGAGCTTTCAATGACCTCTCACTTTATCCCATTTCTAGTTAAAGAATTTTAAAAATGTCAAAAATTGGCCGAGGTTGTAATAATCTTTTCAAATTTTACTAAAATTTCTGGTAAATTTTCCGATTATGGAAAAGTTCCCCTTTAATGCCCGGTAAGTATTGTGTACATTTGCCGTCTAAATTTTGTATGGAAATTTTGCTGCGAAATTTCGTCGCTAAATATTTAGCCAAAACGCGGTATCGTGTTATTAGCAGCTAAAAGTGTGTTTAGTTTTCACATGTAGATGGCAGTTGTTTCCCAAATCGTATGTTTTAGCTTCAGATTTATCTGACCAGTACCATATGTTCGTCCATATCACAATCATCACACATTTCGGTTAACAAATTTATTTGACGAAGCTGAGCAACACAAAATTTAAACAAAAATGTGCGACAGCTGATTGTCAAAAGTAGCCACCTATAGTTCAAAACAAATAACTTTGCTGTCAAAAATTTAGCGTGTAAGAAAGTTCCTCCGCTAAAAATATAGCCTCTAAGGGAACAAAATACCGGGCTTAAGATAAAACTTAAGTATCCACCTAAATAAAAGACTTCAACACAAAACCTTGTTGGCGCTCGCAACAGCAGTTAAAAGTAGACAAAACTGGGCTACACATTTTTATTTTTGGACAGCTCTGGGCACACCGCCAGCTACGAGGGCCAGCGCCACAATGTGGTCTTCCAGCCTTAACCTGTAAAATCCACTGTAATTTAAGAATAATAAGATATGTAGCTTTATTCTGCAAATGCACAAGGCTTAATTTTTGTCTGGCTTGGCGTCCTCTATCGACGTTTAAATATGGGACGGACTGGAACTAGATAGCCTGTAAATTGAATGTTGAGTGCAAAATCATCTCACTCGGTATCAAATTTACTTATGGTTTCAGTCAAAAAAGTAATATATCTTTTTATTGAGCAAATAAGAGAGTAGATAAGTGTAAAGTAGAGGAACCAAAAGCTACAAAATGATCCACCAAGATCCTGCCTAATCTTGAAGCCAAAACCAGTTTGACTCCAAACTTAAAAAATTATTAATTCTCCCTGTCGCTATGGCGTTTTCGTAAGCTAACTGATTTTTCAGCTGCCAGATAAAGTCAGTCTCGTTTGTTGTAGTATTTTATTATTCATAACGGTAATAAAGTAGAAAATTCGATATTGAAAAGCAATAACAAAAAATATTTCCCTGCACAGCGTGGCACATTTCTAGTTCGATTGTCTTGAATATGCTGGAAGTGTCCAGTCCTTAATGTTGTTTCTTGTATACTTAGGTAAGACGTCCGGGTTCGTCAAATGTTGATAAAGTGCGAAAACACACAACCACAAGTAGACATTTAAAGCTGTTCAAAAAAATTTTTTATAATTTTCCCCTTTAGAGGTATTTTAAGTTTGTTACCTATAAAAATTAAACCAGCAGCAATTCCCGTAGCTAAAGGTAACGCAATATGTGCCGCGGCGTAGCTAATTATAGCAACCATATTCGTAATGAGCCATGGCAGCATGAGAAGAGGCTTCTTGTTAACCGTGCCAATAATCAGCATAATGCACGCTATAAGATTAATTACGAAGATGCCAATCATAATCGATAAAATCAGGTGAATGTCTAAATCTGTTGGGAAAAGGAAATATTTCAGTAATACATCGCACGAGGTAGCAAAAGAAGAATTACCGCTATTCAAATTCAGCTGGTCATGTCTGGAGAGCAATACCGCTGCTACAATTGTAACTATTACCGATTTAACTACTCCGTACCATCCGAGGATTGTTCCGCCTATTTCCAATGAACCGCAGCAGAAGAAACTGTTTAAAACTGGCATTGTAAAGTTTTGCACGTTTCGAGTTCGAGGCTTTAAAACACACTGTGACACTCGGACAGATCACTCTAAATAACGCTATTGTTGGGATCGAACAGAAAACAGGCAACCGGTAGTTCTGTCTGCTTTCTTATCAATAAAAGTACATTTCGGTATGAAATTAAATAGAGAGGCTGTAAAAATAGTTACCGAATTAATTTGGAAGTTTTTGCCGAAGCCATACTACATAGGCAAACTTAGGATTACATCTGGGCAAACTTAGGATTATAAGAATTGCAATTTCTGTTTCATGCAAACCCCCAAACTAGTAATGCTCGTAAATGTTATTCATACGTTGCTCATACTAGTCTCTGGTATCTTGCTATTTGACCAGAAGACTAGTTAGGTTGCACATATTTTGTATAAAAGTGTGAATTGGATATGATATAGTCTTAAATTTCGTAAATATAATAAAAATAAATGATAAAAAGAAGCTACTTCTTGCTGAAAATATGTTTTGTTTTTTTGAAGAAAGTAGTAAATTCCTTTAACTTCTATTTTTCGCATAGTAAAAAGAAAATCTTATAAAAACTAGTGATCGTTAGTGTAATACAAATAAATGTTTAATTCTTAGTATATTGACTTTATTTTTGAAAAATAAGAAATTAATCAAACCTGTAGACACTGCAAAAAAACTAAAAGCAGTAAACATGAATTCCACTCAATTTGTCAACGAATATAAATAAAGTCAACCTCAAGTTTCGCTGTTTTGTTGCCGTAACACCAACTTGATTTTTACGATTAGGTAAGTTGATAAATATTGTCTATTGAAATGCGAGAACTTTAAGAGATAAACCTGCCAGGAAACTCGTTCTGATTTTATAATTTTTTTGTGTAAAAATTTCGTTGAATATCAGATTCTACTTGCATTTAAATAACGCTCCGTTTGTACACATAGGCGAGATGCTGGATAACCAAACCTGCTGTTTTTGCCAAATGAAAGTTTGAGATTCTTTTTTAATCCCTGTGTTTGACAGAGGGATCAATTCTTGGTCCACTTTTGTTTAGCTTATCATCAATCCGTTCTAAGAATCGTAAGCAATGCTTACATTCATATAGTATATGCAGATGAGGCGCAGATTTTTTACAGCAGACCTCTACGCTTTATTGAGGATTGTGTATTTAGAATAACCGAGTATCTGCAGCATTTAATGAAGTAATTAACTAATATTGAAACTTACAAAATCAAATTTCTTATCAGTGTAAAGGAGCAACATTTAAGGGCACATTGTCGTGTAAAGCTTTTAAAAACTCGAGTTTTTTTCAACGTAAACCAAGAACTGCATATCTGGAGAATATGTTCTCGGTGTTTTAGAACCATATCCGGTGTTTAAACGAAGCTATATAGGAATTCGTGCGGTTTACCACCTAGCTTTCTTCGGCACATAATAAATAGATCTTAGAAAAAATATAATATATTATGGAAAACAATATACCATCGAGCACAATATTTTATAGGCCAATGAATATTCTAATCCCACTAAAATACTGATAGAGAATAAGGAGATCAGAATAAAACCAAGACTCATTTTGACCATGGGTGATGGTAAAGTTTGCAATTCGTTGATATATGTTGAACCCCCACGATTAATAATATTTTGGACACGGTACTAATCAGGGAAAAAAAATAACCACAAAAACGAAAAATAGTAATAATACTATTGTCTACAACACTTACTTTTTAAAATTATCACTGAGTGCAGACCGGCTTCAGCTTTCGGCTATCATCAGTATACTGGTGTGTACTCAGTGATAATTTGAAAAAGTAAGTGTGGTAAACTATAGTATTGTTATTTTTTTTTGTTTCCTGATACCTTACCACACAATCTCCACTAATAAGATTGAATCAAAAAAAGAACCATCCATATCGGTTCTCACATAACGAAGTTAGGTTCCACTACCACCCCAATAACAAAATTTTTGACATGGTACCAATCGGGGAACATACACTATCCCGGAAAAAAATAATAATAAAAATCGGTCCACGCGTAACGAAATTATTAGTTTTGTCCAGCTAGACCCCGAATTTTTATACCGCGTTTGAAAATTTTAGTTTCTTCAAAGGTGTGCTTAGTTAAATGCTTGTAAGTCCAATAACAATTCCTTCACAAATGATGAGTATGTGGACATGCTGCTCATTTATGGTTAGGCTAGAAGGAGTACTTCTTTAGCCCGACAATTGTATTGAGAAAGATACCCCGGCAGACGCGTTCGACATAGTTCCACATTTGAGGCTATCCGCAGAAGGTTAGCAGAAACTTGGTCTTTTTGTGCCCGTTCCTGTGACAGAGGCAGGCGGCAAATACCTGGGGTGCAAGACCGTATATTGGGGTTAGTTGCTGACAATCCCCACATAAGCACAAGAACAATTGCCGTTAGGATTGGTGTATCAAACAGCACAGTTAATAATATTTTGCGAAGGCACCGATATCACCCATACCATTTCCAACCGGTGCAGGGCCTTGAGCAAAGAGATTCTGCAAGTAGAAATCTCTTTTGTGGATGGGTGCTAAATCGCTAAGAAAGTGATAGAGAATTTATCTCAGAAATTCTTTTCACTGACGAGGCAACATTTACAAAAGATGGGGTTGTCAACTTCCATAATCTCCATTTATGGGCAGATGAAAATTCTAGAGCAATCCTCCCAAATAGGAACCAATATTCCTTTAAAATAAATCATTGGTGTGGAATTGTTGTTGGCCGAATATTGGTACCAGTTCAGTTACCCGTTATTAATGGGAATTCTTATTTGGAGTTCTTACGTGGCTTCCTTGAAGAAGAATTAGACGAGCATATTCCACTAGCCTTGAGAAAAAATATATGGTTTATGCACGATGCCGCTCCTGCCCATTTGTCGGTTCAGGTGCGACAGAACCTGAACGAAGCTTATGTAACGAGATGGATTGGTCGCGGCGGACCCTGTGTTTGGCCAGCAAGATCTCTTGATCTGAATTCATTAGACTTTTATCTATGGGTCATTTAAAAGACCTTGTCTATGGTTCAGTTATAAGATCAGTAGAGTAATTGTGGCAAAAGATCTGTACAGCTTGCCACTAAATCAAAAATAAACCTAGACTTGGAGGTGTCATCAAAAGGTGTCTTATTTTGAGAGCAGACATGTGTGTTTTGCAGGATAGGGGCCACGTAGAACAGTTAATTTAAAAATAGCATTTTTCGAGCAGCATAAAAATTTCAATAACTTTTGAATGGCTGCAGATATCGAGTTAATCCTTGTAATCCTTGTATCGAGTTAATCCATGTATATAATACAAAAAATATGTGTGCTATGCAGACCAGTACCAATTTGTATTTCTGTAAATTTTTAAATTTATAGTGTTAGCCCTGAGGTTGCCGTAAATAGAAGAAACGCGTAGGCTGGAAATTTTTTGTAAAAAGTAATATAAAAAATAATATAAAAGCGGAATTAACCATAATGACTGAAAATATGTTTCATGTTCTTTTAAACTGGCTACAACTTTGATTATTTCCCATTTAACACACAGTTTTGTCTTTTGTAAGCTTAATTCTTTGTGCTTCAGAAAACTGGTCTATAAAAATGTTATTCGCTTCAGTTACACGCTTTCTCGTAATATGCACATATCTGTGTAAGCAGCACTTCTCGGTATAACCATAGAAATACATATATCTAGCTTGCCGCTAATTAATCTTTAGAAAAAATAAAACCTTCCATGTGGAAGGGACTTGAAAAAATGACCATAAGTAAAGGGACGGAAGGATATGTATTTTTAGACTGTTTTTGGGTTGTTCTTTAACTCTTCCCAATGGCCTGATAAAATACTCAAGAAAGGGTTAAAAAGTCAATTAATCTAGAAAATTCGTTTCCCATTATTTATATTTTTATAAAAAATAGGGTCGACGCGATAATACCATCCATACTGCATACTTGTACTTATGAAAAGTTATTTATGACAGTGCAACCACAAAAAAATTTCTATATTTTCACTTTTTCTAATATTATTTTAGCCCGGTCTTCGAAGTAGTGTCACTAATCTTTGTCCTAAATTTAAATATATAAATCAAGCGTTCCAAAAATTGTGAGACTATAGCTATCCAACTATCGCCTTTAAAGTTCTTATCGCTTTCAGAATGCAATAGACGCTTATTTACTTCATTTAAAATTCACTTAAAGGTTATAAAACAAGTTTTCCACTGCACTTCCTAACCTGTCTGCTGTTGAAGTGCGCTTGTTGAAATAATCATGAATTGTGTAAAGAAAATAATAAAATGTAGCAAGCAAGGTAAAGATGTTTTCAGTATAAGCTTACCTGAGTCAGCTGAGACGAGGCGTAGTACGATATCCTTGAGGGGCATACAGACTCTGGTTTGGCGTAGATGGTCTCTGCAATTTGATCCCCAGTGGGAAGCAAGGCAGTGGCGTACGGCGAAGGAGTCGGAGACCCTCTGAACCCTGCGAATGAAACAAATATCAATTACATAAATATCAAGCATTCGATTATTGAAACCCTTACAAGACTTCTTTGATTCCGTCAGTGGAAACTTGTTCAGACTAGCTATCGTTGCATAGGATCCGCTGTTAGCGCTCGGAGGCCGTCCAAGAGGGTCGAGTCTTATGAACACATTCTGATGGCTGCCGTATGCTGCCGTGGTAAAACTGGTGCTGTAACACACATTGAGATTCCAATCTTGAGAGTGTCATGATTCTCGGAACATGTATAAATCCTATTCTTGATGGGAGCTGAAAGACTCAACGACAGAAACGAAATACCCGACATAAACACACCTGTCACACCGGGGAAAGAATTTAAATCGGAATTTTTCTCACATTATTAACCGACAAGAAAATAAAGGACGGGGAGGAACTCAAGCTCTTGCTGTTCGGTCTCGAGTAGGGAAAGCAGGGGAATCCCCAGTGTAGCGACACATGAGTATGTTGAGCGAAATATTTCCACGAACCTTATTTGAATTTTAAATTTCCGCTCACGTAGTGGTACGAAATGAGGGAAAAATCAACAAAACATATTTTCTACTCCAAATATCCGGGAATATTCGAGGATGAATCGAAACTCCGGTAAAACAAACTAGGGAAAAGGTACAAAGTAGCACAGCTAGGGCCGAGGGTAAGCGCATGGGAGATGTCGTCCTTAATTTTACCCATTTTTAAGGATTGTGTTGCTCTGGGATATTTGCGGAGGGGTCGGGAAATGATTCGTTGCAGACGATGCTAGACAGATTTTTAATGTATGCACTTACTGTAGTGAATCCTGGCGAATTTGTTTCCTGGCCCGAGCATACATGGCACTTGCGATCAGACCGACGACGAGCACCAGGCCCATGGCACATGCTGCTGCTCCCAGCAGCGCTGGACCTTGCGACGGGGCCTGTGCCGGGGCAGGTGATTGATTAGGGGCCGGATACTCTCCTGGGGAATACGGAGAGATTTGAATTAAAGCGACACCCTGTGAAGGATTAATTGCACAGTTACAAACCCTTTTCGCATCTTTTGTTGCGCTTAAATGCTAATCTCGTGTCATTTGTCCTAGGCGGACCTTTCACGTATATGTGAATCTCAACTGCCACCTGATCTGTTAGGTTGCCAGTGCATAGCAGGTGGACTGTAAAAGTCTCCACTGTTTGAGGAACATAGCCTTTAGGTGGTATACTCAGTTCTGGTGCATTTAAGGCCTCCTGATCTGCTTCATACTCAATGGAAATCACATACGGGAGCTGAAATGGAATTACAGAGTTAACAGAATCTGTTTCCTGCTGCTTGATTATTTACTGGATATGTCGTTAAGCTCTGCCAAGAGAACTCCAGACTGGACACATTGCTGGCTACAGGCACTGTGAACTGCATGGCGTATGTGTTGATGGCACCTTCATGCACGTAAAATAAATCTGCTGCTAGACCTGAAAAGAAATGAAAAAATTAGCCCTTCTAGATTGACAAGAACTGAACGTGGTCGAGTAATTAAGAGGTTTGTTTTAATTTTTTGATATTCTTAAAGGTATTAGATACTTTAAAGTGATTGGGCTATTAAAGAGTTCCGCAGGCGCAGGTTACCATGGTAAACATTAGATGGAAAATATTAGATCCTAGGGGGATTTGATATCATACAATCGCATTCCACCAAAAGCTTACGAAAGTTTAAAAATATTGAAATCAACCACCGAAAAGTAAAGAAAATCAGTGAAAGCAAAGCAAGCGGGAGTAATCAGAATGAACTGAATTTTCCAGGTAACAGTTGCAAAATTAAGAGGAATTTTCCGCAAGCTTACACACCGTGGTCTTTAATTTTCTTCTCCCCCCGGGAAAAATAATTTACAGCCGACGGACGCTTTCACAACTGGCTTAGGTAAAAAGAAGATTTTCCGGAAAATTTTGTGAAAAATCCTGGGTGCTTTCTCATGTACAGTAATTGGATTTCGAATTTTCCGAGTAGAAACACGAAAAAGACTTCGGCATGGATGAGCTTAAGAGTTTCTCTCCAGTGACGGAATATTTAATTTTCGGCATTCTACGAAAAGTTGCTTGAAAAGACTTTAAATGAATGTGATGCCGAAAAATGTGATCAGTACCACCAGCGAAGCTCATGAGGGTTTTAAGATATCATCGCCATGTGATAGGATAAAGGAGCGAAAGTATCCTGCTTGTGGGAGGAAAAATACCTATTTGGCTTGTTGGAAAAATCAGTTGTTTCGGTTCTCATATTTCAGATTTCGAGAAAGGGATATAGCTGTCCTAAGTCCGTCCAATGAAAGTTATGCAGGACCGAACTCAGTCATTTTTGAGAGCGGGGTAACTGAAAATATCCTTCGGTATTAAAACACCATAAGAATTTAGTTCCTATGACTTTAGACAAATCTTTACTTTTACATCAAAGCAAAGGACAGTGGTATATTGACAAAATTGTGCTCCTTAGCTAATATGCTCTGATCTACTAGGATAAGAGCCGTGCTGATTAGGGGACAGCAAATCCTTACACAGAGTGGTTATAATGTTGTTATACTACTATAAAGGAGCAATTCCATAATGCAGGAAATTTGCCAGTTTGAAGTTACTTGTCGAAGAGAATTACTAATGGACGGGGGAAGGCATCAGTGTAGGACTTAAAAAATTTAGGAAGGATACCGCCAGAAATGGAGGAAAATACCGCTTTAAGTTCTCTGTCCACAATAAGATCCCGTGATATAAGGGGTAAGAGAACAGGCGAAGCGTGACGATGCCGGATATCTTTTAATGTAGCGAATACCTAGGGGACAACCCTATGATGTGCAAGCATGGCTTTAGCCGGAATATACAATAGCCCAGAGACGGAGCGGATTTTGTAATCTTGATTTTAAAAACTTATGGGGAGGCTGTGTCTCAAACCCTGGAACCATGTCGTGGTGATGGTGCCACTTAATCAATTGATTCGACTCCGTCCGCCAAAATTATCCGCAGAAGACTCAAAGTTGTGGCAGAAAAAGGCACTCTCAAAAAATGATGCAAAATTATTTGATTAGTCGGACTCGTTGTTACTGGTGGACCCCTCGGTCTTCGTGATCCTAAACGGTCAAGGGTATAAACTATTTCACATATAAATTAGAGCGACTTAAAGAACCACCCTATAAAAATATTAGAGTCCAATTTGCAAGGAAAGAGAAGACTATCCAAAATCTTTAAAAATTCCCACTTAAACTTTTGGATGAACATAGTTTTGAGCAAAACTTTCAGTTTATGGGCCTGCCACGAAGAAGGAAATGTGCTTAATAGAATTCCATATTTATATCGTTTCGTTAGTATGTACAATGCCACATTGCACTTTGTCTTTAACTAGTCAGCCAAGATATATCTACATGCCATGTATCTCGGATAAGCTAGTGAAAAGCCAACCCTCATTACTCTTGGGACTCTTGTAAGCCCATACAATTCAGATCGATTCAAGTTCAAAGCTATTACCATTACTGATTACAATATTGGCCTTGGAGAATATTTTAAGGTTTAAGTCCAAGTTGATCAAAGTACAAATCTTTGCAGTCACATCAAATAACTAAACTTGGCTAAATAGGTACAAATCTCTATACCAATTACAGAAAACATACTAATACTATATTTCGGTCGTGCGGCAATCACCGTCAACAAAAATGAACAACACTTTAATAATGTTCAGAAGCTCAAAAAATAAAACCTAACTATAAAATGGTAAGCAAAAGCTTATATGTTTCCCAGCTCAACTAATAAAATAAAAAGTTAAAGTAATTAAAGTAACTAAAATTAATAACTAAAGCCTATGACTAGAACCAATTCAAACGATAGACTCCTACTAGAAGTGTTGTTCGCCCAACAGGAAAAATAAAGCCTGAGGGAGCAGGGACTGGGTTAGGCAGCTCGCCACGTCTTATAAGTACAGCTTTCCAATCCACTGTCCTTGTCATAGTTCGTCAAAGAAGGATGATCCTAAAAATGTTCTCCTTTTTGGATGAAGACGCAGGTAACTTTATATAAACAGTACTCCGCCTTGTAGTTGTCCTCATCCGGAGGTTCCCGGTTCGAATCGTACCGGCGGCGACCCAGAAACGAAAAGAGACACAAATATAAATAAATATTTTCCATTCTGGTTGTCTATCTTATCCTGCAGAGTTGAGATACCATTCAGGAGGTTGACCGACCAGGGCTGGGGTCCTGTGTGCATCGCACTACTGTACATGCATGTACCATATGCATTAGAGAAATGAGTGCAATTATTATGGGTCGGGTGTTGTCCATCGGGGAATTAATATTTTTTATATTATATCTTACTCTAACAACTATTCTTATCAATGAAGGCTCAATGTAAATACGCAAAAGCTTCGGTGTATTTTATTTCGTTCAAATTCTTATTATTGATGATTGATTACTACAATATTGAGAAAAAAGAAACCTCAGCCGAATTGATTGTTTATTTGTTTTTTGGAAAAATGGGACTCAATAGGATCAAAATGCCTGTTGAATCGACGAGACATTGATGTAAGTGGCTTGAGCGTGCCAGTATTTAGTTTTAGTGCGATGTTGATGTTTTTGGAAGTAACTATAACAAGCCAGAGTATATATATTCAAAACATCTAGGAACTCAGGAGAATCAATAACTCCCTGAAAGAAACAGCAAATACCAATCCTGGAGTTCTCACGTCTAGACATGAGAGTATCGAGCTTAAATCGATCACCTACGTTGGACAGATTCTATGCGATTAACATGTATTGCATAAAAATTTGATACCAACCTATACTGGTATTTTGAATTTGTGCATTGGTATTACCATCTGATAATTACCACGCATGCGAATCATCGTCTATTAAAATACTTTTTCTATTTGACGAGATATGGCTGGTCGTTAGTTTTTTCTCGTTTTACTTCCAGCGCTTTTATTAAATCTTTATATACAAAGTGTTTCACAAAAGGTGTGCCAAAATAAGTGGGGTGACATACAGGCCCGTAGAGACAAAATTCGGGCCCAGGAGTAGGTACCACATACGGGCCCCCGCGAAAGGAATTTCGGGCCCGGGACTAAGCGTTTACGGGCCCGTATACAATAGAATGAGTGACTTTCAATTTAAAATATGTCTAGTATATTACACTTTTTCGATCGTGAAACATTTTTTTACATAAATATACAATTAAAATGGAAAAATTTTTCTGTTCATAACTTAGTTGACGGGGCCCCCTTTGAAAGCCCGATTGCTTCCTCAGTTGAGAGAGTGGTTTCCAAGTGGATAAGATTTTGTTTTCATGCAGGATGGCGCCCCTTGCCACACGGCAAAGTCTGTCAAAGCTTTTCTTTATGAAGAAAATGTGCCCTATTAGATCTGCGAAATTTTTTTCGTTGTTCTTATTATTCTTTCTAAATACATGTCCAGAAATATTTTAGCGCAATTATGAGTTTTATTTACCTAATAGACTGCAAAATGGAAAAATTATAATTTTAGTAGTGTCTGCCTATGAAAAGTTTAAATTGGCTTTAAATCCGTAAATATAAAATTTTAAGAAATTTGTAGGTGCCTCTAATAATTTGACCAGGGGCAGTACATACAACCGAGTTATTTTTCTTCTCTTTTTAATAAATATAAATCTCATAACCAATCAATGTGAGCCATTGTAGGTCAGGGTCGTGTCAGTCAACAAAATTTAGTTTTGAGTCGTCGTCATTTGAATCATCGCCATCATGTTGTGATTTCGTTGGCTAATTAAACACTTCTGTTACGATAAAACAGTAGCCAATTTAGGATAAGGCTACATTTAAAATTGACTTATAACACTCTGGCATACAACGGCTACTAAATGTACATATCTACGTAAATATATCTTCACAAATGGGTTTCTTTGTTGAAACTATTCATGACTTATTCGTATGTCGACGTCGCCTAAGAATAATATTTGACCAACTTGTTGGAAACTTGAAAAGCCACAACCACAAATCCGCCCATTTCGACCCCCACTTGGCTTGGATAGCCTGATTTAGTTGACCTCAATTAGACACCGAGAAATCCAATCATAGACCAGTTCCCATTGTTAAGTTAAAGTCATTTAGATAACAGGTTGCTCACGCTAAGTGCTAGAGCTAGAAACTTACCCAGTAACTTCATGACCTCCGTGTGGCTTATAAAGACATTAAGATATCCAGCTGCGTAGTATGGGTACCAAGTGACCAAAGAGCCCCAGAAATAAATCCAGAATTTCTCCATCACATTCGGTCGGCTAATTAGGTGCCTCAGGGATGTCGTCCTCGCCTCGTTCCGCCAGCAGAGATAATCCGTTCTTATAATACCTTCAATGACATATATATACACACACACAAACACATACACGAAAACACATGTGGGATGAGCCACTGCGATATAAGCTGGGATGCTTTTTTTATCTTTTACGGATATTTGGAAAGAGCTTGCGGTGATTCCGGGCCCTCCAAATTATTTCATTTTTGGGGGTTCAGCACAAACATGTAACCATGGTGGACATCAAGCACGAATATCTATCTACCAGAAACAGTCCGGGAGGCACTACATTGACCATCACTGTTTTTCATTGCACATCTCACTGACGACACTACCATTACCACTACCACCACAATGTTTTCATTTCACATTTTTGCATGTTTTTGATTTTTCTGTGCTGACTTTAGTCCTTGGCATGTGTCGCGCATTTTTCCGCAATCCTGCGAAGCATGTGGAAAAAGGATTTTCCTTTTTTGAATATTCCTGAAAATAGCAAGGTGTGGGAAATGTTATCAGGGGATTTATGTGGGTGTGCAGTAGAATGTTGAGGTTTTGTTTACCGGACTAAAGGCCTGTGTGTGCTTTAAATTCGTGATTTTTTTAAGTATGTGAGAAATTGGTGCCTGCGGGACTTAGTTGCATGCTTCTGGGTAATATGTATTCGCCCGCCTGGCAAAGTTAACTTTTATCGACTTTCCGACATAATAGGGATTTGTGGAGATTATTATCTAGTGGACCTTAATTTCTGGTGGAGCTTTCTGTGCCACAGGAATAAAGGGTTCACTACAAATCTCGGTTATGGCGTTAAGTGCGAATTATTGAAATTTATTTAAAGCGAATGTGTTCTAAGTGTTTTATTAGGATCGAGATATTTATTTGTTATTGAGATTACCCAATAGATTCATCATTGATATTGTATAGAAAAAATATTTACTTTTAGATTCGACTTTTGCAGGATTATTTGTTTATGGACATTTTGGGTTCTTATTTAATCAGTACGTACATATATACCTAAGGGTCAGGAACAAAGTTGTAAAAATGTAACTGTTTGCCTTCTAGAGGGATTCACATGTTCCAGTCTTCATATTTGCACATCTTCGTATTGACTGCACACCAGAATATTAATCATTCCATTATCCCTTCAAAACAACAAACATTGTTAAGGATGTCAAAGAAGTTGTTCATCTCACAACCATCTTTGAAGGGCTTTGCTATACGCCACAGTCCCGCGTCACAGCTAATTGATCTTTTAATTAACTTCGCAAGTTTCGAGACCTTCAAGGAAAAATTCACTGAAAAGCAATCTGTATTGGGTAAATAACCTCCAATCGATCATCACTTCGGAACTTGTACCTAATTCAAAAGAGAAATTGCACCAACCTTAGTGTTTCCCACAAGTTAAGCTTCGTCACAGCGCCAGCATCCCATATCCCAGCAGGAGCTTTCAATTTACCACACCTAATGAATTATGAACCTCGGTTTATCGATTAACCATTTGTAAGGATGCAGGCCTTAATTATCTGTTCCGTCTCATGCCCCTACATCCCTAAATCATTCACTGCTCTCCCAAGGGATGTATTCAGTCAAAGAAGTTTCATTGGAAACCCTTCACTCTACAGTTGTTGTCTTTCCAGCCAAAGGCTCCCCAATTCCTACGGTGGGTGTATGTAATGCTCATCAACGCATGGAATTCAAATCAGAGCCAGTTTGCATTTACAACCCAATGAGCCGCCTAAATTTGTTTAAATTATCGCGGAGGGGATTCATTTCGCGTCTTTTTCAGTTTAAACCCTTAGGGTTGCAAGGGATGTGGGTAGCCTTCAACAGTATTCGGTTAAATTGCCCGCTGCGTTTGTCTTCAAGTAACAGAGTTTCAAGACGTTCTCCGAAACCTCAGCAGATAATTTTTATCTTATTGGAAAATGCCCCGAGCAAAACTGTGTTATTTTAATGAGATGGTCGTCTTTCGAGGGGCGGCTATGCGATGAGATTGTTGCATTGGGATGTCTCCTGGGATATTGTGGAATTTATTTAATTTTATCTCAATGCCTTTGGTATCACTTAAACACTGAGGGACTGATTTAAACTGCAAGACAATTTTATTACTATCCTTATTTGAGATTCTTACGTCTATAATAAATACAACCAGTAAACGCCATGTGAATATGCTAATAGAGCTTAATTACTACTCCTTCCACCATACCCAATGACCTTAAATACCTTGAAACCAGCTCCATAAAATTTTACTCTTATGGATATAAATGGATATTTTAAATGATCACACATGCAGATCACATTGTACAAGGACTCGCTAAAAAAACAGATAATTCTAAATATAGACAAATTTGGTTTTTTTCAGTGTCGATTTGAAATGCTCGCTTTCAATATTATTTAGGCCAATTAGGGTTCAATTCAACCTTCAATTATGCACTTTAAATAGGTGTTTTTTCACCTTCGATATTTCTTTCGATTCGATTGCGCCCGTGAGACAAACGAGGCGAAGTTGTATTAGCTCGAAGCAGCAGTATTTTGCTAGATTTCATTTGTCTGACTTTTCAGAAAGCAAGACATTCTTTCTCTTATTTTTGAATATTTAATATTATTCATCTTTAAGATATAACAAGAAAATGGAGACGAAGTTGGATCAATTGGTTGAGTAGCATGACCACCATGGCATGGTTCCCGGGGTCGAGAGCAGGTCTCACCATAGGTTTAAAAAAAATTTAATTTAAAAATCGACTCCGTCTATGGGCTGTCGTCTAGCTCGCAGCAATGCAAAAACCAAAGTTTCCTCACTCCCCTTAACCTAATTCACTTCCGACCAAAGCCATGCTAAAGTATCAAAGGGTTGTCCCCTAGGCTTTGGCCACTGAAGTAAGAACTTAAAAGTAATGTTCCGTGAAATTTGAAGCTCAAAAGTATAACTACAGAAGAACTTCAGTCTCTGATCATAGGCACTTTACAGGTATAGGTTGCGGCTTGCATTCGAGCAAACAGAGCGTTTTTTTTTAATGTTATTAAAAAGCAGAGAAAGACAAAGGTAAGTGTGACACTCAGCAATGGTGATCTCACTGTAAAACAGACATCGTTATGAAAAGTGGTAAGTAAAGTTGGAATAAGCCTCCAAGTCATGGACAGTACGACGGACCTTAAAAAGAATTGGAACGAAACCAATGGAAAGGAAGAAATAGCCAACGAATTCGTTAAGAAGTCGATGAGCTCGGAAAAAATTTACTTCCAAACTCAAGCATTGAACTAAAAACACTTATTAAGTTACAAATTGTATTGTGTGAAGTTCCAACAAGTGCTTTCAAATAAATTTTTCCTTTGAATGAGATGGAGAGGGTTGGTTCCGCCATCGATCCCCGAGGTTCCAGGCTCGTTACCAACCATCGGCGACCAATGGTTTTTTCGAACAGATTCAAAACTTGTTTTTCAATTATTTCGGTTTCTTTTGAAACTACGACAAAAGAGAGGACACTAGCGATACGGAATTACAAATATCTCATAACAAATGATATTAGTGCATAATTAACTATAGCCTTTATTAAGTTTATAAAGTGATAAAATTATCACATAATGGACGCAAAAAAATCAGCGATCTAGGTGAACAATTGTCACTATAATTTACCTGCCTCCAAAACTACTATATATGCTGATGTGGATAGCTAAGTTAAGTTAGTAAACTTAAAGAATATAGGATTGGTTATTAAATTCCATTACAAAAAAATCTGAGTTCAAAATTGTAACAATACATCCTTTAGCGTAGCATTAATTTTGTTTTTTTTGTTGAATAAAATAACACAAATTAAATGGAGCTGTTAGGTTTTTTAAATATGTTATAGATCAATAAAATTAAAAATTTAAAAAAAGAAAAATAAAGAAATTGAAGTTATGTATTATTAATTTTACGTCTCAAAATAAAGGGAATCATCGGCTTTAAAAGCAACTATCTCGTGAAGTGTTAAAATCAAAAGTTATTTCTCCAAGGCCCATCGTCGGCGATCCATGGTTATTTTCTGCTTACAACATGCCATTGGGGTTGAAGAGTATTGTCGGTGGTTCGGAATCCACTGAAATTGTAGGTCCACTTTAAATAATTTAGTCAAATTGGGTGCAATTATTCTCGCGCCTATGGTCCCAAAAGTGGTTACGGTGGCTTTCACGCGCTGGAATCTTGGTTTTTATGCAAAAGTCACCTTGATGTCACGTCACATGCAAAAACGAGTGTAGTGCCATGTCAGATCAACCAGTCTACCGCGCCAGCACCCCTTACCCTTCCATCAAAAGAAAGTATTTTGATTTTTTCCCACAGAAAATTGGTTGGAAAACATAAAACATTTTGGGTAGGCATAGATTTTGTTTTTTTTTTGGGAGGCTCGCTGGTGAGTATAACGCCCAGTTTTTGGTTTCGCAACCCCTTTTCGTGAGTTTTATACACAGACTTTTTGTACCAAATTAAATTATGTACAACTTTTTTTAATTTTGTTTTTCGTAAAATTATTAATAAAAGTTTTAAAAGCCAACATGACAAAAATAAAATAAAGTGTATGGCGTTATAACTTCTTTATTTAACATTTTTATGAAAAAAACGATTTATATATATATTTTTTTTTTGTAAAGTATTTTCTCACGACAAATTGGACCTGTTAGTTTTTTAACGGTTTCACAGGGTCACAAAGGAAGGGCAGCCAACATTAAGTTATACATATCAATATAACATCCAAGACAGTGGCTGCAATATTTAATGCTGTTCCTGTGAGTGGTGATAGACCAGACCCAAAATACTAAATTTAAGTAAAGAAAAAATTTTATGATTTGCGAGATTTTGGAGCTTTTTGAAAATTCGAAAAAATTGTTACCTTGGTTCAGCTTTTATGATGCCACTTTTTTTTATACGATGTGGCCAAAGCCTAGGGGACAACCCTTTGATGCATTAGCATGGCGTTGACCGGAAAGGGATTAGAGTAAGGGAAGTGAGGGAACTTGAATGTCTTGTGTTTGCATTGCTGCGAGCTAGACAACATCCCAGAGACGAAGTGGATTATTTTTAATTTCTTAATAAAAACTCACAGGGAGACCTGATCTCGAACACGGGATCCATTGAATGGTGGTCCTGCCGCTGAACCAATTGATTCAACTCCATTTCCACTGCTACAAAAGTAGGTTTTTTGTGACCAAAAAATTTGTAAAATTCCTGAAGAACGCTCTAAAAATATTCTTTTCAACTTTTATGTTTTAACCCAATTACTATTATGAAATACTGATCTTTCGTAATGTAGAAAAAATTGTATTAGGGTAGGCTGGTCTCTTTTTTGACATAATGCCCATTTAGTGCAGTTGATAAACTGAAGACAACTTACCGTTTTTCACTTTTAGAAAATAGTTCTAGCCTTGCAATTAAGGTGAGCGAGTATTATCTAATACTATTCCAAAGTCGATAGTATTAGTAGTTGCTGAAATAAGCAGCTGTGACAGAAAGATAAAGTCCCACCGTAAGGTTAGTTTTTTTTTGCATTTTGGTACCGAATAAAAATATTGAAATGTAATAATCAGCCTAAACGTCTCCGTCGGCGGAGGATAACGTATTGGCTTTCCATCCCAGAGATCTCCAGTTCGCGCCCCACCGATGGTGACCAATGGTTGTTTTCTGTTGACCAGAATGTCAGACAGAAGGTATTGGATGCTTTAAACGGTAGCTACGGCTTCTGGTCTCTAGTCAAAGCTATAAGAAATAATTTCACCTGTTCTTCAATACCACCACTCATTTATAATGGGAATGTTTATAATGGCTCACTGGAGAAAGCCAACCTGTCTAAACTTGATGTGTCCAAAGCTGCTGGACCTGATGGTTTCTGGTTTAAACATGCTGCGCCTCTGCTTTGGCTAAACCTCTGTGGAAACTTTTACACCTGTGATACTCAACAGGAGTGTTTCCATCTGCATGGAAACTTGCTCATGTTCAGCCAATACCCATAAAAGGAGAGGTATACGATCCGTCTAACTACAGACCAATTGCACTTACTTCGGTTTTATCTAAGGAAGAGCTTATCGATATGATTTGGTTTGGTTTGACTAATCACTTACAAGGAATTCACCACTAAGTTTTTCCCCATATTGAGTGTGCTTTTAATAACGTCAATCCAGAGACGGTAACGGCATCCTTGAGGAGGCTGAATCGAGAGAGGCCACTAGTTGATGGTTGCATCTGTCATACTCATCAAGAGTATTTCCATCTGCAAGAAAGCCTGCTCATGTCCAGCTATTACCTAAAAAAGGAGAGGATGACCCCTCTGACTACAGACCAATTGCCTTTGCCTTGGTTTTATCTAAAGTTTTGAAATCACTCATCAACTCTCATAACAATCTTACGAATGATTGCCGCTCAACTGAAGACTTATTTACTGTTCCGAAGAAGCGTTGGAATCATTGTCTCTATAATTTTGGAGTGTCGGAAATCGCCGTTCTTAATATTTTCAAGGCCTTTGATAGAGTCTGACATACTACCCTTGTAGCCAAATTTCAAGAATTCGCTCTTCATCCTAAACTTTGTAATGTGGTTTTGAGTTTTTGTCGAACCGTTCAATCCGTTTAATAATAGATGGAATTACGTCTTATCCCTACGAAATAAATGCCGGTGTCCCTCAAGGTTCAGTTCTTTCACTAACCTTATTTCTTTTATTTGTTCATTTTTAAAACGCATGTTTGAATCATTAAACAATAAAATGTCTACGATTCTCACTTGGGACAGGGTATCCACCCTCAACCTACTTTAGTTGACGGAGTGAATATACCCACTTCGCATTCTTTAAGCATCTAAGATATTGAGATATCCAGCAATCTTAGCTGGACCGGTCATATATTTGCAGTCCCTAAAGATGTGATGAAATGCTTAGGTTTTCTACAGATATGTTAAAAGTATTTCACTCCATTTGACTTGGTGCTGATCTACAAGTCCCACATCAGGCCTAGACTGGAATATAATCCAAACATTTTGGGCGGGGACAGGACATACTGCACTGTCCTCGTTAGTCAAAGTTAAAAAAAGCTATAAAACTTATTGGTGACTCCACAAGCTCTGTCTCTCACTTTTCTTAAGCTTAGAGCTTCAAGTCACTCCCACCCCTACACCCCTCAGGTAAAATTTGGACGGATCGTCAAATTTCTGGAATCTTTTCTAAGACTAACAACACGAATGTGGAATGTACTATCTGCTGTTTTCCCTCGTCTTATGACCCCTAAACTTTAAAGCGAGGCGTATATCGACATCTCCTTCACTCAGCTCCTTAACCTATTTACCTCACTCTTAATTTCTTTCTTGCCAATGTTGTGTTTTAGCATCATAGGGCATCCCCTGAGCTTTGACATTATCATTAAAAAAGGCACTGTGGGTTCCTGGCAATATGTAATGAATTTATTAAATTTTTTCGGAAACTATATTGTCTGGAACTTCGTTTTGTTTTTCCTATATACTATATATCAGACCATCGATTAGTATGAATTATTTCAGTTTTGCAGAGAAGGGGGGGCGGTATTTTTTCACAAATTTTTCGGGATAAGTTAAAAACTAGTGTGACCAAAGTAAAAAAGAAACTATTTTTTGAATCCTTAAGCCTTTTCAAATGATACCCCACACGGTATATATAAAGTAAAAAATGTTTTTCAGTTCTGCCTAATATATTCCTGGAATTTTTTTCACTGAGAATAGATGCTGGCAAATAACTTCTATACCTGTACCAAATTTCAAGTCGATAGCGATAGTTCAGTAGTCACTGATAAAAACGACTAAACACCCATCATAATGTTTCTTTTTGCGTTTTCAGAACGGAACCCTACCGAGAGACGGCATTAAAATTCATGTAAAGGATCATATACTAGAGAAAAATAAAACTTTTTTTATGAGCGGAGACAAGACAGTAAACACGTAATTATTTTTGATTTTAATTTAGGCAGAAATTCTTCTATAGGGATTGGTGTTGTTGATACTAAAATACAGTTTTATTGAACAGGTATATAAATTTTTAAAAGGCTGTGGCTTCTTCTGTAGTTTTGAAGTATATTTACATTGACAGAATTCGCAATTTAACAGAGCGAGCAGGTACTTATAACACTTTGATTTGACCAAGTGCAACCAAATAATCTTATGTAGTGAATGATACTTGTCCTTACGTGAAGGTATCAATACCACACTGACATAGTAGCATAAAAATAGTCTTAATAAGCGATTATGTAAGAGATCGATGAGAATTTGGTGTCTGGTTTTTGGTACTTCTAAAAAGCGATCCCTGGTTAAAAAAATTCCTTCCTTATTTTCTTGACCCATTTTTACCATTCTACTACAAAAGGATAATAACATTTAATCGTTTCGCTTTCATATTCTGTACAGTTTAGTTCCTCCTTGCTCGTTACGCCGAGATTCTAAAAAGAACTCCTTAAAATTTGATTTATTGTAACAAGCAGGATCGCAAATAATTAATGCTTATCTTACCAAAAAAAAACCAAAACCATTTAAGCAGAGAGGATAAACAGAATTTTTAATTAGAGCCGAGCAAAACGGTCAACTTTTTAGCAAAAATTGCTTCTAACAGTCCAAAGGACATTTTTGGCCTATTGGGGGAAGCACATATACAAAAAGGAAACTGAAAAAATCCATTGGCGTTGGGATACGTGCTCTAAACACGATCTCGGATTTCGTTTATCACGCGTTAAAACTGCCAGGAGGGTGGACTAAAAGCACACGGTGCTATGGTGCCACCACTCAAGGGGCAGCATGAGCAGACCATGTCTTGCTATCCTATTACATTCAGGACGATCCATAATTTTTGATTTATGGGTTTTTGTTATTAAAATGAAATTCAAGCTCCCGCTCAAACAAGCCAGAAATCATACTTTAAGCGCTGTGTTTGTGTGTATGTGTGTTAAAGATATCCACTCGGTTGTATCCTTAAATTGGCACTGAAAATTGCAAACACACTTTTCTATAAATTTTTTGTCACGCACTTTTCCAACCGCACATTCGAACTTCTATCACTGAGTGAGTTAAAGTTCACGTCAGAGATTCCTTGGCACTGTGTTAACGTATCGTGCGTCAGCACTCGAATCCCAAGCTCAACAACTTAATCCGATCCTTATGTGACGAAGTCCTTAATTAATTTTCGCACACGCAACACGCACAGCAATCACTTCCATGAGGACAGGACAACAAGAAACTTCTTTACAGGAATTTCGATTCCTGTAAGGAGCTCAAATCGGTAACTTGCGATGAATCCGATTTTCTGCGATGGACTGAATTCCGGCTCCGACAGAACTCAGAACTGACACCAAAGGATTCTTTTCTTCCCTGAGCCAAATGTCACCCTCAACTTTTGTGGTCACATGCGTTTTATGAGGATGAAACAGGGGGAATCCCGTTCAAAACAGACATGCGCGTGTTCTCCAGCAGGACATTGCCAAGAGGTCTTGTTATTATTCTCGGAGAAACTGTTGCACAATCCTAAGGACTTTGTCGAGGCTATCACCTTCTTAGGGTGGGAATTGCCCTTTTCGTGGTTTTAATTCCCGCGGAAAGTGATTGTCGCTTCTGTTGGAGCAAAGGATGTCTGGCTGATGCATGTGTGACTCATGTTGCGTGTCAATCAGGACGCTCTTATCTGCAAGGAACAGGATATGCTCAGGGATTTCGTTTTTTATCCCTTACCTTGACGTTATCTTGACCGCCTTTTTGCTGTTCCTGTCAGCTGCGGTGTCAGCGGGGTTTGAGGTCTCAATATGCTCGCCCTTCGCATCTATTTACACCGGTGCATTACGTTTAGTCACGTGCACTTGTAAGGCGATTTGTTTACATTGTGCGCCTTGCAGGGGCGACTGCCGCTGTGGGTGAATTCAATTTGGGGTTGGTGTGAAGTCTTGCACTTTTTAGACATTAAAGTGGTACTCCTTGTTTGGGCTGAAGATAAACGCGCTTACGGTAGATTAGTGGGGCGTAATGATTAAATGGAGAAGGGCATGTTTAATGTCGTCCGCTTGAATAGAAATTGCTGCTCGAGGATTTTTGTAATTTAGTTGTCCACGTGTCGTAGGAGTGACATTTGGTTCACGAGATAATCATGACGCTCTAATAAATCTCGGGGGCGATTATCCAAAGCAACATTCAGAAAATAATATTCCCATCGCTGATTGTGACTCCCAAAGGAAATTACTTCTGCTGGTGTGGTTCATTTCTCGTTATAATTTCGGCCGCTTTTGTCCCTTCTGCCTTCACAGCACGGCTCGTGCGCACGATATTAATGACTCTTCCTGGATAATAATATTCTTCGTTGGTGTGACTAAGGAAGACCATTTAGCCTCTGGTGTTACGTAATTATCGCGCAAATTAAGCGCAAAGTTAAAGTTCAGTTGGAATTGAATTGACTGAACAAATGCAAACCTGTTGGGAAAATAATCGACAATTTGAAGAGTTTGAATTTCAGTGTTTGAATTTCTTTGTTGGACTTTTTGACTTGTTTAAAATGGAAAAGATAAAAAATAATTGTCGCCGGTTTATAAAGAATATATTATTCGATTTTACATCATGAAGGTCGCAGGTTCAAATCTCGCCTGTGCCAATCGGGGGTTTTTATTCTGAACAGATTACGCAAAAATATGTTTTAAATTTAAAGTAATATTGGTATAACCGTAAAATAAGGAAGTCAAAAAAGCTTAAAAGGCATGCTCATTTAGGTATTTAAAATTGACGCATCACCCAAACATACTTGGGTATTATTAAAAATGAAAAAGAAACAGATTGCTCCTTGAATAGCGTTTTATAATAAAGTTAGATCTGTTCATTGAACTTGGGCAGGATTTCAACTCTAGCAAGGACTTCTTGTGCAAGCCATCAAAACTTTAAAACTAGTTACCTCTCTCCCTGTCAAGTAAGTAATTGGAGCACGTAATATGCTTTCCTCGAGAGTATTCTCAATTATTCACTCACAACCCCAGCAAGAAGCATCAATCAAATCAGAGTAGAAACGAATATTTCTCTGAGGTGGAGAGGGAAAATCCACGATACGATACCACTAGAAGCGCTCGTGTACGTATTAGATATTTGGAGAGAAATTAGTCAATTAAAAATCCATTTAGGATCAGCATGCTTTCAACCCCATAAATTTCAGTATCACTGACATGAAAAGCCCTGGGGGAGTTTGCTGAATGTTTCGTATCATGTCCTCAGGGACCCGAAAACCTTTCCAGAATTAATGCAACATGGTTCATCCATTATTCTTAATTCGGACGAATTAGCTATTAAATATGATGGGCCCATACTCAATCGATTCGTCTATAATCAAAGTGAAACACTATTACTATTTAAATGGATCAGGAATGTTGTCCGCTATTAGGTAATCTACGGATATTAGTTCCTCCCAATTATTGACGATGTGAGCACTGGTGTCGTTAAATGGATTTTGGGTGTACACTAATATTGAAGTAGGTTGACGTATGCATGATGGTCTGATAATAATTTAAATTTATTTAATACCAAATATTATTTGGGAACTATTTCCGATTGATTTTCCGATTGAACTAAAACGGAATATTTGAACAGTCATCTTTTTTTGTTACGACATGTTATTACATGTATAGGACCCTATATTTTGGTTAATCCTCGACCGATAATGTAGTTCAAATTGACGTACCCACAAATTTCTAGCTGGCATATCGAGAGCAAAGTTTTGCCATTTTAACTTGACCCGACTATCATCAATATGCTCTTTGCGATGTCCTAGGAATAAAATACTAATAAAAGAGACTGAGCTTTGAATTAGTTTTAAGGTTTTCATTCGTAAGTAGTCTTACAGCTTCACTACATGGGGCATGGGGCAGAAGAAGAACTTCCCCCGATTCGATCGCAAAGACTACAAATGGACAAATTTAAGGTAGATTCCACACCACTGATATTACTCTGCAATCAAGCCTTAGACTACTCCTTGCAAGAGTATTCTTATATTTTTGAACACCTTGTATGACTGTAGACATCTATAAGTCTCTCCAGGGTTTTGAGAAGGAAGAATGAGAGGCTTACAGGCCTGAAGTCATTGGGTTTACAGTGTGAGGCCCTTCTGGCTTTAGGAATAAAAACTACCTTAACCTCAGTCCACAAGAGTGGAATGTAAGTGAGGTTCAGGCATCACACAAATGACCTCCGGCCACGGAATAAGAATCTCGAAGGCTGATTGGAGTTTAGCTGGGATGATACCGTCAAAGCCCGGAGTTTGAAACTGTGTATCGCCCATTTCAGCTTCCTATCGGGCAAAATAATGTTGATAAAGCCCGGTTAAGCTACAGGGATAGACGGAATACCAGCGAAACCTCTGATGCGGCAATTATTATTCTTCCAACAAATCCAGAGAGATGTTTGTCTTCTATAAAGCAAACTGTGTCATATGGCTCAGTCCGAAACACTGAGAAAGAAGGTCATAGATAAATCTTATTTTCTCGGAAGTATTGTAACGGCAGATGTCGGAGCTGGTGCTAATATACAGGCTTGCACCAACAAGAAGAATTTAATACATAGGGCCCGTGCGAATCCATTGGTTAAACTTAAACTTAAACAACCGAATCCGATTACGGTCATTGAGGAAAACTGATTTGTATAACAGTTAGGTGACGTCTCTTGCTTAAAATGAGTTACAGGCCGTATATACTAGCAGCAATTTATAGCAAGAAATATTTTCTTGCTGATAAATTGCCAATGTAGATCACAAATGGCAGATTATTTTCGATGCTCCCCCTGTCTACAATGTCCATAAAAAATGTCTTACCATATATTATGGCAACACCATCTTGGAAATAAAATTGTTGGTGGGGCCAAATTATTTTATAACATTTCATTTTTTGCTAGACGTTGGCGTTGTAAAGACCAAAAGAGACTGTTAGAGGATTGTTAGAGGATTGATTGCATTAAAGAACTTGGAGCTCGCCGAGCTAGAATAGATGAACAAAAGTAATTATCCCTTGGCAAGATACATATGTTGCATAACATTAATTATTGCCATATCTTAACAGTCCACATTGGCAATTCCATAGCAATAACATATGGTATGCCATAATTTATGGACACTGCAGACAGGAGATAAGAAATAATTTACGGCAATAATTGCCAGAAATCTCATCAGCAATATGAGTGGCAATTTTTTTGACATTTCATAAAAGTCAAAATACACATGTACACAGGTATTATGGATATATATTTCGTTCAGTGCAGCACGTTGTTGCCAGATCATAACCACCTGGTACAAGCTATTGAACAACCCAGAAAGTGAGTGTCAACCAGTAGTTCTAGAGTCACAGGACTGGATGGGGTCCAGCTTCCATTCTATTTGACGAAGAAGCTGTGGATTCTAGGTGTCGTTGAGAGGATTTTATGCGAACGACTCGTTTTAGAAGTGCTTTTTTTACTATACTATTATTTCCGCCAACTACCATGGAGGTCTTGGATTACCTATGGGATGCAGTTCGGGACAATAAATCTGAGTTACACGAAAGCATTAGAGTGTCCAACAACTTATTGAGGGTTATGCTACTGTCGAAGCAAAGGGGTCCCTTGGTGGGTAGACTATTTCTTGGGAAAGTTTTTAAGCCCCAATTAGTTCTTGGTCTATTTTTATAAGGAGAACGGACCTGCTTGTGTAATGCTAGTCTAAATTCAATGTAAGTGTATTTGGAAAAGGGATGGTTCCTTGAATACCCTCCCCTCAGTTAGTAAATGTGCAGTTCTAGCGTGACTTCTACAGTGCCTTTATCACTAAATTAAAAAGGGTTAAAGGCATTGAAATCATTTTTTATGAGGATCTGGGTTTACCTATATATTGCACATAAAAGAACTTGTATCCTTTTAAATTAAGTCCGCAAACCCTGTCTTTAACGAACCAAGGCTCTTATACGAGACCGAGATCCTTTCCTTACCTCAATTACAGTGACGTCTTCTTCAGCAGGCGAACGCAAAAGTTCGTCTTTGGTCTCTCGTCCGGGGTAGGGAATGAGGTCAACCACCATATTAGAAATAGATTGCGCGTCATCCTCCTCCCCACAACTGGGTGAGCACAGATGGTGGGAGATACCGACGCACCCTGGTCTCCTTCTTCCTCTACAATCGCCTTCTAGTCATTATAATAGACCATTAAGTAAATATAAATTGTTTTATGTAAAATGATGCGCTGATTATGATTCTGAAAGATATTGGTGGTTAGGAAATTCACTAAAGACACCCGTGATGGAAAATTTTTAGCTCACCTTTTTAAACATCATCTATCTCCTAAAGAATGACCTGTAACGCCGTTTACTTAAGCTTAATGTTCAATTCAACTTCAAATTGACTCTGTCAGCGAAGGAGAAAAATATAAAATATTATTTTACAAATTTTGCTAAACCATCTTAAACTATAGTTTCCAAAATCAAATGATTCAGAAGTATACTTAAATTTTATGGCCCTTAAAAATGCGCGTAAATAGATACGGAGATGATAACGCAGTAAAAAAATCCCAGAGCGCCATAGAAAAAGTACCCGCTTATAACTGTGTCGATGGGAAGTGACAAACAACCCTTCACTCAACCGTAGCCTAAGAAAACTATAAAAACTTTTAAAAGTCTGCAAAGTTAATATGACTGAATGCCAATTAAATTGTCTGTAGCAGTGCCAATATGGCGCGCTGTAAAAGAACTCGATAAAAATTCCCGTCCGCCCCCAATCGTAAATTGTGCTATTCCCGGGGGCGAGGTCCTTCAGCAATAGGAAAAGTTACTTTTGCCCGAAAGTTTGACATTGCAATTCCGGAACGGAACGGTTTTATAGCCGGAGCGGACAAGGCTTTATTGGCGTGTCATAAGATTATCTTTGATTACTTCTTCGTGGTTGCGGAAAACTTTTGTATTTGGACTTTTAGTGGTCTTTAAATTGAATTAATAGCGGATCTGTGGTGAAAGTGGCACGTTTACAGCCTCAAGAATTTTATGAGAAAATTTAAAGTCAGTTTAGGTAAGAAAGTTTAAAATTGCTAGAGGGGTGTAGAGGCAGGCGGCTTGAAGGAACAATTTTCGAAGCAATCGATATTTTTATTTATTTAATGGTCAGGGATCTAACGAAATTTGCCCTTACGCAACACCCTATCCACGACCTTGTTAACACTACATCAAGATGCGTGACATCTCTGATCCATAAAACAAATTGAGTTTCTAGTCCTATCCGAAATAAAAATGTTGCAACAACCCCTAGTGATGGATTCGGAGTGGAGTGAATCATTCTGCGATTGGCAAGTAACTGACCCTTCTACCATGTTGCTAGTAATTACCCTTATCGGGCTGTCTGAGCAATTGGAAATTGGAGATATCGGAGGTATCGGAGAGCAGTTTTCCTGCATCACTGGAGTTGAGAATGTGTCCCGTGTCGGTTGACGAAGGGTGTAACGCCCTTGCACGTGCCCTTGGCAATTTTTGTATTGAACGAAAAGAGATTTTATTTGTAGGGTGCAGAGTACTTAGGTGTTTTATTTCGCAGATAAAGGATCCGGATTTATCGAAATTCAGATTACAAGTAATGACAATTACGAAAAGTTATCTGAGGATAAAACATGATTCGCATTGTAAATCCTTACATATCCTTCCGAATTGTAGAAAGTTTAGGAAATATATAATTTATTTATTTTATTCAGTTATTCACACAACTGCAACTAGATGCCCAACCCCTAACTAACTACTGAATCCTTGTTTTGTATCCTTTGTAAGTAAAGCAACGATCCGATCAAAGTTTGAGACTTTTACGTCTTAACTCCGATGTCCTTCTTCACTGCTTTTTCTAAAGTTGGTTTACAAACTTCCTTTTCCATAGCTTTCAATTGTGCCTGCAAGATTAAAACATCTTTTCCTAACAAATATTAATTCTCCTTCGACTTTTACCGAAGTAACACTTCACGGCATGAATACACTTCTCTGCTCAACTCTGACAAACTTTTTCTGAAAACACCTTCGAGTCCGTTTCTGTGCCGCAGGAAAACTTTTCATCTGCGGTTGCTTCTCAACGCGATATTATTCCGCATTTCAGCAGCTCCTCCAAGAACTCAAAGTAAATTTCTTTGATGGAGCGAGTTAAGAAAGTTGGCCTGATTTCACGCTCCAAGAAACTCGCTCCACTTTGATTTCATTGCTTCGCGGATTCTTCATGAATAAAGTTGGAACTGTTTTTTAGCTGATTGTTGTGATTTTAATTTTAACCTGTTCCTGTCGCTTTTGCATCGCTCGTTCCATAAAAAGTTATTGCTTTGCAGGCTAGATGAGGACATTAAAACCAAAGGTGGTTGAATAAAGCTCAATTTAGTTCAAAAGCAATTTATCTGATGGTACGCCATTGTGGCTCACATTTCCGGGAAAGTTCAATTTCCCCAAGCTTTCAATATCCGATAAGCGCCATCGGGTAGTCGCGACAAATGATATCCTATCGAAACGTGCATACAGTCAAGGAAAGGGGGCAAATATATAGGAGCCTTTATCATATGTATATCGACTGCTGAACCAAGCTCGCTTGGTTTCTTCTGACCGGGCAATTTACGTCGTATTCCTTCACCGAGGTAAGGACCTTAATTCAGAAAATTGCCATTTAATCATCTCACGAATAATTTATTCCCCGACATTTGCATTTTCATCCGGAACGTATAACCTCGTTGGAGCAAGAATGCTCCAGCCGGAAACAAGCTGGAAACGCAAAGACAGAGCTGAGCGGAAACTTGAGATAGAGTTGTCTTCTCGAATTCAGACCATCCTTCTACCAATAGGAAGCAGAACACTACGGAAGGAAAAGAAAATTTAATATAAGTTTCATTTAGGAATGGTACGTCGACTAAGAACCGAGTTCAAGTGCATTAATGAATTTTTTATGAACGATTTTTAACGATTGATAACAAGGAAATGGGAACCACTTAAATTTATATTTGACATTCAATTGGCAGATCAATTCATCACTTGTTTTATAGCGTTTACAACATCTTCCTGGAAGAGACCATATTGTCATCTAGCTTTATACTATTTGGGAATAATGGATTTCGTACCATCTTTGATTTTGCAATCCCCAGTGACCCCATTATTGTAATTTGATCAGTGTTGGCAAATCTTTTCGAATCCTTTCCTCATAACTTAAAAAAATTTTCTGAATTCCAGTTTTCCGTTATGAAAATACCTGAAGATTAGTTTTCGTAAAAATAACAGATATACACAAAAGGTCAAAACTTTGAAAAAATTCCGACTATGCTAGATTTTTGGGGTGACCTTTATTTTGATATCAGAAGCATATCTTGAAAAGTACCCATAATTTTGAAAGTGCATCTTTTTAGGGGGTAAAAGGGGTGAATTCTAGTTTTTTTGCAATTATCTCGAAAATTATCGCCTTTTTTTTCGTAGAATCAATTGGTCTTGAAAAAACTGCGCGGTAAACACCTCGAGGTGTGAAAATTCTTAAAACAATCAATCATAATGAAAGTATTAACTATATGTACGAATTTACAAAATAAGAAAAAAGGGTTACTGCGTATTTCCTGGCATGGTGGTACTGCGGCTCAACGAATTGATCCAACTCCGTCTCCATACAGGCAAAGGGATTCCATTTAGGCATATCGAAGGAATATCATTAACATCAAAGGGCCTATTATAGAACATGATATATTGGGACTTCTCAGGGTTCAATAATAAATGATTGTTCTTTGACCAATTATATATCCTGTCCAGGTCAGAGTTTATATGTACAATATAGTCATCAAGAAGGCCGATGGGTCTGCTTAAGTATATTTGTACATCGTCTGCATAGAGAAGAATTTTCACATCGTGTACCACGCGCGGTAGATCATTAATAAATAGACTAAAAAGTAATGGATCCCTGTGGTACGCCATGCAATAGAGGTCATAGATAGTGTGTCATTTATTTTAACTCTTTGACATCGACTAGACAAAAAGCTACTGATGATAGCAGAGACAGCAGAACTACTGAAATTAAGGGAGATATAAAGTTTCTCAGTAGTAAGCCATGGTCGACACAGTCGAATGCCTTGGTGAAATCAAGTAGTATCAGTGCCGTAAACTTATCCTGATCCAGGGCACTTCTAATATCTGTAGACACCTTTAAGACAGCCGTTTCACAGCTGTGGAAAGCACAGAAACCCGACGCTATAGCATTTCATTTTGTTCAACATGATCAAGTATTTGCTTCGACATTATCTTTTCTAACACCTTGGACAAAAAACATAATAAGCTGATTGGACGAAAGACTTCCAGGTTGAAGGCACAATTAGAATTAACCTCGCCATAAACCCCAGCCTACCGTAAATTACGCCATAAAGTTCTCGACCCAAGACTCGTATTGAGTTTAATGCTGAAATATTGACTCTTAGCACGTTTGATTGCTGCATTAGCTCTGTTTTGAGCAGTTGTATATAGTATTCGGGCTTCATTCGTTTTAAGACGTCTATAGCGTTGATATAAATGCTCTCGCTCAGCAATAAGAACCCGAACTCTAGGTGAAAACCATAGGCAACCCCCCGCTTGAACGTATTTCGTTTTTAGAGGAACATAGTTTTGAAATAAGTGGGTAATTAGTGTCGAAAGAATGTCGACTTGTTGGCCAACCGAGGCAACATAAAAAATTAAATTCCGAGGAAGGAATTACATTTTTTTCAATTAAAGAATTTATATTTATGCTATTAAAATCGCGATACGAGAAGGTACTTGCAGAGGGAGCTACTCCCAAACAAAAGTCATAATTAAGGAAGAGGATGTCATGATCCAGAGTACTAGGTGGGCTAATTTGGTCTTGAGAGACAACCTTATGAGTATCAGTGACAAGAATAATATCTAGCATCGACGGATTAGATGTGTTAAAATTTGTTGGATAAGAATTAACTCTGTTTAGATGGAGAGTCTGAAAAAAATATGCGAACTGTTTAGATGTGTTATCCTCCCGTCTTAGATTAACATAAAAGTCACCTCCTGAGCTCTTCAGAGGATGGGGAACTAGAGGCCAGTTACTCTGTGCAATGTAGACTACAAAATATTTTGCAAAACATTGGGATATCAACTTCGCTCAGTGATTGCCTTAGTAAGACATCCGTCACAGTCTAACTGCGTTCCAGGTCGAAGTATCTACATCACATATCGATCGACGAATTTAAAAAGCCAACATGGTTTGTGGTGATGAAGGAACCCTGCTCCACAGTTTCTTCATATGACCGGCCTTTTGCGATATTAATATTCTTGTTCGTGATAGGTGCCAGCCTTATCTGCCCGGCATTCGGCATAACAAGAACGTCGTTTTTAGCTGAGGCCAAGGACATGTAACCAGGTGAATTGTTTGATTAGCTTTATCCTAACACATGCTAAATCAACAATTCATCTGTACTGCATACGAATCGAGCCTAGGCAAAATCCCACTAATCTACCGGTACACATACGTGCACTTAAGAACCACTTCGTTGCCAGGTTGAGGAGACTATTACGTCTAGAGTTCCTGGCAACAGATGCTGACACATTCAACTACGCCGGGCAACCTTTATCGTCGGTGCGGAACGGAAGCCTCGTTTTTCACTGGCAATCCAGGTCGCAGACTTATCCACGGGGCTTCTCTTCGCTTTGGTATTACTGCAAATGCTGCGGGAAGGACAAGTCTGACGGAGCAGTCTGCAGGCGTCAATGACTCTGCAGACTGGTCCCGCGGGACTTTAATGGGTTCGAAATTTTTTTGCGTTGACTTAGAACATTTTTGGATGAGTGCACCCGGAGAACTGCAAATCTGGTGAAGAGCTCTATAGACTGATTTTAGCGAGGGTGCTCGAAGTAGGAAAAGGAACTTCGCATCTACCCGATGGAAACAGAATCATGTTCTCGTTTGATGTGTTCTCGGTTTCGGTTCGATTTGTTCGTTCGCTTAGAATTAGTTCCAGGTTTTGTTTCGCAACTTTTTCAAAACTTTTTTTAGAACTACGCTTGGAGGAATTCGTGTATTTTTTTTTCGGAATCCACCTGAACTTGTAGGTTTACTTGCAATTACTGCCATTGAATCGGGTGAAGCTCTTCTCCCGCCCTATGCCACACAAGGAGTTACAGGACCTAGAAAGATTTTTTAGCAGTAGAGAAATAAACAAACCAGTGATGCCGTACATTTGACCAAATAGAAACTTTTGAGCAGTCCACAAGTATATGATCGAATATTGTTTAAGTTGGAAATTGAGCTAAAGGTAAAGTAATAAAGGGTCTTATTGTGGATATGTTACACCTCAAAATACCTTGACGTATCGACTTTAAGGTTATGCTGAGTACACCATTGAAAACGACCCTATTAAGAATATGTATCTTGTTAAGTATTTTCGTTTATATTGAACAATGTGGATTTAATGATACTTAAAATTTTTTTATTTTATTTGTGATGTTTTTTAATGTCGACCAAAAATGAATAATCGAAAAATAAAGCCGAAGATGTATCATACTAAGACCATATACTACCTACTCAGTTTAAAACGAACCCTTTAAGGCATTAACAAGATTATATCCTTAAGATTCCTTTTATTCGTTTCCATTTAGAGAAATTTCTAATTCGAAGGATTGAGAGACATGCAGCACGATTCTCCCATCCCTCCCTACTAAGTTTAATTTCATGTGTCAAGGGAGTAGGTGGATCTGAATATACACATTCTTGTTTTCTTCATATAAAATTAATATCAGGACGTGTTTGCAATTCGAATGAGATCTCGTTACACAATCTGAGTGCAATCAGTTGCAGTCGTCCCGTAACAGTAGTTCCAGACTCCCATTCCTGCAATTAAAGGGGAATTACATATAATGGCCTTTTTGGAGAAGGAGAGATTAAGAAAGGCGACTTGTCTGAGACTTACACAACTGAGGAGAATAATTTTAATTAAATGGCATCGGGTCGTGTGGATCTGTTTTCATGTCATGCCTCAAGTGTGACAGGAAAACGTTCAATTTTGCGGCCACATAAAAGTCGTGGTACATGGAGCACTACGTGTTCGAAGAAGTGTCTCCGTTATTATTTGAGGGAGTTAAGAATGTTTCCAGGCTACTTAGCCAGTCGTTTTATTATCGTACTAAAATATTTTATCTGGGGCTTTATTAAAAGCAGTTTTAAATTATCATCCTCACAAGAAGGTCCTCTTTCAGGAAGTTCCAAGTTTCCAAAATGAAGGAAGAACGACCGCACCATTCTTCAGGCGCAAATGTTCACTCAACGAGGATCCAAACAGAGGAAATTCACATTTTACCTCACCCAAAATACTAAATTAGCTTCACCTGGAGCAGACTGCTTGGGTGTTGAGAGGAAAATAATTTGCACGTTGCACATTCTCTGGTTAGCCGACTCGGAATGTGCACAGCATGACGAAAACTTTGGGGGTGCAAATTGCATTCTGAGGGTGCCGTAAATTGGCACACCGCGCTATGCACAACATCTGACGGAGAGGTACACAAGTGCATTATTGTGCAAAAAATAAAGAGCAAACCGGGACACAATTAACGTTGCTTTATGTCCTTTACCGCAACAGTCCCGCAGTTACAAGAGGGCTGGCTGCCTTCTCAAAATGAAGGAAAGTGTGAAGAAATAATTAGTTTCTAGCAGTCCCGAGGCCCAGTTACATAGCACGCCAATTCCGGCTTAATTAGTTCTAAACATCACACCCTCTAAATAATCCTAGAAACGCTGTAGACTATGTAATTGCAGTGCCTTACAAGGGAAGTTTTTGTTGTTACATTGTGGAACCAATACTTAGTTACGCTAGGCCATCCACAATTAGCATTTTAACAAAGGTATGTTTTGCGTTTGGTAATTATCCGTTTTGATTGAGGTTCTATGTGTAAAGCTATTGCCTTCTTTATTAAGAAAACGAGAAGAAGTAGATAGTTTCGGTGGAATATGCAAAATCCTGTTTGGAAGTATGAGCTGATTTCGTATAAATTTCCTTGGCGCTATAGGCTTCCGAAAAAATCCTTTAAGTCTTGAAGGTAGACATTAAAGACAAAACGATTGCTATTAGCTACTAGCGTGCGAAAATGTCGTTTAGTTATTCATTAATCACATTCTTTATCCTAAATCGGGGTTTATCGATTCCTAATCAATTACCCACCTCCGTCTCCGGCACTATCCAGCCAACTCTACCGCACAATGGAAAATGGGCCTTGGGTCGAAGGGAGATCGACCCAGTTAAAGCCAAGTCCAGGATATGATAGCGGGCAAACAAAGTTTATCTGTCCTCTTTGTGGCAGGACAAGAGAAAATTAATTGAAAAACTTTTGCCAAAGACAAACGAAAGGCTGTTCCTCCTCATTTCCAAGCTCTACAAGAAAACCAATTTGTTAAATGGAGACGTAGAGGCGGTATCGTTCGGAGATTGCTGCCCATTAAACAGATACTTGGAGGGAGCCTGCGGAGACGCGACAAATTGAATGGGATGTCGAGGGAAATATACGAATAAAGCCATCCTTACATTGATTATGTTTCCGATAACTTTATGGCTCACCCGTAAAATAGTGTCAACAGTCGCATCAACTGAAGCCAAACAAACCACAAGACCATCAGCCAATTTGTTCCGAATTGGGGAGCTTAAGACCTCCATAATAATTCAGAGCTCGAACTAATAAAAGACAGCAGCTCGAAAGTTTTGGAAGTTGAGAATTCTTTCGTTGTTTTCCTCTTAAAACTGGATAACTTAACTCTTCTCTCGGCAACCACTCTGTTGAAATTGGGGTCCTGCTGAATATCATAATTTTCTTATTGCCAAGATGCAGTATTTCTCCCAAAAGCATTTCATAGGGGAGAATTCAAACTTATCTGCGGTGAGTGGCTTAGCAAACAATTAGAAAGCAATTTTCCCTGAGCTCAACGGTTGCTGAAGGACTGACGGAAGCCAGGAAAGGCTGCAGCCTCTAAAATTCTGTCTGGTGCCCAAAACTCAAAGTGTCTGCGATATAATGAGCCAATCTGCATAAATGCCAAGGAAACTGTTTTCCTAGATAATAATGTTCCGTTCCATGAACTCCAAAGAAATTGAAAAGGAGTATGATGTCGGTTTGGGATGGGTGCGGGTTACCGCTCGTATAAAATAATTTCCATGAAGCAAACTTACGAATCCCTTGGTTACGACTACGGTGCACCGGATGTTCGGTGGATGTTACATAGAGATGTTGAGATAAGAAAACAATTGCTCAAGACATTTCCTACTTCGAGTTGCTTGTCTTGTGCTCTGCAGCGAAAAAGTATGTTAATATGAACATATTTACATCTAGAAATAGCGCCAGAATAGGGAAGCCCACACTTGAAATTACAATTGTTACCATTGCATAAGAAAATAAATGGTTCTTGAATGAACGATGCAATCACCGAGATGACTTTCTTTAGCCATATGACTTTACTCAAAATTAAACGAAGATTAAAAGGAGGTCTAGAATAGTTCGTGGCGCTGTGCATGATTTTATAATATACATATGTATATAGATCGTTCCTACTCAATTAAAATAATAACTTTCCACAAAATTAGGAAGACATCGATAAAAATGTATCGTTGTACTTAATAACTGACCCTACTCAATTAAAAATCTATCAGACAGACAAACAGATATCTTCCATTCTCGGTCCATCAACTCCTCTTCGAATTTAGGCTTAAGTTCGAAATTTTGCAAAAGTGTTGCCCGCATTCGCTGTACCCCGTTATTAACCTAACAAACAAATAGTCTTCAATCTGTCCTGGGTATGCGAACGAATTTCAAAATATTCTTGTTAGACTAACGTATTAATTGTCTCCAATGTCTGCAAGTTTCGAGGTGGACCATCTTATCTTGGGGAGTGCCTTAGCATTATAATAACATAATTTTCCCCTTTCATACCCTACCGCTATTAGCATGGCAGTAATTTCTGCCTGGAAAACCTTTAACACCGTAACCCATCTCCCTTACTCTTTATTCCTTGCCTCCTAAGGCTGTGCTTTAGCATCATAGGCCATCCCCTGACCTTTGGTATGATTTTTAAAAAGTTGACCCACAAAATGCCAAAATTGTATATTCATAGTAGACATCATTCCGTTATTCCGCTCCAGCGCCTTCTATTTGCCATCACTTCATTCATTAGAGTCCCAATATATTTGACGACTTATTTCCTGCTAGACATAATATTTGGGATCATGTCCTCTATGGAAATTCAGAATGAAAAATACCGGACATACAGTGCCTCGGTCGGAGCCGGGTTTTAAAACCTGTTTATCACATTATTATGTTCCCCATACCTGGCTCCGAGTCAGGGTGTTGTTCGTTCCAAAAGATGATGTTATTTTCGGCTCCATTCATTATTTTTGATTTACTTCTTGAACTTGTTATCTAAGTAGGTCTAGGCAATTTTGGTTTTACAATAAATGAATTTTAAAAGAATTTTAACCTATCCATGTGAGATTGCAAGTCCTCGAAAGCTTAGTTTCTTTCTCTATCTGCTAGGATATTTTATAAGTTAACACCTGATAAAACTTTAAAATTTAAATCAGAAAAATGTATTGGAGGGAAACATTCAAAAGAAAGAATAACTTTGGTGGTGACGGCTAATATGGATGGTTCGGAAAAACGAAAGTTGCTGATAATTGGAAAGTCTAAATCACCCAGATGTTTAAAAACTGTGAAGTCGCTGACTATACAGGAAATAAGAAAGCATGGGTTACCTCAGAAATTTTTCAGGAGTTTCTGGATATGGGATATGGAACTCAAGAAAAAAAAATAAAAAAATCTTTCTTATTGCCGATTACTGTCCATCTCACCCCCATATCGATAATCTTTGTTCAATAAAATTAGCAATGCAGGAAAAAATGAAACATCCTTGCTAGAAGGAATAGAAACGTTAGCAATCGCTTGGAATCGAGTCAGTTCTCAAACAATTGCTAACTGCTTGAGACATTTAGAACTACTACCGTCAGAAGAATGCAGAAACTTTTCAGCCTTACAAGGGCTCGATGAAGTGGATGATATCCCACTCTCAGAATGGGTAAAACAATTTGGTACTGCAGACATTGCCAATAATTTAGAAAACTGGGAAGAATTGATGACAATCTTTTAACAACTGAGGAGCCTACTTTAGAAGAAATAGTGAAAGCTGTTCAAGAAAGTTCAAATTCAAATAAAGATGACGACAGTGTGGATTTTCAGCTTTCTGCTATAGCGGAAGCATTAGATGCGCTGGATATTTTAAAAAAATTTGTCCAATTTCATGATTCTTCAAAGCATCTGAAAGATTCTATCTTAAAAATAGAAAAAGAATTAGAAACAATATATATTCAAAATAAACAAAACAAACAAACAAACAAATATTACTTAATATTATCCTCAAGCTCAGTTTTTGTATTTAACATTGTATGAATATTAAATAAATCAAAAACCGCCTTCCTATTCAAAATATCACCCCTTCCTGTCGCCCCCACCAATTTTATGGGACGAAAAAACACGTATTTTCATACTTTTTTTTCAAAACTGTGAATTTTTTTTATTTTTGATTTTTTTTCCACCCGGTCATTACATGGCAAATCATCTTTAGTTTTATTTAATTTAAATTTAATTTTTTTTTGTTTCAGATGTTCCAAAGTGCCAGAATCGTAAATACATTTGTTGCCTTAGATTGAGAAACCCTCCTTAAAGGAGAAACTAAAGAGTCCTGCCATTGTTGAGATTGGTGCAAATATGCTATAATTAGTGGGTGATAAGGCAACCCCAAGAAATCGTGATTCATCAAAGAGCGGGCAAAACCAAGCTGAGTAGGGTGTAGACAAAAGCGTGCCTCAATACTGCGGGTGCTTTGCGCTCTTACCTTCAGATTTTCTTCATGTGGATTTGCACATATCTCCGTCTGATATCCACATTAAATATCAAACGTCATGCAGTACTCAGGGAATCTTGTTGCTGTATTGCTAACTATCACGGTACCATAATAAAATCCTTGACCCATTGAAATAAACAAGAAGAACTTTCAGAATAGATCATACCAATCATTACCTTCAAAAATGTTTCCAGGGTTCAAAATACAAAAGGTAAGTGGAAAACCGCCGAAATGATAAATAATTTTGAAACCGAACTGTTTACAGATGGTCCGAAGATACAGGCTGATGTCCTCGCGGAAAGTTGCTGAAGCGTCTTCCAGTAGGAGGAGGAAGTAGCCGAAGCGTCTTCCAGTAGGAGATATATACCTACGATTCTGAAGGTATATTTTAGGTTCTTTTGTTTTAATTTTCAATTAGTAATCATTATATAAAAAAAAGTGATTCGTTGCTTTATTTTACGCCATATTAAGTATGATCTCGGTAAATTCCTACATTTCGCATAAAGTTACAGGAATGCAAAGGAGATGTAAAGGTTTGATTATGTTAAACTGTTAACATCCCAATTAACTGAATATGCGAAGGAGATACTACTCTAAAGGAATCCAGAAGCCGCTGAAGACAACAGTAGGAAAATGTATGGAAGTGAATTCGGAAATAACCACTGAAACTTTCCAGAATTCAAAATTGCCGAAAAGGAAGCCTTTTTATCTCTGTGGAACCTCTGAAGATAAAGTAACTTGGTATCAATGTGCTAAATGGCATTTTGCGGTTTGCATGATATGTAGCAACTGCTTGTGCTATGTTATTTTTCAAATTACTGAACCCACCAACCAAATCATAACAAAAAAGCTACTTTACGGTTGCTGAAAATCTAATATTTATAAAAAGTATTACATAATTTCTGTTATTTCTTCTTTATTTTGTTTTGTTTGTTAAAAAATATATTAAAATGCATTAATTGTTCAAAATTATCTTTAAATTATGGCATACCATATGTTATTGCTATAAAATTCCCTGCGAAGACCATGTAGGCATGGCAATAATCCATGGTATACAATATATGGTCGACCATATTTCCTGCCATATATTTCCAAGAAAATTGGTAGCAGAAATTGGGCGTTAATCACTCCAAATGGCTAAAATTAAACTGACGCGTACGGAGCTTGGACGGAATGAGTTAAATTAAGAAGATGTTTTTCAATACCATAATTTTTTGTGAGAAAGGGATTAACCCATACCATTCGTTTTTTTTAAAATCTTTTTATCTCTATTTGTTTGGGGAGTTTCAAATTCTTTATTGCAATCAATCCTCTAATTGCAGTCCTTTTCGTTCTCGACAACTCCATCGTCTAGCCAAAAATTAAATGTCATAAAATAATTTGCAAACACCAAAAGTTTTATTTCCAAGATGGCGTTGCCATAAAATATGGTAAGAAATTTTTTTATGAACAGTGGGTTAGACACATCTTATATAAACCTGTCGCAGCTCTGGTGATGTGACTAAAAAAGAAACCAACCTTCTTCACAAATGCCTGTGTAGTATACTGTGATGTACTCCGCTCGCATGCTTATATGACATTCCAGATCCAGTTCCATATTACAGATTCATGCTCTGCTCTCTCGTCAATTCTACATCCGTATGAGATCGGTCAGCTTTCTGTCAGTTACCAATCCAGTCTCTCACTCAAGTTATTCATTTAATTAAATTTAAGTGGCATAAAATCATATAAAATCCAAACGTGTCATAACTTTGCCTGCCACTGACTTGCATTTCAATACGAAAACGACTTTAAACCAACGAAACCGAGCAGATAGTGTGTTGGCAAACCTGTTTCCCTATCTCCATCAAAACGCCATTAAAATTGCTCATTTATTTCTGGAAAACTATTTGTCAAGCCCAGTGCAAACATCTAGCAACAAAGCTAGTGGCGACCGGATGACACTGACAATATGTAACCCCATATCAGATCCAGTGGCAGGTACCAGTGTGCGAAATCCTAGAATTTATACAGGAAACGTGCCAGTGATACAATTCCCTGGCGAGGGTTCGTACAGTAGTGCAAGTCTAACGCCTAGTCCCCAGTCTTGCACGAACTGGGTACAAATTAAGGTGAGGTAAGAGGTCAGGGATAAAGTGCGTTTGTCTTCTGTAATGGGCAGCATTGACTACGGTCTCCACGCCGCTGTAAAGTGACACCCCCTTAGCGACATGAAACGTAATTCAACTCCCAATGGGAGCCGGCAGAATAGTACGTTCAAATGCCGCCACTTGCCCTATTTCGTATTCCAGGCCAGAGTTCCTAATTCATTCGGGAGGCAATTCGAGCAGATAATCTGCAATTGGCTTTAGATGATCTTCCGCCACCCCGCAGGCAGGGAAGTTCTTACCATTTTGGGGCTACATGTAATTTAGTCACGTACTGAACTACCTGTAGATTGCGAATGTTTTGACGAAATACAAAGCTAATGGGAGTCATGAGGGCAGGATTATCTTGTTTACGGCGACAAATTACGAAGAATTAGAACAAATGTAGCTTTTTGCTCAATTACTACGTTGAGCTTTTAATTAAAGACTGGGAGTGAAATTCCTCACACCGAAATATTAGTGCAACTATAGAGAAATTCCAGTGATGCTTTCTGTCGACTCCACAGTCATTTGAATGAACTCTTTGATGTAGTTTATTGGAATTCATCAAAAGTAATCCAATTTGTGTCAATTACTGAACACTGAGTCCCATGATGGAGCGTTGGATGTAAAGCATCTGGTTTCATGGGGCCATGGTCCCGTAAATTTACCCTGGCACATTTCCCTATTAATAATGAAACCTGGGCCATTAAAAGTGTTTACAGCCATTTTCATATCATTGAAAATTTATGAAAATTAGTTGCCAGAACAGCCTCAACGAAATTGAAAACCTCGAAAATCTAATGTCGCTAAGTGCTGGTATATTTTATACCTTCCCCCAGCAGAGCGTACTTTCGTTTAAGTTGTTTCCTAAAAATGTTGACTGGTCCTTTGATCCTTTCAAATTAGGTTTGCAACGAAAATGTATGAAAATGAAGTCCCACATTCCCTTAGCTTGATGGGTTTTTTAAATTGCCCACTAATCATATTAGAAATATTTCCGTTTTGTGACTGATTATAAAATTTATCCTAGAAAAGATTATGGACAAGACTACGAAATTCGTTTTTAATAAGAATGGGAAGAGCTAAAATCTTAAAAGCCTGTGTATAGGGGAAGGCGTATGGTAAAGCTGCTTGATTAGAATTAGTTCGTCCTTTGCCTTAATTCTTGGAGAAGCAAGTGAGTCTGCAACGAATCTGCATAATGCCAGTTTGACATAATTTTATCCATAAGTTCCACAAGTTTTAGAAAAAAAATTTTCCTTAATACCTTGGTACGATTTTTTAGAATTAAGAGAGTTGTATACATACACCTTAGTTAGGTCAGGTTAAAGTGACAACCACTTACGCGAAAACCACACTTAGGCTACGATGGTACATTATGAAATACTGATATGGAAATCTAGAGCATATTGGGTCTAGATTGGTGTCCCCATGAATATATATGTATCTAAAGCCATTTAGATCTTCTAATGAACCTAACTATATTCTTGATATCAGCAGATCGTAGTTCGGCTAGATCGTAAAAATAGTCGGTGACTAAATATCGCCTTCTGCCAGGTGATTAGGCATTCTTGACGAATGTGTTTTCTTGTCCAGGCTGCATGTAGCTGGTGAGTTATATCCGAGTCTAGTGGAGTGGTTCCACTGGCAGTAGATGGAGGATGGAATTAAGAGCTTAGGAAGGCGTAATTCTCACGAAACCTTTGATCAGTAGTGCTCCCATTTACTTCAGATTCGTCTAATCTTCGTCAAAAAATTCGGACGAGTATACCACTCCACGCAGCAACTTCAAAATAAAAACAATCTTGGAAACGTTTCCAAAGAAATTAAACAGATTCGAAGGAAGACAATTGGTCTATAGTCAGAGGTTTAGTTGAAAATGGGCAAGTTTTCGTGCAGACGGAAACAGTCCTATTAAGTATGAGAGATGAAAAAGTTTACGGTGCGATTTAGCCAAAGCAGATTCTTCAAAACTAGGGCTTACTCTCCATCAGACAGTGATCTCTCTGGATCCAGCTTTCTCAAGGAGGCGGTGGTTTAACGTTATTACAAACGCACTCAATACTGAGAAGAGCTATATGGTGAATTCCTTGTACTTGACTGGCCGTTCAACGAACTTACTCTTGTTATATATATTTTATAGAGCGACATTGTAGACGGTTCAACTTTTTTTTGGTCCATATCAAATAGTCTCTCTAAGGTTTTAAGAAGAAAGGAGGAGAGACTTATTTTCCTCAGATCCTTAGGTTTGCTGTGTGAGATCCGCGATAACCATGGGCATAGGAAAATACTGGAACTTGTTGCCTGTTGATGGTATAAGCAAAGTAAGGGTAATTGATAGACACCTCGAAATGCTTTTAAGGGATCGGTCCCTCTTTATGGGGTCTCCTGATGGGAGAGCAGGTGAAGGAATCTTCAGTGAGGACCTGAATTTGAACACCCATCTAAGTCTGGGAGCATACACTTCAATCTTTCAGGCGGAGATGCTGACTCTGGTGTATGGACAGTACAGAGTTCAACACAGCGCTGGCCTTGGAGTGTGTCCATAAACTCAGCGCCTCATCAAATGAGAATAACTGGCGTGGGCACGAGGACATGCAGGATTCGAAGGAAACGAGAGAGCGAATGTACTGGCTAAACTAGGAGCTGCTTCGAGTTTTCAAGGTCCGGAGCCGTTCACTACAATAGGCAGTGCACGGCATGGGATCTGTTAGAGACGTGGGCCACGAGGGAACACTAGGAAAAGTGGATGGCGATTATAGCGACCAGAAGTGCTGAGCAGAAGAAAGTTCTGGATATGGATCGTACGGCTCTGAGATGGCTCGCAGCACTATTAACAGGACATGGTAACTATAGGTGTCATCTAAAGAAGATGATCATTCTCGAGGATGGTACCTGCAGGATATGCCTGAGGAGCAAGATACGGCGGCACACATATTGGCAGAGATGTCTTATAAGCAAATGCTTGTGCTGACCCGAGGAATCGAGGTGAGGAAAAAAAAACTGGATCAGTTGAGAGCGCAAGGGGTAGGGACAAAAACGGAGCCGGATAAAGTTGTTTGGTTCGGCAAATCCTCAAAGGGGTGTTTTAGTGAGTAAAAATCTCACACTATCAGATACAATCGGGTCTCCTGGAGTCTTTGGAAGATTTTCACCCCTCACGCAAAAAAAGGGCAGAATTAAAAGGATATAATTTTCCGACACAGAATCGGATACCACCAATAACGGATCCTTTGGGGTTGCGAACATAAATTTCAGTTTTCTTACGTTTCGGAGTGAAAATTGTAGCGGGAGTGACGTACCTTTCCTGTTCATTCGTACGCAAGGGTACAATTGAGGAAATTATTGATTTTACTTATCTATCAAGAAATATATATATAAGCAAAATAAATGACACTTCCAGAACAACATACTTCAAGGTAAGGTCTAAACATTTCTTATATTCACGAATTCAGTGCTAAAAGTCATTTTACTGTAAATGAGTAAGACAACAGTGAGAAGACATCGTCTACATCTACGGAATGTTTATTTTGGAAGAATGTCACTGTAGTAGGGAGAGTTGTTGGAACAGGAAATGGGAATGCAGTCCCGAAACGAAACGAGTTTGTTTATTTGGGAAAAGGAAAATTTGCAAAAAGGTCTGCACAACTGAGAGAACTTGCTCGGGCAGGCAGAAATATCTTTGAAAATGTTTCCATGTTGAGTCGTTTCCTTTGGCGTTTTTTAGGTTGAACTTTTATTTATGTAAGCAAGAACCGAAGCTGCTGCAGGTAACGTAAATAAGAAAATTGTCCTCTACCAGCGGGAAATCAGAAGTTGTGTGAACGTGCAATTACAATTTAAGCGATTCCGTGCTGTTGCTAGCTCGACTTTCAATTACTACACATTCAGCAATTACTTGAAGTTGGTATGGCGGCACGCAAAAGACACGGTTAAAATAGCTTAATCAACGCAACCGGCCGACAGGGGACTGGACTGATTAAGGACCTTCAGATCAGGAAACGCTTGGCAGAAATTACTTATTTGAGTTGACTTACTCAAGTCATTTTCGTTTGTTCTACCTATTGTTCAAGTCGTTGCACGCGACTGGCAGGAAAACATACCCGTCAAGGCGCCACCTGTCTATGGAGGACTATTTCAGTTCAAATTGTAGTTCGTGATGGTTTCCCATAAAACTCTGCGACGTTTTACAAAAAGCTCCAGAATTTACATATCCAATTAACTTGTCGACTACGAGCAGCTTACAACTCAATTTAACTTGCGTGTGCATCAGGTGTGCGTGTCATTACAGGTAAGTTTAAGAGGCGCAATGGTCGGTGTAAGCCCACTTAGGTGTCCTTTCCATCGATGCAGGTACATAGCGAAACGCCTTAATCAGGGCTTTTATTTGACTGCAACTTTTTTGCGAAACACTAAAAATCCTTTATTGGCAAAAGTAATTTATTTTTTTCTCGTGGTTATGGTCTGTCTACTTATGTCGGTTAAGGCAAACCTTTTTAGAGAAAGCGCTAATTAAATTGCAAAGCACTTTTTTTAATTATTCGGCTAGTTTTAAGGTATAATTCGAAACGCTCGCGAACTGCGAAACGAAAATTAATTGGAAAATTATGTGTTATAAAAGGTAAACGTAAATTTAGCCGCATTGTAGGTACTCTGAAACAGACGCCACACCTTCTTCAATTTATTTATGAAAAGGTAAACAATTTAAAGATTGCCGTTTGTTTAATTTTAGCGTACAATACTTGCACAAGTTATTTAGATACTAACTTAGCTACAAACAAAATTTGATGAAAGGGTCGCAGTTAAATGACCCTGTGAACCATCATACCTTTGAAATAGGGTTTATAGTGAGTAAAACCAACAAACGACATTTTGTGTGAATATGTTAAATCTGACATTGTCATCGTAGGTTGACATTTTTAATGGTAATCGTACTCAGAACGTTTCGTCATACGAGTGCTATTTGTGTTGTTTACGGGTGGTTGAAACACTTATCTTGGTAAAAAAAAATGGAATTAAATTGTGAACATTTTCGTGCGATGATTTTCTATGACTTTCGACGTGGATTAAACCAACAACAGTGTGCTGATCAACTCGTTTGGACTTTTGGTAATGACGCATAATCTCGAACCACCGTATTTCGCCGGTTTTCCGAATTCAATCGTGGTCGCACTTCGTTACAGGATGAATTTCGTGAAGGGTGAAGGGTCCTAAATCGCTTGTTGTGCTAGAAAAAAATCGATGCTGTGCGTAAACTGATATTGCAAGATCGTCATGTGACCTACCGTGAGTATTAGTTCCACTCGCATACATTCAATATTGCATGAATATTTGGCCATCACAAAGATTTGTTCGCGTTGTATACCGCATAATTTGACAATCGCTCAAAAAAGGCTCGTGTCGATTGGTGCGCGGTGCTTCAAAAGACGTCTCTGAGCTGTGACAGGTGACAAATCGTGGATCTGAAACTAAGCAACAATCGACTGTATGGGTCTTTCAAAACGAGCCAAATGCAACAAAGATAAGTTGCAGCGAATTTCGAATTATGGTCAAAACGACTCAGGCCATACACATACCTAGCACAAGAATTGTATGCTACATTAAGTTTTGCACGACAATTACTATTAAGATTGCAAAATATCACATCAGCATATGTAATAAAAGGTATTAGTAAGGATTTTACGAGCTGCATTTGAACTTCGCGAGGTGTATAAGCAGAATGTACCCATAGATCTCTCAACTTACCGTATACCTTATTCATTATTGATTTGTGTCAAAAAGAACACCTAAGATTCGAGCTGTCTCCGAATAGGCAATAGGAAATCCACTCAAGATCAGTAAGGGCACTTTTGAATAATCAATATTATTTTTATATAAAATTATTAAAGATAAATCAGAATTGAACTTGGTGACCGCAGAAGAAAAGTTATCCAATTGCATTGGCAGAAGCATTTGAAAGTCATCAGCATAAAGCTGAAGGGAACAATACTCAGGAATATTGACTAAATCATTTATATATAAGCTAAATAGTAGAGGGCCCAAAATTGAGCCTTGCGGTACTCAAGAAAAAAGTTGCCTACTGACAGAAAATTCCTCACCCACTTTTACCACATGATTACGATCAGTGAGGTATGAATATACATATATAGAGCTGCAAAAGTTAAATTGGCGCTTCAGCTTCTCACATAAAATTATAAAGTCTACGCTATCAAATGCCTTAGTGAAATCAAGGAGGCAAAGCATCGTTGGTCTTTTAACTCCTATATTTTCCGTCGTAGTCATCTATCAAGGAATTCCCGTCGTAGTCATCTATCTAGGAATTGAGGAGGAGATCACTTGAAGATTTAGGTAAAGTTATTTTAGAGAAGGGGACAATATGTGGGAGCGAGGACAAGTATATACATTTTCTTCTTATTCCCTTCACTCTGAACAAGGTAACGAAGGCTCTTTGTGCTATAGGGGATAAAACGCAAATATCTAAAGAAGGAAATAATGTAGGAAGAAACGAATGATGATAGCAGTGTATGCTTATATGCCACATTAATTATACAATTCACACTTTTCCGAGTGACATAAAAGCTGAAACAACCAAAAAAATTGTCCACAATAAAATAGTAAAAACTAAAATCACGTCCGCTCCCGTCACCACAATCTCGATCTCGTAATCTTACTGTTACCAATGATATTGGCCTCGCTACCGGTGTCGGTTTCGTGTCGAGAGATTGATGGGTCATCCGTCCTAGTCCTGATTTGCCACCCAATGATTTTTTCTTATTCCCCCAGATCAAAAATAAAATGAGAGGCGAATGTTTTTGACGCCTGAAAATACGGTTGATGCGTTCAAGTCACATGTTTTTGGCGGTACCTCCATCGGTGTGGAAAAAGTGCTTCGAAAATTGGTTCAAACGCATGCAAAAGTGTATTGATCTTCATGGCGAATATTTTGAAAAATAATAAAGCCATTTTTACTTGTCTATTTCAAAACTTAAGCAGCAACCCTCGTAGTTCCGGTAACTTCTTGACCTGAGAACTTCACCTGACTCGATGACAAAGATTGAGTGTGCACCTCCAATTTAACCATCTTAACATGAAAATGTTTAATTACTTCTCTTTCAATTGAATCTAATTGTTTGTACCTTTAAGCTGAACAAAATTGCTTCAAATTAACGAGTAATACAAAAACAAGACAGGACAATTAAATGTGTCAAATAAATCTGCACCAAAGGCCTATGATCGTTGCAAAATTGGTCAGTAGTTTGCCATTTGGTCGCTACAAATCACTCTTTACCTGACAGGAGTCATTTGTTATAACCTGTTGTCAGAATCACTGAATGATATATTGCGCGTCTCATGTGTGTTTACCATTCAGAATGCCCAAGCTATAAATTGCCTATTGCTGGATGACGAATGACAAACCGCAGCAATGAAGCTAATTTATGCGAATCTTTAGTTCTACAAGCTCACGGGTATGATATGGTGTTTGTGTATGGTCCTTTTATGCAAATAAGTCTAAGTATTTCGGTGAGGCTACAACTGCAATTCCTAGCCAAAAAGCAATAAGACCAAGACGGTTTTAGTTTATGTTTATGTGACAAGAGTAGTATTGCTTTTCGTTTAATAACAAAATTACGTGGATTCGTGTGCAACCGCCCCCCCCCCCCCCCAGTCCAGACATTTTTGTAAGCGAAGGAATAACGACACCTGTTTTTCCTGTTTTTTTGCTTAAATGGAACATTTTGAATCAGATTTTGATTTGTAGTAGCTTTCCAACCACTTCAGGTGAGCAACAAACCTAGCTCAGGTGAAAGTGGGGGACTTTAAATGTCACTCTTGCAGTTTTGCAGTCAATTTTTATCTGCCTTAGTGTCGTCTTATAATAATTATATTAACAGAATGAAACCTGCAGCGCGATTCTGATGGCTATCCATCTACTTTGTCTTTCGGAGACAGCGAAAGCAATGAACCCTTGACGATAGCAAATCTTTTTGCCGATTTTTTTAAGACGGCGATTTTGGACGATACCGATATTATAATAGCTTTAAGGATTTTACCCATTTTGACGAAGTTTTAACCGACTTTTCCTGAATCCAAAGACCTTAGATTTTTGAGGCAGTTATTTGCGATGTCCTTTACTTCCACTGCAAGCCGTTCATGGTAAGTTAATTACCACCAATTTATTTGAATTTTCAAACTTTTGTATCTCTGCAATTGAATGCGGTAAGTACGTTACTGACTTTAGCAAAGCCTTTGATAGAATAAATCATAGAATTCTTGTTCTCAAAATCTCCCTTCTCGCGTTTCTGCGGGTTTTTGTAAATTGAATTCATTCGTATGTATGAACGCACTCAGCGGGTTTCTTTTCGTGAAGCTCTGTCTTATGTTATTTTCAACACTTTCGGTCTGTCGCAGGGCTCCTACCTCGGGCCATTTTTATTTAGATATAATTTAAATCAATGATGTATCTACGATTCTGTCTCACTCAAATATTCTTTGTTATGCCACGATGCTAAGATGTTTCGCACTGTGTAAAACAAATTCGATTGCCTACTTTTAAATTCTGACTTGTACGCCTTTCAGAATTGGTGTTCCATTAACGACCTTCCTCTAAATATCGGCAATTGTATACATATGTCTTTCTCCCTTTCAACTTAACTTTGCTATGGTAAAGTGGAGGGTTGTCCTTTAACAAGAGTTACAAAGAATAAGGACCTAGGTGTCTGGTTTAATTCCCAATTTTCTTTCAAGGATCGTTCTGATGCCATAGTCTGATGCCATAGGCTAATATGACTCTGGGTTTCGTAAAGAGATGGTCAAAGGAATGTGATGACCCCTACATTACAAAACTTTTATATTGCACTTTTGTCAGGCCTATTCTGGAATATGCCTCTCCAGTCTGGTCACCGCTCTATGCGATACATATCAATCGCGTTGAAGCTGCTCAACGGAGGTTCGTTCGGTTCGCTCGTCGAGGCCTTTCTTGGAATAACTTCCTTATCATCTAATGTTGATCGACTTGGACTGCTCCACTTGGATACGCTTGCAAAGGGACACTCACTCCCTTTTGCTTTTGACTGCATTCGGAGTTCCCTAGATTCTTCTGTTCTTTGGGCATTTTTGGCATATCAGTTCCGGCCCGCTCCCTAAGAAATCCCGATTTCCTTCACGTACCTTTTTATCGCACTAATTATGGGGTAAATGAGCCGATTCCTCTTTTGATGGCATTGATTTTAAGACTGCTTTTAAGACTGCGGCGAACGAATGGTCTATTGCTTTGGGTTTGGGGGAAACGACCCTGGTGCAAAAACCTTTGTTCTGCAACAATATTAGCTACAGCGTAGAAGTTGCTTCCGGCCAGAGGTCACATAGGTTAGTGATGTATGTAGACAGGAAGTCAGGAAGACTTCTTGTCATTGCACCCGATACTCTTAATATCCTTCATCCAGCCAACTACATCGTTTTTGCACATGTTTCCAACATCAGCTGTTTCTTTTACGGCTAACACGGTGTCCAGAATTTTGGCCTGTACCCTTAGCCAGTTTTGTACTAATATAATGATAAGGTACTTTGCCATATATTAATACGGCTGTTCGCTGTTCTTTTAGTGTTTCAGATTTTATTAATTAATCATAATTCAGGCCGAGAGTGAATATCCTTTTTGTTCGCGATTAAAAATAGTTGAAAGGTTCTCATTGCTCATTAAGCTGATGGCAAATTTTAATAAAACCTTCGAAAAAATTGATATTTTCCTCTTCAGACATTTCCCGTCGTACTATTCACGAATAGTCCTGCTCCTGTCATGAATTAATGTTCAAACACAACCGCCGCCCAAGCTCAAGTTCCGGATTTGATTAAAAAGCATCTGCCGAAAATTGTCAACTCATCATGCGGTGGAAATTTTTTCCATTTTCTTTTCGCTGCCAGAGGGTAGAGGAACAGACAGTTGGAGTGGCACAGGGTGGCTAGGATGCTCGTTATCATCGCCATTCGACGGTTGAGGAAATGACAAAGTAAAATTTTTGTGCTGATATAAATCATTTGGTGGAGTCCTTTTTGACTGCTGGATTTCAACTCTTCGACTCATGTTCGGGCACAAAATGATTTTCCAATTTGCAAGAGGATAAATGTGCGACTTATTCACCGTCAGGATGTCCTCAATAGCGCAGACTATCAGCAATTGGTATGCATGTACCTGACGTCTTTGCTAACTAAGATTTATGGATTAGGGCGAGTCTATGGTCTATTCATGTTCACAAGACCAAAAGTATGTTTTGCACGGTGAATGAGTTTTTCGAGAGAATTTTTATTCAGTGAGAATTTGACTTCCTGGTTTTTTCCGTGTTTGGTCATGGAAGCTATATCGGACTAAAAACATCATGTTGGACTAAAAAGACAAGTAAAAACAAGCAAGTGGAGATTTTGCATTTTATACGAATCTCAATCAATGGTATATAGTATTTCAAAGCATAAATAGTCATGATAGGACTGGATATGCCGAATATATTTCTTGTTTTCCTTTCTTTAAATGTAGCAAACATCATAGTCAGGTTCAAAAACTAACAAGATAAAGCAGAAATCTATGCTCTCACGTACAGATTTCAATATTTGGAGGCAGCGGACTGAAATTTTAACAAAACTGAATTTATCTAGAGGAACCAACTCTCCAGAATAATTTTCCAAGCTTAAAGTTAAAACAAACTGAATTGCAGGTTTCAAGTGCAATCGAAGTCAATTACTGCGAACAGTTGCTATTTTTAAAAAGATTAACTCTATTCAGTGGGGAAAGCTCTTTTAGTCTTCAGCAGACCCGCTGCATTCTGTGAAGCCTTTGTAGTAATCAAACAATTTGCACAAAGGTCGATACAGATTTTTCCAGTCGGACAGTTTATAAGAGCGAAGCCGAGCAATTGCTCAAAGGACCGCTAACTGCATTTATTGCCCAAAGGGATTCGCGGTTCAAAGCTGATGAAAGGGTGTAGAGTTTGAAATTGTTTTTTACCGGACACAAATGCACGAGCAATAAATCCTGGCCTCAAATGGATACTATATAGAGCGGGCCATTTTTAGATTCGTTTATGAAATATTTAAAATACTCTGCAGTGTGAGAAGGCGCTTTGCAGTCTCACCTTCGGCAAGAAATCAGCCCCAATAACCATTGAGAGTTCCCTTATTGCTTAAGGTGTGCCAAGCAATTTCCTGTCAGGAAGAAACTTCTGCTGGAATCGTGCGAAGAAGTGGAAAGAGCCTCTCTCTTATCTACAATTTCGCCAAGTACTTGACATGGAGGCCACATCCCCTCGGCAAATGTTTGTCTGCCGTGAAAATGTCAACAAAACCGCTGCTAAAGGGGTGTGGAATAGACTGTCAACACTCCTCAACTACTGTGGAGGCTTTCGGTTTCACTTTCTGCTGGAGCCGGTTGCTAAGCCACTCATATCCACTTAACCGAAGGTGTGTTAACCTGGATTCCATAACACCTTGCGCGTCCCACCCGTAATCGCTATGTGCAACAATTTTTCACGATTTTCATATCTAAACGAGCCCCACATAGAAGCACTTGGCTGTTTACCGGAGAAAATTAGAATTTTCCCTTTAAGTGCCGACGAGATATTTGCTGGAGAAATATTTGCACGGATTAGATGATGTTGGGCCCAGTGCTAATCAGCTGCCCTGGACGTGCTAGAAGGAAATGGTCAACCCGAGTCAGACGAGGCAGTTTGTAGTCATCCCCAGGAAAATACGGTCACGTAAATGAGCTGGCTAATGCGAAAACGGTTCCAGTATTTTATCCTGATGGCTGAGATAAGACTTTCATGTGGTCTTTGTAAGGATTTACTGTCTCATGAATGCTGAATGGCTTTCGCTTTGTTGCCTCAGTGGAACAGATTTAATTAGGATTTTTCCGGTGTTAATTAAGATTTTGTTTGAATACAGCAAAAGGGCACAACCACGGAGGACTTTAGGATAAATCTTTAAGAAGTCATTAAGTCTTGTGGATAACCTGGGAATGTGTTCTTACTTCAACAGGCGACTCATACCTTCCCAATTTTTCAATGTTCTGACTTTATTGTTTTGCAATATTCGAAACCCTGTCATCATCCATCATCGCCTACAGAAAACTTTTTCCACTAGGACTTCATGACATAGGCCGAAAAAGTTCCCCCCATGAGACAGTATCACACCAGACCAGATTCTTATCACAAAATTGGCACAATCCTTGGAACCGGTCCAGGACAACTATGAGCTTTCTTGAAATATTGAGTGTAGATAATAATGCGCCAACACTTTATGAAGATTTCATTTAGGGTGAACCTCCTCTCCACTAGACTTACCATTTGAGACCCAATGCGGTCTGCACCAAATGGAATTGCCGTTTTCTTGTATGGCTTTGTCTAGGGAAACACCAAGATTGCTTTTGAAGTCGAGGCAATAAATACCATGAGTTACCAGAATTGCTTGACTTCTCTACGAGAGGAGCACGCCCATGTCTCGATAATAATAAACTGGGATATGGCGCCAGACGGGTTTATTTGGGGAGACCTCCTCCGCACGTACATATTATTGTGAATCTTAATAGGAAAAGCATGAGTCGATGATGGAAATGGATCCCGACAGCAAATTTGGATGCTTCCTTAAACTGTCTAATTGAATGGGAGCAACTGATGAATTGTTCTAGCAGGCAAAGGTGATTAATATCATATAACAATTTGGCTCCGGGGAAATTCCAATTCAGATTTGTAGAAGCATAATCACTTCATAAATTAAACCTATGTCGTCGGTGATGTAAGGATAATATTTTCATCATGAGAGTGGTGGTAGGTTCGCATCCATCCAGCTTCAACCCATGGTGTTTTCTGCGGGATATTACTTAAATCCTGGTTTTGAAAATTGCACACAATACAGAATGCCGGAGAAGGAGATGCCAGAGATAAAGATTTATCAAAAGATTGTTTTTGCAACATGTTCTATGGAATTGGTTGATGACGTTGGTGCTGCCTTGACTTGGTCCACATCCAAAGACTATGGAAACGTGTTAAAGTTACGATTACTCCCAAGGCAGGTAAATGCCCACAAGCCATCTCTAAAATACTCAGACCTATCAGTTTATCATCTTTTCTCAAGACGTTAGAAAGTTAAGTGGACAAACATCTGCGTTGCAGTATCCCGCAGCACCTTCTAACACGCGTACTGTAAAGGGAAATCTGTAGAAACTGCACTACACTCTTTCGTACGCATTATTATTCTCTAGAATGCAAGGAGTACACTTTAGTGGTCTTCGTTAATACTAAGGGAGCTTTTAGCAATGTCAAGCTGGGAGCTATCACAGAGGCACTCGCTCCAATTGGAGTGGTAGCCAATTTTGTGTCGGGGATTAGTCAAATGCTTCATTGCTGTACTATCTTCTTATCTTGGAAGGGGAAGGATGGGATTGGTGACTCCTTATGAGGGCGACATCGCTATAGCTTTTTCCGAAAAATACTTGTCGGTGCTCAGGGACCTCATACAAAGTGCGGGGTGAAGGTAAACTCTAACAAAACCGAGCTAGTTATTTTATTTCTGGGGTTTACAGCTAAAGTAAAATATCTGGGCATTATCCTGAATAGGAAATTAAGCTGAAAACCGAACATCTTAGAGAGGGTTAAGAAAACGACAGCACCCGTGTAATTTTGTAAGAGGGATATTGGGAGGAAATGGGAATTCCACTTTAAGATCTTAGTCCAATCCTGTTGTATGGCGTGATCGTAAATAAGGCCACAAACCTACGTATGACGTCGCTTAGATTTAATAGCGACGCCATTAGATTCACAGTCATCACTCAATGTTGGGGTTAGGAAACCTTGATTATACGGATACAAACTATTCCTTTGTTAAGCAGATTAGATCGATGATCCCAATCAGGCAGGGCTGCGAAAGCGACGCACTGCATTATGGGGCAGATCTACACGGTCGGTTTTAAACTGCAGGGTAGGGTGGGGGTGGGTTTTCTCATACAAACTAAATATAGTTCTATCCTTTCGCCTTCCGGACGAGTGTAGTATATTCAAAGCGGGAGTAGGTAATGGCAATTCAGGATTCACTGTTTTGGCTGAAAGAAAACAACAAAACTAAATATGATATTTTTATCTTGACGGACGGCCAAGTCACTGTTTCATTCGTAGAAATAAATGAGGTGGCCGAGCACTAACATGTCCTGGACATAGGGCATTTCAGGGAACTCGGTGGTGGTTGAGCTCGCTAGGCGCGATACTACATTAGAGATCCAACCAGCTGCTGCTAACTGCTGCTCTTTGAGAAGATTGCATAGGAAGAAGGACGAGTGCCTCCTCATATTAGATCATTATAGGAATAGGCTAGCTATATTGGTCCCCTTTCTATGCTTATACTAATTGTATTGAGGTAATTTACTGCGAAAAAATACTTTTCTCTTCGAGTCATACCTTGCAGAGATTCTTCTGTTTTTTCTCCTAATTAAAAGATTCTTAATCTTAGCTCTTTGAATATTTTACAGAAAAATACGGAAATTTCAGAACCAGGATACGACAAGAGTCCCTCAACTCGAAATTTCTTATAATATTTTGTATCCGCGGAGCTCTTTGGGAATGTGCAGCAGGTACGTTTATGGTTTTAATGAGTCTATCTCGTGCAATTCGGCTTCTCAAATCTAGAAACTATACATATGTGAAGACGTAGCTTCCTTAAAGATTAATTTTCGACCTACCTACATTGGTTAATAATTATAAATAAAATAAATGTAAATAAATAAAAACTGTGGGTGGGGGTTGATATTAGAATTGTATCTATTTTGAGGAAATGTGGGATGAAATCAATATTAGTAGAAGAGTAGAGTTGTCATTGCCGTAGTAAGCTTTACGGAATTCGTAATATTATATGGAAAACAGCTTTAAAATCAAGTCCAACGTAATAAAGCTTTAAAATTAATCCCAACTGCAAAATATTGGTTAAATTATCGCGTGACAAATGGAAACCGAATGCCGCTATCGCAGCAAACAAAATATTTATTAAACGCAGCTGACCACATGGAAAATTGTCGGCAAACAAGCGAAATTAAAACTCGCAAAATGTTAACTGATATGATCCGCTGGGTGTTGGGGCCTCGGAGCAGCCGCCAAAAATGGATACCAAGGCAACAAGCAAACAAGGTATAAAACCAGTTTTTCGTGATATTTAATTAGATTTTGGGTAAAACTAATGAGAAGCTTTTATGCTTTTGCGGTCTATCACAACAGATTCGTTCGCCGCTTCGCAATTTAAAATTTGTTTTATTAATTTGTACAGAATTTTTCACATAAATCTAACATTTTCTCATTAAAGGAAAATAAGGATGCATTACTAGGCCTTGGCAGGTGATAAATCACTTAAGATGAAGTGGCTGATGATGCCGTGCGATGATAGATGACTAGCACCGCCGGATGCTGGAAGTTATTTCAAGAATGTTTCCCCAGGAATCATGCTAATTTGAGAATTCTTATCCCTCTCGTTCCGTTGCCGTTTACAATCATTTGGATGTAGCTGTCGTTTGTCTTTTTGGAAGTTGCCGCTTTCTGAATCCGCGAACCATCCCCAGGGCGCTCTATGAAGCGTTTTGGGTATGCTCCAAAGCCCATTTATTTTCCTCTGATAAAGTTCCACGGGTGCCAACACGATATTACACGGCCCCGACATCGGTGTAATTTGGCTAATAAACATGCTTATCGGGGTGATTCCTTTCGGTCGTGCTCGGGTTTCGGTTGCTATTGACTACTTTACCCAAAGGGACCTTCTGTTTTTGCTTTTACGACCGCTGTCTGGTGCCGAATATCGACTCGCTGTACCTAAAGCGATAAGAGATAAAACGATATTGGACCGAAATAACGGTTTCATATCCTCCATCTCGTGGGGTCCATTTCGAACTAAATTATTGCAAAGATGTAATCGTTCACGCTGTAGGTGGTTGCAAATTAGGATATGTTTTGACTGTTGGGAAAAAGGATTCTTATAAATGCGTTTGATATCAAACAGGCAATGGGAAAGTACTTAATCATGCATGGCCTATAGAATTGAAAACAAATGGTATTCAAATTTTACTTCAGGATAATTAATTGGCAACTGGGTATAGGTCCGGCGGCACGGCACTTCTATATTAAATTGATTGAACTATGATTGAACATGTCGGATAGGATCATACAAATAAGATATAAATACACAGCAGCAACACGGGGATTACGGAAAAGATTTACCTTTAGCTGAAAGTAAAGAATAAATCAGATCAACGAGAGAGTGGCCACAGGAGCCCACATTTTGAAATTGCGAGTGCAATATGCGTTCATATTTTGACATAGTTCTTAGAATTCTGGAACTTTTGTATCGAACCTATACTAGGGTAAAAAACATTGTATGAGGGAAAACCCTTCTTAATACGATTCAAGCAAATATCGTCATTATCATCTATCCCCCGAATAGAGGTCCCCTTTACATTATTGGAATTTTCAAACTTCTGTATTTCTGCAATTGAAGGTGGTAAGCAAGTTGACTGTATCTTTACTGACTTCAGCCAAGCTTTCAATAGAATAAATCATAGAATTCTTGTTCTCAAACTCTCCCTTCTCGGGTTCCCGCGAGTATTTGTAAATTAAATTTATTCGTACTTATCTGAACGCACTCAGCAGCTTTATGTGACACATATCAATCGCATTGAAGCTGTTCAACGGAGGTTCGTTAGATTCGCTCTTCGAGGCCTTCCTTGGAATAATTGACTTATATAACTACCTTATTTTGATAGACTTGAACTCTTGCACTTGGATACGGTTGAAATGAGATGCCGTAACGCAAGAATCCTTTTTGCTTCCGACTGCATCCGGGGGTCCATTGACTCTTCTGTTCTCTTGGCTTCTTTTGGCTTATCGGTTCCGGTTCGCTCCCTGAGGAATAACGAATTTCTTCAGTTACCTTTTCATCGCATTAATTATGAATTAAATGAGCCTATCACATCGATGTCGCGATTTTATAATTCCACTTTTGATTGGCATCTGTTTGACTGGAAAGCTAATGAAATAAATATTTTGGAATATTTCCTTTCCACTGGCACTGGAAATTTCTCTTCAATCCATCGATTTAATTAAATTGGAGCGGTCTGAAAATCGACTGGAAATTAAGCCATTGGAACGGTTTTTGGTCATTTTTCCACGTTTACAGGGCCCAGCGTGCGGAAAAACTACCTAGCCCTCCATTTTTGGACGTGCTCCTTCGAATGGCATTAAAATTTCCAATTAAAAATTTTCGACCAAAATCGACAATATTCACTGGGCTATAGGCCATGATTTTTTTGGCAAAAAAACATTTTTGTAACGACATCGAATGAAAGTGATATCATTGGAAAGAGCACGTCGAAAACAATAGTTTTGGAAGGTTTCACCGGAAAGTATCTGAAATTGACGAATCTGCAGAGCTTTCCGTGTCCTACTGGAAGCATTCGAACCTACGGATGAATTATTTTTTATTGAATTGGCATCTGTTTGACTGGAAAGCTAATGAAATAAATATTTTGGAATATTTCCTTTCCACTGGCACTGGAAATTTCTCTTCAATCCATCGATTTAATTAAATTGGAGCGATCTGAAAATCGACTGGAAATTAAGCCATTGGAACGGTTTTTGGTAATTTTTCCACGTTTACAGGGCCGAGCGTGCGGGAAAACTACCTAGCCCTCCATTTTTGGACGTGCTCCTTCGAATGGCATTAAAATTTCCAATTAAAAATTTTCGACCAAAATCGACAATATTCACTGGGCTATAGGCCATGATTTTTTTGGCAAAAAAACATTTTTGTAACGACATCGAATGAAAGTGATATCATTGGAAAGAGCACGTCGAAAACAATAGTTTTGGAAGGTTTCACTGGAAAGTATCTGAAATTGACGAATCTGCAGAGCTTTTTGTGTCCTACTGGAAGCATGCGAACCTACGGATGAATTATTTGTTATTGAATTGGCATCTGTTTGACTGGAAAGCTAATGAAATAAATATTTTGGAATATTTCCTTTCCACTGGCACTGGAAATTTCTCTTCAATCCATCGATTTAATTAAATTGGAGAGGTCTGAAAATCGACTGGAAATTAAGCCATTGGAACGGTTTTTTGTCATTTTTCCACGTCTACAGGGTCCAGCGTGCGGAAAAACTACCTAGCCCTCCATTTTTGGACGTGCTCTTTCGAATGGCATTAAAATTTCCAATTAAAAATTTTCGACCAAACTCGACAATATTCACTGGGCTATAGGCCATGATTTTTTTGGCAAAAAAACATTTTTGTAACGACATCGAATGAAAGTGATATCATTGGAAAGAGCACGTCGAAAACAATAGTTTTGGAAGGTTTCACTGGAAAGTATCTGAAATTGACGAATCTGCAGAGCTTTTTGTGTCCTACTGGAAGCATGCGAACCTACGGATGAATTATTTGTTATTGAATTGGCATCTGTTTGACTGGAAAGCTAATGAAATAAATATTTTGGAATATTTCCTTTCCACTGGCACTGGAAATTTCTCTTCAATCCATCGATTTAATTAAATTGGAGAGGTCTGAAAATCGACTGGAAATTAAGCCATTGGAACGGTTTTTTGTCATTTTTCCACGTCTACAGGGTCCAGCGTGCGGAAAAACTACCTAGCCCTCCATTTTTGGACGTGCTCTTTCGAATGGCATTAAAATTTCCAATTAAAAATTTTCGACCAAACTCGACAATATTCACTGGGCTATAGGCCATGATTTTTTTTGGCAAAAAAACATTTTTGTAACGACATCGAACGAAAGTGATATCATTGGAAAGAGCACGTCGAAAACAATAGTTTTGGAAGGTTTCACTGGAAAGTATCTGAAATTGACGAATCTGCAGAGCTTTTTGTGTCCTACTGGAAGCATGCGTACCTACGGATGAATTATTTTTTATTGAATTGGCATCTGTTTGACTGGAAAGCTAATGAAATAAATATTTTGGAATATTTTCTTTCCACTGGCACTGGAAATTTCTCTTCAATCCATCGATTTAATTAAACTGGAGAGGTCTGAAAATCGACTGGAAATTAAGCCATTGGAACGGTTTTTTGTCATTTTTTTCACGTTTACAGGGCCCAGCGTGCGGAAAAACTACCTAGCCCTCCATTTTTGGACGTGCTCTTTCGAATGGCATTAAAATTTCCAATTAAAAATTTTCGACCAAAATCGACAATATTCACTGGGCTATAGGCCATGATTTTTTTTGGCAAAAAAACATTTTTGTAACGACATCGAACGAAAGTGATATCATTGGAAAGAGCACGTCGAAAACAATAGTTTTGGAAGGTTTCACTGGAAAGTATCTGAAATTGACGAATCTGCAGAGCTTTTTGTGTCCTACTGGAAGCATGCGTAACTATGGATGAATTATTTTTTATTGAATTGGCATCTGTTTGACTGGAAAGCTATCTTAAATTGACGAATCTGCAGAGCTTTTTGTGTCCTACTGGAAGCATGCGTACCTATGGATGAATTATTTTTTATTGAATTGGCATCTGTTTGACTGCAAAGCTAATGAAATAAATATTTTGGAATATTTCCTTTCCACTGGCACTGGAAATTTCTCTTCAATCCATCGATTTAATTAAATTGGAGCGGTCTGAAAATCGACTGGAAATTAAGCCATTGGAACGGTTTTTGGTCATTTTTCCACGTTTACAGGACCCAGCGTGCGGAAAAACTACCTAGCCCTCCATTTTTGGACGTGCTCCTTCGAATGGCATTAAAATTTCCAATTAAAAATTTTCGACCAAAATCGACAATATTCACTGGGCTATAGGCCATGATTTTTTTGGCAAAAACACATTTTTGTATCGACATCGAATGAAAGTGATATCATTGGAAAGAGCACGTCGAAAACAATAGTTTTGGAAGGTTTCACTGGAAAGTATCTGAAATTGACGAATCTGCAGAGCTTTTTGTGTCCTACTGGAAGCATGCGTACCTACGGATGAATTATTTTTTATTGAATTGGTATCTCTTTGACTGGAACGCTAATGAAATAAATATTTTGGAATATTTCCTTTCCACTGGCACTGGACATTTCTCTTCAATCCATCGATTTAATTAAATTGGAGCGGTCTGAAAATCGACTGGAAATTAAGCCATTGGAACGGTTTTTTGTCATTTTTCCACGTTTACAGGGTCCAGCGTGCGGAAAAACTACCTAGCCCTCCATTTTTGGACGTGCTCTTTCGAATGGCATTAAAATTTCCAATTAAAAGTTTTCGACCAAAATCGACAATATTCACTGGGCTATAGGCCATGATTTTTTTTGGCAAAAAAACAATTTTGTAACGACATCGAACGAAAGTGATATCATTGGAAAGAGCACGTCGAAAACAATAGTTTTGGAAGGTTTCACTGGAAAGTATCTGAAATTGACGAATCTGCAGAGCTTTCTGTGTCCTACTGGAAGCATGCGTACCTACGGATGAATTATTTTTTATTGAATTGGTATCTCTTTGACTGGAACGCTAATGAAATAAATATTTTGGAATATTTCCTTTCCACTGGCACTGGACATTTCTCTTCAATCCATCGATTTAATTAAATTGGAGCGGTCTGAAAATCGACTGGAAATTAAGCCATTGGAACGGTTTTTTGTCATTTTTCCACGTTTACAGGGTCCAGCGTGCGGAAAAACTACCTAGCCCTCCATTTTTGGACGTGCTCTTTCGAATGGCATTAAAATTTCCAATTAAAAGTTTTCGACCAAAATCGACAATATTCACTGGGCTATAGGCCATGATTTTTTTTGGCAAAAAAACATTTTTGTAACGACATCGAATGAAAGTGATATCATTGGAAAGAGCACGTCGAAAACAATAGTTTTGGAAGGTTTCACTGGAAAGTATCTGAAATTGACGAATCTGCAGAGCTTTCTGTGTCCTACTGGAAGCATGCGTACCTACGGATGAATTATTTTTTATTGAATTGGCATCTGTTTGACTGGAAAGCTAATGAAATAAATATTTTGGAATATTTCCTTTCCACTGGCACTGGAAATTTCTCTTCAATCCATCGATTTAATTAAATTGGAGCGGTCTGAAAAGCGACTGGAAATAAAGCCATTGGAACGGTTTTTGGTCATTTTTCCATGTTTACAGGGCCCAGCGTGCGGAAAAACTACCTAGACCTCCATTTTTGGACGTGCTCCTTCGAATGGCATTAAAATTTCCAATTAAAAATTTTCGACAAAAATCGACAATATTCACTGGGCTATAGGCCATGATTTTTTTTGGCAAAAAAACATTTTTGTAACGACATCGAATGAAAGTGATATCATTGGAAAGAGCACGTCGAAAACAATAGTTTTGGAAGGTTTCACTGGAAAGTATCTGAAATTGACGAATCTGCAGAGCTTTTCGTGTCCTACTGGAAGCATGCGTACCTACGGATGAATTATTTTTTATTGAATTGGCATCTGTTTGACTGGAAAGCTAATGAAATAAATATTTTGGAATATTTCCTTTCCACTGGCACTGGAAATTTCTCTTCAATCCATCGATTTAATTAAATTGGAGAGGTCTGAAAATCGACTGGAAATTAAGCCATTGGAACGGTTTTTGGTCATTTTTCCACGTTTACAGGGCCCAGCGTGCGGAAAAACTACCTAGCCCTCCATTTTTGGACGTGCTCCTTCGAATGGCATTAAAATTTCCAATTAAAAATTTTCGACCAAAATCGACAATATTCACTGGGCTATAGGCCATGATTTTTTTGGCAAAAAAACATTTTTGTAACGACATCGAATGAAAGTGATATCATTGGAAAGAGCACGTCGAAAACAATAGTTTCGGAAGGTTTCACTGGAAAGTATCTGAAATTGACGAATCTGCAGAGCTTTTTGTGTCCTACTGGAAGCATTCGAACCTACGGATGAATTATTTTTTATTGAATTGGCATCTGTTTGACTGGAAAGCTAATGAAATAAATATTTTGGAATATTTCCTCTCCACTGGCACTGGAAATTTCTCTTCAATCCATCGATTTAATAAAATTGGAGAGGTACGAAAATCGTCTGGAAATTAAGCCATTGGAAAGGTTTTTGTCATTTTTCCACGTTTACAGGGCCCAGCGTGCGGAAAAACTACCTAGCCCTCCATTTTTGGACGTGCTCTTTCGAATGGCATTAAAATTTCCAATTAAAAATTTTCGACCAAAATCGACAATATTCACTGGGCTATAGGCCATGATTTTTTTGGCAAAAAAACATTTTTGTAACGACATCGAATGAAAGTGATATCATTGGAAAGAGCACGTCGAAAACAATAGTTTCGGAAGGTTTCACTGGAAAGTATCTGAAATTGACGAATCTGCAGAGCTTTTTGTGTCCTACTGGAAGCATTCGAACCTACGGATGAATTATTTTTTATTGAATTGGCATCTGTTTGACTGGAAAGCTAATGAAATAAATATTTTGGAATATTTCCTTTCCACTGGCACTGGAAATTTCTCTTCAATCCATCGATTTAATTAAATTGGAGAGGTACGAAAATCGACTGGAAATTAAGCCATTGGAAAGGTTTTTGTCATTTTTCCACGTTTACAGGGCCCAGCGTGCGGAAAAACTACCTAGCCCTCCATTTTTGGACGTGCTCTTTCGAATGGCATTAAAATTTCCAATTAAAAATTTTCGACCAAAATCGACAATATTCACTGGGCTATAGGCCATGATTTTTTTGGCAAAAAAACATTTTTGTAACGACATCGAATGAAAGTGATATCATTGGAAAGAGCACGTTGAAAACAATAGTTTTGGAAGGTTTCACTGGAAAGTATCTGAAATTGACGAATCTGCAGAGCTTTTTGTGTCCTACTGGAAGCATGCGTACCTACGGATGAATTAGTTTTTATTGAATTGGCATCTGTTTGACTGGAAAGCTAATGAAATAAATATTTTGGAATATTTCCTTTCCACTGGCACTGGAAATTTCTCTTCAATCCATCGATTTAATTAAATTGGACAGGTCTGAAAATCGACTGGAAATTAAGCCATTGGAACGGTTTTTGGTCATTTTTCCACGTTTACAGGGCCCAGCGTGCGGAAAAACTACCTAGTTCTCCATTTTTGGACGTGCTCTTTCGAATGGCATTAAAATTTCCAATTACAAATTTTCGACCAAAATCGACAATATTCACTGGGCTATAGGCCATGATTTTTTTGGCAAAAAAACATTTTTGTAACGACATCGAATGAAAGTGATATCATTGGAAAGAGCACGTCGAAAACAATAGTTTCGGAAGGTTTCACTGGAAAGTATCTGAAATTGACGAATCTGCAGAGCTTTTTGTGTCCTACTGGAAGCATTCGAACCTACGGATGAATTATTTTTTATTGAATTGGCATCTGTTTGACTGGAAAGCTAATGAAATAAATATTTTGGAATATTTCCTCTCCACTGGCACTGGAAATTTCTCTTCAATCCATCGATTTAATAAAATTGGAGAGGTACGAAAATCGTCTGGAAATTAAGCCATTGGAAAGGTTTTTGTCATTTTTCCACGTTTACAGGGCCCAGCGTGCGGAAAAACTACCTAGCCCTCCATTTTTGGACGTGCTCTTTCGAATGGCATTAAAATTTCCAATTAAAAATTTTCGACCAAAATCGACAATATTCACTGGGCTATAGGCCATGATTCTTTTGGCAAAAAAACATTTTTGTAACGACATCGAATGAAAGTGATATCATTGGAAAGAGCACGTCGAAAACAATAGTTTTGGAAGGTTTCACTGGAAAGTATCTGAAATTGACGAATCTGCAGAGCTTTTTGTGTCCTATTGGAAGCATGCGTACCTACGGATGAATTATTTTTTATTGAATTGGCATCTGTTTGACTGGAAAGCTAATGAAATAAATATTTTGGAATATTTCCTTTCCACTGGCACTGGAAATTTCTCTTCAATCCATCGATTTAATTAAATTGGAGAGGTACGAAAATCGACTGGAAATTAAGCCATTGGAAAGGTTTTTGTCATTTTTCCACGTTTACAGGGCCCAGCGTGCGGAAAAACTACCTAGCCCTCCATTTTTGGACGTGCTCTTTCGAATGGCATTAAAATTTCCAATTAAAAATTTTCGACCAAAATCGACAATATTCACTGGGCTATAGGCCATGATTTTTTTGGCAAAAAAACATTTTTGTAACGACATCGAATGAAAGTGATATCATTGGAAAGAGCACGTTGAAAACAATAGTTTTGGAAGGTTTCACTGGAAAGTATCTGAAATTGACGAATCTGCAGAGCTTTTTGTGTCCTACTGGAAGCATGCGTACCTACGGATGAATTAGTTTTTATTGAATTGGCATCTGTTTGACTGGAAAGCTAATGAAATAAATATTTTGGAATATTTCCTTTCCACTGGCACTGGAAATTTCTCTTCAATCCATCGATTTAATTAAATTGGACAGGTCTGAAAATCGACTGGAAATTAAGCCATTGGAACGGTTTTTGGTCATTTTTCCACGTTTACAGGGCCCAGCGTGCGGAAAAACTACCTAGTTCTCCATTTTTGGACGTGCTCTTTCGAATGGCATTAAAATTTCCAATTACAAATTTTCGACCAAAATCGACAATATTCACTGGGCTATAGGCCATGATTTTTTTGGCAAAAAAACATTTTTGTAACGACATCGAATGAAAGTGATATCATTGGAAAGAGCACGTCGAAAACAATAGTTTCGGAAGGTTTCACTGGAAATTATCTGAAATTGACGAATCTGCAGAGCTTTTTGTGTCCTACTGGAAGCATGCGTACCTACGGATGAATTAGTTTTTATTGAATTGGCATCTGTTTGACTGGAAAGCTAATGAAATAAATATTTTGGAATATTTCCCTTCCACTGGCACTGGAAATTTCTCTTCAATCCATCGATTTAATTAAATTGGACAGGTCTGAAAATCGACTGGAAATTAAGCCATTGGAACGGTTTTTGGTAATTTTTCCACGTTTACAGGGCCCAGCGTGCGGAAAAACTACCTAGTTCTCCATTTTTGGACGTGCTCTTTCGAATGGCATTAAAATTTCCAATTACAAATTTTCGACCAAAATCGACAATATTCACTGGGCTATAGGCCATGATTTTTTTGGCAAAAATCATTTTTGTAACGACATCGAATGAAAGTGATATCATTGGAAAGAGCACGTCGAAAACAATAGTTTTGGAAGGTTTCACTGGAAAGTATCTGAAATTGACGAATCTGCAGAGCTTTTTGTGTCCTACTGGAAGCATTCGAACCTACGGATGAATTATTTTTTATTGAATTGGCATCTGTTTGACTGGAAAGCTAATGAAATAAATATTTTGGAATATTTCCTCTCCACTGGCACTGGAAATTTCTCTTCAATCCATCGATTTAATTAAATTGGAGAGGTCCGAAAATCGACTGGAAATTAAGCCATTGGAAAGGTTTTTTGTCATTTTTCCACGTTTACAGGGCCCAGCGTGCGGAAAAACTACCTAGCCCTCCATTTTTGGACGTGCTCTTTGGAATGGCATTAAAATTTCCAATTAAAAATTTTCGACCAAAATCGACAATATTCACTGGGCTATAGGCCATGATTTTTTTGGCAAAAAAACATTTTTGTAACGACATCGAATGAAAGTGATATCATTGGAAAGAGCACGTCGAAAACAATAGTTTTGGAAGGTTTCACTGGAAAGTATCTGAAATTGACGAATCTGCAGAGCTTTTTGTGTCCTACTGGAAGCATGCGTACCTACGGATGAATTATTTTTTATTGAATTGGCATCTGTTTGACTGGAAAGCTAATGAAATAAATATTTTGGAATATTTCCTCTCCACTGGCACTGGAAATTTCTCTTCAATCCATCGATTTAATTAAATTGGAGAGGTCCGAAAATCGACTGGAAATTAAGCCATTGGAAAGGTTTTTTGTCATTTTTCCACGTTTACAGGGCCCAGCGTGCGGAAAAACTACCTAGCCCTCCATTTTTGGACGTGCTCCTTCGAATGGCATTAAATATTTCCAATTAAAAATTTTCGACCAAAATCGACAATATTCACTGGGCTATAGGCCATGATTTTTTTGGCAAAAAAACATTTTTGTAACGACATCGAATGAAAGTGATATCATTGGAAAGAGCACGTCGAAAACAATAGTTTTGGAAGGTTTCACTGGAAAGTACCTGAAATTGACGAATCTGCAGAGCTTTTTGTGTCCTACTGGAAGCATTCGAACCTACGGATGAATTATTTTTTATTGAATTGGCATCTGTTTGACTGGAAAGCTAATGAAATAAATATTTTGGAATATTTCCTCTCCACTGGCACTGGAAATTTCTCTTCAATTCATCGATTTAATTAAATTAAAGAGGTCTGAAAATCGACTGGAAATTAAGCCATTGGAACGGTTTTTTGTCATTTTTTCACGTTTACAGGGCCCAGCGTGCGGAAAAACTACCTAGCCCTCCATTTTTAGACGTGCTCTTTTGAATGGCATTAAAATTTCCAATTAAAAATTTTCGACCAAAATCGACAATATTCACTGGGCTATAGGCCATGATTTTTTTGGCAAAAAAACATTTTTGTAACGACATCGAATGAAAGTGATATCATTGGAAAGAGCACGTCGAAAACAATAGTTTTGGAAGGTTTCACTGGAAAGTATCTGAAATTGACGAATCTGCAGAGCTTTTTGTGTCCTACTGGAAGCATGCGTACCTACGGATGAATTATTTTTTATTGAATTGGCATCTGTTTGACTGGAAAGCTAATGAAATAAATATTTTGGAATATTTCCTCTCCACTGGCACTGGAAATTTCTCTTCAATCCATCGATTTAATTAAATTGGAGAGGTCCGAAAATCGACTGGAAATTAAGCCATTGGAAAGGTTTTTTGTCATTTTTCCACGTTTACAGGGCCCAGCGTGCGGAAAAACTACCTAGCCCTCCATTTTTGGACGTGCTCCTTCGAATGGCATTAAATATTTCCAATTAAAAATTTTCGACCAAAATCGACAATATTCACTGGGCTATAGGCCATGATTTTTTTGGCAAAAAAACATTTTTGTAACGACATCGAATGAAAGTGATATCATTGGAAAGAGCACGTCGAAAACAATAGTTTTGGAAGGTTTCACTGGAAAGTACCTGAAATTGACGAATCTGCAGAGCTTTTTGTGTCCTACTGGAAGCATTCGAACCTACGGATGAATTATTTTTTATTGAATTGGCATCTGTTTGACTGGAAAGCTAATGAAATAAATATTTTGGAATATTTCCTCTCCACTGGCACTGGAAATTTCTCTTCAATTCATCGATTTAATTAAATTAAAGAGGTCTGAAAATCGACTGGAAATTAAGCCATTGGAACGGTTTTTTGTCATTTGTCCACGTTTACAGGGCCCAGCGTGCGGAAAAACTACCTAGCCCTCCATTTTTGGACGTGCTCTTTCGAATGGCATTAAAATTTGCAATTAAAAATTTTCGACCAAAATCGACAATATTCACTGGGCTATAGGCCATGATTTTTTTGGCAAAAAAACATTTTTGTAACGACATCGAATGAAAGTGATATCATTGGAAAGAGCACGTCGAAAACAATAGTTTTGGAAGGTTTCACTGGAAAGTACCTGAAATTGACGAATCTGCAGAGCTTTTTGTGTCCTACTGGAAGCATTCGAACCTACGGATGAATTATTTTTTATTGAATTGGCATCTGTTTGACTGGAAAGCTAATGAAATAAATATTTTGGAATATTTCCTCTCCACTGGCACTGGAAATTTCTCTTCAATTCATCGATTTAATTAAATTGGAGAGGTCTGAAAATCGACTGGAAATTAAGCCATTGGAACGGTTTTTTGTCATTTTTTCACGTTTACAGGGCCCAGCGTGCGGAAAAACTACCTAGCCCTCCATTTTTGGACGTGCTCTTTCGAATGGCATTAAAATTTGCAATTAAAAATTTTCGACAAAAATCGACAATATTCACTGGGCTATAGGCCATGATTTTTTCGGCAAAAAAAAATATTTTTGTAACGACATCGAATGAAAGTGATATCATTGGAAAGAGCACGTCGAAAACGATAGTTTTGGAAGGTTTCACTGGAAAGTATCTGAAATTGACGAATCTGCAGAGCTTTTTGTGTCCTACTGGAAGCATTCGAACCTACGGATGAATTATTTTTTATTGAATTGGCATCTGTTTGACTGGAAAGCTAATGAAATAAATATTTTGGAATATTTCCTTTCCACTGGCACTGGAAATTTCTCTTCAATCCATCGATTTAATTAAATTGGAGCGGTCTGAAAATCGACTGGAAATTAAGCCATTGGAACGGTTTTTTGTCATTTGTCCACGTTTACAGGGCCCAGCGTGCGGAAAAACTATCTAGCCCTCCATTTTTGGACGTGCTCTTTCGAATGGCATTAAAATTTGCAATTAAAAATTTTCGACAAAAATCGACAATATTCACTGGGCTATAGGCCATGATTTTTTTGGTAAAAAAAAATATTTTTGTAACGACATCGAATGAAAGTGATATCATTGGAAAGAGCACGTCGAAAACGATAGTTTTGGAAGGTTTCACTGGAAAGTATCTGAAATTGACGAATCTGCAGAGCTTTTTGTGTCCTACTGGAAGCATTCGAACCTACGGATGAATTATTTTTTATTGAATTGGCATCTGTTTGACTGGAAAGCTAATGAAATAAATATTTTGGAATATTTCCTCTCCACTGGCACTGGAAATTTCTCTTCAATCCATCGATTTAATTAAACTGCTCTTGCTCTTTCGAATGGCATTAAAATTTCCAATTAAAAATTTTCGACCAAACTCGACAATATTCACTGGGCTATAGGCCATGATTTTTTTGGCAAAAAAACATTTTTGTAACGACATCGAATGAATGTGATATCATTGGAAAGAGCACGTCGAAAACAATAGTTTTGGAAGGTTTCACTGGAAAGTACCTGAAATTGACGAATCTGCAGAGCTTTTTGTGTCCTACTGGAAGCATTCGAACCTACGGATGAATTATTTTTTATTGAATTGGCATCTGTTTGACTGGAAAGCTAATGAAATAAATATTTTGGAATATTTCCTCTCCACTGGCACTGGAAATTTCTCTTCAATCCATCGATTTAATTAAACTGCGCAAAAACTATCTAGCCCTACATTTTTGGACGTGCTCTTTCGAATGGCATTAAAATTTCCAATTAAAAATTTTCGACCAAACTCGACAATATTCACTGGGCTATAGGCCATGATTTTTTTGGCAAAAAAACATTTTTGTAACGACATCGAATGAATGTGATATCATTGGAAAGAGCACGTCGAAAACAATAGTTTTGGAAGATTTCACTGGAAAGTATCTGAAATTGACGAATCTGCAGAGCGTTTTGTGTCCTATTGGAAGCATGCGAACCTACGGATGAATTATTTGTTATTGAATTGGCATCTGTTTGACTGGAAAGCTAATGAAATAAATATTTTGGAATATTTCCTTTCCACTGGCACTGGAAATTTCTCTTCAATCCATCGATTTAATTAAATTGGAGCGGTCTGAAAATCGACTGGAAATTAAGCCATTGGAACGGTTTTTGGTCATTTTTCCACGTTTACAGGGCCCAGCGTGCGGAAAAACTACCTAGCCCTCCATTTTTGGACGTGCTCCTTCGAATGGCATTAAAATTTGCAATTAAAAATTTTCGACCAAACTCGACAATATTCACTGGGCTATAGGCCATGATTTTTTTGGCAAAAAAACATTTTTGTAACGACATCGAATGAAAGTGATATCATTGGAAAGAGCACGTCGAAAACAATAGTTTTGGAAGGTTTCACTGGAAAGTATCTGAAATTGACGAATCTGCAGAGCTTTTTGTGTCCTACTGGAAGCATGCGTACCTATGGATGAATTATTTTTTATTGAATTGGCATCTGTTTGACTGCAAAGCTAATGAAATAAATATTTTGGAATATTTCCTTTCCACTGGCACTGGAAATTTCTCTTCAATCCATCGATTTAATTAAATTGGAGCGGTCTGAAAATCGACTGGAAATTAAGCCATTGGAACGGTTTTTTGTCATTTGTCCACATTTACAGGGCCCAGCGTGCGGAAAAACTACCTAGCCCTCCATTTTTGGACGTGCTCTTTCGAATGGCATTAAAATTTGCAATTAAAAATTTTCGACCAAAATCGACAATATTCACTGGGCTATAGGCCATGATTTTTTTGGCAAAAAAACATTTTTGTAACGACATCGAATGAAAGTGATATCATTGGAAAGAGCACATCGAAAACAATAGTTTTGGAAGGTTTCACTGGAAAGTATCTGAAATTGACGAATCTGCAGAGCTTTTTGTGTCCTACTGGAAGCATGCGTACCTATGGATGAATTATTTTTTATTGAATTGGCATCTGTTTGACTGCAAAGCTAATGAAATAAATATTTTGGAATATTTCCTTTCCACTGGCACTGGAAATTTCTCTTCAATCCATCGATTTAATTAAATTGGAGCGGTCTGAAAATCGACTGGAAATTAAACCATTGGAACGGTTTTTTGTCATTTGTCCACGTTTACAGGGCCCAGCGTGCGGAAAAACTACCTAGCCCTCCATTTTTGGACGTGCTCTTTCGAATGGCATTAAAATTTCCAATTAAAAATTTTCGACAAAAATCGACAATATTCACTGGGCTATAGGCCATGATTTTTTCGGCAAAAAAAAATATTTTTGTAACGACATCGAATGAAAGTGATATCATTGGAAAGAGCACGTCGAAAACAATAGTTTTGGAAGATTTCACTGGAAAGTATCTGAAATTGACGAATCTGCAGAGCGTTTTGTGTCCTACTGGAAGCATGCGAACCTACGGATGAATTATTTTTTATTGAATTGGCATCTGTTTGACTGGAAAGCTAATGAAATAAATATTTTGGAATATTTCCTTTCCACTGGCACTGGAAATTTCTCTTCAATCCATCGATTTAATTAAATTGGAGCGGTCTGAAAATCGACTGGAAATTAAGCCATTGGAACGGTTTTTGGTCATTTTTCCACGTTTACAGGGCCCAGCGTGCGGAAAAACTACCTAGCCCTCCATTTTTGGACGTGCTCCTTCGAATGGCATTAAAATTTGCAATTAAAAATTTTCGACCAAAATCGACAATATTCACTGGGCTATAGGCCATGATTTTTTTGGCAAAAAAACATTTTTGTAACGACATCGAATGAAAGTGATATCATTGGATAGAGCACGTCGAAAACAATAGTTTTGGAAGGTTTCACTGGAAAGTATCTGAAATTGACGAATCTGCAGAGCTTTTTGTGTCCTACTGGAAGCATGCGTACCTATGGATGAATTATTTTTTATTGAATTGGCATCTGTTTGACTGCAAAGCTAATGAAATAAATATTTTGGAATATTTCCTTTCCACTGGCACTGGAAATTTCTCTTCAATCCATCGATTTAATTAAATTGGAGCGGTCTGAAAATCGACTGGAAATTAAGCCATTGGAACGGTTTTTGGTCATTTTTCCACGTTTACAGGGCCCAGCGTGCGGAAAAACTACCTAGCCCTCCATTTTTGGACGTGCTCCTTCGAATGGCATTAAAATTTGCAATTAAAAATTTTCGACAAAAATCGACAATATTCACTGGGCTATAGGCCATGATTTTTTCGGCAAAAAAAAATATTTTTGTAACGACATCGAATGAAAGTGATATCATTGGAAAGAGCACGTCGAAAACGATAGTTTTGGAAGGTTTCACTGGAAAGTATCTGAAATTGACGAATCTGCAGAGCTTTTTGTGTCCTACTGGAAGCATTCGAACCTACGGATGAATTATTTTTTATTGAATTGGCATCTGTTTGACTGGAAAGCTAATGAAATAAATATTTTGGAATATTTCCTTTCCACTGGCACTGGAAATTTCTCTTCAATCCATCGATTTAATTAAATTGGAGCGGTCTGAAAATCGACTGGAAATTAAGCCATTGGAACGGTTTTTGGTCATTTTTCCACGTTTACAGGACCCAGCGTGCGGAAAAACTACCTAGCCCTCCATTTTTGGACGTGCTCCTTCGAATGGCATTAAAATTTCCAAATAAAAATTTTCGACAAAAATCGACAATATTCACTGGGCTATAGGCCATGATTTTTTCGGCAAAAAAAAATATTTTTGTAACGACATCGAATGAAAGTGATATCATTGGAAAGAGCACGTCGAAAACGATAGTTTTGGAAGGTTTCACTGGAAAGTATCTGAAATTGACGAATCTGCAGAGCTTTTTGTGTCCTACTGGAAGCATTCGAACCTACGGATGAATTATTTTTTATTGAATTGGCATCTGTTTGACTGCAAAGCTAATGAAATAAATATTTTGGAATATTTCCTTTCCACTGGCACTGGAAATTTCTCTTCAATCCATCGATTTAATTAAATTGGAGAGGTCTGAAAATCGACTGGAAATTAAGCCATTGGAACGGTTTTTTGTCATTTTTTCACGTTTACAGGGCCCAGCGTGCGGAAAAACTACCTAGCCCTCCATTTTTAGACGTGCTCTTTCGAATGGCATTAAAATTTGCAATTAAAAATTTTCGACCAAAATCGACAATATTCACTGGGCTATAGGCCATGATTTTTTTGGCAAAAAAACATTTTTGTAACGACATCGAATGAAAGTGATATCATTGGAAAGAGCACGTCGAAAACAATAGTTTTGGAAGGTTTCACTGGAAAGTATCTGAAATTGACGAATCTGCAGAGCTTTTTGTGTCCTACTGGAAGCATGCGTACCTATGGATGAATTATTTTTTACTGAATTGGCATCTGTTTGACTGCAAAGCTAATGAAATAAATATTTTGGAATATTTCCTTTCCACTGGCACTGGAAATTTCTCTTCAATCCATCGATTTAATTAAATTGGAGCGGTCTGAAAATCGACTGGAAATTAAGCCATTGGAACGGTTTTTGGTCATTTTTCCACGTTTACAGGGCCCAGCGTGCGGAAAAACTACCTAGCCCTCCATTTTTGGACGTGCTCCTTCGAATGGCATTAAAATTTCCAATTAAAAATCTTCGACCAAAATCGACAATATTCACTGGGCTATAGGCCATGATTTTTTTGGCAAAAAAACATTTTTGTAACGACATCGAATGAAAGTGATATCATTGGAAAGAGCACGCCGAAAACAATAGTTTTGGAAGGTTTCACTGGAAAGTATCTGAAATTGACGAATCTGCAGAGCTTTTTGTGTCCTACTGGAAGCATGCGTACCTATGGATGAATTATTTTTTATTGAATTGGCATCTGTTTGACTGGAAAGCTAATGAAATAAATATTTTGGAATATTTCCTTTCCACTGGCACTGGAAATTTCTCTTCAATCCATCGATTTAATTAAATTGGAGCGGTCTGAAAATCGACTGGAAATTAAGCCATTGGAACGGTTTTTGGTCATTTTTCCACGTTTACAGGGCCCAGCGTGCGGAAAAACTACCTAGCCCTCCATTTTTGGACGTGCTCTTTCGAATGGCATTAAAATTTCCAATTAAAAATTTTCGACCAAAATCGATAAAATTCACATTGTACTGAAAAAGTGATTATATATAAAATAGTTTTAAAAAAAAAAGTTGAACAGACTTCATAAAAAGCGCTAAAAAGCATAAAATAATTTTTAATTTTATATCTATTACGACATTTTAAATCGTCAAATCTTATGATCCCGTGAGCTGAAACCTTCAGGTAGTATTATGTATTATTTTTAATTGTGGTTCTGTATTTGTTTTATTTGTTTAATTTGCACCGACTTGAAAATTTCGTAACCACCGACCAAAATATTCTCCTATTAGCAATGGGGGATCACACTCTATACAACAGAAAAAGAACCATCGAAATCGGACCACGCGTTACAAAGTTAGGTTCCACCCCCATTCCCACCCCCACCAACATTTTTTTCCTCGTGGTATCAACAAGGAAACATACTCTACCCAACAAAAAAAGAATCATCAAAATCGGTCGACGTGTTACGAAGTTATGCCCGCAGGAAAAAAAATACACGTCGAACTTAGAACCTCTTTGTTTTTGGGAAGTCGGTTAATAATAAATAAAAGTCTCCAAAGCAAAATATAGATAATAATCTGAATTGAAGTAATAGATAAATAGCTAAGGGCTTACTCGAATAATAAAAATATGTACTAGAGTCTTCAATGCTACTAACTTGAAGAGGCACACTATATGAAAATCCCGAACTGGCAGACTATTTAAATAGAGCACAAAACTATCTGCCAAAATTTTTTGCTGAAATGCTCAAAGGATTAATGCACCGCTTAAATCCAAATGCCTAGGAAATTCCATTGATAGGATGCAGTCCTCTTTTTCAGTCTCGTTATCCAATTTTATCCAACGATGCACCTTAATGGGACTCGGTTGCTTGGTGACACGCTTTTCACCTTTACTGAAGCATTTTCTCGCAGTCAGAATAGCTGCTGAGGGAAGGGGTTTCCTGGAAGCGTATTGTTTGCTTTGCTATTCTGAAGAGAAAAGAGTTCAGGCCAAAAAACACCCAGCATTTTCAGGATGTATCCTGGTGTAGCGTCACGGAGTACCATTTAATCTGCAACTACCAGACATCCCCAACCCTTTTTACCCCAAAGCTTAAGCAGCAGACGACACCGTGGAGTTATGAGAAACTTTGGTACGCGATTTGCATAAAATTTTTGGTTATCACGGAAAGTTTCGGGATTCACCCAACGGAGGCCATTGGGAGGCATGCAGTGGCATAAAATTCAGAATAATGACAAGAAATGCTTATTATCTCGGACAGTGAGAATGCTTGAACAACCCAATTCCGGTCGTATGGAAACGACTCAACGTGTTATAGCACCTGAAGTCTATTTGCTAAGATAACACGAAGAAATGGGGTTCAGAACAACATCAGCAGTTATGCTCATGGTTGGATCTAAAGGGACAATAAAATTCGCTTATCTAAAAGTTGTTTTGCAAAGGATCGACGAACTTATATTGACGCGACTATAGGGACACTGCATTGGAGGTGATTCAAATACAAATAGCTTGGACAGCTTTTGAGAGTTTTTTTTTCTGCAACGAGGTTATTCTGTAAAAAAAACCAGTCAAGTGCGAGTTGAACTGCCGCCCCGAGGGTTCCGTATAATTTTTTCATGTGATATAACCCCAAATAAACGATATTCGGATTTTTTCCTTTACTTGTGCTGTGATATATGCTTCTTGCCAAATTTTATGGATCTAGGTCAAAGGAAAGTACCCTTTATTTGCGAGTCTCTGTCTTGACCGATAGACAGACGGACAACGAAATGATCCTATAAGGGTTCCTTCTTTAGTTTTGAGGTACGAAAGTCTAAAAGCAGCGATTTGAATTCAACCCAATTCACACGAATATACATCTTTTTTATTTTAAAGAATTGAAAAGCCGGAAAACATTGTCTGTAAATTTCCAGTACACCACTCCCAATTGTTTCTCATTCATATTGATCTTGGAATTTGTGTTCCTTCTGCTTTTTAACAGATGTCGTAAGAAACTTGAGCTGAATTTGTTTTGTATTTTGGAAGAACTGCACTCCGAAATTGGCACCATTTCGTAAAACGTCAGGAAACAAATATCTAAAGGTTTTTCAGGAGTGACTGTGTCGTCGTGCACTTCTTGGCATGTTTATGGATTAAGACTTGCATTGTTTTCGTCTATCGTGTTAAAATTTTCGGTGCTTTGCATGCACTAGTTTTATGCAGTATAAAAATCTCCGGCTGCCGTGTTCATAAAATAAATCTATAGAAATGGCTTTGCTATAAATCACTTATATGACTAGTTCAGGAAGTTCCGTTTCGACCGCCAGTGTCTTTTGTAGTTTATATTCATTGCTGGTCGAAGCTTTTATTTGTACCCAAAATGTCTCCTGGATGGATTCTTTCATAGCCTTCCAAATAGCTTGGGGATACTACGCAAACCGTAAAGAGTACGCCACGGTAAGTAATGATTCCCATAAAAATTGAATAATAGTATCGTCTGGATGGAGAAATTCACTGTGGGTTATCGTGTTACGTTGTCAAGTCTCTCCAGAGTCCGGAGGTGAATCCTCTAGAACGACCGTAGTCCCATCAGTCAAAGTAAGAAAAAGGGTCCAAACCCTCAATCGATCTAATGAAATTCTTTGGTGTAGATGCACGTAGTCGGGCTTTTCATTTATCGTTATTGGTCTCGCTGCTCCATACTTCAGGGAATCATTCTCTAGAGCTTTTGCGGGAATTTAATTCAACAAATTGCCATTTAATCACTTTGGGGAAGCTGTACAAGCTCATCCTGACTGCTGCCCGAAGTCCAGCAAAGAAACCAACGTGTGACTGCTGCCCATTTTTATCGTCAGACGGGGTTTTTCCACTTAAGCGGATAATGTGGATTTGAAATGAGTCCCAGAGGATCAGAGTAAGTCCTTTCTTCACTTTTTAAGGATTTTACACTTAACAGCTTCTACATCTTTTCCTAAACAAGATGGAGATGTTGAGCCACGTCTTCATCCAGTTAGTATACGCCTTGACACCATTTCGGTTAATTGAACTTTCAGTAGTATCTTTCTCGGGAATTTTAAACTAGGAAAAAAAAAGGTTCCGTAGGGCAAATTTTTCAATCTACCCGCAGGGATTAAGCACCGTAAAAGAAGTTTCCACCATGGAAATAGAACGACCTTAACGACTCGCTAAATTACTTTCACCTAATTTGTTTAACTTTAACGGCTGCATTTCGCCTTGAAAATGGACCATTTATTGTCCGCGAAAATTTTTATTAATAAACTCATCTTTTCGGGTATACTCGGGGATGGAAAGTTTTCCTCTTGGCCAATTTGTAGGAGCCTGTCCGTGCGCAAAGCTGCATTCCACGCAGCTCTTGAGCCAGTAATTAATTCAATGAGCAGCGAGTAATAATCATAAATTCACTTGCACACTAATTGTAACTAATTGCAGAGCAACTCCATTGCCCGGCCAAATGTGGATTTATGGGATCGGAACCAGGAAATTCCGCTTTAATTAAACCGGGAACTAAAGGGAATACTCGTATTTGGCATGGGGATGGATCAAATATTGCTTAAACTTTTGGTTGTATTAATATTAGTTTTAAGATGCAATTGTATTGAAATCTTAAAGAAGAAATAATTTTTTGGATTTCGGTAATTCCGAATTTATCATCGTGAAATATTTTCTTATTCTTGGGCAGATTACTACCATGCTTGCTCATAAGCAAAAGCGCTGGTGTCTGTTTTACGCATGCTCTCAAAAGAAATTTTTCTTAACTTGATGTATAGTATATACAAATGCCGTCTTAATTTGGTTGGAATTTGTGAAAAGGCCTTTTGCGATTTTCTGTATCGCTGTGGTCTCATAGATTTCCATTAGGGTCGAAATTTGGACTTCCTGGTAAATTTCCACTGCAGGTGCAGTCACGTGCAAAAGTTAAAGAAATATAGCAAATTACTCCTTAACTTTTGGAAGTGACTGTACATGCAATGGTAGGAGTTAGATCACAACTGTTCAGAATTTCGAAAAGGTCATTGGGATCGTAGATCAAAAGATAGAAATAATAGGGTGATGTTCGTACTATGAAAAATTTGAATTTATGAATCACCCTGTAACTCATAAACGGTTGAGATTTTATTTCATTGGTCCATTCAATTTTAACAATATAAGTATTTAGTAGATCAGGATAGAATATTTAGAACAATTAATTTATAATTCTCTGCGATTTCTGCAAAAAACTTATAGAAAAGACTGAAACATTTGATCAAGAAATAAAACAATTGTCAGTCAGCGCTTCTTACAAAAATATATCAAATTCAACTGATCAATTTAATCAAAAGTATTAAATGTGTTCAAAATATATTCGTCCGTCCGTATGTTTTACATATCGCTAACATACCATATATCTAGTGGAAAACTCCATTCAAGATATCCCTTCCTCCTAAATTCCTTAAATTAGTAACGATATAGTTAAATATGAGCTTAATAAGCTCAAAAAAACTACTCTTAAGTTGGCAGCCGTAAGCGAAATACTTTGCAGTGGAATCAGAAGTGAACTCCGTTTTGTCTGCTTATCTCGGAAAAGTTATCCTTTGCAAAGCGCCCCAAGTAAAAGTTGTTCCTTAACACGAATGAACATTGGAGTTAATTACGCCTCCTCGTTATGTTGGTTATCAAGATAATTCCTAGCACTTTATACGCAGAGGTGCTGCTCCACTTTGCAGTTGGTATAGACAACTTTCAAAATTTCTCTAGGAAAGCACAATGCATTCTATGAAGTCAACGTTATAAATCGAAGTGTGCAGTATCTTCACGTCTTAGACTTCTCTTGGCTGTTCTTGTGGTGCAAGGTTAAAACTAACTGGCCCAAAAACTTACACTTGTAGTATTTTCCCGAAGGGCACACGTTCAACAAAATTTTTTGTTTTTAAGTTGGGCATCCGTTCCAAAATTACCTGCACATATCTTGTTGTGTTGTTCACTTCACTTTGAAATGAAATTTCTAACTTATTCGATATCAAAAAGGCGACTATAAGGTCTCATGAAGAATTCTACTTCTTTGAAAGGATTTGCATTTCAAATAAGCTAAACTTGCAGGGTATGTCATCTGTTCTTGACATTGTACCATTTGTTGAAGGCAAAGGGTGCGAACTTTTCCTACGGCAAGTTGGAGATCCTTCTAGGACCCGATTTTATATGTAAATTGAAGGTTCAGCCGAAGTTGAAAGTGAAATAATTTTAAGGAAAGTAGCTTGAAAAATCAACGAAATTGTCTAAGCACTTGTTCCGACGATAGAACACATTGTTACTTTCCCACCACAGTATTTCTCCTAATTTCTCTTTCTATAACCCTCTGATAATCAGGCTAGACATTGAAAAAAGTCCTTAATAGTACTCTCTGATTAACTTCATCTTTTCTCACAGCTCCCTAGAATGCAAACACTTATATTGTAAAATTCTTTCTGAGAACAAACAACGAACTCAATATACCGTCCATTGCATTCAGTATTGGAGTGTTTGATAGATTAAGATGTTTGCTTCAATTTCTAAGAGAATGCGACTATTAACACAGTCGTAAAACTTGTTTTCATAAAAGATTCTATCCACTTTCGCTACCTCAATGTAATCCTGTGGCGTCTTTTAGACGGAGTCCAGGCATGCTATATTGGCCGTTTTTTTACTTATAGAAAGCTACGCATCAGGTGGTTATAGATTGGCTTCGTCTAAAAGCTGCTGACTACCAAGAACATAAGAAAGCGCTTACAATTTGCATGCGAATATCTCCAATCTCATATAGCCAAGAGCTGAGTGGAGCGTCAAACATTTCCATGGCTCCCAAGTACTTCAGAAGACATCCTTGGGGGATGTCATATACAAGCCCTTTTTTCCATAAAAATGAAATTCCACAAAAAGCGAAAAAATGAAAGTGCTCCCTGAAAGTGAGCAAAACAACTTTGCAGCAGACAATGTGGCGACGGAGTGCCATTTTCCCAGTGCATCAAAAGGATCGCAGGATTCCCCACTCCGTCTGAGTTTATGTTGGTTTTGTTTATGTTTTCTTTTTAGTTTTGTTAATGAAGCCGTAAATGCTTGCCATCAATATGGATCTATTCTGAGGTTAATAACTTCAAGTGTTTCATGTGCAGTGAGACTCCACGTATATGGTCTACATCTATACAAGTTTTTGATACTTGAATGTTGTCGTCCTATGGAATTAAAATAAATTGTAGTTAGGGTCACTGGAGGCAAAATATTGTTTTGTGTGCAACTAAATTTTTTAAAAGTGTTTTTTCAAACGACAACAACATTTTGAGATTTCGACATATTTGGTACCCTCGTATGCTCATACATATGCAGAATTTAAGTAAGGCTTTGCAGGATATGCTGTCGTTTGCAAAATAATGTTTGCTGAGAGATGTTAACTTGGAAGTTCTGAAAAAGATTTTGACGTTGACACCTTTAGTAGTAGTGAGAGAATCAAAACGGGTTGGGTATGGAATTAATGCACATATTCTATACTTTCCGACAACATTTTAGATTATAAATGAACGATTCACTTCGTTATTAAGAGAAGTCACGACGGCATGAACACATTGTATGCGTACGCGCAACATGCTTTTAATAAATTTAAGTCAGCTGTAAGTAAAGCTAAGAGAATAGTTTATTATTGTGAGGAATATTTAGCTTAGCAGTACTTGTAAATTAAGAAACTTATTTTTAACGTTCAGTTCTTCAAAGCAAGAACAAATAAAACTTTGTTTTTTAAAAAACTTTTTTTACTTTATTTTTTTGACTGTTTTTTAATTTTATATTCATGAGTCGACCTTACATAAAAATTTAAATTTAAAACAATATTCCGACAGCTTGAAGCGTACGACACATTGGCTTTAGAACAATATTAGATATCCTATATTGCATTGTCATCGGGTCTCTATTTTCATGCAAAATTTTAGCTGAATCGGTTGGGGGGAACTGGCTTAAAAGTGTCACTTTATCGATATTAACATTAAAAGCATCACCAATATTATTAGCGATCCAACACACGCGATTAATAAAAAAGCAATCTTTAAGGGGGATCGATTACGTAGGGAATAGGACAATTTTCTAGCCAATCTTTTAGAATCTAGTTCCGCGCTGTCTAGCTTTCCATGCAGAAGATGGTGTAAACATGTTATATCAGCAACAAAACGCCGCTTCTAGAGTGTAACAATTTGCAGCAACTTAAAGCGCTCCTCAAGGCAGAGTATGCCGATGTCGGGAATCTACGCTAAACCGATTCAATACGTTTTATTTGAGATCCGTAGAAAGGAGATCAAACTTGACTAGCATACTAAAGCAGGGGTCTAGCTAGAGACATTTCTAGTTGGAGCCTTATGTGTGGACTAGGAAATTCCTTGAACCAACGACGAATAAATCCCAGCATAGAGTTGGCCCTAGCAGGCGATATTGTTAATGTGCAAGATGAAGTTTATTTGCATATCAAGATGAACGCCAAAATTTCTCACACCTTCCATCCGTTTTATACAAGTACAAGACATCAAGAAGGTCATAGCCTGATATCTACCGATGTTCAATTTTAGATTGTTGTTGCAGCACCGGTTATAAAACAAATGCACTTCTGAACACAAGATCTAATCTAAGATAATCTTAATATCATCCGCAAAGATAAGAATTTTCCTTCTTTCCATAAGACTTTTACTTTCTATTAATAAGACGAATTGCAGAGGTCCGAGATGACTACCCTAAGGAACGCCAAATGGGGCCACAAAAGCATCAGAGAATGTGCCACGGAAACGTACTCTGCACGTTCTATCTGATAAATATTACTAACGGAGACGGAGTTGGATCAATTGTTGGAACGGGTCGACCAACATGCCATGGTTCCCGGGTTTAAGACCAGGTCTCCCCGTGGGTTTTTCAAATTGAATTAAAAAATCCACTCCACCTCTGGGCTGTTGTCTAGCTCGCAGCTGTGCAGAAACAGGACATTCAAGTTTCCTCCCCTTACCCTAAATACCCTTACGGACAAAGCCATGCAAACGTATCAAAGGTTTGTCCCCTAGACTTTGGCCACATCGTACAAAAAAACAAAAAACTCATACAATGAGCAAGGGAGGGAATTCCAACAACTTAGCCAATGTGAAAACAATGATAGAGTGAGAAGGCTTCACTGAAATCAGTTCAAATGCGGTCAGTTCAATCATCTTAAAATCCTTCCACAGTGCAAGAAACAAACTTCAGCAAGTTAGAAACCGTGAATCTACCTCGAAGGAAACTGTGCTGCCGCGAAGAGATTAAGGAACGATTGGAACTGTGCATTAGTTGGAAGAAAATTTAATAATTGACTGGAAATTAGCACTATCTTTATAATTGCAAGAGTGACTTCCAGAAGAGTAGTAGTAAGGGGCATAATAACGCCGAAGAAAATCTCTTTATGAACATAGCAGGGATACCGTCAGGACCGGAACAAAATCTCCTCCGTAATAGATGGAATAGGTATCAAGGGTAAATTTCGATTATTTATGTGCGAGAAGTTGCTGCTATCACGTTGAAAATGAGATGATTCTAATGCGCGTCTAATAAATAATAGTAGAATCATTACTGGAAATTCCCCCAGATTCCATAGTCGAATAGTCTCCGTAAGAGGGAGCAGACAACCTAACTTTTCCTTATTACTTACTCCGCGATTTGCTTGTTTACATATTATGTTTGATTAAAAATACCTTTCATTAGGAAAATTGATGGTTAAAGGTCGATCTTAGTCGGGATCTTAGACTATAAGTTTACATATCACGATAAGTGGCAGAATACGAGTGTTGTTTGAAGAAAGTCCAAGAAGAGCATAATGAAGAAATGGGCGTGGGATTGTCTGAACGTGATTAATGAGGACGCGCTGTGAATAGAGACCAACTTGAAGTCTTTGTTTAATTGAAAGTCTCACAGTTTTAGCAACAAAACTGAGCAGAAGATTTTAAAATTTATATTGTGCCTGGAAAACACTCATATTATAGCAATTGTTTTACCTTTTCGCTTTGAAGCGGGTTTCTTTTGCATAAAACATTCGCAATAAGTCCAAGACAGATCTTTTCACAATTGAAACTTGAGTTTCAAAATGAAAAATAAATTGTCTAAAGTCAACAGAGCAGTCAGTTGTTGCCACCACTACCCCCTTTGGTACTTTCAATTTGTTGGTACAACTGTGGAAGATACACAAAAGGTAAGGCGTTCTGAAATTGAATAAATTTGCAAGTCACCACGCGAAAGCAATTTTTCCATAAATTGCACAATTGCATCGCACACAGAGGGGAGAGAATCGTAAATGGTAAAAGTTTTATTTTGAAAATATGAAATTTTAATAGTTTTCCAATCCTTCTCGCGTTGTCGGAATATCGTTATAGTGCAAATAGTTGAAAGCGGAAATATTTCGCATAATAGTAGGTAGCAGCGAAATTTTAGTAAAATAAGCCAAGAAATGTAAACAGTTGAAAAATATAGAAGACGTCGAAGGGGTTTCTGATACATATCACAAGCAATAAGAAATATCCCCCAAAATTACACAACCCTTCAAATTTAGGAAAAAGCATGTTAGAAATTAAATCGACCCAAAACTCCCTTAGGGTACAAATTTGTATTAAAACACTGAGACATAAGGGCTGTTCTATGTTTTGCCAGCTTATCTAGGCGGCACTTTACTTTGATCATTCCCTTGTCGGCACGTGCCAAGATGAATTCCTTCGTAAGAACCAGAACTTTTTAATTTCTTCCCTAGAAGAGAGGGGGATCGAATTTCTCATCTCTTTGTTGGCATATTGCATTGCAAAATCCATTAAGGGGGCTGCCTTGCAAGGAATACGTCTACCTTTGAGGCATAACAGCATTTTACGTAGAAACACGTGGCACCATGTGCCTATCTGCCCGAAAAGAAATTTTCGCAATTTCGTTTTTAGCGGTTTTCTGGTTCCTTTACATGACAGTGAGATTATTTAAGAAGTCAGACAGCAGAACAAGCAAAATAACTTCCTATGAGACATATGTACTATACAAATGATGTTCTTAGCATAAGCGAAATCGACTAACCCTTTCGTTTCAAATAAATAAATTTTGAAATACCTATCAAAAATGCTCTTGTCCTGCTGCCTTGAGTTCTTCAGTGAAGTCGATAGCATAGTAAATACCTTTTTTAAGTCTTTAACTATGAAGAAGTCGGTTGATTTTTTTAAAACTATGGTAGGTAAGGCAAGGCGTTCACTGCACCATAAGACTTGTGAATACGGGAACTATCCTGAAGCATAAGATCTCCAACAGTCAGCATTTTCTTCGTTTCTTCTTATTCAACAATTATAGTACTCTTCGGTTACTTTGTTTTTTTTTCTGTTTTTTTTTATTGGCGAAAAAGCAATTTTTTTCAAATGGCTGGCATTTTGTCTAATTTTGAAACTAAGAAAATGCTATAACTTCACTACGTATGCATGAAACTTCTATAGTATCACCATTTAATATTTTATTTTGAAAAAAAATCGTAATAACAATACAACTATAGCTATAACATATTTTTGTTTCACCCTTAGTGTCAGAAAAAAATTCATTAAAATTGCAAACAAACGTTTCTTTCAGTTCGTAGAATTAGCCATATTTTCTTTATCCTGAGATTCTAAAAAAGCTGTTTTAGGCGATTTAAAACAAACGGCGAAGTATATGTCCCAAAATTGTCTCTTAACTTTTTAAGGGTTTATGTATTGTGAACCTACCTTAACATTCTGCCAAAGTTCCATGACATTTGGTGCAGCAGAAGCGAACATAAAGCGCATTAAGTGAGAAATGCTTCAAATTGCTTATGGTGATAATTTTTTATCCAGAACACAAGTTTTTGAGTGGTATTACCGATTTAAAGACCGCAAAGAAGATGTGAATGATGATGAACATCCAGGTCGACCATGTGATGCAATTACTGAAGAAAACATTAAAAAAGTACGTGATTTTGAAAGTTTGCAATCTTTATCCATAAAGATTTTCTTCCAAGTGGTTCAACGGATAATGCTGACTATTACTTATCTTGGTGTTATGAACCGTTTGCTAAGTCGTATTCGTCATGTTCGTCTTGAATATCGAGAGCCAGGCAGTTGGAGATTATTGCATGATAATGCCCCTGCACAGCGTGCATAACTAATCACTGATTTTTTGACTAAAAATTAATTTTTTTGCTTGAACATTCACCGTGTTCACCTGATTTTGCTATTTTCTATTTCCTAAACTTCATGTGGCGCTGAAAGGAAACCGACATACTACCATTGAGGACATTAAATAGTCGACGACCGCTATCCTCAACAACATACAAGTCAACGACATAAAAAAGTTATTTGATGCACTTGTTGATCATGCAGAACAGTATATTTTAGTTGATGGAGACTATTTCGAATAAATAAAATAATTTTTGTCAAAATTAATTAATTATTTCTGTTTTTTATTCAACCAATCCGGATAATTTTGGGACGGAGGGTATATTTATGCGAAGATTGTACCTAAAGCATGTCCACTCTCATCGGCCTGGAACTAGAATTAAGTTAGTTAATAAGATGACGTTTTATTTATTTCAGCTTTAAGTTAATTTTTAAATACATAGAGATTGAAAAGAAGTACTTCCTGAACTTGTAAAAATAATAAAAGGCAAGGAAGGTAACGCGAGTAGTCACATTAACGTCCTAAAGAAAAAGATAGAAAATGATGAAGATAAATGGCAAATCAAACAAATATACAAAAATTATCTCAATTAATACTCACCACCACTCCTAAAATATTCTCGAACATCGGCCGAGTTCTAACGAACAAATTCTCATTTATATTACCGAAAATTATTTGCTTTTTTTCATTTGAATCAGGATTTTTGACGACGACATCCGAATCACACCCTACCCCTTACCTCTTTTCTTTTTCCTCAACCCTTCCTCTTGTCTGCTGATCCCCAACATCTACCATATACTGTAGAACTCAGACCTACACAGTAATAACTATCGTGTCAATATTACCATAACGCTCTAGGTCGAATCGATATATGGATTCGGAACTCTGATTTTTTAGTTGCATACCTCAGAGATCTATTTTGTGTCCTGTACTTTTTTACTATTGATTAATGACTTGCCATAAATAAATGCTGAGTGATTACTGATTAGTTCGCGCTCTTAAATCGATTAACGATGCTGCGGCACAAATTGATGTTGACCTGAATCCACAAATGGCAGCTTGAATCTGAATGTTTACAAATGGAATATTACATGCATTCATATTGATACATTCTGTTTTCAAAATATCTCGTTGAATAGTTCACACATTCGGTATAGTAATATTTGAGAAATTAAGATGTTGATTTTCATCATATAAATAGTGTTATCCAAAAGGTGTATCAAACATTTCGTCGTCTGGCCATGCCTTTTATATTTATATGCTTTCGAAAGTCTTTGTAAGCCTGATAATGGCGGATTTTATTAGGGGGGAGCGGAGAGGTAGAATATTTGGAAGGTTTAGTGAGCTTTTGGGTTTCAGATTTTTTAATGACTGGTATTTTCATCCGTCCGTCTAACTTCATGTCGTAGTACATCATATCCTTTCATTTATAAACCTATGATGAAATTTGGTAAACGAACGTTACCAAAAAGTAAACTGAACTGGCGAGAATTTCAAATGTTGCTATTGATGAAACACCTCTAGGCGCAATATTTTGAATAAAATACTTTCACCAATGAGATCTTTTCCGAACATCCATTAAGACAAAACAGGTGTTAAATGTTTCGATTAGTTTCCCCCATATAGGCTCTCCTATATCTTATTTGAACTAGCTTCTTTCAAATAGCATACCCTGAGTTACAAAGTCCTAGTTAATATCACCGCAAGGAAAATTTTCTTTCAACCGTAGGAACGTTTATCCTGAGAATATTATGTTTTTGTTGCCTCATAATTGAGAGAAGGTGTTTGTTTTGTTCAATCCATTAGACCCTGGTATAGCCTCCCGATAGATCTGTGAAGAAACACCAGGCAGCAAAAATAGGATGAATTATTTATGTTTTCGCGCAATATATATATTCACTACGTGCCATACAGCCAACGAAACCATTAACTTACTGTGTGACGAGTTTGGCAGCAACATTATTTTCAGAAATCGTTGTGTTAATTGCCCTCCACGATCATGCGATTTATCGCCATATATCTTTCGAACACAATAAAAAAATGTAATTCCAAACATATTTGCTTCTTTTATTTCAATTTAAAGTCCTATCACGCTTAATAATGCTCGTACCTTTCTTAGGGTATACGTCTTTCGATGAAATTTGGTATGTGGACATAGAAGTGTTTTTTTCCAGTTACAACATTTGGTGGAGTGTCTTTAGATATGTCTCCTAAAATGTAACAAAAAATGTTTCAGGACCTTTTGATTTTAAAACAAATATCTGTTTTTAAAATGGGAATTAAAGCGACTCCTCCCCCCCCCCCATTCAATTTTTAAACTATTGATGACAAATATCTTAAAAAAATTCTTGAATAGTACTTTCAATGAAAACTATAACAAAAAAAAATAGTTCTTGAAAAATTTAGAAATAACTCTACGGAATCCTATCATATGTACGCTTATAACCAATTTTTATCAAAAAAGCAAAGATTAATTAAAAAGTGGTGATATAACATTTGTGCACTAAACCGTAGATACATCCACTTGTAGACTAGTGATGTAATGCAAGGAGTTCACGTTCACGGAAATTTTCTAAGTAATATTTTTGCAAATCAACGACGTGAATATTCGTGACAAAAGCGTGACTCTATAAGACAAGAATTAATAGTAATCTCTTATAGTGTACTAATAAAGTGAAATTATAATGATGTTCCTTACACATATTTCTGACGAGATCCAAATCCAGGTTTATCTTGTTTTAAATTTGAGTTTCCTGATATTTTATTTATCTGAACAATCAAAAAATTCAGAAGCGATTTATACTAGAAAGAATAAGGGGAAGGTGTCAAACTCGGTGGTCCTTATAGACTGTTTGTAACTTGATACCTCTACAAGTATCTTTTTTAGTTTACAATGGAGGACACAGACAAATTTCAAATATTGCTGCATATTGATTTATTGATTTTCTAGTTCACTTTTCACTTGTATTTTCCCCCTAACAAATTCCACACCATAGCCACTCAACAGAAAGCACGGTATAGGGAGATCCCTCTACCTTCTGAACGCCACACAAATTTAAAGAAAATTCTATTAAAAAACTTCTCTCATATCCTGTCTATTAAAGCGCATCCTTATTAAGTCCTTAAGCAAACAAAAAACTCCATTAAACTTACTCCGAGTATCAACATCCCCATCCGTTTCTCGCCCGCTCCTATATCCTGTAAATCTTAGTTCCCTGGCTGTTTCGGGGTGCTCAACAAAGCGTTTTCAAACTTGAGTAAAATTCACGGAAGCATGAAGGAGTCCTTTCAGAAGGGTAATAAGAGGATAATGAGAAGAAGTTTCCCCTAATTTGTTGGGAGTTAGATCGCAGCGTGTATGTAAGGTGTTGCCTTAAATTGAATTTTTTTATCATCGACACTTCAGGGCGCAGTAATGAGAAAAAGCAGGAAGACAAGCCCTTTACGGAGAATCTAAATACGGCCCGGCGAAGAGTGGTGCTTGAACGCTTTTTCCAGGTAAGGAGCTTTCAATGAGGTATTCTGAATGTTTTTAATTACTTCTCTTGTAAGCGGAATATGTTCCACGACAGTTTTTCTAATATCGAGTTAGGCATCGTTGGAGAAAGCTGAGGATCTTAACCATTAATTTACCCACCACTTAACATTAATTAACAGCAAATATTGTTTTAAGGTTACTTTGAATTCAATAGTAGAAGTAGAAGCTTACATACCTACTGCAGACTCGTGCGATTTTAATTAAATTAAATCTGTGCGCTTGGTTTTCTTTTTCAGGTGACACAATTCGATATACTGGATCGTTTAATATGTAGGCGGATTGGATAATGAAGCGGTTTATAGCGGGGTAAGCTTTTCAGATTTTTTTGTTTATAAAAAGTACTTCCACAATAAGTAAGGGTAAGGTAAGGTAAGGGTAATGGATTTTAGAAAATCAACCTGCCTAAAAGAAAACAATAAACAATTATAATACATATAACTAAAGGTTTCAATCAGCAGTCCCTCGATTCAAAGTTGAGTATAGTCCTTGAAAAACACGACTAAATGTGACATCTACAATACTGCAGCTTCTGTAATGTCGTGTCTAAAGAGCAATAGTCACTATTGACTTTAGAGAGCTAATATACATACCTATATACACGGTTTCTGCAAATATGTCTTTTGCTGTAAACAATAATTGCGGATTGATACGTCTTGTAGAATCCCGGCGTAAAGGTTTTTAGAAGAAGACCAGAGAGGAAGAGCTGGATCTTCTTCTGTGAACAAATCTAAAAAATCTCGTAGACAGCAAGATTAAAGATAGCTATATCTAAAGATCCTTCCCAACCTACACTGCTGTACAGTGCAGAGAAATACTTGTGGTATTGTTGGGTTGTATAGATCCAGTGCCTTACAAAAGAAATGCCAGTACAAAGCGCAGATTCAATAGCGCAGTTATCATTTCCGGAGACAGGGTCAGATGAGCAATAAACTTCTTTGAGTCAGTTAAGTTGCCGAAGCCAGACGGAATAAAACCAGTCATTCTACAAAATCCCCTGGTTAGCGGTGATTTTCAAAGCATCAAAACTCCTCAAAACACGGTTATACCGCCAGAGCAGCCTGGGAGAAAGTCTCACTACTATCACTGACTACTTATTACCGATTAGAGACTTCATTAGGAAGCTCAGGGTGATAAGACCAGACTGGTTGTTCTGGGTACCAAGAACGGAGGAACCTTTGAACATCGCTAACATCTATACAGATGACTCTAAATCGGCGTCGGGGACAGAGGCAGCATTGTTTTGCTAAGAGCTGAGTATTCACTCGTCCTACAGACTTTCCATCGAACTTAGCATATTTCAAGCTAAAGTCATAGCTGTGCATAAGGTGCAAGTTTCCTGGCTACCAGTTAACAAAAGCATAGCTGGAAACGAAGCGGCAGACGTTCTCGTCATGGAAAGATTCGAATTGGAGGCTCAAAATGCAGAGCAAGTACTACCTCAAATACAACTCGTTATCAAGCACCTCAATGACTACTTGCTGGGACCACAACGTGTAGAATCGCAAACGTCATGTATAAAACCTATGATCGAAAGGAAACAGGGAGGTTACTCATTCTAACTAGAATTGAATGCAGAACTCTAGTAGAAGTCTACACCGGCCCATATCTCACGGTGTGCATGCGCACAGAATTGGGGTCTCGAACACCGACCTGTGCAGAAACTACTATGTAGAAACCTGATAAAAAGGAAACAATAGAACATCTTCTGTGTCATTTCCCTGCGCTTAGAAAAGCATATCCAAGTCCTGAAACAGGTATTTCTTGAAGGTCTAGAGGTTGCTTCTTGGTGCAACATGAGGAGTACTCTGAAATTCGAAACGCTACCTTTAATTAAAACGAAGTCAACGAGAAGACAATTGCAGTACGATATCTCTAGGATATAGGTAACCTGACCTACTATTATGGAGTGCAAGAGTATTTACAAATAATGGCGTAGATTACGCCGGTCATGTAGTGCGGTATGAGAGCGCGTGTTGGTTTTTAGGAATATAGTGAGACTTCATCTGTCTGTCTGTCACAGCTGCTTATTTTAGCAACTACTAATTCTATCGACTTAAAATTAATATAGTTTAAATAATGTTTGCCCACCTTTATTACAAATAAAAAATTTTTAAAAATATTTTTCTTTTTATTACAGAAAGGGCCGAAAGAGGGGTCAACATTTTAGAATGGGGCTACTAGGTCAATTGGGGATCATATGCTCATTAAAAAGTATTTTTTCATTACTTTGTCGCGTAGTTTTCGACTAATGATGTAAAAAGGTTTTTTTTTAAAATACCATTCCACCTCCCTTATCGACGAAGTTTGCAAAGCGAAAAATGTGAAATAATTAAAGTTTATTGAGTTTTATGTAAATATTACTGGAAAAACAAAACGAAGTCTCAAATTAGAACAGTTTTTTTTAAAGTTAGCAATTTAAAAAAAAAATACTTTTGGTTTTGGTTGTAAGATTTTTAACCACCGAACGGGCACTAAGAATTATTAACGGACATGTTTTCGAAATATGGGATATTTTTTATTAAAATCGGAAACTATTCCGCTTTAATCATTCTTTTTTTTAATTAACTTAACAATTGTGGTTGGTGCAGTTGACGCAAAAATCTGAGTTCAACCAAAAATTTCATAATTCTTTATTCTTAGCAAAATGGTTCTCTTCTGATTGCGTTATTTTAGAGGAGAATCGATTAACAGCTATAAATTAACTAACCGCCAATATATTAGTAAGTTTATAATCACCAAAATTTTCTGTCTTCAACAGCATTTAAGAAATTCATTACCCGTAATAGTCGCCATTCACTTGAGTAAAAAATCTCCTTCGATATTATACAGTCCCCCAAAACACTTAACAACGAATTTAACGGCCGGATGGATATATGCATTCATTCGAGGGTTTGCGTGGAAAGTCTAACAAAACCCGGAGTTCCGAGGGTTTAAATTCATTACTTGGTAGTAATTACGTGAGATTTCCTACATTCGAAAGAAGGAAGTGGGATGATCGTATGTGGATAGCCTCTGACCCGTGCTCACAGTGGAAACTCCCGCCTGATAAATGTCCTCAATAACGTTTCTTCCTGGAATTCTGTCAGAGAGGGCCCCTGCCGTCTTTCATGTTAAGAATTTCCTTCATTAAACCAAAGTCGTAAATTTTCGCTAGTCATGAAAACTAAGCCCAGATGACATTGTTCGTGGTCTCACCAGCACAACACTACTTCAGACATGAAAGCTTATAATCGACCCCGGAGCCCTTAAGTTATACTAAAAACCCCTCGGCATAACCGAGGCCATGGCCAACTTTGGGATTTCAAGTGGTAAATCCGCACAAGGGCTGGCTCCGACGCAGGACGAAGGATCAATGCTTGTTGACATGGTGGAGATTTACTGGGGACTGCACATATGTTCCAGTCCATCGTCACCCTTCTTACCCAATGAACAAACCGACCGCAGTGATGAACTGCAAACTCATTCCAGCTATCACAGTTAATTCGGGATGGCAAGTTTATAGTTTGGTAATTTAGCGGTTTCAGGGTTCATTAACACTTTGTAAGGGTGCGGACGTTTTGTCGTCCCGATACCTTTGTTCATAGTAGGATTATTAAACCATCCTTCCTTGCGCGCTTATTGCTGCTAATTGAAAAGGACATTTCTGTGGGCTCGTGCTATTGAGTTCCTACGTCATATCCTCAATAATTTATGACTGACTGAAATAGTAATGTGGTGAAGTAATATTATCAATCAGCGCTGGTCAAATTCAATATACCACGAATAAATCATAACGAAAGTTTTTCCACAGGTAGAGTTAAAAGGTAGGTTGTGCACGGCCAATCACGAAAATGTCGAAATAACTTTTTCAGCTCCATAGAAAAAAACATTTCGAACAGAGAAACTTCTGACAAAACAAGAAAAGGTTTCTTTTTATTAACTTTCGATAGAAAGGCAAACAAACAGAAACCCGCAAAAAGGTTGCTTTATAGTTTCCCTTTTCTGTTTTTCTGGGACTTCTCAACCACTAGAGATGTGTTGTGTCATTTGTAACCGTTATAAAGATTTTCCCAAGAAGTAGGAATTATTTGTTTACTTCGAAGCGAAAAATGATTGAAAAATTAAAAAGTAAAAATATCCCGAAATTATTTATGTTCACGTTTTCGTTAATACTTAATTTATGAAAATTAGATTCAGTCCAACGCGTAAGTTTAACGAAAAAAAAATTTCAGTCTAAATCTTTTTTATTCAAAAAAGTCAAAGGCAAAGTCAAACAAAAACCAAAACAGCATCCTTGTCGCTTTAAACGTGTTAGTCCCTCTAATAATCTGTAGCACACAAGATGAAATCAAATCTCTTTTCTTTTCTAAAATGCTTTTTTGGACTACTCTACTTGGCTTTATTCTTCAAGTCGTCGTTGATTGAAAGTCAATAATAGCAGTTTATCAGGAGAGCTCGAATCCCACCAACGCATATCTGCTACCACATGATTACGATAGCCTATTGGAGGGTGGCGAATGGCTAACATTGCCATAAGAGGGCAGGGACACCCAACTGTTGCATACCGCTAAAAACGAAGTAAAGTCGCTGCAGTCGAACATCTAGCACCTGTATTAGCAAATCTTAATTGCCTTCCCGTGGAGTCCCCTCGTATACTTCTTCGGAAGGAGCTAATGGCGAGCACGCTGCGCCACAAAACAGACATATGTCGGTTAGGCTAACTCCATAACGGCTTTTTCTTTTAGATCAAGGACACGATTGGAACTCGGAATGTAAGAAGTCTGCTTGCTAACGGACGACTGGATGTATTCCTAAATGAAATGAACCTATATAACATGAAGGTCATGGGACTTAGCGAGAAAAGATGGAACGATGAAGGTGAATCGGTCCAAGTGGAAAATACTTCTTTTATTTTGGTAGGAACCCAACTGAAACCATGAGGATGGCGCTTTCTCAATACTCACCAAGGAAGCCAGTTTCTGGGAGGATTATCTTTGCGCGTCTACGTACGAGATTAAGAAAAATTCCCATATTGCAATGATACGCTTCAAATGAAGACGCAGAAGAGGACATCAAAATTTTGTTTTACAAGCGTTTGAATGAGGCTTTCCGCTCCAGTCCTAGAGGAGACATTATTGTTTTGATTGGTTGTATAAACCCTAAAATCGGCTATAACGACATCAACCTTGAATATGTTATCGAAAATCAATGCATGAGCGTGAGCATATTCGTTTGCTTTTGTAATTGCCATAAGAAGATACTCAAAAAGACGTGGTATCTCAGCATGGTAGAACAAGAAACCAGATAGACCATGTGGCCGTATTTCGCAGACGATGAACAGTTGTTGGCGAAGCTTAAGGAGAGCAACCTGTAAGAATCACACCAAACTATTCCTTGCAAAAGGAATTCAATAAAATACCACCACGTCTGTGGCGGAGGTGAATTTCGACGAGTTAAATAGTTTAGCTCTCGCCCTCAATATTCCTACCCGGTTTAAAGGGGTAGTGGCAGTGAGGTGTAAGGGGTTATTTTACTTGAAAATTATGCCATCTAGTACAAATTAAGTCTTTCCATCTAGGTTAGGTTAGGTTAAAGTGGCTGCCTAAGGAGGCACACTTAGGCCAAAGAGGCCCATTGTGATACCACGTTGAGGCTACAAAAACTATAGCAACCCCCATAAAAATAACCCAAGAAATAGGAGGGTGGACATGTTGTCCCATCTAAGTCGTCGGTGGAGTAAATGATAGCGTGTCGGACGTAGGTCCACTTGGAACAACTGTAGCTTTCCGGGCGATTGAACAGAATAGCAAAAATACCAAAAAAGGGACCGTGTGTGATAAATGGAGAGGCATCTATCTACTATTAACTGCGGGTAAAGTTCAATCCCACATAATGCTATCTAGGATAAAAGAGGCAACAGATCGAACGATAAGAAGACAACAGGCTGGATTTCAAAAGGGTTGTTTCACATCTGAAAGGTTTATTGTGGAGCTTTATATTGGCATTGCGGTAATAGGGTCTCCAAGAAGTCAGTAAGCTTCGAAGTGAGTTTTGGTGTTTAACAAGGATTTTCACCTTCATCGCTTCTGTCTCTAATCGACACGATTATACAACGACATACTTGATAGCGCTTTAGATTGAGCTTCAGGTGGCAAACAATGGGGATTTTCAGATCGCCTCAAAAGCCTGGACTACACTGATGACATTTGTTTGCTGGCCGATCATCACCAGAATCTAAACGACATGATTTAGCGGCAGAGGATAGTTCGGCAGTGTTGAGGTATAATCGGTCAAAAGCAAAAGAAACACTAATTTCGACTGAATATCTAAGACGTGGAGATAGCTGAAAATTCTGTTACCTCCATAGCCAAGATGAGTAAGCAGAGAAAGCCTTACTTAGCTATTTCGGATATGGAGATCAGCGGAGATCTCAGATAAAACTATACTATGCCTGTTCTGTTCTACTATAAAAACGTAGTTTTGTACTATTGCAAAACATCGAATGTCACTCATTCCACCACAAGGCGCCTTTAGGTTTTCATCAATAGATGCCTACGTCACATCCTAAAAATTCGCTGGCAAGATATAGTAAGAAATCAAGAATGGTGGATCTCAATTGGAACCCACTTGTCGATTAGGCAGTCCAAAAACAACGTGAAGGAGACTGTTATTAGCAAATGCCGCAGCAGCTGGGAGAAGATGGAGTAAGTGATAATGATAACGTGTCGATCTTCCTGTTCAGAGGTCCCCACGTGGTGATTTTCTGCTGACAACAGATTACGATAAAATTGGTCCGGAATTCACTTTAAATTTTAGATCTACTTGCAATCAATTTTTATTTCTTTCAACGAAATTAATTACCATCAGAAGCTACTTAAGATGTTAACCTTTTCCTTAATTATGTCAGTGGTATAATTGATAATGTGCTGGATTTTCATTATTAAAGTCGAAAGTTCGAATCCCGCTAACGGCAACTTCATTGTTATTTTCTGTATTTCTGTGTATATTCACGAGTTCAATAGGTAAAGCCATAGATAGCCTTCGATTCTAATTCAATTTATATAATCAAGTCGAAGAATATTATGTAATTACATTAAAACTATTTATATTCTACAAAATTGTTATGGTACAAATAAATAACTAAATGCCATAAACTTACAAATCTGTACGTAGAACCAAAAGCCTTAAAAGTGTTACTTTTAAACGAATTTTCACTTACAAGCATCGATAATCTTTTTGTAATTTACATTCTATGTCACCCTGCTCGCTCAATGCAACCCCTATTAGTTCAGGATATTGTCAGTTTTCTTGTATAGAAGCCCTTCCCTGTCATTGTGAACAAGTATTCATCCTGTGAACAAAAAAATTGAATCTGACACCCCGCCCTAACGCATTTCTATCCCAGAGGAAAATTTACCTTTACAAAACGTTGACAGGCTCAAAAAGGGTTTCCACCCCCCTTTCCCTTCTTGTTTGAGGGTTTTTTCTGTTCTCGTGCGAAATTTAAAAGCCGTTTTAAAGTTAAATGAAGTTCGATGGGAGGATCGCCTCTAAAATGGAGTCTTTCTGTTCAGCCTGTTAATTAATTTTGGCTCAGTTCATTTACCTTGTGATGAGATCATCCAGGGGGTAATTAAGGCTCTTACATTTGGCCTAGGAACATTTATTTTGGTTATTATTAATTAGAATTGGGGGAATGGAGATAAACGCTTAGAATTGGGTGTACAAAAATAATTCATGACTGAGAATATCTTGTTCCTATGTTCCTATTTCGTAATCCCTTGTGAAGCATAATACGTGGAAAAGGAATTTCGCTCGATTCTATGACGAAAAGTACATTTAAATCTACAGTCGATTTCGACCCACCGAAGTTACTCTGCAACCCCAAATGGCCTTTTAGTCTATGTGTCAGTAGAAATGCATTACCGCTGGCGTAACTCGAACCTGTGACTCTCGTGTGTAAGGCGAATTCCCCATCCGTATCACAACTAATAAACTCATCCCTAAATCCAAGCATTCAAATTTCTTGTTTGGACTATTTTGGGATTTTCTTGTGGAGATTAATATAAAAGTACAATGCGTCTTTAAGCACCTATGATTTCAATACATAACATATACTTGTTTCTGACCACAGTGCTTTCTAAACGGAACTTAATTTAAATTGGTGCTGTGAAAACGATTTGCATGTTACCAACGGACGGTGTCATCAAAAGTTGTCCTTTTGATTTCACCTAGGATAGGGAGGAGAGACAGAAGTTGGTAGGATATGAAAGAAAGGTTGTTATTTTAGGGCGAAGTCTTTGTGCTCCCCTTTCATTATTATGGGCTTTCTTTTATGCCCATCATGGCCGCACGGGAATTCGTTTATTTTCTCTTACCTTTCGTCCGTTTGAATGCGTTTCCTTAATTAAAATCATAAATTAGTAACAATGTTACTCTCGGAAATTGTTGGAGACATGCAATATAACTCGAACGAAAAAGATCTCTCCTTCGGGATAATCCCCTTAGATAAAAGGAAAAAACACTCTTGCAGACAATCACAGTTTTAATTTGCAGTTAATTAAAGAAAATTGCCATTTGAGATGTGCCGGGTGACGCACGGAAGCTTTAGGCGGTTCGGGTGTGATAATAGCTGGGCTAAGAGGATTTGCCGCTTTTACAGCCAAAATTAGCTTCCAGGCGTTGGTAATTTCTTTTCGCGCCTGAAATAATAAAACAAAGTGAGTTTAAGAGCCGTCTGGAACAATTAAAGACAGGTGCTATTTAGGTGCAAGTTTACCTGTCTCGTTATGGTCGAGTATCGCGACAAGCAGTTATTCATCCTGAACTGAAACCAAAACATACTTTGGTTTCCATATTCAATGTTAATAAGTGATGCTATTATTATGCTCCTAGCAAGCGACCTATAGTTTATTTATTTATTCAAATTTTGTCAATGACTGACTAATACATAATACAGATTATAACATGGCAAGAATTTTTTTACTTTTATGAGCCCCTGTGACCATCAGAGTTACGCTTGGAATCTACAACGCGTAAGAAAACTTTAGGATAAGTACGCAGGCTTGCCTTCAGTCTGTGGCAGCTCAACTGAAGTTGGCTACATTTCGCCACAGGAAAAACACCCTGCCGAGGAATTCCCTATCAATTGCTCAGCAACGAGCAACCTTTGGAATTCCTTTTTAGGACATAGCAACCTTTTGATAGATTTTAAAAGTATAAAAGGAAAAACTTGTTAACAAATAGTCAGTTCACCTATAATTAACTACCAGAAATGTTTCAAATATCTAAAGTTATAAATAAAGTCAAAGTTAATGTTAAAGCACATTTCTTTTACTAAATAATTTTAAAAAAGAAAAGCAAAAACCAAATAATAATTTCTCCATTATCAGCAGGACTCCAGGATTCGAATAGAAGGATGGAAGCATCTGGAAATCAAGATTACCCTGTAGAAGAAATTAGTAGCCTAGAAACCATCAAACAAATGGTTAGTTCAGAATGAAAAGTGAAATTGAAAACCACCACGAAGGACGTTAAGCGTATTGTGCCCTACACAGAGAAGCCAGAAAATACGCACAAAGGACACAAAACAAAGTCACAAGGCCCTACCAACAGGACCCCAAGAAATAGTAGGTGAACTCTACATGGAAAAGGAGGATAACAAGGGAAGTCTATAGATGAAGTTACTGTAAGAAGACACTGGTTCATATAAAAACGGATCCCGTAAGGTAGTGTACTTAACTTACTCTCAGCGTCGCTCTGAGAGAAGCAGAACCTCTTCCAGGCCTTATTCTTTATATTCTTTAAATGTCTCAAAGAGCTATCAAACCAAAGTTAATTAGTACCTGTGTCATTAGATTTAGTAATTGGAATCCAATCAATGAAAGAAAGCGACAATATGTTATAGACAGAGGTCCCGACTTTTAGAGCACCACTCAAACCGCAATCAGATAGACAGGTCTCAATTAAAAAGAAATCAGCTTTTTTAAAGTTATAACAAAAGTCAGTTGGTATATACGACGACATCAAAACCCCATCCAAAAACAGAACGGTATGAAGCGCAGGATGGTGACTCGACTCCTGAACAAGCGGGACCAAACATCGCCTAACCAGTGTACCGGCCGTATCAGTTTAAAACACTAGGCCGAACAGCCGGAGGAAGCAAGGTAATCTGTAAAAGATAAACTACATTGATTAGTTGAAGAAAAGGACTACACGAAGCTATCGACTCAGCAAGATAAGCAAAATCTCATCAGAAGGCTTCATGGTACAGAATGGGTAGGCAAACAGGAGACAAGCATCAAAATCTCCAAGTCGCCAGAGTCCTGGGTAGCGATTCTCACACAATTTGGTTGCCTAACCGTTTCAATAAATTAAGCGCATGCCCAAAAAATGTTGTGGCAACAGAAAAATATTTCATAGCAACGAATAAATATGTCAAGTTTGTGCGCATGATCTGTAATTCTCCCATGCTGTTCCCCGGAGCTTGCATCTAAATACTCAGTCGCCTGGCTGGGAGCTGGCGTGTGATTTTGACACTTCATAGCGGTTGGACTGCCATGAGTAAAAATTTTGTAAAACGGTTTGCATTATCTTCAACCGATTGAACACACACTTGTTAAATTCAAGCTCTACACACTTTTACAATTTTGCGTAATTACAAGGCACCGAAACAACAAATTTCGTGAGAATTCCTACCCAGGCTATCAACAAGTCCGTCCCAACGCGCCCAACGCGTCAAGAACAGCGATGTGACGATCACGGCAATAAACGAGATACTGGGAATCAAAAACGTCTACGTCCAAAATCCCATGCTGCAGCCAGATTTCAGTCAAACTTACCTCGTCTAAAGAAGAGTCGCTGAAGCCAGTATAGAGGAAAGTTGTCTTTGAATGGAAAGAACAATCTGGAACCGATCTTCTGGAACGAGAACCTGAAGGAAGCAGCTGCCACGATAGTGTCGGGAATCAATCCTACTGCACACAATTGTGTCAGGCGTAGCTCCAGTCCTTAACGCAAGATGATCACTAACTCCGTCTACGGTGGTATCAAGATGAAATCAAATTCAAAGTTACTTTAAACTTGCATCCACGGAACCAGAGACCGCCTAACCCCGTTCTAATTCGTAAAACGTCTGATGACGGAGGAGGTGGAGACAATAACTTCAGAATTCCTTGCAGCGGTCGCAGATAAGGAATCGAGATCTCCTTAACATGCCTAACGCAATGTCGGAGAATCGTGGCTAATGAAGTCATCACAAAAAGTGGGCAGGCATACAACTTATCTGAGAGCTCATCAGACGTTTTAAGTAGCGCACTGGAGTTAGAGTTAAAAGCTTCGGTGGTGGAGATTAACCTGTCGATCTTTGAGTTCAGGGAATTGACGCCGTCGGTGGATAATTCTAAGCTAGCCCTATATGCAGAGATTTTTATAATTTTGTCCGCGAACAAGAGCTCTCGATAGACAAAGAGTCGCCTAAAAACAAGACAAAAAAGCACACAATTTGCAATAGGACAGTTTTTAGAGATGAACAAAAGTTAGCTCAGTTCAACTCGACGATCGAACGCCTCCGTGAAATTATCTCGAAAATGAACTTGTGGAAGAAAAGCGCAAACAAAAGGAAAGAGAAATTTTTGACATGAATTTTTTTCATCCAGATAACGCTGTAAATTACACAATGACAATATTTAAAATATACCCATAATCTTTGGGATTATACCCATGACCTAAAGCATCTTCTGAATTATATCACTTTTGTGGTGGATACCTTCACTCATTCAATTCGAAACTCTGTTGCCTATTACCCACTCACCTTTCTAGATAACAAGAAGTCTTATACGATTCTATAAGAGCACAAATCGCGGCTATAAACCCCAAAAAGCATAACTAATCCTCACAAAAATATTTAAAGTAACAGAGACTGATTGGAAAATGAAAGATTCACCAAATTTTTATTAGTAACAATTTGCTCATAGTAGCATTCTAGTGGAATATTTGAAATTGAATACAAACGCCGAAGAAGATTTTTACATCACTTGACTTACTATGGCAGTGTGCCCCTTTAAACGTCAGTCACTTGCTGGCAAAATACCACTTTGATTCTTGATGTCGCTTCAATTTTATCGAAAGGAACTACTTTCAATAACAGGATCCTATTCGAGAAAAGGAGAATCGGACGTGCATGGAGGAATAAATGGCTGGGAATCGAAAAGCAGCAAAAAGAAAAGTTGCCTTCAAGCCTGTGTAAAAGGAAGTACCACTCGTCGTGTTTTTTTAAGAAACATTATTTGACGAGCTAAGAGGAAAATTTGACGTAATTCACAAGTATTTAAACATGTCCTTAGAGGGAGCAAGAATTGAGGAACGGACTAACACAAGGGGTGTTTCTTCATTATTCTGTAATTGGCTTGCTAAAACGTGTACTTAGCGCCCAAAAGAGCCCTTCGGGTCTACCATTAGCATATACAAAGGCCGCGTCTCATTCCTTGAACAGAGATTACTGTCAAGCTATTCTGCAATTCAAATTGCCCTGGTGTGACACCCTTGAAGGGCTTCCTGGGTTGTCCTCTGGCGGTGACATTTGGTTTATTGTCAAATTTGTCACGACAAGTGGTAATGAAATTCAGCTCAGACGATGTCAATCCAGGTTGAGATTATGCTCGTGTCACTCGAAGGATTTTATTGAAAAGGCTTCGCGTTTTGCATATTCGAAGATTTCGCAGAGGTGGCAGAGGTGACTACATTTGTTACGGTATTAGTTTGAAACTATAGTAATTATACGTATAATACCCGTAGAAGCTAAGTATTCATGACTTCTCAAAAGTGTTTCATCAGAACACTGTCTAAAGTAAATTTACTTAACCACAAAAGCTGGAATAAGTGGGAACGTAAACGATACCCAGTTCAGTGAGTGGACACTGAGAATACAATTTCAAGATTCCTATACTATAAAAAAAATGATTCGCAAAAGCTTTAGGGCTAAAGGATGCCAGTTTTTCTTTTTGTAGAAAACTTTCCATTCCTTGACTCTTCTTCTTTTGTACCCGGGAAATCATAACAACATCCGGGAACAGAAGCCCATCAAGATGCCTAAGGGGACGGATGTTTGTTAGTTGTAAACAGGATCTCGATTTTTGCTTACATCGTCTTCTCGTGGATACCCGAAACCGGATATTCTTCTCCTTAAGTTGTTTTTGATTTTCCTTTCGCTCCCTTTCACTGAATTTCCTTTTGCGATGACTTCCTCTAACGATTTCTTATTTTATGAGTTCATGCAATGTGGACTACAGCCAAGCACAATCGAAATTTAAATTCGATACGTCATTGATTCAAGCCAATTAATTATGAAATTGCCCGAGCGATTAATTTGGATCCAATTTGACGTTTCAATTATCGCAAATTTACATCTCACCGGGCATAAACTGAAATCAAATTCGTTGTTCGGTGTAGGTGGTCTCCCGTTCCAGCGACCGCTGTCAATGTGACATACAGCAGCAATTGCAGCAATTGTCGCCATAAGGTGAAATTAGTCGTATTGTACTGAACTGTATCATTACTTGCCTGCCAATGAACCAAATAAATAAATCATAATGAAACTACGCCTCTCTGTTTCAGATTGTGTTGGGCACCTTTTGGGAAGCTTCACCAATTATTATCAAAAGAACACCTCGTATTGCGTCATATTTCGAGGGGACTAAATATAAGTTGTTCAACATAACCTCTCCAATTTATCGACGGAGACATATCGCTATAAGAGCCAATTAGATGCAAAAGCGGCTATTTCCAGTTATTGGATAGAAAATTAAATTTCCTATAAGCCTATGATCGTCCGACGTACCAAGACACCTCTTCTCACAAATAACCACAAAAACTGCGATTACTTTCAAAAGGTTATCTTTTCCATAATAATGACGAATCGAAAGGTAAATCAAGGGAAAATCAAAGTGACAAATGCTCCCTTTGAAGCTGATAGACACATGTATTGTATGATTCAAAGAAATTGTTTTAATGTTTCTTATCGTCAGGAGAGTCTTATTTTCTTCGGCTTGATTAACTTAGGACAGTGAAACACTGCTTAACTTGTATTATTACCGTTGTGGCTTTTAATATTTTTTAAAGATGAAATAAAATCTTTTATTTGCAAGTAAACTCTACCCTGCCCTACTACGCTGATGAATATTACCGGAGACAGCCTTTAAGGATATGGCAATTCTCATCTGGACACTTTCAAGTGTTAGTTATACCTTCGGATAGTACCAACCGGGCAATGTATCTTAGAACGTCGCCAAATAACTAATGCGGGAGGAGATAACCTCTTGGCTTATACATAGGGACGAACATCAGATGCTGGGGTCTGATAAAATGATCGTATAACACAGATGTTTTAGTCAGTATTGCTATGAAAAAGTCCATAAACTTTCTAATTAACTTTAACTTTTATCAACAAACTCACCAGTGATGTCTCTTTTGGCTGTAAATTTGATGAAATTCATCATAGTTCTCAGCTTTACTGAACAAAATTGTGCCCTGCCATATGAGAAGACAAATAAGTATTGATTCCAATTATGTTTTGCTATAAAAATTTCAAATGCGGTAATATTACTATAACAAAAATTTGTGTTATATCTGCTTACCACTAACTTATGATAATTAGGCATATATGAAGAAGTACCCATCGTCTCTGCAGGTGGTACAATGTTTAAAATATTTCCCATATTTTCCTTACCCTAAAAGTAAATTTATTAGTTTATCATTACACTGTATATTTAGGATAAACAATTTATACCAGTGGTGAGGATGGTACAGCATTAACAATTAGACGCCGTCTATCCTCTGTAATGAAATATAAATCATTGTCCTTGAAATGATTTGAACACAGCGTAGTATTAGAATCGGGTGCTTAGTCCAGCTTGCCAAGAATCTACAGATACTTCCTACATTGTATTGTACCCTGAATATAACATTTATATACTTTTACAAATCATCTTAAATGTAATTATTCATTTAATCTTTCTCCAAAAAAATTTCATATTTTTACGTTGACCCCATCGCGATTTAGGATTTCGTTTCAATTGACTACTACACTGGATGGGGTTCTAAACAGAAATGTAAACAAAAATCTTTCATCATAATTATTTAATTAAAATAGCTTAAAGTTGCCTTTAATACAATTGCTTTTGAATATACGAGTGATCAATTTTGCAGCAGAACTATTTTGATTGTTTTATAACTACCTATTGAAAGAAAATCCTGGAACTCGCTGGTACCTCGTATTTCCGCAATTATGCACAACAAACTTCATATTTTAAAAATTGATTAAATTTTCCTTTTAAGTGGATATATGCACCGAATAAACTTTTAAACACTTTTAGTTACAGGGAAATCGCCAACATTAACTCCTTTTACACTTCCGCTTAAACACGAACAAATGTCAAAATATGCCTTCTTCGCGATGAAATTAAATTTCGCCTTCGAATTTCCCCTTTCGAAGTGCTTCACTCACACATATTACACGGACGCGTTATAGCCATTCCTTGTATTTACTCTTTTCACCATTTTAAGGATATTCCGAAAATTCGAAAGTAATTATTAATTTTTACTGTCAACAAAACAGCATTTTCAATAAAATTACAGATGCACATATCCATTTAAAAACATTACCATAGCTGCTTTCTGGGGGGCAGTCTGGGTTTATTTCTTTAAAAAAATCGATTTTCTAAAAACATCATATTCGTGTACTATATATATTATATATGTAGAATTAGTGTGCAAACTCTTATTTAGGTCGGAGATGCCCAGAAATATGTATATAAGGCGATACAATAGAAGCTTCGTAAGCACGCACAGCCGGTGTTTCGGCACTTTAACGCGTTTTTCTCGAAACAACGTTTTTTGACCTGGTTGACACGATTTTGAAAAAACTATTTAACCGATTGGGCTGACATTTTCAGGGATTATTCAGCACATTTATAATTTCAGCCTGAACTAGAATCATAAATATTTATTAATTTTTAACCCTTTTTTAAACAATTTTAGTTGCAAAAAAGGCTCAAAAAATTCCAAAGTCCGCCATTTTGTTTTTTTTTTACTCAAAATGTTCAATTCTAGTTCCGGCTATAGGCACTTACTTATATTTTAATATCCCGTTTGAATTGTTTGATTTAGAAAGTTTGAAAAAAGCTATATCCGCTTAAACGCGATCGTAAAGTTAACTACAGCTTAACTTTAAAATTTTCGGATTAAAAAAAACACAGTTAATAAGCGCGAGAAACCGGTTTTATTTTCGTTTTGGATATTGCGTGTGTGGCTATAAATTTTTCGCAGAGTTGAATTTCGTCACGAAATTTTCAACGAGTATTCTGAATATGATTAGAATACTAAACAATACCACTTTAAGCAGCTATGGAAGCAGCTATTTTGAAATATTGAACAAATGTCAAATAGCAAGCAAATAAAAACATTTTGTGACTTATTTTAAACACACAAAAGCATATAAAAGCATATAATTCATAGCAGCTGAACAGACCCCCGTTTCAATAACTTTAAAACTTAGTTCTACGCAATTTGTTTTTCTTTTGAAAATGACACATTTGTTTAAAATTTACACGAAATATGCACGAAATATACGCTTGACCCGAGTGGATTGTCAAAAAGAAAAACTCACTCCAACTAGGAATTATTATAGTTTCGATCTGTCTTCTCGTTCATAAAACCTTCTAAGATGAAATTTGGTATACAGACGTTACCAAAAAGAGATTTGGCGAGATTTTTGTAAAGATAAGACTGAACTGACACAAAGATCAAAAGATTAAAAATTTATCCGTTTAATATTTTAAATAAAATACTTTCACTAATGACACCTTTTCCAAACATTTATTAAGAAAACAAATTCGGTCATCATGGCGGGATTGGATCCGATCCCCCCGTACTTTATCCACTGGTAAACTGCGATCATTCACGTGCAATATACCCTTCATCTTTTTCACCAATAGTACGAGACTGCTAAATGGTGAATTTGATTATGTCGCTTTCCATGAGTTTTTTTTAATATATAATAATACTTTAAATTAATGACTTTCCGTTCTGTAAATGACGTGCCATAAGTTTTATATATAATAATATTTTAGTTGTCATATTTTCATTTCAGTATATTAGGTCTTCGCTAATTCTCGCAAATTTACAGCAAAACAGTCTCGATAAAAATTCAAAAAATTCAAAAGTCGCTGAAAGTCTAAAAATATACTTTACAATTTGATTTGGTTCAGTTTGTGAATTAATTTGTGATCTAACATAATAGGCATCCTGGCACTCACCTTTTACTTTTTTAAAATCAAATACGAATCAGAATTTGATTATCACTTGGCCCCACGTTTTATTTAAGCCTCGACCCAAAGTAGATCTCTGACATTTCAGGCAGTACATATGTTTCGGTAAGCCCGACATCCGCGACCCATAATTATTTTTTAGAACTGACTTCAAGATCTGAAGCAAACCAATATACGATAGTAAAGCTAAATAAAACCATTTAATAAAGAATATTCGGTACTTCGGTTATAAGTAAATATTTTTTTTTCAAAATTTAAACTGTGTACCAAACATTGGTGCGAATAATGCATTATATAAATTGTTATAACTAATATTCCTTAGTCAAAATATATGCAGAAATGTCTCTTATAATACTTTGACAATGTTCAAAAAATCAATTGAGAATTACCTTTGTTCTACAGTTCTTCCATTACTTAAAAAAAAGTAATGGTTAATATAAATTTTTTACATTAATATTTTCGCAACCATGGTTCCAAAATTGTTATTTGGAAAAAACAAAGGATACTACACTTTAAACTTTAGTAATATTTTGTCAGATAAGGAATTTTTCTAATTCAAATATTCCATTAAGAATGGCAACATATCTATCACATAAGCTAATAATAAAGAACATGTGGAGTCACTTTCGGCATCCCTAGAGTCTCCGTTGTTAATCTCTTTTTCCAAGGGAACTCTGTTCCCTGATCAGGTGTTCTTTTCTCCGTAATCCGATTTGTGACGAAATAGATTTACTGACACCTTGAAGAGCGCTTTCATCTTGAAAGATATGGTCAACATAAAATGCCGTTCTATCCCATTTAAAGGATACATCGTGAAAATAGGACTTCTTTTGTTCTGTCTACGCTCTACTCCATAGACAGATGTTAAGTCAATAATGTGGGTTCTATCACCTGAGTCGGCTTAAGGTGAATACTTGCTGACACCTTTTCGGAGATTATCGCTTAACTTAATCAGAGATATGGGATTCAATAAACGACGATATATTATTGGATTGCATAGGTGTCGTCACCCCCTTAGAATAAGTTAATCGGATAATGAACTATAAATATTGGGTTATTCCCAATGAGGCTTTATTAATTAATTTTATGGAGACAGGACTTGTCAGCATTTAATTACGTCCAGAAACTAACATGTTTTCCTGGAAGGCTGTTATGTCAAAAGACTGTACACTTTTAGAAACTCTCTTAGAACCAGACGGAGAGTTCTTCAACTTTCACTGAATCTATTTATCACCTTGGCAGGTCATAACTTCCTATCCAACTTCGTAATTTAAAAATATTCGCCGGTACTATATAACTCTTCTCTCCGACCAGGGAAAAATAAAAACGTTGATTTATACCTCGACGGAAACCACTAAGTCTTTGCAGTGTTCATCTTTTATGACCTTTATAAATGGCAACCACTTAACGAAGAACTGAGAGGAACACTTTTGCGGTGGCAACCTTCGTGTCAATTTTTCACTTCATAACCAACCTTTCAGCTTTTTGGTACTTCTTGACATTCCTTTCATTTTTCATTAGTGAGTAGCCAACACATTTTAAGATCCTAAATGCCAACCATTACAATTTATAACTGGAAATGTACACGGTGCGCGGAGAGGGAAGTGTAGTTTCACTTGTGTGTCCAATTAATTTGTGATGACTCTAATTGTGTGGTTATGGTCAGGGCGGTGGAAATCCTCAAATATTTACGATATACTCAAATAAATCATTTAGTTTAGGTCGAAACTAAACTGATAAAATCTGCATAGGTCTAGCCTTAGAAGCAACATGTTTCATCCTCGATAAATGCCTGATAAATTAAAATTCAAAATTTAATTACTGCAAGGGCAACTTTACCCAATGAAACGCCCCTAAAATTGTTCAAATTTACGGAACATATTGTTAAGGAAAATCGAGTTAACTTTTCGTTCATACCATTTAATTATTGAAGACAAATCTCTCTGGGAAGTGGGGTAAGACACCTAGTAAACAATTACATTTCCATGAAGTCTGTACACAACGGTTCTGGTGAAGTGAGGAAAACTTTTCTGCTGAAAGTTCAAATGAAACCCACCATCAAAGTGCATCTTCCTGGATTTAGCTAGACTTTATCCGCATAGACGAGCTTGCCTTGTTTGCTATTTCAAACCGGGGAAAGTTTGAGCGTCTCTCGTTTGCTTTGTAAAATTGGATTACGTCCCGTAGGACATACACATAGCTAAAAGTTTCTCAACTCTCCCGATTTTCGGTTTCCAAAAGTACCAAAATTAGAAAATCCAGCTAAATCTCATTTCCGAGAAGAAATCAGTTGCAATACAATGTTATTATAAATTGTTCGAAAACAAGGCATTTATCAGGATTTACTTATTGTCTATTACGCCTGATTTGAATCTTATGACATGGCCTGGGACGCTTGGCAGCTCCAATCCAAATCATTAATCACACAACCAGCGAAGGCTGTAAATTATTGACTCGATTCCTTCAGAATCCTTTGACATAGTGCTCCCCTTGGCAAAGCATTAGGGATGATGGAGTGTCTATTGTTCCACCTGAGATCGCAGAATCTGATAAATTCGCACTTCTCGCTTACGTGTTTCTATCGTAGTCGTCTTCGACTAACTCGAATTCATGTCTGTGAGGAGTACCCAAACCTTAGTTCGGTTGAGGCAAGAAATATGTTTTGATCTGCTCTTTGAAATTTGTGGGACCCTTTTATCCTCCTTCAGCATTTAAGTATCAAATTACCCGATTGAAATAGTAGAGTTTTATATAACGTAGATACGCTGTGGAAAAGTTTTTGTGGACCTGTGTTCGCTTCGGTAGTGCATGGATACATCATCCCTCCAGGCTAAGAGCCTTAAAACTTGAAGATTTACAGAACCTGAATTGAATTACATTTTATTGCATTGTTTACTGCCTTCCTACCCGGCTCAGGATCAAATGTGATTTAGCTTTGCCATCGGATCAAATGTCTTGCACAAGCAGGCTACTACTAAAGCTTCAGCTTTGGCAAGGCGACCGGGCTTTATGCAGAATCACAATAAATATTTTACAAGGTCCTTGCTTAACCGTCCTTCTTTGAGCCTGCTGACAGGATAAAGGTCCTATACAAAAATCTAGCAATTAATTATACAATAAAAAAGAGAAAGACTGGACAGATAAGGATTAGGATGCTTAAGATTAGTCCTTAGCTGGCGTTACATTAATATCCCAAATAAATTAATCAATTTTAAAAGCAGAAAAATACAAGGAAAAGGGGAAACCGTCATACGCACCAAGATAATACAAGACGGAGTTGGATGAATTCGTTGAGCGGCACGACCACCATGCCATGGGCCCCGGGTTCGAGACCAGGTCTCGCGTGAGCTTTTATTAAGAAATTAAAATAATCCACTCCGAAATGTAAAACAGAAATGTAAAAACAAGTTTCCTCACTTCCCTTACCATAATTCCCTTCTGGCCAAAACCATGCTAACGCATCAAAGGGTTGTCCCCTATGCGTCGGTCACATCGTATAAAAAAAATTAGGTGTGTTCAGGTCATAAATGTATTCAGAAATATTGTTATTTCTATTGGGTGTTAAATCGGTATAAGCACTTCGAAATCGAAAATATGATACTCAAGAAGTACAACGAATTTTTTGCTTAAGACTATAAAACGATTTTTTATTTATTGACAAGGTTTCATTAAGGCTGATTACTTTTCGAAAGGAGTATTCAAAAATAAAAGTAAAAATAGTACGATAAAATGTAAAAACAAAAATAAAATAAAATAAGGATACAATAAAAGGAAGCTTAAGCGATAATGACAATTAACAAAATACAAAGATAAAATCAAATTTACATTTAAATTTGAGGTTTTGAAAGATTATAATCGATACGGTTATAAAAGCGATTCAAAGGGCCTTGACCTCACTGCCTCATTTAAACAGAAGGTAGTGCGGCGAAGAGGAGCCTGGAGAAAATCACCATGTCTAGTGGAACGAATAGGAACTCGGATGTTCAACATTGATAACAGCTCTAGTGAGTCCAAATATCGAAGATAAAGGAAGTCCTAGATCTGTCGCACCTACTTTCTAGCGAGTTCAAAGAGAGTAGCCCAAGTCTGTCATTATATGCGAGCAGAATAAAAATGGTTATTCCATTGCAGGCCACGCAATGCAAATTTGAGAAACCTGCGAGAACAGCTTCAATGCGAGCAAACCAAACGGGACAGGTAATCACTTAAAACGGGCCGAAGGAATGTACAAAAAAGAAGGTGATAAAGAGATTTCTAAACTCATTAGATCATCTCTTTGTGAAGCCCAACGAAGCATTAGCTTAACTATGTAACTGATGTGATCAACAAAAAACAAATGTGAATCAAAAACCACACCAAGATCCTTTACTCTATCAAGTCTAGTTACCAAGTTGCCACTGAAAGAACAGGAGGGTTTCTAGAATGCAAAACAAACGTATAAAACAAAGAATTAAAAGACTGAAGATCACAGTTCAGCGCAAAACAATCACTATTGTGACAACACGAAATACTTAAGCATCGTCAGCATAGTATAACATTTTCGAATTCACCAAGATGTCATAAATAAAAATTTTAAATAGTAGTGTACCCAAATGAATGCCCTGGGGCATACCAGAAATGACTGATATTTCACAAGAGGGAGAACCCCGAAAGAGAACACGCTGTTTTTGGTCACAGAGAAGAAAGAAATCCATTGGACGAAAATAAATGGAAAAGCCAACATAGTAAGTTTGGAAATAGGCCACTTGTGATCACTGTGATCAAAGGCCTTGCTAAAATCAGTATAAACACAATTAACCTGTTCACAAGCCTCGATGGCGAAAATAGAATAGTTTAAGAATTTCATAATATTAATAACCGGTAATTTGTCTTTGATGAAACCATGCTGGAAGTACACCAAGAACAGTTTACAATGAAAACTAAGGACATTACAAACCATTGATTTAAAAGGTTTCAGATTGGCAGGAAAATTAGCAATAGGTGAAATTGGAGATTTCGCCCTTTTTATGAAAAAAAAAATGATAGACGATTTAGGAAAAATACCAGAGGACTAGTTAAATAAATAAGTAAGGACAGGAGTAATATACTAGGCACAAATCTGTAGGACTGACACAGGAACATCATAATATTCATCATAATCGAAGCATCGTCAAATAACAAATCCTTAATAGATATGGCAGTCGGATGATAGTTCGTCAAATTAGTAAACTAATAGCAGTCATCAAAGGATCGTCGGTACCCTTGTCACCAAAAATTTGGGATTAACACAGGTGGACCATCCAACCTCAATAAGATAATTACGATAGGCAAGCTCGGACTCAGAAATGTAAGGTGATGTAGATCTGAATATAAAACATAATCTTCGGCACTACGTACAACGGGCAAAACACGGAAACATAAATTCGTGGAATAACTATAATACAATCAACATCACGCACTCTAAAAAGGATGTTAAAGGGGAAATCTACTAGAATTTGATTCATTAGGGAGTAATTATCCCATTTAAATTTATAATATCAAAATTAGAATGCAAATGTAAACTATGATCGAATTCAGACTCAGGAAGCAAAGGAGGAAAACATCTCCTCACCACGGTTTCACAGTGGTCCGTGGAAAACACTAAGTCGAGTATACGCCGGAAGCGTTGCCAACAGCACAGAATTGCCGGAGACCGGACAAAGAAATATACTCCAGCAAAGCATTCTAATGTATGGTGTGGTTGGCGGCTGGATGGGCACCGAGCTATCTGGCAGCAAACAATCATCGTCGTCGGATTACTCTCAGGCTATGGATGACATATTGATATCATCCAGCAGCAAAAGGTCATCATCATCATGGAGAATTCAGCAGATAGAGGTTCAAGCACTGAAAACGATAAAAGAGGTCATCACATATATGATCATGATAATTTCGCGTTGCTGGAAACAATGGAGTCCAACCTAGAGAAATACTTAAACAGATCCTTTTTGCAGGTCCGCTCAATATTCTTCTCAAGACTGACGAATCCTATCGCTGCTGAGGAATCCAGAATGGTCGAATGAAAATCCTTCAGGGTTCGCTCAATAACGTCGAGTCTACGAGCACAGACATTAGTATTCTTCGAGTGAGTGCTCAAATCTTTCACCAGATCGAAAATGGTTTTAACGCTCTGAAGGTTCTCAGCCAAGTTTCGCTGCTCGTCGTAGGCATCTTGTAAAAGCCTCCAATTGTGTTAGTGAGATTTCATCTCGTTGAGGACCATTTCAGAACCCTCCATAAAACTATTTAATTTAAAAAATGAGAGCGAGGAATCTAAGTATGTGATAAGGCTTTATGTTTGCACGTTCGCGGCAGGTAAAATCAACACTCTGCCGAGTGCCATAACATAAAACACATGAAAATTGTATAAGAGAGACACTTTTTATCGTCTTCACATGTTCAGAACATTTGTAGGTAAACGTCAAGTAAAATCAAATTTAAGACTTTTAATGTATTGCGAGAAATAATACGAGAAAGTACAATTCCGCAAACTTTTCCTTTTTTTCTTTACACCATCAATGCACAGCTGTTGATATCAGCTTAAGGGCTTGTATCTAGAGTAGGCTGTGCATGACACAACTTTGACAGCTGCTCACATTCTTCTTCTTAACCAGCGAATTTTGAAAACTTAATTACCACACTTAATTATTACCCTTTAATAAATAACATAGTTATATAAACACGAACAAAGTCCATCTTTCCACGTCCGAGTCTTTTATGTTTTTCACATTTTCACCCTACAAAAATTGGTTTTCGATTATTTAAGGGCTTTTGTAGCCTATACGTGAATTCATTGCTTCCTGGAGTTTTCAAAGAGCGTCCCATCTCTTAAACAGAACAACACAACGATGAAAAAATAATTTATGGTTTCAGCAAATGAAATAAAATAACATTATCGCTGAAAACATCACAAACAATTTCGGATGAATGCATAGCTCATGTATAAAACTCACTCTCATCGTATTATTCGACTGTTAACGTGAAGAAGTTTTATTTCTGCAGGGAGCTATAACGACCTCACTTTCGGGAGCAGATGAAGCAAAGCTCTCCAGCGCAGATACTCTGGTCTGGTCCAGAACCATCCAGAGCAATTTTTTTAGTGCGTTATATATGTGAAGTAAAGATAAGCACGCAGTAAGCCCACGAAGACTACCTAGACTGAAACGTATCGTTTTGAGATGGAAATCAAATGAATTTGGTATTCAATTTGGTTATGAAAATTCATCCCCAAATCTCCCTTCAGTCCCTGCGATATGAAAAACGCCATTTGGTCTTCATTCCCTTAAGAGAAAATTCACGACGTTCTTTCACGTGTAGATGTGCTCGTAAAGCATTTCAATATTCCTTGGGGAGAAAGTAGTCCTTTTTGGACAATTTGCTGTTCTCAACTCATCATTCCACCCACTCATGAATATTGCGACAAGTACGTACTTTGTCGGGAGGTTTCGTTTTAACCCAGCTTTATTGGCAGTTAAGGGATTGGCCACTTAAGCTAAAAGTTGTATATAGTCCTCACTCCGATGTTGTGACAGATATGTATTTAAGAGAATTGCTCTAGGTTGTGAAAACTTTTCCGTTTCCACGAGCTGTACTCATCGTCCTTCAAAAGTGTTCCCTTTTTAGTAAAATTTGTAAAATCAAAAGCCAATTACTGCCCCTATGGCAACCGAAATACCGAAATGGAAATCAGATGCAGTCCTGAAAGCAATTAATTTCATGGTCTGAGGATATCAAATGAAATTAAGGAGCAAATCGATACAGTAACCCTCTGACAATTGGAGCGTTGATAGGGCTTTGTGGGGCTGAATTTATGCACGAGCTTGTTTGCCTGCTTTCACATGTCAAGTGGAAATTTAATTGAAAATTTCGCAGATCCACGCGAGCAAACTGGGGTGGAGTAAGCTTAATCTTAACCTAAGCAGAAAATTCTGTCTTTAAGGTGTTCAAGGAACTTACTAGAATTTGTTCGAAAGACGAGCACAGGTACGTACAAAGTCCTTGACATTTCAAAATCGCAACAGGGAAAGTTTGCTTGCCAAAACTTTGCCTAAACTATGCAACTGCGGAAGGAAATGTAATTTTCCAATTTTCTATTAGTTGGAGAATGTAAAAAAGAAGTTCTAAGCTTGCCCTGGATTCAAGTAAACTCGCAGTTATCGTACAGGAAAATTTGTTTTCTGATGCTACCGCAAGCCTGATTTACACACGAACTTTAGGGCAACATTTTCAATTTTTCGCAAAGTTAAACAATAAATTTCGCTTCGAAGTGCGCAAAGACTTTAACACTGCAAGTCTGCACCCTGTGCCCTGCACAGTTTGTGATTATTTCAAGCTTTTCTGCATTTGTAGAACTGCAATACACGCCCTACAGCATTATTTGTTTAATCAACAACAATTTAAGTGGTTTTGTAAATTTTTTTATGGGACTTAACTACTAGTACAGCATTTACATAGCTCTACGGTTTTGAAATAAAGTGCGGCAAATTTTTGAAATTGGTCTAATTTATTTGCACAAACAATTCTATTACGTATGATGAAAACCAATCGTAAGATTTATCAGGATTATCCTTTTGCAGAATTTAAGGGGCCCAAATGCGGGTTGAAAAAGCGATTAAAAAGTGAATAGGAGAATTAATTTTAAGCTTTTAAGGCCGGAGCTTGGTTTAGAAGGCTCCAAGCTGCATGTTTGTACAATCAGCGATGTCTCCCCACCTCTGAAAATGTAGGTGTGGGTTTGTGCCGCTTATAGCAACTGAAAGTTATGTCTAAAACAAAAAAAGTCATTATAATATATACAGACATTGGCGCAATTATTCGGACAATGCATTTTTCATATAGGAGAGCGAAACTAATCGGAAAAAGAAAAAAGTCTGCGCAATAAAACAGGAAATATATAAAGCAAAATGACAAAATTATTCAGACAGGGTGAACTGGCTATTTGAAATCCTCCGAAATTTGGAAAAAAGTACATTTTTATATTACCCTGAATAGTAATAACATACTTAACTGATCCTTCTAATCTAGCTGGAATTCTTGACAGAAGATAATACTAAAGATTCTCAATGACATTGAGGTCGGGGCTTTGCGGCGGCCATTTCAAAACATCTTGAGGAATCATGCAAATATTTGTGAATGTTCCAGCTTGTATGAATAGGTGCGTTATCTTGCTGCAGGACAAAATTCTTATAAATTAATTTATCCTTCGCAACAATTGCAACATCATTCAGTATTTTCAAATAGTGTGACAGGTATATATTTTCTGGACACCTTCCAATTGGTCCAATACCATTGTATAAAATACAACCCCAAATCATTATCTTGCCACCACTGGAGTGAAGCGTATGTAGGCTTAATTACTGGCCGGTTCTTCTTACCCTTCGGATCGGAATAATAAAATTTCTTTCCATAGGTATCATCTAAGGAACATATGGTCTCATCGGTCCAAAGGATACTTCTCCAGAATTCTGTTGGCTTATTTATGTGCTCCTTAGCAAACATCAATCGAAGTTGTCGGTTTTTGCGGGTTATAAATGGTTTTTTTGAAGAACGTATGCTTTAATAAGTTTTTCTTTCAATCGTCTTCGTACGGTACTTTTGCTGATTTTCTCGTTCAGTGTTGACCTCATTTAAGACGTTTTTGATGTTTTCCAACGAAATTTTCTTGTAGCTTCGAACTATGTCGTTGTCCTCCCTTTGAGATGTAACCAGTTTTCTTCCCCCCTCCGCACTTATTTTTTACACTTCAACTTTTCCTATGTTTTGAAATTTGGCAATATATTGTACTTCTTCTACAAATGAATTTTTTTCAAGGTCCACAGCAAAATGCGATTATAAAATTCAGCAGCTATAGCAGCTCTTTTTTCAATTGATAACACAGGCCTGCGAAATTTTGAAAATTCGAAGTATTTTCTCCCGCTAAATCCGAATCCGGGCTCAGAATTGCTCTATCCCATTAGCTTTTTGAGATATTCTGACCTAAAAGTGCAAAAACACTGTTTTTTGTCATATTTGAGGTCATGTAGCACCGCGATGTTTTCTCTTTTCAAAAAACTATGTGGGGGATCTTATAGTATAAGTTTTCCTCCTGTTAATCCCGTTGAGTTTGCTCAAATATTTTTTTTTCCCCGAGATATCGGATTTTGAAATTTTCATATTCATGAATTTCTCGGTATATAAAAAGTTTACAGTCACTGTATTCAAGTTACCATAAAGTTTTCGTGTACCGAGAAATTCATGAACGTGAAAATTTCAAAATCCGATATCTCGGCGAAAAAAAAGAAATATATTTTTGAAAAAAGAAAACATCGCGGTGCTACATCACCTCAAATATGACAAAAAACAGTGTTTTGCACTTTTAGGTTAGAATATCTGAAAAACCTGACGTGATAGAGCAATTCTGAGCCCCGACTCGATTTCAGCGGAAGAAAATACTTCGGAGTACTTCCTCCAATCCTCACCACTCCCCTTACCAACCCCTCCCCTTTTTTCGGTTGTTCTCTAAATATGACAGCAACAAATTTCGGCGAATGTCTAATTGCACAAAAAACCTTCCACAACAAATTTTTCAGGTGTCAGGGTTTGTCTGAGTTGGAGTATATCTTGAAGATACCAATGGACATTGAAAAGTAAAAAATGAATCATTTTTGTATTGTATCTATATGTAGTTACCCGTTTCCCAACCGTTCAGCCTGCAAAAAAGAGGTAGTTACAGCCCTCCCCTGTCATAATCCTTGAAAAATCGTTCAATGATGACCCTAATCGTCTTATGTCCCGATTGAAAGTGACAAAAAAATTATTGAAGGTGCTTGGGAGGGTTTTTCAACTTTCAAGTTTATTACAGCCCTTCCTCTGTCATAATTCTTCCCTTGTCCATAAATCCATCCGAAAATACGAATTATTCCCTCCACACACCCGTTACCGAGTAGTACAGGGGGAAAACGGTAAAAACCGGTGGATTTGCCTGTTTAAGGTTCCCCCATTAATAAAACCTAGTTTACGCAATTAAGTTGTCGGTGAAATCTGTGATAACTGTCAGCCTTCCATTTCGGAGGTTCCAGGTTCGACACCACCGTAGGCCATGGATATTTTCTGCTGACAACAGATTGGGATAACACGGCCACACGGGGGTTGCATAGTAATGTATGTGGTTCAGAATTCACCGTAAATTGTAGGTCCACTTACGTCATATGTAAAACAAGTTAAGCAAAGGCAACCTCGTTTTTTCTTTTTCATTGAGGATGCGTATTATGAAAACTATTTGGATTAGCAGGCTAGGCTTAGTGATAAAGTTTTGGGTCCTCGTTTGAGGGTCATAAGCTCGAATACCGTCGTCGGAAACCTATGGTTATATTCTGTTGAGAACAGATTACGCTAAAGGGACATCAAGGAATGAGAAGTAATAATAATGGTTCGGAATGCACTCTAAATTATATATCCACTTGCAATCCTTGTCATTCCATCGGGTCAAATCCTCCCTTCATAGGATGTCCCATTAGCAGTTACGAGAAATAGAGACAGATTTTAATACGTTTATAGAGAATCCTCTATGAAAGGGAAACTTTTGAGTGCACCTTAGCTTAGAATTCCAATACCTTAATTAATTAAGACACGATTGTCTAAAGCAATTGCTTGTTCTTGAAACGCAATTAAGCACTTAGCACTTTATGTGATTGCGGAAACCCAAAAAATACACCTGTTCTTTTCAGGGAAACTGTTGTATCAGTAATGTCGGCAGGAATGTGGCAACGCCATTAATACGATACATTATTTTATCTCGCAGTACCTACATATACTTTGACTACACCTTCAAGGTATATTTATACTAGAAATTGAATAATACCTAACTAATGTCAATTGAATGATAACACGATATTTCCTGCACGGGACATAATTTGCTACTAAATGCAAATACAACGAAACAGGTTCAATTATTAATTTAGATGGAGTCCGATAAAAACTTGAGGGGATTTGTTTTTGAATATAATTTCAGGCAGCCGCCCTTTAACCCCAATTTAATGCAAAAACATGTTCATTTGGCTGCAACAGGAGAGTTCAGGGACTATCTCTTGGAAATTATAGCCGTCTGGCCGAGCATGTACCTCCAGATGGTGCCGTAGCCGTTGTTGTTTGCAATACCCAGGATGTAGCAGCACTTTGGGATCCATCGAACCGGCAACTATGCAGCAAGTGTTTACGATTTGCATGTTAACACGATGGCAACTATCCATGTCCCACACAGCTACAAATCTTTCAGAATTAGAACATAAATTCACATTGTTTGTTGCCAACGTTGTAAGTTGAACAAATGTGGATTTGGATAGTAAAAGGTCCTGCAAAGAAGTCTAAATCACACATGTACGCAGAGATACCGCCTCATCTCGGACGGTCAGTAAAGTGTAATTAAGGATGACTCCAAGGTTTAAATCAACCAAATTGGAACAAATAACAATTTCTTTAAAGTTTCCTAAGTTGAATTTGATTTCATTATCAACTCCATTAGAAGCCTGTGGAAACAACTACTCCGCCCCACTGGTTTGCCAATAGACGCTCGGGTCTTTATTATCCATTAAGAGTCTGGTGTACTTTGCACTCCATTTCTGCCAGTCACCATGACTTCTTGCCAGGAACTTCTTCTAGTCCTGGCCAAGCTCTCAAGGTAAATTGTGCAAGTCACGGAAATTGAAAGAATTTCCATGTTCCTATCCACTGACCCTTTAACAGATGGACTAGGAAACCTCATTGGGATTTCATCAGAAGAAACCGGACCGATAGTGGACTCATGTTTGCGATCAGTTTCCATAATCAGGTTTTTGTTGATGGATATTGTTCAACCAATGGGGTGGCACTTGATACGGGGTAGCTGCAGCTAGAATTTGTCTGGGTATTCTATTTGCAGGGCAATTCAATCGACTCTCTCAAAATAAACAGGATGCAATTGCAAATCGAATTATGTCGGTAGCCTTCCTGTTGCTTGCGTACCTTAAAGTGATATCGATTTTTCAGTAGAAAAGGTTAATTTAATTTTTTTTTTCATATTCACGTATTTGGGAAACACATATTTTAATATAAAGGTTAAAAAGGAATAAAATTCTAATACGCTGACGGTAAAGGAAATACTTATTACATGATGACTTGACTATTCTGTTAGCTAGAAAAATGATTTGCTGAGAAAGGTTATCTATTTTACTTTTTTTATTACTACATATGTCTTAACATTCTTCTTTCTTCTTTTCTTTTGCGCTTTTAATTCGAAAGCTACCTACATATCCATTGCGTAAGTGCAGTGAGAATTGAGTATAATTGAAATTGTAGCCGCACAGACTATTTCAGCTCTTAACACCAAGTTTCTACATCCTAAGATTTAAACTGTCCGTTTAGAGCTAAGATCAGTTCACGAGAATATTGACCGCTTTTGAGAAAGTGTAACTGAAGATTTGAAAACAACAACGATACTGCGTATTGGTGGTGGTTGGCTATGAGCTTCGAACAGCTATATATCCGTATACGGAACTTGAAAGAAGAAAACTGGGCGAATCTTCAACTTTTTACTCACGATTTTAACACCCTTATCGATAAAATTGACAACTTCTTCACGACATTGCTGTATATACTCAACCTTAACTCGATCTGTTTACTGGAAAGATGTCATGAGCTTCGCTCTAAGGTTATCTACTTACTTGCCAGAGTATCTCGACGGCGATCTTCACTCAATTCTTTTGTAAACGTCATTTCCGAACTCTTGTGCTCCTCCGGTGCTATGGATAGATACTAGGAGAAGTATGAGGTTGGTAGTTATGTGTTTTATGGGCTTCTGCCGTATCAGCTAACTGCGAGTTCATCTTCATCTGTTTCATCTATTTTGCTTGCATATCGAAAGCCGCTCGATCATAAAATTCCTTAGACCACTACTTTATGAAGCTCTAGGCAGCATTAGCCTTACCAACAATAGCATCAATGTGATCGTCAAAAGAGAATTGAGCATTAAGCAAGACCCCCAAGTCTTTGGATTTGTCAAGTCTATTTAAAGTGGGTCCATCCATGGAGTAGCTAAACAGTCGAGGGTTTCTTTTACAGTTGATGGAACACCAGTTGCAGAAGGCGTTCGAGTCAGAGTTCAGGAGATGGCACGATAAACGAAATGGCTTGAAATAATCAGCTTAACATAAGATTTTCGAGTGTGATGGAATTAAGGATACATTATTGATGTAGATATTAAATAATAAAGGACCCAGGAGGACCCAGCCTATGGCAACCCAGAATTGATGTGGATAGGACCCGAAAGAGTTCCGCGAAACAAAACACGTTGTGAGCGCTTAGCAAAATACGAGCGTAGCAATTTAACAAAACCTGAAGGAAATCCAAGAATCGACAACTTGTGAAGGAGAATTGTATGGTTAATTCGATCAAATGCTTTACTGAAGTCGGTGAAAATGCAATTGAATTGTTTAGCTTGTTCAATAGAAGCTAGGCAGAAATTTAGAAAGAACCTAGCATACCAGGGTCTCTAAGAGCTTAGCCAGGCAAGGAAGGTTAGCGATGGGCCTATAATTAGAAACATCAGATTTAGTGCCCTTTTTATGGAATGATAATAGAAAGTTTCCAAGACGCCAGTACAGAGGGATAAGTTAAATAAGGAGGAGATGACAGAGACAAATTAGATACCGCATCGTTTAGCTACCACAGCGTCGTCAAAAATAATATCCTTGGATTGAAGAAAAGTCGAGGGAAGCTTCGTTTTATAATTAAAAACCCTAAAACTAATATCACAATGGTTATCCATGAATGACATATGACATATATTTGTTACACAAATCAGAATAGGACAGATAATCAGACTCACTCCTTGAGGAGCAGAACCTCCTCCAAGCTGTGTTTCTTACATTTTTCAGATGATGATGACAGATTATGATGGCAGTAGTCCCTCGTCGTCCGTGCCCAACCAATCCACAGCAGTCACCAAATAGCACCAACTCGTCAGAAGGCAGAATGGTGTTAGAGATGTCATCAGCAGATGAGCGTACTTGGTCGTAGATTACGGAAGAAAAACCAGGAGGAATGTAAACACTAACAATTAAGATGCAGGACAATGCAAATCAGCTCCAAATCTTCGAAGGAGGCCACATCAATGACATCCAGAGGAATATCACGACGGATAGCATACAAAACCCCTCCACCAACCGGTGCACTTAGTTCAGAGTGACGATCACGGCGAACGACCACGTAATCAGGACCAATAATCTCAGCATCTACTATACCACCACACAGCCAGGTTTCCGTCAAACAGATCACGTGAAAACAAGAGTCACTCGTGCCCATATAAAGGCGAGGCGTCTTAGATCTCAAGCCGCTTACATTGGCGTAGTAGATGGATATCTCATTGATAAGTTTTTTGACGAAGCGGATCCAACAGAGGCCGCCCTCGGAAGTGTTAGTCAATATTAAGGAGGAATCTGATTTAGAGAGTAAAAAAGTAAGTAAATTTTTGAAATATATTTTTTTGTCAAATATTAAGCTCAATCTTTTATTAACTATACTTTTAGCTATATTTTGATAATTCCCAGTAATTTTTACTAATAAAAAAGAATACTACAACTTAAGTTCTTATCCTAAAATTTGACTAGCTAGTAATGCAATAGCATATCTCTAAATTTTCAACTTTGTAAGCCAGGTGCTCTTCTTAAACAGGTAAGACATTGAAGTATTGCTTTAATCAAAGCCAAAGGAAGACTAAAACAGTGCCGAAAGTTTATTGAAAACAAATGTTACTGTAAAAGTTTGTCTTAAATTTTGTACTATCGTTGGTAAGACAATTTTCGCAAAAATTTAAGATTTTTCATTTTCCTAGAAAAATACCAAAACCATCAGCGAAAAGCTTACTCTAGTTTACCCAACAGTCACCACTGCTCTAGTATTATTTTTCACTCAAATGCTTTCTCTATGGTTAAAAATTTACGATGTTAATTTTACTGATTTGGTGCACATCACGTACAACGAGTGTTCGTTTCAATATTGATTGTTGTATCCCTAGCGTCCTTATACCTATCACTTCCATAGGACCGAAATGTGTGCAGTGATGCAACAAAATAAAGCATAAATAATTTCGAATTTGTCGCAAAGCATTTCACTGAAATTGAACTGATTGCCATATTGCCTAACCCAGTACCCATGCATGAGGATGACAATAGTTTCATAAAATGAGGTAAAATGGGGAACAATGCAGTCACATGATCAAGTTCAAAGTTTCTATATTTATTCGTTTGGTTTACAAATTATTCTATGGATGATGATTTGCTCCTATATAACGGTGTGCTGCTTTAATACCCTTCGAATAACATAGTACCCATTTCTCGTCACTTTGTCAGAAACATGCAGTCAAACTGCGCTAATTCCCACTGAAACTAGTCCAATCGAAATGGCTAGTTGATACTTCACGCAAAGATAATCATATAACCCGCTGAAACTACAATGGGTTCTGCTAAAATAATCACAATTTGCAATGTCCACATGGCCTCGAAACACAAGCTCTACTTAAACATATTGAGAGCTGATAATCAGTCATAACCAGAATTGGTTTAAACCCTCAGGAATGAGAGGATATTCACAGCGAAGTAAGCTATACGATATTACAATAACCTTTTACGTGGTAATCAAAATTAAAAAACAAAACACGGTATCTAAAAGGCAATTTATTTTTCAGACCAGGACGTCATTGGAAACAGCCAGTCGTCAAGTTATCCTCCATATAAATTATTGGAATGAAATCGAGACTTCTTGAATGCCGTACTCTTCCTGAGCTGCTGTTAGTCGACATGGACAAAATGTAAATGCAAGGTAAGCTTGAGCTAAGAGCACCGAATAAACTCCATTACATCATGCTATCCTCTGTGGATGGCCCTTTCCTTTGATGTTATTTTAGAAATGCAAATACACTATCTGTGATATCATGACTTCGTCGGTTCTGCATGTCCAATGATTGCTAAAAGGACCACAAACAAACGTGAAAAATAATATAAGTCAAAATGGTACCAACGTCTACGCGTCGCTTATTCTCAGTCCACATGCAAACATGGCAACTCCCATGCAAGTATCCGTTGGTGTCCGTAACGTGGACTTAACCCATAGATGAACTTTGATTATTTCAACCTTTTACAGGTTGCTTGTACGTCCACAGTGGCAATACAATAAAGAAAACATTTTATAACAACTTGGTCAGTGCTTTAAAAAAGATTCGCCACATTGTACAAACTTCTACCTAGTGTTTGTACATGCTGTTACCGTTCTCGGTGATGTGAACATGAGATGAAACGAATCCTGTCGGCAGGTGATTAATTGCCTTGTATAAAGTGGCGGATTGCTTTGAAGTGCGCAGTGAATGATTATTCGTGCATCGATGCCGTAATCAGGCTTCTGGATCTGACACTCCATACTGGTATATTTTTCAACAGTTTCATACGCCCCAGCAGCCCCATTATATGATTGTTGCTACTTTATTTATTCGCGTGAACTTTTATACTTAAATATTGCCACAATATCGATACGATTCCCTCGAGGTAGCAAGTCGTAATTCTGGTAATCGGAACGGCAACTCCATTCCTACAGTTCTCAGGGGAGTTGATATATGTACGCTTAAACGCGGCAAATTTACATAGTTCTAATAAGTTGGCTATGATATAACATTGTGATGACATTGAGTAATATCTTGTGTGAAGTTGATGGATGTTATTAATCACCACCTTCATACCGCATATTATCTCATAGGAGGGCGGTTCGCGAGATAAGTGGAATTTCACTATGTAGATATTTATGAAGTTTACTAACATGTCGAATTTTCTTGTTAGAATGCATACATACACCCTTTCCCAAAAATATATCAGCCTCGGAGATGTGATGGGCTCTAAAAAAGCTTCTTTGCCCCTATGTAAGAATTTAAAGGACATTACTACTTTTAAAAATGGTTCCAGTGGGCATAACACAAAATATAAATTTACAGTCGAAGTAATTTCTCCAGCATTATAGTAAAGAAACTCTTACGGGGCATAAGGAGTCCGCGACACCGATCCTCCTCTCGGCAGCATGATGTTAGCTTGACTAAAAATTTTACTAATTGAACAACATCCGGAATTTTTAGTTTCTAGAAAAATCGGGATTTCAGAGTCCTGACTGAAAATATCCCGACTTTGACTAAATTTACTTTAAAAGAAATCCAGACAGGAATTAAATCTTATCCCGACTATTTTTGTATAGCGAAAAAGTTTACTTCAATTAAATATTTGTGCACCAAAATTGGAATTTTCCTTTGACAACATAATTGAGGATATACTTGGTTTAGGTACAAATACTTCCTTGTACAAAGAGTCTTTTTAAAATAAAGCTGCTTTTTCCTTAGAGTCGGTTTACGTGTATTTCTGTAAAGTAGAAACGTATAATATAAGACGATAACGATATCGGGGACGGATATAGACTTCTTTTCTTCCCCATCACACGGATGTCCAATGCATGTATCAGGGCTATTATCTCCACTTGATACACTGAGGTATGATGACCTTAGTTCAGTTGCTCGAATAGATACCTGCACCATCTCTGTCATCAATTCTGGATCCATCCATATTACTTTGCCCATTGGACATTACAAGTTCCCCATGCTTTACGATGTCCAGAATTTTCCTATGCCCAAAGATGGTGCCAATGTCCGTCCCAGCTTAATCGACCCACTCACTACATTAAGATCCAACGGCAGCAGTCCTAACAGTACTTCCAAAGCAGGTATGTGTGACACCCGCGCATGCCAGCTTTTGGGCCTTGCTCAAAAGTCTTTTGGCAGTCGTTTGCGTGGTTGTTAGCTACTGCTGACTTTGGTGGGACACCCGATTTTTTCAACATGTTCTACCATACTGATCTAGCGCCCTGTTAATTTTTTGGATCTCGTTTCAATATGCTTATTTCGAGTCTAGGAATACACCCAGGTACTTTACTGTCCTAAATTCCTTGAGCTTAGCGACAACGAGTCTTAGTGGGCTCAAGTCTAGATCTCTTCTTTTCTTTGTAAAGATTATTATATCTGATTTATTCGCATTTACAAACAGATCTTGCTTCATTGGCTACCACTGGGAGGGCACTCCTCATGATAAATGCTGTTTATTAAATTTCCCCTTGCCATAATTGGTATATCGTCAGCATAAACCAACGTTGTGTATAGGAAGCGATCTGATTCATCCTATTTAAGAGGGTGTCCAAAACAAGAAGTAGGGAATACTACTCCTACCTGTGGGCAACGTCTGCTGACTATGACTCTCACTTCTGAGGCATCTTTATATTAACATATTGTCAATCCATCTCGTTCTTAATGAATCGACTCTACTAGCCACTAGTGCAACTTTCGAAGCTTATTTTATCGAAGGCACCTTCAATGTCCATTATAACGACTATTGTGTATGAAGCTCCTTTTCTGCCAGTCACACAACTGATGGAGCGCAGTTTCCGTAGACATAAGCTACACTACTCCGTCTTTTGGATAGGAGATATCATCATCATCATTGACCAGTGCGTAAGGTGTTTAAACATTACGCCACTAATGATAAATAAATAGCCTTCCTTCTATTTATAACGCTTGGAAAATTAATGAAATTGGACCTCCTGTTCCACTTTTTTGTTACGACTCCTTTGCCGAGCGGCATAATTCATTATCTACAGTACAAAGCTTCATTTATTTTTATAAAAGCAAGAATTTCCGGAATTCGTCATATTTTATGATAACAGTAAAACCTAGATTTCAGCTATAAAATTTCCAAGTAAACAAAATATTTTTCCAGCCCATTTTTGGCCTGCCTTACCCTCGACGATTACTTATAATTCTGACGTCTATTGAGCAATAACGGATAATTACATCAATTACCATAACATAGCGCCCGGATAATAAAAGGATTCCAACCCAAGACTTCACCCATTTTTCATTTTATATCGACGATAGAGTAAAACTCTAATAAAAATGCCATAAAAACCATTTCAGCATTAACAAACGACGCCCTCCTGGGTATCTGCAAACGAAGCGGACTATTTTGTTGCAGATTGTTACAGGACTCTTGACTAGACCACTTTGGTAGTCCAGAAGTCTGAGAATGTATTGAAGGGATTAGGCCAGTACACCGAAGTGGATTATCTTTGACAAGACAAAGTGCTGCAATAAAAGCAACAATTGGGACCTGGAAATAAAAATACCTGACTCAAAGGATTTATGCTCCTAATATACAACGGGCAGGTGTAATTTAATCGAGACGATATTAAGGCAAGGGAGACCGCAAAAATCTTTTGTCCAGAGTATCTTACGCTGACGAAGAATACTGCTACTTTCCGGGTAATCTTTATCAATTTTTCTTGACGATGACGAAAATATCCACTATGCATGTTTGCTCTTTAGGATTAAGTTAATGGAGTGAGCTACGTTAAATTTGTCTTCGCTTACAACCGCATACGTTTAAGAAGTGTAGTTTTGTTATTGTGTAATAAAATACGCTACGCAGATCCCTGGAATAAAAATGTATATTAAAGTTTATTATCCAGTAACCATATGCCTGCTTTTGAAACATCCAAATGAAGCAAATAAGTTCTGTAATGAAAGACAGCATTCCAAAAATAATACGAAGAAGTCTTACTCAGAAACTAAGGATTACTCATGTAATAAGAAGTCTATAAGGACTGACAAGGACGATAAAACTGACTGTCATGCTATATTGGGAAAGTTAGGACAAGAGTTAAAAGTTGCTCAGAAACTGAAAAATAAAAAGAACTTACCAGGATTGAAGAAGTGATACGCAGGCAGAGTAATATAATATTAATAGCTCAATACGCCGACCTAACTACTTTTGAATAGTGCCAATACTTTCTATTCAAAGAACACGAAAACTATTTTTATTGGAGATAATACCTTTGCATCTCTCAACTACATACCCCAAGCTTATTGTTTACCCCAATACGTCTCTCGTTTAATCTTCCATGGGCAACAGCGCAGAAAGAGATGTCCTTCATAGTACTCTGATTTGGGCCGAAGCTTTCAATTTCGACCAGAACCTCCTCTCAGTATGGTCTCGATTGGCATAGTACTCCTCCGTGCTGTTTTAGGCCTGAATTTTAAGGCTTTAATTGATTGATTGAATTTTAATAGCCGAAGTTCAATTTAATTTCTCAGATCTCCTTATAGATATACTCAACCAGTGCGAATTATTCACTTCTCGATTCATTTATACGATGAGAACTTTCAACCTCCTCCACGTCTTCGCTATCTATTTCGTGGAGTGGGGCTCTTCTTTATCTGACTTTCTTAAGTTCCTGCGGGGTATAGTCTAAAGCCTACGATTAAGCGATTTTATTTGTCCGTAGAGTAATGATAACGTGTCGTCGGTGGAGTAATCATAACGTGTCGGCCTTCAATCCCAGAGGTACCAGGTTCGAATCCCACCTGCGGCAATCCTGGGGCGAAAACAAACCCAAATAAAAGAAGTATCTAATCGTCATAGTCCATTATGTTAAGGTTTAAAAGGGAGAAGTAAAGTGCTGAAACGCCGCGGCCAGTAAGGCCTATTGTGCTAACCCTTAGGTCAAGCTAATCCCTTTGAAGTATATAGCCTATATCTCTCTGGCATCAAACAACGGCTTTCGAAGGATCGATATTGTGCATACATTGGCCGCGTACGCACTAAGACTCTAGGTAGGATTGGGCGGCTTTGCCAATCTGTTTTAAGTCTCTCATCCGATCTGGCAAACGCAAGGAGGTCCATAGTTCTAGACAATGAGGGAGCTGTGTTTCTAGTTAAGTAAGTTCGCTTTACAAAGGTCAAGGGAACTCATCTTACTCGGACGCAAAACAATTAGCAGTACCGTGGCCGTTATCACGGGTCACTGCCTCAGAGGCAGACACGCCTATAGACCGGGCGCGCCTTCAAACGACTTCTGTAGGAATTGCCTGGACGAAGAGGAAGAGGAAACCATACTTCACCTCCTCGCTAACTGTCCGGCCCTAGCCAACCGTAGGAACCGGTTTCTGGGCTCCTCCTTCTTTGAAGAGTTAATCGAACTAGGCTCCACTGATGTCAGGGACCTGGCTCGATTTATCAGGAGTTCAAAATGGTTCCCGACGACGAGTTAAGGCTGTACACCCTTCCCAACCTAGTCAAATCTATTTTGACTTCCCGAGAGCTGGCCTCACTGGAGACAGGGAACTGGTTCGGTGCACAGGGGCTGCATGTCCACCCTCCTATTTCTTAGGTTATTTTTTATGAGGGTTGCTAAAGTTTTTGTAGCACCAACGGGGATACTATGATATCATTGAGTCCACTTTCCAGTAACCCTCTAAAGGTCACTGTTCTCGAATTCATGGTACTTTTGGCTTCCCGACACATTTCCAAATAATGAGCGGAATATGTCATGTTCCCAGCACGATCGATGATTTGAACGAGGTAGTATGGTGTGCGACAGCGTTAGTTCCGCAGAGTCGTACAGGAGATAGTTATCTAGAATCTGCGATCTCCGATACGTGCCTGCACTATTGCATCTGTCACGTCCCTCGAGCAGAACTCTGATTAAAGACCTCATAACTAGCTTCCTTAACACAGATGCGATCAAAACTTTGTAACGGTTCTTGAACAATGAAATCATCTTTGGTTTGAGTAGCCATTACCTTACAAATCGACCTGCCGGAAACAGACATATCGCCTCAAAGCAGTTACCGTAAACTTCGCCTATATGTTACGGAAATTGAGAGCTTTAGAGGGTGTCGGTGTGTGTACTGGTCGCAGTCGCCGCAGCGTTCCCGAGAGTCAGTTAGGCTTAACGTTGACTAAAGCAACGTTTTCCACTACGGCTTTAAAAGATATACGTTGTGGGGAGAGTTGGCTCAGACACCAAATCCTTTACCTCATAGTTGGTTCTTTTATAACGCTTTAACTCTTCGACTGACTCCTTATTATCGTAAGGTTTAGTTTCGTTAGTTTCCATAAATGGTCCTAAGAGTACGGCGGGAAATGCTGTCAGAGCCACTATACCAGAGCAGGAAATAGAGTGGGGTTCGCCTATTTTCCCAATTTGAATTTGACTACCCACCGTTACACAGCCCTCGGCACGATAACATTTTTACCTTGCTTGGAAGGTTTGTGAGGTAGAAATAAAAGCAAAAGATGGAGTCGTAGAAAGGTAAGCTAGTGCCCTAGTTCCTATTGCCCGGGATGAACCGGCGCAATGGGATAGTCACGAGCGTTTAGAGGTCGTCGCCAATTATCATCCCCACGGCTGATCATAATAAAAACATCGTCAAAGATAACATTGCAGGTATTCGTACGCCAAAGAACGCTATCTTAAGTATTTCACTTGTTCTACTTTACTTTTAATGAATTTATCGAAACTGTTCTTAATTATGTTGTATAACGTAATTATCTTTAGAAAATATTTCTTCAATGTTTTGATATCTGGTACTGATACGACTATCCAAAGTGCACGACACTCAGAAGTATTAATCAGTTAACGGCAACGATTCTCCCACTTCCAGTCGAAACGATACGGTGGCGACTTAAAGTCAAACAAGAGACTATCTATGTAGTTGGCTCGAGTACGATTACAATTATATGCATGACATGACAGACACAAACATAAGTTATGCATTTTTGATGGTGACTTGAAGAGCTTTTTCGTAATATTTTGTAATAAGCCCTCGACTGTTCCGCGAATTACGTAAAGGTGACGAGATAGCAATCAAATACATTAATCTCTCAACGTATGCAGCTTTTAAAAGCTTCTTATATGTTGACCGTTGTGATCAAGATAGCGGCCTCATCGAGATAGTAAACAAAGCAATTGCATATATTATCACGTTCATTTATTTTTAGTCTGTAATTGGACTTTGTGGAATGTAGTTGATTTCTTAGTGCGATGAAGTCTTTCAAAACTACCGTGATAAGTTTAGTAGTGATTCTGACATGGATGTCGTGTGTGCAAGCTGCGCGGATTCTCGGTCTTTTCGCCACTCCAAGCAAATCGCACGTCATTGTTCACATGTCGGTAGTTAAAGCGTTAGCGGAAAAAGGTCATGACATTACAGTGGTTACATCGGTGCCCGTGAAGGAGACGATTCCTCGCGTTCGACACATTAAGTTGAATATCCCAGGATTCTCCCGCGACACGGTAAAAAGTGTCACGCAAAATCAGGCCGGTGGCTTCGGTTTCCTTGGGCATATGTCTTCGTTTCTGACAAATCTGATGGAATCTAACGACAAATTTCTGAAAGATCCCGCTCTACAAAAACTCATGAAAGAGGAGTCGTTCGATTTAGTTCTCCTTGGATATTTTTTCAACGATTTTCACTTGGGAGTTGCTGCCCATTTCAACTGTCCGGTTGCTGTGATATGGATGTCCTCACCTATAGGAATAATTAATAATATGGTTGGAAATCCTCCAGAAATATCTTACGTCCCGAACCATTTTTACGGAAACAAGCAACCTCTAAACTTTTGGGAAAGAGTCGCGAACTTCATTTTCACTACTTTAGATGGCATTTTGGAACAAGTGCTGCATTATCTAATGACTTCCTACTACGAGTAAGCCAGGAATTGTGCTCCAAAAATTATGTACCGTTTAGCATAATAATTTTATGTATTTCAGATCTAACTTCAACGGCTCAAGATATCCAACGTATGAGCAAATGAAAAAAAATGTTTCATTAGTTCTAGTAAACAACCATTTTAGTCAGGGCCCCATTAGGCCTAATGTGCCAGCTATAGTGGAAATCGGAGGAATTCAAATCAAAAGCAAACCGAATCCTCTACCAAAGGTGCCTACCAATAGTTATTATCTGTCACGATTTTCTTAATCCGACACTTATATTTTAGGACATCAAAGGTGCACTAGATGGTGCTTCTCAGAATGGTGCAATATACTTTAGCTTAGGTTCTAACGTTTATAGTTCGGATCTTAAACCTGAGACTATACGTGCTCTCTACAACGTTTTCTCCTCTTTGAAGCAAAAAGTTCTATGGAAATGGGAAACTAAAGAATTTCCCGGGAATGCCTCGAATATATTTTTCAAAGACTGGTTTCCACAAGATGACATCTTGGCCCACCCAAATATTAAATTATTCATAACTCATGGTGGCAAAGGCGGCCTAACCGAAGCAGAATACCATGGAGTACCGATGGTGGCTATGCCAGTAATGGCAGACCAAGAACCTAATACACAATTGATGGTGGATAGTGGCTTTGGGCTGGGCTTAAACTTAAATACCTTGACGGAGGATTCCTTTCGAAAAGCAGTTCTAGAAGTTCTTTCGGACAATAAGTACCGAAATAATGTTAAAAAGTTTTCGGAGCTTTACAGAGACCGGCCACAAACAGCTAAGGAAGCGGCAGTATTTTGGATCGAGTATGTGATTCGTCACCGAGGAGCACCGCACATGCAATCGCCCTATGTGCACTTGAACTTCTTCGCACGTACTGGCCTGGATGTTCTCGGATTCTTGGGCATTGTGATCTACATTGCGCTAAAGACTTTGGTGTACTTGACTAAGTTTATCTTATGTAAATTACGTGGAAGATGCTCCAAATCAAAGAAGAAGAGCGAATAAATTTTTAGTGTGTTTTATTTAAAAAAAAGCGTCTTTGTTGGTATCCGTACAAAACCCCTCTTCATTATTGCATTGTTTTTGTTATTTCTATAACACGATTAAGCGATTTTTTATGAATTTATACAACTGTAAAACTGTTCACATACTTTCTTGATCCAAAGCAGGCAGAACAACACAATAATATTTCCTCATTTTTTATTTCTATCTTTTTAGATGCTAACCAATTAATAGCTTATAACTCTCAACCCAATCGACATAAACTGTATTTCTTGGCTAAATAAAGTGTTCTTCCGGAAGCCGAAAAACATTTATGGGAAGTAGAGTTTGCAACCACGTGGTGGTTTACGAAGTGTTGTAGTAGCTAGCTACTTCTAACAACAAATTAACTTGTTTGGAAATCTTATCATGTGATTTAAGAGCCTTTTCGTGAGTTCTTTTAATTTAATACTACATACTTCAAACCAGTATGTACGCCATTGTTTATATCTCCCTCGAAGTGCCGCAGTTAAGGCCTACCTGGTGAATGTATCCACATTTTCAAGCATGAACTTGAACGATCCCTTCTGAAGAGGCCTTCAAGACCCATTTCGGCAAGTTCCAAGTAATAACTTTAACCCATTCCCCGTCTATAAAATGGATTTCCGAACCAATGTCAATCAGTGCTTTACTTATGCAGTTTTTTACATTAAAAACAGTTATTTTACAGCCCAACATTAAACTTTAGTCCTTTTGTTCTTCTACGACGTATTTTTCAAATACATGTAGTTTTTGATGGGATAGTTTTGAAAGTCTTCCCACCTTCCTGACCCTTTTGGTCAAATCTGTATAGATAAGTAGCGTTTCTGTGCGTAGCTGATCTAAATTTAATGTTAGGCTATCATTTTCATCGCTTTTGCCACCACATCCACCATCATTTTCTTTCTCATTGCTTGTCTTTCTCTGAATTTCTTTGTTGATGATCGATGCTCCTTAGCTGTTTTGTAGAACATGTCCATAACAGGAAATTATGTACACTGGTCGTTACACATCTCTCCGTCTCTCGTCATTCCGATTATGTCAGTTTCGATATCCAAGCCAAAACTTAGTAAACGATTTGCTACAAGTTCAACGCAAAGATTTGAATGTTTGGATGCGTGTTAGTCGGGATCCGGCTTTGCAGGAATGCAAATCCTATGGGCGAGGGAGGGTTGATTTTGCTAGCAGAGCAGCAAAGAACTTTGATCACACTGACTTTTCTGGAGTTTTACCGGTATTTTAAATGTTTTTTCTACTGATCTTCCATCGATCTCAAGCAGTTTTGGCGGTTCGTTAGCTTCAGACGTAATTCGGATGGTTATCCATCTTCTTTGTCTTTTGGAGTCAGTGAAAGCAATGAGCTCATCATGATAGTGATTATTGTTGTACTTGGAATGGAAATGCTATAATCTCCAGGTATAAAATGAGATGCCAACGCATTGCCATTTTTAATAGCACGTAATATTTCAAAGTCTCTTTGCCAATTTTTTTCAAACTGCGCTCTCGGGAAACATCTGTGATAATTAATAACTTTAAGAATTTGACTTCTAACTACTTCACTACTTGTATCTCAAAATTTGTCAGGCTGTCATTTACGATGTTCTTTACTTTCATTGCAAACCTTTCTTAAGGCCCTTCCAAAATGGCTTCCTAAAGGGTAGATCAACTACCACCAATTAAGTATAAATTTCCAATTTTTGTATCTCTGCAATTAAAGGTGGTGAGTAAGTCGACTGCATTTTTACTAACAGAATAACTCATCGAATTCTTCTTCTTAAATTCTCCTTCTCGGTCCCGCCAGTTTTTGTAAATTGGAATCATTCATATTGTCTGATCGCACTCAGTGGTTTTCTTCTCGTGGAGTTTTGTCAGATGTTATTTTCAACACTTCCGGGGTACCGTGTATCTTGAGCGCCATTGTTATACATAATTTACATAAATTATATATCACCGATTCTGTCTCACTCAAATATTTTTTGTTACGCTGACGACGCCAAGATATGCTGCACTGTGTCAGATAATGCTGATTGCCTCCGTTGAAATTCTGACTTGGACGCCTTTCAAAACTGGCGTTCCATTAACCATTATCTCTCCAATATCAGCAAGCGCACTTCTATGTCTTTCTCGGAAAAAATTCTCCTTTTCATTTCAATTTTACTATAGATGGCTGCCCTTTAATTACAATTACTTTAACTCCAGGATCTGCATGAGGGTACTTTTAACGTGTTTTGATGTATCAGTTCCGCTTCGCTTAAAAGATCATAGCTTCTTTCATGATTCTCATCAATGTCGCGGCTCTTTAATCTCTGTTTTGATCGCATTGATTTTCATCATCAATCATGTGAGAAGCTTTGTTAAGGTTGATTTATGTTTTTGAATTTTTGTCTTGTTTTCTAAAATTTATATTTTTTGTATCTTATCGTTTGCTAAACATATTGCAGTACCTTGATGAAATTTGTGTTAAATATAGATTTGAGTAACAGTGTTTATAGCCAATTGCTTTAAAGTGATCGGATATCAATGGTATGGTCCTTGGTTCAAGACTAGATCGCGCTAGTTGCTAATTTATCTCCCATTTCCAAAATATGGGGACTGAATTGGATCAATTGGTTGAGTGTCACGACCACCACATCAGGATGCAGGTTCAGGTTTTGAGCTGCCTATGAATTTTTAATTTACAATTTCCATTAATTAAAAATCTAATCTGCCTCTGGGCTGCTGTATAGCTGGTAGCAACGCAAAAAGAAAACATTAAATTTTCCTCATTCCTTTTTTTATACAATATTGCCAGAGCTCTAAACTCCCCTCTAGCTAGGGCCATACTAACGCATCATTGGGTTGTCCCCTGGGTATCTGAAGTGGTGTGGAAGAAGACTGGATATCTGTGGCAGATGTAATTTTGAGTTGGATTAGTTGTGGGATCTTGAGGCTTCTCCCTCTAAAGCAGGTTGCAGTGGAACGAAGAATCGGCGACAACGCTGGTAGAGCAGTGGTTAGGGTGATGGAGTTAAGTAAAGTTGTTGGTTTAAGATTCGATCTCGCCAGTTACTAATTTTCTTTTCACAAAAACTTAAAAGAGTAAAAAAAATATATAAAAAAAGTCTCTTTTTTCTGATTAATAAAACTAGAAGCGCTAAGCGCAAAAAGTTTTAAATTATGAGCAATATATAAAAATTCAGAGGTGACTCATAGATACCGAATTTGTCTAACATCATGAATTTTTTTTGTTTCTTTTTTAAATGGAGAAAATTTCCTTAAAAAAACTACAGAATGAGCCACACAGGAATCCGTACGTAAGTGCACGTGATTGATTATTTTGGGCAATTCACGATTCAATTTGACTTATACACATAATTTCTTTTGTTATAAGTGAATATTAAGGGGGGCTTTCAACCTTCAAATTTTCAAAAAATCAAAAAAATTTATTGCTTATTTCGAAAGTAAATATCATTAAAAACATGTTCTCACCATGCTTGGAGCGAAATTCAAGTTAAAAATTACTTTTATAGGTGTTATACTAAGTCACCTAGAGAGGGCATTTTTGGCGTTTCAAAACCACGTCTTTTTGACTGGTTGACACGATTTGATTTCGGACTATACCCACTTTCATACAGAAAATTATCCTATTTTTATTTTTTTTAGATCATCCAGTCGGGCGATATCATGTCAACCATCAATTTTCAGCGTGATTTTCATAACGCTCTTATTGCCCAAAAATGGCCTATAAAAATCAAAAAATTTGTTTTGTACTCTTAAAACATCAATAAACATATCTGAAAAGTTTCAAAATTACAACTTTTTTCTTTACATATAAAAACAATGTTTACAAATATTTTTTTTCAAATTTGAAGGTAGAAATCCCTCTTAAACTATTTTAATAAGCACTCTTTGCGCCCACGAATCAAATTTAATTTTTAATGTTTTTTTTATTATTTGTGGTATGACAAGGAATTCACTTAAAACTAGCGCTCTAGGTCACGTAAAACATTGTCGCCAAGCCCTTCGCTGTTTACCATTGAGTTAATTCTTTGTGCAGCAGATTCTTGCAAGTTTAACTTAGTGAAACACGAAATCGTAGCGAAAACAGAAGACATTTTCAACCAAAACTGCACGTTTACATTAAGAGAATACTTTAATGTTTTAAAGGACGTACTCTTAAAAGGATATGGACGACATCAAAATTATCTCGACTATCCAAAACTAGCTCATTTTACCAAAAATAAAACTTTTCAAATATCATAATCCAAATTAAAGCTAGGATGAAAAGATCTGCATGCACAAGCAGCCGCGGCCAAGAATTCTACTTTAAATGTAGAGAGGATTAGCAGAATTTTTTTATTGGCATTTGTGGGGTGTTATATAATCAAAGGTATGCACGAGGCAACCGTGACAGAGGTGACACCCATGTACAATAAGAGTAAAAACCCCAATTCTTAAAAGTCGAATAGATTTCAGTTAAGTAAGCCCACACTCAGGAGCTGACCTTCCTCTCTAGTAACCCTCAATTTAACGTCGGAAAGCATTTCTTGGGTGAGGTGTCAGAAACATGACTTACACTCTTGGAAACTTTCCAAAGTTTTCAAAACTACTTGCGTGGCTTTTAGCTTCTATAAACTATCCTACCTGTCGCCTATCTACGCCACTTGCAACGAATTACTCCAAAATGACGCCCTGGCATCCACGGCATGACATATGCCTTCCCTTGTAGCTGATGCTCATCCATCAAACTTCCGGCTGAGATGAACATTCTGCTTCAACCAGATCGTCATACATTTCAACTTACACCATGCACTTTGGTATCATTTGTCAGACTAGGCGTGGTGGTGATATTGTTGTACTTGCAACGTTGCTGGCGGCTGGCATTGGCACATCCTGAAATTTCTTAATTACAACCCTGTAATTGCCTGGGGGAGGCTTGGAGGCTGTATTTCGGTCACGTGGAGTGGATGCGAATCCGCCGCCAAACGAGCATAGTTTCATAACGCTGATAACAGCTTAATCTTACCCCCGCTCCGTTGCTACGCGATGCTGATTGGATTTGTCGGTATATTACGGGAGAATTATGCGGGTCGGTGCACCGATTTTGTAATCCGCTTTTGGTAAAATTCAATCTGTCAACTGTAATTGGATTCCTAAGTTTTTAATAATTTCGAGAAGTTTTTCGTAACATAGTACTAGCATCTACGAAACGGTCCCTCATTTTTAGGACATATTTCGAATATGTATCTCCGCATGTAAAGTTTCGTGGGAAACTTAAAGGCTCCGCAAAGAAGAGCAAGATGCTGAGATCAAATCAAACGAAAGGGATAAGTTCACAATTTTCATTTAATTTTAACTCTTCACGTCAACTGTAAATATAATAGGTTTAACTGCAAAATTTCTCATATGTACCGCAATGAATATACATGCACGACTTTACGTTTATATTTTCTGTTATATTTCCTAGAAACTAACACATATAGAGTGCATCCTTCGAAATAGAAAACTGGCAGTGGTGCATAAATGTTGCCGAATAGCTTTCTACTAGGAAAACTTTTTTAAGCTATGCGGTTGATACAGCCACATAAAATTACAACTTCAAACATATCGCGTTGATGGAAATCTCCTAAAGACTTTGTTGTTCCAAATTAAGAGCGTAAAACATACCAACCTAAGGTCTTTTATCACACAGTCTGGTCTTTTTGAGTTGTCTAGCTCCATGAACTACAAATGAAATTTAAGGTTTAGAAAGTTTTGAACTCACAAAAATGCTACAATTCTATAATAACTTATTTTTTAACAACAAAAAATGCACTAAATAAAAGAAGGGATCAACATACGGCGTACTGAAACATATAAACAAATTCTCCTAGATTACTTAATTCTTTAACTTACTAGGCCCAATTGATCAAAACTTATTACGTTATTTAAGGGAGTCTTGCGGTCATAAATTTGGAAAAAATCGATTTATTTTGCATTTTCGTAATCTTCAAGTATTGTAAAATCGTTCTCTAAAGGGACTTAATTAGATTAGCCCAAATATTTGAGTTATGGAGCTTTAAACCCGTTTTTCTCGAAATCACTGTTTTCAAATTTCACGCTACGATAACTCAAAAACAAATAAACCAATCAGTTTGAACTTTCTTGCAATTTTTTTAGAACCTTTTTTCCAAGATCGTGTACTAGGATTATTACTATAAAACTAATAGTTTTTTTTCGATAACAATTTTAGTGGGAAACAACTGCAAAAATTAGAGAAAAAAATATCAAATAGTCGAACATTAACAATTTTCATTTTTTAAATCTGATTTTAGTACAAGATTTAATTTAGGACATGCTTTATTTAAAAAAATTGTGTTCTCTGATTTCGGATAACATCCGTACCAAATAACTTATCTGTAAAAAATAATGTTTTCTACATGCCAAAGATTGAGTAAAAACACTGCAAAATCGAATCAAAAATATTGATTACTTCACGGGAAAAATAATTTTGATAAATTACTACGAAACAGTGCCTTACGACCGCAAGACCCCCTTCAAAATTTCATTGGAATGAAAAAACATATGCCGAAGTGATCCTTCACCACTTAAGATTCTTCGCAATATTTCGTCAGAGATTGAATGAAATGAATGAATCGTTTCTCCTTGAACTCTGTCTTCAAAGTGTTGGTTTCTGGTGACTTATTTTCGGTAATAACTTCTAGATATCTATCCAAGTAACTTTATTATTTTTTATTTTTCACTTTTTAGTGAACAAAGACATTAAAAAAAATGACCGCTACTACGCCAACGTACCCTAGAAAGCGAGAGAGAATCAGAAAAATAGGGGCACGCATTGCAAAGGAAAGAGACTGCGCTCGCCTTTTCCCGTAGTCTCTCTAGGTTTATTTTTTATCATTTACCAATGAGGAAACGTATTCTATGATCTATACAACCCATACAAAACCGTTAAAATCGTTCTGAGCCTTATACCCACTCTCACGTTAAGCCACAATTTTAATATACAATACAAATGGAGTAAGTCAGGCTCCTCTCCTTTTATAAATCAAATACAGAATCATCCAAATTGTCCCACATGTTAAGAAGTTAGCCTCCCTCACCAACCAAAGGCTCAACTTTATTTTAATAGTGGCTATGGGGATCATACCCTATACAACAAAAGAAGAATCATCCAAATCGGTCTACGCGTTAAAAAGGTAAGTCCACCTTTTAGGGCCCCCAGCTTCCGCAAAAATTTTTATCGTGGTACCAATGGGGAACTTATGTATTTTTTACATTACAAAAATTGATCCACGGATTAACTTATTATACTACATGGATTAAATTCGGTTATGCTATGGTTTTTGAGTACCTTTCAGCATCGTTATGTCAACTGCAAATCTATGACCACCAATTGGTTGGAATTTTCCAGCTTTCAGAAAAAATGTTAATAGAATCGATTTAATTAATTGGTGTCACTTGAGGCGTTTCTTCAACTGCAGCCTGGACCAATTTAATTTCAATGCTAGGCTTGTCTCTCTCTGGTTCCCTCAACCCCTTGTGTGACATGGAGCGGGAGAAGAACTTCACCCGATTCGAAACAACGATTGCATGTGGGCCTACAATTTAAAGTGGATTCCGAACATTACTGTGCAACGCTCATGGCCTTTTTATTGAGAGTACTAACTAAAGGCTATATTCAAGAATTTTTTCAGATATTTTGTATCGCTAATTTAGAAATTAAAGGAGGACGCCTTGAAAGCAAAATATCTCGAGGGATTAAAGTCCACCTAAAACATTTTTTGTCGCATTTTAGGAGACCTATCTAAAGACACCCCACTCAATGGGGTAAGTGAAAAATTCTAAGTACACTTATCATTCTATTTTTTTTTCAAAAATCATCAATCTTTCGTATACCAAATTTTATCTTAGTAGATATATGTATGTATAAATGAGAGATTGAGAGGGCTGGGACATAGGTAAAGCCAGACAGTCGGGCAGACAGACCGGAATTATACTAGTTCGTAGTTGCTACGGAACCCAAAAAAGGAAATATTTGTTTGTTGAGAAAGTGATAACCACCAATGTAATTTAATAGAAAGGATTTATTTATTATACCACTATTTAAGGGCAGGTTCTCATGACACCCGATCTGAAAATAAATTTTTTTTTTATTTCATTTTTGGACAGCCTATTATGTGTAGAATTTATTCATCAAACCGGTTTACTGAAATAAATTTCAGAAAAAAGTTATTGCATAATAAATAATTCGACCCACTTTTTTACGCGATAACGAATCTTTAAATGCATTTCCTGGAAAACGATGTTTTTTATATCTGTCTCAACGATAACTCAAAAACTACTCAATTGATCACTATTTTTTTTATATTTTGAAGCTCATTTAATTTATTGGAGGATAAACCTAAATGCAGATAGTATTTGCTGTTTTTTATATATAGCAATTTAAGGAGCGAAAAAAACGTAAAAAAACTGTGCCTAAAAATGCATGTCCGCCATTTTTTTAATTTTAAATTTTTTATTGATATTGTGAGTACAACCTCCAACAAATATTAAAATTTTTATAACAAAATTTGGTTTTTGGATTTCAGATAATTTTTACAAATGCTACAGCGGAGACCGATAAGTCACCTTTTTTTGGGACGGTCACGATACAACACATATAAACAATTCCCATGACATTATTATTCTTAAAAAAAAAATTTTACGTACTTTAAAACTTCATACATAAATGTCAAAAACTAAAATTTGTTTCCTTACTTTCTTCTTTAAAAAAACATTCAAGAAAATCACCTTATTTTCTGGTCGCTTAAAACTTCCCTTTGAAGTCGGTGCAAATTAAAGAAACAAACCAAACTACAACAAAAGTATTTAATCGTCCTTTTTTATGATCCCTTGAGCAAATTATGTTATGCTTTTTAGCGCTTTTTGTGAAGTCGATTCAATTTTTTTTTTTTAAAACTATTTCAATTTTCACTTTTTAGTGTCTTCTACTCTGTATAACAAAAAAGGAACCATCCAAATCGGTCCACTAGTTAAAAAGTTAGGTTCAACCCCCTACCCGCCCCCCCCCCACCCCTCCAACCAAAATTTTTTTTCTCACGGTATCAATCGGGGCACATACTCTACCCAACAGACAAAGAATCATCGAAATGGATCCAAGCGTTACGAAATTAGACTTTCTTCTTTTCTCCTTTTAGCAATGGGGGATCATCCTCTGTACAACAAGAAAAGAACCATCCAAATTGGTCCACGCGTTACAAAGTTAGGTTTCACCAAAACCAAAAAATTAAAATTTAATAAGAAAATGATTCTTTAAAGGGTATTTCTGGTCTACGAATTTAAGAATCAATTTATTGTTGTTTTTAGTGTTCCCTTAAAACGGAAAAACGGAGCTTTATAAGATCACGTTCGCGTCCTTCCGACTTTTTTTACAACTGGGGTAGTTGATAAAAAAAAGTGACCGGCCAAATATTAACGCCACATTCTGTACACGATTACCTATCCAGAGAGAGATGATTTCAATGAAATCATAATGCGTTCCTTTAGTCGCGATTACGGTGAGTTTCCCATTCTTTCCCAGACTTTCCTCTTGGATTTCTTGCTAACTCTTTCTAACAGTATACACTACCGCATTGTGGTACTTTTTTAGTACAGTTAAGACGTCTTATATCGTTTCCTAAAAGAAAGGGGTGAAACTAACCATTGGATTCTGTATGATTTTGTATGTCATTTCATTTTTCGAATTCTAGATTGTAGATCTAGGTTTTGGTTTGTAAATAAAGAAAAATCTTGAAAGTTACTATTTCAAAGGAAGTTCTTACAGTCTAACAGCTTTTATTGTATGTATATCTATTAGCTATTTTAAATCAATTTTCAAAAAAAAATTCAGAAAAGTGAAACCGTTTTTCTGGTAGTATCATCTTATCAGCTGATTTAAATATAAATTTTCTGAACCAACCGCAAAAAAGACAGTATGCCTTAATGCTAGCGGTCAGCTTGTTACACATTCCAACTCAGGGGCAAGCACGTATGATTTCTTTTTTCTTTAAAACTTCCCAAATTTTTACAGAAGCGACCACAATAACTGATCCCTTTCGTCGCCATTTTTCCCAAAATTTAAGTAAACAACTCGAAGTGATTCACTGGCATAAATTAAAACACTCTTCAAAACTTGTACGGCTTCATAAATATTTCAGCACAAATTCTAGGTTGACTAAGTGCAATGAAGGAAAATGCTGAATAGAAAAGTGAAATAAAAAGAAAACCGTCGAAAAACAAAGCTCAGCAATAAATAATCCACCCCCGTTTGTGTCAGTCTAAATTTGCATATCGGTGCTGCGGGTTTGTAATACAGGCGAAATTTATTGAACGAAATTTCCGCCACAGACATAAATTCTAAGTCACCTCGGTCCTCTGGGAAGCTTTTCGCTGAGTTGTTAGATGGCTTCTACTATCCACCAGGAACACCAGAAGGGAAGTACGAAAGGTCAAATATGGCCCAGCCATTGTCAGTCTGGTGTCCTTAATATGTCCTGTAAATAACAAAGAGCTATTTTAAAGAGAAATCATTCGTGGAACAATCTGTAAATGTGGAGCTGAACAGAGATCTACGTTCAGAAATTATTTGATTGCTAAGCGAAATTTCGCTTGGATTTACGTCGTCAGTCATTGAAAGAGTTCACTGCCAATTATAGTCTGAACTACGAGTACATTGGTGTATAGCTTCAAGCGTTACAAAGTGTTTCACTCAAATTTACAAAACCGCTCTTTACTTGAGCAATCGGTGAACAACGTTTAGTCCTTTAGTAAAACCCAAACTTCGGACGGGTTTGAATGTTACAATCTCACCGAAGGGGGGACAGGACAAACGTGACTTGGTTTGGCCACTGTACATATATACTTTCAATGTGAAATCTAAATTTCACTCACAGGGATTTCTCTTGGAATTTCTGCTTGGAAGATTGTGGTTCAATTGAGAGAATTTTCCGGACAAAGTGGAAATACTTTCTACAAAGGAAACCAGGAAACGAGTTGAAGCCAATTTGGAATTCAGTTGAACGTGACAGCATTTCAACTTTTAGGCAAACTAGTTTCATCGGAAATTGATTTCATGAAAACTTTCTTCGCTTTGAAACTGGAATGTTTGTTTAGTGTGAGGGTAAAATGAGCAGAACAAATTAGAAGTCAATTCTTTTACTTTATATATGAAAAGGATATCCCTATGATCTTTTTTCAACACACAAGCTACGACTGTATTTCCAAAAAGCACCAACTTTCAAGAAGCTTGAACTTGGCCTTCACTTCCGGAATAACTAAAACTAGTGTTAGTAAAATTTAAAATGATATTAGTATATCATGAGTTTTAATTAATTTTTGTAATTCAATTGGCTTTATTTAAAATGTTTGTCTTCAATTCACCTGGCCCAGCAATAAAACCAGGAAATAATCGTACTTCTGCTAATGGAAAAAAACTTTTGTAATTCCATGCAACTTTCAAAACAACTCCTACCTACAAGAGCACCATGCACCTTGGGTTACCCGTTAACTCGTGAAGCCACTATAATCATAGACCAATAGATCCTTCCTTCTAGTATAACGTACATTTATCAACATTCACAGGCACATTGCTCGCAATACTTAAAAGACTGAAGATCGGACTTCAGTATAAAAGAATCATTAATGTCAGAAAAATCATTAATGTCACGAAAAATCTTAGAATCATCACCATATAATAACATTTTCGAATTCACTAAGATGAAACCCTTGATTGATAAAAACAATGAAAAAAACGGGGCCAAATGACTGCCCTGTGGTATATCACAAGTGAGTGATATTTGACTAGAAAGAGAACTACAAACAGAATACTATGTTCGATCAGAAAGATAAGAATATATCCATTGAACGAAAGGAGAAGAGCACTCCAACATTACAAGCAACTTGTGATCTATGGCGATAGATATAAACACAATCAATTTCTTTACCAGCCTCGATGCAAGAAATACAATAGATTAAGAATTCTACAAGACTACCAGTCGTAGATTTGATTTGGTGAAACCAAGCTGGCTGGTTAACCCTTGGGGTTTACAGTGAAAATTATCATCGGTACTCCGATCACGGAACCGAATTATGGCTCGGAAACTTTCTCCGCGTAACACAGATGGACCGCCCAACCTCATAAAGATAGTCACGATAGGTAAGCTTGCAGCTCCAAATATACAAGGTAACCTTCGTCACTCCGAGAAGACAAAATCCCCTCCAAGCCTTCTTTCTAAGATTTCTAAGATGTTATAGAGATTTATTAAGCCAAGGTGACAATGAGGTTGGGGTCCCTTGAACAAGAGAACATAAATTTATAGTACCTAATGTCAATATCAAGCTCAAAAGAAAAGGCAGTTCTAGCGTAAATCTTTTAAAGTCGGAACAATAGGTGTTCTAAATGCTCCTCACTATAGTTTCGCAGTAGTCCGTATATAACAGCAGCTCGACCATACACCCCGATGCAATACCGACAACACAAATTTGCTGAACACCGGACGAACAAGCAGACTTCAAAATAGCATCCTGTAGGCAGGGGAGCGGGAGGGAGGGGCGGGGGGGGGGGGGGTATCGAGACATGCTGCTATCACAGTCCACCGAATATTCCCAGGTAACGAATGGCATGAAATCACGCAAGAGCATGAAACTATAGGAAGATGCAGTTATATGGAATATTCCAGGTATATTTCAAAGTGTCCGCGCCGCACAGAGAACGCCTTCGCAAACAGGAGCATCCACACAAGATAAATGGCGATCTCGACGGGAAACCTGGAAATAAGAATCAAAAAGTTCCATATCAAGAATCTTACCACAAAGCCAGACTTTGCAAAGACTTATAACGTCGAATCATCCGAGGCAATAAATAGCCTTGGAATGCAAGGTACTAGTTACGTTGGCATAGTATCTAGTCTCTATACTGAGACTTCGTTGAAAATTTTTTTTTAAGTGGGAAGAATTCTCGCACAATAGAGTTTGGAAGCCAAAATTACGGAATCTACCGGTCCTTAGGAACAAGCAGATTAGAAGATGACGTATAAGCGCGTCCACCATTGATATATGACGGTTTTTTTTATTGGCTCTAACAGTCTGGAGAATGTTAAGATCGAATGACTTACAAATCGAGGACAATTTTCTGATATCATAGGGCCTGCTTTTGAGTAGTTTAACCTTAAATCAAATAAAATAATTAAATTTTCGAAAGTTTTTGTGGTAAATGAAGTCAAAGTCAAAAACTTATCTCTAATTGAAACATGTGTTTTACCGGTTGTTACATCTGGACATCTTATCATTTGCTCGAGAACTACAACGACACAATAGGTGCGAATAGTTCAATATCAATTAAAAAAATAAATAGCTGTAACGTTTTGCAATGTCACGTATGCGCGGAAATAGTACATACAAGGGAGATCAGGTTTGAAGAGTAGATAAGATAAAATTTTAAGTTTATGGAAGCGCTCGAAATATCAACTCCACTCCTTTTCTTCTCTTTTATTAATTTATTTTTGCCGAAAAGTTCAACTTCAAACGATTTTATCTATAAAGAATTCTCTCTTGAAGCCCAAAAGTGGAGCAATTATTCGACAGCAGAAATAATTCATTTCCTCCCGTCTTAATTAAAATTGCAATGCCACTACTTCTGCACTACTTTAATTCTAATCACTGCGAACACCTTGTTTTAGGTGTTCATAAATGAAACTTTCGTCTCCATCTGGCCTGTAATTAATACTGCAGACGTCCCATAATTCACAGACTCTAATTGGCTCTGATTTTGCCTTGTTCTCTGTTTGAATACGCCAAAAACTTCAGTCGTGCTGGCAGTACGCAATTGATTTCAATTTAAATTCGGTGAGATGTGAACTTGTGATAATTGGCAAGTTAAATTGGGTCCCCAATTAGCCGGTTCGTCAGGTCGGCGACTGATTGAATTTGCGTCGACGTTATATCTACATCAAATTTGAATTTTACAAAGTAGTTAAGATGAACTATCCCTGTTTTGGACGTTCAATAATAAACAGTGGAGCCAGCAGAGAGAGGCACTTTGTTGAACATTCCCGGGATTGTATTCAACAAACCTGCTCCAGAGGCCCACGAAGGAGAGATGATGTAAGCAGAACCGACTTCCTGTTTGCAACTAACAAACATCCGTCTTTAAGGCATTCAAGCGATGCTGAGTGCCGGATGCTGTTAGGGATTTATAAGAATCCTTGCTTCTTGTACATCCAAATAGAGAATGAGGGATTTTGTAGGTATTGTCTCGGAGATGGTCTTGTGCATACACTGGATGGAGTTAAATTTTAAAGTGAAAAAGCGCAGTAAATGAGTTAAACATTTTACATCAGCACCTTAATGTAAAATTAAATTAATGCAGAGATTTTTCCATCCAAGACAACTCCATATACGTGATCCTGAACTACATATTTAAACAAGTTTTAAGGAAAATGGAAGTAGATAACAATTTTAAAAGATATAAATTTAAGATTCAATTTAAATATGCAATCAATGAATGGCTTGAAGTCAGCCAAATAAGCAATGGAAAATGGTGGAGAAGTTATTATCTAACGACGTCATTAACCATTTGATGTAAGGGTCTTGAAGTGCAAAGATCTGGTTCACACGACTTCGCTATCGAAGCCATTGCGGGGATGAAAGTACCATGGTAAGGAGCAAAAGTAGAGCTATATGAATTCCTGGATGTACAAGTCAATAAAACCAACCTTATGCAGATACAAAACCCGAACATCTCTTCGCCATAGAGAGCCGAAGGATGTGAGTAAAGACTTCGTGATCCTTGCAGTCGAAGCTTCAGTCTCCACTATCAAAAGGAGGCAGGGCAGATTTCAATTCGCGGTCGAAGAAATGTTTCTCAGATTGTTTAAGAGAAACCAGCCTAGTGGTGAAGAAACGGAAGATTAGGAGAAGAGCATACGTGAACACAACAGTAAACTTGTCATAGCAAACTTTCTGCTGCTCCTCATTAAGGAGGGCATAGTTGTGGCCCTGATCTAAGCAAACTGGGTAAATATAGCTACAGTTCAAGGCTTAGGGTCATGGTAATTTAAACTATTCTATAGTCACAGTAACAGGTAAGGTAAGAACCTGAATACTTGATAAGAAAAACCCATGCTCTTTAATTACAGCAGGCTTCAGCATACGTTATGTCATCGCCCACCTCGTGTGGACCGCGGTGGACGCAGCGGAGAGAGTTAACCATGAATAGGAGGGAAGTCTTGTATTTAACTCTTATCACAACCTCGGATGGATTTGCAGTACAGAACTGAATTGTTTCCAAGCACGCGTCCCTATCTAACCACAGCTCATCGACAACACTTTGCTTCCGGGTCAACTGAGATTTTTAAGAATGTTGAAAAGGCAAAATGGGAACGATTGTCGGAAGTGGTTAAGAGCAGAATTCACCACCTGATAAACTGGCAACGAAAAAGCAATGGATACTATGGTCAATACTGAACACAAAGTAAATCCAAGCCACCATGTTGGAATATAGATTTGGTAAAACTTAGATTTTTAATGTGGCTTAGCAAAGCAGAGATCAAATAGACTAATGTAGATACAAGGAGAGCCTAAGAGCCTTTAAGATGACGATAAGATCAGCGAAAAGGTCTCATGGAGAAGCTTTTGCGCATCTATAAAAGCGAAGCATTCATACTGAGAAGGTTCTTTGCTAAATCCGCGGGATTCAAAGCAGTATGGCCAATTATGCTTCAGAGCATATAACATAGCTAGTGTCGGTACACAAAACTGTATTTGACAATGAAATATTACAGGCCAATTAGTCTCTCATCTTTCATGCTCAGAGTGCTAGAGAGACTACTGGACGTGCGCATAAGAGAGGTAAAGTAGAGCTATCACACTTAAATAAACCAGAATGCCTATACTAAAGGGAAGTCGGTAAAGATAGCATTGCACGCAGTGTTGCAGGTGATCTCTGGAATTCAAGGAGCCTTCCTGTACGTTGACGATGCCTTCAATAATGTGGACGAAAGTCATCCATAATCGACTGGGCAGGATGGGTATTCATAAGGGTCAGTGTGACTGAATCGGTTCTATGTTCCTCAGTGGAAAAGTGCAGGGTCAATTCAATGGGGGAATTGCTGTACCCACTCATATAGTTACTGGTTATAGACGAAATTTTAGATATACTAGAAAAGGAGGTTTTCATAGTTTCTTCCTATGCGGATGACTTAGTGTTGTTGTGATGTTGGTATCCGGCATATTCTGGACAACGATCAGTGAGATTATGCGGTTATAAAGGTTTGGGTCTCGTATAGCGGACTGAGCGTTAACCCTTCAAGCGGCTTGTGCTTTAAGGTTCCAAATACTGGAAGGACGAAGTCTGCCTCTTTCTGCTCAGGCCAAGTGGTCTCAACTTAGGTACTTACCTCTTATACGTGTAAAAGGATCTTTGGAGTCAAATGGCGACTAAAACTTAAAGTGATACATTGGGTATATATCGCCATAGTCAAGCAGATACTTTGCTATGGGTGAAAGTTTGGTCAGTACTGCTAGAGTACGAAAAGAGGAAGTTTTGTAGAAAATTGTTTATGAAAATTGAACTGTTAATGATAATCACTATGAAAATCATTTGGATTCTATTCTAATAGGTCACCAATCGGTTGAAAGAAAAGCACCAAAATCGGTCAAGGATTGCGACCTGTAGTGTGTCCTCATATGTACAAACCAAACGGATGGACACGTATATCATTTTTCAAAGGCAAATTCGAATTGTAATTCTCTCTGTCTCTAGTTCCCGTAACCACTTGTGGGGCATAGGGCGGGAGAAGAACTTTTCCCGATTCAAGACAACGATCGAAAGTGGATCAAAATTTTTTTCCTGTGGATATTTTCTCTGCAACCCCATTGCCTTTTTTATCGTAATCTATTATCAGCAGAAAACAACCGAGGGTTGCCGCCGCGCCTGTGAGATTCGAATTTGGGACCTCCAGGTTGATAGGCACGTTACCAATTACTCCACCGACAACTTGAATTAATTACTTCTATCATTAAAACTCGAAGCTGGCGCCCTAATCGATAGCAATTCACACACAGCTTCCTCAAGCCCATTCGGGTGAAATAAATTTATTAAATACATTTACAGGTAAATTTGTGCTGGTACACTTATCTTGAATTTTTAACTCACCTTCGAATCCACTGGAAGACCCATTATGCAAATTATCGGAAAACAATATCTTCTCCTTAAACACTGGCATGAAGCCTTAAAATTATGACAATTTGTTCGGTGCTCGAAAACTAAGTCGTAAAATGAAAATTCATGTGTGAAGTCAGCACCTGACACATGATTCTACGTCGTTACCAACAGAAGTTGGAAACTTGTAGGATCGATCCTGGCCCAACCATAATATTCATGCAAATTTATGAATTTTGTAAAATCCTTTTTCTTGTGAAATCACCTCAAACCCTTCCTGCAAACAATCGAACCATATTCTCTGCTTGTGTAGATTGTCAAGAATTTTGCAACCCAATCCAGACTGCGTCTATACATGTAATTGAAATTTATGTTTTATTTATTAGGCAGCAGATGGTACAGGTGTGGTTTTAAGTAATTTGTATTTATGGCAACACTATTCATTATCAACAGCCTCTGGGGTTAAATTACTACTTACGCCTTCTGGGTAGAAGTATTATAGCAACACTAGGTATGAATTGAAAATTGATCGGCATAGCTCCCCCTCGATAAACAGGTGCGTATAATTCGCTTAAAGTTTTTGTAAACAACGGAAAGTGCGTTCAGTAAGACTAAATTAAACAGCCGCTCTTTGCGCGGATAGGATCTGAAATGGGCCACCGACGATGAGATTGGAAGTGATGCGCGTTTTATTTGCCATTCAAAGTCCACCAAATTCCCTTGAAAAAGATGAAAGCACGATTTCCATATTAATTTTCAGTGCTCTATTTGCTGACAATGTTTGAGTTTCTTCCTCTCGCTTTAATGCGCATTATCTATAGTCAAGACAAATGCCTGAGGACGTGTTAGATATTTTATTAGAAATGCAAGGGGTATATACTCAAAGCGGAAGATCCGTTCCGTGAAATTTCCCACTCTCTTTTTGAGGTCCTTCTATTGCAAGCGTGGAAAGAGTAGCCTGACAGGAAAGAACCTTTAAGTTAATTAAAATCTTCTAAGTGAGAATTAACGTTTCATAAAAGTATTCTACACCCATTACTCCTATGATCTCCTGTGTACTCCTTCACCGTGTAATAATGCGGCTTTGTTAGAAACACGCTTGCCCAGAATTTGGGGATACTTCCACCCTGAAATTTAATGTTTGCTGACAAACAGGGAAAACAATGAACTTCACAGCGGTCTGAAAGCATTTATGCAGAGTAGAATCCTATAAAACACCTTTCGTCGAAGTGAAAACCCATGTCACTGCGAAGAATTACGAGAAGGCGCTTTCTCTGTGTTTGACAGCTAGGAAATTGGTTTTAGCCAAAGACGATAAGAAATACCGGAAAAACAGAGCCAATCTCTAAATTAAGGACATGATGTTAATTTACCCTTGTCTGGCGAAAAACAATTAACCGACGGAGTGATCGTAAGCTCCGGATGTTGGATTAGTGCATAGGCCGGCACTAGTCTCCCCAGACAGAACCAGCAGGTTCATCCCGAAGCAGATGCTACACGTCAGCGTCACTTACCCTTAAAAGCTGCCGCACTGCACTTAATCTTTCTATCTCCTTTGCTATTCCTTGCACAAAGACGAAAGCACTCATAAATTTTCATAAACTCAATATTTACGACGGCATCTTTCACCGCCTAGATGGGCCCCCGCTGCTGGCAATAAACAAAAGTTTGCCTGGAGGCTCCTATCCATGGTTAGAAGCGCTTTGAGGAAAACAAATGGCTACCGACTTGTGTCCTTCTGAAATCGTAAAACAGCGGACGTTTATCAAAATTAGTTAAATGGCATCTCCTTATCTGGCGTCATTTGTCTTAATAATTTTGGCAAGAGGCGTTTTGTGAACGAGATTTTCACTCGTGAGCACTTTCTGATAAGAAAATACGGTCTCGGAAGCGTTTATGGATACGCCAAGAAGCTGGTAATTGGAATGTGTGCCGGATCAAGTATAAGACAATTGGTTTTTTAAAAGCATATTAACATGCAATAATCATCATTGGTTATTATTTCTGTTGGTGATTATTTCTGTCAAATCCCTTGCTAAAATCAGGTAAGACGCAGTCGACCTGCTTACCAGCTTCAATTTCAGATAAGCAGAAATTAGAAAATTCCAGAAGGTTAGTCGCAGTTGACCTTTCTTTCAAAAAGCCGTGCTGGAAGGTACCAAGAAACGAAACCTCCTCCAGTCATGGTTTACTGGCTCTGAAATGGCACGACAAAAAGGATGTGTATATGCCAAGCACGAATCACGTAAATCCTGACATGACGGGTACACAGAAGAATGAAAAAAAGGAAGGCGGGGGCGAGGAAAGTGTCATAAAGCCATCATGTGTAATTAAGTACAATCAGGTATGGTAGCCGTCGATTAACGAGATCAATTGCTTGCATGTTTTTCTATTATACGAAAGTGTGTAAAGGGTTACGGAAAACTATTTTTTTACATGTTAGACGTTGCTTTTAATAATTCCTGTGTTCTACATTCTAAAGGGTATTGGTAGCTTTCGCCCGGATATTGCGGAAGAAATACTAAAGTAAGTATCTCTGTCAAATTATAACGTTCGTGGACGTCCTTCAGGCAGTGACACACCAACTCGACTGCAAGCCACAATTTGGGCCACTTTCTAGAACATATTCCACCAACTGCAAGCAAACAACATCTTGCTAAAAGATGCCATGTGTTCGTCAAACACCATATTCGAAGTGGAATTCTGTAAATAGGGAAATACTTCGCCCCAAAATTCTATACCATAATTCTAAATTTAATGTTCGATTGCCCACCAAAAACTTGTGGAATAATTTGTCAACTATCGATGTAGGAAGGCAGAGAAGTAATATTATAGATGACGATCAAAATCACCAGAATTAGGTTTTCATTATAGAATTAATCCTTCTAACTCAGAAGGCGCACTTCTCAGGGAGGAACCTAGAATCAAATGACCTATTCGCCAGAATATAATAATATATTGAGGCAAATGAGGATCCCACACCAGCATGCAAAAAACATTAGTAATCAAATAACCAAAACACGTCCACACACAACAATCACGGGTGCACAGACAACAGAAAGAGTCAGATCAAAAACAGGGCACATATTCACGGTTCTGCACAATTTATAGGCTCATGCATACCATAGTTAGACCGAGATTGAACAACTTGCAGTAAAGGCAATCTCATTAAGCTATACTGGGTATGCCTATAAGAAGCCATACCTGTGAGAGTGCAAAAATCTATGTTCGATTTCAAAAGCTGGTGAATAAAGACTAGGTCAGCAACTCTACGTCGTTCTTCCAACGAGTGGATGTTAAGCAACTGGAGGCGCTCCACATAAGGAGGAAGTCTGAGTGGATCATTCCATGGAAGGTCTCTTAGTGCGAACCTAACAATGTTCCGCTGCAGCGACTCAATGCGTCTAGAATGAACAGCATAGCAGGGAGACCAAACCTGAGAGGTATACTCGAGAAATGGCCTGACCAAAAAAAAGTATAAGTGAATTAAGGTCTTCCAATCAGAAAACTCCCTTGACCACCGCTTTAAATAAGCCAGAACTCAATTACTCTAAGAAACAATATATGTAGTTAATGTGCAGAGTGAAATTGAGCCTTTTGTCTAGCTTCACACCAAAGTAGTAACGGACTGCACGCGACGGATAGTAGTATCCACAAAGGTATAATCAAAGGGTAAGTTACAGGCTATTTGATCCACACCAAGCCTTGACGGTATTTAAATCATCCTGAATGCAGGAAGAATCATAACCGTTTCTAACGTATGACAAAATCTTCATATCGTCTGCGTAGATTAAGACTTTGGAGTGCTTAATCAGAGGGACAATGTCGTCAATGGCAAGAGTAAACAACACCGGTCCGAGATGGCTACCCTGCGATACACCAGATGAGCAATAAAGACGGGAAACCCAACCTTTCAAGTTTAATCATAATCACAGAGTGAAGGAGCTTATCAAATATCTTGCTAAAGTCGGTGTAGGCGCAGTCAGTCTGGAGACCTTGTTAGAAGGCAGAGATTATGTGGGATCTTAATTCGAGCAGGTTAGTTGTCGTCGATCTACCAGGCAGAAAGACATATTGATTAGTTGAGAATAAAACCTTACACTTGGATATGCAGAAAAGCTTCGCGATTGGCCTATAATTTGTTATTAACTTGTTATGCCCCCTGTTATAAGCAATAATTATAAAGGAGCTCTTCCATAACATAGGAAATCTGCCGGCCTGAACAGATTTGTTGAAGATGACTTCCAGTGGAGTGAGTAAGTCATCAGAACAGGATCTCAAGAATGCAGGTAGAACACCATCAGCGCCAAAGGAAAAGTCCAGTTTAAGTTAATTGATACCATCCATGATAATATCACGAGATATAATACGTAAAGCAATTAAGGCAGCGGGACGATCCTGGATATGACCAAACTCTTCCAGGGAAGACACATAATTGCCAGATGAAAAGGCGCAATCGAAAAACAATGCAAAGTTTTCGGCTATATCGGGCGCGCTGCAACTCGAGGATCCATTGTACCACATTGTAGATGTCAGTTTTTTTCTTCATATTAACAAATTTAAAAAAGGTACGAGGATCGTTATGTAAGTTATCGCGAACATTATCAAGGTATTCCCTGATAGCGCTAAAAAGATGTCTTGAAAATAAACGAAATCACAATAAGCTGACGTGTTTCTACAGCGTAAATAATTTTTCCATAGTCTATTTTTTATTTTTAAGGCTCCGTAGTTCTATAGTATACCACGGGGGAGAATGATAAGATGATCTCGACCTTTAAGTGGCACACACGAATTAAACAGATCATAAATCCTATCATAAAACACGGAAACGCAATCATCGATATCGCTACCATAAAAAAGAGATGGGAAATCGATTGAGAGGTTCCTGCGTACTGATCTACGTTGGGATCAGCAAAATTAGAACCATCGTAGCAGAAACAGATGAAAATAGTGTAAACTGTCGATAGCGGATAAGTTACGGGAAGTCGATTCGACTATAGTGTTACTCGAATCAGAAGAAAAGATAAGATCTAACTGTCTTCCCAAAGAATTCTTTACATCACTCATTTGGTGTAAACCAGAGGAGGAGATGGCGTCAAGAAAATGGAAGTCTTTAGCAGTAAGGCAATTTAAGGAAAGATAGTCATCGTCGTCAGCGTTAAATACCCATTGAACGCTGGGTAAGTTAAAGTCGCCAGGAAGGATGATTTCATTCTCTGGGTTCGTCATATTATTAATAAAATCTAGACTTAGGATTAAAATATCGTAAAGACTTCGACCATCTGCATCCGCATAGTTTGTCAAGTTTGGAGGGATATAACAACAGAGCAGGAAAATGTGCATCTTCACTAGAACTAAGAGCTCGATTGTGAGCGTGTCGGAAAAAGCAGGTATATCAACCATGCCGCAATCCAAATGCGATTTGCATGCAACCAACACACTAATATCTAATGAATCTCATGATGTGCATTCGTATGCAACTCTTGGTAATGTTTTTGATGGTTATAACCCATTTGAGGGGTTTTCTTTCAATTCTGTTCCGGAAATTGATGTTTTCTCTGCAGTAATGTCTATAAAATCTAATGCAATTGGGCTTGATTCCTTACATCCGAGGTTTGTTAAAATCCTCCTTCCAATTATTCTTCCCAGTCTTATACATTTCTTTAATAATATTATAGTTCGATCAGCATGATAAAATTTTAAAATTCAAAAATTGTACCTATTTCTAAGAGATCTACAATTCCCATCGAATACCGCCCGACATCTATCTTGTCCTTTCTTTAAAAGCTTTCAAAAAAGTACTACATACGCAGATAGTGTACTATCTAGAAAAGAACAACCTCCTATTAAATTTTCAATCAGGTTTTAGAGCTAAGCAAAGTTGTACCACGGCCTAGCTCAAAACTACCGACGACATAAGAATATCCTTTGACAATGATAAATTTACAGCTTTAGTTCTACTTGACTTTTCGAAGGCCTTTGATAGAGTTGATCACCAGATTTTGCTGTGGAAACTGAGACCGATATTTAATTTTTGTAATTTTGCATGCACCATATTAATCATATTTGAGGGGAAGGTTGTCTGTAACGATAAGGCATCGGATTTTCTTCCTGTTTTAAGCGGGGTACCCCAGGGATCTATTCTCAGCCCACTTTTATTTTCTAGTTTTATTAATGATCTTCAACTTGTCTTACGGGATTGTACTTATCATCTTTATGCAGACGGCATACAGCTATATATTTCTAGACCTCTGGGCTTGATGGAGGACGCCTTATGCCGATTGAACGATGATTTGATGAATGTATCTAAATGGGCCGTACAAAATCATCTCAATCTTAATGCCTCCAAATAAAGTGATATTATAGTCTACAAGAATAATTTAGACATCTCTACTTTTCCGCGTGTTATTCTTGATAATATAATTATTCTACATCGTAACTCAGTTAAAACCTTCGGGCAATAATGTTTTTACGTAATTTAATATTAACTAAAGAGCCTTTTCATTTGTACAGCAAATTGGAATTTTTTCAGTCTAATAGAACATGTTCTCTAATCATACCGCGTTTTCTTTAAGCCAGTTTTTTGTTCAGTCCCTTAGACTATGGAACCTTGTTCCAATTGAACTGAGAAGGAGCAGCAGCTGTTGAACCTTTCAGTAAAATCTAAATAAATAATTTAATTAAGTATTGAATACTGTTAATTTTCAATTTTTTGAATTTTTTAAGTTATGTAATCAATTTTGTTTATCTTCGCAATTTTAGTCTAAGCTATTTTTGGTATATATTATTAGGAGGTACTCTCCATGAGCTTTTATTAACGAATTCGATATACCTTCATACTTATTTGGTTATGCTTATGACAGACATGTAGTATTGATACAATAGTATTGCAATACAACGTGGTATACTATATATGTGTCACTCCATACCATGTCAATACAATATTCGTGGTATTGAAATTCGCAAATTTGACCTGGTATACCACGAATCTAGTGACTTCAGCGCCACCTTCCCACTTATGTTTTGTATATATTGTCTACTTACTGCCGCGTCGTTAACATTTAAAAGAAGAAGATTTTAATTTTCCACACGAAAACTCTGGAAAAAATTTTAAAAGTTGTACGGAGTCTGTCCTTAAACACAATATTGAAAAGAAAGCAAAAAGGAGAAGTTGTACGATTGTAAAAATGTTGGAATTTTTTTTAGAAATGGAAAACAAAAAACTTGACAATAATGACAACTGCTAGTGATTGACAAATCCATCCTACGAATCATGTGTGTGAGGGGTAGTCTCATACTGTAGTATGAGCGATACCATGGTATTGATACTATGATATCGATATCATATGTGTGTCAGTAGTATTAGTCTCCCTTAGTACTATCCTACACTTAGTTTTAAGCAGACCTGTGAAGTAATTAAATACATTAGGACTGAAGTACAGCTTAAGTAAAATTAACCTGTACTTAGAATTTTTTAAGTACAAGTACAATTTCTTGGTACTTGTATTTGAAAATTTCAAGTACCAGTACCAGTATCTGATGAGTTTTTAATTCCTTTTAAGTACTTTCAATTCCTTTTAAGTATTTTCACTTTCTTTCAAGTACTTGCAATTCCTTTTGATTTCTTTCAAGTACTTTTCACTCCTTTTAAGTACCATATTCCAGTACAGATATTCACTCAGTAAAACACTGTAATCTAAAAGGCGAACTACGGAATTATACATAATAATATTAAAAATAAAAAAGTAATTGAAGGTACTTAAAAGTAATTTAAAATACTTAAAAAGAATTGCAAAGTATTTAAGTACAATTTTTAAATACTAAAGTAATTAAGATCAGATATTAAAGTACTTTTGTGAGAATTGTAAGTACAAGTACAAGTCCCAATACTGGTACTTGAAATTTTCAAATACAAGTACCAAGGAATTATACTTGTATTTAAAAAATTCTAAGTACAAGGTAATTGTACTTGGACTTGTACTTTCTTTTTACAGTTCTGGTTTTAGGATACACAATCTTATTAGCGTAGTGCACCTGGTAAACAACGCGAAGTGACACTACATTTGCCTCAATGTTTTGAAAAAAATCATGCGCTTCAAAACTACCAATATACTATTCATTTTTATTATAATTCATCTTTATAATTTTCAGCTTTTTATTGCAACCTAATAGATTACGAAGGGCCTAGAATTCTGTAAGTTAAAAATCTATTCAGTTTGTGAAAATATTTTAGTTTTAAGATCAAATGTTTAACTTCTAATCACTGTGGGTAGCGAATGAAATTAAGTGATATTAATATGGAAAAATTTATTTTTAATTATTCGTATATCAAGACATTAATTCTTGAATTAAACTTGTTGTTTTCCATTATCAAGCGTTTCTTTAAAATCCAACATCCACATATCTACATGATTGATTGAAGAAAAATTTTAATTGTTTATTATTAGAACTCTCTGTAGTCTGCAAGAGTATTGCCAGCGGAAGACAATCATAGGTTATTGCTACAGTAATCGATTCACGGCTAATAATAACAAAAACATCGACAATTCGGAAGATAACATTGCAGGAATTCGTACGCCAAAGAACGCTATCTTAAGTATTCAACTTGTTCAACTTTACTTAAAGTGAATTTATCGAAACTGTTCTGAATTATGTTGTATAACTTAATTATCTTTAGAAAATATTTCTTCAATGTTTTGATATCTGGTACTGATACGACTATCCAAAGTGCACGACACTCAGAAGCATTAATCAGTTAACGGCAACGATTCTCCCACTTCCAGTCGAAACGATACGGTGGCGACTTAAAGTCAAACAAGAGACTATCTAGTTGGCTCGAATTCGATTACAATTATGTGCATGACATGACAGACTCACAAAAATAAATACATAATGCATTTCTGATGGTGATTCGTTTAGAAGAGCTTTTTAATAGACTCAACGCATATTTTCTAATAAGCAGTCGACAATGCCGCGATTTACGTAAAGGTGACGTAATGGCAATGAAATTTGTATTAATTCTCTCTCCGTATGCAGCTTTTAAAACCTTCTTATTGTGATCAAGATAGCTGCCTCACTGAGATAGAGCACAGAGCAATTGCATATATTATCACGTTCATTTATTTTTAGTCTGTAATTCGACTTTGTGGAATGTAGTTGATTTCTTAGTGCGATGAAGTCTTTCAAAACTGCCGTGATAAGTTTAGTAGTGATTCTGACATGGCTGTCGTCTGTGCAAGGTGCCCGAATTCTCGGTCTTTTCGCCACTCCAAGCAAATCGCACGTCATTGTTCACATGTCGGTAGTTAAAGCGTTAGCAGAAAAAGGTCATGACATCACTGTGGTTACAACGTTACCTGTAAAGGAGACAATTCCTCGCGTTCGACTCGTTCAGGCGAGTAGCGGCGAAGGTTTCTCTCGCGACACGGTTAAAACTATGACGCAAAATCAGGCCAGCAGCTATGGTTTCCTTGGGCAGATTTATTCGTTTCTCACAAATCTGATGGAATCTAACGACAAATTTCTGAAAGATCCCGCTCTGCAAAAACTCATGAAGGAGGAGTCGTTCGATTTAGTTCTCCTTGGATATTTTTTCAACGATTTTCACATGGGAGTTGCCGCTCATTTCAACTGTCCTGTTGCTGTGGTATGGATGTCCGCACCTGTAGGTGTAATTGATCAGATGATTGGAAATCCTCCAGAAATATCTTACGTCCCGAACCATTTTTACGGAAGCAAGCAACCTTTAAACTTTTGGGGAAGAGTCGTGAACTTCGGTTACACTATTTTAGATTGCATTTTGGAACTGATGGTGAATTACCTAATGACTTCTTACTACGCGTAAGACAGGGATTGCGTTCGAAAAATGGTGTACTCTTTGCTATAGTAATTTTATGTATTTTAGATCGAATTTTAATGGCTCCAAGTATCCAACGTATGAGCAATTGACGAAAAACGTTTCATTAGTTCTAGTAAATCACCATTTTAGTCAGGGCCCCATCAGGCCTAATGTGCCAGCTTTAGTGGAAATCGGTGGAATTCAAATCAAAAGCAAACCGAATCCATTGCCAAAGGTACCAATAATTACTATCAACCGTGCTTTTTTAATTCGAATTTATTTTAGGATATCAAAGATGCACTAGACGGTGCTTCTAAGGATGGTGCAATATTCTTTAGTCTAGGATCTAACATTTATAGTTCGGATCTAAAACCGGAGACTATACGTGCTCTTTACAACGTATTGTCGTCTCTAAAACAAAAAGTTCTTTGGAAATGGGAAACTAAAGAATTTCCTGGGAACGCCTCGAATATTTTATATAAAGATTGGTTTCCACAAGATGACATCTTGGCGCATCCAAACGTTAAGTTGTTCATAACTCATGGTGGCAAAGGCGGTCTAACCGAAGCAGAATACCATGGAGTACCAATGGTGGCTTTGCCGGTCGTAGCAGACCAAGAAGCCAATACAAAAGTAATGGTGGATAGTGGCTTCGGACTGGACTTAAGCTTGTTTGCCTTGACTGAGGATTCCCTTCGAAAAGCAATTCTAGAAGTTCTTTCGGACAATAAGTACCGCAATAATGTTAGAAAGTTTTCGGAGCTCTACAGAGACCGGCCACAAACTGCTAAACAAGCGGCAGTATTTTGGATCGAGTATGTGATTCGCCACCGAGGAGCACCGCACATGCAATCGCCCTATGTTCACTTGAACTTCTTCTCACGTACTAGCCTGGATGTTCTCGCATTCTTGGGCATTGTGATCTACATTGCGCTAAAGACTTTGGTGTATTTGATTAAGTTCGTCTTATGTAAAATACGTGGAAGATGCTCCAAATCAAAAAAGAAGAGTGAATAAATTTGTTAGTGAGTTTAATTTAAAAAAAGCGTGTCTACTCATAGAGTTAATCCACTCAAAATTCTTCTCTGTTTAAATTTAACTACACTAAAGCGGGACCATATCAAACTCAACTGAAATCGTCCAAATTTACTTACTTGGTACAGTCTTCAATGTCCTGGATCTACTGGAGCTTTTTATGTTGCGATTAGCATATTCCTGGCAAGCCCTTGTGCTTCTCAATAAAGCACTGAAGGATTACTGCCGTCATTTTAGCAATTCAAATTACCCAAATGTCAGCTTCCCAGGAGTCCTAAAAGCCCCCCGCTTCTGTTTGTGGCACTTTATTTGTTGTGAACATTCTGCGCGATGAATTTTAATGGAATTTCTACTCGGAGGGACACAGTCAGTTGTCCATCAGTGTCACAATTTGACCCAGATCACTAAAGTATTGTCACAGGAGATAATTTCCAGTTGACAGAAAAACAAGGCGATTTCCAGTTCAGAAAGTTTTATCGCATTAATTTCCTCTCACGGTTCAAATTACAGCAAATTGCGGTCAGTTTGTAATGTAAAATTGCAATATTTTTGGGAAAATTTTAGGCACCACTAATTCGGTTCTGTTAATGAGATTTGGCGGGCTGGTCAGATCAAAAGCGCACCAGGGCTCGTTTAACGGAATTTTCTCCGCTTAAAGGATTACCTTATTGGGATTAGCATCTCCATGTCAGTTAAAATCGAAATTTTCTCTTTGCTATGTTCCACACAAATTGGCAGCCACCAGTCCACATTAATTGGATGCCAATTTGTAGTTGTGAAAATTTTGCTTAATTAATTTTATTAGGACAAAATAATTTCACTCATTGCCATGAGACTTTTTCATTTACATTAGACACACCTAACATTTTACATAAATACTAGCTTTGTTTTTGCAAAGCTTTATTTTCAGGCACCTCTACAACATTATATAGGGTGCGAATCAAGTAATAGTTTTTTGTATATCTTCTATGTTATACGTTGGAACTGTTGACTATAGTAAACTTTGAAATATTTCGGTGCATTTATTGTATGATTTCGGTAAGTTGTCCTGAAAAAGTAGATAGTTCGCAGAATCAAAGTGATATATTACCTGAAAATGTATCAGAGATGTGATTGTCCGACGAAGGTTGCAAACTGCTAATTCAAGTTTTAAGCATATTAAAAGTTGATAGGCTCTGAAATAAATAAAAAGTATTGGCAAGTGTCTTGGTCGGTTCTGAATTAAAGACTGGCGCTCTTGAAGTTGTACTAAAGATTAGCACAGATTCTAGCACTACTGAGTGTCGGTAGGTTCTCAAGTGCATCGACTTTCTCTTATGAGTTAATAGCAGCAAGTGTCAATGATACATTTGATTCCGGACGTCCATTCGATGAGTTGTTGCTTTTCGGTTTGTCCCTTCCTTCGGCATGTCACAGCTCTGTCGTGTAGCGAATGCCTTGAAAAGTTTGCTGGACTTAGTGTTCTCGACAGATTATAGCAATGTTTTCGTGATGCGTGATTAACCTCATTGATCTAAGAATCTGGTTTTAAACCCACTCATAATTTAGATTTTGTTTTCATCTCGTAGTTGTAAGTTCGTCAGGTTCCAGTAGTTATCGCTCTTTTTGTTTCTGTGTCCTTTAAGTTCCAACTGTGGTAAAGGGCATCTTCTACACCGATCCTTCGCCTGATCGGATCTTTTTTTTTTACGATGTGGGCAAAAGCCTAGGGGACAACCCTTTGATGCGTTAGCATGGAAGGGTAATAGGGTAAAGGGAGTTAGGAACCTTGAATGTCTTGTTTTTGCATTGCTGCGAGGTAGACAACAGCCCAGAGACAGGGTGGATTTTTTAATTCCATTTTTAAAAATCCACGGGGAGACCTGGTCTCGAACCCAAGAACCATGGCATGGTGGCCGAGCCGTTCAACCAACTGATCCAACTCCGTCTGCCACGGTTTACGTACCTTTTCTACGGATTTTATTGCTCAAAAGTAATGCAACCTGGTATCTACATTGAGTTCTATACGAATTCCAATTAAGACATTATTTGGCTCCTTTCTTACTCTGTACAAAATATGTACTGCCACTTTCTTCGAACACTGGTATCTATCGCGTTTTGGCTTGCAAGTCTATGCCAGTCTTCAAATAGCTCTCGCTCAAAGGAACATCGATTTATAAGAGCTTGTGGCTGAGATGTTATTTGACAGACAATTTGAATAGACGTCTAGCAGTACAGATTTTACTTTTTATGATATTTTAAAATTTTATAAGCAATTTAGAAACCTTTTATTTGACGATACTGCCATTTTTCATCAAATCTCCACGATTATTAACACATGTGCTCCCGATCGTATTTTCTTCCTAAAATAATGTAGCGTATTCTATGTTATTTAAGTTATCTAACCTATGCGGTGTTTGCCCTAACTGAGCAAACTATCCGTAATTATTCCTTTACACAAAATTGGTAGTAGTATGAAATATCTAACTATAAATCCATCGCTTATTAGGATGCATCGCCAAAGGTTTTGAAGCACTGGTTTGTGGGTTTCATGATAAATCACTTCTAGGTTCTTTTCAAAGTCTTAAAAGAGAAAATGAGGCACAACCTTTTTATTGGAATTCGCTTCTAACTCCGCATATATGCGATATTTTTTTAATTTTGAGCTATGCATATAACAGTACGTCATTTTTTTCAAATTTTTTTAATTTAAACAAGTTACTTTCAAAAATAAGCAGATAAATACATAATAAATAAAAACCATAGTAAATAAACTTCTAACAACGGCCAGCAGTTAGTGCTCTATTAATCAAGATACAAATATTAGAGTGAATAGATTGCTATTTGGTACAACTACAGTAGAGTTCGATTATAACGAACCCGTTAGTATAGTACTTTCGGTTATTACGATCTGTTTTTCAAGCAATTAGGATAAGCCATATTTTGCAGATTGTAGCGAATTTCGGATACAAATAACTTGTTTTGACACATTTTGCCTGTTCGTACAGCCAAGCTCTATTGTATTTACATATTCTCTCTCTCTGGTTCCCTTAACCCCTTGTGGGGCATGGGGCGGGAGAAGAACGTCACCCAATTTGAGACAACGATGGCAAATGGACCTAGAATTGAAAGCGAATTCCGAACCACTGACATATCGACGACCACGAAAGCAGCGAGTTCAATTTCGTAGAGAATTCTCCAACGATATCGATAACATTTCAGGCGTGCCTCAAGGCAGCCATATTGGACCATTGCAATTTCTTATTTACAGCAATGATGCATACATCATTTTGAAGAACTCGAGAATTCGTTGTTAAATCAAAGATGCTAAGATTGTTGGTTTTCTACTAAAGCTCAGTGTGCATTTTCAATTCTGGAGCACTTTCATAAATAGTGTTCTTTCACTTAATATTTGCAAGTGTACAAGCACATTCTTACTATTCTTTGAAACGCGTCCAATAAGGTCAAACTTCGAGAACCTCTCATCAGCAGAATAACATAAATTTGGGATAGTTACCAACTTCCATTTTTCTAGTCTCCAGACATTCGCACGAAACGAATATCTCCACTTAACTCCTTGAACTTAACATTTTTCTTGTAAATAATTTCTTTCCTTCGAAGCTTGTTCTCCTGAGGATTATCGTAAAAATATAACGTTTTAGATAAAAAAATTGTAATTTAATAGCTATCGAAACCTCTTAGCGTTATATTATATTATTTTTCCTGCAAATATAAAAACTGAGTGTTGTAGATATAGAATCGGTCAAAGTAACACTAATTTCTTGATGTGCTTTGCTACTTCTTATTCAATTTAATGAGCCAGTTAGTCTTTTTAGCTAGACAGCTAAAGTCACGAACATGCTATATCATTTCTTGTAATTTGTTTGAATAAAGAGCTTAACCAATATAGGTATACTTTAAAATACAGAAAGTTCTTTTTGTTTTTTTTACTGAGCTTTAGAATTTAATGTATTAAGAATCGTTGTCCTTTTATTCTTTACAAAGCTATATTTCTATCAAAAACTTAATTATTATGAACTAACTCGAATGTGAGCAACAGTATTGAAACACAATTTTTTGAGTAAAATCTTAGCATTTATTTAAATAATTAAAGCTTCTTGGATAACTTTCATTCCAACCGCTGAATGTCCTCCCTGACCAATAAATGCTTCAATTAATTTAAATTTACCATGAAGCTATCTAATTCTATTTCAAGTCCCAGCCCAGACTATACAGAACCTTCGTATCCGAGTTCAGTGATTTAATGGATCTTAAGCTCGAAATTTAGGTGAATCCGAAACGGATTTCTAATATTGTAGAACATCTCCATCCAGATTCCGGAAACTACTGCCTTGCTAGCAAAGTGCCACTAAAGAAGATTACGATACCATAAACAAGGATGTTCGTGTAATTCGGGACCGTAATTTCGTTACAAATGTAAATTTGGGATAAAGGTACACTATTTGTGGTTATTGGTACATTGTGGCTTATGAAAATGAAATACGAGAAAACCAGACAAATACCCAACCGAAGGTCGATTGCATTTAGACTTTGTGGGAAACAAGTTGCAATTTGAATGTAAAAGTCATTTGTTTTCTCGACTCCCTTACGAGGTGTGGAAGTTGTTAGTGGAAAGGTATAAAAGTGCAAGAATTATATACAATGGATTCTTTTAGTGCTAATAATATTATATGCCGGTTACGTTTCAGCTATAAACCAAGAAAATTATCCAGAACTTACTCGCATCTCCGCCGCGATATTTGCATACACCCGTTCAGATTAACATATAAGGTAAGAAATATTGAAGTTATCTTCAAACATTTGAATGTTATATTCTAAGAGAGCGGTCTAGGTGTGGCAATAAAATAACGATAATTGCGAGAAAATATTTTTATTGGTACAATGTAAACAAAATAATGCTCCACGCCTCTCAGCCTCCAAAACCTCTGTAGAGGTCAGTTTAAGCCTTCGCAAAATGTTGCCCTTTCTTGATTCTCTTTTACTGTATATTAAGAATTTGGAAAATTCCCATGTTTGTGAATGTAAGGTAGATATTAAGGGAAGGTTACCGTTCATGAATTTAAAAAATCGATTTTTTTTATATAATTTGAATCCTATAGCGTCTAGTATATGTAGTAAAAAGGATTTTGTTCAATCTGATAGAGTTTAGAAGTTACAGCTCATTCAGCGAAACCACGCGCCGGCTGGAAAACAGGTCGCTGAGGCGCTCTTGCGTTTTGCGAGACCAAATTTTTCCGCTACCTTATCAATCAACCTGATCAACCTGCAGATCCACCTGAACGAATACTTTTAGGAAGCGGAAGGCTGCCTCTATGAAGCTGGGATAGCAACAAAATAGATAGAAAACAAACATTAAAAACGATTTTTTATAACCTAAAATGAATTTTTCTCGAAACAGCATTTTTCTGCGCGCGGGGCGCTCTACAGCTTGAACGGATGAACCGATTGATTTGCAATTTAATTTCGGGGGCCTTATTTTTTTTGCGTCCATTGAAGCTAAAACACCCACAGTAAAAATATGACATCTTTTTTCAAACGGCCGGTTTTCAGAAAATTTAAACGAATAGGCAACCCAAATTTCATGTACATTAATAATTTTTTACCCGTTTTTGTTTCAGATTAATTGAAAAGTGGGTTGAAAGCCCCTCGCCGACCAATGCAGGCGGTGCATGGTTTCAGTTTATAGGACCTACAGCCGCTATGGATTTTTTTAAATTAAAAAATTTATGGCGAAATAAATTATATTAACTGCCGTTTCAATATATATTCATTATATACCCGAAAAAATCCCAAAGTTGACGTATTTGCCTATGAACGGTAACCTCTCCTTAAGCAACCGAGATTTTTTCTTCGTGCCAACTATTCCCCCACAACCACTGAAGAATGAGCAGGAGTATTATCATTCTGAAGAATTCATCTTCTAATAACTTCAAAAAACTTTGCTGTTGTTAAAAAAATAGACAAATGAAACAAAATACAACAAAATACTGCTAATATTTTAATTACAACTATTACATGACTAAATTTTTTGAATACGCAAGTACGCCCCGATAGCGTTGCCAAAGGCCGAACTATAACAAAACTGTCATTACTTCATTGATAGGTCTTTTGTATACATATATTGATGGATCTAGATTATATCTGCCTTGTAAAATATAAAAACGTAGAAGAGCGAGCCGGGGTCGCGCAATCAGGGTTCCGTAACAGTCCATTGTTGTCAAATTTCAATCATATTCTTATAAGTTAACACCAAAGCATCTATTTTTTATCAACTATGATACTGGCAAAAAAGCGGCAGCTTTCCTGTTATCTATGTATGACTCAATACCTACGAACCCTAATAATATCGAAATTTTACCTTTATAAAAGGTACAATTTTTCGCACGTTTTGAGCTGTATCAATTAGCAGGTTTATTAATTGCAAATGTCCTTTTTGCATTACTCAAAACAGGTCCAAACGTGAATAACGCCACCACAAGTTAAAAGAAAACAGTTTTTTGTGATATCTGAAAAATACTTTTAGGTGTCATATCCCCTTTTGCAAACGGGTGACAAATATATGCTGTTCGTTTTCATAAGGTTCAGGGTCTTACTCCCAATAACAATGCGAAGGTACTCAAAACATTGCGAAACTATGTGAAATCCACTCAAGCTTGGCTATGAAACCCAGCAACCGCAAATTTAATTTTCCCCGAATGCAGTGCCCAAATGTAATCATGTTACCATCGAAACAGTTTAGATATCTCAAGTGGCAATATGATGGTCCTGAAGGGCTGTTAGGGCGTAAATAATCAAGCAATTTGTATATCCTCCGTGTCGTCCGCTTGAATTTCATTTTATTTCAATTTCAATTACACCTGGAGCATGTTTTGTCCTCCATTTGTACACTCTCGCACACAGGTCGTCCTTTACGACGAAATTTGACTTGGAGTGGAAGTACCTGATTTCATTGGGCTTTGAATCTCAACAGGGACGTTGCCAGGAAACACTTTTGCTGGTTAGTTGGAGTGATTCAAGAGTGCTCTTGGTAAAGCCCCGTTCATATTTTTCGTAGATTATACAGTGTACAGGAATTTCTCCAGCCTCTACATACAAACTAACATCCCCAATAATGTAGCAATAAACATGAAATGGATCCTCTCCAGAGAAGCCGCAGCATTGTTTCAAGTCAATAGAGCAATTTGCATAAAGTTTGGCTCATGGTGACCTTGCAAAAAGCACTAAAGCGTAATTAAATTGTCGGTACCGAAAACCTTCCGCGTTGCCACAGGATTGGGTAAGCCATCAATAATTCGAAATCCCAGCACCATATCTGCGGTCTTAGCTTAGTTAGTTCCTTCCGCTTTTTACCTTCGATCCCTAATTGAAATTTATGTTCAGGGCTTCTTTCCTAGCAACAGGTAGTCGGCATTTTCATCTTCTCTCTACAGGATATACAGTAAATTTACCTCCTGCAGGTGCTTAATTAAAAATTTAAAAGCACAAATTATACTGAAAGCAAATGGCCCACAAATAAACTCAAACAGCCCAAGGTGGGGTACAAAATTTACATTCAGATGAGATTTTTAAAAGGTTTCAGAGAGGTGTGCAGGCAAATTTTACTAAAAACCTTTTTTCATGCATCTATCTCTGTTTCTATGTAGAGAGAATTACTTGATTTTTTGCACATTCGTTTCCGGGTCGATTTTTAAGGTTAGAAAGTTGTTAATTTAGTTACAGGATTTATTGATGTTTACCACTTATCACAAAATTTTTAATGTAGAATAGTAGAGCAGTTGAATATAAAGGAGCGCCAAGTACCAGACTATAAAATTCCCATAGAAGGAAATTTCAATAACTGAATCACTCTGTAAAGGGCTTAACTAAGCCAATCGTAAGCGGAAACTTTAACAAAAAATAAGTTTGATTTTAACTATTACACATCTTTAATCTTTCCTACAGTTAGTAAGGATTGACTATTCCACAGATTACACTCTGCCGCACAATGAGTCAAGCAGCAATTCTAGCGAACAAAAATCAAAATAGTCGGGGTAATCCAATAAGTTTTTAAAAATCTTTAAAATCGTAAGAAATAGTCCTTAAACGAAAACCGCGGATTGATACGGACGTCCAATTTTTTAGTTTTTTCCAATCTACTCAAAGAGCGACCATTAATAATAAAAATAAAAGTAAGGGAAGACTGGTTACGTGAAAAGGACTTCGACGTACACTTATTGACGTTCAAAGGTAAGTGGTTTAAGAGTATTAATGTGAGATTAAGGTTACGTCGTTAATGTATATTATAAAATGTACCGGACCGAGATGGCGTCCCTGCGGCACACCAGATGTAATCTCGATAATATCCAAGTATGAATCACAAAAATAAACTCGTTGTTTTTAATGGTATAAATAGGATTTAACTTAACAAAATTAGTAGGGAAACCAAGAAATATAAGTTTATGAAGAACGATACTTACTTACTTCTCCCTTAAGGCTTCCTCTTACGTTTGACTATACGGTCAATGTTAGTGTACTCACAGCTTAACTTGACAAATTCAAGGTCTTAGGTGTTTGGCTAAAATGCTATTTTACGTTTGGCGATCGTATTGATGCTATAATAAGTAAACCTAGGCAAGAAAATGTCAAACGTAAAAAGTTAGTAGTATAAATAGGGCTGAGTAGCAGCCGGGTTAGTTTTAGTCGTGATTTAGACTGCGAAGTGTTTATATGTAATACTGAACTTAGTTGTATTTTAAACTGTGAAGTGATAAGTATAATTAAGTGACGTGAAACGGTATATTGTGAAAGAAAAGTTGCCAAGAAAATTGTGAAACGAAATAATCAGTGAAGTGAATAAAACTGTGAATATTTGTGATTGAAAATAAGTGTCTTAATTAATCCGTCGAGCCCGAGGAGCCCCATTTACGTTACACTATTTAAGGTTTAAGTAAAAGGTGGGCTAAATAGTTACTAGATTTTTCTAATAAGTATGCTGTGATCGGTCACTATTTATTGTTATAGTGTTCATACTAATCCCGTACGTTTTTTGAGAACAATCTCATTTCTTTACCACTGGGCTTTGTTTGCTTTAGTGTAGATATTACTACTTCAAATCTATCTTCGTTTTTTATTTAAATGGACCCATCGAATCCAATGTCTTATTGCCGTTTTTAGATATATCAGTCCTGTCTCGCTCCTTGCAAAATTTCTATTTTCTAAAAAATCCTGCCACCGTATGAATTATTATGTTCACGATCATATTATTTACATTATTTTACCCAAATTTAATTTGTTGCGTCGTTTTTTATTTATCACAAAAATACAAACAAACTAACTACTAACTATTTAGTGATCAAAATAAGTCCTGAATTTGTACTCGAGCTTCAGTCTAATTAAAGGCTTGACTCTAATTGCAATTAGTAATGATATTAACATCACGAGAGAAGACCTTAACGAGAATACTTTACTGGATTTGCATTAAAGATTTTATTAGAAATAATACGTAGAACCAATAGCATTCACAAAAGGCATAGTATAAATGGATGTAACCTATGAAGAAAAGTAATCAAACAGTTTTATGGTTATTTCCTTATAGCATGAAAAAGCTTGACAACAAACGCTTATTTGACCTGAGTGACCTTATAGCGGTTTCTTCTTTGATCTGTTTTTGCAGTTTTAACGTCCCTCTTCAGGTAATTTTGCTAACGTTTTCCAAGCTAATCCGACAACTAAACACTTTCTGGAAAACAATAACAAGAAAATTAAGAGTTAAGGGCCGTGGAAAGCAGCCGTGCTTGTGCTTATGTTTTTGTTCTTTTGGACCCAAAAGTCGAGGCACTTTCCTACTTTAGTTGAGTAAAACCTTTTGACTTTGCTCTCGTAGTTTTAAGGGCACATTTCCAAGCATTGTAACCGTAGCTACAAAGCTAAGCAAGCTTTTGCCAATACATTTCGAATCAAAGTGCTCAGCGAGCATAAAATTTTACCTGTGAGGTGAGTATACGTGCAGCAAAAAACAGCGTAATTACGCCAGCAAACACATTCCTCTACCACGTTCCCCGAGCAGGGTGGTTGTTTTATTAAGCATACAATCAGGACCGAAGGCCCAAGTTGCCATGCTGCCAACACTCCAGTACCATAGCTAATTAGATTTTAGGTCAATTGCATTTCCAAAGTGCAACGAATCAGGGACTCTTATAAGCCGGAAAGAAGGTGTAATAAAATTTTTGAAAAAAACGCTATACTTTTCTGTGATGGGTTGACAGAGAAATTATGCACTCGTTCACTTTTAACGATTACTCCAAGTGTGGGTTATAAAATGACTTCAAATCCAACGATCTGGGAGTTTTGCAATGAGTTTCATGTATTAGTCGAAAACGATCCTATTCTGATACGATTTAAGGCATCCCTAGAGACACTTACACTAACACTTGACCAACAGAGTATTTATACTAAAAGTCGGGGTCGCTACTGAAAGTTTGCTCAATTCACCGAAGGAAAATTTCAGCGGTGCTTATCTTCTATGCTTACAACATCCCCGTATAAATGCGATATGTTTGGAATGCTTAAGGGTAAGTTTAAAAGAGGGTGGTGGATTGCTTCCTATTTCAACCACATCTTGGCAATGCACCCTTAACTCAAGTAGATGAGCTGTCAGATATTTGTACTTCACTATCCTGGGGGTCGAAAGCAATCAATGTATACAAACAAAAATGGAAAACAAATTTCCTAAAAATATTCGTAATTGCCTGAATGGTGAGGGATTGAGGATCTTAAGATTGTGGGTATTCTCAATGTTTTTTGTTTGCCGTAATATTATTTAATGTTGCTTAATGGAGACACATCAAATTTTAGAATATAAACGAGTTTTTGTTAATAACTGAATTTGCAGACCGAACCACACATTTTCCTGCACAACGATATCCCCTCAGTTCATTTAATTTGTGAGGAATAAAAATGCTCGAATATTCTATTTCAACGCCATATCTTCATATCTACCTTGTTGAGGAAAACACACAAAACATTCGACATCAAAACATGCCATTTGAATAGCTAGTATACTCCCTCATACTCAAGTATGCCAATTAATTCTTTCAGGCAGTCGCCTAATTTACCTCACTCAATGCATTCCCTATTTTTATCATAGACGGCATTGTTATGCCCTCCTATATAATATAAGATTATTAAAATTAGCACGGAGCACATCTTCGTAACTGTTGCCACAAGTTATCTTTTCATCCACCAGCAAAACACATCCTGGCATCTTTCTGCATTTCTGGTAAGACAAAGTTCGAGACTCAAAATAAACACAAACTCCATTAACTGATGCTCGTATTAGCGAAACTCAAACAAACTCTATGTTAGCATAGACTAAGAGGCTAAGTGATGAGAGTACATAGATACATACGTTAATATGTATATTTGGGCCAGGAATTTAGGGTTGGAATTTAAGATGAAAAGCTAATTCGAATGTCAAAACAAGCCACAAGAGATGAGACTATGGTGATGTTTGATGATTGCTAATCCATGTGCGTTAACTTTTGAGCTAATTCAATAAAAGTTTTAAAGAAATTTAAGCATTCGAAAAAGGTGAATGTCTAACGTCCCCTTCTATAACGTGAAATTTTTAATCTGTCTATAACAATTTAGTACTGTGCTTTCTGAATATCTTTAGCCATGATATATATAATTTATCATATTAAATACAACCCCGAAAATTATGACAATCGCAGCTTGATGGAAAAAGCGTGTCGTCACTTTTTCATTAATTTGTTCCTTTTTATACCGCAGATTAACCATTTCTTGCAGGCAATTAAAACTGCACACTCGAGTTAACGGACGCTTTTTGGGTAAATTGATGACAAATAAAGAACTGTCAAACGTTAATTTTAGTTCAAAGATCACTCAGTCTACAAATAAATAGTAAAAATAAACAAAAATGAATAACAATTTACTAAAAGTTGATAGTTTCCCGTTTATTAACTTCCCACATATATTAACTTCCCACATATAGGAAGTTATTGTAATTGGCCCGATTTTCAAAATTTTTATTTTTAATATTTTTTTACATTTCAAAGTCACCATAGTGTTTTACGCATGTTTTTGAACACATGGATGTGTGTGTGTGTGTGTGTGTGTGTGTGTGTGTGTGTGTGTGTGTGTGTACGTACGTACGTACGTTCGGACCCACTTTTTTCGACAACGAAATCTCGCGAACGAAAAATGATAACGACTTCACTATGGTGCCATTCGAAGCGTATTATTGTCAATAAGAGCTGAAAGAAATTTAATCAATTTCGGTTCAGCCGTTTTTTTGTTTAAACAAAAAAACTGAAAAAAAGTTGATTTTAGACTTTCTTGAAAAGGATTTCTTCGATATAATTTGTTCTGATGACGATCGGGACATCAAAAAATCGGATAAACAATTTATTATGAACAGAAATTGTTTATAATGATGAAAAATTGTTTATAAAAATAAATAATTGTTTATAACAATAATAAATTTATAATCATAAAAAATGGTTTTACCTGGTTGAAAATTGATTTTGAAAATTGGAAATTGAATACAAAATTCAAGATTGTTCATAGCAATTGAAAATTCTTATAAACAATTGAAATTTTTGTTACCACAAAAAATTTCTTTTATGAATAAACTTTATTTATATCAATTTAAAATGGTCTATAACAATTAAGAATTGTTTATATCAATTATAAATTGTTTATAACCATTTAAAATTATTAATAACAAATGAATTCCAAACAGAGTGCATTTATTTGGGTTTCATTAAAAAATAGTGCTATAACGGAATAATTTTTAAAAAAAATTTTCGCATCTAATTACAACGAAATTATCATGATAAATTACATTCATTAATTTATTTATTTATAAATTTAAAATATCAATTTTTTAAGTATTTTTGAATGAGATAAAAGTGGGCGAAAGTTTTTTTTTGAAAAAGATTCATCTGATCTGATTGGTTCTGATACAACTCGATACTTTAAAGAAAAATCCAGAACTTTTATAGTTTTTTGTAGCCATAAATAGTTGATATTAATGTATAGTATGAATTTTATTGAGTTTTTGTTAATAATAATTGAATATTGTTAATAACAATTGAAAATTGTTATTAACTGGGAAGTTGTTCGTGTGGACCTCAAGGGTTGCACCAATGATGCGACACCCAGAATCTGGACCCACCCCACTAGTTTTAATTTTTATTTATAAGCTGTAACTATAAGCTAAACACCAATCAGCTGTGAGTTGTCAACCATAAAAGAAGAAGAAGAAGTCTGCCGAAATTTTTTTCCATTTTTTGGGTAAAAAGGGAAATTACTAGACTGTCAAATTTCTTCAAGTCCAAAAGTGCGGGTGCAAACAGAGTAAACAGACAGACCTTGTATATCGTTATTCGTTACCACATATTGAGAGTTCACCTCCAACAAATTTCAGGCTGAATAATAAATAATATCTAGGAAAATATGTGGAGAAAGTAAAACTTCCCAACCCGCATGCAACCTGTGATGTACTATGGGAAGGAATTATACCGTCTGTTTACACCAGTTGTTCGTATTTGCTGCCAGGTTTGCATCTAGAATAGGAGTGAATTTGTACTGATACAAAAAGTAAGTAGGTAAACCAAAAATAGCGTATGAAATCCTTTAGTACAACACTCTTTTTTCGCAATGAATCACACTAGTAACGTCTCGTTCTACTGCTTATGTCAAAAGGAGTTGATAAAAAGTATAAAAATTAAAATAAATTTCGTTAAAATGTTGGAGGATTTGAGTGCATTATATAATTTTGTATAAAGTTATAAAAAACTATAAAACTAAAGGTTTCCACAGTACAAACCAATGTAGCTAAAGTAGCTAAAAATATTAACAATCCCTCAGCCAAAATTTTTAAGTTATGGTTTCCAAAAAAGCAGAAAAAATAAACATATTAGGCTTAACCTTAGATAGGCGAAAAAACCTGAAAGAATCATAGTCACCCTTTTAGTAGATTAGGACTATTTAGGACAATATTCAGCAGATAGGAGATGACGGGATAATATAAGGTACATCAATAAATTGCAATATTGCAAAGTTTATTGCATTTGCAACAGCGCAGTTTTCTGATGTACTTTGTGTCATGGTGTCATCTTTTATCTCCTAAATCCCTGACACCATAAACTAAGGTATATGTAGCACTCTCGAACACCTCTTCATCTCCCCAATCCTCGTAAAGTTTCTGAACGATGAGCCCCAAGTATTAACTCGGAAATTTACGGTGAAGACCCGTAAAATTTGCGGTTCTTCTAGATAATTATGTATTAGACGGTAAATTGTTCCAAAATCACACAGTAAATCTTATGAGTCACAGCAATTTTACGTTAATGTTCCGTAAAAATTGCCTATGAACTCATCAAAAATTACTGGAGGAATCGTAAATTTTATAGTGGAGCTGCTTATATTTTGGTAGTGTGTTACTATAACGGTGAGCAGAACAATAATTTTTCCTGGAATTTTTTATCCAGGTAAATATTAGTAATCATTAACAGTTTAACGAATTCAGGCAATATCACTTTACATCGATCGAATAAGGTTAATAGATTGTGTGGAGAAAACGTTTTGAAATTAATAAAGATTTAACAGCGGCTGGCCTTCATAGGTGTGGCATGTAAAAAAATTGAAAAGATTCCATTTAGCGCTTCTCTGTTTTCGCCCTCTAAAAAAAACACGCATTGAAAGTTAACAAATATATAACTTTAAGTCAAAATAGGTTGTATTTTAGTGTACCTGAAATAAAGAATTTATTTTAATTCATGGTTATAAGTGGTAGTGTTGCCCACACTTACTAGGTTAGATAATTTGATGACAAATTGTTTAAGGAGAAAAGTAAAGTCCACCAATTATGATGGATACAATCGAGATCTGTATCGAACGACATCGGCACTGAAAGAAGAATCATTTTTACCGATATGCAGTTGGAAAACATCCAACAACTTTTTTCACAGATAAAATATCTTCCCCATGACAGACTCCAATAGCAAAAAGAATGACAGAGGCTATGCTGGGTGAAAGCGTCTGTAGATCGAAAGAGTTTACCATCCTGCATTTGTTATGGCTTGCGCTTGACTTAATTTCACTACAACTGGGTCACAGATATAATATATTTTTATAAAAAAGGGCCAACAATTTCCTGCGAATTTACCTGCTGTAGGTTGTGAAATCTTTTTATTTAACAGATTCAGCGCCGAGCAATTAACACAAACATTGCCCCAAACCAATGTACTTCAACTTTATTAGGTGGAAGGACTATTCCTCTGAAAGCCCTGAGCATAGATTAGACAAAGATTATTTACTACTAGATAAACGGCTTCGAACCAAGTAGTGAACAATTTTTAATGGTTGCTTTTATATATTTCCTACATCGGGCAACTCTGATTTCAGAACTAAAAATTAGTTTTTCGGGAGAGTTTGTGGTTAAGAGACAAGAACAGAATTTTGACAGGAGTAAGTGATACTCCCAAATAATTATGACAGGACACTACCTGTACTCTTTATTTACATGTATATGATATTTATGACTTTAAAAGCTGGATATGTTTCGTTTTACTGTGGTGCGAGTGTTATTTTTTCAAGAATAGCTGGGTAATTTAGGAAGCCGGCTACCTAGTAGTAAGTAATCTTTGGTTTAGATATGCACAAGTTTTAAACAAAACGGCAAAAATTCGTTTCATTTATCATTTAAATAGTTACGTCTCTGAGAGAAAATTCCCCTAATGGGAAAACTTCGGTCAAATTGTATGGAGTTATAAACGGGATTTCGTTAAGGTCATTACTTGAACAGAAAGGAAATAGCTCTTTTGAGAGCGAAGAAATGGACTCTTGCTCACAAAATTTCTGAAATGAAGAATTTATTATTTGACATCTGGGATTTATTTGTCAGTACAGATTTTCTGGACTATTTCGTTTCATGATTCACCACAAAAATATAATGAGCGGTTTTTCTATTTATACTTTAAATAAAACTCCAGTTAATGTACTGAGAGTATTTCCTATTCGGGAAATTTTCTCTGAGCGACATTACTACTGAAATGAAAAATGAAATTAAGTTCCCGGACATTGTTGTCGTTTTGTTTGAAGCTTGCCTACTGTTAATATTATGCTAAGCTATTACACGGACTTTAAAAGCTAGCTTGATTTGAAAGACACCCAAGACAAGATTAGAACATCTTAAAGCCTATGTGAAGGTGAACAACGGCCTTTTCGAATAAATAACTTTGCGTTAATTAATAACGTTTGATTTTATATCAATGCGAAAATTTAACAGTGGCCTATAAAACCTACATATACGTACACCGTTCGATAGATAATGCTTGTCCCTTTGACCGATTCAAGCTCTAAATATTAATACTTTCTTATACTTAAGCCTATGCTTTTTGCCGTTATTTAAGTTTTCGCAATTCAATTCAGTTACGGTTTTTCTATAAATATTAAATTATGATAATTGATTTACGACACCATACGCACGCACACGTCTTTTGTAATCTGTTCAATTTATTGAAATGCGTGAATCAAAACTAAATAAATTCAATAATTTAAATTTAACTTTAACAAATATCTTCTGGCTATTTTGCACTTTAAATTCGAATGATTACATGAAAATATATTGCAGTTTATTACTGTTGGGTTTCATTAAATCATAAAAAGATATCGAAATTGAGCAATTTGTCAGTTATAAATTTCTACCGCGCTTTCCTACCGCTAAATTTTAGCACAAAGAGGTTTTTAATGGCGTCATTATCGCATTAGCATAAATAATGACACAAAACACATTTCACATTTGCCCAGCGGCTTCCTGGTTTTCCGAACCAGGAACATTTTTTCAATTAGCAAGTATAATGTTGCGCCACTGGCAATTCCCCAAGCTGTCATCTATAGAACGCTAGTGGAGCTCAGTTCTTTCATTCTTGTAATTATCGAAAATTTTATTGCGCCCGTGAACGAGAGTGTTTAAAGTATCATTAATTTATTATGCTTATGGATTTTATAGGTGATTTTGTACTTAATTTCACACAAATCTTAATTATTTACATACAATGGGAAGGACAAGGGTGGCTTCTCAATGTGTGCGCTCCCCAATTATTTACAATTTACAGGCCTGGATTTATGAATATGACCCATCGAATTAATTACATACCAAAGAGCAGCATTAAGTGCATATAGCTGAACTTAACCACTCGTGGAACATCTATGAATTGAGGACATTTGCGCAAAAAGCATCAAATCTCCTGCTGCCATAACGCACAATTAAAGGCAGTTGAATTTTAGTTCTGTTTTCCGATTGCTAGTTTGAAACGGCCACACTGAATGGGCACTAAAATAGAAAATACCATTCGGTTTGGTGATATCTTTACATCGCACAATGAAAATGGACGTTTCTATGTCCCCGGTGTCTATGTCGCCATGTACAATTTCCATACAAACTCGGAATACGCGATAAAACTTGTTTTTGGTATTAAAACTAATCGAGAAAGTAAAATTTACCATTTGTGTTACATTTATAATATTATTTAATAAACCTTTCACAAATTGTAAGTGTACGAATGCTATGGAAAAATTTCGAGACATTATTAATTGAATTTCAAAATTCACCTTTCTTCATTAAGGATCTTCTCCATAGAGACGGATTTGGTTTGCTGGTTAAATGGCACCAACACCACGCCACAGATGCAGGTTCAAACCTTGACTTGCATATGAATATATTTTTTTCACTTGCAATTGCAATAACTAAAAAAACCACTCACCTTCTGGGTTGTCTAGCTTTCAGCAATCCAAAAAAGTTCCCTCATTCCCCTTACCAAAAATTCCTTCTAGACATAGCCAGGCATTTACATGTCCACTTGCGCTACATCATAAAAACAAAAATCTGTTGCACGTTGGTCCAATTCGGCGTTTCAATCTTCAGCCCATGGAGCGATGTTATTTGGTTCTATTCTTAATGTGTGCCCTATCCATTGTCATATTTGAAAACTGATGTATATTCCATCTTGTCCCACTGGTCAGACTCACCCGTTTGTGTAGGTCCTTAGTAATTATCTCTGGCCTATGGATGTTCAGAGTTCACTGGAGGTACCGTTTAACAAAAGCTTGTAGCCTAGATGTTATTTTACAGGACGAAGTTGGATCGATTGATTGAGTGGCACGATCTACACGATCCTGAGTTCGAACCTACATAGGTCTCCCCGCGTGAGATTTAATAGGAATTAAAAGAATCCACTCCGTCGCTCGGCTGTTGTTTACCTCGCAGGAATGCAAAAACAATACATTCAAGTTCCCTCATTATCTTACTATGTTATGCCTACGCATTATAGGGTTGTCCATTGCACTTTGGCTACTTCATAAAGAAACAGTTAACATGTTTAACAGCCGTACAACTAACTGAAGGAATTTTTCGCTCAATTCAGGGATTTAGTATAACTGGAGATGGTTTTATTGGCTATATGTACGACCCATCCCACGGCGATTTCCATGGTAAGATGCTTGAGAGATATAGAAGAAATTCAACCAGAATTTATTCGATTTTATGGCGTTATGCCACACACACATAATCATCTGCTATTACTACATTTCTGAGATAATAAACTTTATCTACACGTTTTATCTGCTGCTCTTCGAGATTTTTTGATTGGTTCAATTCCCAGTTCGCCATTTTTAGGAATCTCAACTAATTCTGATGGCATTCTGTCTATCTCTGGGAACATATCGACGTTCATCGACTTATTGCGTCCGCCACCTTCAACTTTGGCGGAAGGTAATATTAATTATTATTACAGTGGACTATTAGCTAGGCTCTGACGAACAGATATTCTCTCCACAAGATTTTAAAAGTCGACTTTTGTGTTAAAACCAAGTTCACTTATGACAAGCTACCGCGAGCAACAACATTTAACAATTTAAGAAACAACTCCCCTCCCCATTGTTTCCGTCACCGAGTCCCATTTTTCTTATGGTTTGCAACATCAGCTTGCACGGATTGCACCAAATTGGGCGATTATAGATCAGATATTTTTGACCAGTTCAAAGAGGGTCGGTGGTGTCCCCAATTCTTCCAGGGTATAGCGGGGAGGCTTTGGATGTCAGTTATGTAAACTTTCCACTTCCTCCGCATCTAGTTTCACTTAACTCGACTTAACTCGTCAACCTCTATAATCTTATCTTATCCATAATATTCTTACAGATATTAGTCGGCTGCTCATAGTCGAAGCTATGCCTCAAAGAATCAGTGCTAGATATCCAAGGCAAAGTAGACGTTTCTATTGTAGAGTTGAGTTTTCAAATAAGCTGCATATAAGTCTACCATCTATGCCATTGGGCTACCAATTAAGGTGTCTCTGATCTAATGTTATGGTGGGATGAAGTGGAGTGGATGTGACAGCTGACCGCTTTTCTGATCCTGTTATCGGACCGCATCGCAGACTTTGTACATTCAGTAACTATACTTGTTCCTTGTAAAGGATCTCCTCCTGATCAAATCGCGCCCCAAGTAGGAGCAGGAGAAATTGTACGCAGCTCTCTCCTCTAAGGTTTCCTCTCATGCTTTTACGGACATCGGTTCGTCCTGCTACTAATTCACTATGCTTGCTCAGCAGGGGTGAATAGTGGTGTTGTTTCTTCTGCTGCTGTTGGACCTTAATTAATTCTTACCGTAAGTCTGCGGTTTTCCGTCATTCTCAATCTGGGTGACACAGATAGTGATGATCTTGCTATTACTGCCAATTTAGTTAGTAGCTTTTTTAAATCTGCTTTCTGTGATTCTTATTGTGATACTAGTCTTACAGATTATTCATATTTTTCGAGATTTCCTCATACTTCTTTTAACATAAAGGATCTTTGACTACGCCACTATATCCATAAAGATCTCTCTGGTGGAAGTAACAGATGGGTTATATATGTATGTCCTTAGATCCATATTTAATAATAATTATCTCCAATTTGGTTGACAGTTTTTTTACCGGACAGGATGGTTTTACATGCACATTCCTGAGCAGATGTTGCTTCGTTGCTTGTTGAGTTCGTCTTGTAAAAGTGGCGTCTTCCCTAAGTCAGGGAACAGGAACGATTTAACTAGCTATCCTGTTGCCAACCTATCTGGAGTTGGGAAGATCTTTAAGGCAATTATTTCTGATTCTCTGTATTTCTACTGTTAACAATTTGTGAGTGGCTTTCAAAATAACTTTTCTAAAGGTAAATCCACAACTACCAATCTATTAGAGTTTTCTCAACGCTAAAATGGGTAAACAAGTCGACTGTATTTATACAGATTTTAGTAAGGCATTTGATAGGATTAATTTTATGGTACTGTTATAAAAACTTACTCTGTTACTTTTTCCGAAGCTTTTTATAAATTAACATGTTTCCTTTCGGGATGTGTTATCTGATGTCATTCATAAAACCTCTGGGGTGCCACAGGGTACTCATTTAGAACCGTCATTATATCATAAATAATGATTAACAGTTATTTTTGCTTCAAACAAACATTTTCTATTATGCTAACACTGCGGAAATATTTCGAATTATCTCTGATGACAATCACTGTGTTTTGTTAATTCTGACTTCAATACCCTCCACTCTTAGTATTCCGATAATTTTCTTCCTCTGAATTTTTACAATTGTGTAGTAATGTCATAAACTTGTCATTCCAAATTATATGGATATGGTTGATAAGGAAAATGCCGCTTTGAGCTTCGTAAAGAGATTGTCTCGTGAGTTTGATGATACTTTTGTCACCAAGCCACTTTATTGCTCTTTTGTTAAGCCGATTTTAGACTACTCTTCCCCGGTCTGGTTACCATTTTACATGATAATGAATCATTGTGATGAAATTAACGGAAACTGGTCTAAAGCTTAAATAAAACACGATTTGAATAGGCAGCTTGTTCAATGTCACCTCTTTGTTTTCAGATTTAATTTGATTTTGTATTTATTGTCGTCGGTAGAGTAAGTTATAATGAATCTGAAGGTACCAAGCTCGATTCCCACCGACCGCGACCCATGGTTGTTTTCTGTTGGCAACAGGTTACGCTCAAAAGGGCATGGGGTTGCAGAGAAAATGTCAGTGGTTTGGAATCCACTTTAAATTGTAGGTCCACTTGCAACCGTTGTCTTGAATCTGGAGAACGGTACCCATGTTAGTAAAGACACAAATGGGATACTGATGTATCTAACTGCATTTTCTTAACTCATATTAACATTTGAAACATAAACTGAAGAGTAAAGGCTCTAAAATCATTTTCTAAGTTCGTACAGATTTACCTCTTAATAGATACTCAAGAAATTAAACAAAAATTAACTGAAATGAAAAAAATAGTTTAATTAATTTAGCTAAACTAAGTAAATTGATTCAAAAGAAGAAATATACAATCGGTTCAATCTGATCAAAAACTGTCTCGCACAGTTACAATCTCGGCCAATCTCTGCCGTAAAGAAGTGCTTTTATGTCTCGATACATATTGAAGTCAATTCCTGCGAATCACTGCATAAAGGAGATGAAGTTGACATCCTTTGACAGTTGAGTGAAGTTGATTTCATGGTCCAAAGACCTTTCGAATCGAATGTCTTTCATATCCCTTTGAAGTACCTCAAAATGTGCTGGGATTTCACATGGTGACTTATATTTACTCCTTTTTAGAAATCCTTTAGTGATGTAGACTTTTTTGAGGTGCCCTTGCATGCAAAAAGGGTTTTTGGTGTCTCCTTCGTTCTCGTATTTCTTAAAGTGAATCTGAAATGATCGTTTTCACAAAATGAATAGTTTTTAAATGTCTTTATTAAACAAGAACATTTAAAGTAAAACTATAGTACAGAAAATAAGAACAACAATTCTATCTCTGTCTAGAAAGTTCGTTACTTCCAACTTGAGTAGAACGCCAGTCCATAATCAAATGCATACGGTGCCGTCTGTTGCCCATTGAAGCGGAAAAAAATCACTTTAGAAAGTTCACACATCAGAAAATTAGTTTACGATTGCATGGCAGCCCCGTAATGATGGCGAAATCTGCATCAAAGTACTTTACTGTAACGGCAAGCGAAGGAAAAGTTTGAAGGCAAGTTGCACTAGAGTACATCGATCCGAGGAAAAATTGAGTTTTGATTGGCTTCGACCTTTCTAAGGAGTGAAATTAACAAGCAAAGCAATTAGAAAATCTGCCGGGCATTGATTACAGGCAGCTGTGCATTTCTAAATTAAAGAGTGAAGGGCAATCTGGAATGACAAGAAGTAAAAAATTAATTATAGTAACTTTGGATGGGCACCTTTAAAGTTAGCACCGTAGCCAGATATGCTTTAACGGAAAGGCAAGAAAGGACCATTCTACCTATCCTATGTATGTCTGCCTATTCCCGTCAACAAATTGCTGGCACTATAACCCAACCTTAGTACATTAATAAAACATCTTCTTCTTCTAGCTCAAAGGATAAAAGGATAATTTGTCCTGCCCGTCATTTAATTCTGAGTCAACATATTAGATTTTCGTGAAAATAAAATTAACTCCACCTTCTCGAATATTTGGGCTTAAAGTACATATTAATCAATGATAATCAGAAAATCAGTGTTTTATTTATACTCAATCAAATTTAAGCAATTTCATATAACTACATTATTCCCATTTGTACGAACACTGGCCAATGAACACTCTATAAATTCAGTAATTAAATTATCACATATAAAACTGAAGCCAATTAACAGAAAATTAGATCACAACTCTTACGCATAAAACTATAAAACTAACTAGAGTGGAAATAAAATCCGAAAAGTAAAGCAAAATGCTGATGTGAGTTACACACCCGCACTTAAATAAACGTTCATGACATGATTTTTGCTATGAGCTTTAATGGTATCAGATGTTTCTCATATAACACGATTTATGATTTAACCATATTTAGGGTTCCGTATCTAAAAGGTCAAAGACCTTAACGGCGAAGCTTCGGTATCTGTTTGTCCGTCTGTAATGTATGGATGTCGCGGCGGTTTTTCTCAGTAACTCCTGTTTATTTATTTACAAGTTAATCAATTACTGATTACTACAAAACCAAAATAAAACAGTCAAAAATAGTCGGCAAAATACAAATAGTCAAGATAAAAGATAAAGCAGAGGAAAATGAAAAAATGCGCGTTGAACTTAGAACCTTGTCGTTTTTGAGAAGTCGATTGTACAAATAGTACAAGAGTAAAGTAAAATAAAACAAAAAACAAACAAATCAAAGCCTTAACCGCCGTCGACCCCTAAAAATGCATTGATAGTTGCGGTCCGTGATTGCCATAATTAGTGCGATATCGTGCGATATGGAGAAAGTCATGACTTTTTAAAGAGCCCGCCGGAACCAAAACATCAAAAGAACTTTGACGCTCAGGACTAATTATAGAGCGCTGTAGGTTGTCGAATGCAAATACAATACGAAAAATGTTATTTCTGTTCCCTTGAGAATCCACAGCAATGAATTTAAGTCTATCGACGTACAGAGACCGAACAAGAGAGTCGTTCCATGGATGACCACGAAGAACCAATCTGACGAATCTTCGATGAACCGCTTAAATGCAGTACACTCACTCACAAAATGGAGACCAAACAATAGAAGCATTCTCCAATTTGGCCTGACGAAACTACAATAAAGTAAACTCTTGATATACGGATATTCAAATTCCTTGGACGACGTTTTAATAAAACCTAGCATCGCATTAGCCCTATTAACTGTTGCGTCAATTTGGTTTTCAAAAGAGAAACGAGCGCTCAGTTTTTGATTTTTTCGAGTCTAGCAAGAGAGCGTCCTCTATGGTGTAGTTAAAAACCACTTCCTCTTACGTGAAAAGAAAATTAGTGAAACTATCACTTGTGGAAAGTGCTCAGGTCGGAACTGAGGAGGGCACCATCGCCTACGTCAGAAACGAAATTTCACCTTCGTCGACATAACAGAGAAGCCTGAAACCATTCAAAATAGTTGATATGTCGTATTACTATCGCCTTGAAATTTAGCCCAATTGTAGAAGTCATTATCTCGTAAGAATTTTAGAAATATTTTTCTTTTAAGTAAATAGAGGACAGTGTGTGGAATAAAAGCGCTGCTTTAAATGCGTACATAAGATTTAAGGGGGGAACCTCCTCCAGAAATAAATTTTTTTGCCATTTTTTTTGCTTTAGAAATTCACTTGCTATCTAAAAAATATATTTTCAATGTTTTAAGCCAATAGAAAGTCTAAAAGTGGTTCGTGATCCCCAATATATCTTTGCCAGCGAATTCAAGAATATCCAGTAAAATTATTATCGTAAAATATTGCAAAATAATCTTCTGAGAGCAAATCTTCTCATACTCCTCAAAAAAAAGGTACGGTGGACATCATAACTCATCACTGGATCATTTGAAATCAAAAGATCGAAAATATTTGGTTAGCTTATGTGTTTCGCGAGGTAGTGACGTCGAGACTTTTTTTTGGCGATTTTTCAGTTTTTGGCAACACTTAGAAGTCAAAAAAACTAATTTTTCTTTTAAAATAAGGCAAAAATCAGTATATTTGTCATTGTAAAACTAATTATAATGCAAAAAAAAAACATCTGGGCGTCATTACCTCATATTTTATTTATTAAAAGAGTGTGTCAAATTTGAAGAGGATCGGTCGAGTAAATTTAGAGTTACAGTGTCCACCGACTTTAAAAATTGCTATATTCGATAAAAACTGGTTTGAAGTTTTAACACTGTTTTTAGTCGTTCGTCACCGCTATAAGTCTAATCGAATGGAGGGAGACCCGAGGCACTGTATCTCCGGCAGTTTTGCTCCAATCGACCTCAAATTTTAACTTAAAGAGTTGTACTATCAAATAAAAAAAATGCAAAAAAAATTTAATACCCCCCACACCTTAAGACCAATAGATATACCAGTCCTTGTCAAGCCAGATTATCAAAATTTTGTTTTTTGACAAAAAGACGTACATTCACTTTTTACCTCGGATTTTGGGTAAAAACGTCGTCTTTCACAAGCTCGAAAAATTACTTCTTTTTTTTAATTAACAAAAGCTCTTGAACAGACTATTAATTTTGATGAGCTCTTAGTCACAAGAACAAATTAAGTCAATTAGTTGACTAGATTTAAAAAAAATTTTAAGTACTGCTTTTGAGATATAAACGTTTCAAGTTTTACATACCATTAAAGCAGGCCCTTGTCCCAAAATAAGCAAGAGCTTTGACTCAATATTTTATATGAAAAAATTAGATTGATCTCACTTTTTAACCGACTTCCCAAAAACAAAGAGGTTCTAAGTTCGATGCGTATTTTTTTTATTTATTTTTTTTTATTTTTTTTTTTTATTTATTTTTTTTTAATGTCTGACCGGGCATAACTTCGTAACGCGTCGACCGATTTTGATGATTCTCAAACCTAACTTTGTAACGCGTGGTCCGATTTGGATGGTTCTTTTTTTGTTGTACAGAGTATAATCCCCCATTGGCCTAGGGTGGGGGGAGGGGTAGTCTAACTAACAGATTTTAAAGATCCGGAGTATGGTGCGTTTTATTTCAACGAGTGAGTGTTTAGAGCAACTTGAATTTTGTTGACGTGATCCTATACGTAATCTTTAGTTCCGACATCTGTTGCTACTATGCTTTCGAGAAAGCAATATTTATCTACATATTCTATTCGCTGCTTTTCGAGATAAATTTCATCCTGTTCTCTGAAGTCCTAGCATGTTTACCAGTATTGATGTGAAGCTGCTACCTTTTCTACTCTTGGTTTCAGACATTTGAGATAAATAACCCTATTGTTTGCTGAAAATTCCCGCATCGTCAGCATAAGGGCGTATTTCTTTATTCATATCATGGAAGGAATGGTATAGGAAAAGAATACGTGCCGGAATTTAAAATATAATTTGTAAAGGCAGAATAATACTCGAAAGTTTGGTTAAAGTAAATATTTTATAAACAATTTATAAATTGCCAATTCTTTATATTATTTAAAATGAATGAAATTTTTTTATATATTTCAATTGTTGCTGAATATACCGGGGCTTATAATATAACACCGAACGTTTGGAATATAATATTCCGAACAAATAAATAAACACATTAGGTGCATTCCGACCATTCGGAATGAATAAGGAAATTTGACCGCAGTTTTGGAACGGAAGTTGATAAAAAAGTTTCCACGATAGGTAGTTATTTAGGGCACTGCACATTACGGCAATAAGGAAGATCAAGAATATAGCTTCTTAGGCGACAGTATGGGTCCTTGTCTCATTCTACACTCAGCTTTCAAAGCATTTGAGTGATTCCTTCATGACGATAATGATTTTTTCGTATACCTCTCCTTTGTTAAGCTAAAACTATCAAATAACTGCTCATATGCGTTCCTGTTGCTGAATCCAAATTTCCCTATTACATTTTGATATTGTTTGAACCAATTGTTGTGTTAACTTTTATCACCGTTGGAAATAAAATGTCGAAGAGGAGTTGATAAAAGGTCTATTTAGTTGTTATATCGGCTTATACGATCGGAGCATAACACTAAATTATTATCATATTGCAAACTCTGCTACGAAATCTGACAATAATAATTCGGTCGCATATTGGTAACTAATCTAGAATAAATCGCCAGGCAAGTGTAGGCGAGAGTATAGCAACAGAGACAAGTGATGGATTTCCCGCCATCTAGGTTCACTGATTACAAATATCATATTGAACCATTTCCTTTTCCAGCTTTTGATATTAGCGTGTCTACATTCGTTCCCAGAGTCCATAATTTGGTCGTGGACTAAGATTTATTAGCAATGGTCGTTATCACAGACAAGGCTGAAGTATCCGAGGTTACTCGACACTCGATAGATAAGGTTGACTTCTTTTGGCGTCATAGGCATCACAGAGAGTTCATTTAAATAGCGCAGAGATTTAAATTTTAGATGAGATGTTTTGACAAGCATGTGGAACGTCTGCTTAGATTATATTCATGAGCTACGCCAAGAGGTAGTACTGGGATTTCGGATATTAGTCTTAATATAAAATTATACAACTATACATGGCTCTGTAATTACTGGATAATATCTCATTTTGACTTATAAACACTTTAACAATAGCTATAAAAGAAGTTCAGAAACTAGAAATTGTTAGTGTTTTATATGTATGTCCCTTTAAGATTCTGTTCCCTTTCGTACGGAACAGTTGTAGAAATCCTCGAAGATGGATCTACAATTTAAGGAGGATTCCCAGCATTTTTGGCTATAATGTTGTAACAGAAAAGCAACTAAAAATGGTCGCCAGTGGGGTCGAACCTGTGTCTTTCATACTAAATAACTTGAAAAACTATCCCCTATTTCATTGGAGATTTCACAGTTTCGATGCTTGCATAGTTGGCATTTATTCAAAACGTCCCATCTCCCAATAAGAGGCACCTCAGTCACAAATCTTGGCACGAAAATATTGATTTAAAACGGAACAATTAATTTATCTTTTAGTCTTGAAGTAATGACAGGATTTTCTTTGTGATATTCAATCTCGGGAAAGTCCCGAAGGAAATCAAACTCTCAAAATGCTTCTAACTTCAGAAGTGCTTAAGGGATTTATTCTATAATCTTGAAAACTCAATATTGTCCTTTCTCACCGGCGGCGGTTGCAATTGTTATCGGATAAAGAATAGATCAAATGTTAGCGAAATTATCTTTTTCAATTTTCTATACAATAATACTGTCTAAAGCTGGATAAGAGTTAAGAAAGAAACGATTTTGAAAGGTAAATCGATTTGGAATTGACAAAGCGCATTCTTTATGGTTCCATCGGTATAGGCTTTAACAATCCTTTTTACAACATAATATGGATTTAGATATGGATCAATTAGAAAAACTTACTTTTGATTTAAATACGTTGAAAGAACCTCATTTAACCTGCAAAACGCCGGTTTATTAATTACTGTAGAGCGAGTTTCGTAAGTCACACTTGATAATTTCCTGATAATAACTTCTTAACAATATTTTCTGCAATACTTTGAAAAGTGTCTTAGTCAACTCTTTCATTAAAATTCCAGCAACCCTCTTTCCTGTCTGATGGTTTCAATAAAAGTCAGTTATCAAAACGCTGTCATGGCAATAGCAACTTTGAGGAATTTCATTTAGCCAGTTGCAAGACTAACTACTTCCCGTAGTCCTGTTTCTCTATTCTATTGGATAGGGCGAGCAATAATTCTTTCTGGAAAGAGAAAGTTTTATAGAAATTCCCAGAATTTGTCAAAGACTCGAACACTTCAACGATTTCAATCCCATCGGGAAACAGTTTTAATTGAAATTCTTCGGCTCCACACTTCTCTTCTTAAATACGACAAAGTTACAAATTTACTCGAATAAAAGAGAAATGACATTAATTGGAAATTTTGAGGTCTGTACTTCACTTTGACAGTTGCGAGTTGAACTCACTCACTTCATAGAATAGTTTGTAGAAAACACTGATTTTTACAGAGTTGATGGTATAGCTTCCGGTAGGACGCCTATGTCTTTATTTACTCCAGAAAATTGAACATGTTTTTTCTAGCTATGTGTCATCCTATATTGGTATTTTGTCGCACGTTTTTGGCCAAACTTGTCAAAAACTAAACTAAGCGCGTTAAAATTAAAGAAAATATTTTTAAACTTTAAGGGCGTACATAACCGTTTTGGCTTCAAAAATTTTCATTTTTTGACTACCCAAATTTTCAAATCACAGTTGCATTAGGGGAGAACCGTACCAGGGCACTAAAGTGAGGATGGGATGTATTTAAACGAGTTTACATTCCCTTAAATGTTATTATTTTAGTTAATGCAACGCACTAGTATTACGTATACTTATAGATTTTAAAATTAAGAACAGTTTTTGTATTGCACTAGATCGACAAAATATAAGTCGCATAACCACTAAAAGTTATACTTAAAAAACCGGACAAGTGCGAGTTTAACTCGCGTGGAGAGGATTCCGTACGATGAATACTAGGGGGGAACCCAAAAGTCACCGAAATCTCTTTATCGTAAGCATATACTTTATTGTTTTTGACATACAAGCTTAATCTCCTTCAAAGTACGCGCGATTAGCATTAATACACTTGTCCAAACGTTCATTCCAGTGTTAGAAGCGACTTTTAAATTCGTCCTCATTGGTACCGCTAGCACCTTCTTGACATTGCATTTTACGTCATGGTCCATCGGCAAAACGCTTCCGTTTCAAGTCCCTTTTCATCCTCGGAAACAGGAAGAAGTCCGAGGGGGCTAAATCTGGCGAATAGAACGCGTAGGTCAAGGTAGCCGTCTTCGTTGAGGCCAAAAACTGAAAAACATTGAGAGCCCTGTGCACGGGAGAGTTGTCGTGATGCAGGAACCACTCGCACCAAACTTCTGCTTCTGAGGGAGACATTGCCGAGTAAAAACTAAACTTGTGCACGTTGTTCGTAATAATCAGCCATTTTTTCGTGTCACGTTTGCACTGTACACACACAAAGAGAACTGCCAGAGAAAAAACACTAGTCGCTGTCGGACGACGCCCACGCCGCTTTGCGGAATGACTCAGGAGAGTTCCTACAACAGCCCCATCCATGACGGCGCAATCTGAAAACAAAAAACCCTCGACGCGCAGCATTACGATTCCGGTTACTTTTAGGTCCCCCCCCCGCATATGTTACCTACCATGTTTTTTTAAATGTTACCCAAATTTGTTTACTTAACTAAAACAAGTATGTATGGTACCGGATTGTAAAGGTAACTTGCTGGATATATTGTCTATTGTAGAATTCTGTCTTGTCATATATTCTTGAATAAGTGGACTAAGACCGAGTGATAGTAGGTATTCTGATATTTAATTTTTTGATTTGTCGCCCCACCACACTCGCGCATGTCAATAACACCTGCGCTCGCTAGGCGTGCGGCGTCGCTGCCCGATTTGCCACTTGACGGAGCGTCGAGCTGTAGGTACTTAGCGCGGTAGGTACGAGGAGCGACGGATAGCCTAATTAAGTCACACGAGTAGTACCAATAATTTATCGCAACAACAAACATTGTAGTTGAAAAAATGTTCCATACATTCCAAATGTAAGTTTGTACGCACAATATTGAGAGATTTACCATGTTATTTTAAGATCATAGACTTCTTATAGATTTTCGTGTAATCTAGTAAATCTAGTAGTGTAATCTGGTAAAGAACTAGTTTCTGTATATTTTTTTTTTAATTTGAGGCTCAGTTGTTTCGGAGTTAAGGGACGGGGGAATGGTAATAGCTTTAAAACTATTTATTTAAAAATTATAAAAAAAATATAGACCCTCACAACAAGCCCTATTATTTGATATGTCACACGGTACAGTGTTTTAAATTTGCCCCCCCCCCCCCCTACCTATTCAAAATTCATTTATTTACGTTATACGTCCGTGTTTGGGACACAGAAATTCATATGTGTACCAAATTTAAACTTAATCGGTCCAGTAGATTCGTAGCAAATTGGCTGTGACAGACGGATATACAAACAGACACACACATGATCCTACATATAAGGGTCCAGTTTTTCATTCGGACGTAAAAACACTGAATTTTCTTAAATAATATACAAAACAAATTAACAATAACTTTAGAAAATTACAGAAATAGAAATGTTTAAACTGGCGCTATAATCATCTGGTGCATTTTGTTGACTTTGATGTTATCATATCTACAGTATTATCGATAAGGTTAATTGTGGTTCTTTAGAATTGCTCACTTATCTTAATAGTTTACTCAGAGTTCAATTATGACGTCTCAATGCTACACTGAATTTTCTTAAATAATATACAAAACAAATTAACAATAACTTTAGAAAATTACAGAAATAGAAATGTTTAAACTGGCGCTATAATCATCTGGTGCATTTTGTTGACTTTGATGTTATCATATCTACAGTATTATCGATAAGGTTAATTGTGGTTCTTTAGAATTGCTCACTTATCTTAATAGTTTACTCAGAGTTCAATTATGACGTCTCAATGCTACATATTGACTCAATGAAACATGTGCGGTTACGGATTTTCCAGAAATGGATATAATCCGCAAAATTTTCAAATAGTCGGCAAATAGTTACCAAATAAACTTATGCAAGACTTATGTCCGGTAATCTTAACGTTTGTAGTTAAAACTTATTACTGAAGAATGTTCCATAGAGCTTTCTTCTACCAATTGACACAACAGAAAACATTTTAATTAACAGTAAAAGTTCTAGTCCACAAAGTTTTCGGTTGAGAAGCTCTTTGTCGATGGAAATCCAATCACACCGTGGCAACAGAACTCATTAAAAGTTTTCTAATTGTTTTCCAGAAACTGGCTTTGTCTCAGAGCTCTCCGAAACTCTTAATAAATTTGCTAAAGGCGTGCAGTACCGATAGAAGATGCAGTATAGTAGCGGTGGTAGTGTTCCCTGAAGCGACGACAAATTCTTCCTTATGAAAAATTAACTTTGGTCCATGTAGGACAAATTTCTCTTGTAGTTCTTTTTCATTATCTAAAAGTTTTCCTTGTCCTGTGCAATAAGCTGCGAACGAGAATAAATTAAAACAAAATTTAAGGGAACCATTGCTTTCACTTAGTGTCCTTGCGATCAGAGAAACAAGGACACAGGCAGTACGCTTAATGAACAAAGCTTAATTGCTTAGAAAGCCCGAAAGCGTCTGGTCTTACACGTAACTCTTAGCGCTTCATGTGCTGTTCTGAGGAGTGGTGTACATGACAGCACCAGCACCGATACATTTCGAAAGCGCTCTGATCCTAGTTAATGCTACAAAAGCAGATTAAGGACTCATAAACAAGGCTAAAGGAGTAATTTCCAGGTGAAATTTTGTAAATTTGGATTAAGTGTGACAATAATGCTTTTTTAACTAATCTTTGACAAAGTCTTGTGGGAAAAATTAGCCTTTGGTTTGTAAACATTTAAAATTTTTCACCAAATTCACCACAGCTTATTTTATCACTATTTCGTCGCTAACTTTTGAAGAAAGGGGAGAACGATATAATTTATATCATGGGTATGCCGCCCTTGGCGCAAATTGAGGTTCTTGCTGTTAAACGTCTGTGGAAGGCTGAAAAGCAAATAAAAGCTGCCTTTCATCGCCGTAGTAACAGTTGTAGCCTTTAATCAGCTCTCGCCATTTAAAATGCATGAGCTCCGCCCCTGCCGTACCATAAAGACTAGCTGAATATGTTATTTTCCAATTTGACTTTTTTCGACTTCAAAGAAAGTAGAAATTGAGTCCTTTGATGACAAATCCCTGAGCAATTTATTTTCTGACTTCTGCTTATTGTAGCAATTTCTGGAGTGTGAAAATGGAGCGATTTGCGAGTGAAGGCTTTCGGATGAAAAACTCATTTTCCTGGAAATGTTATTAAGGCTCTGCTGGTATTTGAGCGAATTCGAATCAACCCCAATAACGTTCCGGTGAAATAGTCGTTGTTTCCCCGTTCATCAAGTCAATTTCGGTAAATATTTCTGCTTTTTCATAGATGTATACAAAAATTGAGATCAATCAAGGCATAAAAGAATTTAAAGAAAGCCCAAGAGTGATCCTTTCTAATTTTAAGGTTAACGAGAACAAAGAACTGGAGAAACTTAGGCCGGTCTAAATATTTACATTGCAAAAATTGCTGCAAATGCAAATAATTGTGTTTTCATTTGATAGTCGGAAAAAGTTCAAGACGGCAGAGCAAACTTGAATTCACTTTACAAAAAACACTCCTGGTCCACGAAAAACTTAATTCTTGCAAAACGAATACTCCTTTAATTAAAAATATTTAAATTCATGCTCGCTTATCAAAAGATTAACCAATTATAACAGTAATGTCGGACAACATGGCGACCATCCGTTAAGGGGTTAGGCCACTCTAGAGGCCGAAAAAATAGGCTTTTTTGGGATTTTTTTTTCCAGAAAAACTACAAAATAATTCCAGAATAAAAAAGCGTGTTTAACATACATATCAGTGACTGTATACAATAATTTTTTTGAAGCCATTAATTTCAAAATGGCGGCTGTGCAGCGTGTTTGCAATGACGTCTCCGTTTTTCCAGGGTCCACGGCCGGACAAACAGTTCCTGTAATTTTTGAATTATGATGAGCCATTGAATTTTTTTCGATTATATATAACAACAGCTATAGAAGTACGTAGGATTTTTTCGATACCTTGATTTTTGGCCAAATGGCGCGCTTCTACAGTGAAAAGTGGAAAATTTGGCTAAACAATCGTCAGGAAATTACAACAAATGAACTATGCGATATAAAAAAAATCCTACGTACTTCCATAGACAATGTATTTTAAAGATACAGTGAGTTATGTTTCCGGCCAACCTGATAAATACAGTTTAAGTTTTGAATAGTAGAAAATCATGAATAATTTCCCGCCATAATCTTTTGGGACAGATTTTTCCCGGCCATAATCTTTTGGGACATCATTTTTTAGGTCCTAAGGAACCATTTAAAAAAAGAATTTAAAAAATCGATTTTCAAAAATTCTAGAGTGGCCTAACCCCTTAAGTTAACAGAATAGTTTATTATTGTAGGGAATATTCAGCTAAGTAGTACTTGTACATCGAGAAATTTATTTTTAACTTTGTAGTTTTTCAAAGTAACAAAAATAAAAGGTTGTTTTTTAAAAAACTGTTTCTCACTTTATTTTATTTGACTGTTTTTTAGTTTTATATACATTGCGTCGTCCTTACTTAAAAATCTAAAATCATCCGCCGTCTTGAAGCGTCCGCCATATTAGATGTAGAATGACATCGCATAGTTTATCGTATTTTACTTGTCAAACCCTTTCATTTGCTGCCATTATCAAGGAGGTTCTAAAGAAAAAGACAATCCGTCATCTTGGGGAGTCCGCCATATTGGAGTTAGAATGACATCATATAGTTTATTATATTCAATTCGTCGAACGCTTTCATTTGATACCCATATCAAGGGGGTTGTGAAGAAAGGGGTACTCCGTCATTTTGTGGCGTCCATCATATTGAATTTAGAACAATATTAAGATATACAATATTGCATTGTCATTGGATCTCCATGCGTATGTAAAATTTCTGCTCAATCAGTTGGGAGGCACTCGTTTAAAATTGAGCTGCAAGATTCGACCCAAACTAGTTAACTGGTGAAGTTAAATAAAATCTCATAAAAAATGAGTCTGCCCTACTAACCTTCCTGTCACATTTTTCCAGAGCCTCTCCTCCCTTAGAGCGTGACGAAGTTTGTGGACAGCCCTTAAAGAAAGTATTGTACGCCAATACTGCAAGTTGTCTTATTTACTTTGACAAAGTAAACAGAATTATACCTTTTGTAATAATTATAACAATCCGGTAGACATCCGACAAGAGTGATAGTACTACTATATGTATATATAATTTATGTAACAGAAGTAGCTTGTCAATAGTAATTTTCAAATGCCTACAGAACCCATATTATCGCTCCCATAAAGTTAATGGTATTCTTCTCCGTAATAATTACAAAATTTCCTGATCACCATTTGCCCGTCACATTTAATTATTTGCTGGAAATTTTCATTTCATTGAAATTGGTAGACCGGCGGGACAGAGTGCTCCCTACTGTATCCTTAAATTGAAACTCATTAACTTCCTGTCGCTCCGTACTTTTCATGAAAAATGGCGATAAAATTAAATTTATTATCCTAAAAGTTTTCTTAACAAAGACAGACATCCGCATATTCGGAAATAGGTAGTAAATATACTGAGGAATAAGTAGAAAAACGTAAATGTTCAAGGATTCATTTATTGGAAGATTTTTTTAATTAAGTTGTTCAAACCGAAACGGTTCAAACGCAAAGTTATTTTCAAATTTAGTAAAACTTTTCTATTGCAATTCTTACTGAAGATATTCTCTTGTTTTCGAAACGTTACCGATTTAACAACGCAGTCCTTGTCTGGGTAAATAATTAAAATGTAATTGAAATCGAAATCGAATGTTGTTTGCGAAGCACTTGACAGCACAAACTTGTGTTGACGGAAAATTCCACTGATGCGAACAAAAGCACGAACTCATCTAATCTAGGTATTTGGCATTCGCATATATCCCAGAATCACCTATGGTTGGTCGATAAGATTGGCTTATTGTTGCGAGGACAAAGTTTCCATGGCTCGCAATCCCTTACCTCGGCAGCATCGCTGAGTTCCCTTCCCTAATCGAACCAAAATGATCTTACAATCTTAAAACTAGAAAACTTTATGCGAGAAAATACGTGAACATATATTAAAAACTGTAAAAGGGGCTTTAGAAAAGTTCGCGCATCCTCCCACAAACTTTGCGGGATCTAAACTCTTTGAAAATGTATGAATTCATTGCCACCTAATTTTTCGAAAGTTGCTTTCACTTTGAAACTTTTAGGAATGCAGGCTATCTGTCCTAAAAAGTCGGCGAGGATATTTTGTTCCATTTCCCGGGAATTTATAGCAGGAATTGATTACATTTTCCCGCTCATAAAACTTCCAAGTTATTGGTCTATACAACAGAATACTTCCTGCCGCAGACTTTATAGCGACATTTCCGCTTTTATTTGGGAATCTCGTTCCATATATTTCGGGCTAAATGGAAGGATGGTTTTAAGGATGGGAAAAACGTATTGAGAGAGATTCACTTTTACAGAATTTTATACAAGTATTCAGTGTAGGAGATGTGGTTGCCTTTATTGAATATTTATCAAAAGAAGAGATAGAAAGGAAAAATACATAGTGTAATTGGGCGTACAAGCTGTATGCATATCATTTCCGAAATAAGAGTGTTGAACATATTGGCAAAACTATTGACTAAAGAAAACATGGGCGCCGAATTGTGGAAAATATTGGGTGAATGGGCAGGAATTATATGCATAAGTTTTAAGTGCAACTTGTAAACGACTCTCTGTAGTCACCTGCGTGCGTTATTAGCTCACAAAGAACAATCAGTTATTCTTGTAATATTTCACCAATTAAAGACAATTTGGTAATTGTAAATAATGACACCCCCCCCCCTCTACTATCCTCCACAAGTATCGCGACGGTAGACCCCATAAAAAAAATTTGCCATATTTAGGATGATTTATCGCTTTTGTGCAGTTTTTCTACTCATATTTTATAAATAGCTAATTACCAAGAATTGGTACACCAAAATTATAATTTTCATTATCTGAACCCCCTTTATGAGGCGCAATCACCGACTTAACCCCTTTTATCGTGACAATTACCAAATAGTAGAAGTTAATACAACAACAAAATTCGAGTTCGAGCAAAATGAAGGTTTCTTCAAAGGTTCCCTTGTAGAAAAACTAGAAATAAATATTAAAATTGAAGAAACGTTAGCCATTTATATTACAAATATCACAAAAAATATATTTCACTTTTTAACCGACTTCCCCAAAAACAAAGAGGCTCTAAGGTCGCCATGTATTTTTTTTTATGTCTGACCGGTCATAACTGCGTAACACGTTGAATAATTTTGATGATTTTTATTTTGTTGGGTCGAGTATGTTCACCGATTGGTACCATGTCAAAAAAAAAATTTGGTGGGGAGGGTGTAGGGGGTGGGGGTGAAACATAACTTTGTATCGCGTGGACCGATTTGGATAATTGTTTTTCTGTTGGGTAGAGTATGTTTCCTGGTTGATACCACGAGAAAAAAAAATTTTGGTCGGGTGGGGGTGGAACCTAACTTTGTAACGCGTGGACCGATTTGGATGGTTCTTTTTCTGTTGTATAGAGTGTGCCAATAGAAGAATAATTTGATTTTGATAATTCTTCTTTTGATGTGTACAATATGTTGCCCCACTGATACGACGACAAAAATTTATAAGCCGGTGGTGTGCGGGGGGTTACATAATTTCCTAATTCACAAACCTATTCGGAAGATTCACTTTTGAAAAAATGTTGACCTAGAGTTGGGGTGGAGGTAGGGGAAACTTAGCTTTGTAAGGCGTTGACTGAATCAGATTATTCTAAATGCGTAGACTATCTATTTGTATTATGACAAAAAGTGTGGCTTATGGTGAGAGTTGGAGGATGGGCGGCGGCGCCTTACTTTATAAGGCATAGACCGATTTTGATTCGGTTGTGGAGAATACGTTTAATACGATTATAAAATGTTAATAATTTTGTACATAGAGTGACTACGATGACTCTTTGACTACGATCTCTTGCTGTATAGATAAAAGTGGCGCACTAAGCTCGTGTTAAGAATTTTCTAAAGTGAGGGTACTCAAGGGTGACTAATTTCGTAATATGTTGCCGAATTTGGATAATTTTCTTAGTGCACTACCTCTGCAACTTTGAAATTGCTTTGTTCGTGCGAGCAGCATTCTTCGAGTAGTATAAATATATTAAGACACTAAAAAGTAAGAAATTAAATAGTTTAAAAAAAAAAAAAGACTTTTGTTGTAGTTGGTTGGTTTTTTATTATTAATTATATCTTGCAAGATTATTGCGTTATTTTTTTCTGTCCAAGAGATTGTAAAGAGGTTGGCAAATTACGTTTAGAACTTTCTGTTTCGAATCATTGAAATTTCCTGTAGTTAATGTGTTTTGTAGCTTCAAATTTGACGATAAGGCTCCTGCATACGACCGTTTTTGCCCCAAAAGTAGAGCGGTTTAAACTTGCCGGCAAATGTTGGTTCAGTATTGGTGCTTCTCCGTCCAGTCTCCCACAGGCATGCAATTTTTAAAGTATTACATCTAAATACTTGAGATTTGACATGTAGTTGAATTTTATGGTCCTGAAATAGACCAGGAGTCAAAGTGTTAAAAATCTTTTCACGACGCATTTTAGGGTATAGACAAGTTGGTTATCGTTTAAAAGATTTCAAAAAACGATTGTTACAACACTTCTTTTAATTATTTAGTTACTACTAATATAATGTTTTTATTAAAAATGTTCGGACTTTCTTTCGAAAAACCAATTGGGCCAAAAATTCTAGGCGACAAGGACTCTTCAGAAATTTAAGGAAACAAACCTGAAGTAATCTTTCTATTGTTATAAATTTTTTAATTATTGTATATGATTTAGTAATACCGCACTCGGTCAAAACCGACCAAAACAACTACTATTTAAAATGATTTAAATACGAAATCCGTGGCGGAATGGTACAAACTCCGACGAGTATCATCAGTATTATCTACAATTTTACAAAATTTCTTTTCCGCACAGTAACGCTTTTATCAGAAGGAATGGTCTATAATTCTATTTGCATAAACTAATACATAATTCCCTTATCACTGCAACTGCGTAAACTCTCTACAAAGCGTAGGCTTTCTTTACCCAACTTTTTTATCCAACATGACTGCAATTTCGACTTCACATTTTTCATTTTGAATGAACATTTTTTTTTTGTAAATACTGCTTTTCTCTGTTCTATCAAACTCAAATATTACTTTGTATTATGACTTCATAGGGACCTAAATAAACCAATTGGGGGTTAACAGACTAGTTAATTACAAGTAAATGTATTAAAGACATTAGGAATTACTCATGAGCTTGGAAAGGAAAGCTGCAAAACCGAATTGATGTACAGTACGCGCCATTACGTTTCCCGTCACCACCCCAACCCCCAACGTTACATAACACTCAGATGATTATTTTTACCTAAACATGTCAATTATATTGCGCAAAATACCGGAATAAGAAGCAATGTGAATTAAACGAAATTTCAGCCCACTTTGGCCCTAATGTGTGTACGTGAAATTCGTAAGTTCATGGCTTGTAGTTTAGGCGGTTTTGCTTCACCGGAACGTTCGGACTCTTAGAGTCCAAGCTATGGACTCGTGGTAGACGGCTTATTGTGGTTGTTTCTCACTGTATACTCAGTGACGCGACTCTTTTCGTAAGTAAAAAAATATGTGTAGTGTAGATATTATATATAAACTGAGCCGTGAGTCACGAGTTAAAAGTAAGGACTTTTAATTTTAACCTTTCCTTGAACCCCTCTCGCCCTCCCCACCCTATAACGCATCGTAACGTTTCATAAGCCCCCCCCCCCCCCCTAACTGCGTTATGTAATACTTGAACGGACCCTATACTGTCGAAGACAGTATTCAAAAATGTAAGTATTGTTTGTGCTTTACCCCATGATGTACGTTATACAAGTTCAAATCTACATTTCAATTGCAAGTAAAAGAAAATTATGGAGAGAACCCGAATTTTTGTGTTTTTCAAAGAGAAAAAATTTAAAAGCGTCTTCAAGTTTTCACCGACATCCACATCCAACTGAATTTATTTCTGTAAATACATCAGCACTGATTTCCTCTCACCAGAAATCAATCAATCGAAGGACTGAACAAAACTAATTTCCTTTTAAATTTGTTAGGCAAACTGAGTGAGAAAAAAAATCTCAATCCGGTGATGCGCCCTGATTCTCCTCCAATTTATCCGATTGATGGAGCAGAAAATTCAAACGATATTTCATTACTTGGCGGATTTTTGCAACCGTCTTCTCTTCTCTCAACTTTTCCCTTTCGATAATTTTCATGATAGCGCGCGACTCCTCTCATCTTAACCTTGCCACAAGGATGAGGTGATACGTCGTATCTTACTGCTTTCATTAAAGCCAGCTGTCTTTGATTTAAAGTCAAGAGGTGTCAAGACTGTCTTGTACGATATTATGAAATGGCGGTTCGAGATTTTTTTCATATGCAGAAGAGGTAACGGGACAAAATCAGAAATCCTTTTATCAAATTGGTAGCCTGATTTGGAACCGACCCAGAAAAGCTTTCAAATATTAAATAAAGATAATATTACTGCAAGTCCGGATACACGGACTTCATAATGCCATTTTTCTGGCATTCTAACTGCCTCCTTTCCTCACCAACAATTTTCGTTGGTAATTCGACTGTATAAGGAGTCTGGGTCGGAGTACGTTAGGATTGTAAAACATGCTCAAAGTAATAATCGCCGGCAACATGTCGAGTTCGTCCTTGCAGTCGCATATTCACAGTATGAAGTGGCGCCAGACTAGTTTATTGCCAGCAAATTTTCTTCATATCAATCGACCCTAACTAGGAGAACATGGCTGGGACAACCGAAGGGCACCCTGTTATATATCGCACTTGTTAATTAGGCGCTGTGTGCTATTAATTAAGCAGTAATTTTCCTGCTAGGATGATGTCAGAGGATTTGGAGGATTTACTTGATGTGACAAAAGTGTGTAATTACGGAATTGAATCGTCTCATGCTTTGAGGCTTGCGGCTCCTTCAACTAGGTTGTTTTCGGGTCATCAAATTAATTGATCGAATTTCGGTTCATCAAGGGCAAATTTAATGTATGAATGTATGTAACAATTTATATTTAGCTTGAAATCGAGTTAAATTTCTATATAAGCAGGCAAATAAACCGCGAACATAAAATAAACAAAAAACAACTATGCAACTGGTTCAACGTTTTGAATGATAATACTCAGGCGCTTTCGTCGAAATAAAATAGCTTCTAGTGAAAAATTGATAGATTGAAGCCTACTTTTTAAGGACCGCCCATTTAAATGAACATATGAGAGATAGTTTAGCCTTTACACAGGCTGTCTGAATTGAATTAACCAGTTTGCAAGGCAAGCTTAAGCTTTTATAGAAAAAGAGGGATAGGGTCCCTACAATTTCATGTGAAACAAATATATTTTTTAATCGGCTGCCGATCTTTATTTTTACGGTAAACTTTCCTGTTATTGTATTCTTATAGGAAAGGATGTAGTGAAATAGTTGTGGCTTAAAGAGTCAATTAGTGACTTCAATAGCAAGCGGCTATCCAATGTATTTGAATTTATCTTAAAGAGCCTATTAGGTGCATCCATATTTCTTACATGCAAGACCTATGAATTTTCGGTAAATGTATACATGATGGGATATAGATTTAAATTGAGAAATGAACTTTTTCAGTAAAATCTTTAAACCCTGAACGTGTAGGATAAGTGAGTGGGGGTAAGGTGGGTGAAGTAGGTGTGGCGGGGGGAGGGGAAGGGGGATGAAAGCCTGTCCAATTGTGAATCGCGCGATTTTATGCCTTAATGAAGTTTGTTATTTGACGAGAAGGCAGTAAAAACCTATTAAAAATATTGAAAAAAAATGTAGGAAATATAATCAATAACCCAGATTTTTTTATACTGATCATACGAAATTTGTACAAAAATTCCATCACGTGTCTTTATGTAGGTAAATCGAAACATTTCTTATAATGTTTCGATATACAAAGTATTGAGACAATTGAATGAAAACCGCGTGTTTAAATTTTTTTTCAAGATAGAGATAGTCAAGAAGGCACAAATTCATGCGATTTGCAATTTGACGCGTTTCCTAGAACCGCGTGTTAACATTTTTTTAGGATAAACACACTTGATAAACACAATCAGAATCTGACGCGCTTTCAGCACCCCCCCCCCCCTTCCTTCCCCTTCCAGTCACCTTACCCACTCACTTATCTGACGCTCAACACGCCTCCACTTTTCAACCCCCCACTTTTTATCACTGAGGATGAAGTCCTTGGATCTTCCCCTACCACCTCCACCCCTCGAACGATTAGACCGATTTGGCTGATTATTTTTTGTTGTATAGAGTATAATCCCCCACTGTTACTATCAGAAAAATTTCTTAACTAACTTCGTAACGTGTGGACCTATTTGGTTGATTCTAATTTTGTTGTATGCAGTATGCTTTCCTATTAAAAGCATGTCAAAATTGTGTGGGTGTGATCACGGTAAGAAAGGAGTGGAACCTAACTTCGTAACGCAAAAAACGATTTAGATAACTCTAGATTTATGTTGCGCCATTGAAAACATATTCAATATTTTTGACCTAGAGTGAGGGCGGAGAAGGAGTTACACCTAACTTTGTAATGCGTGAACCGATTTGGATAATTCTTTTTCTGTTACTTAAAGTAAGACATAAGTATTGTCCTTAATTCTAACGTTTCTTTTTCTGACCATATCGATTCTATCGTAAATAGGGCTAATGCAACTTTGGGCTTCGTGAAGAAATGGTCCAAGGAATTCAACAACCTATATTACAAAACTGAAATATTATATATATGGATATGCTTTGTTAGACCCATGCTAGAGTACGCTTGTCCGGTCTGGTCACCCAACTACTCCACTCATATTAACCGCATTGAGGCTGCTCAACGCGCATTCGTTCGATTTGCTCTGCGTAACCTTCTTTTTCACTTCTTCTTCACCTGCCTCCTTTTACTAACAGATTTAAACTTTTATCACTAAAGGCTCTTAAACGGAGCCATGACATATCCCGAATTGTGTTTGCTTTTGGCTGCTTCATGGGAACATCAATTGTTTGGGGCTTTGAGCGCCTTCTACGACACGCTCCTTAAGGAATCATGATTTCCTCCCCTACCTTACTATGGTTTTAATAATCTTATTCCCGCCATGTCTCATTTATTAAAATACAATTTTGACATTATTGACTATCATCTGTCGAGAAATCAGTTGAAGAATCAGCGCAGATTAAACTTTTTCCGGGATTTGAATTCCACCTACATAATAATTTTCCATAGATCCATTGATTTCTTACATCATTTTTATTTCCAGTTTACAACTGGTCTTTTAACCCTGTAAGTGCATTATCTTTCAATTTCACTCCAAAAAATTTACTTCTCGTCAAAATTTCTTTTGTGTCGTAATGCAGGCCTGGATATTGTGATAAGCACTAAGTGGGGTGGCAAACCCTCTAAATTCTGTTATTTCTGCCAAGTGACAGGAAACTCGGAATTCGTTTCTGACTATGATAGAGGGTTTGCTAAAAACTGAGTAAATCTCCCCTAATAGTTTACTTCTTTTAAAATGTATACCTTAAGGAAAAGTGGGGCATAGCCCCGGAAGATTGAACATTTTGATCAATAACTTCAAGATTTATTCAAAGAAATGGAAACTGATTCAGAACAGTTTCTGGAGTTTGTTTTATTTCTCAAGGGATTTAAATATTCGAGATCTTGTTTTAAATTTGAAATTACACTTATTTGCGCATGAGATTACATGGTCCTTTTCTTTTTCGTTATAATTACGGGAAAATGCTGCAGATGATAACCAATCTACGTTCGTGAAATATGGATTCGGAAAGAATTAACTATTTAATTTTTAGGATAAGATGGTATACCAGAAAATATGCGCTAGTAAGAAAGGATCTACATAACAGGTACCAGACTAGAGATTTCATCGGAGCAATATTCATGGAAATAACGGTAAAATATCGCATCCATGCTGTATACTGCTTTAGTCAAAGTACGCAAGGACTTGTTCGAGCACTTTAAGAACGCTAATGCCGTTGGGTCTACTAGGCCTGTTTCTTAGATAAGCGCAAAGTACAAGGAGAAAACCTAGACATTTCTTTCACAACTGAAAAAATAAAAATAAAAAACAGGTTTGGGACCTAGGTGGAGCCTTGAGGCAACCCGTAGATATTTGACGCTACTGTCCTATTTCTTAAAATTACTGATTCGCCGGTCCCATTTAACAGTAAGAAGGACATTAATGTTTTTGTTGAGTGGTATTGATTAGATGGTATTTTTCGGGATAGTCCATTAAGAACATATTGGTAAGTGTTACAAACACCTTTAATAGGACATAAGTCTTAGCTATTGGTTTCCAAAGCAGTAGGTAAAATGAAAAAAATATACGTAGCAGTTTGATTAAGAAAAATGTACAGTTTATGTGTATTAATTGTGATATACCATAAAGAGCAGCGTATTTCGCAGTATTTCGTGCGGAAGTATAGAGAGCATAGGGTATGAATACAGGCATGGGATTTGGGTGGTGCTTGAAAAGAAAGCGGTAAAAGTAAATTAGAAGTGAAATTAACAACAAGTAGGGTCGCCTTATCTATACCAATAACTTCCTCACTAGGTGAAATGGTTTTTTACTGCTTGAACGAAGCTCCACGTCAAATGCCATCGCGCTAAGTTCTAATATCATCAACAATCAAATAACACTAAATGTGATTTTATAATTTTTAGCGCTCTTTTGAAATTGGTTTAAAACTTATTTTCATTATCTTTAAGGTCCACAGTAGTCTCATTTGCAAAGGCTAACAAAGCCAACAGTGGATCAGTAACTTAATATGCATTCTCTATCGTTGCATGCATTAAACTGCAGCTGCCTCATTAATTGCATATAAAATTCACAGCTGTGGAAACCTATGAGCTGCGACATTCGCCGCATATCGCCGAAATTCTATTTTTGCAAATTTTGACAACGGATTGAAACCAGTGGGTTTAATTGGACTCCGGCAACATAAAATTCTGGTGAGTCCTTGAACATGACCGAAACCATTTACTTAGTCCCCCTCTATATAGATCGACTGTATCTGTTTACCCCAGCGTTAACCAAGGCTGGGCCATTTTCCAATTTTCAGTTTTTAATTGAAACTCGGATTTTAATTGAATTTTGAAATTTATTTTTTGCCTTTTCCACCAATGTGAAAAAGTGAAATATTTTATATCGGGGTTGGTCAGACCTATTTATTTCCATTTTATTAAGTTCGCTGTCGGTTTCGTGTTGCAACGTGGCAGATACACTGAAAATCGTGTGATAGGTTGGAGCTAAAATGCAAAGTCTGGTTGAGCGTTGAGGTGCTATTTATTTCATGACTTTTGGTTTGGGAACTTTACGGTTGTACTATGTATCCTGCAATGTCGAAATTTAATTTCCAGTCATTGTTAATAATCTTCACAGATCAGAACTTAACAAAGTGCATTTGATTATTCAAATTTAAAATTGATTTTGAATTAATTATTTTATGTTTTGGTGATGGGGTTATTGAAAAGTTCTTGAAAGTATCATTTTTCGGGAGTAAAATATTTATTAAGCTGTTGGGTTCTTCTAGCCCCAGTACAGATTTCAGAAACATCCTATTTTTGCAAAAATTAATATAAATTGTTGTAATGCGGGAATCTGGAAATGAAATATATTTAGGAATATTAAAGCTAGTGATGCAGAATGTCAAAGCATTCTATATGAATGTATCTACCTTTAGAAGTTTCTTCCTCTTCTAAAAAATTCATCCAGAATGTAAATTAGCAAGCTGAATGGATAAACTAAGCTCATTCCGGTTTTTAATGATTTTCGCCGTCTTTCTCGGCATTTATCTAAAATTTAATCTTCTCCGAAAAAGGATTCTTTCGAAATTCTTAGTGATGAACCCAAATCCTGTCTTCGCTTCGCTCTTTGACAATTTTCCTTCAATCAAAAAAACTGCTGAATTTTTTTAATCGTGACAGACATTTCCAGGATTCAGTAGAAAAACTGCCATTTTAGCTCGTAAAACTTCAAGCTCGTTACAATTTGATGATTTCAAATTGCTCCACTAGTTGTAGCAATTGACGCTCTCGCTTATCCTCAAGTCTCGTTAGGTTTATGTTCTTTCCGTTCAGTGGATGGGGCAAAAATTTTTTGGTTGAAGGGACACCCTTGAAAGCCCGTGTGACTTAACCCTCATTCGGCCCCATAAAAATCAATAAGGATTCCCTTCTGATTCCAAATTCGCTTGGGGCGTGACGCTGTAAACAGGATGTTAATTGTAAATTCATCATAAAAGCTTTGGCAAAGGGGGAACGAAATTAGCTTTATTTCTCGTCTTTAGCTTAGCCCCAACAAGGGAGCAATACAGGGCTGCTTAGTTTTACGTATCTATATTGCGGGTATTGAAACAATTTTTACAGGATATTGCCTCAAAATTTCGTTTGACTTTGTGAAAATCTCTCCTTGGACCTGGGGCTGCAAACAAGGCAAGAAGTGGTGTGGAGAGAGCTTGATAGATTTTTCTTGACATTTTTTGAAACGTTTGATAGGAAAGTTATTGAAATTGTTTTTATAACGAGCATGTTTATGTACAATTACCCAATATTTTAAATAGATTATGCTTTCTCAGATACCAAGCTTTTTATTGTAGCAGTGAATGAAAATAACATCAGCTCTGCCGGCATTAGGCAAGACCCATTTTAAGTCCCTACTGCCTACCGAAAGTGAAATTAATTAAAAACATAATACAAGCGCACAAACTTATGATAAGAGATAACAAATACTGTGGAATTACTTATAGCAGTATGAGAGCGCTGCAGAGCGCAGCACATTTTTGAGTACAACTAGTTATATTATCTCTGACTGTGATAAAAAATCCGCTAAAATTATTACAATAATATAATAATATATAAACTTTATAAGTTAAGAACATCTTACGAAGAGTTTGCTGTATTTTAGATTTTTTTTTAATATTAAAATAGGAAGTTGAATTATTATAAATAAAGTGCGTCTTGTGATAAAACTTTGGACGTTGAAGAAATACCGATAATGGGGAATTTTTAATTATCTCAAAACTATTAAAACATGTTGTTTGGACGATTGAGCAAAGCGTAGCGTTTTAATAGCACTTCCCACTATCAAACTATAACGATAGTTCCTCTATCTACAGATAATCGGCTAAAAACAATTAAGCATGACAAGCGCATTTACGAATAAAAGTGAGTAATTTGTAAAATTAATGATAAAGGCGAACATAAAATTACATAGAAGGTTTCCAGTTAAACCAGTAATGATGGGTCTTTCTTGATATAAATGAAGTTCATTTGCGGGATGGCAGAGAACACTTTCTTGACGCCTTCAACACCTACACTTGAAAGTGCTCTCACATGAGTTTTAGGGGAAAGTGAAACGTAGGCAGGCCATTGCTTAAAAGATCGGAGTCGAAACGAATTGAAATATTTTAACATCATCAGCAATACCGATAATTCTGAAAGAATCTCAAGATTGTTTTTGTAAAAAATGCCGCAAAGGGAGAAACTGAAATATCGGTGGGAAAGTTCTACCAATAGTTGGAGTAAAGTCGCTATGTTTGATTTTACTTAATCTTAATAGTGTAAAGACCTGACGGAGGGAGAGAAATAACAGTCCTTATTAGGGAGTATTCTCCGTAAATAACTAGGAGATAAATGCCACCTTCCATGAAATGCCGGGGGAATAAGGCAAGGCGGTATACTTTAACTTATACTTCTCCTCGTTATCGTCGACTCCTCCGCTAAAGCAGATGGTCGCGACCATCATTCCTTACGTGCGCAACTCTTAAATTTTCACTCGAGTTATTATTTTCGGTCGATGATATTCCACCTAGTTTTCTGAACCTTAATGTCAGCAAATAATCCGAATGATTTTCTTCTCTGCTTCTTGTCAAAAGTTCTGGAAAAGCAAATGTATCAATAGATTTAGCAGCATATGGCAATCTGGCTTTCGAGCAGGTCAAGATGGTCAAAGGAGTTTGATGGCTCATACATAACTACGCTGCTTTATTGCGCTTTTGTCCAACCAATCTTGGAATACACTTCACCGGTTTGGTCTCCTTTCGATGTCGCCCATATCGATCCTATTGAGGCTGTCCAGCGTACATTTATGAGATTCGCCCTTCGCGGCCTTCCCTGGGCTGATTCTCTTCGTCTGCCTCCATATGTAGATCGTCTTTTGCTTCTTTCTTTGGAGCCTATTGAAGTTAAACGTAACAGTTTTAGAATCAATTTTACTTTGGACTGTCTGCGATGTGTGATTAATTCCCCCGAATTGTTGGCTGCTTTGAACTTTTCAATTCCGTCTCGTTCCTTGAGAGCTCAGGAGCTTTTTTCATATCCGTCATCATAGCACCAACTATGGAATGAACGAGCCTATAACTTCAATGTCTCGCTTATTTACTAGCCGTTTTGATTGTATTGACTTTCATTCATCCAAGGCACAGATAAGAGATCGGCTTGTGTATAGTTAATTTATTTTTCTTTCCTCTTTTTTTATTTTATTTTGTATTGTATTTATTTTTTCTGTTTTTCTTGCATTTTAAAAAGGCAATGGGAGTTGCAGAAAAAATGCAAAAAAAATTCAGGTATTCTAAGGGACAGCACTCTGCCCTTATCAATTAGGTTTCCTAAAGGATCAATGGATTGGTGTTCCAGAAATATGTAACTCTTCTTGACGGGAATTCACTAATTTTCAAGTGCCTGTATTGGATGATAAATATTTATTATTAAAAAATAAATTATATACAAAAGCTATATTATAAATTGAGTAACATATAATATTTAGGTACTCCTAATTCTTTCAATTTCATAAGATGATATATTGTGCACCCAAAGGTATTTCAATAGAACAACTATAGGAATTTCATAACTAAAGAATACTTGGAGTGGAGCCATCATCAGCAACAACCATTTTCAAATCAAAAATTTACATTTGCTGAAAGCGAATAACTATCTGATATCTTCCCGAAATGAAACTCCCATTGGTTTATTATCAAAGAAATCCCATTAATTTCAACAGGAACTACAATTGTACCTACTTAAAATTTCCATTGAGCAGAATAACCATTTTGTCCATAGCATAGTAAATAATCGTAACACATATTTACGACCCAAAACATGCGCTAAAATGTTTGATATCCACAGTTTCATTAATATTGCTCGATATCGCCATAGGCATTCTTTCGCGGACCACTTCCCAAATTTCATCTCTCAAACACCCTCGCAGGCAGCGCGGATTTGAGGCTCGTACATTTTTATGTAAACAAAATCTAAAAGCACTTGAAATACCATCACCATGGCACCAATCGAAGGGATGTTGTTACATCATTTCAAGTGTATTCAAATCATTCTATTACTTCCCCTTCTTGATTCCGCTTGACGGCAATCTTAAAATGAATGTGGGGATTCAAGGATCCCAGTCCAGAGTTTGCAAACGTATGAAAACATCTACATAGCTCCCGTTTGGAACTACCGTTTCGCCTGCTAAGCGATGTGCATCGAGTTGTTTTGCTAATCGGATTAAGTCTGATTGTGTTTCAAAAACTGCTCGATTGGAAGTAATTGAAGACTTAATGAAAGGTAACTTGGCTTATGATTGTAGCAGGACGAATTATCGGGATCAGATACGCTGTGTTCGGGAAGCAGTTAAGGGCATCCATTCCTAACTCATAGTTTAGTTATGAAGCGCTACGGTACGAGGGAACGTTCTACAAATCGAAACTGCTTTCTAATTTACAGTGAAAATTGTGGCCATTCACTCGTACACCAAACTACAGGTGCAGAGTTTGTATACTTCATCAAAGGACATCACCTGCAGGCAAGTGTCTTTAAACCAATCGACTAACAAAACTTCGTCGAACGTAATCCCTTGTTGAGTGTGAAACGGGTTTATATCCCACAATCCCTCTATTGTAATCATACCTTTCTTGGTGGAGCACAAAACCCATGTCACCGGAAAGAAATACAGCTGGATGGCAGGGCACGGGACTAGGTAACTGTAGATGACAGCTAGGAAATTGGTTTTAGTTAGTGAGGACAAGCCCTAATGGAAAAAGGAGAAGCTCTGTAAATTAACGGAATTCGTTAATTCAGAAAATTCTGTTAGAAAACAATTAACTAAATCTCGAAAGATTATATGAGTGTTACAACAACAGTTAAGTCAGTACTGTTGCCGTCGCGTTTGTCGGCGTATCAGCTGTTAGTGCACATACTAACAGGCTCGTTTGTAAACGTCAAATCAATGAATTAGTGGTAAAACTGGGTTAAAACTCAGTTCTTTAATTGTGATAGCTTCAATTGTATTTAAGAATATTTAGGAGTTTATATACGGCGTTTTCTAATAGTATTTATTAGTTTGCGATTTGAGTGGTGTTCTCAATGGGAGCAATATCAACAAAGCCGTTAGCTTTTCCTATAATTTACTTTGTTTCAGTTATTGTGTTCCAATGAGAAAAAATAATGACTCAGGCACTAGTTAGCCTTGGTTGGAGAGCTCTTGAAGACAGCTAAGAAATATCAGCATTAACGCCTGGGAGAAGTTCTGCTCTTCCAAGAGCGTCGCTGACTAACTAACTTAGACTAACTTAAGTGATCAGCTTATTTCTAAATCAGTGTTAGATTAGAGAGGTGCTGCTGAAAACATCGTTAGCCTACCTCACTTAGCTCACTAGATGAGTCCATTGTGTCCATTGTGTATTGTGACAACTCCGTTGCAAAATAGTTGGGCCTGTCGAAAATTTCTTAATCAAGGAAGACCACGGAGCTACACCACCTCGATGCGGTTGATGTGTGCAGCGAAATAGTAAACCAGTACAGGGCTGGCATATTTTTTGGTCTCACGAAGGTACAATAAAAAACCTTTGTTAAATAGTGGTCTTCAGTTTTCTGGAACATCTTTTCAGGAAGCCCAGCGCCGAACTACTCCTACCAACAATCGAATCAACATAATTCTCGAAAGAAAAACGAAAGTTGAGAGCTACACTCAAATCCCTAGCCCTGTCAACTCTGCTCAAGACAAAGCCAGAGTAGTCAAAGATAAGAGGACGTTTTCTATGGGTAAAAGTCATAGCAGTGCTCTTGTTGGCATTTAAGGGAAGACGAATGCGAGAACACCTATTAAAAACATAGCCAATGGGTGTTTAAGAGCCGACAGTCAGTCATGAACAACAGTGCGAAATATTCTGGTGTCATCTGCATTACAAAGAATTGTAGCGTTGTAAAGAAAAAAAACAAACATCAGAACAAAGAGGAGTAGCCCACAGATGCTGCCCTGGAGCACGCCTCAAATGACAAACATAAGGTTGGAAAGAGCTCCCCGGAAAATGACAGGCCACGTACGACCTGACACGTAAGAGGATATCCAGTCGACAAAACAAGAAGGAAACCCCAGTAGAGAACTTGTGAACAAGGATTCCATGGGCAATCCTATCGAAGGCCTTGCTGAAATCTGTAAATATACAGTCCATCTGTTTGCCTGATTTAATAGGGGTTAAAAAGTATTTAAGTAGTCGTGGGTGGAGTAAGTGTTGGTAACGTGTTGGTCTTCCAATAAGGAGGCCTCACGTTCGAATCCCACCGGCAGCGGCCTATAGTTGTTTTCTGCTGACAACAGATCATGGTAAAAAGGCCATGCATGATCACGATAAAAAGACATTGTAGCGAATATGTCAGGGGTTCGGAATCCACCCATTCCCACAAGGGGTTACGGGAACTAGAGAGAAAAGAGAAAGAATAATTGAGGAATTGTTGATTTATCTCTAAGAAAGACGTGCTGGAAACTGACCAGGCACTCGAAAATCTTCGCAACGTGACACAAGCCAGTAATTGGTCGATAATTAGACAAATATGCATGAAGGGCATTGTAAAAGGCACCCACAGAGACACGGCCCACTATGGCGTTAGGAATAAACTCGCAAACAATGGATCCGAAGGGCCAAGGTCCGGGGAGACTACCGCTACAAAAATAAAATAAATAATAATGGAATAAAGCCTTAAACGAAGCAGTATACGTGCTGCCATCACGGCCGTTAGACGTACTAACTATCCGCAATCATACCATCGGAAACGCCAGCCCGTGAGGAAATAAAATATGATCGATAATATACCCCTCGGAGGTGTCCGGGTAAATTCTTGAGACGAAAATGCATTTAGGTCGCTGAGAAAAGCACCAAGGCGAGAAGGGGAATCACTCGACCCAGCCAACAGCACGGCCTGAACACAGAACAAACTGAATTTATAAAATTAGCACAAATTTTGTTCTAATTTTATTTCCTCGACTGTTCTTCTAAAATGCATGGAGTTATGGTTTTCTAACTACGTTAAATTGACACCTAACCTAGTAAGTTTCCAAGTAAAAATTATCGCATTTAAGAAAATCTTACATTTCAGCAAAATAGATATTTAAAACCCACACAGCGAAGGAAATAACTGATTTTGTCCCATTAAAAGACATAAACATTTTATGGATTGAAGAAAACATATGCTGCAGGGGTTTTAACAGTCCTTAAAAAATACTTCTTATTACAGAATTTTAATCGATAGGTAGATTACGATGACTTATAGTTTAGATTTTCTTATAATTTTAGTGAATTGCCATCTAATATACTCGTAAGTACCGGTTTGGCTGCACTGACTGGAATGAATCTTTTTAGAAAGCAAAACTTAAACTAAAAGCAATCTCAAATGTACCTAACCTAAACCTATCTTCCAAAACAGATTATCTTGTCTTTCTCTCTGATTTGGTCACATGCGCTTTCGCTAGGCACCTTCTCCTCTTGTCTCATTTTTCCATTTACAAACGTTCTCCACAAATTATTTTCCCTCGAGTAAGAACAAAACTCGCATACCTAAGTGTACATAAAAATGTTTTATCACAATTTTATCACTCTCCGGAGAATTTGTGGGTGAAAGTGTGTCCTGAATCATTTGTGAATTACGAGCTTACACCCCGTGGGGCTATTCTCGGTTAATATCCAATTTTTTTTTCCATTGAGTGTCAGAGGCAAGTTAACAGGTTGTTAGCTCCACCAGACCGCAGATAAATTTCTAAGCATATTTCGTTTGGGATTTGAAAGGATTTTTCTTAGTCACTGAAAAGTGTTAATGGTATCAGTGGTTATAAAATTTATTTACAAATCACGACATTTAAAAACTATAAATGTTCAAGGACTAAAATTATTGTTTAGAAGGATCTTAAATACAATCTTCAATTTGACTGCAAAAACAAGATAATAACACTAAGAGCGTAAATGGTGTCAGAGTGTCACAAGGTACATGCATTGAACCTTTTCTTTTTTTATTATTTACAACACTGACAATGAAATTTTTTGCAAAGCTGATATCAGGGGCCAATTTCTGTAACTTTCACGTGAGTATTTTCTCACAGTGTGACGTAAAACTGAATGAATTAGTTGTTGTGGGCAACAATTCCATATATATTTTTAGGACACTGCGCGTGAGAAAACATTCACGCTAGTTACAAAACTGGCTGCGATGTTATTTTCTGTTGATAACAGGTTACGCTAAAAGACCATCGAGTGTTAATGGAACTAGAGAAAAGTTCGCCTTTATGACTTCTTTTTAAATTATTTTCAATTTAGTTGTTTGCGAAAAATCGTATATGCTGAAATATATTAATGTTAACTATATTTTTTGATATTGACCATTGCCAGGTATAGATATTGTCTTAAAAACTTTAAACAATCATGGGACCTCTTCGTAAAATTACTGCAAGGAAACAATAAACTTTTCCTCAGAAAGGGATTTTCTTAACATCAACTTTATAAAAAGTAGCTTGACTGGAAAAGACCAAGAATTAGTGCAGAGAGATAGCGTACAGACTTTGGATAATTAAAGGTTTTCTTAAAGCTTTGATAACTCTACTTCAAGGTCGACTGCTCATCATACTGATAAACATCCATTGTTCTCCTTTACATTCGGATAAGATTATACAATTTAATACAATACAATACAAGAATAGTTTTTTTTTATATTAATTCTCACTTGATATACAATTTCATACACTTAAACTATGAATTTCAACAATGGCTCCGAGGCCGTCTGTCGAGATTGGTTAAAACAAATTAAATTTACATAATCGATAATTCAAAGCATAGACATAGTTAACATAAAGTTTTTTGTATTCGTTATATATACAGTCATGTATTTAAGAGAGAGAAAATAAAAAAGGGCACAAGAATCAACCTAACAATAGTTATAGTAAAAATAACAGCGTCTATTTAATTTGGTTTTAAGGTATTCAAATTCTGTACACAAGTTACTACCTTCATTATACCAAGAAGAGGCATTTAGTTGGACTAAGCCACACCTGTAGCGTAAAATTAAGTTAATCCATCTCTAAAATAATTCAATTCATGTAAATTGTAACTAAGATTGTTGTATAGTCCATGTCTGACTGTCTGTTCAAATCTTCCTGCAGCTTTTCGTCGCTCCCACACTTGTTCCTTTTTAACAATTGAATATAGGGGGTTTTAAAAGTCATGCTTAGAGGTAATGTTTATGTCAATGCAAACGTCATGATTATTTGTGACTTCTGGCAACTCTGCAAACCAAAATATTTGTTCATTTACTACTACATTAGCTAAACGTTTAGGTAACCTTCTATCATCATATGTGAAGAGAATTCTAATTAAATAATATTTGTGTTTAAATGCTTGGTAGACAAGTCCCTAATATCAAGGCGTAATTTGAGGGTTTTTTTCAGGCAAGAAGAAAAGTTTTTTTAAGAAATATCGCAGAAGCTTTTCTACCTGTGATCCGTAACATATAATTGTCTTAGAGACAGCGCTGAATATTTTAAATTTGCCTGTATGTCTTGGGTCCTTGCTTAGGAGAAACGTTCTCCATCTGCTGTTAATACTGCCCTTCGCAATTTTTAATCCGCCTCTAAAATGGTCTGCTAGAGACAGTTTCGAGCACAACTCAAATCACAGTCCGTTTTATGACCGTGTTTTAAAGTACCCAATTATATAGCGACTCTATGAAATCGGAATCCAGGACATATCCAGTCAATCACAATCAATGTCGCAGAAACATTAACGGTGCGTATCTAGGAAATAGCTCAATTGCGAGTACAAACCGAAAGTAAATATGTAGTCATTGAAAATATATCAACAACTAAAAATCATCAACCGTAACCGGAAAAGGGAGAGGGAATTGCTAAGCCATCATTAAAGTGCATTCGAATTGGAATTGACGTTCCGCCCCGTTCTCCATTGCTGATATTAAATTTACCGCCACCCTTTTGCGGGCTCGTGCATTTATGATGAAATCGAACTACTCGTATCAATAAATCAACTCGCGGGGCCCATTATGTCGAACAAATCATGGAAAGCTATGAAAAGCTCAGGAAAGCTATTTTCGATACACAAACACTGTTTAGCCCTTCATAATGACTTCAGTTCCCCTGTGCCTTCAACCTGTGCTCCTGTCGGGAATTCTATTTGATAGCATCGATTCTTCCGCCACATCAATGACGACGGGACTTTAAGTACGAGCAAGGTAGAGGAACGTCATTTGTTTTCCCAAGCCACCCCCAGCCGCCGACGAATGAACGTGTTTTATAGTTGATAGAATAGATTTGTGTTCTATTTTACCTCTAAATGGATTTCCACATATTTATGGAATCTCCAAAGAGGGACCTGCTTAGCTATCGTTTCCACCCTATAGTAAGGTAAGAGGAGACGACCCTGCTCCGAAAGATTTCAGAAAAATTTATTTTCCGAACCGACTCATATAATATATTTAAAAGGATACGAGGAAATTTGTCAAAGTAACGAGTCCTCATCAAATATGCACCCACAATAATATTAAAATTAAAGAGGAATTGGAAGTGTGTTTTGGAAAAATGTTCCTATCTCGGTTGAATACCATTTACTGGAAATTGAAAAAACTAGAGGATCTCTATTGAATAAATAAAATTGGGACTGGATGAATCAGAAGCGCACGTATTGCATTTTAAGTAGATAGGTAAAAAAGCGTAAAACGTCGCCGCAGTCGCAAAACGAAAAGTATATTTTTGCAGGTAAAGAAAATAATATATTCATGTGATGGTCTCAAAGATATGAAAACAATGAAATATCAAACTTGTATAATAATGTGTAATTTTATCGTTATATTGAGCTCATTCACTAGCCCTCCCCACGATTCCTTACAGACCACCGGAAGTTAATGGAATGCCTCCAACAATGCTTTGTGCGTAGCAAACCCATCCGCAATATTTCAATTTTAAAATAGTTATCCATCATGCGTGGGAGTTGGACGAATTGTGATGCGCTCTCATTTTAATCGGAAATTTACGGTTTTTTTGCTTTCAGGTTACTAAATCTGCGGCATACATCCACTTATTCAGATAGTCATAAATATATGTACACTCACTCTTGTGAACTTTGACTTGTTATAGCCAATAGATACAGGAAGGAAAGAAAGCTGAAGAAAGACTGAGGAGAAATCTACTTTTTGTTGAATAAGATATATCATTTATTAAGAACATTAAAAAACAAATAAGCATATTTCAAATTAAAAAAAATTGTTCACATAGCTTTTCAACTTTGTAACGCATAGATCGATTTGGATGATACTTTGAGATGGGGTGAGGAAGTGGAATCTCACCTTGGAATATGTTCCCCCATTTCTACTATAGCAAAAATTGTGGACCTAGGGTAGTGGTAGAGGAGGGAGAACCTTAATTCGTATCACGTCGACCGATTTGGATGATTCATATCTTTCTTGCTGTATTGAGTTCCTGGCCGGACTAGCACCGTGGTAAAAATGTTGTATCTAGTGTAAGGGTATTGAAAGGGGCAGCGACAAAATTCATAGTTCTGGCCAGATTTGGATGATTCTGTTACAATTGTATGAAATTTATTACCTCTAGAACTGTTACAATCGCTTTGATCCCGCGAGCATCATTTTTTGAGTAGCATATCTGAAAACACTAAATAGTTAAAAACAGATTTTGAACCGACTTCACAAAAAGCAATTTAAAATTTAATCTTATTATAATTAAAAGTAATTTTTGGGTAACAGTCGTGATAATGTCATCAGAAAGTAAAATCTTTCGTCTTCTTGATTATTATATTTTATTATGTGAGGATGAAAGTAATTTATCAAAAGCTAAGAGTCCTGGCAATTTAATAGTGCAGCACACCGGAGATAAGCCAATATGGCCACGAAACCAAAAAGAAAATAATCGTGAGCGCGTAAAACATTATCGTGGATACACTATAAACAGATTGTTTTACAGCGCGTGTGCAAAAGTGAAGGATCTGGTAGACCTAGGTGAGAAAGGAAAAAAATGTATGGGAGGGGGAGCCTCTATCTCCCCCCCTCTCCCACCCAGCTATAGGGGTTTGAAATTTTATTACGATGAAAAAACCAGTCTCTTATTAGAGACGTTATTAAGATATCAGTTGACAGGTAACATAACGATACGAAAGACTGACATTTTTTTTCCTCTTTCAAAGGAAACTTAAACTGAACACAAATCTTTTACCGTTCTCAAGTTACATGACCAAACGTACAGGTAATACCTGCCATTTTAAGCAACAATTCAACCTGCCTCCTAAATTATTGATCATTTTTACTCTTTCTGAAAAATGCCGGTCCCACGTACACGGTTTCGCAGATGAGGGCCCTTCCTGTTGTTATATATTCTAAAGAATTTGGTTAAATTGTTGCTTAAAATGGCAGATATAAGCTGGACGTTTGGTCATGTAACTTGAGAACGGTATAAAATACTTTTTAAAAAAAAGTTGAACCGACTTCACATAAAGCGCTAAATAGCATAAAACAAATTTTTAATTTTATATCTATTACGACATTTTGAAGTCGGAGCAAATCAAACAACTACAACAAAAGTACTATAATCGTCCTTTCTTATGATCCCGTGACATGTAACGTTCAGGCAGTATTATTATCTTCAATTGTGGTTGTGTAGTTGTTTTATTTGACCCGACTTCAAAATGTCTTAATATATATAAAATTAAAAATTATTTTATGCTTTTTAGCGCTTTTTGTGAAGTCGGTTCAACTTTTTTTTAAAAACTATTTTATTTTTCACTTTTTAGTGTCTTCTAGTCTATACAACGAAAAAAGAACCATCCAAATCGGTACACGCGGTAAAAAGTTAGGTTCAACCCCCTACCCCCACCTCCTTCACACTAATTTTTTTTCTCGTGGTATCAATCAAGGAACATACTCTATCCAACAGAAATAGAATCATCGAAATCGGTCCAAGCGTTACGTTTCTCCTATTAGCAAGGGGGGATCATATTCTGTACAACAAAAAAAGAAGATTTTTTAAAACTATTAGGAGTAAAAAAAAAGATTAGCATCATTGTGTTAACTGTCAAGTGAGATATTAATAACGTCTGTAGCACTAAAACTTACTTTAGCAGATATACGTTAAAATGTAAGACTGGGTTTTTTCATCGTAAAAACATTTCAAACCCTTTTAGCTGGGAGGGGGAAAAATAACCCCGCCCCCCACCCATATAATTTTTTTCGTTTCTCACATAGATTTACCAGATCCTTAATTTTTCCGCACGCGCTCTAAAACACCCTAGGTCTGTCTGTTTACTTTTGTGTGTAAAACGTGGGTAAAAATCGTTCTTTTGCTGGAGGGGATGACGTAGTTCAAGCTAAATAAAAAAAATTTGCCAAATGTAAACAAGAAAGAAAATTAATTTTCCCTACTACTTTTAATTAAAATTGCTTAGTAATTAACTTTGTTTACACGTTTAGAGCTTATTCATTACCTATCTGTAGCGAAATATTTTGAAGAAACTTACGTATGAAATTATATTCCGGGCAATCGGCGATGGACGCGATTTTCACAATTATGCACAATGCACGACATTTTATTTATTTAATTCTAGTTTATTTTACAATAGAAAAAATTTTCACTTCCTTTATGTTTAAATTCATTAGGTTTTTTTCACAAATTAACACTTTAAAGCGATCGAACATAAAAGAAAACTTTTTCGGCACTTGTTTACATTAAAAATGTCAATTCAAGTATCTTCTTCTTATTGACGAAATTAAAGTCGCCCTTTCGTCCCCCATACTTCTTCCACAAACGAGATGCTTCACTCACGTACAGGATTTTTACACGGTATAGCCATTCCGTTTAGTTCTTTCTTCGTAGGTCTACACTCATCAGCGTGTGAAAAATTTGGACAGAAGGGAAATTACGCGACTGTCAAATTTCTTCAAGTCCAAAAGTAAACAGACGCAGTGTGGACGAATACTTTCGGTTTTGTGTAAATACTTTCGAGTAAACAGACAGACCTCTTGTTTACATAATTTTTATCAGGACACTTCAAAGAATCCATTAGTATAACGTTTCCTACACATTTTTCGAACACCCTGTATACACCAAACCCAGCCCGTATATTAGACCCGGCTAACAAATAAAATTTTGCCATTGTAGTGAAATTATAGCCATTGATAAAAATACATTTTTGAAAGTTTCTGCAATAAATGTTGGGCACAGAAGAAAATACACGCTATTAATTTAATTGCGGTTTCTCAGCGAAAGGAAGGCATACAAATGGTGTTTCAATGGATAAATTCAACAGCTTAAAATTTAACTGTGAAAAATAAAAGACAACAAAAGAAATATATAAGAATATATTTCTTAACACTTTAGGACTGACAAAATTTTGAGAGGTTGGCTCAAGTCAACTGATAATTTTGTACAACAGAAAAGTTCACCCAAAATTTAAAAAAAATCCGACTTTTTTATGATTATACAAAAGCTCAGGAGTTGCCCTAAGATGATAAGCAGAGCCTTGGAGGAATGGAATTCAGGATAAGGAAAATGGCTTAAGGGGTTTTACGCAGTCAGAGAGCCGAAAAAGCGATTTTTCAAGAATTTCTTTAGAGAGGCATTTTAATTTATTAACTTGAAAATTTGTATGCCTACAATTGGCAAAATATTGTCATATTTTTTATTTGTGAAAGTAATGATTTTCAAGGTCAAAGCAGACGATCTTCGAAAGCTCCTTGAAAAAAAGATGTTTGCGTGTACAGGATATCTCGTGACTAAGTTATTTAAAATGAAACAAAAACATTTAAAATCAAAACAAAAAAGATTTCGTTAATTTATGAAATTATCTAGAAGTTAAGCGAAGGAATAAGCAAAATATTGATTTTTCACAAAATGGCAGCTCCTCAAAAAAAATTTCGATTTGTAATGAAAATATTGGCCTTGAATTATTTATAAAAGAAAATTATTTATTGCATTCGCAAATCCTTCGATTAATTTCTAAAAATTATATTCAAAAAGATTGTGTTAAAATTTGAGCCCGATCGGTTCAGCCGTTCTCGAAACTACAACTACAACAAAAGTATTTAATCGTCCTTTCTTTTGATCCCGTGAGCTGAAACGTTTAGGTAGTTGTTTTATTTGTTTAACTTGCACCGCACCGATTTCAAAATGTCGTAATAGATATAAAATTAAAAATTATGTTATGCTTTTTAGCGCTTTTTGTGAAGTCGGTCCAACTTTTTTTAAACTATTTTACTTTTTAGTGTTTTCTACTCTAGACAATCTATACATCATAGGACCAAATTATTCTCCTATTAGCAATCCAAATCGGTCCACGCGTTACAAAGTTAGGTTCCACCAACATTTTTTCTCGTGGTATCAACCAGGGAACATACTCTACCCAACAGAAAACCAATTATCCAAATCGGTCCACGCGTTACGAAGTTAGACTACCCCTCCCCCTACCCCACCCTAGAACAAATTTTGTTTCCCTATTGGCAATGGGGGATCATACTCTGTACAACAAAAAAAGAACCATTCAAATCGGTTCACGCGTTACAAAGTTAGGTTTCATCCCCACCCCCAAACATTTTTTTCAATCGGTGAACATACTCTATCCAACAACAAAAAATCATCAAATTCGGTCAACGCGTTACGAAGTTATGCCCGGTCAGACATAAAAAAAATACACGTCGAACTTAGAACCTCTTTGTGTTTGGAAAGTCGGTTAAAAAATCGAATTTTTGAAAATCCTGACTGCGTATAACCCCTAAGAGATTAAATGAAGGAGGTATCGATGTGCAACTCACAATAGCTATAGAATCAAAGATTATGTGAGATGGAATTTTTTCTGAAAAATCGTCTTAATCAGCTTCCAAAATTGGAATCATACTATAGTCGGATTTTACGAAGGCATATTTTGAAATACACATAAAAAGTGCATAAGAGATATATTTCCACTATCAAAACTTGTATTTAAGAATTTTTATGAAAGTTACAATTAAGTTATATTTGAATTGCGCAAGGATGTGCGATTTGTGCTCTTCTGACAAATGAAATAATTATCTGAAATTGTATCAAGAGCATATTTTTTTTATACGATGTGGCCAAATCCTAGGGGACTACCCTTTGATGCGTTAGCATGGTTTTGTCCGGAAGGGAATTAGAGTAAGGGAAGTGAGGAAAACTTGAGTCTTGTTTGCATTGCTGCGAGCTAGACAACAGCCCAGAGACGGAGTGGATTATTTTTTAATTTCTTAATAAAAGCTCACGGTCATCTGGGCTCGAACCCGGGACCCATGGCATGGTGGTCTTGCCGCTCAACGCATTGATCCAACTCCGTCTCGTATAGATATGTTTCAAGGTTAATGACAGAAACTGACTCCTTATGCCTATCTATTTCGAGTCACTCTCATTTTCCAACTTTTTCTCATCTCCCCTATCCTCCCCCATTAATATTATCTAGTTAACTTATCACGCTACTCATCTTAGCATTTCCTTCTTCCTCTCTTCTCCTTCTTCTCACAAGTTTGCTCATGGCAATCTTTGCCGCCCTGCTTTTTTAGTCTTTTATTATTTTTTTTTCAATTAGTGTATCTTGAATTTACTGAGCTGGGTTGGCGTTGGGATGGCGGTCGACGTGCGTTACTTATCGCTTAGCTTAGCTTTATTCTAGGATAAGTAATGCTATCTGGTTAACACTGTTGTTATACTCAGTTTACTCCCTTCTACTTTATTTTTATACTGCTTCTTTTTAGTTGTACACCAATCTATTGTACATCTACAATCCTTGTATAAGGCTCTTGAGCCTTTAGATTGTTATGTTTTAAGTCAGTACCAAAAGAAGTACCAAAAACAGTTGTTGGCGCCATTGAAATAACTAAAGAGGACCTTAGGTCTAGCGCTACTCAAAGTATCCTAGTATATTTGAATAAGGCACAGAATTGTATTCCAGATCATAAAGTAGTGAGTCACCCTGACCGCATAACAGCCACATATTTAAATTTAAGTAAATAACTATTTATTATTAAAAGTTCTACTAAATTTATCTCGCAAATCTCAGGAAACTTCATGCAAGTCAAAAGTCTTCCCATAATTTCTTTCCTTTCTCAGATTTCCTCGTATCAATTTCAGCTAATGAGGTTTGAGCGCGCTCCTAATGCCAGTGCCACGATTAATTAAGAGCAAATACAATTTCTACGTCAAGATTTTGTGTAAATACTCCACTCATAATTCTTCTTTATAAGTTTGATTGTAAAATTATCTGCTAACACTATAAATCAGATTTATTGGAATCCACAATGCGGTCAGGCAAACGAATTGCACGACAGGGTAGTCATTCATCATGAAGAAGACGGTGTTCATGGATGAAATTGTTGACGCCATCAATGTGTGGCGAAAGTTAAATTTAATACTTCCGTAACTCTTGTGAAATACTAGTATAAAGCCTTTTATTTAGAATTTGTTTAAAGTGCTTTTGCAACGTAAAGCAAATTGTTCTGTAAACTGATTTTTAAGTCTGTTTCATTGCGATTGTCCTTTAGTTTCAAAAGTATAAGGCTCCTGAGCCTTTTGTTTATTATGTTTCAAATCGAAATTTTGAATGCATTTCAGTTTTAGCCAGAATATGGTACTCCCTTATTTCCAGGATACCATAATTGAAGCACTTGAAGCAAGGAAAATAAGAGCAAAAACGATTTCGAACGAAAAATTTTGATCAGCGATGGTAGCGAGATTATTTTGGAAATTGTCTGTCCGCGTAATGGATTCCAATAAATCTGAAGTGGTTTAAAGTTTTAGCAGATAATTCTACAATTAAATTTACCAAGTAAATGAAATGGCATTGGTTTTTAGAATCAGGACCAAGAATAAGCCATCAGATGGATATAATCTCAGAAAGGAAAGAAATTGTCTTTTAACTTGCATGAAGTTTCCAGGGTCTTGCACCTTAAATCTAGTAAAACTTTTCAGAATCAACGCTTTTTTACCTAAGTCTTAACATTCGGGTTTCGAGATGTCAGGATGTTCCGTTATTATTGTGTTCCACTTTAATTAGGGGCTCCTTCAATAGCTCTAAACCTAGGGTCCTTTTAAAGCAATTATTTAGTTATTCAAAGGGATGAAAACATCTGAAAATTGAAGTTAGTTTTTGTGGGACAAGTAAGTGATCTTCAAGTAAATGGAAATGCTAGTAATTTGTGTTGTACGAAAATTTTACTCTTCGCTTGTAGCTTCCTTGTCATTTTGCTTTCTGTCTCTAACCTCTGTGAAGTTCTTTCAGCTAGCCTCAACATATCATCCGCTGTTACCAGAATGTTTTCGTTTTTACTACCTCACGTGTTATTTTACTTTGGAAAAGTTGTTTACAGTATTTCTGCCCACTTAATGTTTCCTTCTTAAAATATAGAACTAGGTTTCCTTGCAGCAAAACGTCCAAATTTCATAATAAACCGCAGTATAAACACAGTTCTTTTAGCAGGAAAACATTGCAAAGCACAGCCAACTTCAACATTAACCCTGTAAAAATTGTAAAACCGTAAAACCCCTCAATTGTCGTAGATTTTGAAATTAATTCTTATGAGTTTTATTACAAAGCAGCACACTTAATTATCTTCATGAAACTAAAATTGTTTGAACACATATCGGGACATATTTTTTAAAATAGGTAGAAATAGTTCTAAACTCTAAAGAAAAGGGATTAAAATTTTTAGAAAAATATTGCTCTTTTTATCCTCTTCTTCTTTCGTTTCACGCATGGCACAGTTGATCTTCTGGACGAATAATAATCGAATAATAATTACAAAACTTGCTGAATTCTAGGTCATTTTGCATTTATTAGGCAGATGTGACAATCGGCTCCTTAATAATTAGTTTAAATTAAAATTTGCTTATTTATTTGAAGAATAGACTAAAATCGAAGTAAAGAAATTGATGCCGTCTTGCTACTGTCATCTCCTATTTGACAGCAATGTAAATCAAGTTGTAAGAGAACAAGAGATTTCGCCTGAGTTGGATTTATTTGTGTATTATTTCTTATTTTGAAGTAACACTATATAACAATGATTGGAGAAGACAACGAAAGCTCTTCTGATAAATGTGAAAGCGAGTCTGGGAAACCAGAAAAAATGTTTACGCTAAAGAAGTGGAATGCTGTTGCGATGTGGAGTTGGGACGTCGAGTGTGACATTTGTGCTATTTGTCGCGTCCAAGTAATGGGTAAATATTAAACATAAACTTTGTTGCCGTCAAGTAGTGATTATTGGCCGATTGCTCTTAATTTATTGATAATTTTCCCGTGTCAGAATAGTGCTATATTCTTTATAATCATGAGCACCACTTAAGATAGTCCTCATTACCGTGATACTACTAAATAAGAAACCTGTTTGCTATCTCATCTCCTGCTCATACTCCAAATTCTCATTCTACCTTCCCTATTCTTCTTGCCAATGTATGCTACAGAATCATTAACTTTCCTGGAGCTGCTGCAACACCAATAATTATTATAACAATGCAAACATTGACGCATTCGTAACAGTGGTGCAGACCTTTCTTTTAAAAAAACATTAACTTTCTTTTATGATGTCATAAGTTTCAGTCTTTATAATTCTAGTTTTTAGCCTCTCTTGCATTTAGAACTTAAGTAATTTTTTTCTTACAGTCTTCACTATCTGATCTGCGACATTTCCATTTTGATTCATACAGTTTCACATCTCACTCTATCAAAGGACTAGATTTCATTTTTTAAGCACTTAATTTTTTCAGAGGAATTTAAAATCGTTGAAAAATTGAACATGAAATCTGCATTTATTGTCGAAATGGATCAGTAAAATCATTTCGTCCTCTCTCAATTTTTCTCCTTTGAGAACTAAGTCAAAAATTGTCATATACAAACACATCTGTTGTCACAGGGAATAAGTTGGTAAGTCGAAAAGTGGTCACAATGAGATAGGTGTACTGTGGGCATCTCAAATATCTTATAAGCATTGTTAAGAAGTTGGTAACTCATGACCGTAATACTTTCCAACCAAAAACAATGTATTTTCTTCCTAAAGTGCATTTACTGAAATAGTTCAAAAGTAAAAACGTGCTGCCCTCAAAAGTTGCGATTTTTGACTTACGAATTTATTCCCTGTGACTAGAGATATTATAGGTGGAAAGATCACCGCCGATTAACCGTAGTTTGAAATTATTCGCCAGCCATGGTTTTAAACGCTGCTGATTTTCAATGTAAAAAATTACAGAAAATACCGAGTTTGAAAGATATTTAAAAGATACATTTTGTGTTTTTTAAATAACTGCAATTGCTGATATCTAATGTTCTCAATATAGGATTTAAGAGTTTTTCTGTTTTCTCAAAACAATCTTTTGTGAAAAAGATCAAGTTTTGCTTCCGAAGGTAACATTTAATCGTTTGGTTTAGATAGGTTTTTAATTACAAAAAATAATAAATAAAGAATACATAAGTACGGTTAACTTTGTTCATTATTTTAAAATACTTTTTAACCGATGTTTTATTATGGGGGTCTCCCCGTGTGAAGACCGATTTTTTTAGCTTTTTTTTGGATTTAGACCAACATCTTCATGACAATTTGTGTTATACCACTTCCTCATGTTATAAGAAGTTTGTTGATGGTCTTCACAATTCCGGCTGACTGGCTTATCTGAGATGAAAAAATCAAACGGCATTTTAATTTGTGACACTGTGACTATCAAATGAACTATAATCATTCGAAAAATTGAAAATTGAATAATTACCACGTTTAAACTAATTTCATTTAAATTAATTTTGAAATTTCATGAGTTTTTTAGATTAATTTGTTAGTAAAAAAAACTGCTAGAAAATTTTGCATGATTTTAGTTTAATCAATGACCATACATGTGCAATTTATCGTTCAAATTTCAAAGCAATTGAAGTTAGCGCATTGAGCGGAACCGCGCGCCGGATGAAAAGGTAGCTGAGGCGCTCTTGCGCCTTGCGAGTCGAGATTTTTCCACTACCTTATCAATCAACCTGATCAACTTGCAGATCTAGAAAAACGAATATTTCTGAAAGTTGAAGCCTGCCTCTATGGTGCTGAGATTGCTGACTAGATGTAAGTTGTCAAAAACAAACATTAAAAACGATTTTTTATAACTTAAAACTGCTGTTTCGAGAAAAATGCATTTTTCAGCACGCGGGCCGCTCTACAGCTTCAACGGATGAACCGATTTACTTGCAATTTGTTAAACCATAAAGGAAATTTAATTTCGGGGGCCTTATCGAGGCGATTTTTTTTTACTAAAACTTTTTTTGCGTCCATTGAAGCTAAAAAAACGGTGAAAATATGCTTTTTTTTATCCGGGGGTTTTTAGAAAATTTAAAATCGATAAGGCCCCTCAAATTTCATGTACATTAATATTTTTTAACCCGTTTTTGTTTCGGATTAACTGACAAGGGGGTGGAACGCCCCGCGCAGTCCAATGCACGCGGTACGTGGCTTCAGTTTATAGGACCTACAGCCGCCATTTTGGATTTTTTTTAATGGAAAAATTTGAAAGTATTCTGTATTTATGGGGAAATAAATTATATGAACTACCGTTTCAATAAATATTCATTATATACCCGAAAAAAATTCCAAAGTTGACGCATTTTTCATGCCTATGAACGGTAATTTGCCAATAATCTGCTAAAATGCACACATCACTTGGGCTCAACCACATAGAGAAATGCTACCATTTTTCTAAGTGATGTCTTTTCCTCTAGTCCTTTATTCTAAAGTCTCAGATAACATACCAAAGCGTAACAATAGGTCTGGCACCCCATCCAGCCGATCGCTCAACTAAGTGCTCCGAACAGGTCCTCTTGTAACAGTTGTAACTTTCTAACGACTTCCAATATTGAAAAATCATTTAACACCATATTCTACACATATTTAGGAATCAATTTAAGCAAAAAAAAATCGATTTTTTCGGCCCATCACACGGAGTCAACCCCTGAATTGATCATCTCTAATTGATTGTATCCTGTAAAAATGTTTGCAGTAAAATAATTTTTTCCTTTAAGAGGCAGGTATATGTTATTTGAATCTAGTTTAGTTACAGTATTCTACTTTGGGCGCTCGAAAAAAGGCTATTTTTATGATTTTTTTATGGGATTATGAATGAAGATATTGATTAGGGTTTGTTAGGCTTAATAAATATACTCTTGAAATCCATTTAAAAAATTTTTATTATAAGTGCATAAAATGCCCTTTTAACGCACAAAAATACCATTTGAATACAACGCTTCGATTAGTAGGTGGGTCGGCGCTGGTGTAAAAAATTTTAAAAATGGATCTAAAACAGAAAAATTTTAAATTTTTAGATTCAATATATCACTAGCAACCGACTGAACTAGAATTTTTCATGTACATGCAAAAATAACGAAATGGCGGCGAAAAAAGAAGGAATATAAAAAATTGCATGTTTTTCACTGCTTTTTGTCATAAAAAAATAGTAAAAATCAAAACTTTTCAATAATTCTAGGTCAGTCGGTTGTTATAGGTGTGCAGAATATGTGGTTAAAATTTTATAACAATCGGTTCAGTAGTTTCGGAAATTTTATCACCAAGCGGTGTAAAAAAGTAGTTTTGAGGTAAACGCGTTCGAAGTCAGCGCGTGGGTCACCGCGTCGAATTATCGCGTTAAGGTAGTTCCGTTTGAGGGGCGGAAAAGTATACTTAGACTGCTTGAATCGATTTAAAATTTGGAGAGAATATTCTTGAATATATTTTCTTTCGAAAAATGTAAAAAAAAAAGTGCAAATTAGAAAAATTTCGAAGTTGTGCGGAATTGAAAAAATGCATAAATATTACGTTAATTAAAAAGTCTACATTGTATCTCTGAAGAGGCAAGAGTTTTTAGGTGCCCGCCAATAGTTCCGCAACGTCCGTTCGTCTTCTTCCAAGTTAATTTATGAAGACTAATGCTTATCAAAATATCACCACAAAAAAAGTTCAGAAAATATGCACAGGTAAGTATAGTTTCTCGATTTCCTTGTTACCAGTTTGGCAGTTTATATGCCAAATACCTTATAGATTTTGGGGCCGTAATGACAAAAACAATTTTCTATAAAATGTCTGCATTTGTTTTGATAATTATAATATTACAAATATATCTTGCTTTTTTATTAAATTAAATAACACAATAAAGTACGAACAAATAGTGATACTAACAAAACAAAATTCAATAGAGCTACGGATGTAGCTGCCTGTTTACATAAAATGAAAATAACGTAACTTATTTTAGTAAAGTCCAAAAATATAATCTAGTTAGCTGAGGGACGTTGCTTTTAAAGAAACTCATTTATAAATAAAACCTAACAATTATTGCGGTGTTTACTACTTTCGAGACCTTTATATACGCTATAGAAATTCTATAATTATTCCTAACTAACTTGTAATCTTTTTTGTGTCATGGCCCCGTATTTCAACTAATACACTTCTCTGTTTTTTGTTACAAGTATTTGGACTGAACTATAGAGAGTTAGATATAATGAGATTCGAAAGTATATAAAAATTGTTGATATATTTATAATAAACAGTGATCTTTTCATAAGACTAAAGCCTTACAATAATTTTAATAGCCCACAATAAGGAATTGTGGCAGATAATATAGTACTACAAATACAAAAACATCAACATTGGTTGCTTCCTATAAAACGAGGACAATACAAAACCTAAGTATACGCTAAAAACTAATGAAAGTATTTACAATTATTACGATACATAAATAAAACGATACAACTATTGAAAACATATAAACATATTTCCCTATACATATAACCTTGCTGTTAATTTGACAAACTATATCACATATTTTTGGTATCTTCGCCAGAACACCGAAAATTGTCATTCTACATGGTTTTCTTTATATACTTATGAGCGGCTAAGGCTTGGCGTTATTTAATATTGCACATTCCTCTCACATGTTGAAGGATAGTGGTTTTAAGTTAGCTATTGAAGACATTCGTCTTACTCGTCCCATCATTTTGCGTTCAATGTCTTCAAGGGATTTGCCCTGAGTTTCTGGAACGTAGAATATCACAAAAAACAGCCCAATGAAACAGATTGCACCAAACAGCCAAAAGGCACCATGTGGACCAATTGATTCTGAAAATATGCTTTTTATAGCAAATGTACTGGTCGGATTTTATTTTAATAAGAGCTTACCTTTCAAATCGGCAAATGTTTTTGTTACAAGGAATGTGCATGCCCAATTGAAAGCTGTTGCGACACTGGCAGCGGAACCACGAATTTTTGCAGGTAAAATTTCTCCCATCATAAGCCACGGAATTGGTCCGAAACCACTTGAGAAACCTATAACATATATCACAAAACTTGTTAATGGCAACCATCCAATTTGGGAAACATCCATTCCAATTTCTTTGCAGTAGAAAAATCCTCCCAGCGTGAATAGAGTTATGATCATAGCGATATCAGAAATGTAGAGAAGAACCTGAAAGAGTCGAATGGATTTTAACATAATTATTTTAAGAAATACTATAAATAAATTTACCTTTCTGCCTAGGCGGTCGATTAGAATAGTTGCAATGAATGTTGCGATAAAGTTGACCACCCCCACAATAATGGAACACAGATTTTCGTCAATTGTTGAACCAGCATCCTTGAAAATCGAGACCGTGTAAAAAATTACTGCATTAATACCACTCAGTTGTTGAAAGAACATGAGCCCCAGAGAAATCATTAGTGGTTTAAGGTTGTTCCTTTTCAATAACTCCATCATTGTGTTGCCTGTCGCATGCCTTTCGGATTCAACATGCGAACTGATGATTCCCTTTAATTCCGGTTCAACATCTGCTTTTTTTCCTCGTAGCCACACCAAAGCCTTGCGTGCGTTTTCCTCCTTACCACGAGAAACATACCAACGTGGTGTTTCGGGGATTAGGAACATTAGAATTAGGAATGGTATTGGCAGAGCACCTCCAAGGAATGCCAGCATAGACCAATCCATGTATTTCCCAGCAACAAAACACACTAGAATTCCGACATTACCAAATGCAGTTGGTAAAAGTCCGAGAGTTCCTCTGACTTCTGGCTGGACAGTTTCGCCGAGGTAAACGGGAAATGATAACGATGTTATTCCAACACAAAAACCTGCTAATGCTCGTCCAGCTAACACCATTCCAACATTTACTGCACAAGCTATCAACAGCCATGATATAATAAACGGCACCGCTGTTACAAGAATTGTATTTTTTCTGCCAATGTACTCAATAAATGGACCTCCGGCTATGCCACCCACTAAACCAGCCAATGGCATAAGGCCAGCTATCCAGGATGATTCTTGCGTTGTCACATCAAACGAAGTGACGTTTCTATCCATCATGGACACTAGAGCTGGCGAAGTATAAGCTGATGAATATCCAACAACCATGGAACCCAATGATACTGCTAAGGCTGCTAAAACCTGTTAGATAAAAAATTATACTTTAATGTCATTGTTATTTAGATGTGATTAAAAATAAAAATAATAAATTTGAGAAAGTAACCTGAGAAATTGTGCACTTGGCCTCTGGTTCTTCAGCGGGTACTGAAAACGACACGTGAGTATCGGCTCTCATTAAAATTTTCATTTTGAATTGTTCTATTGATTGTGCTTTCTTTACCATTAGTAGGACTTTTTTATGTTTGAATTCTCATTTAACGATTTATATATGTTTTTCGAAGGACCCCTATAAAAAGATTTTTATTGAATATTTCTGTGAAATCCCAAAATCGAAGTAACTAAATTTTTATATTAACACAAAAATGTGCGAGTAGCGTATGGTGTCCTTTGCTTGAAAATTTAAACTCGACAAAAGTAGAATAAAACAATTTTCAAATATCTACTACACCCTTCAAAACATAGAATTTTTTTTAGGTTACAAAAAAATCCGTTGCTTTATTCAGGCATGAAAGATTAAGTTTAGCAGAGAAATTTAGTACGTAAAATCTTTGAGAACCTTGATAAGCTCCTAAATATTAAAACAAAAAATTATGTTAAGTTGAAAATATACTACTCACTTGCTCTGAAAATACAAAATCCAATATATTTCCCTTAAGGAATTTCATATTTTAAGTTTTTTATCTATGCATCTTCTTAAAAATGTTCAACTTATTCACGAACATCTGATGTTGTCGCTCCTTATCAGGACTTTTCACAATTTTCACACATTAAATGTTTGTGCTGTTGTGAGTCTATAATTAACTAAGGCACGCAGTATCTTGCAAAAAGTAAAAATTACTCGGCGCCATGAACCCACTAAACTTTCCTAAAAGTTAGTTAAGAACAGCACATGTCTTTTATTTCGTGTCTCTTGCTATCAACTAATTTCAGTCCTGGTTATGGTATTTTTCCAATAATACAGGAGGAGAATGCTTCCTGATTTTCCGGCTATTCGCAAGGCTTCTCTGTCCTTGGCGAGTCTGCGTCACACAGTTTGAGCTTTTCTGTGTAAAGCGTGGAAGCTGTCGTCATGAACTGACAAAGTTTCAAATGGTTTTCAAATTACTTTATCTGTTGCCTTAAATGTCTCTGTCTATGCTTTGACCACAAAAAACCAAAAATAATTATTCAAAAACTTAAACAAAAACATAATTAAATAGGCGTTCTAACATCACACGTTGTAGGTATATTTAAAACTGAATTTTAATGAGGGAAGTATCGTTGTGAAATTAACAATAGAAACGTCCTTTTAAAAATATTTAAATTGACACAAATATATTCGTAGTAAATTATTTATTTATCATTTTTTATTTGCAACTAAATATCTCCCATGTTTGTTTAAATACCAATGTTTTTTGTCTGCTAGTAAGATTTAATGATTTTCTAGAAGATTCTCAATTATTTTGCAATATCGCTATAACTTGGGAAATAAACCTCAAAACTTTTTTAAATTTTCAGGAGGACACCATTTTCAAGAATATCGTTACGAGATTTCACTTCAATTTTGTTTCTAGCTTATTTTCCTGTACTCACGCTCTAAATTTGTCAATGCATATTAATCAATTTTGAATACGTCACACGTTACCGAAATTCAGAAATTGATATCTGAGAAATTTTAAATTCTTCTGTCGCTTTAAGAAAGCTAAATCAGACTGACCTGATTTTAATGTATCTTGTCATTCATATACTAGACAACGTCTTTTAATTGATTGTAATTTCCCGCTTCTACGTTCCTTATCACCACAAAAATTAGCTTTCTTGCTAAAAGAAAGCTTTTTAATATATTATAAGACAAGTCCTAATCAAGATCTTCTCAAATCACATATGATTGAAGCGGATTTCATTTTTGCAGAAACTTTTATCAACTCAGCATCATCGAATGCAATAACATAGCATGATTTCTCAGAGGTTTTCAGTTCAGAATGATGTTTGCTTGCGTGATTCGGTGACCCAAAGAGATGCTTTTGTATTTAGGGTCATTTAACTGATAATAGTACTTTGAGCTTGTTAGGAGACGTAATTAAAATTTATAACTGTTAACAGTGTGGATTGCTGATACTTTGAATGCTGCTCTTGAGATATCACGTGAAAGACAGCTGAGGTTATAGAATCAATCGAAAAAGTCGAGTTGTGATAGATTCGATATTTTAATTATTTTCTATAGACAAATTTTTTAATAATCGACTCAAATCGAACGATTCTTTATCATCAGACATACGAATTATTTTGAGTTACAATTTTTACATGAATGTCGCTGTGTAGTTTTAAAATTTATTCTATAGGCAAAATTTTAATAAACGTTTAACGCCACTAAGTTAACACGTTGTCTTGCCGATAGTAATTTAAATCAATTAACCGTTTGTTAAAGTGATACAAAAAATTACGCTTTGCACATTCAAAATCATTTATTGTCGCAACATTGATTTGCCTTTGTATATTTCACATAGTGAAATTAAATGAAGTTTGATTGGCTGAGGTTAGGAGGCCAAATCTCCGGCCTCCAAAACGTATTTTTTGTATTTGCCAATACAATTATAATAGTTTTCTGTATTGAACCACCTTTCAACTATAGCGAAATTTCCAACGGTTCAAATCATAGATCGAATTCTAATCGATTTATCGTAAGCACCAAATAAAAAAGTTGCTCCATTACAATAAATTCGGGTATTTTCAAGCGACTGGCTTTATAATTACACGAAAATTTGTAAATGTGTGTTGATATTTTGGCGAATGAATGTAGTAAAATGAATAAAGGGAAAATCCACTTTGCAATATTTCTACTCAGGACGGTCAAAAACATAAGCAACCTTCTGATGAAGCTAATTAGAAATACGGGGGGCTAATATGGATGTGTGGTCTGTGCACGTACTTTTTGTTTATCAATTTCTTGTATAAAAACATTGAGACGGGAAATTCTAAATTGTCGAAAGTACATGAATTAGTTTGCGTATTATTGGGCAAATAGCGAAAGTAACAGATGAAAGCTATGTTTTCTACTGTTGAATGTGTTCCTACCTTTCATAAAATAATAAAATCTTCAAATAGAAGCAAAATGATGCGGGAATTTTGTTAGACGTACATTGTAAACATTAAATTAGTTTCCTGCAATTTGTTAGTAAAAATATTTAAAAAATAATATATAAACAAAAATTACAAAACTAAAATTTCACTTGACATTTATGACACAAATAGCTGAGAGAATTTGTTTGAGTAAAATTGTACCATAATTTTCATAATGCGTTTAACTAAAATACGAATACGTGAACAGAGCTAATAACAGATTATGCGCACAAACTTGACAAATTTATTCGTCGCTAAGAACATATTTTTTGTTACCACAAAAGTGTTTGCCTATGTCGTAGGTTGCCAAAATTTATAAGAACCACAAGCCAAGAGAAGGTTTTTTGTTTAAAATTTCGAAAACGTGCTAAAATCTGTTATTACTTTTAAATAAAAATGTTTCCTGAACGCATGTAATCGTTCGGATTAGAGTTAATTACTGGAATAGTAACGCGCGGCTTTGGCCTGTCACAATCCGGTGTCTTCGGTACGCCTCGGAAGAAATTAATTGGAATCTTTGTGAACCTTGATAAACTCCTAAATATTAAAACAAAAATTATCTTATATCTTCCTCTATGTTAAAATATAAGATTTATGCAGTATGGATATGTATGCAATTGTTTACACGAAACAACCACACACCAATGCTTTTTTTATAATAAAGTTGTGTATAGTGTATTGGTTTTTGTCGAATTTTCGATTATCGATATGTTGCCGTGACAACATTTTTCCCATCGTCGAAGCATATCGAAGCTTTTAATTGCACCATTCGATAATGTCGAGTTGGGTTAATAGATTAATGTTTGAGTTTAACGACTTTTATGGTTGATTTAAAATAATTGGTCTGTTTGTTTCGCTCCACTTTATATGTCTCGTTTGGCTACAAAAAAGTGGACATTTCTGCACTTGTATTGGATGAAGTGGAATGAGTGCAGGCAAATTATCAAACGAGTCACACGTAATTTCTTGCATAAAAGTCGGCAACATTTTCCATTTTATTTGTTATATAAAAAAAATGTATCAACCACACACCTTCTGTTAAATATAACTTACAGCAATTTACACTTAAAATGATTGTATCACTGACGTTAGTGTTGGACAAATTTCTACACTTTTGACGTCACATCTGCACTTTCCATGCAGCGAAACAAACAAACCTAATATTTTCTAAATTTTGAAATGTACAAACTTGACAATAATTTTTTTCACGAAACTATATAATTTAATTTGTCCTGGAACTTTTAAAAATTAGATTCGATCAAGAGCTTTAAAAATGCAGTAAAGTAACTGTTCGCTTTCGATACAAAGTCCCCGCACAATTTCCAAGGCGATTGCTAACTAAGGAATGGCATTATTTCAATTGTTAATTAACTTTGAATTTAAGGGTATTTATTTTCATTCCGTAAGAGTGTGGAATCTATTTGCTAATTGAAAAATGAAAGAAATTTCCTTAGGTGATAAATTTGATTAGAAATATGGGTGCGTTTGCTGGTTGATTCTATTAATGCCTATATAAGCTAATTTTAACATAAACGAAGTTCTTTAATATATGTAAGTATATTTTATGTATAACAATAGTTAAATTTGTCCATAAAAATATGAGAGGCACAGATTTCAATGAGGGTAGCTTAGTTTGGGTAAGATGCCAGTAATTAAAATGTTTATCTTGGTTATTAGCGAACGTCAAATAATAGAATATAGTTGAACCATAAATAGTTTAGGTAATTTGACAAAGTAGTGGTTCATAGGATTTCTGTATACTATATGAAGGAATAAATCTTCGAATGACTCGCATCACTGGCCAGTAGTATAAGTTTCATAAATTTCTAAATTTTAATTAAGCTTACTGAAAGGTTAGAAGTTGAAGTCCTTTCGAAAAGTTTAACTTGAAATGAACTAAAAAACAATTATAAAAATAATTTAACAATGATATTGGTTGTTTATAAAAACGTTTTACTAACATTGCGTGATGGATGATACTGTAATAATTCATCATCGACATAAAATTCTTAAAACTACTATGCGTATAAGGTCAAAAATAATATATTACCCGTCACTTCTATAATTATCAATCTCCCCATGTTCTACAAAATGTACTTTAAAAGCAATGTAGAAATATACGTAGACATTTTTTTACACTTTCTATTACTTTTTGTTCCAACTGAATAGGAGAAGAGAATTCAAACTGAAAATGACCAGGCAAATGTATATCGCAAACATATACGGCGTACGGAACCCTATGTAACATCAGCTACAGCTTATTAAATACTTCATTCAGCCATCAATCTTATTTACAAATGTATTAGGCATACTAATAAGTCAATGAATAGTTCAACTTTAAATAATTTTACAGATTTCCTCAAATTAGAGGCTCTTGACATACTCAATTTTAGCACATAGAAAATGTGTTTTTATTAAAGTTTAACTGGCGCGTAAGGTCAAATAATTTTTGCAAACATTTTCTTAAAACCTGTACTTTTTATTACCTAAAGACAGTCTGTTCAAAGATTTCCGTAAAGTGGTTACGGTTGGTTAATAAAGATAAATTCCAACTAAATATTATATCTGAGAGTTGCTTACATAATTTAGCAAAAAATCGACCGTTCGTTATGCCATAAGTGGGATACAAGGCCGTTGGATCGCGAAAATATTCAAAGTTATAGTTGTATTACATTGTTCAGCGAATCAAATCTGCGTTTTACGTTATTTGACATTTTACGCTTTTCAATAGTTGAGGTAAAAAATCAGAAAAATTAACTCTTGTCATTTCCTTCTTATCTATTTGTATTTGTGTGAAGGCGCGTGTGTGCAATCAAGTACATACATCTCTCAAGTTTACTTCTCTGTCGTTTAAATTAAAAAGTTTGGCTCACCTGAGTATAAATATAGATGGGATTAGTCGTTGGTCGGTAGACCTCTAGCTTTGGTTTACCATCTTCTGTTATTTGTCGCACGTAAGGCACTGCATTGCGAAGGTTTTCACTTTTCATACTTCCCATATCATCCATTTCGAATAGTCTGTGGCTGTACAATATTTAGTCAGTTTTTGATTAATAAGTTTAAATGTGGTTTTCACCTACCTTCTTCTGGATTCTGTGCTAACTGATCTCTGTTGCTGAAAGTTTTTTCTAGTTGATATGAAATCTTCGTCCTCGCTTTCAAAATCTTTAAGGTCAATTATCAGCGGTTTTGTGATATCCTTAAAGCGAGCACTGATAAGACTTCTCTTTTCTACATCACCTTCTTCGTCACTACTTGTGCTGGTTTGAAACTCTTTGTCAAGTTTAAAACTTACGCGAGGGTCTAAACTCTGATGTTTACGTCCTTGAAAGTCCCTTCTATTGTTTCGAAACTCTTCTTCTGATGAAGATTCCTTTAGTAGATCCTCAAGATACCTTGTACCCTTGACATCAAGCGACACATATTTTTTTGATTGAAATTGTTTTCGATTTTCTGTTGCAAGGATATTTTTAAGATCCTAGAAGAGATTTATGTATTTTTTATGAAATTTAAATAATTGTAAGTAGTTTCGATTATGCTTACTTTCAGGATACCTTTGTGATCTACACTGACAGTTTTCCGTTGCTGATACTGGTCCCGTTTATCTTCGAAACTATCTTCGTCGCTGCTGTCCGGTGGTTTTTCAAATGACACTTTTGAACCTTTAAGTGATTGTTTTGAGCTTTTATGGTAATCCCCTCCAGATTTTAGACGTTCACTTCCAATATGCGGTGGTTCATTTATGTCGTCTCCTTCCAATATTGGTGTAAAAGATTGATTCTTTTGTGCTTTTACCGAGTCGTCGATCAGTATCGTGTCCAAGCTAGTTCCTGTTGTCGAAGTTGATAAACTGCCTTGAACACGTTGATACCCGTGATATTCTGGATCTCGTGTATCTTCCTAAAAGAGAGAAGAAGATAACAAGTTATTAGTGATCAATGGGTTGCCTTTTTTATTATTTAGTAATAGTGATTTTATTTTTAAAGTTTTAAAGTAAAACATGTTTGCGGTAAAGAATGTTTCTTTGCCAAAAATAAAACACGCAGATATTAAAGCTTTTTTTTGGTTGAACTTAAAAACTTTAAAGGTTTCAAGTTGATCCTTTTCTTACTCATTTCAAGACATATTAATAAGTATTATTTAAACTTGCTAAATGTCATTAATCGAAAGTAGAAAATAATAGGCAAATAATTTCTTTAATTTTTGCAACTTTCTATATATTTAATGCATTTAAAAAAACACTAAAATTATAACATTTTCTTCACATTTTAGTATAACCGATTTAAAGATTACTGAACAATAAAAAAATTCTATTTACTTAAATTCGTTTTTCACAAATTTCTGAGCATACGAACTACACTGCAAAACTGATCTAACAAAACTGGCAACTTTCTTAATTTTAATGATTTATATGAAGGAGTAGCACCAGAAATCGCTTCCTCATGCAGAAACTAAAGATGTGCTCATGCTCCCATTTCATTTAGATTCGAATTAATTTTATTTTCTGATAAGAATGGGCTATCAATTATTGAAATATTTGCTTCGTTCTGTGTATTACCAGTAATATAACAGTAGGCTAGGTCACTAATTAGTTTGTTGATATTATGATTATTCCAGTTTGGAAATGAGTTTCAACACCCAAAAACCCTCCTTCATAGTTATACGTGTTAGATTATCAGGAACTAAACATGACTTTTAGCTTATTTCATATATCATGTTCACTTTATGTACAAATCGAAAGCACACAGAAATTATTAATATTTCTTTTGATTACTTTACTTTCCTTCATACATCAGATTTTAAAATTGTTTTTATAATTTGTAAGACGACAAGACATTTACATTCACCTTGATAACTTTGTTTTAAACATTCTTATCAGTCAGTCGCTTACTTCCAGTATAAATCGCGTTTTGCGAGATTTTACTAGTAGAGAGTGATGCTCATTCGTCTCATTTTTATCTCTGATTTTAAATTTTATTATCATAATTCTAAAACTCGAAAAATCGACATTTTTAATAATTCATATCTGGATTAAAGCAAATAAGTACTTTCTGCACTTATCTCTGTCTCTCTAGTACTCGTAACCCTTCATTCGGTCGGAGAAAACAGATTTATTTTGTGGTTAATGAAAAATTCCATATAATTAACTTATTCGAGACAAGTGTACATTATCAAAATTGTTGCAGACGGAGTTGCACAAATTGGTTGAGTGACACCCCGCCATGGTTCGAGCCTCGGTCTCCCCGTGAGTTTTTAATTTAAATTAAAAAATCCACTCCGTCTCTGGGCTGTTGTTTAGCTCGCAGAAATGCAAAAACAAGACATTAAAGTTCCCCCATTCCCTATACCCAAATTCTCTTCCACTTAAAGCCATGCTATCGCATCATAGGGTCGTCCCCTGGGCTTTGACTACAGCATAAATAAAAGATCAATCTGGAGGTTGCATATTATGATGTTCTGTTGCCGCAAGGTTTTCGAATTTGTAAAATATAAATGGCGAACAGCTTTCGAATGAATTTACAAAATAATAATTATTTGATAATATTATATAAATATTATTTTTTAGGAAGCACTAAAACAGACTCTTTAAAGTTATCGCTTCAAAGTATAATAACAAGTGTATTTTAATGCATATTTTAAGGCACCATTATAGTTTAATGCTTTTAGTTTTATTCCATATTTCTTTGTTTTTCATTTTATTTCTTGGAAAATGTCGCCGCTGGAACTATATTGCTTACAAATTGTCAAAAAATGGGTATTCGAATTTTTTTAATCAATAAAATTGCACGCATTCCTGATATGATTTCAAATTACAACGAATGCATTGGATAATGTGCAAGCCTTGAGTCGCAAAGATTTAAAAGCAAAATCAAATGAAAAATATACGTCAAGCTTCGTCAGATAACGGCATAACAATCCGTGTAAACAAGAATTTTTCTCATCTTTGATCCAGTCGAACGTATGTATGTCGCTAAGAAGTCTGCTGATGCTATTTATTTTCAGATTCTTTGCGTATTAGTTCTCAAAAATAAGTTAATCTGATTAATTTTTATAGAAATCTTAAGATCACTCAAAAAACAGCTGTAAGCTAGGAGAAACAATGAATGAATGTAGTCTTTCTCTGAATGATTAAAGCTGTCGAATCTCATTTTTTGGAGAGACAGGAAAGCCTTGATAAAGTAAAGAGAACGTGCTTAATTTCTTCATTATATTCTATAAATAGTTGTTGAAAGAATTTAGAACTTTTTTAAACTGGGAAACGTCACGAAATTTTTCATGACGTCTGATTTCCCGTTCTCGAAACTTGAGAGAATAAATCTTATCTAAATTTGTAATCGAGTTTTTAGACAAAACCTAAGTTTCGCTCATGCAGACATGCTTAGCAGCGAGTTAGTAACAGAGTACCATCACATTAGTACATGGGCAGTAAAACAATAAAACCGCTTACATGTCAACAAGTCAATGTCGCGTGAGATTTAATTTTAGCTCACCGAAATGACGAAAAATGTGTCTGTAAAATGGTATTTCTTTAGCTTATCTTTTCGTTTTGCATATCTCAAGCTCGTCATTTGACTGGCAGCCTGAATAAAGCTGAATTAGTGATCCGTTTGGCACGTGCGCAAAGCTTTGGATTTATTTAAATGTCTTGTGCACATTTTTAATTTTATGCACCACTTATCTCTAACTATCTGAAATAAATTATTCGGTTAAGAAAACAATATTGAACGATTTTCACAATTTAGAATAGCTTCGTAAATAGTATTTTAGTGGTGATGGTATTCGCGTTAACTAGGAGTTTAAGACGCGTTAAGAGTTTATTTAAAACTCAGCGGGAACCCGAGAATCTCTGTCGTGGTAGAATTTTAAAATAACTGTGTCACGTGATTAACGAAATAAGAAATTCTCAACCAAATTGTATATTCGCCAATCCAATTTTAGATTAAAACAATATAACACACCTCCTTGCTATTGAGAAACTTATTTTCTTCACTGACGCATGACCATGCCCACTTCACATTCATCACCTTTTACTGAAGTATTTCGCCAAACAAACATTAAATGAAATATTTGAACAAGTTTCATCACCCTTTCACACTTTTGAACTTAGTTTTAAATTTATCTATAGAAACCACTCTGACAACCTTATGTGGAAATTTAAGATTTTTAACATACTGTTTTAATAGTAAACTATTCATTTAACTTGAATTATATACACTTTAAGACTTACCGGAAATTTATTTTTATTTTGATTATGATGATTATGATGATATTTTTTATTTTTGATTAAATGTTGTGATTAATTCAGATAAAAAATCGATTGGTCAGTTGGATGTAAGCCAAAATATATAGCTGCAAAGATTGAATATATTTTTACAGTGACGTCAATCACTTTCACTATGTTATGTTTGACAAACATTGATTTTCGGTAACAGTTAAACAAGTTGTCAGTTGTTTCGCAGTTTGTTTGTTTTTGGAAAATTACTTAGCTTCAAACTACTTCAAAAGTAAAGCAAAAATAAAAAAAATAAAAAAATTTTTTATCGAAATTGTAGGTTATTGTAGGTTGAGAAATTCACGTCACTTTCCGGCTTTATTTTTCTATCTCTAGTCACATTTTCCAATTTTAGTAAAAATCGAAACGTTTGTGAAATTTAAGTAGTTTGACATCGATTGTTCATTGGGTTGTAAAAATGGACTTAAACCACTTTCAGAATAAACCGCTCATATATTAATTTGCCTTCGAGAGTAAGGTCTTGATGTATATGACGTACATCTTTTAGATGCTACATGGTATTCCAGTAATTAATGTACAGAAAGGAAAAAAAGGGAAAGTTTGTTGTAAAATGTTAAAAATATTGTTTTAAAAGCAACAAATTAATTTTTTAGTATGTCGGAATAGTCAAAATTCTATCGGCCATATACTTTTCGCCAAGTAACACCTGACCACAAGTAATTCAATCCACTTGATGTTCCTCATTACAGGCTTAAATTAACTATTAAATTCAACATTTATTCCATTTATCATGAGAATAATAAATAATCCTGACATATATTTTTAACGTTTGGCGAAATAAATATTTCTTAAGGTAAAAACCTGATGAAGTCCCCGAAAAAATATAATATTCACCGCACATATTATAATTATTTGCATTACCAAGGCTTTTGTTTCAGAAATGATTTTCAACACTCACAATAAAATTTATTAGGTTATATTTATCAAACCTCTTTATATGAATAGTAACAAAATATTTGAATTTGTGCTTGAATTTGCTTAGAATTTAAAGGAATAAAGAAAGAATAATGTCTTCATAAATACAATTTTTACCCAATATTATCTTGCATCTAAAAGCTATTATCTAAAATTAATGAGTGCATCTAAAATCATTTACTACACTCATTTGCAGCTTGTTTATAATTATAACGAAACAAAATAATAGATTCGAACGTTAATTACAAAGTAAAGATCCATCTTGTATTGAACTAATTGGATAGTAGGAAGCAAGAGGAAAATTTAATTTTTTATGTTAATTTTTAAAGTTTCTACATATGAATGATGTTTAAAAATGATTTATTATAAACTTACCATATCTGAAACTGTTCGCATTATTTTATCCTTAATTCTCCCTACAGCATTAGACAACTGTCCACTCGATCTGTCCTTTCCACTCATTTTGTTATTGTTAATTAAAGACTTTTTAAGTCAGAAAGTTTAAAAAAATAATTGTCACCAAATTTCCTGTTTAAATTTTAATACACACATTGATTGCAAATTAATCACTCTTTTGTTCGTTATTTTTAGAGCACAAATGTACTTGTTGATGATTGTTTCTTTCGATACAGAGGAATAGTTTTAAATATTTTAACGTTTACGTTCAATAATTCTTATACCTATTATCTTCATACAATAAGTTACCGCTAAGGTAACAAAATACTCTTTCAGCCTTGATTATTACAAAATAATTTAATTTTTTTCTGCTTTACGTGGCAAATTTTTTCTTTAAGCCAGAACAACAAATATAACACATTCTCACGTGGATTTATAAATATTTGCATTAGCAACCGGCACGTTAGCTAGAATGAAAAAGTTTCGCTGGTTTTGAGCGTTTACACTTCGTGCACTTCTGTTTCATAACACCTTTTAAATTTTCTTACATAATTTTTGCTCACTTTACTATATTTTTTATTAATATTTACACTTTTTTTAACCGACGCAAATTTTCTTGTAACACTTCTTAACTATTTTATTTCTTGTAAAAAAATTATTGCTTTTTTTAAAATATTAATTAGTCTAGAGACCAGTTTTTCTCGTTGCTATCATTAATCTTTTGACATATCAGAAGCAAAACTGAAGCGGGAATTTAAAATCGCATTCACTTATATACACTCCGAGAGACCAAACATTGTGGATTCTCTTTAGGTATGTTGACTCACCAGAAACACCCCACAGTTGCACGAAAACTGAGTCCCGATATCGTATTTTTTCTATATATCTATATGTCTTCGAAATTGTGTGGAGGCAAATCCACCACTTAACTAAAGAGAACGACGACGTTGTGAGTGTGTTCATTGTCGAAATTAGTTTTCTGCTTTTCGCTTGATATCAAATCTAGACAGTGACCACACTCATTTCTCCTGAAGCTCGAGACAAGAAAAGGTGAAAGATAGCAAGAGTTTAAGGTGCAAAAGCAGACATATGTTCACCTTATTATATATTAAAACAGAGATGCGTGTCTTAATTCATCACGAATCTTTGCGAGTTGAATATTTCCGCTTAATGAACTAGGGGATTTCGTGTTTATATTTATCCCTAAAGCTTTACCAGTGGTTAATATTTTCACACAGTTTAATAAAACTTATAAAAAAACTGGAAATCAAAAGAAAATCATATTCCCTTTTTTCATCTTTACCACAAGAATGGTCTCGAGAAAGTAAGTGGTTTTCTAGTTTTTGTTGTCATTATCTTTCACTAAAAATTTGTCTAGCTTTTGCTTGCGTCAACTGGTCAGATATTATTACTATTTTAACTGGAGTATTGAAGATTTAGATGTTTGACGATGTTTTTAATTATGAAAAAAAAAAAAGTATTTAACGGAATTAAAAAACTGGAATGCCAATTTTTAAAAAATGGAACTTCTCATGATATAATGGGTCGTAAGTTACTTTGGCTAGAAATATTTCTATTAAAATGATTACATGCCAAAAAAAATGAACACCAATATTAAACAACTTAAACCTTTTTATATTTATAATTGTTTTACGAAATCTGCGGGGCAAACTATTACCACGGTTGGGCTCCTCCAGTTGACAGTAAAACAAAAATGAACGTGGATATTATTCGGCTGTCGTAAGGAGGCCGTTTTGTTGGTATAAAAACATTTTTAATTGCAAAAATTAAGTTATTGAAAAGTGCTCATTTTGCGAGTATGTGTGCAAAATGTCAGCTCAATCGGTTGAATATAGTACTTAAAAACATGGTTGCGAGAAAAACGCGTTTAAAGTTTTGCAACGAGTACACTCGGAAGTGTTTATAAGTATCATTAATCTGCAACGCCAGGTTCGTAGAGGCATCCCTCCTCTTCTTGAAACTGCTCGTGCTGAGCCGATTGGCTCTCTATCTACTCACTCCTGCAACGTCGGTCTGGACCCCTCTCAGAAAGGCTGATACCAAAGATGAACCAATTGAAAAAACTTTTCGACAGAGGGCATTGTGCTTACTTATAGATTAAATAAATAAAAAAAATCAATTTTTCAAACCGACCAAAGAAAAGTTCTCCATTAATTGTATGTGCTATGTTTACAATAAGAATAAAGAATACCACAAATTAAATATATAATAATTAAAAAATATAGTACAGGTATAACTTGGCAATGTGGTAAGAATTTTATATCAGCGTGCAATGAGGCTTAGTAACAGAGCTAAGTAAAGAGACAATATTTTCAAAAAACCTTCAGGATCGCATGAGAAACTATCTGGCAAATTTGGAGGAAACTAAAACTCATCAGCTATGTCTAATATACGATTTCTTGTTTAAAGAGAAGCTGTCCAAGCAACTTCAAATGAGTGAAATCCTTAAATTTAATACCACATTATAGTACGTTAAATATTTGCTATTGAATGCTTTAACTGAGATCCAAAACCTCACTTGTTTTCAAAGAGAAACTGGTCTAGTATAATAATTACTTTGAAATATTACTATTAAATAATGTAGCGAAAAAATGCTGAGTTACAAATTAGACAAATTAATTGCTTTTTAGTCAATCTTTTTTCTCAACAAACACGAAAAAATTTACACTCAAGGACTACTCGTAAAAGCGAGACAATTCAAAATTTCAAAGGAACAATACGTTCAGAAAACAAACGTGTATTTGCCGAGAAAAAGGATTGAGACATTTTAATAACGAAATAAATTACGCGTATTTGTTTTACAATTATTTGTAGTTAAAAACGCCCTCAGCAAAACACAAAGAAATGTATAATCCACTAAACAAAATTACGGATTTCTAAGTATTTATTCAGATAGAATATGTAATTTACTTACGAATTTTTTGGATAAAATTGCTTTCCTCAGTTTATTATTATCACTAAACCTTAACTAATTAGTTTAATTGATTACTTTGTTCGTATTTTTCAAAACGACTTGCATTGATCACTAACTATACACTTAAGAGGAACTTTGCAAATGAATAGTTTGAATTCACACCTCCTAGAATGAAATTGTTTCTCGAATATATTATGAAGGTAAAAGTTGGTGACCTTAATATAAACTCTTTACATATTGTTAGATTATAATCTTACTTCATGTTTTTCAATAAGAAGCTGAAATGCGCTTTGAAAAGCGGCTATAGAATTCCAAATGTAAATTCCAATATTTTTTATTTAATGCTGATACCTACCGATATTTTGAAATACATTGTTACAGACATTTCGATACGTTTAGTATATTAATATTATATTTTCTTTAATTAACAGAATAAAATTTCGAACCCGTGTATTTATATTGGACACCACGGGATTCCAAAATGACACACTTTTGTTCTTTATCGGTTGCGATTAATGTTCCTTTCCTTTCCGAGTACGAAGAATTCGAAAACGAACTGTCCAAGAAAGTTTTTTTTATGATTACGCCAAAGGTAAGGGCTTATAAGACGGGGGAAAATAGAAGATCGTAAACTGTTCTACATTCGTGTTGTTCTGATTAGGAAATATTCCAGAAATTTGACGGTGCGTCCAAATGGTTGGGATCGCAGAAATATTGTTTATCGCTCCAAACATGCGTTCTCGGTTGATACCCACAAGAATTCATTACAGAATCAAAAGAGTACGCGAAATTAAGGGTGGAAAAGTTGAGGAACATATTCACCACTAGTAACGTTAATAACGCTAGATTTTTAAACCAAACTTTATATGGTTTCAGATTGGAATAAAGCCTTGTAAATTAATCTTTAAGATTTCCAACAAGTGATTACTAATAGTATCCGTCAGATCAATAGTTTTATCAATTCAAATTAGAAGTGTGCGTAAATGCGTCAAAATTGTTGTTTAGATTATGTTGCTCCGTTGGTTGCAGAATACAAAAAAAAAACAATTTTGTATTTATGGTGGGTTGTGATTAAGATGGGGTTGAGATTAAAGTGGGGTGGCGCCTAACTTGGTATTTGAGGCACCAATTTTGATGACATTTTAACCGACAACTTTATTACGCATATACCAATTATAATGGTTATTTTTTTGTATGAAATATGTTCCTCTATTGTTACTATGAAAAAAATATGTAGGGGAATTCGGAACCTAACTTCGTAACGAGTGGACCGCTTTGGATAATTCGTTTTTTGTTTCATAGAGTATCTTCCGCAATATGCATCATGACAAACATGTTGTTCTGGGGGTTGTGGGAGTGGGGCGGAACCTAGCTAATGACGTATGGACCGATTTTGATTCCGTTGTTCTCATCAATCCTTCTGAAAAATTAAAAAAATTTATATTAATGTAATTAAAAATATAAGGAATTTTTAAGGTAGTGAAAATTAAGAAACAGCCGAGTTCGGTCGCCCAAATACTGATAACTTTCATATTGCATGTAAACGTAAAATAATGTAATAATAATTATGCAATAACTGCATAACAATCAAATTTTTAGTATTAGCTAGTTGCTTCATTCCATACTGTAAGGCACGCAGGTTTGTAAAAATATAGATTAATAAAACCAAAAATTGAACTTAATTTTAAAAGTAGTTATTAATGAAGTAGCTTATTTTCCGTTACTTGTCGTTTGTACCCATAATTATATTACTTATTCGTTTATCCTATAAAACCAGTCCTCTACAAGCGTATACATGCCAGCCAGGAGTATATCACAATTTCATTGATATATTCTGACTTTTCTAAAAAAATAATTTCCACGAGATACTAACTCACGTCACGCTCAAATTCTCCGCGAAAAGAGCAACCACAGACGCATGTAAGATGACGCTGGCAAATAGCCAATAAGAACTTAAGCCGTCATTACAGACACCTATGTGTTCATATTCGAGCCGAGATACATAAAGTCTTTGGTAATATGTTTAGCTAGTACATTATTTTTAACTTATTAACTCGAGATTGCACAATTATATTCTAAATTTCACGTCAGCAAGCCCATTTCAAATTCAAAAACAAAAACTCTTAATTCCAGCACGTGATTGAATCGCGTTTGGATAAAAAAAGATCTTTCGTGCATGATTGAAATTTATCAGTGGGAATTGAAAGGTTAACTCAAAGTCAAACTGGATAAAACCACAACTATAGCGGCGTGGGTATGTAGCCATTGTCGGCTTCGGTAACTTGTTTACTCGTTTTCTCCTTTGATTGCATAAGCAATAAAAAGTTATCTTTGCATGTGTTGGTTGAAGCTTGGAGGCTCGCCTATGTTTCAATACGCGGCATACCCATTTTGCAGCCATGTGTGTTTTGCGGGAATATGCTTGACGTACTTCGAAAAGTCACATTGCTGAGCTGACGTAGAAGCCAGGTATGTATTTGCTTTGGGAAATAAATGAAACCAAAGGCGCAAATGTGTGACCTAGAACACGTTTTCATATTTGCCAAGCAGAAAATATATAGCTGAGCACTGGAAAGTTTTACCGAAATGAAAAGGTGATTATCACTGAGAATTGAACTGAATTCAAAGTCATGATTTGTATGGCTTTTTACCAGATTTCTTTTTTTAATTTTATATTACACGTGCTTTTTAGCAGATATAGCTTTTGATACTTCGGTAAAAGATGGCCTTTTCCTATTGCCTGCGTTATTAGAGATCCGACAAATAGGTACTTTAAGTAAAATCATACCTGAATCTTTTTGGGTTCATGAATTTTATTGGGTGTTGTTTTAGATTTAGGACGATAACAACATCAAGTGTTTGGGCATTGTTTTGTAATATTTAATGCACTTTAACAATTTTTATCTGATTTAGCTAAGGTATAAAAAGTGCAACTGCGAAAATTTCTGTCAAAACTTTAACGAAAATCTACAAATTCTTGATAAAGCAACCTAAGCTAATTTATTGTACGACTTTTTTTTAAATTGTTGAGCAGCGTAACTCTGTTCATGAAAATTCGAAAAAGAGCCATCTAGGTCATAAAACATCTCAATAGTTTGTGTTAAGTATCTCTATCGAAGAGTCAGAAGAGAAAATCGTTCGTGAAATGCATATCAGTTTACTTAAGAGCACTTTAAAGCATTTAAAAGCGGATATATGATTTAAACTAGAGAAACGTACAGCTGCCCATTAAACAGGCTTATTCTATTCTATTTTATTATTTATTATTCTAACTAATAAGCTGTTAAATTTAATATTCTATCACAAGAATACGTAATGCACATTGCAAATACATATCATATGAGTCGTTCCGTTTCAAGAGTTGATTATGAAAAATCGTTGGTTATGGTACACTTCGTGAGTCTTTCAAATCTGCTTGTCAAAACTTGCCTAATTTCGAAGTTATAGCACGGCAAAAGTAGCTTCCGTTTCAAAACTAGCGTTATCCTCTCATATTGTCAATTCAAAACTCGCAATATCCATAAAATTAGCTTGTCTTATTCGTAGTGACGTTACATAACTTGTCTTATCCAAATTATTTTCTATTACATCTCTCTTATTTTTTAATTTTGATTTTTAGGTCTTAGCAATAAAAAACTACTTACTCTACTACTTTACTTTGTAAATAAATATCGACATTTCCGCAATTATACTAATTAAAACAAAAAAACATTAATATCTTAATATTTAATTCGAGGGATAAGACAACTTTTGAAAAGGAATCTGCAAAAAACGTATACATATGTATGTACTATCTTGTATTTTTAACGCTAGAAGACTACGTATGAATATAAATCTTTCTCTGTCTAGAATTATTTACCATAATATCAGCAAATAAGAAAATCTATTGACTTAATATGAAGTCGCAGAAAAGCGTTGGCGTCAATTCTGTCAGCAAGAATTGTCAGTGTCTAATGCATTATAACCTCTAAACTGTAATTTAGAGAAAATATTCTGTCTTTCTTTAAATCTCAGAAGACTTATTGTTAATTATTTTTATGCCGAAGGTCTTTCAGGCATTGCTAATTGCTTCTAAAAATCATTTCAATTATTCAGTTTAGCAAATGATTGAAATCAGTGTCATAATTGAATACACATGACGACTCTAAGGAACTAATAGAACTAAATTAAGATACGATTAGCACATATCGTAGTCACCTTTAACATTGGTCGGGGTTTTATAATTGAAAACAACGAAATACGTGGAAAGACATTTCCAGAAAATTGACTCACTTTCAATTAATTGTTCGTAGTTATTTATGACGCTTTTTAGTAGAAAAATTATTTTTATATAATTCAAATCAAATAATGAGAAAAACAGGGTTAGAAAATACATACCCACCCGATTAAACTAGAAAGTAAGTAAACTTCTCCTTAAATAATTGTTTATGTCAACAAAATTTGGATAAAATAAATCTCCATTTTTCATTAAGCAAACCCAATTTAAAATTTAATCTTTTTTTTGATAAATACAATTTTTTGGACTTAATGGACTTATAATTGTCTTTTCGTGACTTGACAAAAGAAAAGATTTAATTGCCCCGATTTTTCTCTTTTTTTCGAGAATCACCTTGACGCAATTGTTAGTAAGGCTAATAGGTAGCTACTCTTCAAGAAGCATGCTTTAAGGTGAATTTTACATATTACTTGTTGTATTATTGTACATATCAGCCCGTCCCGGTTTGTCAGCGAAATAAAACCACGTATTATTAGCGGCGGGATTCAAACCTGCGACTCGTGTAAAAAACTTATTTCTTACGCAACCGATATCTTCGAACCAACATAGGTATGTAGTCCTTAAGAATTATTAAGATTTCTTCACGTTGTATTTTACTGCTCAGCTCTCGTAGGTCTCGTTCTTCTTTTGCTCAGCTCTTTTGAATTATATCGTGATGTTATCTGTTTGTCTGTTGATTTATTTAATAGCGGTAGTTCGTAAAAATTGAAATAAATTGTTCAATTATTGTCTTTGCAAATTATACAGCCTTCATGAGTCGTAACGTAATGATATGTCCCTTATAGCTCTTCTAAGATTTCAACAATCACGTTGATTCTGGTATTATTAAAATCATTAAAGTAGCTCTCGACTTTCAAACATCCATAGCCCCTCGCTGCACGCCATTATACATTATGAGTACTTCGAAGTGTTGCGTGGGAACTCATCATGATGAAACAAATTCTATGGTAGTTCCAGAAATGCTGTAAGCTTGGCAAATTTCATTGGTATAAGTTTAGTTGTTCTTGAGTTAAAACGATTCAGACATACAATCGACAGATAAACACAAATTTAAAAAATCATATTTTGTGCTTAGTTATCGCCAAAGTAAATGGATGCACGCAGTATAATGCAAATATTTCAAGTTCATAGACAGACACTTAATGTTTTTTTTGTATTGTATCAGATTATTTTTAAAGTTAGAGTCCCCTGCGCGGCTTTCGCTAAAATTTTTTTTCCGGTCTGAATTTCCTTTAACTGGTTTATACTAGCTTAAAAATTCCTATATTGTTTTGAGATGTCAGTTCTTATTTTGAACGCTTCATGCTAAATAGTTTGTTAACATTATCAAATGATTTAGTATTATAAACTTTTTCGTAGCGTATCAATCTCATAAACATATTACCAACTTACAAGCAAAAGTAACTATGTATATGAATGTTATGCTTATGTAATAACTTCTGAATAATTTTGCAATCTTTCTAAACGTTCTGGATAAATTGATTTACTCTTTTTTCTTATCGTGCAGCGTAAACAATCTTTATACAATCAATCCTATTGCGAAAATGAATTTTCGTTTAAATCGACTTTAAAATGAGTGCCTTTCAATTTTTCAGATCATATTATATTATAAAATCAAACTAGCATAGACAAGAACACTCAGCGACAACAACGCGATTCATTACCATTGCCAAGGTGATATAATATCACCGACTTAGTTTAAGTAAGGCTAATTTACGTGATCATTCTTTAGAGTGTTTGTTTATAAGGCAATATTTTTTCTTAATAGCAAACAAAGATTGCATGATTACCTAACTACTTAGTACTTCGTCGTAAATTTATCAAGATTTCGCAAAACTTCAAAAAGCTGCTCTTAATACTTTAATACGACGTAAATTCCTATAGAAGAAGAGCTTTAATCTACTAACAGTCATTCAGAAAAGTTTTAAATAGTTTTATCAGAACTACAGAAAATCGGTCGTGTAGTGTTTGCGAGTTACCTTGTTAAGTAATAACATCAACCATTTACTATTTTTATGTGTAGTTTAAGGGTTATATGTTTATTTTTCAACTAAGATAAATTTTCATATAAATACTTTATAGCCATAATTAAATGTGGTAGGTCCTACAGTTTTGGAAATCCCAAATGAAACCTAAGTGATTTGATGAAATTGTATTGCACTAAAAAACGAATGGGTTTGATCAAAGCCTATTATCTCATTTTTTTTTCTTTAATTTTACTAACCCGATATATATTCATCCATCGGTACTGCAAAGTAAGAAGCTCCACTTTCACTAGACGAGCTAAGATCGAACTCCTGCAAAATCTTTTCTTCTTTTATTAAGGGATTTTTACCCCTCCATTTATGTTGTTAAAATGCTATTGAATTTTCGCGAAACAGAAATGCAGATATTTTCCAAGGCCAAAGACTCTGAGTTGTGTTAAAACTCGTTTTCATCGGCATAGCGGAAGTCTTATGAGTCAAATAATGAAATTCATCTAAAGGTCTTTCTCTTCCAAGCTTAAAATAACTCAGAAACTATTGAGTTGTCTAAACGACATATCAACTCCCGTCAGAAAAACATATGAAATGTAAAAATTTAATCAAAACACCTTGAAATCAGAAAGTTGAAGAACGTGCTAATCAACATCCGCTCCTTATGTGTGTGTACACTCCAATTACTTAGCAAATCAGCTCAATGGACGGCATTTATTTAGTCGCGGCAGATTTGTTCGAGCAGTTCTTGTCTACAAGAGAAACTGATACCTACAAAAGGTGGAAAGGGAGAGGCTTTGTATAAACAATTCCAAGACAAGCCTCCAAAGTCCAATGTAGGTAAAGCTTATTGAAGGTCACTTTGCAGACATTTAGCTTTTTATAGCTTTTTCGTCATATAACTTATGATGTAATATGGCGAGCCCCCAAGATTTCCTGCATGAACGTTTTTTGATTTGGAAAAATTGTCACATAATTTTTTTTTGTTTTTTCGCTGTTATTATTTTAAAATATCCGAAAAGCCTTTAACTGTGGTTTGAGAAACACTGTCGAAAATTTTATCTTAAGAATGTAAGATTTTCAGTAGAAAAGTTCGCCAAATGTTTAATCCCTAGTTTAACACGCGCGTTTGGTATACTTGTTTATTTCAGCAAACAAGAAGAAATTGTTTCATGTCAAAATAAAAAGATCAAAAGCCTTTTGCAAAATAGTTAGCAAAATAAATCTGGACTGTATCCAAGAAAACTGTCGCGACTAATATTCTTTTCCTGTTTGTGCTCTTCACGTAGGTAAACTTTCTCGAGTGGAAAGGCCGTTTCCAAAGCAAAAAACTGATCCACTTCTCAAAATTAAAAGAAATCCGACGTTTACGCCAGTTTTAAAATGCGCACTTTAAGCTGTTGCAAAACATTATTCTTAAACATGCCTGAAATCCATTATTATGTGACTGAAAAGATTTTGCACAGCTTTTGCCATCAGAAGCTGTAAAACATTAGTAAAATAATACTTATTACGAACTTGTAATTTTTTTGAACGCACTAAAACATTCAGTTGGGATATTTGGGTTACTTTCTGCATGTAAGAAATATTAATCTATAAGATAGAAGCCATTAAGATACTTTTGTGGAAATATACTATCTTTGTAACTCAAAATCAAAGTTTTTTTAATCACATATCTAAATTAAATTATGAAATTTATTAAAATGTAGACAGTAACAATGGCGTCATTTCGGAGTAAATAAAGTTATGGCATACATAGGCTTAAAAATCTCTTACGGACACTCAAATAAAAGGAAACGTTGACATAATTTATTTTATTTGTGACTTTCGATGGGATTCTGTTTTGGGCGACAGCCTTCGCAATTTTTAAACAATAGCTTTTATTTTATTATTTATTTTATATTGGCTGAGCAAGATGGTCGTACATTTAAATGTTTTTGTTACACCAAGTTTGCAGGAAAATCGCTTGGAATAAAACAATGAATGGTCAGTTTTAAATGTCTCAGACATCGGCACTGCATTCAAATACTAAATAAAATGACTATGGGTAAAGTGGCAGTAGCTATGAAATCTTGGAATAGTTCATAACATTTTTAGAGCAAACGGGGTGTAGAATTTGGAATCCTTCGAAAGTGGTATGTGAATCTTCTTATAGATAAGTAATGTGCCTATCCTAATACCCGTACCTCAGAGCAAAAGCGTATTAAGTCCAAAATTTAATTACTCATATAAATAAGTAATCTAAATCAAGTTTAAATTACTAATTTATAAAGGCTACAAAGCAAGTAGATGTAATAATTATTTCTTCTTACTTTGTAGCCGGTACAACACAATAAATTATTGTATTTTATGCTCTCCTGTAAAATTTACAGGAGTGTGACTTAATACCCTTTTGCCCTAAGGTACGGATATGTAAATAGAAATATAAACATCTCTAATTTTTTTTAGAAATTTGTTCAAATAAAAACCAAGTTTCTTGTTACGCATATAAACATACAAAATATTTTAACTATTTATTTAATGTAATAAATTTTACTTAAATTATTAAAGAAACATTTATATTCGCTAACTATCGGAGGCATGTAGATGCTTCACGTGTAAGATGTGTCATTGGTTAAGTAAATCCATACACCAAAAATGTGCAAAAGTAATTCTTCTGAGAATTACCGTTCAGAAAGTTACGTCAAGTTAAAAAAAATATACATTAACGAATTTGTGCTTACCTGCACGTAGATATAATGTACAGCGCAGTTGTGATTAATCAATTTATTTTCTTGACGTCATCTGTTTTCGGAGGCGCGTTTCACTCTTTAACCAATAGCAAAGCTTAATTTTAGTCTGACCTACAATTTACTTTTGATTGCTATGTCGAACGTGCCCCCAGTGAAATCATTCAATAGCATTTTCTTTTTATTTGTTGCAATGTATATTAAAGTTGCATAAGATAATTGATAATAATATTCATTAACTAATTTCAAAGTTGTTCTTAGATTCATTTTGTTTGGAAATGGAGTTAAAGGTTAAATTCGATAAGTCTGATTCAGGCAAATTTAAACGTGGAAAACACATTTTATTCAAACGAAACCATGTGTTTTGGTCACATTGCATGAATAACGTTACTGTGAGGTAATACCTAAATATATTGCATCAGAAATATAAGTTTATAGTTAAGGTATGAACTTCAATGGCTTAATTAGATGATGTCAATAAAAAATATTATGTTATAGTTGATACTACCGAAAATGCTTAATTTTCTTTGGAAGTCAGCGAATTTTTCGCCATGCTCAAACAGCAAAAAACTTAATGCGCTAGCAAGCATTGGCTGTATACATATGCGGCCATTAATCGATTTATTTGTTCTTGGGGTCATTAGGCTTAAAATGTTCCACCGACAATGTTTTGGTTTTATATGGTCTTTTGCAGCTTATAAAATTCCTTACCCGAATAAAACAGTAAGTTCACAGCATTTGCAAGTTAAAATTGCTTATTTATTAATAATATTATGAATTATGGAGTTATTTGAAATTGTTCAGTTATATATTTTTTATAACATATTGTATATGTGATTAAAGTATCTAGCGTTTTATATGCAAACTTTCAAAATAAGTTAGCGTGGGCTATATGATCGAATAATTTTACCCTTCAAAATGCATTAATAAAAAAAACTTGTTTAACGCAAGTGGAAGAAGTAGATGTCTGGAGGTTGCAGTTTTAATAATAAGCGAAATTAAAAGCATTGATGGTGTCTATAATTTTAATAATTTTTTTGTGTCCAGTTAAGGCGCGGTTTAGTCAAAATTATTCTGCCTTATGTCATTAATATCGTCAATTTGTATCGTATTTTCCATTGTTAGTTTCGCCTGCGAATACTGGCGCCTATCTCGTCCTGGCCTGTAAGTCTGTGCAGGGCTTAGTTGGTAATGATCTCCGGCCAATGGATGTTAAGGATGCGCCCGAGGAAGCGGCTTCCAAAGATTTGTAGCTTAGATGTTATTTGACAAGTCACTTTCTTCTTCTTACTTTCGATTCGAAGATCCGGAGTTTTGTGCATCTGGAGATGTTGTTATTGCGTCTTATATCAGCAGGTGTAATAAATACAACCTGAGCCTTATTGCTGCGAGCCTATACATCAGCTGCAGCTCCGCCATCTGCTGTAACTATGCTTCCGAGATAACAAAATGTATCCACTTGCTCTATTTGCTGCTTTTCAAGATAAATTTCTTTTTGTCTTCTGGAGCCCAAGCTCATAAGTTTGGTTTTAGCAACAGTGATCTAAAGCCTTTGCGTCTTTCTCTACATTTGGGCGGCATGAGTCTGTTTGTTGAAAAGAAGACATACACCGTCGTATAGTCCAGGCGCGTAAGGTGGTTAAAAAGTTTCCATCTAATCCCTCGCGATGAGTGCTTGTCGGGGCGCTGCACAATACGTCATTAATGATGATCAAGAAAAGCAAAGGTGACAGGTGATTTGGAAGGATTCCGACAGTTTTCCCTTGTATAGAACGTGAAGTTGTGCTCCTGAGTAGCCTGAGTAGGACTCCTTTATGATGGTGATAAATTCTTCTGGGATGCCTCTCCTACGTAAAACTACCAATATATAATCGCAATCAACGTTAGATGTAAAGAGGACCTCCATTTGGCGGGTTGTTCGATGATAATTTGGAAGGTGTTGAAGTGATACCACGCCAATTGCTACAACTCCTCAGATCGCCTTTTTTGGGAATTTTCACAATTACGCCTGTTTTCCATTCAGGGGGTAGGTCGCGGTTTCCCAAAATTCCTGGATTACGGGTAGCAGAATATCAGCCGCAGCAATGCGATCCTCCTTATTCCACTGGTATTCCATCAAACCCTGGGCCTTACCGAAATCTGTCAACTTAATTGCGTCTGCCAACTCCAGCCTTGTCGAGCTTCTAATACGAATGTTAGCCGCAGCCCACGTGTTCTGTAGCACAGTTCACAAAACATTTCTTCGTTCTTTCTCATCTTTGGTCGATGGAGTCGTTGGTGTTACGCGCTGCGGATGTTCGGTGTTTTAAGCTCTGCACATTGAGCCGCATTATCTTACGTGGGCTGACGTGCATAAGCGAAATTTTGCTTTTACAAGATGGTGATCGCTGCCAATATCAGCACCGCGTTTGCAGAAGGCCCGCTGTTATCTCCGCTTGCTCGGCGGCGCAAAGCGTTGAACTATTGAGATGTTACGTATCCTGGTCCAGAATCTGGCGATGGTAATTCAGTCGGATATTGGTCCAGTAGTCCAGTAATGATTGGCAGGCAAGCTTGGTTAACAACAACCCAAGCGAAACTAGATAGAGAGCAAGTGGATAGTTTACATCACCCACATCTGAAACTATACTGATATGCTCTGGCCAGGAAGAATTAGATACACCCTGCAAGGCAGGTGTATCTAATTCTTCCTGGCCTGCCTTGCAGGGTGTATCTAATTCTTCCTGGCCAGAGCATATCAGTATAGTTTCAGATGTGGGTGATGTAAACTATCCACTTGCTCTCCATCTAGTTTCGCTTAACTCTAAAATATCTATTTTGTACTGGGCCATTTATCGTTCCACCTCCATTAATTTTGCATATCCAAACAGAGTTACACAGTAATACAGAGTTCTCACGTTCCCTAGCCCGATCGTAGTCCGATGATTATAGCCAAAGATCGTCACCACAAAACAGTCCGAGGTAACGGAGGCGTGCTAGGCGTTTCGAGTGTATAGTCGGGTTTACAAATAAGCGGGTTACAAGCCTATACGTTTTTTATCCCAACCAGGCTTAGGACCAGCTACGGCGGAGTTATTAGTGGAAATAACTTGAGAATTGTAACAATTGTCTTCAAACTGCAGCCTCTAAAGTGGCGGAACAACTAATCCCAATGCAAAAACCAATAAAATAATCCGGAGCAGTTCTTACGAGGAATAGCCTCTCGCGAGGGGTTTTCCTGCAGGGACCACACAAACGAACTCCGAATTATCATGTTCGTCGATTTTGATAAGGTTTTTGAGAGCGTTAATTCCGAATACATTGTGCAGATTTACCTAGGAGATGCTTTCCACACAAAATTATCACCGTCTTCAAAGAATCGTACTCGGGATCCCAAGGAAAACTATCGGCGACCTATGGAGTCAGCCAAGGATGCATATTCTAACCTTTGCTTATTTTAATTGTTATTAATTACGTAATGTGCAGCTCTTTAGATAACCACCAATCGGCATTGATTAAATAAATGCTTTTTTACGCACCTCAATTAATCGGACGATAAATGTCTTCTATTTTACAAACACAATCATCCATAGGCAGGATGAAGTTTATCTCGAAGAATAGCGCACGTTCTATGTGCTTCGGATAATTTGTTTTATTTCGAAGGCATAGTAACATTATTAAAAAGACTTGAGTTGCATTTAATATTCTTGCTGCAATCTAGCGGAATAATAACATCTCCAAATTCACAAAACTCCGGATCTTTAAATTGAATATAAAAATTGTTTTCTTGTACGGCTGTTTAACATGGAAAATGATTTGTCAATTAATGGGTAGACCTTACAATAAGAAAAGTTCAAAGCAACGCTCAACAGGCTCTTGATTGGTACCCGCACGGAAACCAAGAAAGACACCAAATTAGACGGCCGCGGAGCACATGGAAAGGATATCCAACGAGAAGTAAGGTACCCTTATTATTCAACAATTTTTTGCCCCACATCGGGTTAAAGGGAACCACTTTAAATTGTAGGGGATACAAGAAAGAGAAAACTGATCAAATTTAACTATATTTTCGACTTCTTTCAGTACAATTTTATATCAAATTATAAATTAAGAAAATAATCACTCGTCGGCAAATCTGTTGTTTAGTAGACCTTAAGTAGATCAAAATAAATTCCAATTCAAACCGCATTTAAACTAAAGCAGTAAAATTTAACCGCTTGTAAGAAAAACCAATGAATAATAAAATTAATAAAAATCAAAAGTATTCAATTATATTACAATTTACATTATGACAGAAAGTTCAGTTAATTAATCAAATTGAAGTCGATATAAACTGATATGTTTTCATTAAAATAGAATCCTTTGTTGAACTTAACACTAAAACAGTGGCAGTTGGAAGTCAATTTGAAGAAGAAATGAGGGTAATAACATGGCAAATGTTTCAATGCAGCTTTCCCATTTGCTTGCTACCCGATTCCCTAGCGTCATTTGAAAGATTTTCAAAAAAGGAAAAGATATCTTTGTGCTAGCTAATGTTTTTGTCCAATCATACAAATATATGTATTCCATTAGACCATTAAAGTGACTTACATGTCCAAAGTACGCCGTATTTTATTAGCTAATTTTTGCTATCATTCCAAGCGGATTTAACCCACTTTCTTCGGTCATTGTACCGCTTTTCTGTAAACTCTTCACTTTAGAGTTAATCTGTAATCGGTCTTTGCCGCGGCCTTCGAGAATATTCAAGATTTCATGTTTTGTCCATTCGCTAGTAGTTATATCGATGGTATGTGCATCTGCGCCCACGCGGCACGCAGAACCATACGACGTCCTCGTACAAAGTGCTATGCCGGTTGAGTGGAATTTTCCACTCAGGTTTGTGTCGCCGGTCTAGTCTCTTTTACCACTTCTTTTTAATTCTTTTATTACCAGAAAACCCGACACCGGTATCATATTGATTAGCTGGTTTGGTATTGTGTAATATGTACGACGTCCCCAATACATTTGATGGATTACTTTTGTGCTACGAGAGCTTGGTAGTAGTTCCCTTTTCAAAGAAATGTGGGTATGGTATTGATTTTACGATCGATATCTAGATTAACGAAAAGGGTGAAATTAGGTGAGAATTAAAATATAATTTTGATAACATTTACTAAGGATTTTCCAATTTTTAGTTTCTTTGCCATTTATTATTATTAAAACTGTTGTTTTTATTTCTAGTTTAATTTTTTCGGGATCGTGATTATCGTGATTATAGAAAGAAAGTGTCTTATTTAGACAAAACTGTTTTTGTTATTTTTTAAATTTTTATTTTAAAATATACTTTCCCCCTATAGTTTGGTATAGTTGTTATATGTATTTTTTACGAGCGATAATCGAACTTTGTTACTTATATGCTACATAGTAATCTTAATATAATTAAAGATCTCCGCTAGCAGCAATCGTAATAAGAAGCTTAGTGTGATAGTTCTCCAGGGTATGACATCTTTTCTTCTAATGGAATAATTTGTCCACTCTAAAATTAGGCTAAAAAACTAAAAAAGCTGGAATGGAGTTTGTTTGATGTCACTTTGATCTTAGCAAATTTTCTATTTCGAGACCTGTGAGGTGATCTTTTAATATAATTTTGTTCAGTTTTAGCTAGACATGCAACCTATGCATTATGAATGGAAATTATTTTCCATTTAAATCCCATAATTATTGTATTTCAAAATTGAATTGAAATTTTATGCTATTTCCTAAATATTTGTAGTACAAGAAAGGCTTGAAAAGCAATTGAGCCTTTTTTTGGAACAATAACATATAAGCTGTTTATTTCGAAAATAGAGTAACATCAGGAGCATAGGAAATAGTTTAACAGTTCAGTCGTTTCCTATAAAAAAATGCATTTGTAAAGGAATTTGTCCGTTAATCATAATACAGCCTTTTGAGAATCTTTCTTCTAAATTAATAATCTTTTACTAAACTGTTTGTTCTATTGACATTCTTTATTCAAAAACGTAATACTACAACATCAATTGACCAAGTTAAATTAATACATAATTTAAACGGTGGAAATATTTTAGATAGGTATGAAATACTAGAAATAAAGCGCGAAAAAGAAAAAGGTTCATTTTTGTTAAACGACCAAATAGATTTTCATAATCACAGCCCTCTAATTATATCAGATTTTTCATATTAATAATAAAGGTAAAGAAAGAATTTCGTTAATTTACATACCTAAATACTTAATATATTAGCTTAAATATTTTGATGAGAGTTAGTCACAGGTTAGTCGTAGTAGCTTGAAGATGCCTAAGTAGGGCAAAACGCGTCGCTACACTTTTTATAAATATAATAAAAATATTTTAGAATTAACAAGTGTCTTAATTTATCATACATCATGGTGAATAACTAGAAATTCCACTAAGTGCCTACAAAATTATCAATTTGTTCGTAATACTACAAGTTTGAAAAGGAAAGAAATTACAATTGAAGATTTATCAGATGGGCAATACTGTTATACGATTTTCATTTAATGTACGGCGACATAATGGAAATTTCCAAAAGCTTAAACAATCAGTTTCAAATTCGTTACATGTAAAACGAGCACAAATGATCTTATGGAGAAACTCTTGTCGCCAGAAAACATCTATTTTTAACCAGAAAAACTGTCTGCGAATTTGGATGTCGACAACTGACTTGTGTACTGACTAATTTTAGATAAAAAAAAATTTTTTAGTATATTTTAAACCTAAATAAATCAGTAATTGAGAGGTATATGGATATACAAAAGACTTCTTAATTTGACTGTAAGAACAGTTCATGTTAATTTATTAACTAAATTAGTGTCCACGATCTCAATTAATGACAAAAGTCATATTCATTTTCTGAATAACCGAATTTACTTTAGACTTTATTTGGCATTTTAGTTTTAACTAAATCAATAATTAGTTAAGCAATTATGTCCTGTTTGGAGTCATCTCAATTTCATTCACAAGATTCTTTTAACTTTATTCGTTCCATTCTACAGCAACAACTTCAATCAAGTTCAATGTAGTTTCATGAATGCTAAATATGACACCGTCGCTTTTCTCAGGATTCCTTGATGTTTCTGTTTTATAATACTTTATGTAAGGTAATATATAAATATGTGAAATTATGGTATTTGTAACCGTACTATTATTGGATATTTTCTGTTATATAAATAGTTTCGCTGTATTTCTCAAGCGCATTTGTAGTTTTAAGTAATTTAACTAGTTTACGATACTCGTATTATAGACATAAAAGGAAATGAATAAGAATATTAAAACTAGTTTCTGGATTATTCATACTTAACGCTGAACTATTAGGCGGCAGGAAGATTTTCCGTATGGTTTCGTGACCAGTTCACCTACCACCGAAAATTGTTTTTCAATTATCTCGGCTTCTATTGAAGCTATGACAAAAGCAATAATACCAGCGTAGAGGTACCACAACTTATGACTTCCATCGTAACTGCAACGTTTATCTATTGTTGCAACGTTGTCATTGTTATATGGTATTTGTAAGTTCGCATAAAATAGTAAAAGCACGTTCTACGCTGGTATCGTCGCGTTTGTCGTAGCTTAAATAGAAGCCGGGATAATCGAAAAACAATTTTTGCACCTGGCAGTCCTCCCTCTCTTCCGGAACTTAAAAAATATAGAATTTAGTGCATTTGGATACTCAGGTGGAGGGGATGGGCTTAAAGCGTATGCAAAAATTAGCGAGGTAGGTGATCTTGTCACAATAACTAATCTGCCACCTAGACTATAATTGATTAAGAAGAGGTCAACCGCTAAGCCTCAAGGAGTTAAAATTAATTATACATTCACCTTACACTGTAAGAAAAAAAAACAATTTCTCTTTAGAACCACTAAGATAAAAGTAAATCTTAGCATTATTCTATAAATTCATCTTATATAATTTTACTATTAGAACACATTTCTGCAATTCAAAATGAATTTGTGCGTGTAATAAAATATTAGTACTACTCACTTCTTCACGCTCATTCCTTGTTAGCTTCCCGCTAAAACACTTGGAATTTATTTCTTATTTATTGACCTATTTGCCTCCATAAATGAACTGCAGTCTATTATTCAGAAGCAATAAAACTTTAAAGTCAATTGAATCAGAATTAATTGCTGCACACCAGAACCACGTAAGAATATTCTCTTACTAACCGTTAAAATTAATGACTTAAACTACTGAGATTATCTTGCCTAAATAATTGTAAGTATATTATTTTCATTAGCAGATGGAACGAGGTTTTCAATTATTACTAACAACGAGAATCAATCTCTTACATACAGATGCCGATAAAAGTGTTAAATATATTCTACGCTAATGAATCTTATTTTAATTTGTTTCTTGTTTCGTTGTAATTTAGTGTCTTGCAATTATCTATTACTGTTCTCTGAGAAAAGAAACTCCCGTAGATACAAAGGAGGAACTTCTGCTATTAAAATGCCTAATTAAATCCAGGTTTGAGGTCAAATCAGCGTCTAACAATACTCCTAGCCGTCCTAAGAGCAATGAAGGGTCAAGTGCTTCTATTGCAGTGTTTTACATCAATACACATAGATGATTTGATAAATTTCTTGTTGCTATATAAAAATAGGGAGATTTTCTTTTAACAAGAACAATAAGGAAATACTGAAACTCAGAAATATCAAATCGATAACCACAACTAATTGTAAATAAGGACGTAAAGCTCAATAATTAAACAACAAAAAGTTATTTAATAAAGGTGTAGTTTTGTACACCCCCTTCCCCAAAAACTCAAAACGTTCAGAAGAAAATATTAACGAAATTATATGAAATAAATATAGCGAGTTCGTTCAAAGAAGTGTGATCTAAATCAGTACAATCTTTTCGTGTGCAAGATATCTATGGAGCCAATGGCTTGACTCACGAATGAATTGAGTAATAATTTAAAGTGTAAAATTCGTTTATGGAAAGCGACAAGATAAGAAAATGTCATATAATTCTATGACAGTTTCAAAAATACTTACCTCTTAGATAAATACGGTACACACCCCCGTCCAAAGTTCATCAAACGACGCGATAAGAAGGAAAACACCTGTAAATTAAAAAGTTTGTCGGAATTGCCAATGTAATCGAAAAAAAAGAAAAGTCCAAAGGCGAAATTTGGAGTAGTATGAGCAAACTTCAAGTAATTGCTTGATTAATTGATATTCTAAACTTTAACCATGAAGTGAATACGAAAATGCGTCAGAGTACATTAACACCTGCTTAAATCTGTTCAAAACAATTGATTATTTAAAACAAAACAAAATACATCTAAAAAGTGTTGTACGCGTTTTAAAATTCGCTAACATAAATCAAAGAAGCATGCTTACTTCGCTAATTCAAAAAGCAATGAGTTTGCGATTTTAATATTTTGCTAATTAAGATTGAAATTTTATTTACTACATCTCACCTTCAGCTGACATTTTAAATGTCACAAAGACCAATAAATTGACTTAAGTGAGCTTCTTTCACATCGCAAAAAGAAGCATCCGAGACGTGTGGGACACACCTCGAATTAGATTTATGACGCTAACTGAGTAAAAAAATTACTGTCGCGCTACTCTCTGACAATTCAGAAGTAAAATTTTTTTTCATCTTTATTTTTATTTATTATATTTATATTTTAATTTTCTTTTAATATAATAAGAAGTGGAATTTTGTAGAATAATAAATGAGGAGCTAAGTAAATTATTAATATCATGTACAATGACAGGTTCGATCAAATGTTTCGATTAATGGTACTAGTTTGTAGTTTTTTCAGATAACTGCAAAGGAGAAATTTATTATAAAAACTTCACTGGATGACCGCCTCGTGTATTAAAAACCGCTCTATTCGATCTGGCATACTATTTATTAAGGTTGCGCACACATTTATCGGGATTTTATCCGATTCATATTAAACTTTCCTTGGCAAAGTTAAAAATTTGAAAGTTGGCGTTTCAAGTGCATCTATAGATTCTCTATTGGATTTAAATCCGGGACTAGGAAGGCCAATCGAGAAGTTTAAATTCTTGTTTTTAAAGCCATTCTTTGGTTGATTTGGCTGTGTGCTTCTGATCGTTATCGTGCTGAAAAATAACGTCCGAAGCACGTTTTCTTCATTTTTTAAGGTCACGTCTTAAATTAATTTTTAAAATGGAAATGTAATTATACAGCATTACTTATAGTTAATTTGAACCTACCTGTACAGTTTTATTAAGTCTGTATTTTGAAGTAGATAAGTTTAATTCACAAAAAATTTGTGTCTACTAATTAACTTATTAAAACACAAAAACCGTTTTCTTTTCCCTATGAGGCAAGCGCAATTCGGCTTCATTACCAAATCAATTTTAACTTTAACCTATTTTCCTTACTCTAAATCCCTTTTCTGCCAACGCTGTGCTTTAGCCTCATTGGGCATCCCCTGAGCTTGGCAATATCATATAAAAACAAACTACTTGGACTTTGAATCAATTCTCTATATATGTATATATAATATCTCTCTTGTGGTGGGAAACAGCCTATTGGAAATATACCATGTATTTAAGTGGGAAATAAAATTAATAAACTGATTTTCACCATTGTTCGTATTGGAAATTTTAAGTTTTCTACTTCGAAGCGTTTAAAACAAAGGCTATTAGAAAAGTAATAGGACTGTCGAAAGTAAACATCAAAAAGATAAAATAAATTTCTGTATTGTAAGCGTTTTTAATGAACTTAATAGTTTGAATTATTCCTAAAGTATTCCGAATTCTGTTTCTGCTTTTAATTTTAAGGGTTCTTCTAACAATTCATTTTATTTATCGGTGTTTACTAGAATGACGTGCATCCGCTTAAATCACTAGGCACCTTCTAATGTCGATTAAATTAATCATTATTTATATGACTCATCCTGCGCCTACATGCGAAATTCCACGATAAAAAAACAAAAAGTTCTTTAAAATTGCTGACCAAGATCCTTTGTTTTGTTTACTACAAAAAGATGTAAGCACAGTTTTGACAAAGAAACGCGTTCAAAGGCATCAGCTTACATTAGATGTGAAAAAATCGAAAAAATAAATACATGGGTCAATAATCCAAAATAAAATTCACATAAAGTTCTGAAACAAGCTCAAATGCTTAAAGTTCAAATTACTTTCCCAGAAATCCGTACGATTCCGATAGATGTCAACCTTTATTTGATTCTCAGGTGACATTAATGTAAAACTTGCAATTTTAGCGAACAGGCATGCCCTTCCATTGGCCTAACATGCCGCGTGTCGCATACTCATATACCAAGTTTCAAAAAAATGGTGGCAATAATAACCCCGTTAGGAAATCTGAAGCCACTTTTTAAATTATTCATTTAAGCTCAATGCCCCAAACAGAATGCGTTCGTGCCGGACAGCATGAGACAACACGCGAATATATCATTGTCAAATTCATCCTCACAATTTGCTTCAATTATGATGAACTTTTGATCGACATTTGATTATTAAGCTTGTGGCGTCTGGTGTTAGCTGAATGATCTGCATGACGTCTTCAATTGAGTAAAATTTAAATATGCTGGTTTTCAAGTGATCTTTTGCGTCACATAGAGAAGGCATTTCGGGGGCTCGGCGGAGACAATAATCTTACTTTATGCGATATGACCGTGCCCTTGTGGGTTATATCTATTATCGCTATCATCACTGTCAAGGTCGCTCCCATTAGACTTTGGATAATTGCAATAAAATGTTATGTTATTTAGATATTGATCATTGCTGTCTTTAGTACATGTGAAACGGATTTTTTTTTTGGTTAGGGCCTTTAAAACATGGTAATAAATTTAAAAAACAAAACAATCAACTAATTTGCCTGAAGTGTTTGTCCGTAAAAATTTATTATAATTGATGAAATAGACGTGAGCTTAAATTCCTCCAGCTACCTGAGAATTTGTCATTTTATTGCCTGGAGCAGTTATTTTATTTTTACTTAATTTAACGCAGCAGATTTTCTCGTTTAATTTCTGAATAAGTATGCGAAAAATCTAGAAGGAAAGATTACTGTTATTCATTTGCTTAAATGTTAAAAGAATTCAGTTTGTCCAAAAATAGAAAATAAAATATTCAAAACTTTCGACTACATAGAAATATACTAGCTGCCTATGCCCTATGTTGCTCACTTATCTTAAGATGAGTCAATTTTACAACTGCCAATTATGCTTTGGTAGCTTCTGGAACATCTAGATAAGTCTATATCTTAATATAGTTAATATTAGTACATATCTCTCTCACTCTAGTTTTCGTAACCCCTGGTGGGGCATGGGACGGGGGAAGAACTTTGCTAGATTCAAAACACCGATTGCAACTGGACCTACAATTTAAGGTGTTTTACGAATTACCCCAATTTCTCTTCAACCCCTAATGGCATTTTTAACGTAATCAGCAGAAAACAACCCGTCGCCTTCTTTTTTAAATAAAAATTTAATAGATTTTCTTAATCACAACATTAAAAGCATTATCACTGATTATATTTCTTAAATAAATTTTCTCTTTTCTATTATTATTATTATTATTAAGGGATTGGATCAAGGACTTTCCGCATCCTTAAGTCACTGCGACCAATTTGATCTTTTGTGACCTGATCCAGGTTCAGTATTAGGCCGCCCCTTCAATTTTTAGTTCCTTTATCAGACCCAAAATTTTTCTGAGGGCTATCTTGGCTGTCGGTGAATGGGAAAGCCCCACCAAGATGTCTAAGTCTCATGCAGCCGAGGGCCTCACAGTGACAGAGGATATGTTCCACAGTCTCTTCCTCTTCTAGACAGAAACGACAGGTGTCATCATCAGCCAGTCCTAACTTTTTTTAGGTGGTAGCCCAGGTGACAGTGACCAGTTAAAAGTCCTGTTATCAGTCTTAAATCTGTTCTGCTGAGTGAGAGCAGCTCCTTCGTTTTCTGTTTTGAGTAGGTTATAAACCTCTTTGCTTGTCTTGACCCTGGGATATTTATCCAGTGTGAGTGCTTACAGTCGTCCTCCCATGACCGGATACGCATTGCTATTCGGCTTTTAGAGTAGCCGCAGAATGGCTCCGGTCCAATAAACTGAGAATCCGCACCTTTTTTTGCTAGGTAATCCGCCTTCTCGTTGCCTTCGATGCCCTCGTGCCCTGGTACCCATGCCAGCGTGATGCTGTTGCTCCGGGCCAGTTCTTTGAGAGCAGTGAGACAGTCCCAGACGATTTTAGACTCAAAGGTGTAGGATCCTAAGGCCTTAAGTGCCGCCTGACTGTCAGACATAATGTATATTTTAGCACCGCGTATTCCTCTATTGGCAATTTCGCGTGCGCAGATTTCGATGGCATGTATCTCTGCTTGGAAGATGGTTGGTGTAGAACCAAGCGATTTATATATCCTTGATCTTGGTCCAAAGACCCCGATGCCCGTTCTGTCTTCCATCTTGGATCCATCCGTGTACCAAACCAGAGATCCCCGTTCAAAGATATGTCTATTACTAAGCCAATAATCTCTGCTCTCAAGGATCAGCTTGAATGGTATGTCAAAGTTATGCCTCTTCGGCCTAATATCTGTTATTGAGTTGATCACCAGATCACCCTTAAATTCCTCAAGGATTTTCCTATGACCAGACCAGTTCCCTGCTGTGAGGAGTTTGGCGCCAGTCAGCCTTATTGCGCTTGAGGCAGCCTCCTTCTTTAGATGTAGATGTAAAGGGGGGAGGTCTAGTAGGGCCTCCATAGCTGCCGTGGGGCATGTGCGCATGGCTCCTGTAACTCCTAGACATGCTGACCTCTGCAGTTTTTGCAGTGTGGATCGCGCTGTCTTTTGTTCTACTTTTGGCCACCACACGAGAGCTGCGTAGGTGACTACGGGTCTTATGATTGTTTCATATGCCCAGAGGGCCATTTTGGGCTTTAGTCCCCAGGTCTTCCCAAAGAGTCTTCGGCAGGACCATAGGGAACTCATAGCCTTCCCTGTAACCCTATTAAGTTGAGGATTCCAAGTAAGTCTTTGATCTAGAATTATTCCTAGATATTTGACCTCACTTGAGAATTCTATCCGTGTTCCTTCAAGAGTAGGAGCCTCTAGCCTTAGCTTCCTTTTTCTTGTGAACGGTATAATGGTTGTTTTACTGGGGTTGACTCTGAGCCGCTCCCTAGTACACCAGGATTGTACCATATTCAGAGCATTCTGCAGTCTTCTTGAAATAATTCTATCCTGCTTGCTCTCGATAGTAATGACCAGGTCGTCTGCGTAGCCCTGGCAATCGTAGCCAGCGTTGGTCAGTTTGACCAGGAGATCATCGATAACAAGTGACCACAACAGTGGGGAAAGAACTCCCCCTGAGGACAACCTCTGGTGGCCCTTACTGTTACCGAATTGTCCCCCAGCCTCGCTGTGATGTTCCGGTTACTCAGCATTGCCCCAATCCATTGGACCGTCGGCAGATCAATACCTCTATCGGTGGCCGCTCCTTCGATGGACGTGAAAGACGTATTGTCAAAAGCACCCTCAATATCTAGGAAAGCACAAAGGGCAATGCCCCTACCATTAACAGCATCTTCCAGTTTCCCAACCAGATTGTGTAGTGCTGTTATCGTTGATTTGCCTGCCTGATATGCGTGCTGGTTTGCATGTAGCGGCGTGTCTTTCAGACAACTGTACCTAATATTTTGGTCAATGATTTTCTCCATTGACTTGAGAAGGAAGGAGGATAGGCTGATCGGCCGATATGCCTTGGGTTGGTCCGCTGGTCGCCCTCCACTCTTGGGTATAAAAGCGACCCTTACCTCCCTCCACGGACTGGGGATGTAGCTGAGATGATAGCTAGCCCTAAATATTTTAGTGAGTATTGGCAACAGATCATCTAAGCCCTGCTGCAGAAGATCTGGGAAGATGCCGTCACCACCAGGAGATTTGTAGGCTTTAAAGGAGTTAATGGCCCACCTTACCGTCCCGGCTGTGAAGATTTTGCCCGAGGTGCTCCTCAATCTGCGTGTTGACCCACCGCGCACAAGGAGTGATTGAGTTCCTCTATTTTCTTCTGTCAGTGAACACTCAGGGAAGTGTGTTTCCAAGAGTAGTTTCAGTGTTTCCTCAGAATCTGTGGTGTAAGAACCATCAGTTCTCTGGAGGAGGCCTATGCCATTGGAGTGATCTTTTGAGAGTACTTTTTGGAGTCGTGCTGTTGTAGGTAGATTTACTCTTTTCTAACTTTAAAGTAAAATCTTTTCCTGTTTCGTCAACTAATACTTTTACAATAAATTTTAAAACTGTCTAGAAATTTTTAGGCTTCCATTAGAAAAAGTGTAAAAACGGATCCTATACAAGATCCCTTGTGTGTCCATCCATCTTTTTTAACACTTTTTTAATTATATCCCGCGTTATTTCCGAAATAGTGCGTGTTATGTTGGCTTCCAATGCTTCAAGAATTGTTCGTTTGAAGCATAGAACATGAACTTAACGTAGGCCCAGAGAAAATAATTCAATGTCGTAAAATCGCATTATCGCGGGGAGCAATGACGTTGTTGCAAAAACGATCCAACCCATAAGGACAAAAAAATGAGTTAATGTTTAAAACTGTTAAGGAAGGACTATCCTTTATTATGCAAAATTGTTCCAACTGATTTAACGAAAATATGACATCAATAACAGCTTTATTTATCCAACCCACTTTACAGACTCAACGTTAATGTATTTAATAAAAGGATGTCAAATTTGCAAAAAAATTATCCAACTAGCTATATATCAGTATAATTAATAAATTACAATGTTGTTAAATTTCATATGGTTAATAGCATTTGTTATAGCTACTTTATTGTAACCAATTTTATCCTTTCCTGCGTAACATTTACTTTCTTTTCATAAGATCAATTTAAAAAAAAGAAAAGGCATGCGACCCCTCTAACTACAGACCAATTGCACTAACTTCGAACATATCGAAGATTTTTGAATCACTCATCAACTCTCAGTTGATAATATATCTAGAAAATAACCGGAGACTTCCTGACGGAGCGTTGGAGTCATTGTCTCCATTATTTTGGTGAGTCCGAAATCATCGCTCTTGATATTTGAAAGGTTTTTGATAGAGAGAGTCTGGCATGCTGCCCTTTTAGCCAAGCTTCAAACATTTGGTCTGCAAATGGCCTCGTTAAATGGATAGAGAGCTTTTTGTCAGACCGTTCAATCCGTGTAGTAATTGACGGAGTTACATCCGATTCCTACGAAATAAATGCCGGTGTAACCATCACCAACCTTATTTCTTCTTTTTATTAATGATTTTTTATCCCTTACTTTCAATCCTATTCATAGTTTCGCCGACGGCAGCACCCTTGATTTCTCGTATTCATTTTATTCTGTAATAAATTCATGTGGAAATGAGAACGCATGTTTAGATCATTTAACAACATTTATGTGGTGCTCGCTAGGGGCAGAGCAAATCGTGTCTCGTTTAATGCATCCAAAACTCAATGCTGTTTAATTTCCCTTTAAAAAAATGCCCAGTTCATCCCCAACCTAACCCAACTGTTCGTTCCTAAAAAAATGTCCGCTGATAAGAGGTGTCCGCTTTTCCAAGGTGGAAGTTTGAAACAAATCGATGCTTGGGACAGGAAAAAGTGTCCGCTTTTAAGAGGTGTGCGCTTTTAAGAGGTGTGCGCTTTTCGGAAGTGTCCGTAAAGGGAGGTTTTACTGTATAGCTAATTCGCCCTCCGTAAACATCTTGGGTATTGAGATATCCAGCAATCTTAGCTGGACTGATCATATATTTGCAGTCGCTAAAAGTACGATGAAATGCTTGGGTTTTCTACAGAGATGTAAGAATGAATATAATTCCCATATTTGGGCAGGGGCCGCGTTAAACAAAGTCCAGCGTAATGCTATTAAATTTATTGGCGATTCCTCAATCTCTGAGGGCCTTGACTCTCTGGAGCATCGATGGAATGTCGGTTGCCTCTCAGTCTTCTATCGCTATTTCCATGGCCATTGTTCTAACGGAATTGCTAGCCTGATTCCTTGTAGACACATGACAACGCGCGATAAAAGAGTTACAAGTAGCTCCCACCCTTATACTCTCCAGGTCAAGTTTGGACGTACCGTCAAATTTCGGGAATCTTTTCTAAGGAGAACAACACGAATGTGGAACAGTTTACTATCTTCTGTTTTTCCTTCTTATATAAGCCCGGAACTTTCAAACGGGGCGTACATCGACACCTCCTTCACTCAACCCATTTCCCTCATCCTTAGTTCCTTTCCTGCCAAGGCTGTGCTTTAGCATCATAGGGCATCCCCTGAGCTTTTCCAACATCATTTATATATATAAAGAAAACACCAATAACTCGAAATCATATTACTCTGCGGGACCGATCGTGTGTGCATAACGGCGCCTAATTAACAGGGCCCTTTCTGGATATAATATTGCCAAACTTGTTCCGCAGTAAATCAATGGTGAAATTTCGCATGCGATTATTATTTTGTTTAACTTATTTAATTTAGGCTAGTGGGGAGCGTCATTTCTCCTCATTCATACATAGGACTTGAAGAAATTATGATGATCTATTATTATTTATCTACAATCTATTTTTACTTATTTTAGATTTTCAATAATTAGAAAATGGCAGCCAAGTTTTACAGCTGTAGCCGTGGCAAGTCCCACGTGTATGACAAATGTACAACAGCAATATCCAAAATAGTATGTTTGATGCAGAATTAGTAATATTCACTGCGATCGACGTAGAATAATATGGAGGTTTTTAAAAAGCCAAATTGCAAAATACTGACAGACATCAGTACATATGCTGAAAGAGGTGTGTCTTTCACATGCTTCAGTTTAGTTCATTGCTGCATAGAATGAGGACAGACGTAAACAAACTTACGAGCGAATTCACAGCACCGTATCGGCTGACTTCATAAAACTAGCAAGAAACATTTGCTTGTCGCACACTTAAAGTTATATTTAAAAAAATATTTATATGCATTGTGTACTTCCTAAGAACGCGCGCACAGATATTATTCTAACTATACGTGCACAACAGGTCGTAGGAAGCCTTGTCCAATCCCGACCTCTGTCCCAATGCCCAATGATCCTATACATACATCAACAGAGAGTTCTTTCCGATTGGTACTCAATCGAATCTAAAACGTCTTAGACATGCTGGGATATTAGCTCAATATTTTTATCTCAATTGAATGTTTGGTGCGCGATTCCTGTTATTTATAGCAGAATATTGTTAAGTGGCCAACTAATTGCATACTTTGTCCTTTAAATCTCACAAATCTCACAGACAGTAAATATTTACTATAAAATTGAGAGACTATATACACTAAATTCGCAGTGATGAGGGAGTATTTTATAAGCTTGTTTGCCAAATTTTATTACACAAAACACGGTGGGTAAATGTAAATATTTAAAGAATGTGACTCGTGATTGCTTTTTAAAAAAAGGAACGATAAAATTACTTACGACCACATTACTTGCTAAAAGATATCAGCTCGAAAAAAATTAAGTCTCGAATAATTGATAATGTAAACTAAATTTGTCTAATTTTAAGGTAAATAATATTTTATATAATAGTTTATATAATTTTCCACAGTTTCTTAAAAAGTTCTTATAACTAATAATAATAATAAATAATTTACTTTTTCCAGATGCCTGCCTTCGTTGTCAAGCTGAGAACAAAAGGGAGGTTTTGGGCAGACAAGATTGCGTGGTAGTTTGGGGAGAGTGCAATCATTCATTCCATCATTGCTGTATGTCACTTTGGGTGAAGCAGAACAACCGGTGCCCACTATGCCAACAAGAATGGTCTATACAGCGTATGGGGAAATAGATGAATATACTCAATTTTTTCAAAAGAATTCATAAAAAAATATCAGACAGTTTAAATAAACTCGTGTAATATAGGTTGTTCTTTTCTTACAAAATAAATTGCATGCATTCATATTCATTTTAATTTAAAGTTTTTATTATATAGATGTCCCCTTAGATTGAAATTCTCATGATGCCTAAAAGGAAAATATAAGTATGAAAGAAGGCAAATTGTGATAGCATAAACAGTAAGGAGACAAATTCGGATTCGTAAAAGTTCTCAAAGTAAATATCTTAATCCTAGATAACTAAACTTAAATCAGTGTTCTCTTCTTTAACCCCTTGCGCGACATAGGGCCTCTACTACACCCACTGTCTACCTGGTCTGGTTCTTCGGCAACGACATGTTGATTTTTGTACCTTCATTTTCTACGGATCTTCTGCCTGTAGTGCGCGGTCCTCCAATTCGGCGTCTTCCTTGGGTCCCATGCGGGTTCCAGTCTAGAGACTCTGCGATGTTGTTTAGCTCTTTTCTTAGTGTGTGGCCTATCTATTGCCACTTTCGCCTGTGAATACTGGAGTAGTTCTTCGTTGGTAATGGCCTCCGGCCAATACATATATGTTAGGGATGCGCCAGAGACACCGGTTGACAAAAGATTGCAGCTTAAACGATATTTGACATTGGGGTATATCTCAACAAGAAAATCAAATGCAACTCGGGTCTTGTTGATGCAAGCGTGTACATCAACTTAATCTCTGCCATCTGCTGAAACTATGTATGCTTTCGAGGTAACAAAACTTATCCACTTTAAGATAAATTTCATTTTCTCTCCTGAAGTCCAAACTCATAAGTTTTATTTTAGCAGCATTGATCTTAAGCCCTGCTTCGCGCTTCTTTGCTCAGGGCTTCGGACATTAGTGCTATATGAATTTTTTTTGTTGGATAGGAGACATACATCGTCTGCATAGTCCAGGTGAAGTTTTCATCTAATCTGCTTGATATATGCTAGTCAGGTTTGGTGCAACTTGTTACACTCGAGAAACGACGTTGGGTTGCTAATTAGATATTTTTACGTCAGCTTCTGCAGGGAAAGCTAGATAGAGCTGAACTAGCTTCCAAAATATTGCATAGAGAACTCCTATTCCTTACGCAATCGATCCCTTACAGATTGCTTTTTCTCGCACTAATTGCGGCATGTTCGAGCCTATTAACCGCATGTGTAGGTGTGCTAATGATATTGGAGACGTTTTTAATACTAATGTGGACAAAGTGACACTTAAAAGGAGCATCTACAATTTGTAATTCATTCTGTTTTTCGCACTTGGTTTTGTTTTAATTTTGTTTTTAACCGACTTCCCAAAAACAAAGAGGTTCTAAGTTCGACGCGTATTTTTTTTTATGTTTGACCGGGCATAACTTCGTAACGCGTCGATCGATTTTCAAGTTTTTTTTTGTTGGGTAGAGTATGTTCACCGATTGGTACCATTCCGTCCGTGGTTAATACCACGAGAAAAAAAATTGTAACCGACTTCAAAATGTCGTAATAGATATAAAATTAAAAATTATTTTATGCCTTTTAGCGCTTTTTGTGAAGTCGGTTCAACTTTTTTTTTTTGCATTTTGGTTTGTTGAGCATCCTTCTGAAGTAAATAAGTTCTTGGCATCAGTCAAGATGTGCGCCTTCTGCATTAGAAGAGAAATTTTAATAACTCTGTTCACTACTTGGAAGGGTTCCAACAGTTTTCCCTTGTGTAGGACGTGACATTGGGATGGTGATAATTTTTTCTGGGATGGCTCTCCTACGTAAGGCTGCCCATATATTGTATACTCACGATCAATGCAGTCAGACGCGATGTTATTTGATTTGCCCCAGGGATTGATAAAATACCAGTTTAACGCCCATTGCTGCAGCTGATATTCTTCTCCCAATAATCCAGGAATGTTGGGAAACAGACCTATTCCACTGAATGGAAAACAGGCGTGATTGTGAAAATTCCCAAAAAAGCGACCTGAGGAGTTGTAACAATTGGCGGGGTAGCTGTGTTTTTTTTTTATAGAATTAACCCTTCTAACACAGAAGGCGCACTTCTTCGGCAAGGAGCCAAGAAACACTTTACCTATTCCATCAAAAAGATGAAATTAGGCTCCCACACCAACATGCAGAGGAAAACAAAAACAAACAAACAACAACAAAATAAAACAAAGAAACAGAAATAAAACAAGGAAGGAAACTCAGCAACACACCATACAAACAGAGAGTCACGGGAGCACAGAAAATAGATAGCTCTTAAACATCACCTTACTAAGAGTTAAATCAAAATCAGGACAAGAATTAACAGCCCTACACATACGATTAATTGGTTCAGGCATGCCATAATTTGATCTGGATGGTTCAACATGCAACAAAGGCTGAAGTGCAAATCAGTGTTAGTCTGTAACTTATCATTCGACTCATAGACCAGGAATTTAAAACATGTATATTTTTATTTTTTTTTATATCAAACAAGCTTATATTTCTATTAATAGAAAAGTGCTAAAAGCTATCGTTTGCAATCATGGTAGATGCTAAAAGTGTGCTCTCCACCAATAGTTCTGTGACAGTATTTGCATACGTATTTCGTCATTCTACGTTCCTAAGTCGATGACTATAGCAAATCTCCAAAAGTAACAATGAAATGTACAGCCGTGCTTCTGATAACTTAGGAATATTTAGGATTGTAATGCAAAAACGATCCAACCCACAGAGTAATAGGATTTCGAGTTATTGGTGTTTGAAATTGATTTTCTGAAAAGAAAGTAAATATTACGCGGGGAAACTTATCAAATAAAATAAATAAATTTAACAAAATTGTGATTTATTAGATAAAACGATATATAGCTAATTGGATAATTTTTGCAAATTTGACATCCTTTTATTAAATACATTAACGTTGAGTCTGTAAAGTGGGTTGGATAAATAAAGCTGTTATAGTTGTTATATTTTAATTAATGTTTTTTTAGTCCTTGTGGGTTGAATAGTTTTTGCATAATGATGTTGAATATGAAGGGTCCACGGAAAGAATGTGCGTAGCCACATTTTAAAAAATTTTCAGGAGAACATTTCTCAAGTGCTGAGACTTGTATTGACTTCATGTGACTTTGCAGGTTCTTTCCCTATATGGAAATTTTTATACTGGGGTTTTTTCCATTCTTAGAATGGGGTTATGAAGTACATACATTGGGCCATTAAATGATATAAAAATTGTAACTTCGCACGTTTTTTTGGTGGATCCTTCATATTACTAACTAATCGATTAAAGTATTGTCTATAAATAAAATACATGCCACGTCGACATAGCCTCGGTAGCGCAGTAGGCAGCGCGTAAGTCTCATAATCTTAAGGTCGTGAGTTCGATCCTCACCCGGGGCAACGTCTTTTTGATGATAGTAGATATCGATTCTTTTCGTACAATGCTTTGCACCTTTTTGTTGCAAAGTTATAAAAGTTTTGACAATTAGTGACAGAAAGAAAATTTTGCAAACTTATTTACTTTAACTTTACTTGAAATTTGTGTTATGTAGGTAAATCCATTCGACTCCTTATTTGAAACAAAAGTAAAATATGCCTATGTTCTTTGAGGTAAAAGTATTCAATGCTTTTCTTTAAATATTTGAATATATATATTAATGCATAAGAAAAGGAAAATTGAAATTTATATATTACCAGCATACTAAAAATTCTCAATTCGGCCTTCAACATATGAGGGGTGTTATGTTGATTTATCCTTATACCTGTAGGGTAGCACCATTTACTTTGCGTGATCCGCAGAACACAATGTATCAAAGTTGTTTCTGAGAAATGTAATCAAGTAGATCTTACACATAATGCTTTGCTTTTGTATTAAAATTAAACCTTGGTTCGCAGTGAATTATAGCAAGGCTCGCTTAAAATGTATGCTATTTAGACCGCAGACGTATCCTTTTGCAATACACATTGAAGATTGAGTTCTGCGTATGAGCTTTTATGGTAGCCGTTGTTCGTTTTAAAAATATAACTTTCACCTTTAATTGCAAAATTTTAAGAAGGAAGTATTTTGCTTTTCAAATAAATCTTACATCTCCGAGTTTATATTCAAGTATTTTTTATGAGCTGTCTCGATAGAGGGGGTAGTTAAAAGGAATTGGTTACATCTAACTTCTTGGCAACTATTTCAGATATCTATAGAGCTTTTTGTTTATTTAGTAAAGTCTTGCAAAGAATTCATTCATGAAATGTTGTAATCTTTCAAGGGTGACCACTAAAAAATAAAATAACTCTTACAACAATTGCACAGCACAATGTACGAGGTGTAAATAAAAAGTAATATTTTATTATCGCGGAACCACAAATCGAATAATCTACTTTAAAGTAGCTCCCATAGAAATCTCACTCCGTAAAAAATTTGGACAGTTCTAATTAAATACTGTGAGCGGTTTGGTATTCAGTGTCCCCAGAGCAACTAATCAAACATTGGATGAAAGTTACAAGTCGATTATATTGAAAAATATTTATATTACTCATAAGAGATGTCGAAATATATGTCCCTTTGGCGCAGAGGATAGCGCGTTGGACTTCTAATCCAAAGGTCGCGGGTTCGATCCCCGCAAGGGATGTTGGTGTGAAACTTTTTTGTACTTTTTGTCTGGCCTGGTAAAACTATCACGAAGTACATCAGTAGAATTATTGACAGATAAAATGAGCCTACAAAGAGAAATGTTAAATGCAAATTTATGGAAAAAATCTATCTAACATTTGCACTTTTGGCATGTATCTGAAAATTACGAAATGTTAAGGGTGATTTTACAAGGGACTTCTCTTGCTGTTTATCAAATTCTATTAGTTCGTAAATCTAGAAAAATTAATAAGAATAATATTAACAGATTCCTTTAAATTATCTTATACTTATCACGGCATTCTCTGCAATATTTCTCTCTCTCTTTGAAGTTGCATCACCCCCGGAAATCTTTCATAATTAAAGTAGTCGGCAAAAGCAGTTTGAATCAGTTACGCCTGCCTGCCAGCACGAATATTCAAAAGTTCGTTAAAAAAAAAGTGCAAAAAGAACGTTCTTTGTACCCCAGATGGGACTCGAACCCACAATCCCCGGCTTAGGAGGCCGATGCCTTATCCATTAGGCCACTGGGGCTGTTGACTTAACTCTTTCTTTATAATCTTAAATATTTTTGCAGTAGTCGAAACATAAGACTAGAAATTTTAGACAACATTCCTTGGAAATTGGTCCCCCCATCTAGCAATTGAACAAATTCGAATCGAAATTAATTATAATAAGAATATTCTCTTTCGATTGTGGTATCAAAACGAGACCGGCTCGAGAAACGAAGTAAACTTTATCTAATTTTGTCTTTAAATCTGTTGATTGAAACTCATTTTAATGAGGAATTTTATAATCGATGGTAAATGAAAATTCGGTGATATAATCAATTTAATGACCCGTTGATATATGTATTTGAAAAAATACGAAATTTGTTTTAATTTACTTAAATTTAAAATTATTAAAAAAATTTTAAATCACCGGAAAATTCGCGTAAATTCCGCTTTAAAATCCGTTCGTTGTGAAAGCAGAACTCTGTAGTTAATAATTTAGATTAGCTTACTTTTACTTTCCATCTCAAAATGGGGTTTAAACATGTTTTATGAATTGGAGCTATTTCAGGCATATTTTATTTATTATATTTGAAGTGGGAGAAGATGGTTTCAATCCTTATTTCATTTAATTACTTAAAATATTAAATATGGCCTGACGGTCAGAATTTCAGCACTTCTTAGCCAGTTTTCAGCTGATACAGTTATTTCGAAAGAACCAAGTTAAATCGGAAAGTCCTCATGTTTTCCTGAGTCTTCGGTTCGGGATTTGAATGTTTTATTAAATAGAGTGTATAAATTTTATAAGGGCTGGTGATCTTCGTCTACCATCAAGCATTCCCAGTCCCTGTCGTGCGATAACCAAATAACATCACGACAAAATTTGCAAATCTTTTTCAATTTCAACATTTCATACTTAAGAAGGTATATTACCTACCCCTACCTTCTTTAATTTGAAAGCAACTTTATATACAAGGTAATATTTGTACACACAAATTATAATTTGCTTTTTCCAAAATATGGAATGGTTGTTTTTCCGATATAGGGTCCAAATGGACACCTCACCCGCCCCACCCACCTTATCTACTTGCTCTTTTACCTTTTAGTCGAAATTAAATGAATTAATCAAAAAATGAAAAAAAAGATGTAAATCCAATGAAATAAGCTCCACACAGCTCCACTTCTTAAAAAAATTGTAAACCCTAAAAAAATATATTTTTTATCGTGATCATTATGTTTAGAATATTGTAGGTTACAAATGCCTCTTCTCTCGAAATATTCTAGTTCACTGCATGTGTATAATTCATAATATCAGTACCCTATCGAGTCTAGTGTTTTTGCTTGATAAAACATATAAAATTCTTACTTGCTAACAACAAACAAATAGCCTAAGTAAACATTCTAAAAAAACTTACTGACTCAACACAGAGTACTCTAAACTTTGAATTATAATTTTAACCTGAAATCTATCACTATCCCAATTTATATTTCTGTGGCCACTGGTCAACTAGTGATTAACTTCAGATTTGAATTTTTCATTACAGTCTTTTAAAATATAAAATTACAAATATAACAACTTACTCTTTTTTCGTATACTTATTATGATAAAATTAAACATTAAGTTAAATAATATAATAATATCTTCGATATATCGTTATATTTGTAATTTTATATTATTTTAAAAGACTGTAATGAAAAATTCAAATTTGGAGTTATCACTAGTGGACCAGTGGCCACAGCTTTTTATTAATTATTTAATATATTTTAAAAATTTTGAGAATCTAAGAAAAAGTGGCCAAAAACTTATACTACCTAACAAGCCAAGGAAACCTTAAAAAGTGTTTCCTTGAACTTAATATTTTTCTTTGCGCTAGACTGCCTTAATTAAAGTGACAAAGTACAAACGATAACTAAATTTTTACTCAATTAAATTTGTATTGCGTTAAATTTCCACCAATATCTGTTGTTCCAATTTTTTTTTCCAAAATTTCAGTATCTGCTGATAGTGAGTGAGGTGGGTACTAAATTTTTGTATTACAACAATTTCTATAAGAATGGTAAAGTATAGGTACAGTGACGTAGTTCATTTACTGAGGCTCTTGCAAAATGCTTCGGTATTTGTTTTATAATAAAATTGTACTATGTCGCATAGTAAAGTTTTTTATCTCCAAATATTCTAGTTCACTGCATGTGTATAATTCATAATATCAGTAGCCTCTCGAGTCTAGTGCATTCCACTTCATGTGAACAAGGCATATAAGACAATATAATAGCAGTAAAAGTAAAATTCACTTACTGTGGAAATGTCACGCAAGTGTAATTTGTTTCTTCATTAAATCTCAGGTTATATCGAAAAGGAGGAATAATTTAATGAACTTACGGCCTCGGTAGCGCAGTAGGTAGCGCGTAAGTCTCATAATCTTAAGGTCGTGAGTTCGATCCTCACCCGGGGCAATTCGCTTTTTGTTCAGCTAAAAATTAATAACTTAACATAACTCACTATCACCTTTTCGGCAGGTCGGGGTATAAACACCTTTATTGCAGGACGTACGTTGTGTTAATGTGTTATTAAGGCACTAACCAATGCTTATTTTTTCCATTAAATGAATATTTTCTTTAGCAGAACTCTTCTTAAACAATCGAAGTCTCTGCTCACGATGTTACCCGTTGATAGTGCGCCAATTCGAAATATTTCCAAATTCCTTTGAATGCGAAAAAAACGTTGGTTGAAATTCCGCACTTGCGGTTCATTAAATAGTAATTTGTTAAATAATACCTTTCAGTAAAATTAGATGAAAAGAAGTTAAAATTATTCTTAGCAAAAGGCGATATCATACTGCACGACAGTCCACAGCAACAGTAACCGCAGGGAAGATAGCAATAAAATGTTAAGGGCAAATCGACGAACGATGCAATGAAATGGTTTTGTCGCACTATGAAGAAGGTTGAATACCCAAGTTACATGACAAACTCATTTGCAACTGAACACACTTTTCAATTTTCGAACTGACATGTAATCAGAAACTAAGCCAAAAAATGCACTGAAAGTAAACCGCGTTCGGTTTAAAATTTTTGCTTGGTTCAGTACACTTTTCGGTTTGACGTCCATGTAACTAGCGGTCCAGTTGAGTTTAAAACACCGAACTGGCATCTACACACTCATATGACATTTAAACTTCGTTTTTGAAGGTGCCATGTAACAAGAGAACTGAGTTCGGTTTACTTTGAGTTTGTCATGTAACTTGGCTAGAATTTGCATTACAGCTGATGCGACGAGAAACTTGACGGCTCGGATAACATGAAAATTCCTATGCAAGCAGAGTTTGAGCGGGAAAATGCTATTTCGAGAAACGTTAGCTCGGAGTTCAGTAAAAAGTTGTCCGTGCTGCCCGCGAGAGGGCAACCGCAAAATTAGAAGACCACTCGACAGCAAATATTTGACTGCTGTCGCGTCAGGTCACGTGCCGGAGTAGCCAATTTAAAAACTCTTTGCTGTCATGTTCGCTGTCGGCTTCACGAATAACAACGGATAATTGTCAAAAGTAATAAGTTGTGAGGTGTGTTTGCATGTTTGTATGAAAAGTTTATTTTATTTACAATGGAAGAAAAACTAATTGCCTCTGTTAAAAGATACAAATTTTTATATGATAAATCACAACCATCATATAAAAATATCGAATTGAAAGACAGAACCTGGAGCTCAATTGCAAAAGATTTGCAAAGAGATGGTAATGACGCTTGGTGTTGATATTTTATATATTTATTTGTATCTTACAAAACGTTTACATTATATATATTCTAGTGGAGGAAATAAGAAAACGGTGGAAAACGCTGCGGGATCGCTACTTGCGTGAACGCAAAAAACTTGCCGTAAAGTCCGGATCAGCTGCAAAATCCTCTAAATCGAAGTGGAAGTATTTTGGCAAGCTTGCGTTTTTGGCGGATATTTCAGATATTAGTTTTCGGTACGTTTATAGTAAACATAACTAAGTACAACCATAAATATTTAAAAGCAACTGTAATTATAAACAATTTTTTAGAACAAGTATAAAATATGAGGATCCTATAGTTGAAGAGGTCTCCACGAGCTCATTTTGTGATAATGTTCCATCTGAGGTGGAAATCAATAATGACGGCACTATTCTGTTCGACGAAAATTTCCAAAAATCTCCAGATACTAGGCGAAGGCGGAACTTTAAATCTGAAGTCTTGGTGCAAAATAATCATAAAGAAATGCAAGAACTTCTGAAATCAGCAAGGTCTTCACTTGAAGTTTCTTCGGGGAAAACACCCGTACAAGTGTTTTTTAGTTCGCTCGCCGGTGACATAGAAGAAAGTGGAATGCCGTTTCACCAAAGGTCCGCTCTTCAAATAAAAGTCATGTCATTGGTTCATGATGAAATCAAGAAAGTGGTGCCTGCGGATGAATATTGGCAGTGAGGAAAGAGCGTGTCTTAACAATGAAATGAAATGAAATATAAATAATGATTTATTTATAAATTGTGCCCTTTTGATTTATAGTAATATAATTCATTAGCATGCCATGCCTTGCTGTGCTCTTGCACAGATGTATTTCCATCGAAAGTGTCAACAAAACTTAGGGGGACAATACCCGCTAACATTATTTTTACGAAGTTCTGTAGTGCAACACAAGGGTTTACAATTTTCTTCGTTTTCAGGAAAACAATTTATGGAATTCAAGAGAACCTCTCCATCTAGCAAACAAAATACCAAAAGCGTTTTCAATTATTACTCGAGCGCTATTAAATAGTTATTGAACATTGCCTTTTGCTTACTTAAATTTCTTCCTATGGTATTGTAAATGTCATTTTCCGTTCATTTTCGTGGTATTCTGCCAAATAAACCGGATACAATACGACAAATTGTATCGCAGGTCTCAAATATAATATCTCGCATAAAGCTTGTACCATGAACTTTTTTCGGGCAAGTATCTGCATGAAATAAAGAAAGAATTTTTGTGGTAGGTAGTCATTTTACCAGCATTTCTCTAATCCACATTCTTGTTCCATACTAAATTATCTTACATACATGCAGTATGTTAAATATGCCGTCAATACAACAATTTATTAAAATAATCGTATAGAAATTATTATTTACACAAAAGAAAATAACCAAAAATTTATTTACTCCCTGACGTTTCTGGAAATGTCATTTTCTTCCCTTTCCCGTTTGAAATTTGCTGTCGTGTATGTCAAATGCAGTCAATGCGAAGCGTCAGTGAATAATTGTAAAAAATTTTAAAAATGAATGTTTTGGAGCCTTGCGAACACCTTTTGGCTCTAAAAGGTAAGGAATTTAATTCTATGCGATTAAACTTTTGCTTAAAATGTGTACTTTTTTCAATAGTTATGCGTTTAACTCGCCCAACATTAGTGAGCCCCCAAATTATCACTTCGGAAGTAAAAGATCTTCCACAAAACCTTTTCCATCAAATACTTCAAAATGATGCAACATCCGTAACTGGATCAGACAGTCTTGCCGCAGGACAATTTATGTTATTACCGCAAAGCTTTGGTAATATATATTTAGGTGAAACGTTTTCTAGTTACATTTGTGTCCACAACTGCACGACGCATCCTGTGGATGGGGTTACGGTTAAAGCAGACTTGCAATCCAATACAACTAGCATTAGTCTTCCAATGCACGAGAAGAAAACCAACCCTGTTATCCTTAATCCTGATGAAACGCTAGATGATGTCATTCACCATGAAGTGAAAGAAATTGGAACACATATGTATAGCTGTTTTCTCCTTCGCTAATTAGGATTTTAATTTTTTCATTCTTCCAGTCTTGTATGTGAAGTTCATTATACCACACCAGCAGGACTCCCTCAGACTTTCAGAAAATTTTTTAAGTTCCAAGTTTTGAAGCCTTTGGATGTTAAGACGAAATTCTATAATGCAGAAACGGACGAGGTGTACCTTGAAGCTCAGGTGAAGTGCATATGAGGTTATAGTTAAAGAAGGTATATATACCTTCTTTAGTTATAGTCTTATAAGTTGCTCGATAAAATCCCTGTACATTCCAAGTTGACCTTAGTAGTGCACCTTTTCGAAAACCGTGTCCGTGTCTATTTGCGCCGCCGTGTCCGTGTCGGTTGTAGGATTTACACGGACGACACGGATTTCGGTGGCTATTTGCATCGCCCGTGTCCGTGTGAAAGCACTTTTACACGGAGTGGGCGGATCGGTGTACTGAGTGTACCCAACACGTTCCGTCAAATATTGTTTACACTTGCTGGGAGGAAGAGGTGTATTAATCAGGTCCTTCCCCTCCAGGTTTGCATCTAGAACATTATAAGCAATTTCGTTGATGACGCGGACACGGAGCACATTATAAATAATTTCGTCGATAACACGGAGCGTTGTTTTTATACAGATGCGATTGCCGCGGACACGGCGGAATACACGGTGACACGGACTGAACAGAGGTTGACCGAACTCCGTGTCGCCCGTGTAAATCCTACAACCGATACGGACACGGCGGCGCAAATAGACACTTCCTTATAAAATATGGTGAAAATGTGTCTAATTAAATCTAAATTTTTAATAGTGGGAGTAAAATTATAAAGTTAACTAACTAAACTAACTTTTCAAAGTGACACTTAAGTTTAGGAAGTCACGCTTCGTGCTCTGGTTAATAATACGAGTTCATCTTCTCAGTACTGTTGTGCTCAATACATTAATTGTTCCATATTTTTCTATTTCATAATCTTCATTTGTTGGAGCAGTGTAATTATTTTCACTTAGTTTTGAAGAAAGTGTATTTCATCTTAAGAAGGCTGCACTTGCTTTTGAGATGATTCCAGTTGATTTTCAACAGGATGCTGTTGGTTTTTAAATTCGCTTTGCACATTTGAAGTCCACTTATGAGTAAATTTATTGAAATGTTTGCTTTAAATTGGAAATGATAATCAATTAGCTTTTGTAATTTATAAGATTTGCGTTAAAATTTGTTTTTATAGCATTATTTTGGTTGTCCTATTTATTATCGTTGCAATTTAGCTAATGAGAGAATTAATTTATTGTTTATTTACCTTAGATTCAAAACATAACCGCTGGACCAATATGCCTTGAAAAAGTGGAATTGGACAGCTCGGAGCACTATACTAGTAAAGATAAACCTAATTAATTCAAACGATGGTAATGGTAACACAAAGAATTCAATTTAGTTTCAGCTTTAAATACTCTGCCAAATGGAGAATCAGTATTTACCACAAAAAATATGTTGCAGCCCAAAAATAGTTGTCAGTTCCTATACTATATCAAGGTATGTAAAATGTTTCTTTATATTTTTTAATTCAGCAGAAAATTTGATGCAAAAGAAACGTAGCCCATTCCAGAAATAGCGAAAGATATAAAGGCTTTAAGAGCAACAAACAACATTGGGAAATTAGATATCGTGTGGCGCTCAAATTTAGGTGAAAGGGGGCGTTTGCAAACTAGCCAACTTCAGAGAATTGTAACTAATTTAAAAACAAATAAGAATAAGCTACTCTTTTCTAAATTTTCAGCCAATTGAATATAACGACTTGCGTCTGGTAGTAACACAAGCAAATAACATAGTTAAAATTGGGGAGCCTTTTACATTTACCTGTCGGATAACCAACACAAGCGACCGCCCAATGGAGTTAACAGCAAAGTTAGACACAAAACCTAGATTTGGATGTGAATATACAGGTTCAACTGAGTTTAATATTGGTACCATTGATCCTGGAAAGCATACACAATTCCCACTGACTGTGTGTCCAGCCAAGTTGGGTCTCATTAAGATAACAAATTTGTTACTCACGAACACATTTCTAAAAAGAACTTATGAATTTGACGACTTTGTTCAAGTTTTTGTGGTTGATTCCGATTATTTGGACAACGATACATTTCAAATTAATAAATTTGTAAGATATGATGTGGCGCAAACAGTTTAATAACAATTTTGAATTAAATTTTTTGTCTTGTTAACGATAATTTGGCTTTTGCAAATAAGAAATTCACCACATTCTTATTTCACCACTTTCTGTCAAGTGGCAACAGAACTGTCAAAACAACTCACATAACCTTCAAAGTGTTTGGGTTAATTTTATTTTTTAAACACTTTTTATAAAAATGTGGCCCATTATAATGCACTTCTTACGATCAAATGCAGTATATATAACACTGCCAATAGCGGGCATTATAGGCTTTGTTGGATATAATTTGGAAAACTTGCTGTCGGATAAGTACACTCCGTACAATAGTAAGGCCGGTCTCCTCATATGTTAAAAATTTCTTCATTCATTTATTTATTTCAGAATCAATTCAAGAAAATAGAACAGAGCGTCTTACAGAAGAAGCTATACATACGGATCCAACAAAAGTAGAGAAATTAAGACTCAACGAGAACGTCCTTGGTAGGAATTTGCCGCCTTCACTTCAAAAGTAAATCTAACTTGTTTCTAAATTATTGATTATAAATAGATTGTGAATTTTTAAAACGATATTGCGTAGTTTGTTCTTGGTATATTGTTTTAGAATAAAACCAACTGCTTCTGTGATAATTTTCCTGAACTACTGCAGTTCCGAATGTTATAAATGTATTTTGAGAGAAGATGTCTGCGGAGGATAGATTTATGTAATTTCTTAGATTAAAGTGGCTGCAGCAAACTATTAATTTTTATCAATGATGAAAAAGCTCAGGGGAGCCCTACGACGTTGAAGTACAACCTTGGAAAGAGAGGTTTGGGTACATAGGATCAGAGAGCAAATGATGGATATGACATCTACATTCGTCGAAATATTTGGCTCAAACTAATGTGACGATGATTTTTAATCACTTAGGAATATTGAGCCTTATGCAAAAGCTGACTTTATGTACCCTTTTTATAGGCGATTTACTTACCTGTAAGTTGCAAAAAATCTTCATGCACAATTCAGTTTAATTGTCAGTCTTTTGCCTTTCATAATTGCCTGTACTATTATTGTACATAACTCTTATTAAAAACCAATTGAAAAATATGACGTTTTTCAGTTATTTAGAAGTTGACTTTGCATGTTTTTTTAGCCGAAATATGGTACTTTTTTATTTTGGGGACACCATCCTTGTCTTACCTGCACCATGATAGGAGAGTCTTGACTAAGCTATGAAAAAAAAAATCGTCGAAAAAGAAACCCTAACAAGAAAAATGGGTCACAAAACGAATTCTGCTACGTTCATGTGCAAATTCTCGTCCATTTGCGTTGATTCCAGTCTTATCCTTTGTAAAATTTGGATTCGTTTTCATATCCTGGTAGGGAAAACGTAGATTCTATTCCAACAAAAATCCGATCGCAAAAGGACTTAAGACAAGGAAAATAAGAACAAAGAAGACTTCGAAAAACTTTTCAAGCTAGCAAATTTACACACTTATAAAACAAGGACTTATGTACAAGAAGAGACCATCCGAAGAGGGTTAAGGATAAAGCACATGGTCAAAGTAGAATTCGCTTTGAGGACTATTCTCGTTAATTTAGGTCCTATTTTGATGAGATTCTTTGAAGTCGTATTAAGGCTGGACTCATGCACCGCGAGAAGAAGTAATCCGAGGCGATCAAAGATAACGTACATAGTAGAAACGAAATTCGTTTTATGTCAAATTTTCCTTAATTTAGGTCCTTTTATGATTAGATTTCTTGCCGTCGTAATGAGTAAGGACTCATTATTTTATTTTCCGTCTCACTGGACAGACCTATCCGGTGTAGATGATATCTCAGCCCACAGTGGCCAGATAGATAGCCTAAGATCAACCTTAGATCTGCTTTACATAAGGCAGTGGTATCGCTGTAAGCAAAGGATCTAACGTGATCCAGTTGTTGAGTTTATCGAAGCACTCCTTCGTAACCCTCGAAGAAAAACACCACGAGGATAGAGCCCTTAGGGCTGCTTGGCTATTAAAGAAGATAGTTATATTAGCCACTTTCAGTTCTTTTTTGACGTTGATAAGGGCACAAGTTTTGATGGCTTGGATTTCTGAAATACACTGGGTCAATTACCAAAAGCAATTGAAACCCTAGTGTTGGATCCAAAGAAACCAGCATCAGTACTATATTTCATTTTGAGCCGCCAATGAATCATTTAAGGCTATCAGAATTCATAACGGTGCTAACATCTATACCAGGAAAGCGCTGAAGGCTGCCTAAGTGACCTCTGCCTCCACCCGGCATGTTTGATATTATTTGCACTCTCAGGGCTCTAATTGCAGCCGATTTCATGATAGAGATGTGCAAGGGACTGAGTCCAATTACCGCCTCCATTGCCACCATTGGAGAAGTCCTCAAGCTGGTATGGACAATCAAGCAAGCCGCTGAAGTTTGTTACATTTGGCAATTGCCGTCCGTATTGTATAACCAGGAAATCATCATAATTTTTTAATTTTTTTGCAATTTTTTTATTTATACATCTTATAGAACAGCTCTTCAAGAGTATCCAGTTCAAATTTGAGGTCGATTTGAATCGAATCGATGATTTTGTGTGAGTATATACAAAAAAAAACATTGTTAAAGCGCGTTTTTCTCGAATATAGCATTTTCAAAGTCGGTGATCACTGTAACTCAAAAACTATTCATCCGATCCTTCTCAAATTTTGCACACTTCTTTTATACATAAATTACGAGGTAACAACGTTGAGATTTTGTATTTTTTTATTATTATAATTAATTTTACAACAACAAATTAGCCGATTTTTATCAATACATTTTCATAAATTCAAAAAATTCGTCTTTTTTTACTTGTAAAAATTCAAAAATCAATAAAATAAACAAAATCTCGACGATATTACCTCGAGAAACTCATAAACTAACGAAATCTTTTTGGTTTTTTGTCAACAGATGATCCAGTAATGAGTTATGATGATCACCGCAAAGCAACATTTTTTTTTGTGTATATGAAGATTTCCTACAACATTTTTACCCAAAAATTTAACAGAAGACTCTTGAAATGTTGTGCTATTATGTTCTTAACTTACAAATAAATTTATATTTACTATAACCCCTTAAATAAACAAATTAGGCTGCCATAAAACGAGGGTTTCTTTCACTAAATTAAAAGAATTCTGCCTCTCCCCTCCCCTTCACGTTAATACTTCTCTTCCACCAAAATTACAACGATTTCTATTTATATTAACATAGATCAGAACAGTAAAACCGCATGTCCCTTACGAGTATAGGGATTTTGAGCATTTGCAAAATACTGAATTAAGCGAGCCCTTCGATGCCATCAGGTGTATCCTCAAGGAATAATGTAATATAATGGGTATAACAATTGGGTCAATGAATAAAACAAGAAAAGTTTGAATAAAATTTTAAATTCTATTGTAAAAATAAAATTTCCATTAAAAAAGAACATTAGCAGGCAAGATAAATGCTTTGCTGATAATAAAACTCTTAAGATTATAAAAATATAATAATAAAAACAGAAAGAGAGTGAGTCTCGAATTGATACAAAATTTAGACTTATTGGGAACTGTAATTTTAAATTACATACAACTAAATTAGACTATTAAGTTAAATTACCGGATAATTTTGTTATGTGCGCCAAAGATTTTTTTTACCACTCTTTTCCCTTTTACATTTTTAAAACGGAATTTCGTTCTTTGTTCAATGTTAATTAATATTTACAGAGAGATATACTTTCATTTAACACATACAATCACATTTTCTAAAATTAAAACAATCATTTGTGCATAAGCTTTACTATCTCAATAATGATTTTCCTTAACGATAGAAACATTCTTGTTCCCTAATGGCATTTTCGTCAGAAGATTACTATTTATAGTTAAAAGTAACTACTTAAATTAATTACAATTTTTCTTTTTTTAACATTCCATCGTGTTCAGGTGTTTTGTCCTGTACGTGAGGGATTTCCAATGAATATTTTTGTCATTAAATTACCTTAGATTTAAGTATTGCCTAATGTCTTCAGTTTTACAACAAATATCAATTTGGAATGTGAGAGAAGAATTTAAAAATAAATTGAGATCTTGCTACTTAACAAAACTTCTGATTTGATTTAAGCTCTGAGAGAAAGGACAAATTTCATTTGTTTTATTTTCCTCACTGACACGTTCCACACGTTTTCGGAACTTATGTTTTTGCACCATGTTTAGTAAGTGGTCAATTTTTTAAGAAATTCCGCCTCTGGATCCTACGTAATGTGAGCAAACAAAAATCAATTCTATACCGCACTTAAATGACAAGCGCAGGTTGTTTAATAATTTATTTATACAAAATAACGTTGCATGAAATTCGTCGATGCTGGTTTTGTATATAATAAATTTATCACTTGTTTATTTTGGCATTTAGCCTCTCACAGCCTCGACAGCCTAGTGAGTTCCATAAGAAAAACTATTAGAATTTGGTGATAATCTTTTTAAGGTTTTATCACAACAAATTGTTTATTAGCTACTACCACTTCATGACAAGGGTGTGAGACTCATGAAACCTCTAGTAAAATTAATACCTCTGGGAATATATTCTTTTTGGATGTGACACGAGAAATTTAAAAAAATAAAATTGAAACTATATTGTATGTTATTATTCTTCTACCCTTTTTGGATAAGTACGTCACCCATTTTTTCATGCTTTACACGAGAAGAAAGTTTTACTTTTGACATAAAAATATTTAGCGAATTTTAAGTTCATTTCTCTAAAATTCAACGAAGGATACTTGTTTCCCCAAAAATTAAATTGCTATAATGTAAGGACTTCATTTATGTAAAAAAATTAGTAACAGAAGATGGCGTATGTTAAGTGGACTACAACACGACTTGACTGATAGTTTTCTAGATCCTTTTGTATTAAATGAAACAATATTGCACCACTGCATAGGTATTACTTTGACCAATTTTAGAATTCGATTATAATTTTATATTGCTCGACAGAAAAGGGTGTAATTAAGCTAATGCAAATAAATAAGATCATATAATGGTCTTAAAACTGTTCCTACTACCTAAAAGTCTATAAGTAAATGATACGGTTCAAAAAATTAACTTTAACATTTTTTTTGTATTTTAAGCACAGTTAAGCTATATTCTGGGAGATTTACATGAACGGCAGTTACCTAAATTCTCAAATTAATGTGAGCGAAAGATAATTGGTCGGAACTGGCATAACATTTTTAGTACTTTCAACATTTAACAACTTTCGCGACGCAATTTTCTAAAACACATTACGCTAACTGACTAAAACCTGTCATTTATATTTGAAATCTTATGGTTAGCGTTGAATTGCGTTCACTTCGATTCATTTTAAAACTATAGGCTATAAAGATTATTAATTTAGTTTTAATCTTGAGAGTGCAAATAGACGCAAACGACTTCATATCTGAATTCTGTAAACGTTCGCCTTATCCTAACTTTATAAGTGGATTCGATCGCGGTCGATAAACTCTGAAGCTTAATAATTATTTCAATAAGAATGCTAAGACACTTGGTTTGCTTAGATCTCAGTTGACCTAACGTGTTCGATGTTAATCCAGATTGCAATTCATTAGCCGATCTAATATTTATCCAGAAGGATCCGACGGAATATTCCTCATTACCTTAAAAACGATGTTTTATAATTCTTTTACGTTACCTTTTCATATGGTATGGCTTTTATTATTTGTCTGAATGAATTAATTAATTTACGGCTGTTTTGTATGATTTTTGGATTAATGAATGTCACATTACATCATATACCTTTAGATTTTCGGACGGATCTTTTTAAAAAATTGACCGAATCGTGAAAAGTTAAATAGCTCGCATTTCTTAAATTATATTTCCAATTTATTGTCAATTTTGAAAACTCGACTATTTATAAGCGAGAAGAAAGCTAATTTTGCATGTTACCGAATATCAACACCTTAAAGAAAAAAGAGAGACTTCATTAAAAACTACAACTGAACATACAATAATTATAAAAATAGCAAAGTAAAAAATAAACGAGTATAAATGAGGAAGTTAACAAGGCTACGCTACATCATAATTAAGTACGAAAAACAAGTACACAATCATCAAAGGAGTATTATAAAAATGTCTATTTTGATCTAATCGGCGTCGGCACGTCGTAGAACCTTAGGATAAAAATATATAAACTTTCATAATGAAAACAATTTTCTGTAAAAATTAGAAAAAAAAACAAACACTTAAGGCTTAAGGCTAATTTGTCTTTTACATTAATTTTGTTTAAATTATTTTTACTTATAAAATTATCTTACTCCTACCCCTAATCTCTTATAATTTTACACTTACAGGAAAAATTGTTCCTCATGATTTGAACTTAGCTTACATTTAGACTTAAGATTACTCCGATGTTTTAACGTTTATTATCCTTTCTTCCTTAAGCCGCTTGTGGATTTGTTTTCTTGTGTTTTGTCTATGTTTACTATCAACTGTCTGTCCGGCTTGGCGAGGAAATTTCATAGGTATCAGTGGTGCGGAAGCTCTGTTAATGTGATATCGTACAGATCATCTTCGATTTGTTGGACTTCTAGCAAGAAAATATCCTCATTGCAGTAATATGAGAGCATGTCATCGTCAATTTTCGCTGTAATCCTAAAAGATAAAGAAAATTTTTCTTAAGAAAATATATCTTATAGTTTTGCTTTGTTTACATTAAAAGGAATTCATCGCTTATGCTGAGCCATTCTCGTCACAGATAATATATTTCTCTACTACCATTCTTAAGGTCTTAAGTGCAACTAAAATTTAAAATCATCTTTGCCATGTTGGAAAGGAATATTTACCCTAGCTAGAAATTTATACATAGTATTTTTATTAAGACAGAGTCCTGTTTAAATAATGTGTATTACATAAAATTACAAAGTTTTAATTAAACCTTTTTTAAATATCACGTCACCGAAAAGCATTTAAAAAAGGAGTGAGCATTATTTCGATTTATAACAGTTTAGGCATCTTTAGAATTTTCAAAAAAATCTATTTTTTTTTCAATATTCGAAAGTATAGTCTATTGAAACTATACTGTCAAAAGGGAAAGTCGAAATATTAAATATTTACAGAGTTATCGTACATTCTTTAGAGCTCTGTGACGCGCATACTATAAAGTGGCGAAACTTTAAACGCGATTATCTCGAAACTGGCCAAAAAGTTATTGATCGATTTAGCTAAAATTTTGGGTGGTTTCTGTCTATACTATTATCGGAAGGATGTACCTAGAAATATAAAGATATCGTGTAAATAAATTTTTTTTGGGGTCGAAATTGTTGAAAAAATAGTCGAAAATTCCGATTTTTATGAAATAGCTGATTAAAATTTTAATTTTATACTTTTTTTTTAATTTTATAGGTTTATCCTTCCCTTTAACCTGTTAATGATGAAAAAAAAATCATGGTTCATTTCAGATAAGTGGAAAAAATGTGACAATAGCAGCAGTTTTCAATACTACGCAGTAAACGCCCGAGGAAATATTCTGCAGAGCCGCCATTTTGTTCGGGAAAAAATAATTTTTTTTTGTATTTTAAAACTTAAGTAAAATGATGTTAAAATTATAGAACGATTCGATTATTTTATCACCATGAAAAAATTTATGAAAAATGACTCATTTTGGAGGCTCTAAAAAGAGTACTCCCCTTAATTACGTAAATTTTATGTTGAATAAAGAAAACAAACGAATCAAGTCAGATTCGCTTAAACTTATTGTCATACTTTGCTTACATCATAATGAGAGTGAGCTTAAGCAGAGGAACTGGATTCGGATAGGCTTGAGCTAGGATGGTCGTAAAAGATGCAGAACTACAAACATCTAATCTTATAAGGAAATACATATTAGAACTTATATAAATAGCAAGTCGATAAGCTGATTCGTAAAAGTTTCTAGCTTTCACTCCGAGGGCATAACGACCTACCCGACATAGGCTAGCTGTTTCAAAATTTTATATTCGCTTTGTGTGGAAAGTTCATCTGTGTTATTATCGATTTAAGGCGTGTATAGTTTTAATTCAATATCTGTTCAGCAATAGTAAAGGCATTGTTTGAACTGCTTAAGATCCATGTTATAGCCGCACAATTCGACAGTTTGGCATTCCAGAGTTGTTCTGAAAAATACCCACAACCATTTTTATATATATTTAAATGTATCAATTGATCTTAAGCCAATGCGTCAACAATCATAGCTCGCTCAGGGCATACCTTTTCCGAGCGATACTTTATGAAATAGTGAAACCCCCATTGAAATCCATGTATTGTTTCCTGAGATTAGCGCGACTGTACACTTATTGTAGACTTTATGTGTAGAATGGTCAAACTATCTTCATCCCTTCTTCAAACATAACATACTATAAATATAGCACAAATTTTAAGCAAATACTAATATTTAATCTCTCTCTAATTCCCGTAACCCCTTGTGGAGCATGGTGGGGAGAAGAACTTCACCCGATTCGAGACAACGATTGTAAGTGGACTTACAATTTAAAGTGTATTCCGAATCTGTTGTCAGCAGAAAACAACCATGGGGCGCCATCGGTGGGTTTCGAACCTGGGACCTCCGACACGTTATCATTTGCTTCAATAGCCACAAAAAATGACACAAGAAAGTTCGATATTTATTAAGCACTCTTGCTGTTACCGTTCTAATGAGAGATTACCGACTTGAAAAAAACAGAGGAGTGCTGCCTAATTATTGATAATTCCGGTCGAATAACAAAAAAATTTTCTAATCCCAACTGCAAAATGTAGTTAAAATAAATAGTACTGCCTTTTACACTACATCTTGGATTGCTAAGTAGAAATAATAAGCTAGGGACTGAGAAAAAATTCCGACGATCAAATTTGAGGTAGCAGCCAGAGTTTATTATTCCAGTTAGAATTTAATCGAAATTTTTGAAGGGAGGTCAGCTATTTTGCTTAAATAATCAATGTAAAATCGAATCGAATACCGATATTTGGTTCAGAAATCATATTCATAAATATCAATTGAATTTATATTGGTATTGTCGTGTAACGAAATATTAAGTTTTGTTTTGAAAGCTAATCATATGGCGTTTTCTAATTAGAATCGAATATTTTATAAATTGGTAAAAATAACATAGTAGACTACTGTTGTAATTCGACAACCATCAATTAATTAATGAATCAAATGTTTTAAAAATCTGCAAAGAGAGAAGTGCAAATCTTCATTTTACTGATATTACACATCTTACATAAAGGAAAACGGACGGAGAAAATTTGAATAAAATTGTATACAACATCCTTATTTTTCCAATATATAATAATTTGTTCACGTCTTAAATTGTTATTATCGCATTAATCTCACGATGACGGCAACCTCTAATTACTCGCGCTTTGCGTTGATCGCTACATATCCGACATGCCATCTGAGGACATAATAGTCATGATCATTTGCATTTAATATTACCTCTTTTCCCTGCCTCAACAATTTATATTGGTAATTGCTTTTTACAAAGTAGATTATATTTCAAAGTTTTCTAATAAATTGATTATTAAAAATGCAAATTTGTTGGAATAATTACAGCCCGTCGGGAAAACAGTGGTAATCGCAGAAACTTTTAAGAAAGAATTAGCGAAGACCGTTGATTGTAATTGTGGGGCGTTTTCTTAATTACCACTGCAAAAACGGGTGGATATAATGTCCATTAATTAAGAATTCAATGAACACCCTAGACATATCATGTGCAAAATTATTTATTAATCATTTGCAGCTCACTTTTTTTGAAAAATGTTTATTAAGTATTTCCACAATTCATTATAAACAATTTTTGCAGCACGTGTGCAGAAAACAGTGCCATAAGTTATCCCAAGAGCCGTCGATTGACTTGAATATCTTTATTGAGTAATGTCCAACTAATATTAATATAATAACACAAAATGATTTGAATTATTTCCGTTATTTAACCTTTTTTTAATATTATTTTTTGTCTGCTTAGGAATTCAAATTTTAATTCAAAATTTAAAATACGAACGAACACTGTTTGAAATTTGAATGTTATGAATTCATTCGAAGGTGAGAAAATTCGTTTACCGGACATATGCATGTTAGTTTAAAGTGGTTGCCATCCCGGGAAGAAGGCACACTTAGTCCAAATTATACACTTACGCAGCTACAAGGTGATAAAGGTAATTCGGCGCTAATATAAAATAAATAATGGAATAAAGAATAATTATATTCAAACCGCCGATTTTTTATCCTTATTATTTAATGATCAATAAGTAGTTTGAATGTTTCAAAACTAAAAACTAAAAACTAACTACATTTCAAGAAAGTCGATATGAAGGATAGAGCCTGTTCCGCATTCAGGTGGCATGGACATGATAACGACCAGTAACTGCTATTTAAAATGCAAATAAATGCTATTTAATGTGAGAGGAAAAGTCAAAATTGTCCGTACATATATGGTTTAAATAAAAAATTCCTGTGTATGTCTTTCAAAGAAAAATCAAATCTAAAGAGTTTTTCTTTAGCATTTCGGTTATTTTACAGCTGAATTTTATGAACGGAAATCATATAACTACTACAATTTTCTATTAAATTTGACAATTTCAGGTTTTTCTTTATTAAACTTTGAAGACTACTTCGCAGACGATGTTCCTAAAGTTCCTAAAGGCGTAATGGTTTACATGGATATATAATTCAGGCTATTTTACAGTAATTTTCTGGACTGCAATGGAGTAACAAATTACCTAATAATTTATTTAAACATAGTCCGTAATATAGTATAACTTTATAGATGCATACAATGGCAATATAAATTAAAAAGTTGATCTAAGAAAAGAATAAGGCTTTTAAACGTATCCATAGTAAAATCTCTAATAAAAGCGAAGGTGGTTTTAATAAAGTATAGCTGATTAGGAGCTGCCAATGAGGTAGGTCATCTAAATTATTATTACTCTGCATTAAAGTATAGACAGAAAGTTGTTCTTCATTCTAACGCTACATAAAGAAAATAAATTAAAAACTTAACGTGAAACTAATAACAAGAACTAAAACCCGATATGACATGAGTCAGGTTGGCCGAGCGGTCTAAGGCGCCAGATTTAAGCTCTGGTTCCCGAGAGGGAGCGTGGGTTCGAACCCCACACCTGACATGTGTTTTTTTTTTTAATTCAATAATTATCTTAAATTTTACTGAAAATAAAAACTTACTTTGAAAATCTGCATAAACGGTAAATTCTTTTAACTACGTCGAGTTTATAACTGTGACATTACGTTCCTATATTAGGTAAATGGTTCGCCGAACGAGGTGTGAATATAGTTGTAATCATGTGGTCGCTATTTGCTCAAAAACCCACTATTTCGAGAACTGGTGATGGTTTTTTAAAATTTTTTTTATTAGGGATACATTACAGACTGAAAAATAAAAACATGAGCTTGTATTATAGAATCGTATAAGAAAAATTTTTAACGTTTTAAAGTGAAAATTTAGGAAAATAAAAAAAGCCATCATTTAAAAACCGTGAGCCTTAGAATAGGGTCTTTTTGGAAAAAAAGGTCCCAAATGACCATAACTATACGCACAACTGTTTGGCAGACAATTTACCTAACACCCTGAAGATGTGAACATATGGTATTAAGTTAATTTCAATAATTACAAACAATTATTGTTTTTAAATTAACTTTTGCGTTGAACGTAGTTAATTACATGTCGCCTTTCTTTATAAATAATAAAGAAAATTTCGTAATTTCAGGTAAAATTTGTTTTAGTCTAATTGCTCTTGTTCTGGTTCTGTGTTCAATTCATTTCTTTCTTCCTATTTTACCAATTAATATAGTAATTTTCATCAAAACTACATTTTAAATTTATTTCAATTTGATATATGCAAAATTAAGTAAAGGCTCTTGTTATTAATCGAAAGCAGCTCGACTGGCGTACTGTATTGGTATTTTTGCCAATATTTCCAAATATTTATATATTAAAATATATACCACACACGTTGTTAAGGAATTAATAATTTTTAATATTGTTAATAAAAATGTTAAAATGAACAGTTAATAACATAAATATACCTAAAAACAATAACAGAAATAAAACTTAAAACGAATGGCAGCTACGAATTTTTCCCAATTAAAATAAACATGTGTTTTTTGTGTTTTTCGAAAAACAACTTTGCTGGAGAAATCACACTTTCTACGATTTAATTTTTCTACTTACCCTTTCTTATTTGTTCGATAAATGTTATTTATACTTGTTGTGGAGATTTTGTATTTATTTTCGATCTGCAATTAAGATAAACAGAAAACAAATGTTGACAAAATCTTTCAAATCATCTTAATGTGTGCAAGTATAAATTTCTTAAGGAGTTCGTTTTCTTGTTCTTGTGTTTTAAAAATTACAGAAAAATGTACAAAAAATATTGAATAAAATTTTGAATATAAGAAGAACTTTTGTGCCAATAAAAAACTATTTTTATTTATTATTCATAATTAGAAATAATAATGAACCAATTTATCGTAGAAAGCGCTTCCAATTCAGACGCTTTCTTTGGTTTTGCTGGGTTCTCGACATATTTACTTCGTTAATTTTTCTTTAGATATTCTGTTCAACTTATTGCTGGATTTAAAATAATTTTATTTCACTTCAAAAGGTAGAAAATTTAATTTATTCACTTTGTGTGCATGTGTGTGATGATCTAGGAAATACTTAATTGGAGTGTGCGATTCTTTATCAATGTGTCTGTTGGTTTATTACTAAATTTAGAAATCTTATCCGTTTTATATTTTGATCAAAAGCCATTTAAGATAAAAAAAAATATATAAATTTTTGCATTAAAAATGTTCCTTAATAGCGAAAACACACTCAACAACGAAATTAATTAATTAAAACATTCAAAAATAAAATTTATTAGCAATGAGCGAAATGAATGAATTTTTCATGAGATTTTTGTTAATAGCATGATCGAACGCAGCACAACAGTTTTGTTGTCTTTGGAAAAAAATTTATTCGTTTAATTTTAATATAATTAAGAGTAGAAGAGAATGGCAAGAAACACCCATGCAATGTTATACGTTATTGCTGTTGCCGCGTTAATGTTAATTTATGGCCTTCTATGATTTACGCAGGTGTGTCTGTAGCGACTAAGCGAATTTTCTGCTACGATTAATGCCATAAACTCAGTAACTATACAATAAAATCATCGATTTATTGATTAATAATAATTGAAGAGAGAATACATTCAGAGACAAAAACATTTTCATAATTTGTTATTGGCGCAGAAGTTTCTTAAAGTAAACGAAATTAAATAGCTTGAAAAATTGTGCGCGAATTCTGATCAATTTAAATATTCGTTTTGTTTTGGTTGAAAATAGTTATGGAATTTCCTGGAAGTATTTGCATTCATAATCATTTCTATTTCAATAATGAATGTAAAGTAAATAAAGTCAACAAATCTTTGATATATCTATGAAGGAGACAACTTGAAACCTATTTTATATAAAAAAATACTCTATAATCTTACGCTTTATAGCGTTTCGGAAATGAATTAATCTTTTAGAGCTCAAACGGAAGACTTTTCTTAAAAGCGGATTCGATTTAAAATATGGTTCGCATAATTATAACGCCTATCATCACTAAGAGTCATAGTAATAATAGTATTCAAATCTGTCAATACTTTTAAACGAATCGGAACATATCACTACATAGTAAGTACTTTAAAATTGAATGTACATATACCACCCACTTTTATAGAAATCGGCTAAATTAAGTTTTTAAAATTTTGATAAAACTAAGGGCGGTAGGTTAACGGATTGACCACATTTGAGCAAATGACAAATTTGAATTGTGTTGAAACCACTACTTCTCTTACATGTTCAGGATTTTTCGGTTAACACTTGACGATGAATGACGGTTATAGTTCATTAAACGATCAAATAGATTTTAATAATAGGAGCCCTTTTCTAAACCCAAACTTAATCAAGCTACATAAATAATACTTTAATAAACAATGTATATGTATGCAATTGGACTCTTTTTGTTTACACACAGTTTTAATTGTGATAAATACTCATTACTTAGTAAAAACCAATTGTAGATTTAGTGCAAGCCCTGATAATGTCTTGAACAGACGAAACGCGCAGGCTATACTAATTTTTCTTTATTTAATAAATAATATTTTTTGTGGAATCGAAACAAATGTGCTTTTTTTCAAAGCTGTAAAGGTCTAAGAGGAAATATTAGAATCTACGATTTCTACAATTTTTCGACGCAGAATACGAAATGGATATGTAAGTAGTATTGACCTACTTAGCCAGTGCAGTTCTTGGAATACATGCGACCAAAATATACGTTAAAAAAATTTCTAATTCTTCAATACTATTGCAAAGGACAAGTGAATTACATATACTTTTCTAGGAAATTAATTTTCCCTTAAAATTCCTTTAATATGAATTTATTTGGAAATGTGTCAATTCAAATAACGCTTTAATTATTCCCTCGTTATAGGCATAAGGTCAGAGTAAAAAATCTCTCAGTCTTTGACCGGTTACTTTAGAATTTGCAACTCAAAAGTTATTAAAGTAACTTCAACTTTTTTTAAAAATGGACTTACCTTGAATATCCTGCATGAGTTCATATTTTAGATTAATTTTGTTTTAACGTAATATGATGTTTTCCTAGAATTCCTGCAAACATGAATGTAGAAAAAATTCGTTTAAGATTTGGGATATATAAAGAGTTCTAGGAAGACAACATGGTGAAAGCATAAGAAAGCTGGTTCTACAAAGTAAGTCGTCGGTCTGTGAGTCGAAGATGGTTTGCGTTATACACCAAGATGTGATTCTGATTTTAATCTCGCCTTACTCTGGAACTTAACAGTTTACTGTTGATTGCCGCAATCTCTACTCTAATAAATGCATCGATTATCATAAGATAGTTAATTTTTGAATTAGAGATGATCGAATTTCACTGCGATTTTGATTGTCGATTTGCTTCCCAAAACATTGAGATAACAAATATATTTTTAAGAAGAATTTTATAAGAAAATTATCGGCCTAGTGAGAGTTAGAGTCGTGCCCTGAGGGTACGAATAGTGTTAAAAAAAAGTTAACAGATTTGATTTTCTTCGGAAGCTAATAATCAACTTTGTTTTATTTTCCCTGTAATATCACACCTACTACATTACTAGAACGAATTCTTTCAGATTTGTTGGTCTGCAAACTTCGGTGATAAGTATTTTTCAAATATTTTTCGCCATCAGTCAAAATGCGGTTTCAAATTAAAAAACAATATTTTTTGAATCTTTAAGCCCTTACTTATATATAAAAAAAATTCTAGTCTCCCGTTTAGACACATACGTCTGAAATTCTTTTAGTCACATACGTCTGAAATTCTTCAGCCGTGACATACAGGCAGACGGACACCGTAGCCTCAACATAAGGATTCTTTGACCTGTTAGATACGTAACCTTAAAAAAGGGTTTCAGATGATTCATTAATACTGCCTAAATGCCGAAAAGAAAAAGGCGATATCAATGTAACAGCATACAGGCTTTTTCACATTTGGAAATTGCTGCAATGCTTAATTTCAAGCAAGTATGCATATTAATTTATTGCTTATGTTTTTTTTCAGCAAAAATTTGAAGAGTACGGAAATAAATAGCAGATTTAAATCTTTAGATTAAATATTAATTTCATTTTGAAAAATTTAATGAGAAACTTGTGGGATCTTATCTACTAGGTGACGTTTAAAAAAAAAACAGTGACGTCACGGTTGGCCACGACTGCCATGTTATCACGGCTTATATCTAGCGTAGGCTGTTTTTAGATCACATCATACTTTAGATACAAGCTGGAAAAACATGACAGTTTGACCATTTTACCACCAAGCGTTTCGTCATTATTTAATTTTTGTTGTACCACAGATTTACCAATCCTTGCATAGAAATAAAACTGCACACTCTTGTAACCAAAACCAAAGAGCAAAGCTGAAATCATTGCCGCATTTTAAGCTCAATACTTCAACAAAACGAACACAAGAGAGAGCTTTCCCTTTAAAACGCATGAAAATTGTGAAGGGGACACTTCTTATCGTGACTTGCAGGTAACTTCAAGTAAATACCAAGTTGAGACTTTAAAAATATTGCGCGAAATACTACGAGAAAATTAAATTCCAAAAACTTTTCCTATTGTTTACAGTGGCAGGTTTTAGTTTGTTTACACCACCAATGCTCAGCTGTTCGTGTCAGTTGCCGGGCTTGTATCTAGAGTATACTACGGTGAGATAAAAAGTGACAGTAACTTGTTATTGTTTCTAATTTTAATATCCTTTCTGTATTCCAAATTCATATTGACTATTTTTCAATTAAGTAGATTTTTTTCAAGCCTGACACTGTTTTTTTTTAGCAAAAATAGCATTACCAGTAAAGTAAGATGACATAAGTAAAACTATGTTAAACATGTGGAAATTAAATAAAAAAATGAATAGTGAATGTGAGCAATATTAAAATCGAATATAGCGAACATAATCGTAATCGCTGGATTGCAATGCTCAAACTGCTGAAATCAGCTAATTCCTATATTATTGATTGACTGAAATAAGTGTCTTAACCTCGATGATTACAAAGTACTTTTTGTAATTTTTGTATGCACTTTAATTCTTTGAATTTCTCGCGACGTCTAAACTATTTATATAATAAAATTAATACTGAAAGGGTGCATAAGAACCTATGGGCTATTGTCAATATTATTGATTCATAAGCTGTGACCTTTATTTCGTACTAACATTAAGGGGGTCAAAAAGTCTCTAGAGACGTTGTTTGCTTGTAGTTCTTTCATTTAAATGCATAACTGTATAGTTATTCTTGGACACAATGTGGCTGCTCCGTAATTACGTGAATTATTAAAATTATTATTAGTGGATTTTTTTTCAGTTTCTACATATTAATTTCCAACCAAAACAAAACGCTGGTATTAAAACACGAGAACAAGAACAAAGAGAAACGTGCAGCTTACCGCATTCAGAAGTCCGATAGTGGTTGGTGGTACAACGTGCAATGGCGTGTATACGTCTTCGTTTTCCTGTCTCACGTAGAGCATGACACGTTCACTAAGAGGTGGTGTCATTCTGGAACGTTTAATAGGTGGCCCAAATTCAGACATGGGCCCAGGTACTAAACCCTGATCAAGAAGATGATCCTTTTTATCACTGTTTGGAAGAAAAAAAAATAGTAATTAGTGACATTCTCAAAGTAAATCTGATTGTTTCGACACAATTACTTTTCGTTGGATAACGATTTTTACTCACGTCTGCACATCAGGTGGAAAGTGATTGTGGAATTTAAGTGTTGGCGTTGTGGCTTTTTGTCCGTGTAGCAGGAATGGTGACGTGCCTTTAAGGCCGTCAGGTGTACCCGACAGGGAGTCAGTCTCATGGCCGTAGAAATTCTGTAGTTCCATTCCAGAAAGCTGGAGTTAATTAATTTCGTCTTTTTTATAGAACAAAATGATAATTGCAAAAATGAAGGGTAGTTGGTGTGTGGTAAGGATAACAAGGATTTGTTGATTTTTTTTTTTAATTTGATTGGATATTAGTGGAGTATGATAAAATTTATATGTCAAAATTTATTACGAACCTTATCCAAATCTTCGGCGGGGGAGAACAAAACTGGTGGTTTTGCCAAATCCTGCATTGTATAAAATTCTGATCGATCTGCTACAGGATGATACAGTTCGTCTAACTTCTTGCGCCCTGTCGCTGTCATTTTACGCTTGGCCGCTCGTCTTTCTTCATCACGTGTTTTTCTTTCAGCACCCTAAAACAAAAATAAGTCTTATAAATATAATTGTAACAATTAAATTAAGAGACAAGCTTCAGGTGCAAACAAACCAGGGATGGGGACAGGGAGATGTTATTTAAAAACTTTTATAAATTAGTCAATTTTCGAGTATTTTTATTGGTATTGAAAAGACAATATCAAAACTATTAAATAATGTAATTTTCCAGTTGAAAAAGGCCGATTAAATAGAAAATAGTTGATAACGTGCAAGACCACGAGTAGCTTTCAGCAGTTATGAAAAGCGATCTAAATTCCATAAACTGAGATACTTTTCAGTGGAATCATTTACAACAACTTTTTAAATTCGACTCTTTGTAGCAATATCACTTCCTTTTTTGAACAAGAGAAAGCTGTGAAAGCTGATATTTTGACGCCAGTTAAAAAAATACGTTCCAACACGAGGAGCTGATGGGTTTTCCCGTTCAATATAGTCTGGAAATATGGAAAAATTGTTGAAATAAAACCTCTCACTTTCCTGTCGAATTTCGGATAGTTAAACTTGTTCAATGTAACGAATTTGAACGGAACTGTGAAGTGTCATTTCTTAACGAAATATTTCAAACTATAAAATTACGTAGTGGAGCCAAGAAATCGGCAATAACAGGGATCATATTAATCAGCGCGCGCATGAGCTGTATACGTTACTATTACTAGTATTGACTCAATTTTACAATCAGTTGCACAAGCGGACCTTTTCAACGGTAGGGTTTTATGAGGTGTACAAAATTTAATTCAATATGCTAACTTGTTCAAGTAATTCTTCTTGTTAGCTTTTAGAAGACCTACTGACCTCGTGACTTTTAAGGTCTTGGATAATAAGAAAAGTTCGCACGCAGACGCTCTACGTATCAATCTATTTGGCACACCATTCATAGGCAGTTTATCGTGTTTCCTCCATCATTCAAGTCAATCGCGGCCATAACTTCTCTACTTTAAAAATTTCAAATGGTCGGCAGCACTGCACATAGCGCCTTACTCGCATAAATACGTCTTCATTTTATTTTATCCATTAAATGCAGCATGTAGCAAACACAATGTTTAAATAAAACAAAAAAACACGAAGCGACCAGACTAATCCTTCTACGGAATAAGGCTGTAATTATTTATTTGAAAATATCGAAAATTTATTACGCCAATCAAATTTGTTACTCACCTTTGAGTGAGTAATGGAAATTATCTGTTGTTCGTGTGATTTTGCGCTTTTTACCTTCGTTGCGGCGGCGCACTCGGGTGTGGATGTGCGTCAAGTAGAGAAAATTTGTACAGATTTTACTGTAGCATCAATTTTCATGCAATAGATATGCAATCGAGATTAGATAATGCATAATTGTAAATTGGATAGTTATACACATGATCTGGACACGAGGAAAGAGTGAAATCGCTACAAGAGAAGGAAATAATTGTGAAGCGGATGTGGGTAGTGCTGCGCTCTCAAGGTACCATAAATTATCTCTAATCGAATTGGTTCCTTGCATTTATTTCAATTGCAGAAAAGTGAATGTCTAAATACTTCTGTTTATGGTCCTGTAAAGAATTTATCCTGTGGGAAATCTGGAGAATGCTGCACTGGATGCTTTTTTCGTTAATTAACTTTATGCACCGAGAACACATCTAGCAGATAATCATCTAGTGAGATAATTTTAAAAATTTTCTAATATTTTTCATTCTAAAGGAGTAAGACATAAAAGTCTCGTGATCTCAATGTAGCGAGCTAAAGCCTAATGCTTTCCTGCAAATTTGCACTGCCTGCCCAGTGTCCACTCTAAAATAAAACGGGATATGAATCACCCGGTATCACTTACAACTGCTATCTCGTACTTTTTGCTTTTCCTATCACAGCAAAAGGAGAACCGAAACAAGTTTTGTGCCATAACTAGGTAAGGTCGATGCGGATTAAATTGTATCGGAGGATGTTGCAAAACAAAATCAAAAGGCAATAAACAACATAATATCATCCATCGTATTCGCGTATCTGGCAGATTCGCTGTCATTTATCATGTTTTATACGTGGGCACTTTAACATTATCACCGAGTGTCCGCCTGCCTTTCTCCATTTTCACTCAGACAAATCGCTAGCCAAGCCACTCGCATGTGATTTTTATTTTTCATTTATATTTTACAATTTTTATTTATTTTACGCTACACCTAGTTAATATAAATTTCTTATTAGATGTTTCAAACGGTTTCATCGACAATCTCTGGCAGCATGAATAGGGAATGAAGGATATTAAAAAAAAATAAAAAATAAAGTCGTTCGCATATGCACACATAATGCGTTCCGAAGTTGAAGTGGATTTTCAGAAATAAATTGGACTGTGAACGGAGGTAGGTGTACTTTCACAGTGACACATTCGATAAATTTACGGTTACTTTAATTTAAACCGTAATTAACGGATAATTAACGCGACGGTTAGAGCAAGTATATGTTAATCACTCTTTATTAATTAACTGAACGTAATTGAATGTAAAGATGACATGTGAAATGCGATTCTGCAGCCTTACTGTGAGCCTTGTGAGTGCAACGTTCTGGCTTTTTGGGTTAATCAGTTTTTAAGATACCGTTAGAAAATATTCACTGTCGTTTACATAGTAAGGCTATACATACATATATCGTACGCATAAATCTGGACAAGCTGCGAAAACATTGCTATTAATTTTCGAAATTTCGTGTCACAATCTGCAATATATATTTTATTATAGACGTTATAGACTACTTCCACCAATTTTTTTAACGCAATATACACTACCGCTTATAATTATTCTAACGTTACAGAAATTTACAGTTTTTCGTAACAAAAAAAACACCTTCCATTTTGAGTTTCCATGTTTTTCTTTTTTAGAAAAAACTAATTTTTTAGGTCTACGATGGACAGGATGCATATTCTCCTAGTATGCTCTTTATGCACTATTTATTCATTCATTTTCGATCAAATTTATACAGTCTGGTTACGGATGGAGTTGGAAACAAGTATGAAAATTCCAAAACGGTAGAGAAGCGTTCTGCAGTTTGTACCCTTCGCAAAGGGAAATATTTTTACGAGTAGATTCCGACACATTTTAAAATATTCAAGAGCACTGCTTGTGACATTGTCAAGAAGAAGGAAGAAAGCGCTCCGAAAGAAAAGGAATCACATCGACAAAAGAGAACGAATTAATAATTGTCAAAAGTAAACCGAACAGTTGCCTAACGGCTCCAGAAATCACCAGTGAGGTCAACAGGAGCTGTTTGATTTCGATAGCTGTTTCAACTGTAAAAAGACGTCTTAAGAATGCTAGTCTGGCAGAAAAAAGAGCAGCAAGAAAGCTTTTTCTTCATCCTGCAAATAAGAAAAAACATTTGGTTTGTGCACATGACTATAAAGATTGAACGTTGGATACGTTTCCAGGGACCAGCGACCAGGAAAACTACCCAGCTCCAAATGTTTTTCCATTTTGGGTGTGGACATTTGGACACGTGGAAAAAATGAATGGCTTAATTTCCAGTCGATTTTCGGACCGCTCAAATTTAATTAAATCGGTGAATTGAAGGGAAATTTTCAGTGCCACTGGAAAGGAAATATTCCAAAATATTTATTTCATTAGTTTTCCAGTCAAACAGATGTCAATTCCACAAAAAATAATTCATCACTAGGTACGCAGGCTTCCAGTAGATACAAAAAACTCTGCAGATTCGTCAATTTGAGATACTTTTCAGCGAAACCTTCCAAAACTATTGTTTTCGACGCGCTCTTCCCAATGATATCACTTTCATTCGATGTCGTTACAAAAATGTTTTTTTGCCGAAAAAATCATGGCCTATAGCCCAGTGATTTTTTTCGATTCTGGGCGGAAATTTTTAATTGGAAATGTTGATGCCATTCGAAGGAGCACGTTCAATAATGGGGGGCTAGGTAGTTTTCCCGCTCGCCGTGCCCTGGAAACGTGGAAGAAATGACAAAAAACCGGTTGAATGGGTTAATTTCCAGTCGATTTTCGGACCGCTCAAATTTAATTAAATCGATGAATTGAAGGGAAATTTCCAGTGCCACTGGAAAGGAAATATTCCAAAATATTTATTTCATTAGTTTTCCAGTCAAACAGATGTCAATTCCACAAAAAATAATTCATCACTAGGTACGCAAGCTTCCAGTGGATACAAAAAACTCTGCAGATTCGTCAATTTGAGATACTTTTCAGCGAAACCTTCCAAAACTATTGTTTTCGACGTGCTCTTTCCAATGATGCCACTTTCATTCGATTGCGTTACAAAAATAGATATAAGGGGCCTAACAAGGTATTCCTTAAATAGGGAAGAAGGAGAAGACTTTATAGACGTCATAACAGGCCACAAAATCACTTAATTTTTCTTTGTTCTTCCTTTTCCTAAGGTTACGAAGTTCGGCAGTGTATTACGCGTTATAAACAAGGAGGGTCGTTTCTATCCAGCAATAACTAAAAGTCAACTGAAAGGAGATTATAAATTATCTCAGAGAAGTTCAGAAATGCAAAACTGCTTTGAGAATAACTTTACACTTTAATATTGAAAAGTTTTTTTTATTTGGGATCTGAACAATACTATAGTAAAACAACAGAAGCCTGAAGCGAAACATTGCGTTATTCGCTAGTATCTTTCTGGCAACAGCAACAGGAGCTTAAAAAATAACTGCGATTAATCCAACTGGGAGATTCCAATGTACGGTCACTAATAATAAAACGGAAGTCCGACGTTTCACCTGCAATCGCTCAACGTATGTGAAGATTAGAATTCAACTGCATACCACAATCAAGTTGGGAATCGTCCTACGGAACCATAAATACTGCCCATCACGTGTCAGTTTATCATTAAAAATTTAATCCGTGATATCAAAGGAGATTAAAACATGTTAATTTCGCTCATTGATGTATTCCTTACAGATCGAAAAGAAAATTCCTTCGCAATTGTGTGCCCTGAAAGGAAAACGCTTCGAGCGTAAATTCAATTGCGGGGTACAAGTTCTAAGGCACGTCAAGTGACCAAGTATATTCCCTTGTCGTGCAGCGACGACCAGAAGATGATGACGATGATGATGGGGCTAGAATACAGAGTGATAGAGAAATATGACTGTACGTAGGCTCGCTAAAAAAAAGTTGAAAATGTCTTCCGATATTGCAGTTCCCTTTCTTGTATGTGCCTTCCGTGGTCCGCGAATAAAATAAATTCGTCTAGAATCTATCTTTATTACAGTTATTTATATCGTTTCGGAAGCGTTGGCTAGAACATAATTTTCTCTTGATTGTACATAAATTTATGTTTTCCTGGAGTGTTCCCCCCATTTAATCTGCACGAGGCCACGAGATAATGCATGTAAACAAGTCTTGTGCTCCATAACAGCGTGCGCATGCACCTCCGACAGGGTTCCAAAAGGCAATATGCTGGAACCATTGCTGTTTTTCATTCAAATTTTCTCTTTTTCATTACTCGCGTTCGTGTGTTAACTTTAGACAAGACAACACATCCTGTAACATGAAACATGCACTATAATGTCCAGAATGCTCTCAGGAACACATAACGCATTTGTAGCGATTCCGAAGCATTTTGCAAGATATATTTCAGCTTTAGTAGTGTTCCCAACCTCTTGTCTCACGAAGAAAGCAGGGGCCTCTTAAATAATTTTAGAACAATGTATTATTAAGATAGATAGAGGTCACTAAAGGATGTATTAACATTTGATATAAATTTCATTCAACAGTAATGACTTGCGTCCACGTCATGTGGAATAGCGGTTATACACCTGAGATGCTGAAATACGTGTTACTTTGATGTTGCAGCGCTGGCAAGAATCCGAATATGAAATATAATTTTTTTTTCTTTAAATTGCGAATAGAGATTAACGTGAAATACTTTCTTGAACAAACAACAAAACATGAACGATAGTGTGTAATAAATTCCAAAGTGATAGTAAGAGGTAGTATGCTGTTCTAGTGGACGTAAGTGGCTTTACTTTTGTACCTTACTCCTTTCATTATTATCTTTCATTAGCCATCAACATTTCAGCTTGAAAGTGAAAAATGCGTAAAATAAAAGCAAACAACGAACGAGACGTCGCAAATAAATGTATTCTTGCATTCTCCGCAAGTGCCTGAAATTGATATCAAAATTATTTCCATTGCGGCCGTGGAAGGCGAGGATCAAGTGAAGAAGGCGAAAACGACAGAAAAAACTGCAAAAGGAAAAGGCATAAAAATGTCATCCAAGAAAGAAACAATATTTCCAAGAGTTTAAAGGAAAACCAATCCGCCGAGACATATTACCAATCGCTGGAGCATGTGATCATTGATCTTATGTAAAGTGATCGCAATTTCAGGTGAAGTTTATCTCGTTACCTCCGTGTGCGGCAGTTGAGCCCTCGTCATCGTTGCACTGTTACCTTTTGTCGCTCGATATATTAGCCGTCAGCCTCTTACATGAAACATTTTTCCCTTTTTGGGATAGCATGAGAAAGTGATGGTAGTCAAAACCTTTAATTTATTTACCTTTCGTGAAGGTTTCAAGTCAAGGCCTTTATGGAGCTCTTTTTACCTTTCGCGCGAACGTCGTCAGCCTTAATTAGAAAGTCCAAGTTGGCGGCGAAAAGTTCTCTGTCCATGTAACAAGAAAAAGGAGTGAAACAATGTGACCAATCGATAAACAAATCGATGATGAACATTTTATCGAGCTTAGCTATCGGAGAAATACCTACTAGGTGCGGATCGGATACCACCTTCAAAGATTCGTGTCAACACCGCGTATCTCTGGTAATTTTTCCCCTGTCTCATGATCGAATGTTGCACTGTCGGCATGCAAATTCATTTGGATAGCCTGAGGATGTACAATCTCGGAACCGATTACAAATTATACGGGACATAGAAACATACACCGTTTGCAGATGATATTTCTGCTCACATCGCGCAAGAGTCATAAAATAATATCGAAAAAACGAATAAACTTCAGGCAGGTAAGAAAGCACAGACGTGAGCCGATAATGCTTAAAAACGATGAAACTATATATACCGCCCGCCATTTGAAAATTTGTCGTCCTACACTCTTACGCTAAGGTGGACCTGGGCATGGCACGACAGATACTATCGATTTATCTTAAGATCGCCATCTAGGAAATAGTTAAATCAGGCAGCCACGGCAAAAATTTACATGGACAGAATATTGGTATTGATTGACGCCCACCTAAAAGCACAGCACAGGTGCAAAACAAATTAGTATCCAGGTGAAAAGGAGGTTAACTTCAGTACTATAGGTACAATGCAGAACTTTCTCTTAAAGTGTTGTGTACTTACCTTATCGCAAAAGACCTTAATTTGGCAGTAGCCTCGATGGAAGACTTGTGTGTCACGTGGATCCTCAAACGTGTCGATCTGTATGTGAAGCGGAAGACCCTGGAAGAAATAGAAATAAAATGAACGGTTTTGTTAATTATTTGGAAATTTGTTAAAGGTACATACTTAAATAATTTGGACTTAGTCTTGGTTGGAGTAAATTGTAACTTTTGGTTTGATTTAAAGAAAACGGTGCGGACGACTTAGAGGAAAATTAAGCCAATTAAAATGTTGAAGGAGAAATTTGTCGGTCTAGTGTAATTTATAGCTAATGAAGAAAAAGCCAATTAAATCTTCATGCTATTATTGTGAGCATCTATGTTGTGACTGTCTTAAGAACTAGAAGGTAGTTGATAATGCTGCAACTGAAAACACTATGAGTAATCAAGAGGCACAGAAAAAGCGAGTATCGAATGGGTTATCAAGTCTATTATAGAAAAATTAAAGCATATATAAACTGAAGAAGGAAGAAAACCAAGATTTGAGAAACTATAAATGAAGAGTCTGGTGTAACAAACTTTGCAGTACTAAACTTCAACTCAAGGAGTGATTTTAAGAGTTTGGACAATAGTGACGAAGAAACCTTATCTAGTTCTGATTTTGCACGCAATTGCTCTTTGTCGTCGTCAGGTGCCGCTAAGCGCGTATCATGTGCCTCCTTTGTCCAGTGGTATTCCTGGCGAATTCCTTATGAGATTTGTGCCTGCATTTGAGTATACCGCAAACTTAGCTTTTAGCTATCTTCGTGAGCTGTACCCGTTACTCTGAGGCAAAATACCTGTCACCCATTATTTCCTCCCGGAAGAACTTTAACAGCAGAAAACACGGTCTCATCTTGTATTTGGTGGAACATTGCTGTCGACTCATTACTACACAGGTTTGAAGAAGAGGACATACACAATGTGGGGTGTGCGGATGCCGTAGCAATTATGGCAAGGGGTAAGTTCATACTCACTGGAACAGAACCATGGCGAAAGGTCTAAGTTTGGTGCTAGGAACAGGAGCTCTTCATAAATGTAAAGAAGTCTGATCTCATCATTTTCACTAGGGAAGGGAAGAATCTAGAGTTTAGACCATTGGAACTCTTTGGAGAAGAACTTACTGTCTCGGGTTCAGCCAAATATTTGGGGTATCCCTAAACTCATGGCTTACTTGGAAAAGATATGTAGAGGACACAATTCAAAGAGCCAGCAGGGCCTTACATCAATATGGGAGGGTGTGTGGTCGAAGTTGGGGAATCTCACTAAAGCCCGCATACTGGATCTACACTATGATGGTGAATCTCATTAGGCAAGTGTGCAAGTTTCAGAACGAACTTTCTTTTGAACTATGCAATTTAGCTTAATATTTTTTTTGATTTAATGTCATAGTTTTAGAGTAATGTCGGCGGTTCGAAGCCCACTTTAAGTTGTCATTTCACTCGCAGTCGTTGTCATCAGATCGCTAATAGTTCTTAGCGATAGAAACTCCTAAGCGGTTAAGATTACACTCAATTGTTTGTTTGGCTCGATGAGTACTATCACCTTCTCAAGTATTGACCATTTACACAGAAACATCCTGTATAAATTTCATAAAAGTATTGTCTATACATCTAGATAACAGTTACTCTATATGGTAATAAGTGGGTCTACAAATTTTGACATTAGTTGTGTTGTATCCTTTATTCATTGGGTACAAAACACACTGCGGGAAGCTACAATATTAGTGTACAAATCTACCTTTTATTTCCTTTTCAGTTGGACTCTCAAAAATTCAGTGATTGAATGATACAAAAGAAGTCAATGTGCACAGATCCAACCCTTTTTGTACATTTCCATATTTCACGCTTTTTTATTTAGAACTTGCATACAATTTTACCTTAATCAAATTAAATTCCAGAAAAAAATATTAAATGCTACCATAAATTAGTAAAAAGGTGCCATTTAACTCATAAAAGCCGTGAGAACTCAGCATGGGATCCACCTGACATTTTTCGAGAAAATGAAAATTAGAATTATCAAAACTCACGACCGCAGTGGAAAAAGGAGGTGCACAATGGCCACGAGGTTGCTCTATGAGAGCCAGGCCGATATCATGCGTGGGTTTTTTTCCATAAAACGTTCCGATATATATCACTCGGGTGTTACATAAAAAAAAACAAGTCCCGGGGGATTCCACTAGTTCCCGAACAGAATCAAGGGTTCAGGCGTTCAGCTGTGATACAGTGCAGTATACGGCGGATATCTTAGAAATTCTAAAGGCTTGTTTTTCTTTTTATTTGTTATTTACATCATTTCACATAATTCATGCGTTCCGTAAAAGACTGACCATTGCTAGTGCGGTAGTTTTTGTGCCTTCGTCCCAAGTGCTTTGCTGGCAAAGTGGGCAATAATAATAGCTATGTGGAAATAGTAAAAACTAAAAAGCATCAGTAAGTAGATAACTTCGAGTAGAACACCTGTTTCGGTGGTATTGGACTCCGTTTGACTTTTCTGGTGTTATTTCCAGTCTCTTTTGTTATCTTTGTTCGGCCGATTTGGAGTTTTAATGGGGCTTCTTGAGATATCTGCACCCAAAGTTATCTTCAGCAATGCAATCACTCACTTCATTATCATGCTAAGTGACAAATTCCAAAATCACAGAGCAAGACGCCATTCATTAAAACCATTTATTTCTTCGGCTTTACTGCATTTGAAATAAAGACCCTTCAAAGCGAACTCGGTTCCACCTCATGTTCTACGCAAGCAGACTTGCATCGCTCTCCCACGAAACGAATGTCATGGCGCCCACCTGTCGTCTTGCGCGCACCTTTACGAAAAGGCCGTGCCAATATTTTCACAGCTAATTTGCAGAAACTTTTGCTCTAGTCTGCAGCCATTTCCTTCGATGTAACAACTTTGGACCCGCAGAGCTATTAATAATATTTGCGACGTGAGAACTTTATTTATATCGCAAGATTCTGCATATCGATTAATATTGACAGCCGTCAGAGGAGCCAGGAGATATCTCGAAGGAACGAGGTGTAAAATGTTGGAAATATTCATCAGACATCGACATGCAACACGTTGACACTTGCTAAATTCGTAAACGCAGCGAGACGATTTTCGCCTTTCTGGTGCGTTTCTGGCAGCCAGGCAGCGTCCTTCTACGTCCAGCATTCCGCGCAGCGTTATCTTTCTCAACATCTGTTGCGCAAAGAAAAGGTTTTCGTATCTTTTTATCTCGTTTTTGTTTTCTTGTACACTGTCGAAGAAATGATTGATGTATCTCTGGGTAATTATAATTTATAATTGCAGTTCGATTACGTACGCAGCCATATCCGAGCCGAGCAACGAGCCTTAGGGGGCTGCCATCACTAGAGTTCTTGACTGAACACTGGAGCCTCTCCCGTCGATACAGCAGGTTATTTTGCTCCAACTAATTTTTAGATTAATTTCATGTTCCACAGTTCTCAAAACTCGAAACACCTGCCATTGCTAGAAAATCTTTTCAATGGCATCTAATTGACATGCTAATTCGCAGCCGATATGTTTATCTACGTTGCCATTTATGGTTGGTGCAAATTGAATAGAATAACAAGGACAACAATTAAGTAGTAATTTTGCCTGTATATTAGAAATTAATACCTACTATGCTAGTAAATTTCATAATAGGTATTAATTTCTAATGTGCAAGCAAAATTACTTGATAGGATTGAACAAAATTCGGAAAGAATCGAATATTAGTGGGCCGCGGATTACTGGATTACTGAACGACCAGTCACATATTCTCAGCTTCCAGATAATCCGAAATTTCTGCAAAGCTTTCTCCGCGATACCCGGATCGCGTTCAGGAGCAGCTTCACCCTAGGAATGGATAGATAGGATTATAAGCCTCTTATTTAAAAAACCAACTCTACACATAAGGAGCCGTTCAAGTAATACGTAACGCAGTTAGGTGCGGAGGGGGTCTTGTGAAACGTTACAATGCGTTATAGGGAGGGGGCTGGTCAAGCAACCCGGTAGGTAACATAAAGTTTTTGTTAAAACTAAAAATCTTAACTTGTGACTTACGGCTGGTCAAAAATCTTTAAAATCTGCGTAACGCAATATTTGAACGGCCCCTAAGATATGACTAGTACGCCTTGGACACCTAAGACTGATTATTCTGTGATAACACCTTTGCATACAAGATCGGACTATGGAAATGTGGGAACTCTTTGGTTTGAGTATGGATGTGCTAAGCTTATCTAGGTGGAGCGGAAAATGGTTCAATACAAAATTAACATTTCAGAGGTAAGCAAAAGCAGATGAAGTAAAGGAGGTAGAGAGTTTACACTACCTTCATCTACCAAATTCTGATCAGGAACAAAGACTTTTGCAACTGAACATCCAGTAAGAGACACAAACTGATTCCTAATTGTTACGAAGGAACAACTGCAAACAATGGATCGTTATCTTAACAACGAATAGACTGGCTTTCGTGAAGGTTTTACTTGCAGTTACTACATCAAAAAAAAAAATGGTATCCTTTTTTAGTCTTACTCGGGAGTATAATGGTTTATTAATTAATTACAAATCTTACAAAAATTTTAATATTATAAGACGATAAAGCATCAAAAAGAATATTAGCTTTTATACAATTTTTAGATATAACTACAAAACTCAATTTTATCGAAATTAAAAACAACGACACATTGATTCATTCATGAGGACCGTAATAAGTGCGTTGTTGCGGTATCTTTAAAAATTACGATTCCTCAATAAGCGAGATGGAATAGATAAAAATACCAAAGGACAAACAGTTTTGGATTTGCTTCGTCGACTTTCGAGAGAATCGAGTTTTAAAAGATTGAATCTGTCCAAATAAGGATTGTTCTATGCAAATATATGCAAATCTCACTAAACGACACTGGATTGACTCAACACGATTGATATGAACCGAGTAAAATCGAGACTAAACGCATCAAGTATACTCGGAAATAAGTCGAATCAACGAACAATAAAGGAGCCGCCTCATGAGGATCATCAAACTCCTTAGCTCACCTTTCACCGAAACCTAATAATATTGCTTTGTGTGTGAAGGAGGTTAATCAAACACCAAATTGAAAGTCGGAATTTAAAATTTCACAATAACGAGTGGAAGAGACAGCACATAATCTTAGCATAACAAAGACGTTTTGAATTAGACAGAGAATACATCATTGATGTAAATAATAAATAAGAGAGGACCCAGGTGACTGCCTTGAGGTACACTAGAGGAACTGTGAAAATTATTAGATAGTGAACCAATAAACAAGACTCGCTGAGTGCGACTCGATAAGTACGAGTGAACCAATCAACGAACAAAAAAGGGAATCCGAGAGCGTCCGAGTTATAAATCAAAATCACATCATTAATTCTGTTAAATGCTTTACTAAACTCGGTCAATATCTAGTCAACCTGCTTACTAGCTTCGATTGTAGAGATAGATGTAGAAATATTCAGTAACGAATATTCAGTATAAACTCCCGCACAATGGCTCCACTAGGCCAGATCTCAGCAGAAATGGTATCGTAGAATAAAGCATCAGAATCCAGTGCCATTGCGTGATTTGTCTATGCGCCTGTAGGTAATGCTGTCATGTGTATATCCCACGGCGAGACGAGATGCAACCACGCATCAGTAGTAGTGTCAGAGTGTACTCTGAAAATAAAATCGGAGCGTCTTCACCCTCAGGGCAATGGCATCAAAGGCCTCAGTGGGATCCACTGCAGATCTCGGTTCCAAATACAGAGCGAAATAAGACATTTATGAATACTGTCACCTGTCTAGGTGTGCTTTTAGATCAAAGACTCACACGGAATCCTCAGATGAAACGAGTCATAGGAGTGGTTATGACCGCCCTCTGGTCCTGTCGAAGACTCTTCGTTAAGACCTTGGCCTGAAAGCTAAAATGGCCCTTAGGGCATATCAAGCGATTATAAGATCCATAGTAAAATAAAACAAAAGACTGCGCAGTCTGAACTACAAAAACTGCAGAGGACAGCTTGTCTACGAGTTACGGGTGTCATACCAACCTGCCCCACTGCAGCTATGAAGGCTCTACTGAATCTCGTTCGCTTACACTTATACCTAAAGAAGGAGGCTTCCTCGAGCGCAATAAGGCTGCATGATTCCAGTCTCCTCAAAGTAGGCAATCTACAACCAATATTTTTAATCCCAGGGGAAGTGGCGATTATTTTGTTACTTAAATAACGTGATATCTGTTTCGATCATAAGCGATGGTTTGGTGATCACTCAATTCACTTACGCCTTTTTAACGAATTAAGTTAAGAACTTATTTGGCGAACTTCACTGATGATTTCCTCTTTAGTTTAAGTTCTAATGAGTAAAAATTATGTCAGAAAGAGAATTCAATTTCTCCAAAAGTATAAACACGTTCGATTAAAGCCCAGGTCCAATTAGATTCTGTTAATTTTCTTAAATAAATTAAATTTCATCGCTAGCCTAATGAGGCACATTAAAAGTCAATAAAAGCGGCCTCGCCTTTTACAAAAGAACTAAAGCGGCCGGCACCTGCATCACTTTTACATTAGAGCGGCATCTCGTCTTCATTTGCTTTAAAATCCACATCGGAAGAAAAAACGCAGATTGCTTACATAAAGCGAGAGACACATGTCCCTGTCGGCCTATAAGAAAACAGATACGAAATGGATTCTTGTCGAGTCCAACAAAAATCTTCTAATCTCATGAATTTTGTAATTTATGTTCGCTGGACGGAGAATTACAATTTTAAAGTCGTGGAAAAGGGTGAGACGCAAGGGATTATGTGATCCGAAAGAATATTTTAATAGGCCGTCACATACGAGACATTTTATTTTACTCCGGTCTTAACACTTGGGCGGGAAAATGTGAAAAGGAAACGACAATTAGAGTCCAAGGAAAACTAAAAGTATATTGCATGAGGATGGCGCAGACCTTGGATTCGGACGGAGGATCGCAAGATGAGGAAGCGAGCGCTTTAATGGAAAATTTGTGTTACCTTGAGCAATTTAGAAAAGAAAATTGGAAATTGATTAAATAATTAAATTTAGAGTAAAATATGGTGACAGGTTGATATGCTCTGAAATTGTGTAGTTTGCCTTGCGTTTTGTTGTAATTTCCATCCTATTTGCAAGACGTAAAAAATTTGAATGATGTATATAATAAAAGGGCATGAAGAACAAACAAATAGATGATAAAGTAAGCAAATTTCTCATTATTTTTTATTTCCTTAAATTAACCAGAAAAAAGGAAATATCTTTTGCTAACTCTACTGTTAGTACGAACACGTAATACTGGTTAGCTAATTTTGAATTATCTGTGTTCCCCTACCCCCTTTTTAAGAAAATTGTAAACGGATGTGACCTACAGAGAGCCAACCAACAGAAGAGCATTGAAACAAACTATCTTGTATCACTCTATCAAATTTCTAGACAAATCTGTACCCAGACACTATCGATTAACTTGAACTGAATAGTATTTTTGCCTGTTTTTAGTTCAAAGTTATAGCTCAATTTCCGTCGGATTGCGTACGCATGAACACCTGATTGCCAGAGCGGTGTTGCATATTTCCCAATCCCATTTGCTGCAGGTTTGTAATTACTTTAATTGAACACATGTGCCCCGAGATTAAGAGGTCTATAAAATCTGCAATGGACTGCTATGGTAAATAAAGTTGTAATTAAAGCCAATCTCGGTATTGCGAACTCGTGGTGTTCGATAAAGTTCTCGTGTGACCTCTGACTTTGAATCATACTTTCGCTGATTAGCCATAAGGAGCGAAAACGTTAGGTACTTACCTTAACTCCTTTCTGACTGCTGAAGTCCGTGCTGAGGCACTGAACAGCTATGTTTATCTGGAATAAAAGAGAAGTTGTTACTAAGGAGCATAAACATACATACGACATACGATTACAATTTATTTGAAGTTTGCAATACTAGCCTAGGAAACCAATTTAAATTTTTTTAAAAGTCAACTCGATAATAACATTCCCATGATAGGATACGGATGTCGCAGCTAGAAAAAACTCAGCCATAAGGCCTAAGAGGAATTAATTAGATAAGCCCATATAAAGCCGGCATTATATTTAAACTGCAGAGGGCATGTTAAAATAGAATTCTCGACTGAGGCAACGATGGATTTTGGTAGTTTTGTAAATAAATATTAAAGATACCCGTTAAGTTCGGCGCGCATTTAATTAGTGACAAGATACCTAACCATTGGAAAAGATCAAATTTGTGTTTGTGTTTATTATTTTATTTATGAGCGCGCGCAGATGCAATTCGGTAATTTCGAGCTGTTAAATGAAAAATTTATGAATAATGCAGATATACCTGATTGTAACCTTCCAGCCAAGTGTACATTGCTCCATTCCGCGGGGACTTTGGATATGCAGTGTTCGATAGAAGTTAGGCGATAAATTTCACCAAACGGTAGTGTGCCATTATAAGCGTTTCTACTTCAAGCAGAGGGTATAAGTCTATCTTACGACTATTCAAATCGGTTGTGGCGTATACATGCAGCTACTGCACCGGTGCTTATTGTGTGCAAAAATTTAGTCATTTTCCACTCTTTACTGCGCGGCATTTCAAATTGCACGCATTTGTAAATCTATGGGGCTGAGGCAATAAAATGTGATTCAAATGTAAAGTTCCACGCACGATGCCCTTATCCGCAGAAGAAGAAGAAGAAGAAAACTGGCAAAGACCATGTCATCCATCCATGGATCGATCCTTGCTATGGTGATCAAATTGCATTGAATGGCCACGACAAGAGTTACTTCAGTCACTATACTATCAGCATAGTAGACATCTTATTAAGCAAATATTATATGCGGTTGAGAATAAATATCTCCGTCGATGCTATCTTGACGTTAAAAGTGGACATTTGAATTTTTACTATGGCAATTTTGTTCCTTGAAGCCGATCTTGGAAACTGATTGAAAAGCTTTTAGTATTAGATAAGATTTAGATAAGTATTTTTTGTTTTGAACAATAAAACAAAGCTTTTATAACAACAGATATGTCCCCTTCTAACAGAGAAGAATATAGATAAAATAGATTATCGCAATTAACCTCACCCGGAGATATCCAAAGCCAAGAACCAGCATATGAGCTCAAAAGATATCAATCAATTTAATGTGCAGTTACAGCAACGCGGCGTAATAGCTTTAATGTACGCCCGAAATAATAATTAAATTATCGGTATGACACGAGAATTTCGAAAAAGGTCCCCTCAGGAACAGATGCCTACTGCTCAGAAATTAGATATTTAGGGACTCGAATTGAGGAGCAAGGAACCACTAGTGATTGTAGGCGTACAGGAGGAAATCGAACAAGTCGATCCTTGAAAAACATCGAGTGTACTAGCGGAAGCGTGCAAGAAGCTCTTCCAACATCTTATGATCCGTATGTTTGGGGATGCTAATAACATCTGGAGTCTGTTAACAGCTCTGTAACTCGGACGACGACCTGGTTCCTTCTGTTTTGTCCACCAATCAATTTATTTTCTCTTATCTAGATAGCATATCAAACGGATCACGAAAGTTTCCTCTACCTCGTCTTTTCTAATAATCCTGCTGGTACACTGGTAAGGGGATGGGATAAGCTGTGATATAAGCTTTAAGGATTTTACCTATTTGACGAAGTTTTCATCGACTTCCAAACTCAAAGTCCCGTCGATGCAACGATTTTGAGGTACATTTTTACCTTAGCTGACAGTTTTTCAGTTAATCCTGACGATATCCCCGCCTCGTTCTTTTACCGTTTGTTAAGCAAATTGTAGCAATCAGAACTTTGATGAAATTGTGTTAAATAAAAAAATTTAAAAAAATTAATCTCTGCGCAGAATTATGCATTCCGACTTGCAACTCTTTCCTTAAAAGATACAGTTAGTTCAATCTGTGCATCCAGCTGATCTCCAAACCCATCTTATATACTGTGAAATGATCTTAAGCCTCAACAATGAAATTGATATGATTTTCATTGGAATTTTTTGATGATGGACGAAGCTCACTTGGAGCTTAATGGATTCATTTCAGACTTTCTACCCCCAAATGGTAACAATTTGTTGTAGGGTGGCTTCCCAATTCATCATAGTGAAGGAAATGTAACAACAATTACTAGTGAACGCTGTAAAGAGATTATATGGTACTCAAAGTGAATAGAATAGGTTTGGATATATTGAGCGAACTTTTCCAAACCGTCTTATTTCGAATATTGTGATTTCACCGGATTACACCGAACTTCATTTGTGCCTATGCCCTAGAAGATCGAAGAATTAGCTTTAATAAAATGTTTGAAGTAAATTACTATTTAGCAATTATAATTATTATTTTAATGAATTATTTCGAAAAATGTATATTTGCAATCGGGGAAATTCCACTACTTGTATAACTGCTAACAGGGAGACGGTTGAAGAAGTCACACTTGCGGGCTTGAAGTTTTTATTTACTAATAATGATAATTTTATTGGCAAAAAAATATAAATTTCGATTCTGACTTTAGCTCAATCGCGGTTGATTTCCAACTGACTTAAAAATTCTTAGAACTTCATGATAACTGATTTTATATTTCGTGAGAAAGATTTTGTCGACAAGGTGTGAGGATGAAATGTGGGGTTTTTGTTTGTCCATAGTTTTAATTTTGAATTCTTTAGTCGTTGAGTTTTCTTCAAAAATCTCGTATTGTAATTTTTTTTTACTTTCAATATTTTCCCAAGTTAAATATTTATTAAGTCAGCTTGGGAATCTGACATAACTACAACTAATCGAACGATCTTAATGTGGAACACTAAGGGTCTCTAAAAATCAGTCATTCTCGGATGACTGTTGAATTAAGCTCTCCCCTAATATTTTACCAGAACTTCCAAAACCCTGTAGAAACGCGGTCAAAACATGCATGGAGGTTTTAGATTCCCATCATTTCGGACTTGATAGACTCAAGACTGAGAAGTCCACACACTCGCGCAACCAGGAAACAGCGTTATCATAAGATTTACCTACAGAAAAAGCCTTCAGAGAGATTAACACTATCCTGAACTCACTGGTTAGAAAGAAATTGGTGGCAATGCTGACGGTTTGGTTGTGCTTATCACCGGCAACTTCTTAGGTACTTTTAGTGAGGTGATGATAAATACAATAAGTAGGCAGCGAATTGCGGGCAAACAGTAAACACAAGAAAAACATAATCCCTGATCTTTTCGCGGAAAAAGGTAATAGGGTCCTTTTATCCTTTTAAATAAGTTGAGAGTACACTCACAATAAGCTAGTCATGTTAAATACCTAAGTCTAATAGACACCAAGCTAAATTGGGACATGAAGATCGATGAAAGAAAGCCTTAAAAAGACCTTAACGTCAGCACAAATATCATCAATGGATTTTAAATTGTCATAACAGGTCCGCCTTATGAAAACTATACTGCACCTCCTATCAGTGGATATCCTTGTAGTAGTTTGAGGCAAAGCAACCTCGACTTTGGCTGTGGGGGCGTACTTAATATCCTGGAGATTATCTCAGGGTGAACACGGACTACATCATCCCGGTACTTACGTTCTTCCTGGTAGTACGAACATGGATGGATCAAAGATTCCAGACTAAACATAGTATCACTTTTAACTGGGCCATAGTAGGTTGATGCCATTACCAAGGAAGGAAGAGAAACCGACTCCTAGAATATTGTTCGAAAGAGCTTTGTCATCTGTTATGTTGGCGGAAGATAGGGGACGAAGATAAGCAGCATTTGAACTGTTGTAAATACTGTGGGATGATCTGATTCTAATTTGCTACTTTTCTCTATACCGTTCGGATAGATATGTACCGTCCGGATATGATAGTGTAAGCGTAAGTATTCCTTGAATTTTTTCTTCGTGTAAGAGTAACAGTAAAATTATTAGTTTTTTATGGGTTATTACTATCGGTAAGCGGGTCCGTAATGTTTAATTTTCCTCACGACTCGTGCCAACAGTTTTAAAAATAAATAAATCATATCACCTATAATTACTGCAAAGATTTTGACTTTTTAATTGATCAAATTTAATCAAATAGAAATAAATTGTTGAAATGTTTCTTGTCTGTCACAGAAAAATAGGTCCTTAAACCGGAAAAAATGATTAATTGTAAACTTTAAAAAGACTTGACAATTGACATTACAATTAATGTGATTTTTGCCCTGTTGCCATTAAACACTGTTAGAGAAACCTTGCGTCGAAGTAATAATTAATAAAATTGGCAGGGATTGTAGTAAGAGAAGATAAATAATTTTTATTGGATTGCCAACGAATAAATAAAGTTTTATTTACGGTTGTAAATCGAAAGTGGGTACTGACAGTCGGTGATTAAATTAACAGTTGAGACTTGTCCACGTAGGTTGAGCGAGTAGGCAAAATTGCTCACGTAGACATTTTCAGATTTTTTAGCGTAAGTTGTCGAAGGTTTCGAAAGGGATTGCATTTTAAAATTCAACAGTAAAAACTGAAATATTCTCCCCTTTAAAAGTGTTCTGATAGTTTTCAAGAACCTTACTCTAAACTTGATTACCATATAGACACGCAGTTAAGTGGAATTATTGCAACATTAAATTCTGATATCAAATCAATGTAATTTTTGTAGGCTTTTAAGAAAACGTTAGGCTACATAATCTTCAAGAGTTTATTAAAATAATAAAGTTATTATTAGCATCAAAATCAGAGTTAATGCCCCACATGGAATATTGAAATATTTTCAATTCTCATGACTGGCTTGAGCTCAATTAGGTTTATGATCACCTCTGATAATTAAAATCAACAATTTAAAGCCAGGTAGCCGTTATTAGCACTTGTTTTACGAAAAGTCCCTCCTTATCCGTAAAACATTGCATGGCGCAGAACTAATCGCGTAGGACTAATCAAGCTAATTACAAAACATGAAATGAAAAATATCTTAATTTCCTCTGGTTGGATCACGTGCACCTGGCTGCAATAACAAAAGTATCTGGTCGTACTGATGCTGTGTAATGAAATGCACTGCACTATAGCAGAGATAAGTTACCTTCCTTCGATTCATTCACTTGAAACGAGACAAATCTCAGGTATATAAGGTGTATGCACGTACTCCAGGCCGATCTATCCGCCTACGGGGCCATTTGTAATAGTGCAGATCGATCAACCTAGAAAACAAAGCCCAATGCACTGGATGGAAGTATGGGCAGTGGGCACTCGGCTCTCGTCGCTAGAGCAGGAGCAGCAGCAACGACTTTACATACGAGCTCTCCAATCAGACACCGGTCCTCCTGAACACCGCATGTGCACCACTTATTGCTTCCAACAAACCACCTGAGCTGAAATTGGCTTCTGTTTATAATTTATCACGATTATTTATTTATTCCAATAAAAAAAAGCGAGCTGTCTCTGACTTCCTGTTCGTGCGTCCATTTCGCTATGCCACGTCTGGTATGCCAAGGAAATTAGTCTCGCGTTTGAAAAGCGCACTGAAAGAGGTCCAGATCAAATCGCTTTGGCTCCTGGACAGGGGAAAGGTTCGGACATGATTGGACCGGACATAAATTTTCATTTAAAAACTCGCTGCACACGTGAGACTTTTAGAGCGTTGTACTCAAAGTGGTTCCATTTATTTTCCAATATTAAAAACGGACGCCTATAGATAACTGCCTGAGACACTGATGGTGATTAGAAAATTGCTGTTAATTGCAAATTTCATTTATTAATATGCAAAGTAGCCTATGACAAAGCGAAATGTAGCTGGTTCCTGCTGGGTCTGCGCACTTTAGTAAAGTTTGCTTTGAGCAATTTAGCCTACAATTGCTCGTGTTCATTCATTTATTGTAAATAAATATACAGAATCTGTCACAATACTTTGTTAAATGTACAGGAGGCAAGTAATTAACCGCACCAACAACTATGCTGCCGCATGCTCGCGAATGAAAAACTTTGAGCGTGCAAAACTAAGTAGTATGTAATTAAACTGTAAGTGTAGTTTGGGCGACCTTTCCTTTTTTCCATAAAATTTATGCTGGGTGTGCTACATTTCAATTCAGAGTAATTAGCATCAATAAAAACTGATTAATGTTAATTACTTTCTGCATAATTATACCGATAACTCTAGGACAGAGCGCGCAGACTATACTCTCATACTATGCAGGAAACTTTTAAGACATTATTTTAATTTTTACAAATATTTTTAATAATAGGATGTTTCTACCATCAATCATAAAAAATTACTGTTTTTTACAAAACAATATCTTATGTTCTATAATGTGGTAAAAAACTTTACGATTCATATTTATTAATTTTTTCTCAAAATCCTATTAGAAGTTCAAAAAAGTATCCCCCCTGCACTGTCCCTTATCCACTTTCTTGCTAACTTTATTTCTATCATGTTTATTAATCGCCGCCATATCTGGACTGGCACTTACTACCGAATAATGCTATTCTATTTGTGAAACTACTTATTTATTTTATATCATCCAGTTTTTTTTTAATTAATTAATGTCCCGTGAACTTTGCGTATTCTGTCTTGGCATATTTTAATTTGTTTGAAATTGCAAAAATATCTGAAATCGTTCGCATTGATGCGAAGTTGGCAACGAGAAATTCTTTCAGTCGCTCTCATTCGTCAGTGAGAAGTCCAAGCTATTGGGTCATCCCATAACTTTCAATATCCCTTTTCCAAAATTCACTTGTCCGGGCGATATCCGGCGAATATGGTGGGTTAGCATAGCTTCCCATTGAAACGTCCTTATCCTTTGTACTGTCATCCTCGCTGTATGTGGTTGAGTATTATCCGCTCAAGTTGCTCGCTTGAGACCTTACCACCTTATGTGTGTGAAGGTTGTCCTTAACCTGTTGTGTCGGTGTTTCACCTTTATCAAATAGGTCCATTCCTGAGACGTTACAGTTAAGAAGAAAACACATTCAATCTCTCCGCGCGATTAGACTTGGAAAGTTTGTGTAGAACCCATTAGCCCAATTGTTGACTTTTCCGATGGCATGCCGGGGTCGATGAATGCTTGAATGAACAAATCTAAGCTGCTCGGTTAGTTCCTCAACAGTTATGATGAGATTTTCTTCCACCAGGGTTCGCTCGACCGCGTATTCGAACTCAACAGATCTTCATGCACGAGACTTGTTTTTTTATTTAGTAGTTCCCGGATCGGAATTTTTGGAACCATTGGGTTACGTTTATTGTCCGTTGTTGCCTTTATTTAACTCATATAGCAAAATATGCCGAATATATTTCTTTGTTACTTCCATTTTAATTTTGAAAAAACTCTTAAAAACTTGCAATATCAGAGAGAAAGCTCTTTATTTCGATTGTATTTCTACGTCAAACTATCATTTTAATCCACCTTAACTCCCCATAACATCCGACAACGACGAGAGGGACAATCGTACTAAATGAGAATTGGTGATGTTTTCTTTCTATTGGAGGGCAAAAAGCTAGGACAAACTTGAAAATGTATAGTTTCCACCATTTAATGATATTTTGTGACTATATTTTAACATTGTAAACTCTCTTCGAAATTTTTAAGATTTGCCGTAGTAGAGATAGACTGCGCCTTCAAAGTTGACCAACATGTCGTGTCGGCCGTATTGTATTTTGGGCTAGAGTACAGCCTACTCTATATACAAGCCCGGAAAACATGACAGCTCGGTCATTTCACCACTTAGCGTTTTGTCATTCTTCCAGTTTTGTTGTACCACAGATTAACCAATCCTTGCACACAAATAAAACTGCTCACTCTCGTAACCAACACCAAAGAGAAACGCTGATGTCATTGACGCATTCTAAGCTATACTTTAAACAAACGTGCACAAGAGAGTTTTTCCTTTAAAACACATGAAAATTGTGAAGAAGAATTTTTATCGTGTTCACTTGTTCAGAACATTTGTAGGTTAATCTCAAGTAAATTACAATTTGAGATTTTAAAAATATTGCGAGAAATAATGATTCCCCTTACCATATGTACCCTCTGTTTTGCAAAGTTCCAGGGTAGATAGGAAAAGAGCAGGGAGATACATACATAATTTAGTTTAAAATGAAGTTCGAGGTAAATAAAATTACCAAATTTGCATTTACGTTTCTACATACTGTTATTATGTGTATGAATAGTACTCTATAACGCAAATCTCGACACGTAGAAACACGCAAATCTCAACACGTACAAACACCCGATATCATTTAGATCGCCTTTATTACTATGCGTTTTCACTACTTTTAATCACTTTTAATTTTCACTTTTTAAAAATGCTTAGGTCTAGGCCTAGTGACTTCTTCAGCGACAAAATGAGTTTATTCCTTTTCTGTTTCTTTTCTTTAATACATATTATAAATAAATATTAAATACCAAAATAAATAAGGGTCTATTTTTGAGTGAAAAATCACAATCTCAACTTCAAATGGCCACCATTTTACAAAAAATTAAAATTTATAAAATCGGGGCGACAAAAACTACTTTATGCTACCTAGTTTAAGAATATATTATATATTTTTTCAGATAAAAATTGACATAAATGTCGTACTGTAATGTAAAAACTATTTCACTATTTAAACTATCTAACGCCTGTCGGGGAACCTCCCTCCCACGCAATTTTCTATAATATTTTTACACAATATACTTGACAGTATAATACATACTTGATTGGATTTATAATAAAAAGATACTTGTATGAACAAAAATTTGCAAAATTTACCCTATTTTAACTACTTTTAGTGGTATGTAGTCTCTTAAATGTACTTATTGAAAGAAAAGAGCTTACCTTAGCAGAACTTTCCAATGGATTCCAGTAAACTGCAATGGCGTTGTGGGAGACTTCCTCTATACAACCTACGAGACCGACCGAGTTTTTCGTATCTGAAATTGAAATGGTAAAATTTAAGCTTAATAAAATGAATTAACAAAATAAAATTAATCGACAGTTAAACGTAATTTAACTAGAGAAAATTATAATCGCAGGATCTAAGCAGAGCACCTATGCGCATCGTGTTTACACTTCATCCAAATTACCCGAAAACAAGTTAATTAAAAGTTAAATCGATTTGTAAGCAACATGGATCGACTAATTACCAATCGTTGGCCTGACATTTTTCTTCCACGAAATTGATTGCGGCCGTTGCTATAGGGAAACTTGAGTCCACTACGACTCCTCTATTCGTTGTCCAGCACAGGACAAGATAATGCAGAGACACGAGATCCTTATCACTGTTCTGCGTTCGGCTTTGAACTTTGGGTTGCGTTTGTATCTTCTCTTTACCTTTTTCGAATATTAACATTATCTGTGTACAGTGTGTGGTGGTGCATCGTGCGTCTGCTGATAATTATTACTTTAGCCTTACTCGGTGGAAAAATTTTGATTCTCTGTCAAGATAAGGCGCTCACTCGAAATTATTGCCTACAGTCAGGTTGTCATAATGCAGTTGAAAAATTCCTTCGGACATCTACACTATTCGTTGGTCGGGTACCAGACACCGAATGTTCTAGTCGTCGTACTAGACAATATCTTTAGTGTTTCTTTCCACTTTCAGATACGATTTCAGAGGTGAAAAGAATCCACGGATAATTAAATTCTTTGCAATTACTAACCAATTTGAGCTCTCACATGGCAGTCAATGGCTTTTCACATCTACGTTAACGTGATCATTTGCGAAAATATTTATCAGCTAATTTTATTATTGTTATTGAGACGTAGCTGTTAGGGCTTTCAGCAGTGCAATTGGTGGTTATAGCGTGTGTCAATGCCTTGGTTTTTGTAACTTGACAGTTTTATTGATTTGAAACTGATCTGCAGAATCAAGTATTGCATTACGTGTTTTTTGAATAGCAAATTGACACTTGCTTATAACATAAAGAATTAGGTTTTAATGGTAATTTTTCAATTCTAGGCTTTTATAACTGTAAAACTACAGTTTAATTTTCCAGATAGGGTTAGGCTCCGTTAACTTATGTACTTGCAATGGAAAGGGATACAGAACTTGTAGTTATCTTAGGATATAACAGGTTTGATTTTATTTATTTGCACATTTATAACATTCGAAAACCAGTAAAGAACATGTATCGGAATACCAGTGGAAATAATTAAGATATTATTCTTCCCGTAATACAGGAATAATGAATGAATGGATAACAGGCGTAGTTGTGAAGATTCCCCAAAAAAGGCGACCTCAGGAATTCTACCAATTAGCATAGTACCTATCTGTCTTTTAACTGCAGTCTTTAAATTGACGGTAATAATAATCTTAATGCGTATCAAGCAATCAAGCGAACTCTTAACGATGAGTAAGCTTTCGTGAGGGTTTCTCCTGCAGCGACAACATCAACGCCCTCCGAATTATCATCGAGAAATCCGTTGAATTTAAGTTCCCTTTACATCTGATATTTGGCAATTTCGAGAAGGTGTTTTACAGCCTTGATCGCGAATACATATGGGAAGCTTTAAGTACGACAGGTATCCCATAAAAAGTTATTATCATCATAAAGGATTCCTACTCCGGAGCGCAATGTCACGTCCACAACAAGGGAAAATTGTAGGAGCTCTTTCAAGTATTGCTTTACTTGATTAATGTATTGTGAAGCGCCCTACATGACCACCCATCACGAGGGAGTAGATGGTAACTTTTAAAGCACCTTACGCAACTGGACTATGTCGACGATACATGTCTTCTATCTAACAAACAGTCATGTAGTCTGAATGTCCGAAGCCGTAAGTAGAGAAGGTCGAAAAGCAGGGCTTAAGATCAATGCTTCTAAAATGAACGGGATAGACATCTATATTCGAAGACGAAAGCGGCAATGGTTAGGCCACACACTGTGAAAAGAACCAGACAACAACGCTCAATGGTTCTGGATTAGAAGCCAAGAAACTTGGTCTTGCCAAGCACTACTCCCTCCCCTTGGGCATGCTTACATATCTAATGAACATCAAGAAATTGAAATCGTTCAAATCTTAAACTGTTCTTTGCCTCAAAAGATATGGCCAAGATCAAATAACCAATTAGTGACAAATTTAAAAGTTGCTATCCTCATAAAAATCTAACTTCCTAGTTATCCAAAATACTAAAAAAACACCTATAAGGATATAGATATGTTGCATTCCATGTAGTAATTAATAACGAGAAACGGAACGAGTTAAATACAAGAACGCGAGAACCGACTTAGGTCAAATGGGATGAGATGAGCCTATTTGAGTTGAGAAACAATGACAACATACCATCACCGGGTGCCGTTAATGAGGTTGCCATATTAAAACAGATCATCGATGAATAGACGTTTCTCGCAAAGTACGCTATACCACAAGAAAATGTACGCAGGCAGGACAACGAGGGGCAAAAGGCACAGCGAATAATTTGTGACAGAATAAACAATAAATTAAACGAAAGGCATGCTCACGGCGTCCATGTTTAAGTCTTTTTCCACAGAAAGGAGGATAAAGGGGAATTGTTAATGTTATGATTGACCTCTGTTTATGGCATGAACAACTTACTTTATACACTTAGCGTACACTTAACGACCAGCTATCGCTCCTATCTCGGTCGTATTTTTTTCTTTTAATAATTTCAAATGATTAAGACTTGGTGGCTGGTGCGGAAGATCGCTGAGATTAGATGCACAAGGCTACGGGGCCTCTGCGGCGGGAGATAACAAATTATAACAGGTGTTCACAGTGATTGGGCCTTTTTTCTTCTGCCATGCATACTATACAGCATCCGAGCCAACTCTGGGGAAATCTGCTAGAGCACATTCTTAGTTTGACTCTTTATTTTTATGATTTTCATATTGATAGAGCTGTTGGTGACAACTAATCAAGGCCATCTCATAAAATAGCAGTCTGTAGCCAAGCAACTGGTTGCGAGGTCAAGTTCATTAGCGGTAAGATATGGAACTACCAATTAATACATGAATAATCGTGATAGAACGTTGCAGTTTTAAGAATTTTGAAAACATTTTATCTAATTTTCTTCCAGAGCAATTCATCTTGTTATATTTATTTACCTGTGCAAATAAATAAATCTTATCATACGCCACATCAATAACAAAGTTTCAGAATTGTAAAAAAAATCTTAACACCCAAAACAATATTTCATTCCAGCTCATTTAAAGGCCCAACAAAAGATAGATCAAAACAATTGCGATTAAAAAAAAGCTACTAAAAAATTTTGTAAACTCAGGAGCTCTTTTGAGGGTAATAACATTCCTATCTTTCCCATATGAGCTTTTCCTCCATTTCAATATTTTTTAATAAAAATTTCACTACCAAAAATGTAGTCATATTCACACCTTTCCAAGTACCAAATTCAAACAGCTGACACGATGTTACATTGGCAGAGCGTGGCTTGAGAAGAAAAATTTCCAACATTACACAAAGCTCGCTTTTGAGGGAACCTCAAAGCTTCGTTTAGTGCTGCTTCATTTAAAAACGTGTAATGAACATTTTGACAAGGCCTGACTGTGTTTTGGGCTTAAACCTTTTTTTCTTTGATTTATAAATGTTTTAAATGTTTTAAAAATTAAAGTAAGTTTGAATTTGAATATGTACCTATCTTACCTGCATCAAGTATCCTCTGCTTAACTGAATGCTGTCTACTGTGCCAGAATTGCCAGGCTTTAATCTCATCTTCAGGACTTTTTTCCTCTCGGAACATAAGCATTATGACACTCTGTAAAAAAACAATGCAACAATTAAATTTTTTAAATTATTAAATCTATCTTTAATGAATCAGCTTATGTTATTTTAAAAAGATATTTTTCACTACAAAAAGCGCAATCATCAGTAATCAGTTCTGTGTAATAAATAGTAAGTAACATCACTTTATTTATTAAAGCTCAGTGGATATCCTACGATGCTATAGCAAAAATGGGTGAAGGAGGCGTCGATGTACGTTTGAAAGTTTCGGGTTCATAAGACGAGAGAACAACAAACGTGTTGCTGTGCTCAGAAAATATTCCAGAAATTTGGCGGTATCACGGTCTAGAGAATATAAAGTCTGTCCACGAAGAAATGTAAAATTGGTAGAATGTCAGCTTGGGCGGAATTGACATGGGAAAATATTATTAAATAGAAAAAGATCACTGAAAATGTTCTTTAAGAGAAATTTAAACACCGTAAACTACTAGGCTTGGCGAATTGCAAGGAATTCGACAAATTTCTTCCAAAAGTTGTTGCAAAAGACAAATAATTGTGTTTCCTTCGGTAGATAGCTAAATTTTTAAACAGTAATAAAATTGTTAAAAAGTTGAAACAATTTAAGTTCACATTACTTACAACACTACTAGTCCATACAAAAACATACAAGAAATCAGACAAGTAATTTTGTTAAGACAAGGGCCGTGGAAATATCATGAGAAGAGTGAGAGACAACTGACATTGCCGAGAGAGTAGGTGCTCTCAGAGATTGTGGAGTCTCCAATAAGCTTTTATAGCTTTTCTTTGAACTTTGTTTAACGTGGACAATGCCCCTGCCCAAATATGGGAATTATATGACATTTTATAAGAGGATAAAACTCGCGAAAACAAAGGGAGGTGAGTATAACAGCCTTAATAGCACGCAGTCTAAACAAAAAGAAAGATCAATATGTAAGAAAGGATTGCTTAAGCAAACAAAGCTCCCTGGCTAATAGCACACTCTCTCTCTATTTTCAAGTGATGTCTACTTTTGTGTGTAAAACGTGGGTAAAAATCGTTCTTCTGATGGAGGGGATGAAAATCAGAAAGTTAACAGACGCTTTACAAGAAATTGTAAAAATAAATAAAAATGAATAAGAATTTACTGAAAAAGTAAATAGTTCCCCGTGTTTATTTCAATTTTTATTTTTAAGCCGTAACTTGCCAAACATCAATCACCTCTTAGTTGTCAACCATAAAAGAGGAAGAAGAATTCTGCCGAAATTTTGTCCACACTCATCAGCGTGTGTAAAATTTGGACAGAAGGGGAAATTTCTCGACTGTCAAATTTCTTCAAGCCTAAAAGTAAACAGACGCAATGTGGACGAAAACTTTCGGTTTTGTGTAAAAACTTTCGAGTAAACAGACAGACCTAATATTGGCTAGACGGAACAACAGATGTTTCAGCGAGGTTTCATTTTAAATTACGCGCTATTTTTCATGTGTCATTCTTTGACATTTGACAAGTAAAACTATACTATAAACCAAAATGGAACGATACAGTATTTTGCACTCAGATTTTGGTGAAACGCCGTGCATTGTGTGAAGGTGACCCTAAATTTTTAAAGAAAATCATTTTGAGTGTTGAGCTTTATTTTTATCTGCAAGACTTTCATATCTGGAGCTCCGAAAACCCTTGAGTAATAGTCAAACAGCTTCACCATCGCCAGTGGGTAACAGTTTAGCGTAATTTTTGGGGGTGCGTTAACGTCAGATTCTGTGCGAAATCGTGATATAAAATTTTCATAAATGAATGTGTAAGAAAGTGCAGAGTGCATAGTTTATACTTTTGATTTAAATAAAAATGAATGCTGAAACATCCTTGAGGTCACGGGTAGTCCCATTAGTTGCATCAGAATGCATCATCTTATTATTTATTGTACATCTATTTGTGAAGGCATTGCCATGAGCCCAATATAACGCAAATTTGCATCATTGTCTTGCGCTGACAAAAACAAGTCATAAACTATTAGGTAATGACGTCTTAAAAGAGTTGGAAGAAACTTGTAACATTCATGAGTAGAATTGAAAAGTTCAAAACGAAGAGGCGTACTTTTGCGTTAAATAAACGTCTTCTTGAAGATTGCTATTGTGGTAGCGCTGTGATCCCAGTGTGGTTTATGCGAGGCCTTATCACTACCACCATAGCCTAACCTAACTTAACTTGCAAACTATTTTTCCAAAGCCTTCTACATTATGTTCTCTAAGAGCAACATTTAAAGAGGAAGCTTCTCTCTCTAGTTCCCGTAACCCCTTGTGGGGCATGGGTCGGGAGAAGAACTTCACCCTAATCGAGACAACGATTGCAAGTAGACCTGCAATTTAGAACCACTGACACTTTTTCTGCCACGCCCATGGCCTTTTTTAATCCGTTGTCAGCCGAAAACAACCATGGGTCGCTGTTGGCGGGATTCGAACCTGGGACCTCCGAATTGGTAGGCCGACATGTTATTACTTACTTTACCGACGACTTAAAGAGGAAGCTTGCTGCTTTGAAAGGTTCATGAAATTGTCAGAGAAGTTCAAATTTAACATTTTCAGTGGGCATACTCTATGCCGTGAGAGGAACATTGTCCGACTGTTAAGAACATATAACATAAATTTATCTTGCCAAAAAATGATGTAATATTTTGCAATATGTTGTATGGTGCAACATGTTGTTTGCTTTCAGTTATGTTTCAGTAGTCGGACAATGTATCTCAATTTTACGGGATTTGTTAATACAACAAAAAAAGACATTTCACTTTTTGAATTTGTACAGATTAATCGTTGTAATTGCAATAACTGCTAGTAAACTGCTAGTAGAGTTCGGACGTTCCAGGTTGCAGCTCAAAGCCCAACTTAAGCAAATCGTTGAACTTTGATTATTATTTTTATCTTAGGTATAAGTTGTTATATGTATGTATCACATTTGTAGTAGCCAGCTTTGGCAAATCTTCTTTTTATAAATATAAATAAATAAATATAAATAAACAGTTTTGATTTTTCCAGCAGTCTTTGCGGGAAATTTTTCTTATACAAAGTGAACACTCGTTTCTAGCAAAGCAGACTTTCCTCGTAGATAACAGGACAGAAGATTAGTCAGCTTATCAGACTCTTACCTGATTCGTACCTATGTTATTTCGTCCATTTCTTGCAATGGTAACTAATTCCATCAAGGGACTCACAGTTGCGATTAGCAGCCAGTAACCACTTGCCTTAACCTTCTTAATGCTCGCAATTTGCCCGGTAGTATGCTGTTTGCAGAATAACCCTGAATGGTATTTTATGGCTTAAGCCGACAGGTGAATGATATCAAAAATTTATTCACCGCAAAAACAAAAAAACGCGAGAAACAAAAACATGGCTAAGTCGATATGATTCTGTTCCAGTGCCATGCTTTATCTTTACCTGTAGATTGCTGCAATACCTATTCCAGCTTTATATACTGCGATGACTGAACTGGATTCCTGTGACGGTTGTGACAGGAGAGGGTTAATTAATTGGCAAACACATTACAGGTATGCGTTATTTACGGATGCCCCGGTAAAGGTGATTAGAAACATCCCATTTGTATGCAAATCCAGTGATAAGAACCTTATTATCAGGTATAATGCGACAGGAAAAGTGGAGGATGCAATTTAACCACCGCAACCTTGTTAAAATTTCCACAAGTTATGTCGGAAGAGTGGTAATAATCAGAAGTAATTTATGGAAGGAATAACTATCACAAGGTGGGTTGGAGACGTGAAGACTTACTGGAAATAAACCTTTGTTGTGGCTTAATTAGAGTTTTGATTAGAATTAATTAGCACACATTTTTTAAATAAGTTGGTCGAAGCAAGGTAGGTTATAAAAAAACTTTTTATTAAATTTGAAATTTGTTAACGGATTCAACCGGTATGAAAATATAAAACGGTAATTTCTTGCCCTAACAATTAATGCGAAATCGATAAACCTGTAAAAATATTCCTTCACATCCAAGAAGTGATATTAAAATCAATGAAGAGGCGTTACCAGAAAGAAACCACCAAGCAATCAAGGCATCAGCCCACTTGATGGTCTGGTCGAAACAGACACGCAGTTGTCCTATGTCGTCCAAGTTATTTGTCGACGATGTCGCTAGATCATTTCGGTCGGTTCACCTATCACTGAACTCTATTGCAACGCATATGCACAACCTGGCACGAAGTACGTGTGGTGATCAAACTAAAAATAGTTTTACATGTTAACAAGGTGTCTTTAAGATATAAATCTTAATTAAAACTGCAATGCAAAGACTGACTTTACAGTTAGAGGAAATGAGCAGGCCGGTGTGAAGTGTATGCGTACGTAAGTGCAGCGAGCACTTGCATGCGTGTTCGCATTTTCTTTAGCCGGAACCGATCATCATCTTGTCCAGAGTCGAAGGTTTAATGTTTGGATCAATAATGATAGGTACGGTACCTCGGAGTTTGTCAATCGTTCGCCGTTCGTTAAGAAACTCACATGCTTTATAACAGTCTCACACGATTTGAACCGATAGATCCATGGACTCATGATCCCATGCTGTTATCTTGACGATCACTGCTGACACTGTAATGATGACAGCGATAAGGAAGACCTTTAACAAACATTTCACCGAACATCAACGTCACCATCTCTGCCAAATCAGTTCACGGAGCTAAACAACTTAACTGAACTCTTTCATTGGATTTGCATCAATTGAATTTGTCGAAATATCCACAAAGACCCTGAGGAAGCAAACGTCAAAGGATCCGAGAGATGATCCTGATAGATATACAAATGAATTTTTTCCATTCTTATCGTTCATTTCGCACAATCTATAACAAATGATCGCAACCCTTCTGGGAAGGCGAGTCGAATTACACAGGAAGGAAGAAAAAAAAACAGATGCCTTAAGGGAGACGATCCCTGCCGCCACGAAAAGGGATGACGGCGATGATAAGTGCTTTCTTGTCTTTTTCGATTATGCATGAACTTCGGGAAAATGCGTCAATGCTTTCAGGGTGGCTTCTGTTTACAGAACTCCCAGAATATGATGAATGATGCTCAAGACACTTCCCTGCAGCATCCATGGGTGTTGAAAAGACATGAAATGATTTCATCTCAAAGGAGTGAATTGTTTGTTTGTTTTAGACCATCTGCTAGAAAAATCGTTATATGCAAATTTCGCATCTTAGCATCTGAAATTTAGAGAGGTGCACTCAGGTGATTGATGTCACTTCACATACATCAGGTATTAAAAATTCGAGGGCATTTGTTAAATAAGGCTGCAATCTCGGCTTGAGTAGGAAAAAAAATATAAAAACTATCTAACTTTTTTCAATTGGCAACATCTAGCCATTTGACGGTGAATAGTGTGTAAAATCGATTTAAAAATTTCACTCACCTGGAACCATTTTCTTCTACGTTACTTTTTTTATTTGATCTTCAGGCAGTAGAAAAAAAATTATATAATTGGCGGAATCGGACCAGTCGGACACTACTGCTGGTGTACTTATTTGAACCTTATAATTCAGGACAGCACGGCGGGTGGTAGTTTTTTTTTAAGGTAGTGCCCTTAATCGATTTTCTTATTAAAGAACCACCTTCGAGATTACTTTAGCTCTTAATGAGTTTTTGACAAATTGATTTTGGAGCTACACGTGATCAGACCACGAAATAATTTTGTTCTTAATTTCCTTTGATATTCAAAAGATACTTTGAAATATTGGCACCTTCGCACAAGCTGTCAAGTTTCGCCTTTTCGCTCTCTAACTTCGATGATTCTGAAATCTGATACCACTTTCAACAAGTTAGCGAGCGATTCGAGAAAGGAAGAAAAAATTTAATAATAATAGTAACGTATACAAACGAGGATTCGAATAGCTACGACGCAAAATCAATCGGTACCAAAGGTCAGTCAAAGAATCATTTGTCATTTACGAGCGTTCCTTAATTACCACTGATCGGTTGTAATTAAAGAATTACGCAACAATTTAACTTAAGAAAAATTACTTCTAAAGGTTCTACTTCATTCAAGATTTCAACACTGAAAATTTATATATTGACTTCTCATTTAACATCAACCAAGATAACTAGAATCAGTCTCATCCAGTGCTTATTACCTTCATGTACTATTAATCAGTCAATCGTAAACTACCTTCAGTAAACGCCTGCGACCTTTCTGACATTGAAAACCTTTTAAATATTTCAAAGAAACAAGAAATCTAGCCATTTACGTCCAACAAAAAAAAAACAACAACAACAAATAATTAGAGCCAATACATCAAAGATGTAAAGCAAGATATTTAATGGTCGCCAGACATCTTTCCGCGCTATAAAATTGCTTGAGGGAAAAGGTCACTGTGAATGAAATCACTGACGGGTTTTCACCTGCCAAAACTACTGATACCTATACCGAATACTTCTGATATAAACGACGAAAAAGCACCAATCGAAAATTTGTTTACGGTTCAAGTGCGACCTTCTAAACGGCAATTTATCTCACTCGCGCTTATCTGTATAGTAAGATCTTCAGCATTTTTGGAATCTTCTGAGCATTTCGCAGCGAACTTTAAAGTTTTCTAGATCGGAGCAGGAACGAATAAAAACTTTTGATTATGGGGCAGCTCAGTCGACATTTTAAAAGCCCACTTGAAATGGCAGGGTGAAGGACATAACTGTGATTTAGCAAAGCACGCACCTTTCAGTGTTTATTTGCATGCCTAAAGATTACGCGCTCATCCAAAATAGCACCGACCTTCGCGTTTATTTAGTCACCGACGTTCGCTAGTCAATGCCCTCGTAGACCTTAGTACCAGTTGCACTTGGATCTAGATTTAGACTGACTAAATTCCTGATTTATTACTTCATTAGTGCTCGAGCGGCAATAGCAAGTCATTATAGCAGTTATTTTACATTTGACGCTAAATTAAATTGACAGAATCCCAGGTTTATCAATCTACGTGTAGGAAAGAGACAAAATTCATCCTTCAGCGCGTTCGATGCTTCTTTTACGCGGATGCGCTAATATATCAGCAACCTTAACATTTGCGCAATCTTTCCTAGTGCAAATTTCTATTGTGTAGCAAAACTATTCAAAATAACCGGATCAGGTTAGCAAGAGTATTATCTCCTAGGGCAAAGTAAGCATTAAACCAAAACAAATGAGCATAGCTATCTGCGCTTCTCTTTTATAATGGTGCATACTTTAAAGCATAACTTATAATATAATTTACGTGCCAATTATGATATCAATTAATACCTTTGCAGGTAACGACAATGATTGACATCTATAGCCGCGTCAAATCTTCAGCTTCGAATTTCCTGTTGAGGTAATCAAACAAATTAGCCGATGTTAATTTTGCTACAAATATTAAAAGCAATAAATGATGCCTGACAACAAGATTAATTTTCATTTGCAATAACATATGGTATTTCCGGTAAGCTAAAGAAAGCCAAACCAGTTTTTGGGCTATAACATTTTGATTTCCCTGAAAAGAAGCGACAACCTTTATAAAATTGACAATATAAGAGTATTGCGTATGTATTTACAGTTGAGGAAGTATTTGATGATTTCATATTGGTTTGAAAACACTTGATTTCATTTACTTAGGGCTTTGTGGATATGCAATATTATAATTTGTTAATAGGCTTTCATTTTAAACTTAGGTTAGCCGTGTGAGTAATGGGGCGGGAGAAAAACTTCAGCCGATTCGAGACAAAGACATTAAACAAAACTTAATTGCACGAGACTTTATTACAGAATGAAAAAAGTACACGAAATCGAGGGTGTTGTGGTCGGCAAAACTGTGAATAGGATTGAAAGTGAGAGAAGAATAATAAGAAAAAAATAAGATTGGCGAAAGAACTGAATCCTGAGATACACCGGCATTTATTTCGTAGTGATCACATTTGTTATTACACGGATTAAACGGCCTGCCAAAAAAAATCTATCCCTTTTATGTCGTGAGACTTCAGACCAAATACTTCAACATTAGCTGGAAGGGCAGCATGCCAGATTCTATTTATAAATATCAAGGCGACGATTTCGGATTCTACAAAGTTATGGAAACAATGATTCCAAAGCACCGTCAGAGCCATCTCCAGTTGAACGGCCAGCGCGAAAATTCCAAATCCCTGATGGGATTTTGAAAACTCAGATGGCGGACTTAATATGGCCGAAATGCCTTTAAAATCCCGCGAAATTTATTCTGGCTATATTTCCATGACTATGCATGTTACACTGATATGCATGTTATACTGATTGCTTGAAAAACCCACAAGACTACTGGGACTGGTCTGGGAAACCATGAGCTCGGCTGATATGTAAGTTTGATATCATTGTACCATAAAACTAATATATTATATTTTGCAGATATGCGATAGGAATCCCAAGCCAATATTTACTGTTTTTAAAGCTACGGGGAGCACCTCAGAGCAGATTGTCCTTATAAAATCGCAATGTACAATGTCTAAGTTTAACATTTTTGCCCTGAAGGGCGTGGACTCTCGTGTTCCATTAATTTCAAATACAACTCATGCGCCGGATAATCCTTATCCTAATTTGTCCTTAGCTACTTTGGAAAGTGACTGCAGGAGCTTTAAAGTAAATTTGGTTATTAAGGCGTAATATGGAGTTAACTTAAGAGCCATTTTAATAGTGAATAACTCGATAAATGACCAATGTAACCTCGGCTTACCTTTCACAGAATATCAACTGATAATGCTTAAAGATACTTCAGTTTTTGGGGTTTTGGCCAGGTTTTTTAAATTTCGGCCGTTGTGCGGGTTCGGACCTGAGACTTCTGGGTCCGACACATTATCACTTACTTCATCTCAATTAAAAATAAACTCTAGCAAAAAAGGTCTTCTAGAAATATTTTTTCTTCTACTTATTTTTCTTGGGCACGCTCGCCTGAATTTTCTGGATTGCACAAAAGATGCGCACAAAATTTAATGAATTGTTACTACATGAGCATAAATGGAGAGATGGAGAGAATATTTTAATTAAACAACCCAGACATTGAGAAACCTAAAAACGGACCTTTGACTATGCTGGAAGCTGATATATGCTTGCATGAATAAGTAGAGCAATAGTATTGAATCACTAGTTGCAACACAGCGAATTATGAACTCAATTACAGTAATTGTTCACAAGTCATACTCTATTAATTCGTTCAGATCATGTCTGTTGATGTTATATACTAAGTGTAATGCATTAAATATGCATGACGATTCAATTGCACCTTTAGATATTTAATGCTTTCAAAACACCTAAATTGCCAATAATACATATAATTCAGCATTTCTTCTTAAAGGCCTAAAAGTTGGCGACCTATGTTTGAGAACGGCCCACACTTATTTACATTGGCAGGAATGGCTAACGAAAATATACAAAATGGAATACAAAAAAAATTATGGCCGTGAGATCTGTAAGACCCTATGTTAAAAATACTAATTTTACAGGAAAATACAGGGAAGTATATTACGAAATTAATTATTGAAATGTCACACTTCAGAAATTTTATTTTATACAGGGAGCTCTTCATATAATTCTTCTTTCGAAGATGTTCCAAAAACCACAATTTTGCTGTTACAATTACTTTATTTTCCCTATAGCAAAATCCTATAGGAATTTTAATTTCTGAAACACAGAAATATTTCCAGAAAACAACATACATTACAGGTTAGGTATGTGTAATAAACCTGTAACTAAATGTGCACCGCATCCATTTCAGATACCTTACAGGTAAGACATTGGAAATACATCATATCCATTTGAGCTGCATAGCAGGTAGTGCATTTAAAACGTATTTTAGCTGTCGACATATTACTTATGGCTTACTTGCAAATAAAATCACAAAAAACTCGAAGTAGTAACATATTTTCAGATTTTATAAGCTTTTAAAAATTAAAAAAAATAAGTAAAAAACTGATGATCCAATAATTTGCCATGACAGTGATCTATTCTAATATCTATCGAACGAAGGTCATTGCCTACAAAAACCTACATAAAGATTAAAATTCCAAAATGAAAGTGACAATGGATAGGCCACAGACTATGAAAACAGATAAACAATAGTACTCAAGAGGATCTACATTTGAACACGGGGCCCATGGAAGACACCGCATTGGACGTGACCTGGAATATATTAGAAAATTATTTAAGAAAGAATTACTATGCGAGCATGTTTTTCTACAAATCCGATCAAATGAGTTACAGCAAATTACATCGGCCCGTTTTTTATGAATAAGCCAAAGTCCAGGGGACGACCCTATGATATGTTAGCATGGCTATCGCTGTAAAGCAATTAGGGTAAGGGGAATAGGGAAATTGAATGTTTGCAAGCTAGACAACAGCCCACAGACGAAGTGGACTGGAAATTTATTGCAGCTGCATATTAAAAGCTCCGAGGCTCGCACCAACATTCATGACATGGTTATCGTGCCACTTATCCATGGATATAACTAAGTCTCCAGTTTACCTACTTTGTCGAAATTAATAATAAGAGGCGTATCCAACAGATAAAAAACAAAGGCAGAACTGCTCCCAACGTCTTTATTGATATTCAAAGCTATACACTTCTCCATTTAATTAGGTAGAAGTAGAGCTGCATTGCATAAATAACTCTTTAAGAAAATACTAATCAAAGTGTAAAACCAGTTACGAACTTCATTGTACATAATGCATGCTAGGTGTATAATCAATAGTTTATATGCTCATAGTTCAGTAAAATAATCAGCTTTTATTCCTAACTAAAATGTAATTGTTTTTTACAATCGGTTATACTCGACCGACCTTCTTTATAAAACATTCGCTACAAGTCAGCACAAAGACATTTGAGCAGAGTGTTATCGTTTTGCATTATTTACCTGTCGAAACCCTTACGAAGTCATTTTTTCATTCCCCCATAAGTAAAAGAACTTTTACCTTTCACCCTTGTAATTTATACTTACCAGTGAAATGGTTCACAATCGCTTGAGAACCCCACTGAATCATCATTATTTTGTGACTCTAGCTCTTCCCGAAGATACAACTTATGTTATTCTTTCATTTCTTACCTTGGAGCATTTAAAAGGTCTCTAAGAAATAAGAGGAAAAAAACTGATAGTTGGGACAAGAAAACAAACATAAATTAATTGTGACAGATTCTATGATCCTCGGAAAATGTGATTAATTGCCATTTTATGTTAACAAGTTAACTTGGAAAATTGATTATAAATTCTAAGAGTGGTAAAAGTAAGTCTGGTAGTGAAATAGGTTATGATATCCTGTAATAAAGGAAGGTATAAGTTCTTCCCTTAATTGAGTGAAGTAGGCGATCCCAGTGCTTTTTGTGGCAATTTTTACACGTCTGCAACACAATGTCCTTGCTGGGAAAATGCTACAAGGCAAATTTGATAAAATTAATTTTTTGTAATAACGCGGAGTGAGAAAAATATTGCTTAAATGAATTCTCTTTAATAAACCTAAATTAAAGTATTTTGAAATTTAAAAGTGCAACGTGGGGTTCTTACCAGTTTTGATTTACTAAAACGTAAAGGCTATTGTGGTGAAAAAATCCCAAAAAAAATTTATAGTGAATTATGTAATTTGATTTTTCTTACCTTGACCGTTGAGTTTTTAAGAGGTTTGTCTGAATCTGGAATATACTCTAGTGTAATGCCATAAAATTGGCCTTTATTTATATACGTTATCCTGTCATCTTCCCGCCTTTGTGATGAGCTAATTGGACTTTCTAAATTATATTTGAAGCCTACATTCGAAAATCTGAAAAAAAAAATTAGGAAAGTTCATATAACATTTTCATACTGTCAATTTAATTGTCAAAAACAACACAGACACAAAAAATTCAAATAATCAATTAAATTAATTTAAAAACTAACTACGTTCAAATAAAATTAAGGTGTACCCTGAAGAAGGTATATATTCGAACTAGATGGTCTCTGTAAAAATTTCGATAAGCAGACTAGACTTTTTTACAGAATTTAATTCAGATTCTTATTTAACACTGGACAGGCAAAGTCAAAGTCCTTAGTAAAAAGTCCTGCAGTTAAAATCAACTTGAAATTTTGCGCGGATATTCTTTAACTTATTGGCGTTTCCACCAACCTAAAATTTTTAATTTTATTTTTATAATAAATATTGTTTTTAACGATTTGTTTATACGAAGTCTTTTTTTTTCTTTTTGCCCTCAAATTTTTATTTTTCTATTTTTGTTGTTGTTAAAAGTAGGTTCATGCTAAGCGCAATGACTTAACTTATTTTAATGAAAAAAATTTGGTTCGTTGATTTCAGTTAACTACTAGGTCCTGGGTGTTCCACGGTGCAAACTCGAGGAGTCAAGTTTGATCAGCTGTATCGCCGCCATTTTTTTTTCTAAAATTGTGTGTATACATTTGAACGTCAAAATTATTATGTAATTTCATTCATAGCAATAAATGCTCTGTTTTTTGTAAAAAAATATTGAAAAACCTATTGTCTGGAGGAGGTTCCCCCCTTCAAGTATGGTTCATAGAATTAATCCTTCTCAGAAGGCGCACTTTACAGGCAGAAGCCTAGAGTCAATTGACCTATTCGCCAGAATATAACAATATATTGAGGCGAATGAGACTCCCACACGAACATACAAAAAAACATTAGTTAACAAAAACTAAAACACGCCCACACACAACAATCATGGGTGCACGGACAACAGAGAACGCTACAGTAAATCCTTAGTAAGAGTCAGGTTAAAAAGAGGTCACATATTCACGGTTCTACACATGCAATTAATAGGCTCATGCATACCATAGTTAGACCGAAAGTGAACAACATGCAGTAAAGGCAGTCTCTTTAAGCTATACGGGGTATGCCTATAAGATACCATACCTGCGGAAGTGCAAGAATCTATGTTCGAGTTCAAAAGCTGGTGATTAAAGACTAGCTCAGCAACTCTACGTCGTTCTCCCAACGAGTGCATATTAAGCAACCGGAGGTGACCCCACGGAAGGTCTCTTAGGGCGAACCTAACAAAGTTCCGCTGCACCGACTCAATGCGTCTAGAGTGAAAAGCATAGTAGGGAGACCAAACCTGAGATGCATACTCGAGAATTGGCGTAAAGGAGACGGAGTTGGATCAATGCGTTGAGCCAGTATTACGGAAAGAGACACGGTAAGTCCTATTTTTTAAGGAAGAGCAGATCCAGTCGAGCAATAAAGGCGGAAAACCTAACCTTTCAAGCTTAAGCATAATCACAGAGTGAGGGAGCTTATCAAATGCCCTGCTAAGGTCGGTGTAGACACAGTCAGTCTGGAGACCTTGTTGGAAGGCAGAGATAATGTGGGATGTAAATTGAAGCAGGTTAGTTGTCGTCGATCTACCATGAAAGCCATGTTGATTATATGAGATTAACCCCTTACACTGCCCAACAAGCTGTGAATATATAACAGATTCGAACAACTTGGGTATGCTGGAAAGTTTCGCGATTGGCCTATAATTTGTTATTAACTTTTTATGCCCCTTTTTTAAACAGGAATTATAAAGGAGCTCTTCCATAAAGGATTGTAGCTAAATTGTAGCGTGTAGCTGACTTTTAAGATTTAAAAATTTAAAAAATTTTGAATTAAATTTTTTCACCCAAATGCTCGGAAGAAATCGGAAAAGTAAAGTTATGAAAATTTCTTACACAAAAGGAAAAAAATTGGGCAATTCGGTTAAATAGTTTCCGAGATCATTTTGCGGCCAGATACAAAAAAGTCATTTCTAGAAAAACGCGTTTAAAGTTCGACATTGAAATTAACGATAATAGATAGAAAATAAAAAACAACGTTTTTTTTAAGTTTCATGGTTGCGTCCCCCTTAAGGAGGTTTTCGACTTTCATTCAGTTTGTCATTTTTATCATAAGATAAAAACTTAAAATTACATCTATCCGGACAATTAAAAAAAAATGCATACATAAAACTCAACTTAGGCCGACTAGTTTGGCTTTAACGAACCTCCACTCAACTCCCGGAAACACTGCCCTAGCTGTTTTTCGGACGTTATTCTCCTTTACATTTAAAAATAGCAAATATTCGTTATAGTGTGGCCACATATTCGCCATCTCGAGACGAAAATTTCACTAAAGCGTGGAAACCATTATGTTTGTGCTGAATATTAATGTATTTACTCAAATAGTTTGCATTGCGGTGTGGAATATACATAGGTACTTGTATGATTGCTTAATCTGACAGTGGATTAAGACCTCCAATAACCTTATTTTCCATATTACCAATAGTAAAGAGGGAGAAGTTTTTCTCTGGTAAATAATTAATTTATTATGGTGGCCATGGCGTTTCAAAACGAAAAATAAATATTTCAATTCGCCCCAAAACGAGAAAAAAACTGGATTGCCTCAATAGTTGACAACAAAACTGCAGACTTTGACTAATCGCAAATCAATTAACACGGAACCGCCCGTAAGATCGATTAGCAAACATTCACTAACGGCTGTCTGCGCGTTTGATTGAAAGAAGAAAGTTAGACACGGGCACATATCATCCAGCTAGTGGCTAAAGCACTTAATTGCCCCCATCAAGCCGAGCACTTAAACTTCTGATTAATTGTGCTCAATATAATCGCTAATCACTGCAGTTTTGAATGATATGCGCTGAAAAGAAAAGCACAACCTCTAAAACTCACAAGTGCAGTTTACAGTGCGCAAACATAAAACCGATAATCATCACGGGGAAGCATTGCTGCATTGCCGACCTTTTTTTACTGCAATTGTCAGTTTCGCTTATTGCTATTTTGCACTGTTGTTCCCATGCGAAATGTTAATTTCTCTATTATAATTATTTATTCGACGGATGATTTATGACACAGGCAGGACGCAGGGGCATCTCTATGGCGATACCACGGCCTGTCGACTCTCGAGTCCACGAGCAGAGCCATAGGGTAATGGTAATGGGTAATGAGCAACTACCTTAACTGATTGACTGAGAGTTGAATATTAATTTTAATAGAACCCCAGCTGGAGCTGGTACGGCTCACTTAGACGGTGCGAGCTTGGAGGTCTGTTCATAACCATATCTCACCTTGTTCAGGTATAGAGTTGCAAAAAATAGTGGTAGCAGTTGAGTTTAATGTTGCGTCTTGGCTAAATATTTAATGCGGTTGTAGTTTTAAGTGGCAGTTATTAATCCTGGGAGTGTAATGCATGCCACGTGTGCTAATGCGGTCTGAGCTTGTGGATAAGTTTATATTTGACACGAGGACAAAATGTGTACCAAGAAATTCTTATAAAGAACCTTATCAACAGGCCACGCTCGGCTAACCGTACATACATATCTACATTAGAACACTTTATCGTCTGTTTGCTGAATTTTTCGTGCTCACTGTGAAACAGAAATTTCCCTGAAATTGATTTTAAAACAAAAGAAGCTCTGCTTTAACAAAGAATATAGGCTTAAAGATGTCTCCAGGAAGTGGAGGTAGTTGCCAATAAATAAAGCCGAAAGACAATTACCTTGCGCTTGAGTTGTCTTTCCTCCTGAGCAGTGTCTTTAAAGCGTACAATGGCTACTGCATTCTATGTTAAATTGAAAAATTTTAGTCCTACGAAGTGCGCAGCATAAAAATTGTTCCCGTGCAGTGGGAACTATAGCAGCAAGAACTAGCACAAGGTGACGGTTCATTCTTTACCCTTGCCGTATAGATTCAGCTAACAGTTACAAGAAGTTATTTTAATTGACAACAATTCCGCTCGATTTTTCCTGGTCACGGCATGTTTCCCCTGTCGCGATGTGTGGCGCAGTTTCTCGGTGAAAGAAGACCACAATTTGTAGTTGACGTCCCTTAAATCAATATCGGCGACAATCCTCCGCGCATTCTGTGTGAACGGGCCAGTTCCACTGCTCCCAATCTCGGCGAGTATTGTGTGTATGTCCAATTTGTACCAAAACGAAAACAGCACTCGAGATGAAACGGGTCCAGTGCAGCTTACTGCGCGCACATCATGTTATTAAAATAAAATTTTTAAATTTATGCAACCAGTCATCGAAGGCCATCTCAATATCCTTCGGCAGTGGCCGTCTCAGTTATGACGATTATTGCTCTGTCCGCTAATGGGCTCGCGGACTATCAAAGTTGAAGGCCCTCCGCTGCCTTTGCGAACCCCTTTCTCCATCATGCCCAACATCAATTTCGAATGGTATCAACTTGAACTGCGCGCACTCGTTTCTCATGTTCATGGGCACATGTCAAATTAAGGTGATTTGGAGGGAAACTCCTTTTACTTAAAAACATTTTTTTATGAAAATGAAAACGATTGCATTTCATGTAAATGTCAAAAATAACAAGATCTGATGAAAGATATTGAGAGTAGTGAGGACTGGCTACACCAGCCAGCTCTACAAACCAAAATGTAAAATTATTCCAGGTAGTCATTAATTTCGCATTCAGAAAATTACACGGTGGGAATTTTTGCTACTTAGGAAATAGTCTATTCGAGCTATGAGAGATTTTCCTAATAAATTCTATTGCGCGCAACAAAACAAATTAATTCTGCATTAATTGTAATAATTGTAAAAAATTTATTTAATGAATTAATACTTTAGCAAGTGACGGTCCTTCAAATTCATTCAATAATAGAACGAGACTCTAAAGCACCATTTCCATTCCCGTAACTCCTTGCCGGGCATGGTGCACTAGAACGACTTCTTCGCCCGATTTGAGAGAACGATTGCAATGTTACCAACATTCTGCGGTTGCATACGACGCTCGAACCTATACCCACTATCTTTCAACCAGAGATACACGCCATTGAATTCCGGCACTGCCTCAATTCGCTCAAAGAACTGGGTCGGAGCAACAGAATCACATTGCCCTGTGTATCTACGCGCGAGGGCATTGAGGTCGAGGATCATCGTCTGGTAAAAAAGGCGAGGATTCTAGTTTATCGGACCTGAGATGTTTTGTATCTACTCGAGAAGTCAGCTTGCAATGCAAGTCACGTCATGGGATGACAGATGAAAGCACTCACACTTGACAAACAATAAGAATATGTCAAGCGAGGGTTAAGATAAGAGAGAGACTCATAAGCTACCCAAAACAGGAAACGCAATCGCTGTTCTGACTCAGCAGATTTAAGGCGTACTCGTATAACCGGACTTTTAACTGGTTATTGCCCCTAAGGCAAATGGGTGCAAAAATTTGGCTACCTGAGAAGGACTGCTACCGCTTCTGTTTGGAAGAGGATGAGGCGGCGAAGCACATCCTCTGTCACTGCGGGGCCCTCGGTCGAATTAGACTCAGACATTTCGGCAGCCCCCAAGACAATTTTAGGTCTAATTAAAGAACTAAAGTTTGTCTGAGTGGCTTAAGTTTATTATAGGATTAATCTGGTCTAAGTGACTCTGAAGCAATAATAATAATACTTCTCTCATCGCACACAGCTTACCCTGCAGAGAAGCATTCTTGACCCCACCTTTTTCCTTTTTATTTAACGATGTTTCACTTCTTTTCGCCAACTCCGCCCTCTGCGTTATGCGGACGATATTAAAATATTTCGAATAATTTCTCGAGACACTGCTTGCGTTCTTCTCAACTCTGACCTGGCTACGATTCATCACGGTGTTCTAGCAACCACTTTCCAATAAAGACGGATAAGTTAACTGTTATCTTATCTCTTTCGCATAAAACGTCCTATTCTTTCTGAATACTCTATAGACGAAAGCATTTTGAGTAGACTCTACGCTAGCTCTGTATGGGCTCCTTACTGCGCATTGCAAATAAACCATATCGAGGTGACGCAATGTAGATTTCTTAGGTTTGAACTTGGTGGCTTCCCGTGCAATAATTCCGTTGCCCTTACTTCTTAAAATGACAGAATTTATTTAATTTCTTTGGACGCACTTAAAAATAGGCAAAATTATTCCAGAATTGTTTTTATTATCGATTTACTGCGAGAGAGTATAATTCATACGAATTGCTGGACTCTGTGAACATTCCCATTCCGGATATCTTCTTTAGGAATAACGACTTCTTTCACATTTCTTGTCACCGAACACTGTATTATGTCATGCATGATCCAATGGCGCTAACGTGTCGTCTCTTCAATGGAAACTTCACTTACTTCGGCGGCTAGTCTAGACTTTAAAGCCGCAAATTGTTCACTGATGGCTCAATACAATAAAGCAATGCGAAAGGCTGATAACCCAAGACTAATCCTTGTGCAATTTTCCTCGAGGCTTACGAAGAATTGCTTCAACAACTGGCCACTCACTTATAACAGGGTCACGATCTGTTGGATACCAGGTTACTCGAGAATCGAGAGTAACGAGATTGCTGTTGTACTAGCCAGGAAAGGTATATCCTCTCGCTGCCAGGATTCCGAGCACTAAGCAACCTCAGCTGGTCGTAAACAAGAGCTATAATAACTAGAATATTGCGATAGGAGTAAACAGTTGCTATACTAGATAAACGTCCCCTGTATTACCTACTCCTTTTAGATCTGTCTAGTGTAACGCATTGTCGGCTCTGTATGGAAGAAGATTAAATTACAATGCACATTATGTGCTTTTATCCTGTCATAGCATGACGTTAAATTCTCCCCTCCTATCCCCTCTACCTCAAGGTGGCAGAGCCTCTTCGTAGTATTAAGGTTATGGCACAGAAGAATTCTTTGGTCACATTGCCCGCCATATGGGTAACCCTTAATAATAATAAGTAGTAGTCAACTTTTACAAAACAGAGATAAATAAATAAACTGGAATATTTACAGCTGCTTTGATTTTAATATTTACGAATAAAATTTTTTTAAATTTAACTGATTTGTCTTGATAATTTTTTTTTAACTTCCACATATTATATTCAACGCCAACCGTGTTTTAAGAAATTTTATATATTAATTTTACTCGAGTTTGAACAGTTTTTGTTTTACTTGGAATTTGTATAAATTCGTTCTTGTCGAGTCCATTTACTCAATTTCGTATGTTTCACTTATCAAAAAATCAACCTAAACGTTCTATGACATGCCTGTCATAAAGTATATATTTTTTAATTTATATAGTTCCTATAGAAAAGATACAAAAGCAAGACTTTATTACTTTATCCATTGTTTAACTAATACTATTATATGATTTGCTTCTGTAGGTAGGGGGAGTCATCCATTTTTATATAGAAAAGATCTTCATTTTTTCCTTTTTTTACAACTTCAATGCCCTTGAAAATATTTAACAATTGATTTTTTGTAGGATGATGGCTTTCGAAATCTTTAAATCTTTAAATTGTAATAAGATTCAGATGAATCGGTTGAATTGGTTGAATCGGCATGTCAAAAATGTGATTTGGAAAAAAACCGTTTAAACGTTTACCTTATAAAAAATCATATTTAATTGGAATTTTGTAGCAACTTATGATTAAGGTGCCTGCTCCATATTTATTTTTCCACGTACGGGTCGGGCGATAATTACCGACACTTTTCGCGTATTTGACACATGTGCAATCGTTACACAACTACGATTAACTACATTTCGGCCGGTGCATGGATATGTTCAAAGGGCGGTAGGTAACTTCCTAAATAATTTAGATAACGCGAAATCGTTTTAGAGACACAATCTACACACTTCAGGGATGTAAAAAGTCTAAAAAAACTATTTTTTTTATCCTCTCGACTAGAACGCGGCCTTAAGATAAACTAAAGCAAGATCAGAAAAATAGAGAATTACAATTAAAGTGTTTCGTGCAGTTTATTCTTTTGATTTTATATATTTAGGTATATTGCTTATCTATAACAATCTTTACCATAACGGGCCGAACAGTGTAACCCTGGTGTGAGAACGTACTCTTGTTTTTTCCAACCAATTTAGTATTATTTGTTTCTTGAATCTCCAATCTATATACTTGCAGGAACTTACATTTATATTATTCACTAATACTTACATTTTTGGTATTTGTATTTTGTCGGCATCATTTTGTCTACCAAAATCATGCCATGGCCGCGATCTTGTTGTTGGGTTGCTGTTACCAATTGAAGTTGTCGGACTATTTTGGCTAGCGTGGACATTAACCGTCCGCTGAATGCTACTAACTGAAACTGGAATTGCACCATTGCCGTCCAATAGAGTGCCAGGTTGACACAGTTCTGTATAATCGAATGACTGCAAAAGAAAGAAAAACAAGTTGAAAAAATAATAACTTTTCATAATTTGAAAGAAAAGGAAGTGAGAGAGGAGGTAAAAGAAATGCATGAGAAGAAATATAAATAAAAAATCAACAGCGTTGGAGATAAATTTCTCTTTAATTTTCAGTGGAATTTTCTGCTTTAATCACTTGGCAAATTTTCACTAAAACAGAAAAATAAACGCTGGCTAACTACGGAAAGGTAATTGACGGGAGATTTTATCTCTCATCTCGATTTTGCAACAGCGTACAAATATGTTGGTAGAAAAATCTAGTCAGCCAAGCACCTATACCTGTAGAACTACCTATAATCTATCTCCGCGTGCATTTCGTTGAGAACGAAAAAGATAGTTTCACTGGGCATCTCTGTGTGAATATGAGTCCAAGTATCGTTCACCTGCTAATACAAGGTGCAGCCTGATGTATTTGTGCTAAACGCTCTGTTATTGAGCTAATTATTTCAATTAAGTGCGTTTAATATAATTACGGAGTGTCGTCTAGCGTGGTGTTGTGAAAATTTGTCGTGTTCACATGATGGCGATGATGGTGAAAACATAAAAAAGTAAAGATAAAAAATTGATAGATACGTGTACATCGGTGTTTTGTTATAATTACTCGCGAGATGGCGAGATAAATGCAAGGGAAGACCTAAATTGCGCTGAGTCGCCTAGAGGCACTTACATACTTTTTCCAGATGGGAATAAACAGCCACGACTATGTGCACAATGTAACAAATTGGAGCTACGGTGCAACTGCAACATTGACTTCTTTTCATTCTACTAGGATAACATTAAAATAGTAATGAATATTATGTTACACATGATTAATATCAATAATTGAAGCGCGTATATTATGTTGACGATCTAAGGTATTTAAATGATCAAACTAACAACTTTAATAGTAGTTGGCAATCTATCAATGGTGCAAGTGTTAAGGTTAAATTTGGAAAAGTACAAGACATTAAGGAAAGTTCTATAAACTGAAATGTTGCTGGAGATTTTTTATAAATAAATTTATTCAAGATATAGGAAATACACATCCATAAAAAGAAATAAGGAAAATTAAAGTAAAAGGTGTAATTCAATTATTTCCTCTTTTCTAAAATGAATATGCCAGTCAGGTTTTATTGTTCTTGTTTTAGTCATCAGATCACGGACAGTACCTATGATTAAAACTTTAATACCGTATGTAGTATTAAAACCTTTACTCTTATACCTACTATAAATTTTATACACTAAAAGTAACAAGGACTTCGAAATATTTTGAAAGGTGAAAGGTTGGTAACCATTCTTTGATCTAGGACTTGTTATCTGATTGTTGTTATTGAGTTTTGGCGACTTCTATAATTATTTCATTTACTTAGATAAATATGACCTAAGGGATATGTATATGCATATAATATAAAAAGCAGTGTTAGCATAGAAGAAAATTTTAATATTAAGAACGGGAATTGAGAAAAACCGGAAAGAAGGAAAATCAGACTCACCTGTTGAATATTATTTTGATCCCTTGGTGTAATAGCATCAGCACCAATACCAGAATCGGGACTTGGAAGATCGACTGTGAGTCCAGCGGCAGTTACTGTTTTGGCATAGACGGGTGTTCCATTTTTTGTATGTGTAGCGGCGAAACGGCCTTCATATGTTGTGCCCGGTTGAGGACCTTCACTGTCACCGTAAATTGTCCTGGCAGGAGCATAACCTTGTCCATCAGATGCGAAATATTCCCGGTAATATGGTTCTGAGATAAATGTTGAGCTGGGCCCTGTTGCCAATCGTGTTGTATACATGCCATACTGATCAGCTGTCACATATGGTCCAGGACTGGGAGATTGCGTGTTTACATTTGAGCCAGACGTTGTAGCCGAACTCGTTTGATGGGGACCCTGTTTTTGTGTAAACACAAATTTTCTTAATTAGTTTTTTGCTACTCTTTGACGGGGAATAAAAAGCCTACAAACGACTTTTCATTTCGACTTAATGGGCATCAAGCACTCGCGCATACATCCGAATCTGATCAAAGCTGGGCAGTTTATTAATTGTGGTGATAAAAAAATGAATGGAATTTTGTTGCTTGTCAAAAGCGTCAAAGCACGCCAGAAATGTCCAAAGCGAATTAGTTTCGCTCTTCATGCAAAGCGAAGTGGAAAAGGCAAGTCGATATGTTAATGAGTTAGTGGAGTTTTTGCGCTTTGGCCTAGGTCAATTTTTGAAGAAAAGAACTAGCAGCAATCCACACATGCGGAATGATTAGAAGAAAAGTTATAAGAAGGAGCTGGATCACTCCGAAATTCAACTACAATTTTGCATTTGTTCGTCGGTATAACCAATGATTACCACTTCTATCCGCACCTCAGCTTTGTTTTTTGTTCGGAACTGCCTGCTTAATTTACCGCCGATAAATCGTTGTCGGATTAAAAATGAATTTTTTAAAGCATTTGATTTATTTTAATGTTCTTACCTGAAGGTATATTTGCGTGCCGCCGGTGGCAGCGTACATTGTTTCAGCTGATGGGCTTCCAGGACTGGGTGGTGGCTCTTTAATTTGTATTGATGGTGACGGAGACTGAACGACCAATACCTACGAGGACACACATGAATTTTTATTTAATTTCTTTTCGTTTATTGCACAATTATGGAGAAAAGTAACGAAATTATGGAATTATGTTGCTCGACAAAGAAATGGATTTGAAATTCAACAGGCTCGATTGACTTCTGTATAACGCCATGAGTGTAAAAGCCGTGCTATAGCAACGAAAATAGTCCCATGTAAGTCACCTAATCAAAAGTTTTGGAATATTTTTTTTATCCCTAAAACAAATTTTTGTTCGAAAAAAAATAGTCTAAATCAAAACCGGAGCTATGTCCAATTTAATGTAATAACCTATAAACTAAATTGTGAATCGATACAGTCTTAATGCATTTTGAAATTTACTGTTATTTTGAGAATTAACGTCAAATCAAGCCTGAACATTTACATACATACGCAATAGTTTATGGAGAGGCAAAACATAATAAATTTTTTCCATATTTCGTTTCTTATTGGTTATTTATTATTTTGTGGAAAATTCTCTTCGAGAGACACAAAATATTAAACATTTTAAAATCATTTCAGACGTGACAACAATAGTTTATATATATGTTATGTTTAAGCGAAAAAGCAAAACTAGTTGCAGAGGAAGTGCACGTCAGGTATTGGAGATATAACTTTTGCTTTATGTAATGAAGAAATATTAAAAAACACAACATTATGGAAATTGCAAAAAGACCTTTTGACATTATCCGAAATATTATCTAAAAACGCAAAACTCAACTCAACCCCTTAACTACTAATTTAATTAATAAAATTGTATTAGCGTAGAGTGGTGTAAAATGAATCTTTTTATTTGTCAGGGATTAAAAATAGTTGTATCAAAATATTTCTATTTACTATTTTCAATGTATCTTCACTTGTGCTATAAGATCTCAGATGAATCTTAAAATTAATATGCGACACAGTTTAGCTTCCGTAACCATTTGTGAAGCAAGAGGCGTAATGACAGAAATAACATGGTAAATCCTTATTTTGCAATCCATCGCCTTTCGTTGCAATCTGTTAGTAAAAAAAACTGCAATAGGGCACCGCTGGTCACATTCGCAGTTACGATTCTCATGACTTGATCCTTATACCACGACTATTTTATCGGATACTTAACTTCTAGGCAGTTGCTCATTAAGGTGATAATCTATTAGTGGTGATTGCAAACTGATATCCCTGACACTTACAAACTATGTGATTCCGGTGAAAATGTTTGGTTTTGGCAAACGTGATCTTTTTCGAGTTCGTCGCTTAAGTCTTTTGAATTGGTTCTACTAGTTTTTCTCTGTAGTTGCCTTAATTTCTTATGTGACAATTTAAGGTGGATTCTGGGACCACCGTCACTACTCTGTAATCCCTGCGGGTTTCGTTTAAAAAGCCAACACGTTCTTCCGTACACCACCGCCGATGTCGCTCCTAATGGCATATATTAAATTCACTTCCATCCTCTCTTTGGTGCAATTACAGATTTTGTTTGTTCTTCATTCATATACTCATAATGTCAAAAGAAAATTTACAATGTAAAATAAATCAAGCAATTCTTTTAGAAGTACGACCATAGCCTAATTGCATTTGACTACGAAATCATGCACCAAAAGTAGATTACGTCCCCAGTGTTCTTCGACGAGATTATCATTGTTTCGCTTCCTTCACAAAAGAGGTCTAAGCCAACATAAAAGCAATCGAACAGACGACTTTTGAAGGTAAAGTTAAATTAAATTTACTGGAGATAGACGTCAAAGCTCTAATCAAATGACATGTAGGTGGCTGTAATGCCATGCATGCGCACATATGTTTCACTCACAGCCTACGTTAAATGCCGATTATCAGTTTTTCATTTTAACTGTCGACCGACAAAATCCGAATTGTTTAGATCAAATGACACAAGCAAGTCCTCTACATCTCAAAGGCTTACATCTTATGGCGCAATGATATTTTTCCTGGAGACAGTTATCTTGATTTGCCTTTCAATGAAATTTTATGCAATCGCGCGATTCAATAATAAAATGACGCCTCGAAGTGGTCATCAAAATAACTATATTTCTGAGGGTGCTATAAAGTTGGCAATAAGATTTGCTTTAAATTCTAAGATCTCTACAACTACGTACATGCTACAAGTTTGTATAAATGGACGTTTTCCATTGATGATTCCTAAGCTAGATATAGTATAAGAGTGACGTATGCAATCACTGTTCTGCCCTGACACTAGGCCTACATAAGTTTTCAGTTGGACCTTATTCAATCTGACTATTTTTATTTGATACAGATACGCTTTAGTATGTTTAGCTGTTCCGGATCCCTCCTAACTCTCTTTATGTTTCTTTGTAGCCCATTCCCGAATTTATTTTCTGATTTTCTGGATAGGAAATCTTAAAGTTTTCCATTTACGCTCCTTTGCGCCAGGTCGTTTAATTTTTCATTGCCTGGGATTCCACAGTACCCTGGCACGTATACTAAAGTGACCTCATTTTGGCGACCTAATTCAGTTAGTTTCTGTTTGCATCCTTCTGACGTTTTAACAGTGATTTAATTTAAGACTAGCTATCCGTGTATATTTCGTCTCCTCGCTCTTATCTCTGCGATCTCAAATTAAGGAATAGAGGAGGAGTTATTTACCCCTGCCCATATCACCAGGTTTAGCTCCTCGCATGACACTCCAAAACCACATCCACGCTCGTTTTTCGAAGTAATCTGTATAAATTGCTATGGTGTTATTTTCGATCACACTATTGTTGATCCACCCATCAACCCCAATGGCCTTATTGACAGCGCACAAAACAAGCATGAAATGCCGCTGGTGGGGTTCGTTATCACTTTCTACTAAATAACCTGTTCGGCGTCTCGTATTTGATAGAGCAAAAAACGATTGCACTCGAATCACTAATCGCTACACACTAAAAAGTGGTTACACTTCGTAATATATTGATTGCATGTCCGTTGCGAGATTTGAAAAATACACGATTTCTGTTTAAACATTTTTAAAATGTTACTTTTTAAGTTAAGTCGCAAAGCAATGAAATTATGACCGACAGCAATCAAACAATTTTGAATTGGTTGATTTGCATAAAGTTAAAATAAATCATAACCGCGAGACGTTAATGCCAATGAAACCTGCCAAAGAAGTAAGTTAATGAAAGAATTTATAACAGGGTGTATACGATAATCGCAACGGGGTGTGTATAAAGCGGCGGTTATTGGCTGTTAAGATGTGAACATAAAGTAAATGATGAGTAGGCGAATTTTATATCTTAATCCTATAATAAACGGCAAGTTATGAAATATTAAGAGTTGAAAATGGAATGTAAATGCAATAACTACGCGTAAATTCTTGGTACTAACAAAATGGTAGTGAAACACAGTAAGTATTAAAAAATTGTAAACCTAAATGGATTTTGGAAAAATACGGAAACTGATTGCGAACCCTCAAGCAAACAGTTAATTATCCTTGAGTCCAGCGACCTACGTAAGCATTATGGCCGAATGTTCGTCGAATCTCAAACCATACCCGTGTTATGATTGAGACCGATAATTTCGAACTTAATTAAAACAAAATGTCCACATTTAAGAAAAAATTATTCTCTGATTACGAAAGTACTTAAAAGCTACTCCACACTTGAATTGTTTAATGCCTTCGGGTTTACGTTATTTTTGCTTTTGGGTAAATTTCTCCTGTATCTGGCGCAAATCTTTTTGCTGCTAATTATGTGTCGAAACGGCAGACAATTAGTTGAACCGATGACAAATTTATTAAAAACTTCAAATATTTTTCCCTCTCTCTGCAATTTCACCTTGAGGTTTCGAAAGTGCTCTTAATGAAGGAAACATTTTATTTAAATCGCAGTTTTATCAGCAGTAAGTACTTAGGACACAATTTAGGAATTTAAGTAATGAAACATTTTTATTAATTACAAAAATAATTTCCCTAAAGAGTGCCCGTAAGGTAGACAGTGTTGCGTAAATTTAATTCAGGTTCACTACGACTGGGGCTACTCGTACATTGCTAGTAAGTGCCTATTTTGGCTGTGGAATTCGCATTAAAGATTAACGAGTACAAGTTGTTTTTAACGACTAATTCTTAATTAGTTGATCACTTCTGACAATACCGTCCCAGTGTATTTGAATATAAATCAGGCAGGCGGACTGTCGATGTTTCTTAAGAAAACCTTTTAGGAATTACGCGACGTCTTTAAAACGACTTACGACATTTCCATTGCGCATTAATGCATTTAGATGTTAATAGAGCTCACGTATGGCTACCGAATAATTTGTTGGAATATCGCAGTAAGACTGCGAGACATAAGTCTGCCTTGGGTAGATTTCGTCGTGATGGGGCGACCAATAGTGCAGCACGAGCTGTAGTCTTTAGAATTATATTTTCCCTCAACTCTTTAGATCTGTTCAACCTCTAATTTGATTAGATAAGATCTTCAGATAGACGTCCGTCTTAAATATGAGAAGGTGAATAAAATTACGAAGCTTTGATGGGGCATGTTTGGAAGCAAATCAAAATAAACGATTCTATATATCAGTATTTAGCGCCGACCGCTCCTAAATTGGGCCATAATTTCTGCTCTCCATGTTGTTCTCGTTTAGATCCTTCAGCATTCATCGAACACTGCTGCAACTTTGTAAAAGTCAATCCTTTAATTCAGGGTGATTCATAAAATTCAAATTTTTATGGTATGCAGATCATTATTTTATTTTTATCTTTTGATCTACTCAACGTAGCGACATCAAACAAACGCCAAAAAATTACTATTACAACGACCTTTACATAATCATAAAAGGGTTATTTTCCGAAGGTTAAGAGAAACCGGAAGTGCAACTTCAAATAGCAGGAAAACGAGATCTGAAATTTCCGAAGATTCTGCCGACGCCGAGCAGCAAGGAATCACCCTCGTCAAGCAAGACCCTGTAGAGTATGAGATGAGTTGCAAGACGACTAGGTGTGTCTTCTGATAAAGTCTAGAGGGTATTTGGTTTGGTATCATCATATTCCAGTCCAAGGACTGTTGGAAGGAGATTCCGAGAGAACATTAGATTTTGCATTTGACTTGTGGAATGCGACATGGAGATCAGGGCGTGTCTGGACCGAATTCTATTGACGGGTGCATCTCAGTTCACTGAGAATGATATCACAAGCTTCCACAACCTCCATATCCAGTCATACACTAACAAACATAGGACAAGGGTGAGCACGTTCCAGTCCGAATTCTGTATCAATGTTTGCACTGGGATCATCAGCATCTGTTTAATAGGACTATTTATTTTGCCACAAATGCTTAATAGGCAAATTTATGTAGACCTTTGGGAGAATACACTGCCAGATCTACTAAAGGACATCGCTCTTTAAAATCGTAGGGCAATGTTTTACCAACTCGATAAGTCCTAGCGCAGACTACCAACATTGTGAAGACAATATTAAATGAAAAATTTCCTGACTGCTGGATTAGATGAGGAGCAGCGATTCCTTGACCTACTAAATTTTAAGATCTAAGTCTTTTGAATTATTTTATGGAGAACAATGAAGGATGAAGTTTATTCAAGGCCTGTTAACGTTAGAGACGTAATAGCAGAAAGAATATTACCTTTGGGTAATTGGGTAATAATTTGGGTAATTTAATAAAAGTAATAATCAGGTTTATTCATAACATGAATTTTGGAGAAATTTTGATAAAGCGATGAATTTTAGGAAATGGCAAAACATTTTTTCACTTTCGACAGTAACTGTACCTGCAGCGATAGGAGGTAGATAAACTTTGTTGACATATTTGGAAGGATATTGAGATGGTAGATTTTTGGCCTTTGTTTGATGTCGCTGCGTTGAGTAGATCAAGAGATAATATAAAATAAAATAATGACGTGCATACCATGAAAATTTGGAACTTATGAATCACCGTGTAAATCCCAAACGGTTGAGCTGCCCCTCGTCCCTGCCGTACAATTTTTTATTTCCCGAAGTGAGATTTTCCACACCACTTATTTTGGCACACCCTATGTGGAACACCCTGTACAAGGATAACGGAAATTTAATTGTAAAAAAACACGAAGTATCGATTTAGCTTTATAAGTAGCTTTTTAAGAATGCTTTACTACGTTCAGTAGTATGAAAACAGCGATATTATACCTGGCGGTCAGAGGCCAGCATAACAACTAATTATTTACAGAATACAGAAAAGTCGAAGATAGTAAGACAACTGTTGAATACATGCACTAGCCCGTGAAGAACCTGTTAGAGAATTTCGGCATTATAACCGAAAGTAAACTTAGTGCTGCCTGTATGTCAACATAGGAAAAAAAGTTTATCTATTGCCTTCGATCGAAGGAATTGAACGGAAATAATTATTTTTATTAATAATTTCCGTCATTCCCCTATTTTTATTAATAATTTCCGTCATTCCCCTTACCATAATTCCCTTCCGGCCCTAGCTATGCTAAGCATCATAGGGTTTTCCCACTGAGCTTTCACTACATCATAAAAAAAATATTCAAGTCAAGCATTTTGACCAACCCTTCAAGCCTTATTGGTGGCGTTTTCAACCACCACAAGTTGCTTGTTTTAAGAAAAATATGACACCGTTAGAAAATTTGACTTCAGGCTATTTTGTGATCCCTATCTGTCCAGTAAATTTTGTTATTTTTGGAAAATGGGAATTAAAAAAGATTTATCTTCAGAGAACTTTGCAGCGATCCTGGCACTAATCAAAGGCGGAAGGTACCCTCTTCGAGACCGCGGACCGTTCCCTGTCGTTAAGAGAAATCAACAAAATTCTTTGGAACAGGGAAATTGAAATGTCGGGACGAACGCAGAGGCAACAGGCTATGTATTGGCCGATTTTAAACGTCCGTGGTCAGCACAAAAGCCGCACTGACGCCTATTATGAAAAAAGCGAGATTATCCTGATGATATGAGAAAGAGCGAAGCAGGTCCTAAATCCCTCTACAATGTACCACGCGCAGTTCTGAACGATTTCCTGCTCCCCTATATTACTAAGGGAGGATATAGCGAAGGATAGGAGTACAGTCAAATATATGAACATTTTCCTGTGAAACAATTATATTCCTGTCTTCTATGGCTTATGACCTAAACCCATTAGAAAACGTCTGGTTCATTTTAAAATCTCTAGTTTATAAGAGACTGTGCGGAGGAAATTCAAATATGCAGCTATTGACGTAGATATTTTTAATTAATATAATAATAAAGTAGATATTCTGGGCCTCTCAATGATATATAAGTATGTATGATATTTATCCCGTTCTTTAAAAAAGAGCTACCCTAAAACCACCTACTATATATGATAAACTCGACAATAAATTAGACAGTCGACAAAAGTAAGACAGTTTGCCAGTCACTTTCCGTGTTTTCTCAAAATCAGAACATTTAGCTCCAGGCTCCCCTACATGTTTTATGAAAAAATTCAGAATGGGAAAATCCTTAACATTCTAGTGTTTTGAAAGTAATATTTACTTTTTTACTTCTTTCATAATTATTAAAACAACCCAAACATTTTCAGAAAATCTAAAATCCAAAACTATTAAATTTGGCAGCACTTTAATAAACTCACAATTGGGAACATCTTGTCTAGCCATGTTGGTCGGAAACCTGAAATAGTTGAATCGAGGGGAAATAAAAACGTTAGAAAATCATTCAGTTACATCATCTTTACAAATCTCTATAAAATTAATGAATTCAACAACGATACAGTTAGCTCTCAAGATCACCATGTCAGAGAAAAATATTATCAAAATTCGGTGCGAGTTTACTTCCTCTTCCAAGATTCGGATTTGAATATTAAAAATTCAAAAACTGTATATCGTCGCACGAGCAGCGGACATAGCAAGGCTGGGCATAATTTTCAGATGCCAGCAGAACGCTCAGCTCAGATATCACCTGAAAGCGCGAGCACAGAGATGATACGTATTTAAGGTGATCACTGTAAGCCCTTAAACATTAGTCGGCGACTGCGATCGCGAACCAATCCAACTGACAAGAATGAAGATAAAATCAAGATAAAACTAAAGATACGGTTTTGGGTACTTAACGAATATTTTTGGACTTTTTGTTTTATCTCTGGAGTTAATGCTGAGGAGAAGTGAATAAACAAAAACAGAAATATCGATGACGATGACATTAATTCGGGCATGGAAACAATATGCTAATTTATGTAATTTGCCTGTGTCACTAAGAGAGGTGCTTCTCTATTAACCTAGTATCATATGTCATGGGAACGATTTATATTTTTTATAAAATTATAGCATTCTTTTTTTACAGAAGATTCTGCGTTTTTTGAGCGTTCCAAGATTCATTTCAATTCTAAATATGCAATGGAATTTCCCAGATAAGAGGTTTACAAATAACTTGTGTATCTGTGACTAATAAATCATTGGAAAATACATGCAATGACGTAAAACTAATCTATCAAACCATTGGAGATGTAGGCAACAAAAGTTATAAACTATACGTCATAAATAATGTAAAATATGTAATTGGACATATTCATATTTACCAACTGATTGGCCACAACAATAATATTTAAATTTAAATTCGAATTCCCATTAAAACAAACACCGTAAGTATTATTCTACCTAGAGATTTGCTAAATTCTAATGTTGTCACTGCAGTTTTCTGCAGATCATACTAAAATTCTTTTTGCCAAAGATATTTCGGACGCCTTAATTAATAACGTTTTTGTTGGTACCCTAAATATGAAATCAGGTGGCGTACAATGGAACTAGAGCGATGGGATCATGCCAGGAACTTATTGTCAACCACCTATGAACGTAATTCCCTTCAGTTCTAGTAACGCCAGTAAAACAACCACTGGGAAGTCGTTCTGAAACTAGTTAAATTGGTTTGAAAAATACGTTGAAGAGGAAATCGCATATAAAATTTATTCGTTTGTTCCTAAAGAGCTTCGTGGAAGACATGGAAAAGTAATCGAAAAAGAGACCCCGAAAGCCTTCGTGAAAGCCGATCTCACAAGTTGGGGAGCTGGGTAAGCTCTTCGACGTTCATCCCTTAACCATCAAACATGTTTAGAAGTCATAACATCGCCGTTTGCTTATAAAAGTAGAGAATTACGATGACTCCAGACACAGCCTACTCTAGATACAATCCCGGAAAACCAGCATTCCCTTTAAAACACATAAAAATTGTAAAGAGAGACACTTTTTATCGTGTTCACATGTTTAGAACATTTGTAGGTTCACGTCAAGTAAATTCCAAGTTGAGACTTTAAAAATATAGCAAGAAATACTACGAGAAAGTACAATTTCCCAAACTTTTCCTAATGTTTACTGTAGCAAGTTTTGGTTTGTTTACACCACCAATGCTCAGCTGTTAATGCCAGCTTCCCGGCTTGTATCTAGAGTAGGCTGTGCTCCAGACCATTAGGACAGTGGGTGGATGAGGACGAACGACCAGGACAAGATGTTCCTACCAGAGAAAGAGCCTTCCAAGCCATGAATGCAGTAGACTTCTATCACGATGTCGAGCAAACGCATGCGTTTACAACAGTAATTGACAGACTTGGCCATTTCTAATACAACGTAGCGAGTCAATATAGTAGAAGTTTGACATTAATGAATAAAAAACAATTTGAATCGACTTCAGAAAATTGTATTTACAGTTATATCTGTTGCCAAATTAATATAAGAAATCACCTACACACCTGAAGTTATTTTTTTTCTTTTTAGCGCAACTTGTGAAGTTTGTTCTTTTATTTTTCGCTTTCTAGCTAGTCAAGATATGGGCTCGCAAGCCAACAAAATAAAGTACGATAATTTAGAGTCTTAAGAAGAATAAAGGGAGTAACACAGAAAAATGACGCAGAGAGCCGGGACCGGATCGTAATTTGAGGTTGTCTAATGCGACAAGACGATTTCTCAGAATCTGCGTAGGCTCAATCTGATATAGGACGTGATTCATGCTTATTTAAAAACTACATAGTCGTCGAATAGAGGACCTTTTCCTTTTTGTGAGGACGGTTAGAAAGAAAAGTCTCCTAGAAAATAATATGTTAAGCGATTTTGGAAAAAGGTTTCTTTATTTAGAGATCTACCGCAATTTTTGAATAAACAGGCTATTTATTGATTAAAGTTTACACTACGAGATTTCTATAGAAAGAAATTAATGGAAAAAAGTTTTAAGGTCCTCTAAATTCATTTTCACAATTCTTACATAGATCTCTGTCTCAGTTCGTGCTTCTGTGACAACCATAATTTGCTCACTCACATTTAACATGATAGGAAATCCCAAGGTATTTTCTTCAATATCGGGTATAATATCGAATAACTCGAAATGTCATAAATTCATACTTCATACTTGAATAAATAGGTAGTTAATCCAATATAGAAGTTCGTATCAGCAGTAATGATTAACTTTCGATAAAAGCTTTCTAAAGAAATAGCTACTTCTCTACTTTCTCTGACACCCTCTGCGCTGATAGTATAAAATCTTAGCTAGCTCCAACGACACATTTCGAATATTGAAATTTGTAAGAGCATAAAACAACTAAAAAGCTCAAAACTATTTAAATATTTGAAATTATGACGCTTAATAATTCATACACTTAAGGTTGTTCGATTTTGATGAAAATTGATCTCTGGAATTTCCCTACTCATCTAAATCAGTTAAACAGTTCTGAAGTTATGGTGATCGCAGTTGAACGAAACGGACAAATGGACAGACGAGCATCAGTCTAAAAATAGTCAAAGTGATTTGCACTTTTTTTTATTTTGAAAATTCCCTTCTTTACTCGGAAGTCGGAAAGTGATGTTGCAGATATGAATGTAGGAGAAGTGAATGGTACTTTCGAAAAGAGTTGTACAGTCGTTATTGAAAAGGATATGATAATACAGTATTGAAATTCGAATAGAAAATGCTACTACTGAAGCACTACTTTTGATGTCGTGATTCAAAAGATAAAGTCAGAAAGGTAGTAAATCCCATTAATTCCATCAGTAAAATACTCCAAACCCTTACGTTCAACTGCACGGAAGATTTCGGTCATTCTCAACAAATTGGTATGTATTAGAAAAGGTGCAACTTTTCGAGAAGAACAACTAATGTCAATAAAATCAGAGCAATGTAAAATTGTCAAGAAGGGGTAGAAACCTTATCATGTAGTTAATGTTAAACTTGTTGAAATTAGGACTGTTACAGAGCTCCGTATTCGAAATTGAAACTATGGGACACCTCAACTGTATCGAACACAATTACTTTGGATAGTAAAATTGCATAAATATCCTATAGCTGATGTTTTTGAAGATTACCTACGTTATCTTCCTAATTAATATAACTCTATGAGATTAATGGGACAGAACAAACAGAAGGTAATAAAAATCCATATTCGAATCCATAACTGATGTCATATCCGCAATAACCCTAAGTGAAATAAATTCCATAGAAAGCTGCCAAAAACCTTAGTGCCATAGAAAGCTGCCAAAAACCTTAGTGACTTGAACTTGAAATTTTTTCTAATTAATCATATTCACCTTTAAATTGTCCAGAAAAGACTTCGGTTCCACTCACTGTAATACATTCTGTCAAAATTTATTCAGCCGCACTATAAAATTTACGATCCTTCCAGTAATTTTTAATGTGTTCATAGGCAATTTTGTATTGTTGTGAATCATAAAACTTACTGGCTGATTTAAAAAAAAATTGATCGCCTAACACACAATTGTTCTCCGAATAACCGGTAAATTTTACGGTTTTCCATCGCAATTTTCGCATGAAGAATTAAAGTGAAATCAAACTTGAAAGCATTTTATTCGTTGTGTGAGACTTGGTTTTCTATATTTCTGAATTTCGATAATAATTAATTTTCAATAAATTTGTTGTGTCAATAAATAGTGAATTTATATTAATCTCTTTGGAACTGAATTCTTTAAAGTTATGATTGGCTTAGTGGTGAAGATATTGAAGCGTGCTGCTTAGGACTAGGGTTCGAATCTTAGACATTTGTTATTTAAATTGTCTGTGTGGTGAATTAATTTTATTACCTCTAAAACTTTTAAATTCTATGCTCAGAATTTCCTTTGAAACCGAATAGATACTTGGCGCTCTTTGTCCAGGAAATTCTATGGTGCTGTACCGTAAAATTTAAGGTAGCGGGCAGTTGCAATACGAATTTCGTACAAAAATTAGAGAAAATGTCTATTCGTGCATGAATGTCGAAAGCCTCTTTGAATTTGTAATCAGTGGGAATTTATAGCTGATGTCTTTTGATTTACAATAAATGATGTCATGTAACTAAGAAGTTCTGGATTGATAATAATTGAAGCTTATCGCGGAAAGCACAATTCTTGTAAAAGGAGTTAAATTACAGATTTGCAACTAGCACCGGTAAAGATAATGTTATTATGTATTATAGATGTTAGGCAGAAACTAAAGGTTCATAGAATTCAATAAACATTGTGATCAATCTCTGATGCCTCACATAACTTTTTTAGTATCGAGATTTTGAATTAGAAAAGTTTTCGCAAAGTTTTTCTAATAAAGTTGGTTCATTTTCTTTACCTGCAAAAATCATAATCCACAGTAGGTTTAAAAATAACGTAGCTGCCTCTTGTAGTTAGTCTAATTTTCATTTGTGAACGGAAAATTACACAAAGATAAGTAATAACAAATTGAAGCGTTTCGATTTAGGTCGACATTTTCTGGAACCAATAAACGCGATAGTCGGGGTTTCCCGGTAAAAAATATTTAGTGGAAGAATGTTTGCTTATTGGTTTTTAAGAAACTCCATCATTAATGGAGTTGCACTTGTCAGATTGCAATTATTTTTAGAGCTACGATTAACCGATGAAATATGACCGTAGGAAGGCATATAATGAAAACAAAAATGCCAATCGACTTTTTCGGCCTTTGAGTTTATTGCTCCATTAAGGACTAATGTCATCCAAGAATTTATTGGCGAATAAAAGGACCATAATTTGTTATGGAAATTTTTGTTGTAAAACTCCCCAAAAATATTTTATATTGTGTGTCATCCTTTATTTTTTGTGTTTTGCAAAAGATGTTGGTTTTTTAGTATAATTTCTTCCATTGAGAAAGGGTGCAAATTTACGGAATTCTTGCGCGTTGTAGTTTAATAAGTTCGAGCAGTAGAAACTTTGTAGATTAGAGAAAAATCATTGAACTGACCTTAAAAATTATCACTCATTACTGCTGGTTTTATTCCAACTTCGATATTAGCAGCCGGCTCAGTAATTAATTTGTCATTCACTGGAAATTTATGATTTTGCTCACAAAGAAATTAATTACGTAACTAGTTTTCGATTAATTGATTCACGGTTAAATCAGCATGAAAATACATTTCTTTTCCGAAATATAAAACACTTAAGAACAGACAACTGTTTCACGTGACGATATCCTTTTTTATCCTTGAAGCTGTTCGCTGACGGCACTTTAAACTCACTCACTTAATTATTCTGATTGATCACAAAATTGGCCAAATATGTTTTAGCTACCACAGAATCACACTTTGATAGCGTAAGCCTCGATGTAAAAACAACGAATAGAAAAAAAAAATACTTTCAATCAAAGACTAAAAAATTACGCGCCAAAATCCACTGAACAAAATTCTCTTCGAGGTAATCTACGTAACTCGCACATAAACTCAACTAGACCGTGAATGATATCGTGATCGAGCAGACTACATTCCCGACCTTGTTCCATCAACGATATGTGACAGACTGAAATCAGGTATGAGGTGTATGTCTTTTGCTCTTCTCATTAAAATATTTTTTGCTGCTTCTTTCTTGACCGCTATAGTGTCCACTGGTGTACGGCCGAAAAACAACATCGGCTCGTTCGAGAAAAATTCACACACGAAAAAAATATTATTTTAATCAACGTCTCATTCACTGTTTGGTTGGATGAATTAATTAATCAGGGGACTCTCGGGGTGCTCCGTGCGAGTCTTACAAAAGCGTTCTTTAGCGGACCTGATCAGGCAGCAGCAAAACAAGCAAATTGAAGTGTTTAGGAGGCACACCAAATATCGCATAGGAAGACGAAGACTTTACCACATGGGACTGATCGACTAGTAGTAGTCGCAAAGCGCGATATGTATGGGATTCTTAGTCTTAATATGAACACGCGTTTGTTATACTCTCTCGGTAAAACGGGCAACGCGACGACACCGACAACCACAACGACCGCGCAGCAGAACAAGGTGTGTGGTAATGTTAAACAAGCAACAAGTAACAAGAAACCTATCAAGTATATGATCCAAAGCTCTCCTCTCTAGCCACATAAATAGAGAGGCATGTGTGAACCGCGAAGAATCACTGCCGTCTTGACTGGCTTATGTACAGCCCAACGGTACTAAATATGCTCAGGTAAGAAAACCAGGTGTACCTCGGAATGACGACGGTATAACAGTTACAGTACGCAACATATAACCAATAGAACGATGTAAATCTTATGTACATGTATTAGGTAAGATTACCCCATTGTCGTCACTGTCAAACAGTAAGAATCGCTATACCGTACCGTTCTTTCTGTTATCTCAGGTAGGTACAACTACGCGCAGACGCAGTAAGCTCAACAAGTAGCTCGATGCGGTGAAGAAAGTAGGGGCAAACAATGTAAAAGTACAATTAGCTGTGAGTGCGAGTGTCATCAAATTAAAAAGCAACGAATCAGAAGTGCCATCGTATTGTTCCTGGTCGTGTAGCCAACAGTGTCATGTGTGTCATATCCTCAATACGAAAGGTGCAAATAGAAGATAAAAACATCTTGGAAATTCACTCACCTTTTGGCTTCGTCCACCGCATTTGGGGTCCTTTCGCAAGTCCTCCGGCTCCCGTTTAATGCTAATGTTCTGCTGCTGTTGTTGTTGTTGTTGTTGCTGCTGCTGCTGCTGCTGCTGCTGTTGCTGATGTTGCGCCACAACGACAGCAGCTGATTGTGATGTCGCTGTTGTTGACGATGATGATGGGTGTGAACCTAGCAATAGGCCTTGTATTTCATTTTGCGATAGGCCAGATACATCGAGAGGTGTGGTCTGTCCATTCAGCTTCGCTGTAGTGGGGGAACTGGAAGTACACGAAAAGAAAGAGAAAAATAAGTAAAAATTCTTCTTATTATCAGTCGCACGAAGAAAACCGAGGAAACCTCGCTTTCTTCCTTTATCTATGCAAAAATGAGACTAGTGCTAATGGAAAGCTGTCAATGGTTAAGGAAATGGAAAACCAAGAAATATTAGAAACCAGCATGTGTTCGATTGTGCTAGAAAAAAAAGTGCAATTGATTTGCTACTTTTTACCTGAATCGTGTTCTGGGACCAGTGAAAGATTTTCCTCGTGCGCGATTTATAGGTAAGAATGAGCGTTTCGAGTTTGTCGCTTGTTCAGCTCGAGTCGTTTAAGTCTTTTGCTTTTGTTTGGTCGCTTCAGCTTCTTGGCCAGGTTGAGTGCGCGCGTTTGCATTTTAACTGGGTGGCGCGTGCTTGCGGTTGTTTTGATGATTGATTGGTTTCGCCGTCAATGCTTTGGGATGATTTCCAACTTTTTTAAGACAAGTGAAATGAATGTATGTGAGATTAAGGTGTTTAGTTAGTGCCATGAAAATGTATAACAGGTGCTGGCCGCCTGTTGCAGATCTTTATCGTGTTTTTTTTCGATCATCTTCTCTGCGCTTTTTGTTTCACCTAATGCGATTAAGGTAATTTTTGTCTAACGAGGCCGCATTGCTATCAAGATTGCCGATGTTAGATGATTTGATTTTCGGTTCTGAAACATGACGTGAATTTTGTTTGCTTCAATTTGAGTTCTCGATTAAAATTATATCTTATGGTTACCATTTCCTGCGCGAATGTAAAAAATAGGGCTTGTAACTTCTCATTACACGAAGTAGAACAATTATAAATAATCTTATGCCGTGGCTAATTCATTTAATAGGAGCAATTAATAGTTAATACGACGAAGTCGCGTATTTTAATTTAAGCCTTGGATAAGTTGCCAGAACTAGCAAACTGCTTAGGAATGGAATTTTCTTCGCATAGATATATTAATTAGCTTCATAGAAAGCTAGTTAAGGTTCAGGCTAGTTCGTACATTCACTTTAATGGTAGGCAAATACGAATTTTAGCTCAATAGGCATTTCGGACTGAAAGTTTCCTTATATTTTATTTAGTGTCTTGTAATTACTAACTTGCTTGTATATAATATTAAAAGCAATGTACGATTTTTGCTTTGTATTTATTATTCACAGCAAACTGCAAGTTTGGATATAACAAAGCCAACTTACAGAAATTCGAAGAATATTTCATAACTTTTAAAGATATGAGATCTCTGTGCAATTTATATGTTTACACTCAACTTAAATTTGGTAATAAATTTTATACTGTGAAAATTACTCGATATTGTAGCATGACAGTAGCGCATGTGGCCAAAAAGTGAAAGCAAGTTAGACGCACAAAACGATGGCATTCGATGAAGGACTACTAGTCAAAAGCTCAAAAGGCTGTGCTACCAAATTTCTACTAGTTATTAAAAACAGAGAAGAGTCAATGCAGTCGAACATCTTCATGCTATAGTATTAATTGATAGATTGATGGTAGGGGAAAATAGGCCACTAGGACCGAATGTTCTAAACCTCTTAACTTTTTCTTGATAAGGAACATCCCTAAAGAGGGACAACAACATGTGATTTTGAAAATCCTTTAGTTCTTTTGGAACGGGAGAAGGCTTCCCGAGTATGCTCATTCTCCGGGTTGGTAGCTGTACTGAGTATGAGTCTTTTAACCGATATGAATAGATTGAGGAGTTCAGCCAACCGTCGGTGAGGTGCCAGGCTCCGCTAAAAATTGTCGCTGGGCTTAGCGTTAACTGTATCAAAGTTTAGCCACACGGCTCTTCGGAATTCTCAAAGGACTTTCGCATTTCTATGCGATAGTACGTACATCAGTGCATAGTAATATAAAATTACCCTTAAAAATCTGGCTTGCCTTTTAAAAGGCACTTTCCTGTCCATGAAATTTCATTCGACCAGTCCAGTGTTTATTATAACGACGAACCTGCGACTCTTGCGCGAAAGGCCAACACGTTATGCCTTACGCTGCCGACGACTTACGTCGTCAAATTTACTTTCAAACAAAAGAGAAGAAATTATTTGGGAAAATAACACAAACTACAGCTCTAGAGACGGCAGATAAAGCTATAGGTAGATGGATCACTGCTAAGGAGTAGAGTGATAGAGTGGGGCGACTGCACTCTCACAACTCAACCACTGTCTTACGAGATACATGCGCTTAGAATTGGTATACCCGCCACGATTTTTTGGAAAACTTCTCAGGAATACACTAAAAAATACACTGTAGAACACACCTTTTGACAGATACTACTTTAGTAAAGGATTAAAAGAAACTTCGAACGGAGATGGATACCTTTAGAACGTAAAGCAACTCGACTGTTGTAAGGCTATGTAAATTAAAGCAGTTGCACTCTAAAATTTACGATCCTCCAAACGCAAGCGTTCTATCCTTAATATTTTGAAATAAAAATCAACTCAGACTAAATTCTACACTGAACATTTGAACGACTTTCTCGGTTAATCTATTTTCATCTAAATTAAGTTGTAAAGTTTTTCCTATTTTTAATCTGTGGGGAAAATTCTTTTGGTTTTTTAGTGTTCTTTCAAGTTAGGATACATTTGCTGCTACCCTTTGTATGAAGTTGAATACAAACAATTTTAATTTGTTAAACTAAGTCTAATTTGCACTACAATATGATATATACGATATATATTATATTTAAAACAAAACAAAAAATACAAAATTTTTAGAGAACAACATATACCAACTGTAGGAAGTTCTTTATGAATAATATCACCATATAACATATTTCGCTTTATTCCGGGTCGCGAGTACTCCTGTTCCTGCATCTAAAGATTTGTAGAGAGTTGCTATCTTTCACAAATAATTAAAAAGATATCATAACGCATATAGGCGTAACATTCAAACAGTAAAATATTTTTGGAACTGTCGAAAAATTTAACAAAAAATACCTTTCATTAAAAATTCAAATCTTTTAGATCGTTTTTTCTTAATCCGAACTGACAGCTTTCTAATTTATTTTCGCCCTTCATCAGGCTCCTGTAACCGTATGGACATACCCTCAAGAGAATAAATTTTTCTTCCTCGAGTTGCCCTAGAGCACTATAAAAATTTTATTGCAGTCTAAGCCGAATCAGTTTTATTTTTGCCGAGGTATTTCGATGTTAAGATTTCTTGACATATGATAAGCTAAGGACTCACAGTGCCGAATACAAAGGATTTCTTGGGTTTTATATACTTAGAACTATGAGAAGGAATCAGTTTCATTAATCCTGGATTAACTATCAAATCATGCTGTTTGCAAATGCATCCCTCCCTTTCACAGCAGAAAATATATTAGGGATAGTAAGAGGGAAATACCCTAGACAGACTATCTCCATAATTGACTCAATATGAATTTCAGCAATTTCAGGGTAATGAACACAATACAGACTATCAGTTCATTTCAAATTCATTTGTGTTATTTTTCTGTTGACTGTCGAAAATTAAAACAATGACAGTATGCGAATTAATTAAATGTTATCAGAAAAGTGTAAGAGTGTTTACTAAATTAATGAAAGATTTAGAAATGAAGAGCTTTGGGGTAATGTAAAGAGCGACCATGAAAAGGTGACTCCGACAAGCAGCTACTTTTGAATAAACATGTCATTTGAACTTTAAACTGAAAACGTAGGACTGCTTAGACTAAGGTAGAAGAGTTTTATGGAGAACATTTGGAAGTACCACAATATTGTTCTACTTGAAGTATTAAAACGGCAATTACTGGGAAACCGAGGTGCCAAAACATGATAATCGAAAATTTACGGAGGACTTTCGTGTAAATGAGGGTTTATTTGAGTAACTTTTAAAAAATATGACCTACATCCAGATACAACATTTTGAAGAGCGACAACATACAACATAATTGGAAACTTTTTCGGAATGGGCCAAAGAACAATAGGAGGTGCAGTTAGTTCTGGAAATATTTTTATAGAAGTGACCACTTTTCCTCTGCTTTTCTGCCCACAATTCGATAAGCAGCGCCTCTGCCGTATTGGACCAAATTACCCGACCCTTTAATTTTGTGAAATGTCACATTAATTTACAGTTGATTGCTGTCACAACTAAAGTTGATGGAAAATATTTCCTTTTTCCAGTATGAATTATAACTGGCACTTTGACCTCAATTTTAAGTAAATGGAGCAAAATTCGCTCAATTTCGAATTGAATCGAAAGGAGTCAACTATGACCTTCATTTGCATGACATACCTACTAGGCAGATAGCTCCATTTTATTCAATTATGTCTGTCTAGGATTAGCTTTACCTCAATTTTTACACAGTTTCCATGAATCACCAACGCATAAAATATGTACATGTTAAAACTGGTGCAGGTAAACCAGTGTTCGCGGCAATAATTGAACTTCAGATCCATGTGACCGTGGCCGTACAGTCGTCTTTGTAAAAATTGCGTTTCAAGACGAATCAAAAGGCTTCACGTGAAAATTTATCAGTAATTTGTCTTAATTGTAATCCACATCAAAAAACTTTATCAACATTAAATCCTAATCGGACTTAATAAATATTCAAATTAATTAAGAATTGGTATTTGAAGAAAACAGAAAACAACACAAGAAACAATTTCAAGGTCAATATCGAATTAATTTTTTGTGCTCTTGCCGGACCGATAGTTTTTTGGTATTCTCCTAAAACCGTGCGATAAATACAAAAAATAAGAAGAAAAAAACAAGTCGGAAGGCAGTTTTTGGTTGTCATCTGAGCTTCAAAACGATATCCAACTGGGAAACGTGGCTAAAAACTCTCCACGTTTTAAACTTTAATCGTGATAAGCTATTTTTACCTGTCCCGCTGCAAGAGTCCCGCTAATTAATAATTCATACCAGCCGCAATGCATTCGATGCGATGGAAATATGATCTCCAATCCAACAGTTGGGCACCTGGTTTTCATTTCATTGAATTTAATGAAGTTTCTATGTTTGTTTAATAATTCAAAATTATTTCGAAATTAGAAGAAGCGTGCCCGAATGCAAACTGTGATAATGTTATTCATACCCAAAACAAATTAAATCAATAAATAACGCGTTTTTGTTCAATTTCGTTAGTGATATAATCTGATATATTTAGGTATTACATACCAGGAAAGGTGGTGACGATGGATAATGCTCTTACTTCAAGGTACATTTTTATGCTTTCTGAGCCTTCTAAGGAAACATTTTTGTCAAATTCAACAGTTTATATACATTAGAATTTCTTGTTTGATTATCGCTCTCAAAGCAAACTCACCTGTCCATGACTAATCAGTTTTTTTGACCAGGAACAGTACATTATTTAATCAAATTAATTCACTGAATCCCTCTTTTTATAAAAGACTCCAACAAATCATTTATTCGTTCCTTTGAATATTAATGAAAACATATTCAGAAGTATCCAATTAAGAAAAATTTTTAGATATCAAATATCCATCTCCTATCGAAGCCATAGATAATTCCAGTAAATAATCGGTTTTCGTGGATAAATGTCCAATCTCTACTTCTAACCCATATTTTACCGGAGAAGCTCATATATTTCCTGAATCTTTTATTCCTCGCGCACCCATCTTAACCTAAGGATTTTTTTTACGTAGTACACTTTTGCTATTAAACAATAAGTCAGTCCCCTTTCAAGTTCCAATTCGAAACGTATGTCATAATCCGAAAATTTATAGCTGTCAATAGAAAAGTTATCAAAAACGCTGAAATCAAATAAAGGAAACAAAGATTCATCCTCAGTTACGCATTTCAATCGTGTCGCGTAAATCGGGCGATGGGTTCTATTTCTAGTTAGTACACCAAATTTTCATACTTTTCAAATGACCAGTGTACACAGGGAAGGCTATTTTTAATATGTAAGAAAGAGCTTTAATAGTTTCATTAATTTACTAGCTGTGTTATAGAAATAGCACTAAAGAGCCACAAGTATCTACACTGAATTCGTCTTAGGAAATGGCTTCCTTACGGAATTGATACTATTTTCAACGTGGCCCGTATCAATTGACTTGGCGAGGGCAGAAAGGGCATGAATCAATTGTATGTCGACTGACTTATGCCCTTTCTGCAATCAACCCAAACAATTCAATTGCATTCAAGCCATTGAAAAGAACTACTTGACTTTGCCGAGTTTTTACCTCTTTTTTGAATCTTTTAAGGTTTAAGGACTTAGTGAAAAGTGACATTTTTTCTCAAGCATTTTGTTTTTATATAGGAAATTAAAATTGTCACAGATGATTTTACTAATATTAAAGTAAATAAAACCTATTTTTGTAAATTTTTTGTAAATTAATTTGACAATTTTATGGCGAACGTTAAAATTAAGGTTCCAAAATTCGTCCATTTTTAGTTGCATTCATATCTGTTTTTCTTGAAGTGGACCTTTTAATCGTGACCGTGAACTAGAATAAATGTTTTTCATTAATTTTAATCCTTTTTTTTATGATTCGAAGATAAAAAAGTGATTTTCTTTAAAATTGTTTTTTATAACCATTCTAGTTCACGGTCAAGACTAAAAGTCCTCTTCAAACAAAATTATATTTTTGGTAGTGGAGTTTTTAATGGAACCGAAATAATTTTGGAGCCTTAACTTGAACGCCCTCTGTAAAACCGTCAGATTAACTTATCTAACAACAAATTCTGTAAACAATTTAAGTTTTTACATAAAAATATTGTTGAAAAAAATCCCAAAAATTTCTCATTTTTTTTTACTAAAAAAACGAGAAATACTCTCGTGAACATTTTTACCCGAAAAAATGCCATTGCATAAAGGTTTTTTTAAATATAAACTTAAAAACATGGTATTAAATGTAATGTGCTTACGTGGGTTAGAAGCTGTAATTTAGCTACGCGACTAATATTATGCCTATTTGCATAACGCTCATTTTTAAAGTTTTTTGTGGACCATGTTCAAAATTTTGATGTCTTATATAATTTCTAAGGGTCCATGGACATTAGTTTTTGATAGTTTTGAGGTTATACACAAATTACAATACGATAGTTTTCGTTAAATACAATTTATTTCGTTAACATGACCATACTTTGATATGTTTTGTACAATATAAACCGAATATAATTTCTATCAATTCTCCAAAGTAAACTACAGGTAATGTTATGTATTCCACCTGGTTATACAGAGAGACTCAAGCCTGAAACTTTAAAATTGTTTTTCACTTTCAGATTCTTTAGAATGATTTTAGACATCCTTATGAATTAGCAAAGGCAAAAAAAAAGATTTAGTGTAAAGCCGTTTTATGATATATAATCCAGAAAATATTACATCGGAAAATACGAGAAAATATGCGTTAATTTCAATGTTAATCGAAGCATCATAGTGCAGAGGGACTTTTCATATTACGGTGTGCGACAACTCTATTTAATTGAATGCCATAAAGTATCAGGACATTTTAAAGGTAAGTTAGTTGCCATCAAAGAAGAGCACTTTTCTAGGCGTTCAAACCTAATTTTTCAAGACGACTGTGCGCCTTGTCAAACAGCTAAGTTGGTTAGCAATAATTTTTCCTAATAGTTTTATGGTTTTTTTTAAACAAAATTAGTATAAAATTAAAAATTTATTCTTTTCGTTTATTTCCAGGTTCAGGATTTTCTTGGAAAACTAGGAACTGATCGAATGAAAAGGCCAGGAAAAACCCGGATCTCAATCCCATAGAGACACTCTATTGTGACGGCGGAAATTAGAATAGACAATCGTGAAATTTAACAGAGCTGAAAACCATTTTAGAAAATGTCTAAACAATATAACAAATAATTATTTAAAATTTAAATAAGGAGCACCAAATAACAAATAATTCCAAAAATAACAAATAAATTTTTTAGTCAAATAAATTTTTATTCGATTTTTTAGCTTTTTTAGGAAGAACGTAACCAGTTCTCGGTCTACTGTGACCAACAAAAATTGATATTTGACTGAGATCTAATTTGTTCTGTAAATAAAGTGAAAATTTGCAAACTGATTTTAAGGCAACTTATGGTGAAGGTAATTAAGGTATCGTTTCTCTGAAAAACTTTTAGATTTAGTTCCTTGGTTTAAATTTAGCCTTGACTAGTTAAAAATGTATTCGTGAATTATCATGCAATCGTCGTTACATCAAATTATTATTAACAATGACAAGGTTCTCCGAAGGGTCTACCTAGGCAAGAGAATGGGCTAAGCAGTAAACGTGCCTACTAAAAATTTTCATTTCAATTAGAACACAACAAAGAGTGTAATAAAAGCACTGAGGGCACAGATTGATACTGAGAACTCTAAAATACATCCATGAGAATCAGATAACAAAAAAAGCCAAGATAATGGGATCAACCACGATCTCATTTCGCTTCATGTTCTTATATGGTTCATTCGAGTTGCAGAGGTTACAGGCGCTTGGTTATATCCAATTTGCATACATAAATCACAATTTATCGTGAGTTATTTGTTTGGTTAAAATTTAGAAGCGCCACGAGAAGTGACGCTCGTTATAAATGTCGTCCCCATCTGAAATTTCTGAGAAAAGAAAAAAAGAAAGATTTTTATGCCTTTGTTGGAAACAGCACGGACATAAACTGGCATCTCTGATAACAGTAACAGATAGGAGTACACCACCTGGCTGCGCGAAGTACCTGAATTAATTGAATTTTACAACAAACTTCAACGGCCAAGTCATATTACAACAAAGGCTCTAACAAGCTATTTTACTGACCATAAAGTCCAATCCATATCGCGTGAGATAAGGCGGTAGGGGCCTCTAACGAGGTGAAATAATAATTCCCTTTTGTCTTAGCGTCGTGGGCAGGTAATTGAAAAGTTTGACTGAGGTATTTAGTCCGTAAATTAATTCCTGACAGCTGGGATGATAACGACCCACTTGTGCGAAAGCATTTGAACAGCCTAAGGAATCAACGAAAGTGTTCGAACGCTTGTTCGACAGAATTAATTGAATTTATGCAACACGCCGAGGTGTAGGTTAGGAGGGTTTATCTATTCAATTATATCAGTGCTCCAATTCTATCCATTAACGAATTCCTTTCAATGAAACTGGGCTAAATGTCATTTTGCTTTCGCTTTGGCCGATAAACTGTGAAACTCACCTCCACTGCAGCCCGTCCTTTTCCGCTACTTTGTAGTACTCATAAACGAAGGAAGTGCCACCATTGGAATTGTGCACTTGGTGGACTTGGTGTGGTGCCCCTAAGGTGCCAAGATTGACACTTGTTGGGACATTTGTGCTGCTATTTCCGTTTGTGTTATTGGCGTGATCTTCGTCATTTTGGTTGGGTCCATTGCCTGAAGAGATATTTAACATAGCTGATGTAGCTGCCGTCAGAGGGTGTTCAAAATATCTCGCTGTCGGCAGATAATTGGCTTGCGTAACGACGGATTGACCCGCACTGACATGATTTATGACTTCTGTTGTTGAGTGACTATGGGGCACCTGATCCGAATTTGTTATTACGGACATTGGTGAATCTGGATTTGATGTTGTTCGTCGTCTGAAAGCGAAAGAGTTTAATTAAGATAAAAAGATAGGTAAAATTTAAAACAGTTGCGCTTTGAGTACACCACGGATTTCAATTTTCCTCTTTGGAGAAATATTCTTATTTTAAAGATTAATTGGAGAAAATTTGCGCGGAAACAATATACCGCTCAACAAATGAATATCTTAAATCTACGCGTTTATGACAAGATGACTTAAACTAATGCTATTCAAACTCCACCGTAATTTCAGACCATAGTCTTTGGGTTCCCACTTCTGACTTCCTTGTTATTTTTTAATTACTTTTCAGCGCCCTCGTGAGTTCACACGGTACAGAATTACAGGATGAAAGAAAAACTACTTTTGAACACGACACAGAGTGAAAGAATCATTTGAATAAAAAAAAACTGTAACAAGAAAAGGGGAAGTGCACTATAAAGAATTTTTCGGGGTGAAATATGATCACAATTGTAAGGTTGTTCGGCTTCCTAATGTTTCCTCTATAGTATGCCGGCGCGCGCAAGATCCAGGAAGGGAAGCAACACATGTTACAATATTTTGGCTGCTGTTAAATCACGTGAACATAATTGCGCAGCAACTCGAACCAACACGAATAATGCACTATCCAATACACTTATAAGGAAAACGCAAGGAAATGACACAGCTCGAGATGCAATTTCAATAAATTTGCAATAAATCTCGTCGCTTTCATAATTAATTCAATACGCTTTAATTTATGGACAGATCTTGATAGAAACCATGGGACAGTGTTAAATGTACGGGCAATGTCGTGATACCGCTGTCTGTATTTGATTCTCGCACATGCTTACGAAATTTGCATATTTATAAAGAAGATAATAAAACGCAATCCGAGATGAGGTAGACTGTTAAAGATTCCGAGTTAATCACTTCAGCTCTTGTGACGCCGACGGCTTGATAAATTATTGGGGGGTTTTAAGACGAAATTGCGTCATATCTTGTCCACTGTCATTAAATTGTTCGAGATGAAAACGAAAACGAACGACGGATAACAGAAGTTTGCGGTGAATATCGCCCAAATCACTCTCAGAATGTAACGAAATGTATGCGGAAGTGTTCGCGCCTGTAGGGAACTAGAGGTTTCTCGCTTAAGTCTTTCGTTTTTGACTGTAATTTTCTTGTCAGCGATATGCTGTGCTGTCCAGAGCTTCACCAATTTTGTATTAGCGAAGGTTATATCTAACGAGAATTTAGAGGTTTTTTGGAAACACTCATGACTCACCTTTCTGAACAGATCTAAACAAATTTAAAGGTAAAACTCGTCCTCTGATGTTTTCGGAAAACTTAAATGTCAAAATTTTAAATAACCGAAGGCTGCAGGTTTCCTGAACTCAAAGAATGTTAAAGACATCTTAATGAGGGGTCACTAGGAGAACGGCAATGACAGCAACAACTATTTCTAGTGATGTTTTCATACCTACCTACTATATGTCAGGGGAAAATGAACCCAAACCAAATACTCGATCCAATTAACATATTTATTAAGGTGCTCTAATGACAGCTAGTCTAGGTAGGTAGGTAGGTAGGTGCCCTATAAACTAGCTAACTTGTCCCACAATACGAATTTTAATTTCACTTTTCATTCGCATAAGAAACTACTATCAGCAATCCCGGAAGTCTTTTGATTCTGAGCTTTAGGAGTGAAGGCCGTGCGTTGACTGTTCTCTGCCTGCCTCAACAGGCAGTATGCCATTTCAAAGCCAAAGCAAGAAAATCAAATTAATTTTATTTTCTGTGAATTTCCTTGTTTACAAATTAGTTGAGATATGGTTTAGGGTAATTAAATAAATAATACGTCAGTGCACATTAACAACCCATACATTAGCATGAAATTTAATATTGTAGATTGCTCTTTGACTCAAGGACTGAGCAGCTAGAAGTGCAAAATTTTTTCAAATGTGGTCAAAGTAAAGGTCGAATTCCGTTAACATTCCGTTTAGGGATATGTTAAAGTATTTCTTGCAGGAGATGATAGAATTTTCGATAGCTATAAGAAATGCTGTGTTTTTGGAATATCTAAGGGATTTTCGTTTGGTTTTTTTTATACGATATGGCCAAATCCTAGGGGACAACCCTTTGATGCGTTAGCATGGTTTTGGCGGGAGGGAATTAGGGTAAGGGAAGTGAGGAAACTTGAGTCTTGCTTTTGCATTGCTGCGAGCTAGACAACAGCCCAGAGACGGAGTGGATTATTTTAATTTCTTAATAAAAGCTCACGGGGTCATCTGGTCTCGAACCCGGGACCCATGGCATGTTGGTCTTGCCGCTCAACGTATTGATCCAACTCCGTCTCCATGGTTAAAACCAATGTTTTCAAAGTTATTTAAGTTGGACAGTAGTTTTCTAAAATGCAAGTACATATTTCTGATTAAAAAATAATTTTATACTGAGAATTATTAACAACATCAGAATTAAAGTTTAGTTCTAGAAACAAAAAGCAACATAACTAACACAAGCACAAAGCTATTCACAGAAAAATCAACATCTAGATGCAAATCAGTACACAACTATAAAAAAGATCTCTGTTATGACGCAAACTTATTTAGAATAATGACGAAAGAAGACAATTCTGAATTATTTTTGTTTGGAAGACGAAGGCCAGGTAGGTACTCCTCACTGCTAAACTTAATTGAATCGTAGAACCGAAAAATATTCCATTGAAAGCATTATAAATTGGGAAGTTCTGTGGGTAAGCCGAGATTACTATTAATTTACCTATTTACAACTCTCGGGAAGTGAATCGAAAAAAAGACAAAGTGAAATTTTACAAGTCGAAAATTGTGTAAATTAAAAAATCATTTGATACATTCTGAATTATTTACTAGAACATCATTGTATGCACTCAGCGGACATAGCGCACTTCACAAAGCATCGTTTAATAGATTTTTTATTCTTCAATTTTTATCGAAAAATTCGTAGATTTAAAGTTGGTTAGTTGTCAGGTGCGGTGCCCGCAGCAGCCCTAGCTGAGTCTTAGCATTACATACGCACACGCAGCTACATCTGTTTGAATAAACTGGGTGATCTTTATCTTTGAGATAAATTTGAGGTAAACAAAAAAAAACTGCCAACAGCAAAACAGCCATACAATACAGAGGTAATCGACGAGCCGTTCCTTCTTGATCACTACTCCGCAACTGCGGTATTGTGTATTGAAGAATGTCACCAATCCCCAATTTGTCAATTCCCCAGTAAATGGCACTTTCGTCATCACTCTAGTAATGGCCTTACGGGTTCTGTGAAGAAGATCGAAGCTTTTACACCTCTTATAAGAGAACCATATTGTTCTTGATATTATACAAGTGGGAAAGTTGGCCAAAGAAAGGTAGTAAAAAAAAATAAGCCTAGCCCGTCCGCTAGCTCATTCACGTTCACGGCGGATTGAAGAAAACACATTTTTTACCCATAAATTGTTGCTTGTTTTATTGCCTGTAATGCCTAAAAACCAGTATCGATGATGGATTAGTTCAGTGTTCCTGAGAACATCCCCACAACGATATGGTATTTCGCCCCGGAGCCATCAGTGAATATCTTTGTGCCAAAGACGTTCATAATTCGCCGTTCTTCAACTCCGCTCTGATAAGAAAGATTACCACGAAGGATTATTACAGAGAACAGTTTCCGTATATTATATAAAATAAAAAATAGCACAAAGCGAAAAGAAAGCAAATAAAAATTTGGAAAAAGACAAAAGTGTGCGAAGCTTATTTCTCAAAAGGTCTTTGGACAGGTGAAAGTCAATGCAACAAAGGAGAAATTAAATTGCGAATTTACCAATGAAGTGATAAGGGAGATGCAAGAAGTCATATTCAGGAGAGTCCATTGAACTCTGGAGTTGCAGTTGTCTTCTTTAAAGAACATCTAGATGAATCTACCCAGATCTGTTAACATAGAATGAGGGAATGCTCCAAGGCAGGTCGCGCAGAGGGAAGTAAACAAATCTTTGCTGAACCATCTCAATGCTGAACCATCTCAATGCGGTCATCAAACTTAATGAAGTGATGGAGCACCAGTTATGACGGCGTCCAAGTCAGAAGACAGTTGAAGGAGACAGTCTGAAATGTTCGATACAATACGGAAGATCTTGAGACAGAGTAAAGGATAAAAAGCAACGGTCTGCGATGGCACCCCAAAAGTGCTAAAAAGTTGGCTGTGAGAGTGCCCCACGAAACGAGATACGATGAACACGATCAAACAGATACGAATTTACGAAAAAATAAAGGACGTCACAAGCCAAGGACTCAAAAATCTTAGAGAAAGCGTAAAGATTAGCGATTAGACATTAGTTTAATGTCACACTTGCCGCCATTTTTATGCAGAGGAATACTTAGGGAGAGTTTCTAGGCATTCGGTAACCCACTGCAATGGAGTGGATCGGTAGGAAATATGTTCGGTTTTCTTGGCGCTAAATAAAGGATTCTACTATACCCTGCGGTTTAGTAGTCCGCACCCTGATTCCTTGAGGCTGGCTGTACCACAGGACGGTAGGTTCTTGATGTGTAGATGAAGTGGTAGGAGTTGCAGCAGCACATTAGTGTTATTTAATGGACATAACACATATGCTGCACGCTTTTTCTTCTAATACTACCTAGTGTTGGCTATGTTGAAGTGTTTTCTCAACTTGGACCTACATAATCGATCCCTAGGTGAGATGAGTACAAAAACCCCTTTATAAGACCATTTTTGGTTGAAAGTTACCCTGCTACCAATGGTAAGTTTTGGGTATAGTGTAATCCCAAGTAGTTAAAGGAAGGATAATGGAAGGATAATGTCAGTAATTTAGGGGAGTTGAAGGCCGGTATGTTGGTTCATGCGCGAAAAATTTACATCTGGTAGAGCAATTTCATTAATCGCTAAAAATAACGGTGAGCCAGAAGAATGGAGAAGTTATAACGTCTTTAGGTGTTCTTCTCTACACAAATAAAAAACCGTGGACGTTCTTTAAATTTCGACTACATATATAATTCTTGTTCTTAACATTGTCCTGTCCCATTGTTCATAATTCTATTGTAATAGCATATCCGAGAATTTCGTGCATACAGGCAATGTTGAATTCCACTTTTACTGAAATATCTCTATGCAAATTTAACGTTTTTTTGCCAGTATTTGAAATCATGTGTGTCGAACGAAAACTAGAACTCAACAAATGTGGCATTTGTTTATTTTACGCCGAAACTAATCCGCACTAATCTAAGCACTAGAACATTGCTCCTTATGGGGAAACAATACTGTGAGGGGTCCAACAAATCCATCCAGATGTACTAAATTTTAAGTCGAAATTCCCAGAAATGAAAGAGTTACAGAAAACAGGCCGAGAAGGGCCGAGCGACAACGAGTATCTGACGTTTAAAAATTATTGCCATATTGTCTATAGAATAGCAAGTGTGTTTGTTTGTTTTGCTACACTTTGTATACACTTCTTACAGTCAGGGCAGAAAAAGTTGTTGTCAAAAGTTGTTGGTTCACTTAACACTTTTTTTTTCGACGAAGTGGTAGCAATCTTAGTGTAAATATTTACACCTGCTTTTTCCTTAGTTTTCAATTTAAGTGTAATTAGTTGTCATTTATCAGCTTTAATTTAAAATCTTGTCGAGAGTATTGGAAAGCCTCAGAGTGAGAAAGCCAAAGTTATTGGCAACTTCCCAGTTTATAGGGAAATTATTGTAATGGGACCGAAAATCAAAATCTTAGTTTTCAACATATTTTGAAATTTGAAGGTCACAATAGCATTGCGGCATAATTTGGAGAAGGAGTGTGTGTGTTTGTGTGTACGTACGTAATTGCGGTAATTTTTTCCTGCACAATATCGCACGAACGAAAAATTATAGCGACTTCGTTGAGGTGCCAATCGAAGCGTATTAACGACAATATGATCAGAAGAAAAATTCGTAACATTCGGTCGAGTCATTTGTTTGCTTAAACAAACAGACTGAAAATAAGTAGATTCTGGAATTTCTGGAAAAAGTTCCATCTGATCTAAGTGGTTCTAATATGAATCGATGTTTTGAAAAATCAAATAAAAACATAAAAATTTTCATGAATATCTTTAAGGAAGTCGCATCTCACGAAATTCGTCCTGTAGCGAAGTGCGACCACGATTGAATTCGGAAAACCAGCGAAACACTGGCTCGAGATGGTGCTTCATCACCAAAAGTCGAAGCGAGTTGATCGGCACACTGTTATTGGTTTAATCCACGTCGAAAATCATAGAAAAACATCGCACGAAAACGGTCACGATTGTATTCAATTTGTTGACCAAGATCAATTTTTCCAATACCTCTAACCAACACAAATAGCACTCTTATGACAAAACGTTTTGAGTACGATTACCATTAAAAATGTCAAACTTTACGATGACATTGTCAGAATTGACATATGCACACTGGTGTTGCCATATCTCAAAACTTAAGTATCTCAAAACCTACGTATAACGCCTATACTGAATTGCAATATCGCTCATAGAATCAGAGTTCGGAAGTGTTTGGTGAAATAATGAAAGTTCCCTCAATCCTGTCAAAATATTACAGAACCTTCGACGATTATACAAGCACTCCCTGGCGTACACTTCTGAGCTTAATTCTACACAGCGTAGGAGTGCTTAACAAACTGTGTATACTGTGACTTCTCCTTATACTTCTTTATGTCGAGGTCATTTTTACACTGGAAAACACAACACAAGCCTCTTCTTGTAATTGGTATCTAAGCCAGGAGAGAGTTTTAACAAGTCATTGTTTACAAAGTTTGCGGATAATCTACAACTAAGTTAAAAAGCATTGCAAAACTTTCTGCGGCAGTCGTTAGTTAAAGGAAAAAATACTTCTTGGAATTACCCCGTCGATTGAGTCACTTGCGAATCTTATTAAATTGTCTATCTCTACGAAAATCTGCTTGAAAACACATTCTAAATATTTGAAAGAAGTAGAAAAAATATATGAAATTATACAAAAAAAAAATAAATAAAAAAAACAAATAAATTATTTCCTGCAGATCCGCCTCAATTAAAATCGTCGAACAAAATTTAACTCTTCCTTTCGTTTCTCTCTTGTTTTTCGGGGTGGAGGCCCAGTGATCTAAGCGCCTCTGAAAGCCAAGAATTAGCATTTTAGTACAAAATTTGTTGTGTCAATTTTTTATGCAAATGTAAAACCATAAGATATCTCTTCTTAATATTTAGTATGACATTTAAAAGATGCTTTATGTCCAAGGTTAAACAAGGTGATTAACGATGTACACTGTCTTTGCTTATGGTTGGTATAAACCACCTGTAGAACAGTGAAAAAAGCCCGTGGAAATTACAGTGATTTAAGCTATAAACTCTTAGTGGTTTTATAAAAGGTCCAACGGAAAATGCGATGACTTTTTCTGCAGAGTATAGTAAAGTTATGATTTCAGTTCTTATTTTAGTTGAACTGCTACGTCAAGCGGTCTTCTAAGCGGAATTGGCCACAAGGTTGATCCTCACATTTTAAAATTTTTATAACTCTGATTTATTACGTTAAATATGAATTTGTGAGATTTTTGTATAATCTACCATAAAGCCATGCAGCCAGCCATTCTTTCAAATAGACAGTGAAGGTGTGATAGTCGTCTTTATTTACATAACCACGGAAGTATTCTCAACATTTTAATTACGTCTCCTGGTCGCCGAAAACAAATTTCGGCGTAATTAAAGCTCTCAGACATTTGATTTATGTATTTAAAAAAAGTGCTAGGAAATGTCACATCTAAGAGACGACGCGACGTTGGCATTTTATTTCTATTTTCGACAAGCGGACTGTAAACTGATAATTAATGCGTTAAAAATAAGTTAAAAGGAATTCAGTTTCCAATTTTAACAATTTTAACTGTAGAAGAAAAAAAGATAGGATCTATGCCGAGGGGTTTAAAAATGAATCCGTAATGTTTGTTACCGTTATAAGAAGCAGCAGTGAGATCGAAAACAAAAGAGGGAGTTGATGACCACGTTCAATTCAAGTCAATTGTTGATGCGCCAAAGATTCACGAAATTGCATTTTCCAGCGGGAAGACAATAACATCCGAAGCCCTCATATTTCTGGACAATATTGATTGAATAAGTCGAACCCTTTGCTCCTGACTCCCGGCAATAATTGTTTTCTCATGATGGGATTTAACACAAAAAGTCCCTGAGTAGGTATCTTGGCCATAATTAACAAAAAAAAACAACAAAAACGAAACAACTTTTATGTTTCCGCATTCTTTGCGAAGAGGTCCACCCTGTAATCAGGTCTTTCCTTAAATTTCACAATGTAACACTGCCAGCGTAAGAGTCATAGGTGGAATTAAAGTCAAGAAAATAAAAGTGATACAGTGATCATCGGTTGACTCAGACGAAGCCTACAATTTTAACATTAACCTGAAGTCTGGAGCAATCTGTTTGCACTCTTAAACTAGGCTGCGGGAAAGAACCCCGCCTGCGGTCGCCTCTAGATGGGAAATGATATCATAACTATAGCATGCAACGGATGGTCCAATCGCTGGGTAATCATTCTGCGGTTGCATACCGAGCTAATTTTCAGTTTTGCATTTGTAACCGAACAGCATGTGGGGAATCGATGTGTGTTGCCACCACCGCTACACCTGAGCGTAATTGACGCACGAAGCTACGTCGACTTTTGATATTCCGATTGCAACTAGCGTGTTCAGGGAAGTGGGATTACGTCAGTCAAGAATTTCCCTAATTAATATTTACCGCAATCCCAGTAAATACCTAACAACTATTAAGAAAGCGGTCTGGCACCACGCGGACTAGAGATCTGATTGAATTTGACACCTTCAAATGTTCGAAAGAGTCACTTTCAGTCAATTTGTAAGTCAGAGGCGAAGCCGAGCAAAAAGTTCAATTCTCCGCGTCTGTCCTTTTGTAATATCTCCCTCAGGTACAGTCAATGGCGGTGTGAAATTCAATCCTATTTGCTCGAATGGTTTTCGTTCTTTTTTTGTAATCGCTGCGCTCGATCTGTACCTTCGCGTTGTGGATGCATGACGATCGATGTCTCAAATTACAGTTTTTTCACTTTTGGTTGATTGGATTTTCGCCCTTTGCTAAGTGTTGGTCTTGATGTTATTAAGCGGCAACGCAAGGTAAATTTGTTGACACTGCTAGGAGAGCCAATTGATCATGCCCCGCTGGATGAGAAGTGTGCAACAAGTGCAAGCATTCATTTTTTACCCCTTTTCTGTTCCCTGGCCTTGCACATGAATATCAATATTCAAAACAAACACCGATTTCTGCGGTGTTATATAAAAATTGGCTTCCCGACCCACCAGCGTTACTTTAAATACTCGATTTCAGTTAAATTAGCTGCCACTAAACCCAATAAACATTCAATTCCTCGAGTACTTATGTCTAGAACAACTCGGCGAAGCATCTAAGAAATCTAATTGACTGCATTCCTCCAATGTGAAGGAATCTTCCATCTTGATACATTATTTCAATTACAGTCTTATTTAATATTCAAAAGACGATGCAATCGCACATGAATAAAGTAAATTATTAGCGCTGTAAGTGCTGGTGACGTTTATGCCATTTCAGCGGACATTTTCAAGAACTTCAGGCGCATCATAGCGCGTTTACTCGTAACAGTTACATGTTTCGCGAAGATTATACTGTTAGCACTATGATTAGTTATTATTAATTACTGCACCCCGAGGTTCACTGTCAAACCTCAACTTTTCGATTAAGATGTTGCGAGATATTCTTAATTAATTACTAATAAATACAACTTCATTAGTATTATCAGCCAATCTGCACATTCAACAAATAATGGGTTTCTTTTGCTAAAGATATAATGAAATCAATTGGTTGCAGCTGGTATGTTGTACCCTACTTTTATATGTACTCTGTAAAAAGAACTAAGTATTTACAGAAGTATTTAAAAAAATGAAATGAGTTTTCCGTTCAATATGTCTCCACCCATATAGGGTTTTATAGGATCTGTCTGTCTGTCATACCCCTTTTTCTCAGGAACGGCTAGTGGTGCCAAATACTAGTCCCCAGAATGTAAAAAATTCAAGTTTCTCATAGCGATTTCGATAGTGCGCCATGACTATTCAAGAAATATCGTTTTCAAAGCATGTTTGATGGGACTTTTGACGGAATCAGTGAACCACTAACTTCGCCTTCCTAGCCGAAAGGTTTGATCTCAGTGGAGCCAGTGTTACTACCGCGGACGGAAAAACTTGTTGATTTGTTTATAAAGGGGTTTGTTGATTAGCCATGTCTCAAAAGTTATCCCAGCAATATAATTCATAGAGCAATATATGTCGTTCTGTTGGAATTTTCTTTATTAGCGCGCACACATCGACAAAATCAATAAGAAATCTTCGATAATCAGTGGACGACTACAAGAAAAAATCAAAAAAATCAGCACTGCAAGAAAAAGTGCGTCACGGAAACTGCGCTGAAAAAGTTCCATCGAAATTGCTATAACTTAATACAATAAAAAGTGTATTTGCATACTGACGACTACTTCCCATTGACCTAGAATTGTGAAATTTGGCACGAAGGATGGTCTCATAGTACAAGTAAAGAAAAAATTCCCAAAAACAATAATTTCTAACTCTATGTGGAATTATTACTTGACAAACTTAATTTGGAGGTTTCTTTCATACACGTCCCGCACCGATGAAAATTTCCTTACAAAAGTATAGTCCTAACCAAAATGATGTTGCCAGATATACTCGATTTCATCATCACTACTAGCGCCTTCTATCATCGGAAGATGTCACTACAAAAGCCAATATGACGGAAAAGTGAATTTTGGGATCGCATTAGAAAACAAATAGGATCTTACATAATTGAGGCAAGAAAAGTAGAATTTAAAATGGTGTATGTACGGAATACGCGGAGCATGAACAACGTTCATACTTTACTGAGTGCATGCAACTAATTTGTTAAAACACCGCTCTCAAAATTTTATTTTTATATTCATTTTACATATTGTATTAGTTCACCTACTCTTTTTAAATGTTTCGACAAGAAGTAAAACTGTTGTAAAATAAATTTTACGCGACTTTAGCTGTTTGAAGTTATTGAATATACGTAAAAATACCCACTACTATTCTTTCATTCTAATTATAAAATTGGTAACCGGCGAAAATTGCCTTTTGTTCTCAACTCAATTTATTTATTTATTTAATTTATGACGACGTTGTTAGGGCGACGATAAACTCAACCTGTACTCAACCGTACTTATTTCCGTACTTTGAAAAGTATAAAGAAACGTACTAAATACTAATTATTGTCAAAATAAGATCTCTATAGAAACTGCATGAACTTTAGATAACAGCGAGTAATTTTACGAATATTCGATAGCTTAAAGCGGCATAAATCATTATTTCTGTAGGTTGTGTCTATCTTTTCATCTCCAGTTCTCCGCTAGTGGGACATGTGGCGAGAGCAGAACTTCACCAGATCTGATGACAACGATTGGAAGTGGACCAACAATTTAAGGTGGATTCTGAACTATTGACATTACTCTGCAAACCTTAATGCCCCTCTAGCGTGATCTGCTGTCAGCAGAACCTGGAACCCTCAAAATGGAAGGCCAATACGTCAGTTTATCGACGAGTTGTGAGCATGATGAATTCTAATTGTCACAGTTTCAGCCAATTCCACCGCAACCCAATTTCCGTAGAAATTGAGCGGGGTATAAATACAATGTCCTAAGTATCTTTAGCATTAAGCTTTTTAATATGTTTCACGTCCATGTTAATATGAAATATAAAAGGAATATTTAATTGAAATAAATAATGACTTTAAAAAAGTCAAGTTTATCGCTTTAGTCTTTTGTTTTTGACACTGAACATTCTCTGAAATTTTGTGTTTCTCACTTGCCGTAGGCAAAATATTTTTCTCACTAAAGGCTCCATCAATTAGATCGGAAAAAACTTTTTGCAAACCAACTTTCCCACCTCTATATACAGTCAGTAATAGCGAGGTTAATTTCAGTTTCACACGCATTCGGCCATTTAGAATGTGACATATCCTGCAGTGCTCTACTTAATAACAATATTAGCATGACTCCATATGTTCACCGCAGGATACACCCCTACAAAATCAGAACAGAAAGTGTACAATGTAAGCAATCTGAACCCTTCTACGTCGTTCTTGTTGCAGTTCCTAAAAATTAGTTCAGTGCGTTTACAACTTCCGGCTAGAGAATCCCCGCTGTTATACTCCTCGTCTATTGTACAACTTCATTGAGTCGACTGGTGCTACAGCTCTTGTCCTCTCCAGTCCTCTAAATTGCCAACGTTTTGACGAACGCCACTAGAGGAGCCTAAAGAACACTCGATTGATTAATGTGATTGATATTGGAGTGGTAATTGCAAACATAACCAGACGGAGAAGACTAGCTCGCAGCTCATCCAGACTACCTGTGGATAGCATCATAAACGTGAGTTATTGAGAGTTAAGCGAAAAACAGAGAATTCATTTAAAGAAGGTTAAATACGCGATCAATCATTAATAGATGAGTCGCTGTTGTTATTTATGAAGCCCATCTCGCACTTGGGCATGACTTAATGATTGATATCCATCACCTTCGGATACGTGGTATTTTGTGGTGAAAGAGTCTTGAGAGATTCAGATTGCAACCGCGAGGGTAGCTTCGAATGAGAAAAGCGCAATCACAAATAAGCCAGGAAATTCTTCAGAGAATTATACAACCAAACCTCTAATTACTAGCTTTGAGCCTTCCTTCTTATTCGAGGAAAATTACAGTCCAGCGAACCGCAAACAGCAGCCGTGATTCTTACTGCAATTGAAAAGAACCGAAACGTTGTTGAGATGAATTACAAGTGAGTCCATGAAGTCCTGAGTGGAACAATTGTTGACCAATTTGAGTGAACCCTTTTTTAAGGAACGGGGCCACGAAAAAATTTTATTAAGGTTCAACATTTTTTTTGAGTCTGCTACGCAACGTTTCGACGAACAAACAAAATCTCTGGGCAAGGAAGGATCAAAGCGCTACAGCATAGGAAGACGGCCGAAGGAAAACAAAGCAAAGATTTTTTATCAATTCTTTTCCCTCGGGGCATTGTCCCTATTGTGCATCTTAGTTGGACATCTCGCCTGTTTCTTGTCCGATTTAATACGGTCATAATAGCGAGCGAACAATCACGCAATGGGTAGAAGGACAACGTACACATTTAGAAATATACAAGGGCCGCAGTTTAATAAATTCAAATTAAGGAAAAGGGAAGATCCAGACGCCGTTTGTATCCGTGTCTTATCTTGTACACTCCATGAACTTTTTCCCTGTCCATTGAAGGGTTTTCAAGGAGCATCAGTGGTTGAGAAATAGATTCAGACGAAGGGATTAACGTTTTTGTGGCCTTTTCCATTTCGGCAATAGCCCAGACAGATTTATGCTCTAATGGTGAGTTATGTGTTAAAACAGTGGGAAAGTGTGAGAAGGGATGATTTTCGTCCGGCAATTAAAATTCGGATGCGTATCAGCATTGCCAGGCGAATGGTCTATTTTCTAAAACAATTTACTCTAATTAATAACGACAACTCACACATTAATTATACAATTCATTAATTTCAACATATTCATTGGTATTATTTTCAACGATAAAAAAACGACACAACCGCTTCAGCAGTTTTTACTTGTTCTCAACACTTATTGATACAATCAGATACAGGTGTTTTATAAGAGTAATCACTTACTGCTCTTTGTTTGGTTACACTTTACTCAACATTTAAAGCCTGCTCTGCATACTTAACAGATATGAGTACGATTTAGCTATTTTGAATGCAAGTCACGTGATTCTTTTGTAGCCACTGATATAATTGAGTGAACTCAGTGACTGGCCAAGTGCACCTAGTTACAATTCCATCAAAATAGCTGGAACCTATTGGATCGCAGTGAAAGAGGTGGCATTACGAAGGTATTACCTACAAAGAATTCTTCAAATTAGAGCAACAAACGAAAGTACTTTGCCTAAACGGTACACGGAATATAAGGAAGCAAAAGGATATTTCTGCAACTCCAAATAACTTTTTAAGCGTTATCCGTTATCAACAGGAAGTGACTGTACAAACTAAATTATTTTGGAAGTTTCAAAGGGTGTTTTTCTACTAAAATGTGCGGTAGTGTATATTTGGGAATAGCTTCGCACTTTTTATTCCAAAAAGACATTCAAATTTTAAAAGGAGCTCTTGCCTCATTAATCGAAGATTTTTTTTTTGATTTTCGGTAATATCTCTGTTGGTTAAACTTATGTCACATCATCAACAAATGTTATCAGTTTTATTATACTACCGTTAAGTAATACTCTACAGTGTAAGGCTTTATGATTCCGCTTTTTAAACCTTAACAAAGTCAAACTAAAACAAAAAGAAGATAGAAAAACATAAGTTTCAGTTTGACATCAATGACGATCTAATAATTTTCATATAAACAGATATATTTTGTTTATATGAAATATGAACTTCAGTACTTAAAATGAACTTTGCAAGAAAAAATTATAGGTGTCAGCTCCATAGCTTATTTTGAAGGGCAAAAGTAGTATTAAATAATGCAAGTAGAAAAAAACGACCAAAAAAACGTTTCCATCCTGTACGTAACCTCAAAAATAGCCAAAACCCCAATTTTTTAAGTACATAACCTCAAATATCTTAAAATCCTGACATGGTGGCCCAATTCTGACCTCGGATTTGGATTTTACGCAGATAACTACTTCAGAAGTGACCCCCAGCTGCTCAACAGCAATCATTAACCAATTTTTTATAGACCTGTGTAATTATTCGCTCGTTAACAAAATTGTGCACTTCATAGGACAAGGTGTCCCAGCTATACATGCATGCAACGTGACAAGAGGGTCTACACTGTTGAAAAATAGGCCAATATTTAATAATATTTATAACATTTTGCCATCCAATGGCAACGAAATATTTTGAAATATGGATAAATGTAAACACTGCTCCAATTTAGTGCGCTATGTCTGGAAGATTATCCAAATGGCAGCATGGAGTTCTCCGCAATAAATCTCATTTAGTACGACATTTAGTTTGACGGTGAAATACAAAATCCATATGCATGTGCTCTAATCGATATAATAAAATTTCTGTGAATTATACTTATTATTTCCCCTCATGCGCGAAAATATATAAAATATATATTGTAAAGGGCTACTGAGGCTCATAAGATGTGTGAAAAAAAATGCTATTGAGCAAACTGGAATGTGAGAATTAGTTTAAATTTATAAACATACTTTTATTGCAATCTTTACATTTATTTCTTTAATATTCTTATCTAAACTGAACGCAGTCTTTTAGTTCTTTTACCTTTGTTAGTTTGTCACGTCATCAATAGGCAAAAAGGCTACAAGATCTTAAGTATCAAATCGTTTGTATTACTTTAAGGGCTGAAATAACTTAAGAAATTTTAACTTTTAAAAAATATGTATTCATAGAACAAATTTGTGAACAAATCACATAAATATCCTCTAATGTTTTAGAGTCCACATCCAGCCAAAGAAAATTTCACGTCATCAACACCTTTTCTAGCCTATATAATTTTCAAAAATGCACAAAATGTGCAGCAAATATTCACATGACCGGAATAAATTTTCAAACTAAAAATCAAAACAACACTTGTTAATGTCGAGCAAACGTAAGAAATATAAGAATTTCTTAACACGGTCGGCGTTTCTAATGAGCTCCCTTGGCTCGTTATCAATAGCAGCACCAAAGGGTTAACTTTCCTTCAGCTGCTGGACGCCTTCGCGAAAAAACAAAAACTAGAAAAAAAACTATTTTTTTAATACAAATCTTTCGTTAATTTTGAGATAGCTGTTAGAATCTTTCGAAAAATTAATATTTTTAAAATTCCGTACGCATTCTAGTAGTTTTTGAGCTATATTTCTTCTTGGTCGAAAAATGACGGAGATAAGAGTACGCTCGCTTGAGGTCTTGAAAAAAACTTTAGACTTGTATATATGTATAATAAATTTACTTTATTACATTTTTAATTTTTTGTTTTTATACTCTCTAAATAAATTTTCAAAGTTAACCAAATTTCTCGATTTTGCTGACCTAACTTTTTCAGTTATAGGCTCGAATGCATAAAGAATGGTTTCAAATGAAAATAATTGGAATATTCAAAAATATTCAACTCATCGCAAAAAATTCTAATCATAACACTTTTCAAGTTGCCTGAAACCCAATCACAAACTGCGTGAAAAGGACATAACGGTGCAATTGCTGGCGTTCAGTGGAAGACGATTATCGGAGCACCAATCACGAAAAATGCGCAAATCGAAGCTCAACAGAGCAGTCGTCGTCAAAGGAGACTACTAGGAAAATTCTGATAAGGCTCTAAAAATTGTCAATGGAAACAAACCGGCTAATTAATGATTAAAAGAAAATGTTGATGAAAATCACCGACCGTTACCGCGTAAGTGCCCGATAGAATATTGCATTTGAATTACATAAAATCACCTTGATTTTTAGATGTTGGAACAATGATAAACTTGGGCAAAGCACTAAAAATGTTTCAGTCGCAAATACACCACAAGATTTTTCTCTGCAACCTCTATTGCATTTTTTTATCATAATCTGTTGTCAGCAAAAAACAACCATGGATCACCGCTGGTGGGATACGAACCTGGCACCTCCGGATTGGTAGGCCGACACGTTACTCCAACGTTTACATTTCGGACATTTTTTATTATTGGTAGCCCATGCAACATATCATTTACAGGCACGGCACATATGCCACATAAAGATCCTTCTTTAAATTGATTCCACAGTTCTGAGAAATAGAAAGAAAAATTTCATTTTCGGCAGAAAATTTAAAATTTTGAGACTTTTAGCAAGGACGAATGCAGCAGGAACCGTTAAGGCCATTAGGAAGGATCACTCAAATTCCTTTGGAACCGCACGCAATTTATCGATATTACATCTGAACACCCTGCAATTAATATTTAAGTTAAGTTGACGTTTTTTGTTTTAGTTTACAAATATTTAAGCAGACTTATACTTAAATCTGTTTTTAATAATTAATGTGCATTTTGCACTGACCATTTAAGTAGTTCTGAGACAGCTGACAGAATATCCTTTAATGGCCCCTTATACGCAGTAATGACCCGTCCATAATTTTCTTCTACCTTCGCAGAGATAATGGGTGTATGCCGACGGACAGTGAGTTTTTCTATGAAACCTTTCTCGTATTCTCCCTTGTATTGTTTGGGATTTGTGCAATAAAAGGGTCGACATGTAAATTAGATTGACCCTTGAAGAGGTCATAGAAAGGTATTGCCAGACATAAAAAACAATAGCAGTTATATTGCAAGTAACGAATGCGTGTATGACGCAGTTATATAATAGGGTAAGAAAAACAAACTTAATAGAAGCATTTCGTAATCAAAAGAGTTTTAATTAAGATATTTCAGAAAAAAAAGTATAGTCATCTCTTGAACTAATTTCAATCCAAACAAAGTCGTTTCAATTCAAACAAAATAACTCGTAAATTCGTAAAACTCCAAAGCGTAAGTAAATTCATGGTGTACTCAAAAACTTTGAAAAGCGTCAAAATTCTATGTAAGAAAAACAAAAAAGTTTATTACCGAGGTCCCTCGTTTAGCCAATCCGAGTAGGCCAAAGAGAACGCGCTGCCGGTATCCAGTTTGAAGCCGGTGCAGTAAACCTTTCGAAATAGCAAATAACAACACTAAATTCACTCCACACAAAAATCAGAACTTGTTACTTCTGCATCACCAAAACATCAACTCTCACTTGATAACGCCACATGTCACCACCGGACAATTCCGGATACCGCACAGTGAAAACCGTAAGAAAACGTGTGCCAAAGGCACCTGCTATCAAAACAAAAAGTCACAATAATTAGGGCAAACGCATAGTGAATCCCATTCTACACCGAGTACTGTCATAAAACCTGAAGCGATCTTGTAAAACTTGAATTTGAAACTAGTTTTGTGTAAACGGAACCCTCCGACGTTTTTTCATTCACTCAAAGACACTTTGAACTGCACGTTGTGATATGATGACGAGAAACAATAATAAGATCATGGCATGGACGACCATCAATCTGGTTGGCTGATCGTTTGGTTACTATTATAACTGTGGTACGATAGCTATTCAGTCGCAACCATTCATAAGCTTGGCCGAAAGGAGGCGCACACCAAAATTACTATTAACACTTCTCGAGGTGTTTTTCACGCACCGTTCACTGTTTTCACGCGATTTGCTCTACAGAACTGCCCATAACCCGAGACAAAGGTAAACGATAATTATCGAAAATTTCACGGTGCTTTAACCCAGTGTCACTCCCAAGTAGCGAGATCGCTAGTTGTGTACGGTCAGCGCCAATCGGTAGTACTTCCTCGTACTCTTGTAAACAAATTTTTCCGGTGGGGCTTGCGACTTACCGTGCTCGATAAGAATGATCTAGGTATGTCACTGCAACAATCACGATCGGTGTCGATCACTTATCGGCGATTGTCACTGAAAATAATTGTAACGGGGATACCTTCTTTGCCTTGTGAGTAGCCGATATCAACTGAAAACTACTTTGAAATTTTCATATAGTCGAAGTGACCAAATGAGACGACTTCTCTGCTTGATCGAGACGAAGCAGGCAAAAACAATATTTCGTATACAGGCACATTGATCCTCAGGTAAGTGCTTTGCGAGCGTGTGTGCGTGCAGCATTTACCTGTGAAGAAATGAACCCCTTTGCCGGACCTCGGATGCTTCTTGCTGGTGCGGCATCTGGACTGCTGCTGCCGCTGTGATTGCCATAAAGGAGGTATTATGTTTCTTTTTCTACCTGTTCGGGGCATAATTTTTTTGGTATCAATTCTTCGTCTTACCTTATTAAACAAAAATCAGAAAAGATCAGTCCAGTCGACGACATACGTGCTCTGTTGACACGAACACAGCAACGTCCGAAGAATTTTTATTTCATGTTTTCGTCCGATCGCATTTCTCCGCGGCCGCTGAGGCTGATATGGGATGAGCTTCATCCCGATTCAGTTGAAATCGTCACTTTTTGTTGGGGTCTGTTGCAACCGTCGTAACAGTACTTCAAGTAAGTATACTTAATTTCTATCGACTTTGTTATTCCGAGTATTTGAATGATAGCCACCTAAATGGGAAGATTGTTGACCAGACCAGCATTGATCAGAGAATCAGGAGGTTAAATAAAGGACGCATACACATCAAGAAATAATCGATGAATTTTACAATTTTAATCGCGCCATTATTTCTACCATAATTATCGAATAAACACAGATCTCTGACAGTTCAGTCAGTCGCGAGAAATTCAATAAATTTGTTTTGCTCCATGCCAAAATATTTAATCACGCGGCCAAAACAATCACTGCGACGATCGTTACAATGCTGAAAGGCACATCAAATTACCGTGATTTGATTGATTACAGACAAAAGGTTATGATTACTGCCAAGGTTGACCGTCATTCTGGGCAATATTTTCAATAACTCAGAAGTCCTTAAAATCATTCTGCTTTCAATTGAATCGTCGCAGATTGCGGAAAAATTATTGGTTGGTTCAGTTGACCATTCCCCGCCCCACTACGTACGTATTCGGAGCACAAAATACGTGTCCCATTATATTTTATTTTTTTTAAATACCTTTCGGTGTGTTTAAATGCGGTGAGGGTTGTCATTAATTTTAGAAAATTTCCGATCGATAATCAGGAACCAACAAAGTTGCAAACTGGCAAAAATGTCTTACAATATATTATGGTTTTGATTTTTTTTCACAATACTTACAATAACTCAGTTTGGTTAATATGGTAAGAGAGAAACGTAACGCAAATATCTCCAAGTGTTAAAATCAGGTCCTAAAAAATTTTTTCTATTTTTTTTAATCAGTAGGTAAGTGGAAAAAATTTTGAGTACATCTATTTCGAGGTCCGGTAAAATCAAGTTCTTTAACTAAACATCTGATAAGTTGAAAAATGGTTTTGCCAAATAACTAAAGCCATCTCCTGCTTTATCCAGTCTCTTGACTAAGCCTTTTATTAACCCTAACTCAAGATGTAACGGACGAAGAAGAACTTTTCCGGATCTACAAATTGAAAGTATTTTACGTTGCTTTATCCTTGGATGAATTCCTTTCCCTTTTTCTATTTTATCATTCAATTCATCTTGCTCAACCAAATCTAAAGTCTTATTGCTTTCGCATGTAATTTCAGATTTTTTGAAGCTTTTACAGAATTCGAAAGCTATAAGTCCTCATTCTCACATTCTCACTGTCATCACTTTCTTCATTCCGACTTTGGGGCAATTGGTATCGGCACGTTTTCATTATGACAAACTGGCCTAATTGCTGATGACACATTGGGATATTTTACACTGGATTTATTTTCTCTAGTCACCCTGATATTTTTATCATACAAAAATAACAGTAATTAAAGTAAAAAAAAATAGGAACACCAACAGGTAAAAATTTAATTTTCTTATGAACCACATCCTCAGATTAGTCGTGCAGGATACAAGCCCACGTCTTCTCCTGATGGCTTATTCTGGAGCCCACGTCTTCTCCTGATGGCTTGTTGTGAAACCATAAACCAATATAAAGAGTACGCAGTTTAGAAGATGCTTACATAACTATATAAATCAAAGCAGACTAGCAGGCATCAATGTGCTGCACCAAGAAATTGCTACCTGATGGGTAATTCTACCTCATTTTCGGAACATACTTTACTTAAAACTGTTGTTAGTTTTCCGGAGGTAAATATCATGTTTACTTGTGTTATTTTTTCCAAAAATCTCATCATTTCTGTTTTGGGGTCATTAATCTAGGTACTAAGCACAATGTAATTGTTTTTTAATATTATGCTCGGCTTAGAAAAGATTCCCGAAATTTGATCGTCCGTCCATGTTTGATCTGGATGGTATAGGGGGAGCGACATGAAGCTCTAGTAGTATTACGCGTTGTGATCGGTCTACAAGGAATCAGGCTAGCAATTTCGTTAGAACAATGGCCGTGGAAATAGCGATGGAATAGTGAAGACAACCAACATTTCGTCGATGCTTCAGGGAGTCACTACTCTCAGGGATTATGGAGTCTCCAATAAGTTTAATAGCCTTTCTTAGAGTTTTGTCTAAGTGCGGTACGTTCAGCTCTTAACCAAATATGGGAATTATATTCGAGTCTAGGCCTGATGTTGGAGTTCTCGATCAGCGCCAATTCAGGTGGAGTGATATATTTTTTACATCTTTGTAGAAAACCCAAGCATTTCGTCGCATTATTAGGGATTGCAAATATATGATCGGCCCAGCCAAGATTGCTGGATATCTCAATACCGACGGTGTTTAAGAGGGTAAACTGGGTATATACACTCGGTCGACTGAAATAGGTTGAAAATGGGTTGGGTGTTTTTTAAGAAACATTAAACAGAATAGAGTTGTGGATGTGTAGATATATCGTTGTTTAATGATCCAAATATGCTTCACCGGTAGATTTCTGTTCACAGAATCAAAAGAGTAAGCAGATTCAGGGGTGCTGCCGTCGGCGTAATTAAATAACGTTGGTGAAAGAACTGAGCCCTAAGGAACAACCGCATTTATTTCGTAGCGATCAGACGTAATTCCGCTTATTATAACACAAGAATAATTTTTAGAGTATAATCAACACTAAAAACATTAATTTTTCCATGGACAACACCTGGCCCATAATTGCACTCATATCTCTAACTAGTTGGATGGTTGGGGAGATTTTAATAGCTACTGCAGAGGCCTACCTAAACAGGATCTGTATGAATTCATCTGAAAGAAATGTCAGTGTTTTAGTAGAACGTGGTTTAAGTTCTTAGCTTAAATTTTTTACAATTTAAGCTGTTTACCTTTGGGCAATAATAGATGCCATAGAGACGACGGACCGATGACGAGGAAGGTCAAAATTTTAATTTTTCATACGAAATTTACTACGACTTTGTCAAACATTTTAATCTTGTTTCTAAACTTTCGTCCGGAAACAGAAATAAAATTCTCTCGATGAATTTAAAATTTCAAATATAGTAGTTTTTGAATAACCCCGCTAGTTCAATGCAACACTCGACAGTAAAAAAGTGTGATAGTTTGTGACATGTGGGGGAGGATAGTTCAAAATACGTAACTGTCAAAAATTATCAATATTGATATTGCAATTCTTGCTAAATGCGTCGGAAAAACTTTTTCGAAGAAATTCTTGGTGCGCTGATTCTTTTTCAAGCTCAACGGGATAAAACGAACACACAAATAAAATCTGTTTACTTGGGTAAGGTTAAAATAGAGTTGCAGCCTCCCCAAGTGAAGGTAGACTTCGGCCATAATGACTCATTGTGATACCACGTTGGGGCTAGGTTTCCATCCCAATGAAGCCTAAAACCATTTGGAGCTCCTGATGAACCGAACTAGGTCCCTGATATCAGTAGATCCTAGTTCGGCTAACTCATTAAAAAAGACGGAACCTAAATGCCGGCTCCTGCTGTTGGCTAGACCCGGCAGTTGTAGAGAAAATGATGGAGGGTTTCCTTTTCTTCCTTCTCGTGGAAACTTCTACATTCAACAACAACATGCCATTCGACTGCGCACCAAGCCAATAAAAGCAGCGACCCGAGATGACAGCCACGACAACGCTTATGATATTCTACCTGGGGGAGATAAGCTTTTCTAACCCATGTACGTTAAGGCGCTCAGTTATGTCATTCAGAACTGAGCGATGTACTTTGGCGATTTTTGAGGTCGTATACACTTCCATGAGAGATTTCGTAGCAACCTAACTATCAGTAAAGATGCAGATGTCATTTGAAAACATTACTCTCTCCTTTAGACATTCCAATTCTGCATATATAGCCATGATCTCTGCTTACAAAACACTGTAGTAATCTGGCAAACAAAAGAAATTCTTAGATCCAAGTGTTCTCAGTACACCTCCCACCACTTACCTTCTAACTAGCCGGCAGTGTAAAGATGCACTGATTCTCCCCATTTATGACGGGGAACGTCATGCATCCATTACTGCCTGGTAGAAATAGAGGAGACGAATTTGGCTGTTACACTTCCCCGTCCAGAATTTGTGGCAGTTGAGGATACGATCTGCCTTCCGAAGTGTTCCAACGGCATTAGGTGGAGGATGGTATTAAGGACTTTGGAGGAAACATATTCGATGACTAGAAATTTTCAAATTCTGTGTTTTATGGTTTAATGAATTTGGGATCCTAAATGAACACGACAAAGAATGAATTACAAATTTTACAAAGTCTCAATGCATCTACATAATTGAATAGCTTAGGCATTTTTCAGGACGGGAGCATAATCTGAACGAAAACTCAAGTTTAGCATGCGAATGATGAAAAGTTGCCTTGGACATGCTTGGCTTTACGATTAAGAATTCAAGGATTATATTTCAAAATGTTCATGGTAAAGGGCTTTGCACAGAAGAGGTTCAGCCATGATTTGTTAAGGTAACTGTATATTTAATTCGAAGTTATAATTAAATGAATTTGTTTTAAATATATGCACCTCTTTAGCACCTTTAAAATTTAGAAGGTAGGAAGACTGCTCTATGGCTCTGAAATCAAGAAACCTACTGAGTGCGAACAACAATATTGCTCCATTATTAACACCTTTTATTTATGCCCTTTAACTAAACGAAAAACAAAACACAAAAATTCGTCGCCATTATCAATCCAAAAAAATACCACCGCGGCAAATTCTGTGGATACTGCGATCCGTTTCTTTTACTCCCCCTTGGCAGTTGCTGTGGTGATAAATAAATGGTCCGACATTTCATGTTAAGAAAGTGATCTTTTTAAGGTTGCTTTTATTATTCGCTTTTTCATCTTCAATTTTTTAATAAAATCGTTTTATGTTTAAGTAGGCTTGTTCCGCTCACATTGCCCGATAAAATCATTACTGAAAAAAACCATCGTCTGTCTGTAGCCAAGCACTTAAATTGTTTGCTCCTTCTGAACTTGCATGATCAAAACCTTATTTTCCTCTGGTAATTATTATATTTTATATAATCAAAAACGAGGCCTTGGAGATCTCTTTTAGCGCTCTCGATTTGACCGGCAGCCGTAAACACGAGAATTTGCTGCAATCACTGGTCGCATGATCTGATCAAGAAATGAAAATTAAGAAGATGACACGCCTAATTTATGGGAACTGTTTTAATGAAGATCACCTTCGAATGCGATGCGCATTTTTCCGCTATAATCTGAAATGTGCTGAAATTCAATTTTTGCTTTAGTGGACCGCGAATTAACTTTCGAATTAAACGAGCCTCAATAATAAACCCGGCTTCTGTCCTGGTCGATTCCCTTTCTCTCAATGAGAACAACATCAGTGCAAAATTTCTTGTGCAATTTAGATGTCTCCTTGCACATAAACTTGAGAAACTTTTAATTGCGATCGTACACTAATTTAGATTTTAATTAACAAAATGATAGTGGTCTCTCCCTTAATCCATTATTGTCAAAATATCGAATCCGTTTCTCTTTTCTTCCCATCTACCGTAAAGCTCGGTCTAACCGAGGGTTTTCGAATTCATTATTATTTTGAAGTTAATGAATTCGATCGGGTTAGCTTTAGTTGAATGTTAAGCAAGTGGAGATTCTTAGAAAAGATGTTGCGTGGCACTCACTGAGCTGCAGTAATGAGATACTTTGGATGTTTCTACCTCCATGACTGACTTCCATTGCTTTAAATGTCAGCAGCAAGTTAAATCGGTGCCAGTTTGTCAGTTTCTTTGATTGAGAGATAAATTCAAAGAGCATGAGAAATAATAGTTCTAACATTGTTGCATTTTAAATGAGCTTAAGAAAACGATTCTAATTGATGAGTTTCACAGCTACAACTGATCACATTGATAGATATTTTTACGAAGAACGAAAAGCATATTGCTCGCTAAAATAAAATCATTATAATCGCGTTTGGATATACTCACAGTAATAAAGTTCAATCGACATGCAACGTGACCATTATATCTTTGTAAGTTTTAGTTGTAGCCATCGTCACAGTTGACAGTTATTTTCATAAATAACAATTGGAAAACTGTTCGCGGGCATTAAATACGAACTGACATAATGAGCATGAAACGCAATTAAAATCGTGGCTTCGATACCCTCTTTAAATTTGCCTGAAATCTAACGACGCCAAGTGACAGTTAAATGCCATATACATATACTGTCCAGTTGCCTAATAGCGACGCTAGAACAGATTTTACCATGCAAGAGACCTTCAACTGTCAACTCTATTAGATGATGTGCCGCTTAGGTGCATTATTTAAGCAAACTCCGGATCATTTGTATCGTACTCGAGCAATATCAGGAACAATCATCTTTGCACCGCCATTGTCCGGAATATTGGATCACGATCGGTTCAGCCGGTCGATCGATTCATAATCACTGCATGAATGAAAGTGCCTACTCCTGGAGTAGGTACAATAGAACCACTTGTATCTGCTTGCCGTACGTGCGCACAAGGTAGTCAGTGCATTTAGGGTAATTATATTCTCCCATAAACAATTACCATGCTGAAGCCGAGCAATTTTTGCGATCAAAGTTACCCAGTTAATTCCGAGCTGAATGATTGATCGCGGTGTCGGCAGTCTCAGACCCAGTGATTTGCGACTCCCTAGTTACTGAAATAGAAGACCATGTATCGCCATAATAAGGGTGCCAGCTAAATGCTACTTCTTCTTAGTTACAGGACACTGCACTTTTATTGTTTATTGCTAGTGCTTCCAGTATTAACTGCTCTGCTTAAGAGTTCCTTCTCTTGATTTCTTCGCCGCATCTTTGTAAAGCATTGCACATCCGTTGGGCTTTTTTTAATTGTTATTAATTGCTTGTGAAAAATCCTTATTCCCCCTATATATTCAATTCAGTTTTTACAAGATTATGTGTTTGAACGTTACATAAAACCTGACGAAATCCTCTGTTTACGTTACTTGTAATTCTATTGCTATCAAAAGGAAAAGTACCATTCAAAAGTTCAAAATTTAAAAATAAATCTTCCAAAATTGGTTTTTTTTTATAATCAAAAATTTTCCGTAATTAGTATACAGTTTTTTCTAAAACTGTGAAACCTTTACTCAGTCCCCTTTCCAGAGAGGTAGAACTTCTATCATAGTACAACGAATTTAAAAAAATAAAATAAAAACGTAAAAAAAACGAAAAGTGTGTAGCCAAAGTAGCGTTGTGAGTTTTTAGTCAAAATTTAATCGCAGATTTAGAAAAAATATTGAGCAATCGACGGTAAAATTCCCAATCTAGGTTTTCATGGCTGGTGATATATTTTCTATCCCTTTTATAGATATGTATTATGATCGAATTCGAACGAGAACTAAAGTTAGAGCTATTTTTTGAAGCGGTCTGATACAACATTTTGTATTCTACTATCACCGCGGTACAATATTTAGTTTAAACATAACAATTTTGTAATTTTAAATCCTAGCAGTTAATGTCACAGTTACAGGTATAGAGCATATTTTTTTTAAACTGAAGCATCATCTCTCGTCACTCATCCTCTTAACCCATTTTCCTTAGCTTTAATTCTTTTCCTGCTAAGGTTGAGCTTTAGCAGCAAAGGGCATCGATTGAGATTTGGCATTGTCATAAAAAACAACGTATAATTTCTGCCACTCAAAAGTCAAAGAATGACAACTGCAACTTTGACATAAAAAAAATTGACTAACTAACGACTGATGACTTTATTTAAACAGAGCCATCTTTAGTTTTTTCTCACACTGACCTAATTGCTTTTTTCTGTTAACGAAGTTGACCGTGTGAAAAGGTCCTTGCACTTGGGAAGTATGGCTTTAAGATTCTCACAAAATTCGACTTGGTAAGGCTGGCAGGCATGATGGTATTTGCCCACAGTATTGAAGAGCTGCGTCTCTTCTTTAACCAATCCTCTGTGCAAACTTTTTTACTTAAAGCTATAAAAGCAGGTAAAGGAAACCATTCTCCACCTTCCTTGAAAATTCCCGGCACTTGCAAGGGTTGCACCTGAGGTTAGGATTCATCATAAAAAAAATCTCACGAGGCAATCCCGAATTAGAATATCCTAGATCGGTTAAAAGAGCAAACTTATGCGGCAGTTGAAAGGCAAAACAACAAAATAGGCGCAACTAGAATTAAACATGTAATGTTCCTAAATATTTATTTATGTTTAATGATTAGCAAATAACATAACTCAGTTGTGCTAGTTTTGCATATAAATCACTTTACATTTCTGGCCGTAGATTGTGTCCCTAGATTATGGCCTTGATAGCAAAGAATATGTAATTTTCTACGAATAATAAAGGAAAGCAGTTAAATGTCAAATTTAGCGCTTGCTATAGCAAATGTTGATTAAGCCTCGCATAATCAATTTATGATATTTAGTCAGCTTGCGCCTATAATTTCTCAAATAAATTACATTTTAGTGTCCCCAAAATAAAAAAGAAAAAGGAGCGAAAGGCATTTTTATAAGGTTCTTATGAAATCAGTAAAAAACTGTCTTCCATTAAGTTTTAGTGGTTTTCAGATTCTTAACGAATCGGCCAGATTATGATCGCATATAAAACCACTGCCGGTTTATTACAGTTTATACGTCTCCGATTTTTAACACTTGGATCTTGTGAAAAATACAGAAATGATGTAAATTTTTTCAAGGTTAATAAATTCCGTTTTTAAACAACCGACGAAAAAACAAATTTTACTTTCTGCCAGAGTCGAGATGAATGACAAAGCGGAGATCGGCCGCATAATAAAATTCAAATTGGGCAGAAAGTAAGGTCCGAATAGGCGACGAAAAAAAGGAATTTCAGGTTTAGTAGATGAAAGAAGTTCTTAAAGTAAATTGATGGGAACACTCTGGTAAAAATTTGCACCTCTAGAAATTGGTTTTCACTTCCTTTTGCCTCTCCGGACAATGTGCTTAAATTAAAAGAAAGAAGATGGAAACTATAAGATTTGAAAAAATACAAAATCTGTAAGGTGTAATTTTGCGAAATAAAAGCTGACATAAAGGCGGCAATTAGCAATGAATATAAAATTTGCTGCAGGGAAATTTAGTGGCCAATGTAGCTGCAAATCATTGATTGTCAGGGGTCTGGGTTCGGCAGTCGAGCATCTTTCTTTGTAATACCTTTCCTCCGTTTCAACAGATATGCCGATGAGGAGAGCAGTGAATGCGTGTAACCATTGCTTCCAACAATGATAATAATCGTGGTCATCAGTTAATAATAGCACTCGTCGGCGGAATACTTTAGCGCTATAGTTGCATGTGAAAGACAGGCAGGAGCCCATTGCCTTCTTGGAGTCAGGAATTAACAGACTTCTGTATGTCAGAAGATCATTTATAGGTACAAACGCTATCCCACTTTGTGGAAAATTATAGAGCGCAACGGTTTGATCTGAAAGACATATGTACATGGAGAGAACATTTGCATATCAGCACGTGCAAACTGACACTAATTTCATTGCTTATTTCAGGTATACAGGAGAAAAGCACTGAATTTTGAAGGAGAACAAAGAAGCACAACTTTACATATTTATATTTTATTTATTGAAAGTAAATAATAATATAAGGAATTCAAAAAGCGGATCCTATCATATTATTTAGACAATGAAGAAGTACCCATACCTAAGTTATACCCTGTCTCAAATTGTTAAAAACAGTGAAACGCGGTTAAAACTTAAAAAATATATCAAATACCTCTTAACAATATATCATACAACAAATAATTTGTTCTTAAATTTGTGTGATTGAAGTACTATTTAGAATTAGTACTATATATATAGCTTTATTAATTCTAAGAAGAAATCCAATGGTTACCCTTCCACCCTAAAGCTCGAGAATACCTCTGCACACTTCTTCAGTAAATCTTTCAGCGACAATTCTCTACAACCCGACCTTAACTATTTTGCATTCATGGACAAATGCACTCAAACGTCGTTTTCATCTTTTGACCCTGATCCTGAACTAATCGCCGCCAGTATTAATAGGCTTGAGGACGACTTTCACCCAGGTCACTTCCTGACAGGTCCATACCTAAACTATTCGAAAAATTGGTCTATGATTCCATGTTCTTCCACTGTAAGTCTATCTTCTCACTCTCCCAGCATGGCTTTCTCAAAGGTAGATGTACAACCACCAACCTTACTGACTTCGTCTCTAAAACCCTATGTGCCCTGGAAAACGGTAAAGATGTTGATGTTATCGCCACCGATTTTAGTAAAGCCTTCGACAAGATCTCCCATAACGTTATCTTGTTCAAACTTGATCGCCTAGGCTCCCCCCCCCCCCAGATTCATCTCCTGGATTCGATCCTACCTCAACAACCGTCAGTACAATATTCTTTTCAGTTCATCCATTTCTAACCCTATTGTCGCTCGTTCCGGCGTCCCTCAGGGCAGCCACCTAGGTCCATTGATTTTTATCCTCACAATAAATGATGTTGAATGTGTCATCAAACACTCAGAGTTGTCCATTTATGCCGATGACATGAAAATAATCAAACATATCTCCTCCACTACCGACTCTCTTCTCCTGCATGAAGACCTCGATTCATTCATCACATGGTGCATGAAAAACTTTCTAGAGCTCAATGTCTCCAAATGCCAGTCGATCTCTTATTCCCGCAAGCGTCTTACCACCACCCCGAGAGTCTATATGTTAACAGACGTAAAAGTCCCTATCGTTACCTCTTTGTGTGACTTAGGAATAATCTGTGATAGTGAACTCAATTTCCATTCCCACATTGACAGCATAATTAACAGAGCTAACTCCGCGCTAGGGTTTGTGAAGCGCTGGTCTAGAGAGTTCTCCAATCCTTATGTTTCCAAATCTCTCTACGTCTCCTTCGTTAGACCTCTCCTTGAATATGCCAGCCAGGTATGGTCCCCTACACAAACAACTCACATTAATAGGATTGAATCTGTCCAGCGTAGGTTTATTCGCTTCGCTCTACGTGATCTTCCGTGGGTTGACAGATTCAACTTTCCTCCCTATGAAAACCGTCTGAAACTGATCGACTTACAACCTCTAAGCAAACGTCGTGATGTTTCCGACATTCTCTTCATTTATCAATTATTAACTGGTGCCATAGACTGCCCCTCAATCCTGCAATCTTTACCCATCTATACCAATCCCCGTAACCTTAGGTCCACTCCCCTTTTCCGACTCGACCGCCATCGCACAAACTACGGTCAAAGCGAGCCAATTACCAGGATGTTACGAAAAGTCAACGACCTTTCCTCTTTTGACTTCCATCTGAGTAAATCATCACTCCACAAAGCCTTATATCTTGACCCCGCCCATCTTGATCCTGATCGCCTACTTTAATTCTTCTTCCTTACGCCTTCTGCCAGGAATCAATATATATATCTCATATTGTAGCTTATACTTTTTATTTATTTATTCTTAATTATTCATTTATTATAGTCTGTAGAATTAGTATTGTTATAGCTTGTATTTTATTTTTTATTTTTGTATTTTTTTATGCAATAGCTTGTATTAAGCTTAAATAAATAAATAAATAAATAATATTGAATTCATTTATCAAACGACTGTAAACATTCTCGCATCTAATCGTATCCGGTATTTAATATTACTACTACTGGACACCTGATTAATTCTCCTCTCCAAACATAATCTTAAGGACCTATCATAATTATGAAGATGCCAGGGAATTGCTTTATTTGAATCTTATGTTAATTCGTCATTGAATCGGACTTGTATCTCGGAGGTAGATCAAGGCCAAAAGAGCATGGAAGGTGTTTGTTAATGCTCTTCGTGACTAAAGGTTTCACTTTGCTGGTAATTATGCATGCCGAGTGTTATTAATATTCGTCTTTAACTATGAGAATACATATATTTTTCTGCTGCTCTCAGTTTTAGTTAACTAATGTCTTTCTAATAAGATTAAAATACCGTACGTGCATCCTTAAATGGCAACAACTAGGAATGAAGCCCCAATTAATGAATATGCAGACTATTTTAGTAGAATATCGAGGTCGGGTCGTTTAACGAACTCTTAATTAGAACAGTAAAATAATACATCTCAGCTCATGACGATATATTATAAAATTTTCACGACTCCACTGCTTCGGACTCTATTAAATTTCTTCTAAAGCACTTATTACGATTCTTCGTCGGCATTAGGTGGAACCCTTCGGAAAACAAACCGCATCTTCGAATGCCATTAGGCTAAATTTAATCCAGACATGGACACGTACGGACTAGGGACATTTCAAAATTCCGGATGGAAGTATAAGAAATAATATCGACCACGCCGACCACCTAGCAATTACGGAGTGCCTTACTCCGCTGTGAAAACTTGAAGATGAAGACCGTCCCGGCGCAGTTTGTCGTATAAACGACCGAGAATTTCCCGTTGACATAGGTAGACCTTTGCTAGTGCGTTCTTTCTACAAAATGTCGCGAGTGCGTGCAATTCGCTTTTATGGGTACGTGATGTAAAGTGATATGACAATAGTCGTCTCACCTATTAGGGGTTTTAAACAGATGATGATATGTGGTGATATAGTGAGTTGCGTAGACACGGTAAAATTAACCAGAACTACAACAAAGGACCTTGACTGGGAAATACTGTCTCATCCGCTGTATTCTACAGAGATACAGTCTCCGAAATCCTATCGGAAAATCATTTTGCGGGCAAGTTTATATATTCACAGAAATATTTTAGTCTATTGGAATTATGCGTTAATATAAATGTTTCGCATATAAATATAGAAAAAAATTTAAGTCAAGTGCTGTTTGTTTACTTGACTTTTTCAGTGGATTTGTTAAGAAATTATCGCGTCGAAGTTAAAGTGTCAGTATCGTGTTTACCCTAAAGAGGGGGCTCCAGGAAATTACTTTAGAGTATTTATGTATTACAAACGAAAATGAAGGAAATGTATAAATAAAGTATTAATGTTTGTTACAAATTACAAAAATTTTCCCCCGAAATATGGTACAAATTTGGAAAAGGAGTTGGATAATTGGTTGATCCGTCTCTGGGTTGTTGTCTAGCTCGCAGCCATGTTAAAGCATCAAAGGGTTGTCCCCTAGGCTTTGGCCATATCGTAAAAAAGTTTTTACAAATGCAGGCTGACAACGGCAGCAAGACCAATATCATTGATAACAGTGCGATTACGAGATCGAGATTTCGGTGACGGGAGCGGACGTGATTTTAGTGTTTATTATTTTATTGTGGAAAATTATTTTTAGTTTTTTCAGTTTTTATGTCGCTCCGAAAAATGTGTGACAGTTACATGACTTATGGGGCATATACACTACTTTCATCATTCGCTTCTTCCTACATTATTTCCTTCTTCAGATATTTGCGTTTTATCCCCAATAGCAAAGAAGAGCCTTTGTTATCTTATTCAGGGTGAAGGGAATAAAAAGAAAATTCACTGTTTTTATTTCGCCGAGAGCGAGACCGGACTGAAATTGGCGTTTATCTCTCGGTCTTGTTTCGGTGCCGTGAATCCCTATAGCATACGTAGTAAGTACATAGTAGTAATCGTAACAGCAAACAAGGACATGTAAATATAAGACTTACGTTACACAGTATCCAATACACCGTAGATCTTGTACTTTTTTAACTTCTAGATCCAGGTAGCGTTTATCAAACCTCTTGTAAAAAAAAGCAAACAGATCTTCCGCATAACCATGAATTTCTGTACTTTTTTTTAAAAATAATACCATACGTTTAACGCGCTTCGGTTTCCTCGTAAAATTGTAAAAATACCGCAGAATTTGCTGTTAATTGCTGCAATAATCCACGACAGAATTTTCCGCAGTAACGTCAATAGTTACAATAATAATAAAATTTTATTTAACCCTGAAAGTAAGCAGTCAGTCAGTGCGGGAGGAATTTCTGGAAATACAGCTGATAATGGCACTCACCCCAATTAATTGCTGCCATAAGCATTAAGATTCATATTAACGCGGTATAAACGTCTTAGTTCCTTGGACCATATATCAGGTATTTCATAGAGCAATCTTCTGCTCTCCACCTGTCGACCACTTCCGAACCCGAGCATCTCGATCTCGATGCAATCAACGGGACGGTCACTGGGAGCGATGAACATAGTTTTGTCATTTACTTGCCCATACCTAAAGCTTATTATGGCTCCATCCACTCATGCCCATAACCGTAGGTTCTTCAAGTGCAGGTAGTACGCGGCCAACTAGGCTTGTTCGCCGCGGTACGCCTCATAATTTTCAATTACATTTCGCCGCTTTATGCTCTGAACAGAAATGTATGGATTCATTCCGGATGACACAAGTGGAGTTAGCGAATTCTCTTAGCGCGTTTGCTGTTGTTGGGCTGACTTCTAATCGCCAATATTAAGAAATTTATGTTACCGTTGTCCTATCTATAGAGCAGGAAACAGTTCTACACATTGAGTACGTTTTCTGACGACGTCCTGCGTACTGCCGCGTTCTTTTATACGCCGGACCTCTTGCCATGGTTTTATTGTCTTAATGGCGTGATTAGCAGATTCCTGTTATTAGTTCGGCTTAATTTTTAGCTGAGGTAGGCAACAGTTAGCGCGGAGCGGTCCATGTAAATTACACCGTCTCAAATTGGTTGATTGAGGAACACAGTTTTATTGCCGGGGAAGCTGATTCGGATAATGTTGTAAAATTCAGGTAAGGCATGACATTCGAGGCTTAATGTGATTGGTACACTTGTTGAGTTGATTGGGCTGACATAAATGTTTTTTACGCTTTTCTTGCAGACTTACTTATCGTGAGAATGGAATCAGAACAACGGACTCTTTTCAAGACATTCCGATGAAACGCTAAGTGCAGTGCAATAAAAGGAGGTTGCTCCGGTCAAAATGTTAAGGCGTGGAAAACCATAAAGAGCAATAAATATTTATGAAAAGACGAAAAACGTTGAAGTAACGAGAACAGAATTGATTTTTTTTTTATACGATGAGGTCAAATCCTAGGGGACAACCCTTTGATGCGTTAGCATGGTTTTGACCGGAAGGTAAAGGAAGTGAGGAAACTTGAGTCTTGTTTTTGCATTGCTGCGAGCTAGACAACAGCCCAGAGACGAAGTGGATTATTTTAATTTCTTAATAAAAGCTCACGGGGTCGTCTGGTCTCGAACCCGGGACCCATGGCATGTTGGTCTTGCCGCTCAACGTATTGATCCAACTCCGTCTTCACACAATAACAGGGGTGTTTCCATTCCCGATTATGGACAAGGATCCCTGCATCGCATTAAAATGAAATAAAGTTGATATTCTTTGTGTTCATTTTTACTAAATTAAATTACTTTTAGTTTACCTACGGAAAATGAAAGAACAGAAAATACCTACAGACAGTGGCGAGCGAAAGTGTACGAATAATCATCTCAGATCACCTAAATGAGGATCAAACTCACTGTACCCTCTCACTGCCTATTGCTTGCATAGAAAACAACATACGTAATTTTAAAAAGCGAAGTTTGCTTTTCCCAATTGAGGCATTTTGCCAACTTTGCACGTTAAGAAATTCTTCTTGCAGTACTTTTAAATCTACGGTAACATCTAAATTACTGCAAGAACATTTTTTGCAGTTGTACAAATTTTGAACAGTTTTAAAATTAAAATTTTTAATTTTTAAAAATGATGCAGCTTTGTACAGAACTCTCTCTTCCTCTCCCTCTCTCTCTAGTACCCGTAACTACTTGTGGGGTATGGGGCGTGAGAACAACTTCACCCGATTCGAGACAACGATTGCAAGTGGACCTACGATTTAAAGTGGACTCCGAACCACTGGCATTTTCTCTGTAATCCCTATGGCTTTTTTTTTAATCTGTTGCCGGCAGAAAACAACCGTGAGTCGCCGCCGATAGGATTTGGATTCGATATCTGGGAAACCACACATCTAAAAAATTTAAAATTTAAATGTGTTCGTCTCGGAGGGGGACATCCAATGATACCAAACTCGACTCCCCACCTCCTGGGAGGGGAGTGTAACAAAAATTAAATAGGAACACCTATTTTTTATTACAAACAAAACAACTTTTGCCTCAAAAATTTTTTTTTTAAACGTAAATTTTTTTTGAGATTTTTGAGGAAAAAAATTGAAAATTTTGGAACTTTATAGACATAGTAAAATTACAGAAAAATTGCAAAGGAGCAAAAGTGCTTAGATTTCTTTAGGGAATCTGCGAATTGAATCTGGAAATTGAATTTAACATTATTTGAAAGGGAGCAACTGTGGCTAAACAATCTTACCCCACCACAGGAATCGTCAGCACCATGACTGGAAATAGCGATAGAAGAGTGGGAGACAACCGAAATTCAATCGATGCTGCAAATAGTCAATGCTACCAGAGACTGTGGAATCGCCAATACGTTTTATAGCCTTTCTTTGAACTTTATCTAAGGCGTACAATGCTATGAGCCCACCCCTTGCCCAAATATGGGTATTATATTCGAGTCTAGGCCTGGTGTGCGACCTGTAAATCGCGTATTTCTTACTTCTCCTCAGAAATTCATCGACTAAAATAGGTTCAGGGTGGGCTGGGTGGTTTTTAAGGGGCATTAAACAGAATTGAGTTTTGTATGCATTAATCACAACACGATTTGCGTTACCCCAAGCGAGAATCGTAGAAATGTTTTTCTGTGACAAAAAGCTCTCTATCCATTTTGAAGACCAAAATGTTGAAGCATGGCTAGAAAGGTATCAGCATCCTCTGAAATATTAAGAGCTATGTTTTCAGACTCTTATCAAACTCCCTTTATCAAACTGAAATATCTGGATTTTGAGTAAATGAAGCGCTAAAGTGTTCGTAACTATTATTTCATTTTAATAAGTAAAAGACAAGTAAAATGAAATATAAAAGCAAATTTATTAAGCAATTATATGTGATGATGACGATGCTACTGCCTTACTCTCTGTGTGGGAAAACTCTAATTATATGCGAGTTCCTTTAATTAATGTACCACAAAATGTCAATAGTTCTATACACGATTGTACGAGCATCCGTCCTGAAGTGATAAACGTATTTCAATTCGGATTTTGTCCTATTTGATTTCTTAAACACCTTTTAAAGTTATTTCCATACAAAGGCTCTGAAAACTCAAAAGTACCAATTTGTAATTATCAGGGAAATTTATGAATTATTAAATTTTTGTTAATTTTCACTAGTTTACTATCCGAAAGTTAGTAAGCATACAATATGGTATACGGTAATCGGAAATGAAGAGCAATTATTTCTAAACGAATGTGTATTTCTTCAATGTAATCGGTAAACTTTCTCCTGCCTTTTCTTATTAATTGTATTTGATAATTACTCCCGGAACGAATCAGCCCGACAGTAGCCTGTAATCAAATTTTCATCTTGGCTGTTACGAAGGAAAATTCCAAACAGATAGCAAATATGAAGTTGGTGCGAAGACCAACCCCAGCGCTGTTTTCCGCAGCCTAATCGAAGGATTTTAATTATCTCGCGTAAATTAATAACGCTACGCCAACGATTAACTGCTTCATAAGCGGATCAAAGGATAAAAATCCAATTTTCTACGCAACGTAAAAATTATCAATCAATCACCCGATAAGAGTACAAATAACCAGAAGCCTTCGCCTCATCTATTTCGTTGATTACCGGCGATTACCTGTGATTTGGTTTGCAGACGCTGGCAACGAGTCGGCTTGGAAATAAGATCGCTCCTTGAATAGTTTCAATTGGCAGCGCTTGTGGCAGTGGTTAAGGCGTGCGCACGCTACTTTTTAACTCCCAATAGAAGTGAGAGAAGAAAAAAAGCGCGAAGATTCAAACTCGCGAAGAAATCTGCAAAGAAATCCGATCGCACACAGATTTTAGTAAAGGAACAAAAAGTCTTGTGGTGGCAGGGGCCTGCACACGAGCATCTTCAGCTACTTTCGTTACATTCGCGTCGAGTGTAACGGCTAAGAGTATGTATGAGCGCAAATCTAGAGTAACCTTGTTATAAATTTACAGTACGCTTGAAACGATTTACCTCAGGATCTAGTACAGGTTTAATTTTTTCAAGTGCCATCAGAGTTCGATCCAATTTTATCGACCACTAAAGAGGGAATTGGCGGGTACAGAACTTATCTATTTTATGGTATCGGATTGGCAGCTGTAACTGAGCCCGCGAATATGATTATTTTTTTGTGCGGTACATAAAATTCCAGGTTGCAAAACCCCTCTTTGTTACCAGCAGTCATGTGGTTATTGTAACTCTGTAGAAGTTCTTTATCGGGATTGGTCAGTGATAAGCTCACAATGACTACAAAACGATCTTTAGCAATTACGCTCAATTATTAATTTTAATCTACCATTGAACTCAAACTAAGGTTTACAGACATTTATCTTGGACGTACTTATTTGAATGTTAGTTTTCTCAAAGAAGCTAAGCTTACCACAAGCTGTGGTCTTCTGTGACGAGATTTTTGGACCGTTATTTGTTCGTTTGTTTCTAAATTATATAAGTTTTTTTAATAGACTAATTTTGATCTGCAGACTTATACTTACCTCGCGAGTTTTTAATTCTACAGGCCGCAGAAGAATTGATAAATTCACTTACCTGAAAAGAAAAAAACAAACTAAACTTAGCAAATTTAAAATAGAAGCGAATTTTAAATGTTGAAATATTAATTCTAGGAAGTTCTTGTGATGATGTCAAAGGTCGGAGACTCAGTAGCACAGACTTGGCAAGAAAGGAAATTGGGTTTTAGAATAACATAAAAACAAAAGTTTAGATTTGCTCTTTACTTTACTTGGCGATTATAGTCACTATAGAGACTGTCAAAATTCTATCGTTTTCGAGCTGCAAGTCAAGAAGAATTTATAGTACTTAGCACAACTTGATTGATTAGACGACAGTTAAGTTCATGAGAATATAAATATTAGTTGACGGAGAAGACAGATTTCACAAAAGTCTTAGGACAATTCAGTCTGCTCTGCAGCCTTTAAATAAAGATATGTATGACCAATCTATTACATTTCTACGCCGTCCTCTCCCATTACAATTTGCGTCTCGCTTCTTTTTTGGGGTTCCAAACGGCAGTCAAACAATTCGGCCGTAAGGACCAGTCCTCCTCTTCGGATAAAGTAGGTTGCTTCCTAACCCACTTTTCTGGAGAAGTACCCCATGTATGGAATGTTTAGTAAGCCTCTCCTATCTCGGACTGACTCAATGATAACGATCTTAGGTTATAACATCGGATTACGATTGAACTGTGGAACGTGAGAACTTTATTGGAAAAATCTGAAAACCTTCTCCTGTACTCTGATCAAAAGGAATCAGAAACATTTGCATGGTAGGTGTCGGCTTAAAGATATCTAACCAAATTCATCACTAGTTTTCGGAACAGAGAGCGTAACAACTGAAAATGCCTTGTCTTTAGTGAGACTTATGATAAGGCTCCCAAAGGTAATACAAAATAAGTTATGGTGATCTGATCTGAATTAAAACCAAATTGAACATTGACACATTACAAGCGAAATATTTTAACAAAGGGAACGGAATGGGGAGTGTTCTTTTTAAAACATTGCACCTTGAAAAATTTTATAAAGAAGATATTTTTTGTCATTACCACGTGTTCAGAACATTTGTAGTTTTACCTCAAACAAATTTCAAGTTGATTAGTTAATATGCGGTAATATATTCCAAGAAAGTAAAATTTTTCAATGCACACTTATGGTTTACTACGGATATGAGAGGAAGACGCGGTTTATTTCGACCAACTTAATGCCTAGCTGTTTGTATTTGCTTCAAGGCTTGCATCTAGAGTAGACTGTTGTGCAAGAGACGATGACTGTTCTCTACTTGTTACATCAACTGAAACAATGAGGAAAATATTTTGTTGAAGTTCGCATTCCAAAAACAATAAAAATCTTGGGACCGTCACCTCCTTGTCTGCCGGATGTGGAACCCATTAACATCAGATTTTCGGAAATGTTGGAGGTTGTAGAAGCCATAAATTCGAAAAACCTTGGAAAGTGATAGACGGAATACCACCAGAATTCCTACGCCCTATTTTATTTCTTTCTGTAATTCAAGAATATAAGGAAAGCAAAACCTATCTTTGAGTGTAGGTTAAATGAATTAATCTCCTACATCCAACGTCGGTTGTCGGATTCATTTTTGAGAAATTTCAAATCTAACGCCAAAAGCGCAGAGAGGACAACATAACAATTTAAATAAGTGCTACCAATTCTTAAAAATCTGAAGATAGACGAAAAAGTAACCAAGACAGTTTACAATAAAAAAACAAATATCTTATTTTATTTCCTGTCCCGACAAGCAGGAAAAAGATCTTGGTGTTAAAGGATACACAGAACATCAACCTCCTTCTCGAGTTCCAAATTTTTATTAATTATGGACAAAGTATAATCTGTCTGAAATGCACAGTATAATCGCCAACCTAGAGTGTTGACGATAGAAGTAATTACAGTTTGGGTAATTTTACAAGTAAACTTTTAATATAGCTTCATCGAAAGAGGAGATCTGAATTTTTCTTTGAAAAATGTTATGCGTCTCAGTCTGTGAGTCTGTACGTATGAGGAGACGCTAGAAGTCGTAATTCTTAACCGATTTTGGTGATTCTTTTTTCTATCGATTGGTTAACTATCCGAATATAGCCCTATTAATTTTCATAATGATTTGGCAAAAACGTAGAATTTTTTTTCTGCTCCCTGCTGCTTCGATACTGATGGAATGGACTGTGCTGTACTTTCCATCTCTTTCATATATCCCCTTAGTTCAAGGTTTAAAGGATTTTATGCGACGGCCTTTAGTTTCCGATATAATTGAGGGAAAAGGTACCGGGCTGTGCACTTTTGGTTTTATCGACAATTTAAATATATTTTAAATAAAATTTTCAGTTTTACATATTTAGCAGTTGGATTGCGAGAAAGAGCGATTCCTAAAATGCATCGCATGCACATCTATGGAAAATTCAGTGTAGACAACTGAAACTTAATACAACGTATTACCACGAAGCCGAAAATGTCACCAATGTGTCAATGACGTGTTCTGAACTTCACACAAACTTTTAAAAACCACTACTCATCATTGGCTTAGAATTCGAAGCGTAACACATAACTGGCAAAGTTTCATACTGATTCCAATTGAATGGACTCGGAGTTTCTTATCCTTGTCAATTCTTAGAATTCCTTGTACTGATGATAAGATTTTTTAACATTCGCCTTGCGTAAGATTAATATTCTCAGCTGGTGATAAAGAAACATTGCAACCCGATAACATGTTAAATGTTCAACTGAATTTTTATCAGAGCAATCTTAACAACATTTTTGTGGAATTTTCTTGGCCATTCTACATCACCTCCAAGGTGCACAATTAATCAAGATGTAGTGTAGTCGTTGAGGAAGGCGCTAAATTTATTGGACCATAAAACGGACCTCTAAATGATGCGTTAATGGAAAGGAATGACACATTTTCCACACATGGTAGTTCTTAGGAGGAATATCCAGGGCGGAAACTTATGGTGAAGGAAAAAGAAATGACTACTTTCAAAATTCGTACTTTTATTAATCTGTGCTGTCAATATCTTTTGGTTATCTCGCGAGATCAAACTAAAAAAGTAAACTGTCAGTGCAGTTTGGAAAAAAACTATTTAGAACCAATCATGTATGAGAAAACGGACGCAGTCACCCTTTGAAATTGTTTTGACCTTCTTTAGATAATTAATGACAACGACGTATCGCTACTACTTGGCCTTAGTTCTTGAATTGCTTAAGTTACCTGTGTACTGCATAATCGCGTACTTGTTTCCTTGAACTCAGGTTAAATTGATCACGAACGTCTGTCTATTCGCCGGAGAACAGTAGCTGTAGTAAATTAAAACTGGAAGTTTCTTCAAACATTCGAAGATCGGTTGTAAAGAACGCGGCGAAGCAGCCGCAACAAGCAACGCCTTTTAGTACGTGCACGAACTTCAGCGTTAAAACGGTCGCGTTGAAAAATTTATCTTAAGCAACATTGCTTAAGCGGAATGCAATAATCTGCTGCAAGCTGGCGGTTCTACTGCTTGTTTGTGCGTTTTGGAAACTTCCTGCAGTGCTTGTTTGAAACATACAGTACTCAGCGAAAATTTGATCACGTACGATCACTTAATCATGCGAATATTGTCGATCGTGTTCAATCTTTTTCTCCGTTGCCCAAGTATCTGATCACAGGGGGCTAATAGACGGTCCAACAATCGACCAATTAAAATTGCAAAATGTTTTCACAAAGAAATATAATTTCCTTTTTGAAATGCGCAACAATGTAGTGTAAAACAGAAAAACTTAATTATACGACGCTTTTTCAATATAAAGTTAAAAAAAATCGTAAGTTAGTAAGTTTTGCACAGACCAAATAAAACAGAAAGATTACTAGGATAGTATTAAGTTATGACAGCAGTTAAAATTGAGTCCGTTTGAGTATACGCGAGTTAAATAAATCGTAAATCCCATCCTAAAACACGGAAATATACTCGTCGATACCGTTATTATAATATAGAGATGGAAAATCAATAAAAGGATCCTGTCTGTAAGACGTACTAACTAATCTAAGTTGGGAAATGGGCGGGTGTAAGCTGTCGATAACGGATAAGCTACGAGAGGCAGATTGCATTATAGTCTTGTGCGAATCAGAAGAAAAGATGTTCTTTACATCACTCATTTGGTGTAAACCAGAGGAGGAGATGGCGTCAAGAAAAGTCTTTAGCAGTAAGAAGGGAAGATAGTCATCGTCATCAGCGTTGAATATCCACTGAATGTTGGATAAATTAAAGCCACCAAGAAGGATGATTTCGTGCTCCAGGTTCGTCATATTATTAATAAAATCGAAGCTAAGAATTTAAATGTCAAAAAGACTTCAACATAAAATTTGGAGGAGTGTAACAAGAGAGCAGCAAAATTTTCATCTTCACAAGAGAGAAGAGCTTAATTGCGAGCGTGTCGGAAAAAGCAGGAATATTAACCAAGCTGGAGTTAGAGTATCTATTCGTACGAGAAATCAGATAGAACTCGTCAAGAATTTCTGCATCATTAATACCGTGATGAAGACAGGTATGGATTAGAGAGTTGAAAATAACAGCGTACTTAGTTTTTTGGTTGCTGACAGTGACTCTATTTTGAGTGCTACCGGTTAATTTACTACATAATTTTACCACATATGCGATAATATTCTCGGGCCAGAAATCGGGGGTGTAGACATTATTTCGAAAAGATCAACGGAGCAAGTCAACTTAAAAGACGATTCTGCAGATATATCTACGGTCGAAGATTTGTAGCCAATGTTGTTAACATATTAGGAAATTTTCTGGAGATCCTGCCATCGAAGTGGCATGATCCATTATACTGTCAGCCTAATCTAAAATAAAAGGAATTGCTGATAAAGCCTATATCAGGAGAAAGTTACAATGACATATAAAATGCATCAAAATAAAGATTTTTAATATGGTCGGTGACAAAGAAGAAAATGTAATTGATTTTCAGCTATAGGTACATACTTCGTCCATAATTGAAATTTGCATTCACAAATTATCCTTTTTGGGATATGGACCTGATCTTGTGAACTGATTATAGTTCTATATTTATCTGATCGTACCTAGCATGTTTTTTTTAATACAATAAGTAATACTTGAGGTATACCACAAAACAGCCATCTCGCTCCCACACTTTTTATTATTTATATTAATGGTGTATATACCATTCCGTCTAACTCGATAATTCTTCGCGTCAGCATAACAAACGACGCCATTCTCCGTATTGTTTTGATGATTGCACGATTTTAAATTCTAACTTAGACGCTTTTTGTCTATGGTGTTCTATCAGTTTTCCTTTAAACATTAATAATTTTTAATTTTAACATTGACGGCAGCGAATTAAATCCACTCGACAGAACTAAGAATTTGGGAGTAGTAATTAACGCTCATTTTCCGTTCGAGGAATGTATTGACAGCATTATCAGCAGGGCCAGTGCGACCCTGGGATTCGTCTAAAAGTTTGATGCCCACATATCACTAAGGTCATTAATAGTACCTTGGTTAGGTTCATTTTGGAGTTTGCCATTCTGTGCAGTACATGTTAATCACATAGAAGCTGTTCAAAATAGGTTCGTAAGATTCGCATTTCGTGGTTTTCCGTGGAATAACTTTTTGTATTTTGATACTTGGCTACTTGGATACTGTTGAGTCCAGGCGTGCCAAATTCAGGATTGTTTTGGCTTTTGATGGATGGTGTACTCGCAATCGCCTTCCCTTAAATCCTAGCGAGTGTACCACCATGACTTTTTCCGGCAGTATACGTCCTCTGCTCTCCAACTACTCTGTAAATGGCACTGTATCGAATAGAGTTGACAAGGCTAGAGATTTGGGCGTGGTTCGACACTATTATCTTTCTTTTGAGGATCAAGTGACTTCAATCGTTATCAGGGCTAACTTGATGTTAAGCTTTGTGAAGAAATGGTCTAGGGAGCTTTATTTAACAAAACTTATGCACTGCAACTTTGTAAAACCAATTGTGAAATATGCCAGCCCTATGTGAGCTCCCTATTTTGTTGCACATATCAAACGCATCGAGGATGGTGCACCGCACATTTCTAAGGTTTAAACTTCGCGGTCTTCTCTGTCGCGCTCCCTCCTTATCCTGATCGATTGAGGCTTATCTCTCTGGACTCCTTAAAAGATACGTAATATCGCCAAAATATACTTTATTATTGATATATTACAGGGAGCAATAAATTAACCCGAATTACTGAGCACTGTGAACATCTTTATCCCACCCCACTTCCTCTCTCTCGTTCCTCATCACAAAACTTTGTATTGCATGCCATGCACGAGCCTATTACGTCAATGTGTCGCCTCTTTAATGGGTGCTGTGTTAGCGTAGATCTAAGCTTCTCCAGGCGACGATTGAAGGTTCAACTTGTGCTCACCCTTCATTGACTCCTCATCCAGAGTTCGACTAAGATATGCCAGATAATATATTATTATCACCTGTGTGGTAATCTTTTATTGACGAATCATTTAATAAATAAATTGCTTATATCACCGCATCAATGTCTCTTCTCCAAATAAATAAATAACTATGTTTTTATTAAGAGGAAAATAATACTTCTCTTGAGACGAGAAAGCTTGGCGTTTCTGTTTAGCACCTATGACAGTCTTCAATATTATTGTGTAAGTTAATCATTTTGGCCGCATTCCATCATGCCTCTATGAACTTACAAGGTTCCACCATAGCTGTGGGACTTCACTGTAATGATGAGCTTTGTGTCGCTTTTATGGCAACTTAGGCAGTCAAATAAACACCAGGACAGGCCCTCTATATGAAACATTAACGTTTCGACTGGGTTATATTTATCGTGCGAACCCATTTTGAATACAGCTAACAATTTGTCTTAAATTGAAACAATAAATTAATTCTGAAACGGTTATTAATCCTTGACCAGAGAATAGGACAAACAACCTTGGCGTAATTCGACCCGTGAACTAAACATCTAGCATACCAACCCCACTGCAATATCCAATGTCCTTAGAAACACTTTTATTTGCTAAACACTGTAATTGCAATCTTCAAGAATGCCATAAATTTGCCAGATTAAATATTCCAGTCGGGCGTAGTATATGAATGAATTGTACTACTGCTGGTGCCAGGTAATCGCTTGATATAATCGCACGTACTTCAGAATTTAAGTGCGGCAATTAATTGAACTATTAGAGAACAAAGAGTTGAAATATTCACCTGCGGTATACCTAATCGTACTGTGCTTCCAGGCGTATTTTCATCGGTTCAAAGCTCTCTAAGCACGGCCCTGTTATGGCCAAATCATAAAGCAAGTAAGCTGGACACACCTAGTCCAATGGTGATCCGCAAACAATATGCAGAAACTAATTAAGTGAGCTTGCCGTTGCGGTCCAGACGGTCGCGCTAACAACAATTTAACTGAGGAGGGCGACCTTAATAAATCAACCAGATATAGAGGTTATGTCAGTTCTTACTAAATATTTCTTTGATATACTGCTCTGGCTCCATATAGTTCCGATCGCCTTTCTGGTGCAGGTGTCGTAGTCAGATGCTTAAATTGTGGCCAAAATATAACTCAGCTGACACCTCCTGGTGCAAAGAAGTGATTTCTGTCGCTGATACATTCGCATACGCGAATAAGTCCGACCATGTGAAGGCCTCCGGTTCAGATATAGGTACATGCCTGTATTATAACATTTACTCGTTATGAACGTTTATTGTGATAATCACGGGAAATTGGCTATGCTATTGTAGAAGTCTATAAATAATAATTAGACTGCCGGTTAAGTGAAATTTTTAGCAACATATCCATGGGTATGGTGTACGTCTGTATTCACGTCATGTCATTCTCCCACTTGTGTTAATTCGTTACCTGGAGCGGTCTTCAAAAGGAGATAATTATTAAAACCTTTAATCGACATAATAAGAAAAATTTATAATTATTTTACTAAAAAGAGGTGAATACATTTTTGCAATCAAAATATTTGAATCGAGTGTTTTGAAACATTCACTTTAAGCCTGCAATTACCGCAAAGTTTAAAGTAAGCGTAGGACAAGTAAGCTGAGGACTACTTTTGCTTCCCAAAAATGGATTAAGTACTTCCACTCAAAATGCAAATAGTTCTCAAAAGGCCAACGAAAACTTTTCAATTTTCTGTGACTTTCTCAAAAACTGTGCCCTTCTTTCCGCTTTTACCTTTTGAAAACTGCTTTAATTCACTTGCTACTTTGGAGAATGTAAATAGTCCTGCAAAATTACACAGTGTAATTACATCATCAATTATCAGGTATGTCGTTCTGCAGGTATTCAATCACGGTGAAGGGCCACATCGTTCATTCCCACTCCTCAATGACCTCTCTTGCCACAAATCTTTGGAGCTTCACCTCGAACAACAATTACTCGCTGTGTCCAATTAAACTTTCCTCCGATAAGAAAAATTGATTTTTATCCTTTTGAACTATGTCCGCCACTGTCAGCAACAAGTTGGGCCATCCAATCAAGTTGCGTCTTTTAATTAAGTGTCGGGGGGAAAGTGCAGATTCCTAGAAACTACTGCGCGATCGCGATTATGAGCTAACTACCTGGCTAGTCTACGCTACAGCAACTGTACACAGTGTTGCGAAATTAAAAACTGTCAAGTGGTCAAAGCATGTAGCTTTTATTCATAATTTGCATCCTATGATAAATTTATCATCTCTTCGTATCTGACACGTATTAATTAAGGCGATATTGTTAGACGACAGCGTTATGCCCAAGTGCTGCCATTTTGCCCAGCCGCAGTTTCTGCCTAGCCTACGTGTTGAGAAATTAAGCAATTGAGGATAATTGATCTATTTATTTGCTAATTTTACGGCCATTGAAAAATGTCTGGCCGGGTACGGTAGCAACGAATAGCAAAACGAACCTCAAAGCCTTTACCAAAACTCTTGAGATTACTTCAACTATCTCTCTCAGTTATTATATTAATTTTGTTCTACGGGGCTTTTTATTGTTGATTTCTTGCAGACGCCTATTGAGCTCGTCCGCGAAACGGTGCGAATTCCAAGCGATTATTGGAGCGTTAAAACCCCTAGCACCTATATCGTAATAATTTTGTAAAATGGTCTAGATCTCTTAACAATTAAGATATTAATCTTTTTAGTAATTATGTATGCATGCAGATAAGAACGAGGAATGCCCATTTTTTGAGGATTCACCTGGGTATATTCATCGGTATGGAAGAAGTATCACTTTGGCTATCTATAATGAGAGCCGGAGGCACGAAACCCACCAAATGTTCCCATGGGCGTATTTGGAGAAATTCTTGTTCGACTCTATGCCCCAAAAGGGGTAACGTGAAGTGGAATGGATTGATCAGCTTTTAAATAAGTAAAACGAGGAAAATTACGATAATTGATTACTTATTGTACATGTCCTTTGTGTGGGGAAAGCGGAAGGAGTCTAAAGAAGAGCTTTAAATAAATTAAAATATCAAAATTAAAAGAGTATTTTTTAAAGAGAGGCCAACACAGTATTAAAGTTTGAATGAAAATTAATGCGACTGAAAACTGACATAGCCAATAAATCACTCAAATCAAAGTGAAATGGAATGACATTAGGATTAGGGCAATAGTAGCAATTACTTTTTCTTACTTTATTGTGAAATTGCACAAAAAATATCACAGCCGTTAACAGAAATGTATGGAAATTAGGAATGAGTGACATGTAAGTAAGCTTTTACAAATTGTATAACAGACCGTAGTTCATTCCCATGTAGGATTGCTATTCTTGCAAAACTATCAATTATTGGCCGTCGCATACGGTTTGCAATAAAGCGCAACCCAGTACCGGACTATCGTTGGCGGATTACTGGTAGAATGTACATAGGTACTCTCGAATTTTGTTTGCTTTTGACTGCTTGATGGGAACTGTCAGTTCTTCGGAGCTTTTGATCTTCCATCTATTCCGTCACGCTACTTTAGGGCTATGATTTTAATGAGCTTCAATGTCTCGTATATTTAATAACAATTTTAACATTTTTGACATCTTTCAAGAAATCAGTTAAGAATCAGTTCAAAGAAGGTGAGAAGCTGTATACTAGTAAGTCAACAATTAAACTTCCTAGTTTTTCATAGTTTCTGCACCTCCGATATGACAGTGATAGTATGCGACCGCAAGAACGAACCAGCATTCACTCGGCTGTAAGAAGAAGAAAACCCTCCATCGGAAGACCGCAATATCATCAGCATCATCAGAGCGAACTTGGAGGATATCACCTAAATTCTCCTTCTCGCATCATTCTAGGATAATCTTTAACGTTAACTTTAACTAAATTTTAAGCCAACCCTTTCGAAAACCCATCAAAACTGATTAGATTAATACCCTCCAAAGGGAGAGATTTCGAACAAGATACAAATCGAAAAATCTGTCAATCTTATCACAGATACGCTAACCGTCTTTTAGGAGATCGTGTCCTATTAGTCGACCACCAAAACCTAGCCATACACCATACTGGACAGAAGAATTTCGACTTTTTAGGACTAAAATTAGAAACCTCTTCAATCGAACAAGAGAAAAAGTAGACAGACTCCGCAAGGTTCTAGCCAAAGACCAACAACGCTGGGGTACCTATGAAAAGACGATGAGTCTTGGACAGACAACGTCAAGAAACTCCTGAACAGCTGGTCTCCACCCACTTCCTTGGGTGCACAGAGGGGAATAAGCAAGGCCCATCACAATATTTTACGGCAATTAAGAATTCGAGGGTGTGGGTGGTAAAATCTGTCCATCCCTACGAATCTACAAGGTTGGACGGAATCATCCCGTTCATGCTACAAAATACCTAAGAAAGTGTTATTCCCTGGCTTAAAGCAGTCTACTGGCATTCATTCCCAAAGCAGGGAAACCAAACATATCTTTAGTCAACCATGTATCTATGTAGCGCACAGCACGTTTACACTAAAGGTAAATCCGTGGACGCAGCGTTGTATCAGGTTACAGAAACGATCGAGAAATCTCTCCGTGACCTGGAATATACCTTTATATTGAAGGAACATTCAATAATCTGAAAACAGAGTCTATTATCTACTCAATGAATGAAGTTAGAACAAGAAAACTTCTGACGAACTGGATACAGACGATGTTAAATAGCAGAGGCATTAACGCCAGTTTCAGAGATTTCTCTATCAGGAACACAGGAAACAAAGCACGCCACAGTGAGGAGTCTTATCACCTCTGCTCTGGTTCTGGAACGTCTCTCTTAACAAAATCCTCAAATCCCCCGTCAGCAAAAAGATCGAAACGATAGTATACGCAGAAAACATTGTCCTTAAAAGTAAAGCTCCATAAGATGGAAATGATGCTGTTCACTAGGAAATACAAATTACTTTTCTGGAACACATCAAATCTCAAAGGAGTATATAATAGATTTACACAGAGATCTGGATGGTTTTAAGGCCAGAGGGGTATTTACAAAGCGCCTCATTCGCCTTCGGGGGAAATTGCTTGCTAACTTACTTGGACTGATTGTGCAATCCTTTAGGTTTACTACCGTTTCTCATAGTTACTGAACAAGGAGTAGATCGGGCCCATATCTAACACATTAGGTAAAATATCTCAAGCTGATCTAACGAAATGAAAGTTTCCTCAGAATACTTATTTCATTTATTTATTAAGATTTCGGAAAATGTTTCCAATGGAAAAGGCAAGAAGCGATCAAATTTATTCTTTCATTGCCGGCCACGTGAATTCTCGTATTGGTTATTTTCATTGCACAAGAATCGATTCAGTTTTTGGCGTAGACACTTATGTACACTATATCTCTTTAAGCCATCGCATATTCACTAACGTCCTTTTGTATTTTTAACTTTGCTCTAGCTTTCCTCACACTCCAGTTGACCAAGGCAGATTAAGGAGATATATCAGTGACAGGGATCGTGCCTCCTCTCTTGATTTATTGGTGTTATTGTTCTCCATTCATTGAATGGCTGTGAGTTCAAATCTTTTAATCCTCCAGCTTGCGACTAGTGCGAACCTTTCCTTTATTGACTTTGCAGCAACAGCACCACTTAAAAATTTTGCTTCAAACCGAGAAGGTAACAACGGTGGGCTACGCAGGCGCTGTCAATGTATTCGAGGTCAGTGAAAAGTTCACTTCAAGCCGACCATTGCTGCCATCAATGATTTATCGAACTCACTGAGAATATATGAAACCACGTTTAGCTGCAAGCCGTTGTATATTTAATTTTGACGGAACATTTCCTCTTAAAAGTTACAGGCACCGAACTAAATACCAGTGGCCACTAAATTGCACTATAAAGTAGCTTTAGTTGACTTTTACATTCTTTGCAATTCCATCGACTGGACCACAACCATTCTGATGAATCACAACTAATTGTCCGAGAGGGATATGATAGAGTAAAAGAATATTATCACAAACTCTAAGGACACTCTAAGATTAGCACTGACAGCAACATTGTAACCAAAATATCAAGCTGGATCCATAGAAAATACGTTTCCTGCCCACAGAGGCTGCTACAATTTGACCTTTGAGAGCACTAAGCTACCCAAATGGACAGTAATTTTCCTAATCTAAAGATAAAGAAAGCGACAACATTTTATAAGTGCCATCATCATATTCAGACCTCTCTGCTTCATTATCCTTAATTTTATGACGCACTCTCGGTTATAATTCCAGAGTTGTGAAAATACTTGCAAGTTCCGCCGATTACAATTCATAGTCGACCACCTTAAAGAGTTTATGCATCTATAAACCCGTACGTCTAGGAAATATTAGCAATATCTTCTGTGGAGGTGGGGAGGGAGTCGTTGTCCAGAGCTCTTAAAGTTTTTAAAAATTCAAATAAAATACTTTGTACTGAGCTTATGTAGGCACAGCTATGATGAAATTTTATGGTCATTAATGGTGGCTTAAGCATCATCCTCTACTTTCGTGGTCACTTAAGGCACTAAATTTCTTCGAATTGATTTGATACTGAAATTGATCAAAGTGAAAAACGCACGCAAATGAAATTTTCCACGGTACCCCTATGCGTTTGGTAGGCCGTTCCATGTCCGACAATAATGCCTGCTCACGGTTTTAACAAATAGTCATAATATGCCACGGGTAAACGTTAATAGCTGCGTGGATACGCCTTAAAATTAATGTTGTTGCCGCTTCCTACCGTGAGGCAGCAGGCACTTCTACCTTTGAGTAACTTATTACCGCCTTTTGCACACATTGCATTGGCTTAAGAAATCAAATTTAGCCGACTCCGTTATTAGCAGAGCTTACGTGGGTCATAACAATTGCCCTTTACTCGGAGGTGGTGGTCAGTTTTAATCACGAAATTCAAGGAAACACAAACTCGTATCCCGTATAGTTGGATAACTTCAGTTATTATTTTCGGCTTAATCTTACTAAGTAAACAAATCTTATTGAATTAATGCTTTTTCCGAATCTACGCAGCCCTTATTTTGGGAATATTTACAGATTATGATAGCCTAACCTCAACCGGTGACGACCAACAAAATATGCTAAAAGGTCGTTAGGGTTGTAATGTCTGTGGTTCGGAATCCACCTTTCGTCGAAACGAGTAAAGATCTTCTCCCACCACATACCCCAAACTATAGAGATCTAGCGCAGAGTGATCTAGTTTTCTGCTGACAAGAAGCAGGAGATTCGACGACAACGATTGCAAGTGGACCTACAATTTAAAGATATAGAACGGGAGAAGAACTTCACTCGATTCGACAACAACAATTGCAAGTTTACCTACAATTTAAGGTAGGTTCTCAGCCACCGACATTATACTGCAATCTCCAATGGCACTTTAGCGTAATCTGAGTTCGAACATGGAACCGCATGATGAGAAATTGATCTGGTCCTGATAGAATAGAATATAAAAAAAATATTATTTCAGAGCCTAATATATTTACTATTTATAATCGGATCAATTTGGTCAGGCTGGGTCAAGTAGTCAAATCAGGGCCAGAAGGGAATAACCGAATCTGAGGCAGATGAAATTGCCTCTTCGGAGCTAAATATGATTGCCTGATCTGGTCAAATCCGCCAAGGCATTACATTTCTAATCCGGGTTGGTGAGGCTGACTATGTAGGTTCCTATTAAAATTAAGGCCTGACTGCAGTCGTAGGTACCTGACTGCAGTCGTAAACAAATTTTTCTCGCGTATTAAATCATCAAAACTAAAGAAAACTGTTTGTTGCTATAAAATTTCAATTATTAATGCTCTGGGAAGAACTTCTATTGAAAGCGTACGATTATCCCACAGCATAACTGCTGTGAAAATAAGGATCGCGAAAAATTTGAATAACTAAGAACTCAAAACGGATCTCCTGCAGTGCTTAAATTAGCGATCGATTGTGAGAAGAACGACTTTACAATGCGTCGGTTGTGTATTCACAGGCACAACTCTAATCAACATTTGAATCAAAAATGCAATTTCTTGCACTTATCAGGTTTCAAGTTGAACGAAAATTTTCTAGTTCTCTCTTCCGCGAAAGACGACGTTCCCTGCACAAGCCCGTGATTTTATTGGACTATCTTCATCCCTGATAAATTGCGTCATTTAATCTTCTGCGTCCCAATCAAACAGGGTCTTTGACTTTTGTTCCTGATTCTTGGGAAGGATAGAACTTATCTTCCGCTCATTAATAAAAGACACTTGAATGCGAATGGGAATTTACTCGCTGTGGTTTCGTATTCACTGTTCAGTCTATCGGTAGAAATTCAGTTAGCTCAAGGTAAGTAGTTAATTTGTACATTTCTTCTTTGAAGAGTCTGACAAGTCAATTTATAACTCTAGCGAAGGGAATTAAATAAAGATTGGTATGGGGTCTACAACCAGGTACTCAATACTTCCAGTTGAGGTAATTTTTTGCATTATTCCGTGTCTTGCGAATTGTTAAAGGTTCACTTTCATTTTGCAATCTAAACAAACCCAATCTTATTTTCTACAAACAGTAATCACTTCAAATTAAGGCAAATGAATCACGGCCATTCCTTTGGACCACATCAGACGACTAGACCAGACATGTTATTTTTACATTTACATTTAGCGTACTAACGCCCGGTCCGAATGCAACACTCACTTACTGATGTGGTTTTTATTCTCCATGGCTGTGGTCATCCAACACATTAATCTTCGACTTAAGTAACCGAAACTAATTGACATTTAACATTAACCGCGTCTAGTACTGACTGACTGGTAATTGTATTTACGCTAGACAGACAGGCCATTACGTCGGGTAATTGTCCTGACAGGCTGGGAGACGATATCTTAGATTGAAATGGCAGGCAGCTTCATTTTGCAATACGAAAAACAATGGCACACAGCAGCTAAGGCAAGGAACTGTTTGGGATGGTGCTCATGTATAATGCATGCTGACGTTTTTGAATACATGTGTGTCTGTCCATTTGCGAATGCACTCAAAAACATCATATAAAGACTAAATTTTTGAATTTCGTCATGAGATATTCAAAAGCAATAGAAGCAAAATTGTAACAAGGAGGGACTTTCATGTTTCGTATAAACATATTTTGATCTTAATGGTCGCTATGAATTATATTTTGCAAATGAAGTTGTGCTGAGGTTAATTTTCGCTCGTATCTTTTAAGCCGCGTCTTATTCTTACCTGTTGACAACTGCGGCTAAGAACAGACACTAGTTCTTTTTTTTAGACAAAAACGAATGAGTTTAACCTTGTATCATTGTGAACTTAATGGAAGTTAAGTAATTAAAAAACTGTTCATTACTTCCTTCGTTTGGGTTTCTTTCCCTACGGTCAGGAAGCAACATGAAAAATTAACTAAATTTCCTCCTCTTGGTCACTGTTAATAAGACTTGCAGAAATTCAGTACTTTTAGTCTACTTTTTTGTAATATTTTGGATATTTTTCCGTACTATTATTATCAAAAATAAAATAAAATAAATAAATATACTTATAATAATTTAAAATAAAGCCTCGGCTTCGAAGACACCTAAAACTGCCGCACTACTTAGCCGGGTCTAAAAAAACGCGAATAAAAATTAACAAGGGAACAACACTGTGACAGGCTAAAAAATAGATTTCTCTTTTGTTACGTATTTTCCAAATATTCAAGTTTATTTTCCCGAAATATTATCGTTCAATCAAATGCAGGAGTATTGGAAGGCACGTACAGCAATGTCGACGTCCACTCGACGTACGACCCAAATTCGTTGCATATGGAGAGTTACAAAAGAAGTCGGCATTTTGCATTAGTTGAAGTAATTAAAATTGTTCTCTAATAGTGGAGCAGTCGCAGAAGAGAGACAACCAAAATTTTGCATAGAGACTTACTAATTATATATAAGTATTATAATTAATTTTTTTCCTTCTTAAAAAACTCTTTGAACTTTCCTCTTTAAAACGACACCATCCGCAGCGATCAATTCAAAAAATTCCCGCCGATACAGGCGATATTGTCGTCTGCTTGGCATCTGCTGCGCAGTAGTAAACTTTCAGTAGCTTTTTCTCAAAACACCTTTTCTTAACCTGGCGAACGTGTTACCACAAAGTGAAAAATTATAATAGCAAAGTTTTTGGAAGAGTTGGGGAGAAAGCAATACCTTCTCGAGGAGTCCTACAAAAATTGACCTTTCAGTCATGTTATTTTCTTTTTAGTGGTTTTTTTAACCAAAATATCGTGCTGTGTAAAAAACGATTTTGAAAAATTGTGTTTTTCTTAAAAAACAAATTTTAGGCACTTGGATTTAGGATGGCCGGATTTCTGTACACATCCTAATAGCCTTGTTTTGTTCGTTTCGGAACCGTTTTTTTATTTTCGAAGTATGTGGCCAAAGCCTATGGGACAACCCTTTGATGCGTTAGCATGGCTTTGGCCGGAAGGGAATTAGGATAAGGGAAAGGAGGAAACTTGAATGTCTTGTTTTTGCATTGCTTCGAGCTTGACAACAGCCCAGAGACGATTTTAATTTCTTAATAAAAACTGACGGGGACACCTGGTATCGAACCCGAGAACCATCGCATGGCGGTCGTGCCGAATTGATACAATTCCATCTCCGTTGTGTAAGCTAGCCGGAAATGTAACCCAACCAAATACGCACCTATTTACTTGAAATTGTCAGATATGTACAGTACATTATCCATCGAACTGCTTTCAGAAATATGCGATTGATTACTATTTTTTTACAATTACTTATGTGATCTTTGACCTAAAGCCACAATAAACACGTCACGTTCCGTTCCGTTCCGTAAATTTTTAAAGTAAAATATTTAAGAGGTAAAGGCAGGACGGAACACATGACACATTTAGCTGGATGGAATGAACGAGACATTTAAGATTTTCCAACTTCGAACTTTTTATGGAAACCACAACTTAAATAATTTGGCCAGTGGTTTTGCTGAACATTTTTATTTCAGAAATCATGGTATATTTAATAACAAAATTGATTGCATGATTATCATTCCTTTTGAGAAACAGAGAAAGGTGACATTATTATTGTGACTCATTGAGAAAAAAAGCGAAACGGAACGTAATGCAGGTAGTCCACTAAAAAATTTTGCCATAAGCATCAATTTCAGGTAAAAAAACCAATTGCGAGCACCCCTTTAGCCCCATCGAACTAATTATGGTCGGAATATTAAGAGCCTAAAATAATAATTTTAGTAACTTCGGCTTAAAAATCAAAGTTTCTATTCAAATCTGTCAAACTTTTTTTCGAACGGTATTTTTTAACTCCCCTAGGTACGTGTTTTATAGCTTTTTGTAGATATTTTTAAAAATAAAATCATTTTTTGTTTTAAGTTTAAAACTAAAGGAGAAATCTTTCTAGCTTTGCAGTTTTTGGCTGTGACGCCCGCCGCCATTTTAAATGAAAAAAATTAAAAAAATTTTTCTTTGTAAGTATAATAAAGTTTTTCAAAGCGATTTCTTACTACTGCCAAATTCTAAAAATTAGCTTTTGTTTTTGAACAGCTGGAGATGTTTTACCCTTTAAGTTGGTTTCAGTTTAGATGTCCCAAAAGCGCTTGAGAATAAACCTTGGTGTAATAGCAATGCACAGTTGGTTAATGCCTTCACTTTGACAATTGCAGTTTATTGATGACTTCCAAAATGTCCTTAAGGTGTTTTAAGAGAAACGAGATGATATAAATGGCTTCAGTATCAGCGAAAAAATGTTGTACTAATTTCGTTATACATATTTTATCTGATTATGGAATGTATAATTTTGAGTATCCCGTCGATATAAAAGAACGTAAGTAAATAAATCTGAAAAAAACTTTAAAACAACGATAAAAACCAATTTGCACTAAAAGTAGAAAATAATTTTTTCCTGAGATACCTAAGCTGATCAGAATAATTTTCAACATTTATAAAAAAAATATTGGATGCTCATAAAATATTACTAATCATTTTGATTTACGTTTCAATGTTCATTAATCATCACAGTACACCTAAGGAGCTGAGATTTTATAGTGTCATCCAAAGTACTCATTGCAAGTGCTTCCACTTTTTTGCCTATAAGCAAAGCCTAGTAGAATTCCTCACCGACACTTTTTTTATTTTGTTGGATTTTTTATAGATTTGTACCAGGTATTGAATCACACTTATATTTATTTTCTATAGTAATATTGTGTAACATAACAACAGTAATATTTTATGTGCGACCAATATTTTTCCTTTTACAAATGTAGAAAATTATTCTGATTACTGGGAAAAAATAATTTTCCACTTTTAAGTCAAATTGCACTTAAAAGTAGAAAATTATTTTTTAACAGAAAATCATGGTTATTTATGTTTTAGTTTTTTTTACATTTTGTAATTTCATGCAATTGCAAAATACATAACTTTTTAAATTTAAAAAATATATATAAAATCGGACTAAGTCCTAAATCTTGACTTTTGTAATTGTACGTTAACGACATGGCATCTTATACATACCTACAGAAACAAACATCTTGACATTGGGTGAAAGAGGAGTTCATTATTTTTTGGTGGATCAGGGACACTTTTCTGAAATTCGAATCCGCGAATGCAAACGAAACTGTTATTAAAACTTACTCAGCTTTACGTTTCGTCTTGAGCATTTACGTTTTCGTATTCTAATTCGAATTACCAAATAGGGTCTAAGTAATCCGCCATATTGGATCTAGAATGACGTCATGTAGCTTATCGTATTTTACTAATCAAGCCATTTAATTTTTTTCATAGAATTTTTAGAAATTACATTTGGCACTTGGTGGAATTTTTCAATTTTCAGAAACATTTTATATAAATATAAACAACACTTGCTAAATTCCACAGTTTATTAAATAAATTTACAAGACGCGTTTCGCTCTACTTAGGCATTATCAAGTGAGTGGCTAAACTGCTACTGAATTCTTCAAGAATTCATTCAAGATAAACTGTGGAATTTAGCAAGTGTTGTTTATATTTATATAAAATGTTCCATATAATTTTAATTTTGGGCGTCCGCCATATTAGATTCAAAACTATACTGTATATACTATATCGTATTGTGATAAAATTTCAGTTTAATTGGATAACAGAAAGTGGATCATTACATATTTGAGCACTTTTATTGTGTATTTTGTATCTATATGGAATAAAACAACTATTCTTTGACTGCTTATATATAGACAAGAAATCCGAAATTTAAAACATTTTTTTTGTATATATATAAAACGCCTGACTTCCTTTCAGATGTCATCGTCTTTACTTTTTTCAAACCATTTTAAAACTGACTTCGTTAAGAAATGGAGCTTACTCTGTTCAAATAGCATAATTCTGCTGACTCACAAAACCGCACGCTATTTTACAAATTAACTAACTGCGAAGAATTTTGAAATAATTTCATATAGTGAAAATCATATTTTTAGTTGTAGTCTTCACAAATCATAATTAGGATACCAAATTTCAAGTCAATTGCTCCAATTGCTACATACTTGACTTGTCGGGAAAGAAATTGCAAATATTATAATCGCTACGAGACCATTGGAATTTTCAGGTAAGACATTAATTAATAACAAAAATTTTTACAATTACAGTAGTAAACCGGTTGCAAAATATCAAGCAAACGCTTAGGGCACCTAATATGCTCCGCTCGCATTTAAATAGTCAGTCTGCAAAATGGTAATAGACTTGAGGCAACGGAAATCTTAGTCTAGTTAAGTGCAGCAGCTCCTTATCTAACCGCTTAAATAAAAGAAAAAGCCCCTAACAAGGTCCATTAGTAAACACCTCCTTTAAATCCAGTGTGTCCTGACCAGCATGCCACCATGCTAAGTCATTTGAATCGAGATATATCAGAGAATTCTATCGAGAAAACATTTTAATTTATAATATCCAGCGGAGCCAAGATGAAGATGGCCGAAGCAGTTCGTGTATGAAGACGCTGGCCACCAACTTCCTACATGCAGTTAATAACCCGACACACCTGCATAGAAAAGATCCGTCCGTCTCGACTACATTGAGCTTAGCGGCACTGGCGCAGCTATCTGGCTGACTACGACGTTGGTCGTCATCTTTGATTTTCGAATTATACGCATATTCAAGCAGAAAAACGGTAAATTGTTAACGGCTGTACTTTGTAAAAAATTAATAAGACTCTCACCGGAAAGCCAAAAGACAGCGCTTAAGCAAAACGAAGACTAACTCACAAGTTTCATGAAAGTGTTCGGACGCATCTTGCGCCGTTTGTAACATGCAGCGACAAAATCCCCATCAGAAGAAAAAGGCGCAGCCACCGTGGCTGCTGGTCGTTTTATCGGCCGCAGAAAAACATAGGCCCAACCGAGAAGTGTTGTTTTCGCCAGGGGCTTTTCCTTATACAATTACTCGTACTTTCTTCGTGTTCATTGTTTTGGTTTTCTCTTATTACTCGCCCGCAAAGGAGCGATAAACATCTTAAACTGATCGCACATGCGCGGATAAAATAAAAATTATCCAAGTTAATCCATTCAAAGAGAATTGGCGCGCGCTTAAACGGAATTTTGTTGCCGGTAACTGACCACTGCCAAGGAAAAGATTATCAGTGATTCTCGAAGAACAAAAGAACAATTACTGGCTAGGGGCCAGTTGGGCGGCCTCTTTTTACCTTTCTTGATTGCTTTCGTTATGCTTCACTGGAATCCTCTTAAGCCTGTGGAATTCGGTGCTACTCTTGGCGGAATTTCTAGTATGTGACCTTGAAAAATTTACAAGGTGGAAAGAATCAACCAAGTAGGAAATTTTTTACGGAAATTATGCGCTCTAGAGCACTTTCGCGAAGCCTTTTAAGCGGTCAATGTTCGACAATGTCTCGCACCTTGCATACCATCATCATATCAAGATAATTTTTACACAGGCATTTCTTTCCTGGTTCATTTAACCCCTTTTGGGGCATAGGGCGTCAAACGTCGCTAAGGGATTTACAATAAATTTTATTTATTTATATTTTCATTTATTTTTTCTAAAGTTTTTCTAAATTTTAAACCTGTAAGAATGTGCTGTTTCACTTTAGCAACAAATTTGCCGAAATATTTCGATTTCTAAGGCCTAGTTTAATATCCGAATTTAATTGTTTTTTTCGATTTGTATATGTAAAAAAATCTGATCAGAAGATCTACCAGCTTATGAATTTCTAATTCTTGAACGCGTGACATTTCCTTGAATAAAATTTTTGAAAATGTTTTAAGTTTTTTAATTCTGGCACTAATCCCTGGTGTATTTTAATAAAGATAAGTTCTTGTCACCCGATTAGTTTGCTTCGAAAATCTTGAGATTGGTACTGAATTTAGAAGTACAATTATCTGGGGTAAGTCGTAGTTGTAGCTCATAGATCCGTGGGCGTCTTTAATTCCGGTTAACTACCCACAGATTTGCACTGTACAAGCAGCCGAGTTTACATTTCATCATCTTGGTAAACGACTTTAAATACCTTATCAAACTGCCTAGCTTGGAAAACGCCTCTGACAATCGAACAATGCGTTCGAGCCTATCGAAAGTGCAGCTTATATGCCGTGCCACTGTTATGAGCCCTATAGCACCACCAGCCAATAAGAAATTCCTTCGGACGACGACATCGATGCGGCGATAAAGTGCGATCACCGCAGCAGCCATCGACGGAACTGCAAAGGTGCGATTGCAACGCCAGGCTGTAAATTGATAGAATTTATGAATTTTTTATCTCTGACCTTTTGCAGTGTCTCGTAAAATTCGCTTGCATTTGCACATTGTGATCAGTTTGGCTTAGTTGGGTTTAGCACTCGAACCGAGATTAAGGACCGTGGAATACTTTGATATACCATAAAATTCATAAATTTATGGCAGTTATCAGGTGCTTTTCAACGCGAACAAGCAGTGATGGTAAGTTCGTAGTTGTAATATGTAAAAGTGTCCAGTTGGAAGGAGCAAATTAGATTACATAATTTAAGCTAGCTCCTATCCTAGAAAGCTTGGCGTCGATATAGACAGATTCGAGTGGTTTTACGATGAAAAGGAAGTATCCTTGTTTTGATTAGGGTGCAGTTTCTCCCAATTTACTCTACTTCATATAGCTCTTTCATATCCCCATGGAAATTTATTCGATTGCAAGCTTGAGCCACTATACAATTATTAATTTACAGCACTAGGTGGTTTCGCATGTAGCATCAAAATTACGAGCACTCGATACGAAATGGACGGAATTCTAAATGAGTTTTATCGCCGCTAATTCCACGACAGTATCAGCGAGTGGCCCGAGTCGCAGGAGGAAACACCTGATCATGTGCCGAGATCGGGGCACTATCATCCCGATGAGAAGTGTTACAAAGTGACAACAGTTGAAATAAATTACACCAGCCAGTCAGAAGACCAATTTGTATTCAAAAAACGGCAATTATTAAAAGCGAGTTATGGCTGTTATTTTGGGAACGCCTTGTGAATTCTGAATGAATTTCCGATCCATAAAGAAATCTCCTCCTGATAAACCTCGGGACATTCGCTCTGGTGATATTAAATTTTATTACACCCATAGATTTAAAGCTGCTCGTCAAGTGGATAGCTTTTAGGGCGTTGTTTCTAATGATGATCGCATGCTTGTTATTAATAGGTTTATTGCATAGGAAAAGTGGCCCATTTGAGTTTCCTACGCCATTATTAACAACCAAGATACCGTCATAAAAGCAAATTTCAAAGGAAAACTAGTCACTAGCTCATTAGCATAACATCGACTGTCAACTATCCGGAACTTCGACATGTGAGAAGCTTTTCGTGTTACACCAAGAATTTATGCGTATCAACCAGATTTTATTACGCGCTCTTAGCCAAAATAGTTCACCATACCAACCCACATGCAAGCAAATCACAGTTAATTCATTAATTTTAAACAACTGCGAAATTGGAAGAGTCAAGGTGTCGGTTTTACATACGTAATCGCTTGTAATTTTGAATGAATCAGCGCTAAAATTCCCGAGAAAATCTCAAGGTTTCCTTTTTAATCCCAAATGTTTAAGAAACAACAAAAAAATTGACTCAAAAACTCTCACAATTCATTTAACTTTTTTTGCATGAAACATTTTTTATGATGTAATGTTGTGATATTCACCTCTATGTGTGCACTTGGAAGTTTAATTGATATTTTGATTAAGATGAATAATTGTAAGTTAATTGGTATAATCTACTAATATCCACCATGAAAAAAATCACATCAAAAGCATTAAAATTCGGCTTATACTTGAGATATGTTATGTCTTTTTTGCACCCTACAGTCCAACAGTATTTTCGAGTTAAAGGGAATTTCTGGGCTTCAGAATATTTGTGAGTGAAATGGTTTAACTGGGAAACTATTCTTTATAATTTAATAATTATATAGAATGAACCGGTGCACGGGTCGACCTGTAGAGCGCGCTCCAACTAACTTTGACTAACAACTGCTGTTCATTTAATACTATTGACATAAATATGTTACCGATACCATAGTATGAGTCTACCGCTGACACACATGTTTAGTAATATGCACAGTCAATTCATTCACGAAGAAATGTCAAACGGTGTGACGTCGACCTGGCCAGAATTGACATGCTGTAGGGAAAATATTATAGTTTATTCGGACAAGTTCACTGAAAATATTTTTTAAGTGAAATTTAAACACGGTTAATACCTAAGCATAGTGAAATCCCAAAAAAAAAAAAACAAGTCGGAAAACTTTTAAATTCACTTTGCAAAAAGCATTAGTGGTCCATGAAGAACTTAATAAGTACAAATTCAAAATACTTAAAAAATAATTTAAAATCGCTCTACAATTCACTCTTCACTTCTGGAAAATGAGTCAATTAAAACAGTAATGTCCGGCAACCATTCGAAATTAATGCACCGCTTTGTATTCTTTAGACTCACTGTAAATTTTTTATGATGTAGCCGACGGAGCCAAAGCGCAGGGGACAATCCTATGATGCATTAGAATGATTATGGCCGGAAGGAAATGAGGGTAAGGAGGATAAGGGAATTTAAATGCCTTGTTTTTGTATTGCTTCCAGCTAGACAACAACCCAAAGACGAAGTGAATCTTTTATTTCATTGCAATTTCAAAAGAAAAACTTAAAGGCAGGCCGAGGCTCGATCTAACTCTTGATCCCACTCCGTCTCCGTTGTCATTATTGTCAAGTTTTTTGCTTTCTATTTAAAAAAAAAAGTGTTTTTTACAGTCGCAGAACTTTTATTCTTTGCTTTCTTTCAACTATTGTTTCCAACTACTGAATTCATACAACTTTTAAAATATTTTTCAGAGTTTTTGTGTTAAAAACGAAATCTACTTTAAATTGTTAAAAACTTGTTGGTAAATAGAAAATATAAACAAAACATAAGTGGAAGGATGGCGTTTAAGACATTCCGATGTTTGTCTCGTGTGAGATGTCATGTTTATTTAAGCCAGCTGAGAGGAAGCCAGTTGGGAGCATAAGCATAAATGTTAAAAGTACATATTAATATGACCATAGGATAAAATTTAAATTCTAACTGGAAAGCTACATATAATATATTAGAGGAAAAATCATTCCTGGCGGCTTTAGGTAATAAAGAAGGCGTCTTCCCCTATTCACGGGTAATTGCGCCTCAAGTAATCAGATTGTCTCAAAATTGTTTGCCGGCTTAATTGGGATTATAGTTTGTCTGGTTGCTTAGATGTGTTAAACATGAAAGGTATGTGAAAGGAACATTCTTAAGCTGCGGTTGTGATTATACACGAGCGTCACAAAATAACCAATCTTTAAATTGCTTGATTTAGACGTTTTCTCTGCGAACCATGAAGAAGTTTTGCTGGAAATGTATTATTTGAAGAAGAAGACTATTGATTCTATGGTCCAGGCATTATTAATATTAAGTTGCAAAATATCTGTTAAGAGTTTTATTACAAAAGAACACCCATAAATCATTTTTTAACCTTAGCACATGTATTGGTGAAAAACTGCTCGGTTATTTTTATTTTTTATTGGGAATTGTGGGAAATTGATGTGGCTAAGGCTGGAACTAAAAACATGTAACAATTGAACGAACATTGAAATCGACTAAAAGTCATTTCATGAGAGCTGATATTATAAATTTTAATTATTGAACAGCAAAAGACCATACATTTAAAGACTGAATAAACCTTAGAATAAAGAATTATAGGAAGCGCTGTGCTGTGTATAATTCCTATCGGTGAGTGAAACTATTCCAGGAACTTAAAATCAGCTGTAATTGTGAGACAGAGCCAAATATAACAGACAGATACAAATATAATAGACAGAGACAAATATATTTCGTACTGTCAAAGGCTGTTTATGTTTACTTTTGCGCGTCAAAATTTTTCCTCGAGTGATTTAAGTTAAATTTGTTAAGATAGCTCCTTTTAAAACTATATATTATCATTCCAATCAAAATTGATACTGTTTTGAGAATATATGTACTAGGCAAAAGACCTGAACGCACTTGTTGAATTTGGTTCAATGTGTTCAGGCCCAGACAGATTTATTACTGCATGCATGATCAATAATAATTATTCTAGTAAAATAAAATTTCGAGTATTAGATAAAAGTACCAGATAAAAATCTTTCATTGTCGTTTTATGATAGCTGCTACTATCTAATAAATATATTTATAAAAATAATTGGTAATTCTTATGATTGGTAACATAGAAATAGCTTCAATCTAAGACAAAGTATAAACGGGTATTAGTACACGACCGGACGGTTAGGTGTTAAGTATTTTATTCAGAGAAATTAAAAACAAATTATTCTTTTAGGAATTATCAAGATTTTAAATTTACTTTTAGCCGCACCCTAAATCTGATTTAGATTACGCTTATATTGTATAGCCCGAAATTCTACCACGAAAGAAATTTGTTTCACTAAAATCAGCTTTCAGCTCTTCCTCTACTTCTTTATTCTAAGGGATAAACTCAGAATACGTCGGTTGAAAATCATTCGGATTGGAAAGTTAACAAATCTAATTGCAGGGCACTGGGGCAAGTCATTGAACTTATTACATCTAATTAGAAACAACAACATAACTTGCAAAAGTTCAACGGAGTGTTGTAATTCAACCCCAATTCCAGCAACAATTTAGTGAGAACCGATAAAAAAAAACTTGAAATGACACAAAAGGGGGAACCCTTTCAAGCAAGAAGTAATAAGATTGGCATACAAAATTTCTGACAAATCCCCGCGGCTATACAACGTACAACAAGGAGACCGACGACCTGAGAGTTTCCAAACTGAATTAATACGCATCGCTGAGATGCAATATCAGCTTATGATCAAAGATCACTTCGCGCGGTGCGTTGGGGTACCTTTTCTTTGCCTTTGCTGGGCTTTTTGCTCGGTTTTAGACTTCTGTTCGACATGTACACTTTCATGAGTGCGTTCGGCTCCCAAAAGGAACCACCAAAAAAGGTTTGATGGACAGTACAACAGCGTCGACGATCGCAAAAAAGGACCGCAACAGCTAAGCGCAAAGAAATTAAAATTCACTGCCTGTTGCTGCAGTCCGTGCTGTGAGCTGGACCTTTACGTCTCAGGCTTATTGATCAATGATGAATTGCATTTGACGAATGACTCGGAAGACCCATCGTGGTCAACCAAACCATTTATTTGTTGCAATTATGACTTTAATGAATTTGACAGCCAACCCAAAACTAAAAGCTTTCCGTAACCCGAATGAAGACTTCTTTGGGCAACATTCCTCGATAACATCAGCATCAGAGCCATTCTGACCCGGAAGTTTTGTTCTTGTTGCCGTTGGTTTTTTTTTTAAATTAATAAAAGCGTCAATTTTAATTGACACATGTCAAATGCTTCATATTCGTTTAAACAAAATAAGACGGAATTCTAAAACTATTTCAGAATGCTTTTGAGGCAATTTGAATATTAAGGGGCAGCTTCATCACGATACATATGAACTATCTCAGCCTAAAAAAATCGTACATAAGTATTATATTTTATCCATTTCAACACTATACTGTTTTAGACCTTATGAAAAGACAATACAGGCATCGTAAAAAAGGGCACGACAGACTTGACCTTAGACCTACCGCGAACATATATTTTGTACCTGTACAGTTTACAAAGTGGTCGCATGAAAAAGAGACCTTTGGGTAGTAGATTCAATTCGAATGAACCAGTTTGCTAGAAAAAAATTTCATTTACATAACTATATTGAAACTAAATTTACTTTCCTATTTTTTTTTTTTATTAAAACCCTAAAGCTTGTAAACGTCTGTACAATATTTGGCCCACGTGAAAATGGCAGCCTTTGGGTTTAACTTTCGGGGAAACATTCCTTAGACTATTCACAGATGCTTTCCCAAAATCCGTAAAACATATCTCAGTCACTAGCTTTACGTTAATTTCGGAAGCCTAATCAAACAGTATTCTAAATATTTTGTGTAAATTCAGACCTACCGAAACATAGCACGAATAAGAAGTGATAAACATTTGATTCATTTAAAATATGAGTATGAAATTTCATTCATTTCATTGATCATTTTGTTAAATCTCCATTTGTTTAAGAGGTCTTTTGCAATATATGTCTTTGTCAAATGCTCATTTGGCGTTAGCTAAATTGCAGTTGCAAAAAACCGGATGCCGAAAAAAATATATGCATAGTTTTTGTAAATTTGGAAGAACTATCGTATTTTGTAACTCAATTTAAGCTTAATAAGATGACATTCCAATTAGAACTTGAATATTAATTCCGTCATACGATCGAATCGAGTTACATAGAATTGACCTCAATCCAAAGATAGCCAACATTGAAACATATCGCGAAAGGATTTATGTGAATATGAAAGAGTAAAAAAAAACACCCGAAGTGTACTGCAATCTGGTAGTGCTCAGTCTTTCCCGTTTTAAACGTCAACAACTGATTATGCTTGAAAACTTTCCTAACGACATTACACGTCGATCAGGAATTCAGGATATCCTAAATTTTCATTTCCCAAAATTGACTTTACTTTAATATTAAATTTTAAGTTTTTAAATCCTAATTAAAACCCTAACACTCCATTCTATAGTACTTATGTACTTATTTTGAGTTTGTATGATTTTAAGACTCCCTGGTTTTCTTTTGTAAAAACTGGACCTTTTCACTAGGATAAATAGGATGTATGTATTTTGTTCTAATATGCTCTTTATGCCGTATTTCATTAATATAATTTTTATGACTTTCGCTTGCTGATCTGCGATTCTTCTGATTTTAATTTTGCAGTGTCTTGTATCTGAAACCAAGCCGTATAAATGTCAGGTCTTAGATGTTGTCCTGAAAAGTTGAAAACAAGTTTCAAAATGCCTGAACGATGTGAATTATCGGTCGAGAAACATTCTGCAGTTTATACCCTTCGCCAAAAGGGATATTCTTACAAGCTAGTTGAAGTAGTTAAGAAGACAATGATCCAAAAACTCAATTCGTCTCTGCAGATTATTCTTGAACGAATTGGAAACCAGCAATGTGCTAAAATGGTATGGCCATCACAATCATCGGACTTATCCCCAATCGAGTTCCTATGGGAAAAACTTTCTTCAATATCAAGATCACACCAGAAGTTTTGGGGAAATTGCTACAACGAATGCCAAGGATCTGTAAAGCAATTCTTAAAGCAAAAGGTGGATATGAGAATGTATAATGAAATTCATTAATGTAATTAAAAAGGATTTTTTTAAATGTATATTCTTAATTTAATGTAAGTATTATTCACCCTGTTGAAGAATTTTTTCAAACTCGATCGTCTGAAGTAGTTTTAACACTTTTAAAGTGCTCTGATCCTCGTCGCGGGACTTCGAGATGGTGTCAGAGTTTCTAGGAAAGGATCCAGACCGACCTTTGAGGAGTATACAGGAGGAGAGGCAATTGGCTCACCACTAGCAGTTCCAAGAAGAGGAGAGATGCCGCTACGGACCAGGCATTGCAGATGAATGGGAATTAAAAACACTTTCGTTACCATGATTCTGGCCACTGTATTCAACCGGTTGAGCTGAAATTTTGCGCACATACTCGCAAAATCAATTTTATTTAAGCTGTGCATTCAGAATAATGTTACATGTTTACTTTTTGTTTCAGATCAATTATGTGATTCAACAGTGGTCATCGTTTGCACCCGAAAATTTGCCGACCTTACAGACAGCGGCTGCAACATATATTTTTTTTTTCATAAAAAAAAAATTATTTTTTCATGAACATTCCTTCAATAATAAATGCCAAAATAAAACAGAATTGGTCTATGTTTATTCGTCTTGACAAACAAAGGTCGAATTAAGGCATAAAAATGTGTTTCTATTAAAACTTGATTCAAATGCTATGTTTTATTAAATTTCCTCTAATCAAATACAAATCGTTCAAAAATTATGAGCGATAGTGTGGTTAGTCAATTTGATTTTGTTTTTGAACTCTACCATTTTTCCAATCCGTGCAAGCAGAGATGTTTTTTATGGAAAGTGTTGTGCGGCTTTTCGTTTAAAAATCCGGGGAACCTACCTCAGAAATGTATTTCCTTTTAGATAAAGTTTCCTGCTCAATCAGGGTCGACTGGCAATACTATCGCACGCTTTCTGAATATTGTTATTACTTAATAATATATAAAGTCGGCGCTCTTTGTGCCTCCGACGGCATAACCTGGAGCAGCACATAGCATTAGTCTTTATCACAATTGCATTAGAGATTGATTTTGAATTCAGACGCATTAAGCGAAACGCACTTTAATGCCTGCCATACCATAAATTTATGCAAATCTCGCATATATAAGGAGAAAATCTTAATGCTGCGTTCAGCGGCCCAACACTCCTAATCGGCTGCTCCGTCCAAGTTGAAGCCGCAGGCAAGGCATTAAAGAAAAGCAACGGGGATCAGAAAGAATTTTCTAATCACAAAATTGGCAAAAAGTTTTCTTCTTAATACAAAAGTCCCGTTAATATTATCGATCTCAGTGATCTGTTGGTTTGGAAAACAATCAAAGAAGAGAAAGAGAAAATTGCACCAGGCCCCGCCATGCTGGATAAATCAATTTCCAGCATTGGTCAAAGTGTTGAATTAATTCATTTTAATATTCTGCGGACGCGATACTTCGCCTTGGTTGGGTCGCCATTTATTTTCCCTGTCAGACGCTCGATGGCTGATGGATGGAGGCTCGTGGCGACATGATCTTTAAATGGAAGATATCTATTGCTTCCGCTGGACCGATGGAGCGTGGAATAGACAACGACGAAAATGCCCGTTTACATCAATAATGCCAGAAGAGGTTGCCATCAGATTGGACCAAGATAATCAAAGTTCGATTACAGCAGGACGCTTGCAAATAAATTACGGCATCAGGCAAGCCACTGACAATATAAGCGATGCTATTGTCTTAGCTCCTTTACCAAGATGCACGCGAGGTGTGCATGTGATCGTTAGAAAAGGTTCAAGTGGCAGTTTAAATTCCTTAAAATGTTAATGCAAAAACAGTTGGGTTATAAGGATTAGTTAATTAAGTTTAGGATTAAAGATTTCACGTTTGAACGACATAGTAATAACTAAACGGAGTGTAAAGGGTGCTCACCTCCCCCCTCCCTGTTCAGGCGCGCTTCCGGCGGGAGAAGCAATGAAAGGATTACTTTGTAAAACCCCAATTGTGATGTTTTAAACATTTTCAGAAGAGCCAACTGTCCGGTCACTTGGACTAGTAGAATACAATTTCACTTAACTCTTCAACTGAGATTGTAGGTATTTCTGGAAATCTACAATTTTAGATAAAGATCATATTTTAAAAAAATCTTTTGGAAAAATTTGCCTTGACAGATGGTTTTTATTCAAAACCACGATTTCAATTTCGTTTCACAGAATTCTTGAAAATTGTGACTGTTCTCAGCTATCGAAATGCGCAATAATTGTTACGATGGCCGTTTTGGATTATGCGATTTTATCAAAAAACGCCTCAATTAAGGGATCGACCGATAACACATGAAAGGCGTTACTGACAGAGTGAGAACAATTTTAAGGCGACATGGTGTTAAATCGATCTTTAACCTAAAAGGTAAAAAATTACCTGTAGTCACCAAAATATCGTTTTCCATTCGAAAGCCGCCTTCTCTGGTAGCTGCAGGTCATTGTACGAGGGGGAGGGTGCACAGTTGGCCAAGAATTTATATTCCCCCTCCCCTCATCGGAAAACACGAATACCACAATTCCGGAGGATGCATTTGCCTATTACAGAATATTGCTCTCTGTACAAAGTAAAGGTTGATATTAACCCCTCGCCCCCTTCCCCTAATTGTGACGAACTTAAATAAGAATGCGGTCATTAAGAAACTTATTTCGGAGTTTGAAGAATAAAATAAAAAATATATACACGCACTTGTTCCGAGGGATCCCAAAATGACATATTTCATGATCAAGGACATCGGAGGGTTGTAAGTTAATATAGATAATTACCAATTTTCTTTGCTTTTAGTGTTCCGTGCCTAAATCGGCAAAGCGGAACCCTTATGGAAACAGTTCGATATGTGTCCGTCTGCCTGTCACACCTGATTTCTCCAATTTATTTGACATAGAAAATTGAAATTTGGAAAATTCAACAAAAAAATTCGTTTTTCAAAAATGTTTAATACGTTACTGTATGTGACTTATTTTAAACACTTTTTTGAAGAGAAATGCATCAAAATCGATATTCCCTCACCTGATCTCCAAAAGTATTGCTCAGAAAAATCTAAAAAAATAATCATAAAAATTGAGAATAAGGTATGTATTTATTTTAATACGGTCGAGAATAAATTGAAGCGGGACAACGTCTCCTCGCTTTCTGGGTATATTAAAATCTTTATTTTAAAATAATCATGGTACCCCAATTGCGCAAGTCCACCTAGCACACTAGGTCAGAATATTTTGTTCTTATGATATTGCCTGAAAAGGAACCTACCAAAGGACGATGATTAGTTGAACGATCATTGTCATTAAGAGAAACTTTTGGAAATGTTTGAAATTGAAAAAATTATATATATGATTTATGAATTAATTTTTTAAATTGTTGTCTCCCTGTTGCATATTTATATCTTGAAAATTATCTGAAAATGCTGTATTATTCAATCAAGTGTTAGTTGAGACAAAAATTAATTAAAAGATGTTAAAAAGGTTTTTGTATCTTCAATAAAACTAAAAAAACGTGAAAACAAATAAAATGTTGTATTAATACTTATTATTATTTATTATATTTACTATATAGTAAGTTAACGTTCTTACGTTCGCGTCCCCGACATTGGGCGTTTGACACTGTCATTTCGCTTTCATTGTGTTATGTCTTTACATCACTGACGACTTTTAATGAATATACATATAACGGTACAAGAGTTGTCGAATGCGAAAAGGCTCTCACATTCAAACGGTAAGTTTCACAGGAATGGACGATTCAAATAAGATCATATGACGCAGTATCCTTAGCCTTAATAATTAGCGCCGACCTCACGATATTGAAAGAAGAAAACCAACAACGATAGGTTTGCGCCCTCTATCAGGGTCCCACGTACAAAATCCACCGGTGGCTACACATGGTTGTTTTCTGCTGAAATCAGATTACGTTTAAACGCCAATGCGGGTTGCAGAATAACGCAGGTGTAGCCGCATCTATGCATATGTCATAAGACATTAACGAAAGAAACTCGAAGAGAGATGAAATATGTATTTCACTTACAATCTTTATCATCGAATCGGGCAAAGTTTTTCTCTCACCATATTCTCCGAAGTTTAGAGAATAGTAAGGAAACAACTTTTTTCAAGGTCATTACAACATAATAAGCTTTAATATAACATTTTTCGAAATACTGTTTTCTATTTTTTTTAAATCGTGTGGGAAATTAGTCGAGTAGCAGAGAGATCATAAGTCATCAAACGATCAATTATAGGCAACAATCTTTATCAAAACAAAAAAACAGCAACAAAACAAATTTCGAAGATATCATCAGCCATCTTGTTTCGTGTCAAAGTTTAATTATTATTCCAACGATTTAACAGAATCATGGCCATCGAAATCACTCACAATTAAGGCGACCACGTGAGACATGTTCCACTCCCCTTAGTACCAGTCGCACACGAATTCGTTTTCCCACGAAAAACTTGAGAGTCACCTGAAAACAACTGACCATGTATTACAGAGGCCTCCACATCCGAGTGAATGGTCATGTACCGATAAACAAAATGAATGGCCGCGTAATGATCCACCCACCCATGCCGGATCCCGAGATACCGCGAGCTACGTGAGGATGCATGTTTCCAAGGAGAAACACCGTCTTTCAAGATGCAATTGGAACCTATCTCGGGCCCCAGCCACTTGGTGCGCGCTCGCATCCCCAGCACGGTGTGTTGGTGTCTGCATAAATTAAAATTCAAATTCCGAGTCACATAATTTGTGACCCTGAGCCACATTTACCTGAGTTACCTGAGGTGATAAATTTCCTAGGCAATGTGAACTTATTATCTAAGCAAGACCAACTGTAACGGCAGTTCTATCTTTGCACATCTCTGCATATCTCGGAACGGATTCGTCTGGAACATGGCACCCTGATTTATCCCAGGGAGAGTTGATCTGTTCCTTGAGGCTTTCAAGATCGCAGATGCGCACTTAACGATGTCTGCAATAGCGAAACATGTGCCAAGTATTCCTGTAATCACTGTTACAATCCCGGGTGACATTCGCATGAAAAATTGCCGTAATAACGAGTGACAAGTATCTTGCTACCCGGCTCGCCGCGAGGATCCTTTAATGGGAGTACAGTGGACGCAACGGGCTTGCTGGCAGGCGATGCATCAAAGCTGCGGCTGGATGCTGTAGTCATTGTTAGAGCACCGCCCGGAAAAGGAATTCATTTCGATAGAGAGATTGTTGCGGCCGAAGTCAAGAGTGTGGCACGCAGATTTATCGCTTGCTTGTGATTAATGAAGTTGACTCCGAGAATAATTGGAAAATATTCTTTAAAGCTTATCTAGAATTTTTCAAGATTCGCTCTTTAAACTTACAGCGCCTAATGTTATTCAAGAAATAAAGAAAACATCAACTTTAGAGATATTACAATGTATTATGAGTAGGAAACCTAAACCTCGCGCCAATTACATGCGTTCTATGGGTAAATTCTTCTAAATATCGAATATTTAATAACCGCACATTATTATAAAATGGAACAGCTGCTTTCTATCGTTTCAAGTGTCATAAATCAGACAGCTCTACCTCGATTTGCACTGAAATGAGAAATGATTTTGCGTGTCTCCACGTAAAGGTGTCAAAACATGACACTTCTGGCGAAATTCTGAACGCCAAAGATTTGTACACCTCAGATCCAAATCCGAGTAGAAGTCGCCCGCCAATGCAGAACTTGTTAGTTTTCCTACTAAGCCGTGCCGTGCACAGGTACGCAAGGCCAAACCAGCACATTACCCAGAAAAACATAGAAATGCCATCACCGAATAGTGGTCGTGGCATCTACCTCGGGCGATGTGTCTCTTTATATTTGTGCTGTCTTGCACTCCTCGATGTACTGTTATTGCGGAAATAAATTGAAATTATTTATGGGCGAAATTTTGCAACTTTGTTTAACGGTTTCCCTAGATTAATTCCTGATACTTCGTATCTTGTAAATTAGTGCGAATTAGGAGGAAGTGAGACTGCGATTACGGTCAATGTGATAAGAAATGTAATTTGTTGCTCCTTGATTGAATTTCTTGTGCCAATTTTTTGAGGCGTATTAAGCCGACATTTTTCGAACCGAAGCATCAGTATCACTTGCAGATCGCTGCGCTAAGCAAGAAAGTGTGTTCAAAACCGGATTATCAAAACATATGTAAATACCTATATCGTAATAACCCAACGTCCCCTCCTCGACCATTGCTGCGCAAACTCATTAGTATTAAGCGCGTGTAAAGTAGCACTCATTCATTACGCAATTGCGTGATCCCTTTATCGTCGTATAAAGGACTTTAGCATTTCCATAAGAAATGTTTTGTCTAATAATAGATCGATAGATAGATAATGTTAGTGTGACGACTGCTAATTAAAACCAAATTTTTTGGGGTTTAAAAGCAGAAGAAAGTTAATTGCACCCTCGGCTTTTTACAACATATTTTGCCTTAAAACAATCAACCCGTTTAGAATAATAATATATTAACCTTCTTTCGGCAATAAACGCTTGTTTAATCCATTACATTATGCTTATGACAACCATATAGATACCATAGTATGGTAATACTACGTGTCACCCCATACCATGTCAATACCATCTGAAACAATAAACATGGTATTCGCAAATATTTCTGGTGTTGCAGTTCGGACATTTTTTTACTGGCAAGTTAACATTTTAAAGAAGAGGGAAGAAAATTTTTAACACGAAAACTCTGAAAAATATTTTTAAAATTGTACGAATCCAATCTTCGAAAAAAATTGTTGAAAGAAAAGGTACGACTGTAAAAGTGTTCGAGTTTTTTTGGAAATGGAAAACAACCGACTTTTGTTTTTTTATACGATGTGGCCAAATCCTAGGGGACAACCCTTTGATGCGTTAGCATGGTTTTGGGCGGAATGGACTTAGGGTAAGGGAAGTGAGGAAACTCGAGTCTTGTTTTTGCATTGCTGAAAGCTAGACAACAGCCCAGAGACGGAGTGGATTATTTTAATTTCTTAATAAAAGCTCATGGGGTTATCTGGTCTCGAACCCGGGACCCATGGCATGTTGGTCTTGCCGCTCAACGAATTGATCCAACTCCGTCTCCTTCCAACTTTCAGCGAATAAAAACTATATACCATGAATCATGTGTGTCGAGTGTATACTCATACTATATATAGTATAAGTAATACCATGCCATTGATATTAAAAGACATCCTTTGCAGGTGCATAGAAAGCAAAGTGTGTTAGAAAACATTTTCTGTTATTTACTGCAAGAAGACAGAGAAATGGCAATTTGTGTACTTGTGCTAAATCATCGGATAGCGAGATACATTGTTTGTCAACAAAGTCAGTCAGGGGAAATATGTTTGAAAAAAAAACAGTCGGATTCGCGCTCGCAAGCAAACACAGGCTTGACGTAAAAGGTTATGAAGTATTAATACTTCTATTACAGGAAGCTGGTTTTCACATAACAACTTTTGGGAGTTGGGTCTGATGGTGATTGCATCGAAAAGCTACAGATTTGAAAAGGGTTTTGAAGCTGCATGAGAGTTTTTTTTGCGACCCTCATGACGGAATGCAAAAAAGGAGTGCTACCTCCTTGCGGTAGCCCTTAAGCCTATACGCCAATCGAGCAAGAGGATATACTAAAGAGACGTTCTACCAACTCTTCTGCGACACCTATCATAAGGCTATCAAAGATAATAGAAAAATCGTTATGGAAGATCTCAACGTCTATATTGACTGAAGATGTAATGGAAAGTTTGAACTTGCTAACAGTAACACAACTAGCGGCGGTTTACTGAATTTTACAGATGCAACTTGTTATCCGTCGACCTTCGTTTTAAGGGGGTCTTGCGGTTTACTGAATTTTACAGATGCAACTTGTTATCCGTCGACCTTCGTTTTAAGGGGGTCTTGCGGTCATTTTTAAAAATTATTTTGCTCGTGAAATAATAAACATTTTTGATTCGGGTTTTTTGCATAAGTTATTTAGTACTAGTTTTATATAAGAAATAAAAGCGAGCCGACACATTTTCACGCCACGATTCAGGCCACAGATGTTATCCGAAATCAAAGAACAAAATTTTTTGTTATTTTCCATTTTTTTTAAATTTTTTAAATTTTTAAATTTTTTTTTTGTATGTCTTGACGGATTCTTTTAGGAAATTTATTCCAGCTTCCGAAACTGCCCTTAAATTTTCTGTACGATCATTGGTTGCTGAGATATCGATGGTTGAATACAAAAGTGTCCTTTTTTGTTTAATATCGGATATCTACGCGACAAATCGACGAGGATTTTAAAAAAGATAATTAAAGCTGAATTAACAGGCTATCTGGTCCATAGGGTGGTCAAATAAAAAAAAAATTTTTCGAGTCCGTGGACCAAAAAAAAAATTACTAAAAATTTTGAAATTTTTTTTTTGCGCTATTCCTTTGGATTGCGTGAGCAACGTGGCCTTTAAAAAAAACTAGACTTCTGGAGCTTTAAGATGGTTTTTTCACATCCTCGATACGATTATTTCTCGCTTAGATACAGCCCGTCAAAAATCAGTAAAAAATTTAGATATTTTTTTGTTCCCTTAATTGTTTTGAGTAGTTTATTAGTTGTGATTTAACTAATGAAGCGAATTGAAGAGAGTAGTGAATAAGGACTGAAATTTTGTGATTGGAAATAAGTGTGTTAATCAATCCGCCGAGCCCGAAGAACGCCAACTACGTTACTAATATTTTACTTAAATTTTATTCGTATTGTTGCAAAATTTTAATACTCAGAAACGCTTACATAGAGATATGAAATAATTGAGAATATTACCACCTTTGTATTTTTAACAAGAAGGCATTTACATGCCTTCTGCGTGATTATGATGTTACTTAAAACCTAACAATAAATGACAAGACATTTTCGTAAAGGTCTAAGTCTAAAGCTTCACGCTTCGAGCAGATTCCACTGAACTTCGTAAAAGTTTGAGTTAAAATTCAGCGAAGAAGAGATGTTTATACAGAAGGTAAGGTTATGTTAGGGTGGTTGCATAAAAAGGCACATTGCGTTGCCACAGTTGACTCTATGCATTCAAACCTAAAAACAGAGAAGAGCTTGTCTAGAGCTCTTCAGAAGGCCGAGATAGATCTCCGTCATCTAGCACCTAGTTCTCGAGAAGCCAGCAAGAATTGTTGGATAGAGTACAAAGGTCATGTAGCCGGCAATCATTTAGATTTACTTAGAGCTCTTGATAAACCGAACTAGATAACTGACAACAGTGGAACCTAATTCGGTTAACTCTTTGAAAAAGGGGCAGCCCAAAAACCTTTTCGTTTTGACGACGTAGTCGCAAGATTTGAATTTCGAAGGTAGTTTGCAATGTCCCACACATCTCTTATTTTCCAATCACTACATTGGCAAACCAGAAAAAAACGTAACACCTAATAAGTCCTTTCAATTAAAATAATTACGGTCGTTATGATCAAGATTTTTTTTTAAATACAAGAAAACCATTGCTACCTCCGTTCAAATTTCAAACCGTTTCTTAAAAAATCTGAAAATCATTCTGTTTTACTTTTATGATTTTTCTATTCGAAAAGAAACAGTAAATTTAAAATAGCTGCTAATTTCTACGGAACGATATAGGTGCCGCCAACGCGACCGAAAAATAGAACACTACTCTACTCTTGAACTCGAACTTCTACTTGCACTGGATGGAACTTATCACTAATCACTAAATCCACTTTGGCTAGTAGCTAAAATGGAGTAACTAAAGCCCCGACTAAACACGGAAAACGTGTAAACAGATCTTTAATCGTTCAGTAATTTTACTAGGCTTAGTCTTAATGAGAAAGGGCCATTGTGCAAAAGCGTACTACACATAAAGAGAACAATCCCAAATTAAACCCTGTGGAGGTATCTTCTAAAATCAATTTTTTCTATCTTTTGGATAGAATTTAGGAAACCCTGATTATTATTATCTTTCAAAACACGGGGCTCCTAAAAAAGTTGGTAATATAGGCTTGCGCCTATACTCTGTCAAAACAAAGATCGCCAGCGGATTCTAAAAAAAGAGCAAGTGCAATACAAAGGACTTAAGGAAATCGTAGAAATTGGCCACCACATTGTACGGGGCGATCATCTATTAAAATGGAAGGATGTAAGTCATTGCATGACTGCGAAAGGTGTTGTTATAAATTCGAACTGGCCAAGATGGAGAATCGGGGCTTTCTATTGGGTGCCCAAGGGTTAAAAACAAATTGAAAATATGCATAAAAGCTAATGATAGCTGCAATACAATTAAAAAACTGGAGCCATTACGCAGGATATCGAGAAGAATTTTAGAAGGCATTCATTACTGCAACATAAAAGGTAATCTAAATTAGAAAGTTCCTAAATGAAAAAAAAAAATTAAAATAGAATAGATTTTCACATAAATTAATTTCATTCTCTTCACAATAACAATTTTATAGTATTTCTAGTGATGACTTTATTTGAAATAAAAGTCCTTAACAAACGATTTATAGCCGGGTTTTCCACCGCATCAATGAACCTCATAAAATGCATATAACTAACAAAACTCCATAAGATGTTTGCCACTGGCATAAAAACTCGTCATCAGGGAGTGCAATCAAACAAGCAGTGATTTACGATCAATAAGATCGATTATCTACGAAAGCAAGCTAAGGTCCATAAATCACAAAGAACTGATTGGTCTCGGCCGTAGAATTAAGCAAACACATCTTAATAGAGTGAGGAGAGCCTGCACTAAACTGTAAAGATTAAGTGAAATTAATTTGATAGAAAACAATTACTTGGAAAAGAAATACAAAAATTTGCGACAAAAGAAAATTAACAGTAAGAAAACATTCGTCAAAAACTATAGCAACATTAAAATGTCCGCCCGCACAATTAGAAATTGGAGCCGTAACACTTGCAGTGCCTACCTGTGCCATGAAAGCGAAGGCGCATGGCTGCAGCCATATTCGGATCTTGTGCATGCCAAACTAACTTAGAGCGAGAGAACAATCGAATTAAGAAATGCCTTTCGGGTATCGCTGGCACTGATAATTGATATATGGCGAGATATTCTATACGACATGCTGTTAGGCTTAGTGCACATCCGGGTCATATTGTCGTCATGCCTGCCTAAGGTTAAAGCAGTGTGTACACCTCGTTCAATGTTTCTTGAGAAATTGGGTGCGGAGGAGAGGGGGCTTTTAGCAATCATTACGAAGTCAATAGGTTGTTACTGGGCTGTTTGTTATGATTTAGGTTATGAAATGATATCACGCCCGCAAAGAAGTATTCCATTCATTCATGCCAAACGAAATTAAACTGGAAAAGCGTGAAGGGCGGGATTTTTCTAAGCAAAAACAATTTGAAAACTTACCTTTGCATTTGCCCTTCGACACCGTGGGGAAGAGAGTCGGACACGATGAACACAGCCTGTCCCCCCGCTTGTGATGTGGGTGCTGGTGATGCGTATTGGAGACCTCCTTGAACCACAACTTGTCCCTCTCCCACCAGTCCGCCGAGATCTGCCCCCGAATAGATCTCAAGTCCTTTTTGGTCTGCAGTAGTGTATATTACCGTTTTGTTGTCGTTGGTCTGATAGATTAGATCAATTTGAGGCTTTTCGTACATTCCGCCACCAATTTTTGGCTGCTCGTTGATATTCGGAGAACTTTTCTCGTACAGAAGATTTTTGGTGTCACCGTGAGTGTAAATTATTTGATTTGACTTCTTGGGGTCATCGTAGATATTCACAACCTGACCATTCTTCTGCTGGTTATCCACGTCATCTTCAGGCTGACTGTACTGCAGCACAGAAGCGTCCAGGGGAGCTGTTTGGTATACTCCGCTATCGGTGTTGATCTTTTGTGTCTGAGCATATATGGCAGCACTATCATTGGGCAAGAGCTTGGATGGATCACTGACGATTCGCGTTAAAATATGCTCACCAGCCTCGTTTCGTGACAGGATGTGATGCTCCCCGTTTATAATTTCTCGGCTAATGATTTGTTGTTGTTCTCCATTGGGTCCGACCACGCGGATAATCTGATTTTCATCAACTTCAATCTTTGTTAAAAGTTGATGTGGATGCTGAGCTGTAGTTGTAGAGGGAGGTGGTGGCTGACCATGAAGATGATCATGGGTCAAACGAGCGTCAATCACATGATCCTGCGGCTGCAACACATCCACCTTAGGGTTGTTGTCATATATGAAAACAGTGTCCTTATCATACATCTTAGATTCTGTGTGCAGATCAAGAACGTTCACATTTGTCATGGTGGCGAGCTCTGGCTGAGGGCTGTCTGGTGATCGGTGCACGGAGTGCGGCGACAACATCTCACCTTTGGTGAGCATTGTGGGCAAGCCGTTTGTAGGTCCAACGGGTGATGCCGCATTGTGCGGCGGCGATGGCGAATGCTGACTCTGTGCTTGCTGATGATGTATGGCAGTTGATGATAAATCTTGTGTTTGTTGCGATGGCGACGACATTATTTTTCTTATTCTTCGAATATTTAAAGCTTTTTGCGTTTATCGAAAATTGCACTTATCAAATGTCTTCTTCGGCGCTTGACTTTACAAACTTATTTTATAAATATGTAGATAAAATTTACAATTGCAATTATGGCGTAGAAAAAATTCAGTTTCCGAAGCTATTGAATGTTTTCGTCAAAAATACTTGAATGCGGACGGATGATAGGTATTTGTGATGCGACTTTTTCTTATGGCACTGTAATTCAGCAGTTTCTACTTTTGTTTTAATTTATTGAACTTATGATGGGGTAAATTGTACTTTGTCTTTTTTACAGTTTTAATTCACTGCCATTGTTTTTAAATTATATCGCAGACGGGTACGGCTTCATATGAGAACCACCGTGTTAGAATCATCTGAAATAAAAAATAAAAAAAAAACATTATTCAATTTGAATATTATTTCAATTAAAATTTAAATCAAAAGTAGTTTTTGGTTTTTTTTTTAGATTTAAGTAGGATCAAACCACATCTTTAAGGTAATAGCAAAATCAAAGCTATTTTAGATAATTTTTCAATTTGTATTTCTAATATATAAAAAGAAAGCCTGTCTAAATAAGCACTTGGGAAGTTATTAGTGACATTAATTTTTCTCTGAAAAAACCTGTGTTAATTTTTATTAAAAAAACGGATGTTGATTAAGAAAATGTTTTACTATTAATTCATTCTGTAAAGAGTTAGAAATTGTCTTGATAGAAATAGGAAATTTCAATCCAACGTGGAGGAAGAAAATTTTGGACGAAAATGTTGGGGTTAACATAAATTTTTATTAAAATATATCGAGGTCTCAGACAGTAGACACTAAGGTATTTCTGAGTTGAGAGAAAAATTAGTGTCACTAATAATTCAGCCCCACTGTAATCTATGCAATGCTTTGTTTAGTACAATTAAGCTAAGCTGAAGACTAAAGAAAAAAATTCTGAGGCGCTGACCAAAATATATATCGCGCCATTAAAGAAGGCTAGTGTTGCAACGAATTTCGTAAATGCCTTCGTTGTTAGAAAGCCCCTCTAAATCAAAATGGAAGTATTTCCAAAATGCTATTTAAAACACGTAAATCCATTTTTACCTGAATAAAAAGACGATTATGCTTATTATCAAAAAAATGATTTAGTGCTTGCTAAGGCAGAACAATGAACTTCCGTCCCCTCATCTTCCAGGCATAGTTTACAAGTGTCATCCTCAATGAGACCACCCGAAACTACCACGTCTTGTCAAGAGTACTGTCAACTACTTCAGGGTTTTCCAATCGAAATTCAAGATGATTCTCCAGGCCTGTATGTTCACTAACTGTCATCAGTGTTCCTCTATGTCCCATTTCTCAACTAGGCTTCTAACCTCAGCTCTTCCTAAGCCTACATATTATTCCGAGCCTTGAAAGTTCAAGGCAGCTCCTCGCTTAGCGAAACTATCCATCTTATCGTTGGCTTCAGTCTGGTAAAATACTGCAGGGACAGACACAATACAGTTAGGAGTAGTACAAACGACGACCGTAGAGGCGAAGATATGCTTGAACTCGCGGTAGGAAACAACTTAACAAATCTAAACAGGGGAACGAACCAACCTTCGTGAATGGAAGACATAAGGAAGTTATTGACGTAACCCTTAGTAATGGTAAGTTATTGGATAGAGTGCTCCATTGGAGAGTAGCTTATTTGGTGACGTTGTCAGATCATAGAGCCATAGCTTTTGGCATTCGATATGGGGAAAATTAGAGGCATAGTAGGAGGCTGATAAGGTTTCCTAAGATATCTAATAGCCAGAAGTATCAGGTGTTAAGGCAAAAGCTGACGTCATGAACGCCTAGAATACTCAAAAATACCATGCATGGTACACTTTACAAAAGGCTTCTTCTACTCGAAGACGAGTAATATCTCTGACGTCTGCCGACGTAATGACTCGGTCTCCCGTCTCGGACTAGCTCCAGATAGAACGGGAAAGATGTCAGAAACCTGGGACAAAACAAATGAGATCCTGCTGGAAACTCACTTTTCGGGAAGCTACAAATCGGACATGCTGTGGCCTTTAAGAAAACAGGGTGTGAATGCCACGGATCGTTCTGAAGCGGAAAGGATTGTATCGCTTTAGGTTGTTTAAACCGTTCAAGGCAACATTATTAAAAGATATATTCCCAGCCCCACTCCAATAGTGCAGCGAGATTGTAGCACCAATACAGAGCATAAATGCAGAGGAGTCTGATCTCATCATTTTTACTAGGAAAAGGAAGCATCTAGATTTTGGACAAGTGGAACTCATTGGAGAAGAGCTTACCGTCTCGGGCTGAGTCAAGTACTTGGGGTATTCTTAAATTAAAGATTTATGCGCAAAATACATGTAGAGGAAAAATCCAAAAGCTAACAGGTCCCTACATCAATGTGGGAGGGTGTGTGGTGGAAGGTAGGGAATCTCGCCAAGGGCCGCATACTGGATCTACACTATGGTGGTGAGACCCATTATTTCATATGCCTCGGTGGTCTGGTGGGCAACCATGGGAATAGGAAAATCCTGCGTCTTGTTAAAACTAAGGTAGCGGAATTGGAAATGCCTGTCGATGGTATAAGCAAAGTAAGCATAATAGAGAGACACCATGAAACCCTTATAAAAGATTGGTCACTACCTGAAAACAGTCTAACTGATGTCACAATTTTCACGGATGGATCCAAAATTGATGGAAGAGCAGGAGAAGTAATCTTCAGTTAGGCCCTGAATCTAAACACCCAGAGGCATGGCACTAGATCTGTTGAAGACGTGGAGCACTGGGAACAGCAGAACGTCGGGGACTTGTGTAAACAAGTCAAGATGGCGTTTGTAGCGCCCAGAATTGCTAAACAGAAGAGAGTCCCAGATATGATTCGAAGGACTCTGAGATGGCTGACGGCAATATTAATAGGACATGAAAACTTCAGATGTCATCTTACGAAGATGAACATTCTTAAGGATACCTGTAGGCTGTGCCTGGACAAGCATGAGACGACGGTGAACATAGTGGGTCTTAGCAAAAAGAAGCAGAGGACTAATGGGACACCATTGCATGTAGATCGAAAGGATAGGAGAGGTGTCTCATAAGCAAATGCTTGCGGGGAATCGAGGGGAGGGAAGATAACTGTATTAGTCTGGGTATGGTGGTGGAGGAGGGGGTAAAGGAGTCAAAATAGTGCTTACGTAATATCTGAAGAAACCGACACGCGTTAAAGGAAAAACCCCCTAGTGAAAAAATAGTCTCTTATAAAGTACATAAGTTGTACTTGTTTTTGATTTTGTTTGTTTTTTTAGGGGACAACTCTTTGATGCGCCAGCATGGTTCAGGCCGGAAGGGAATTAGGGCAGGTGGAGTGAGGGAAATTGAAGTATTGCTCGTTCTTACAAACTTTCTGTAAAGCCACATTTAGCTAAGTAAAAGATCCATTAGTACTAAAATTTAAATGTAAATAAAGTAATCTAATGAAATTATACCTCGCGAGTGTTTACTGCCATTGAGCACCCAACATTACCTTTTGTAGTAGCTCTAGGCGTGATAACCTGCTAATGCCACAACGCCATTTATTACAATTTAATTGCGGTTAGATGAAAATTGAAAGTTCTCCGTTATCGCCATGTCAAAATATCTAAAATGTTTTCAAATTTCGTGACAGCAGTTACCAATGCAATGGGGTTCGTCTTATAAAGATGCTGAACAATTTCTAAGAAAATACTTTCCACAATTTCCGCGGTTGTTAATTTCTGAATACCCGCATCAGTACGCAGTCAGGACTGTGATACCCCTACAGATCTAAGCACGCACGTAGCCATTACTTAAGATTCCCACAAATCTTTCACTTGGCAGGGCGAAATAAGTCCATCAGCGTTGCTAACAGTATATCCAACCACGCAAAGACATCCATCACCAGCGAATTTCTCTCGTTCGTGTTGCATCTTACATACCTGCGCCGGACGACCGTACTATGTTGCATTTCGATAATTCGGAATAATCTGTACTGAGATGCACTCAGCGTCTGTGGACTGCTGCAATGCCATGGAGGCTCGTCTTTCATAAAAGCAATTTACACCGAAAAATGTTATTTATTAGCCTTAATCACGGGGAACAGAGGGAGGCCCCATCACCTTGGCTCGCCAGACCCTCTAGGTATAAAATGTCAGTGATTTCGCTGCTTTCTATCTAACGTATTGCGATTTGCAAAGAAACGGGATGTAAGGCTTCCGCTGCGTGCAGGTTATGTCCACGGTTGCTCTTAGAAGGCTTGATTAAGACCGAATACGAAATTTTTACTTCTGCGTTTACACTGTAACTGGCTGCCAGCAATACGATACAATACCTTTTCTTGTTCTGGCTACTTTGATTTTACTTTGAGATCGAACATTGCATTTTTTAGCTTTACTCACATTTAAAGAAGCAGCACTGCATTCTTGAATACAAAACAGGAGAGAGTGCTTCTTGTTCAGAAAATTCACTGCTTTATGTAGTGAAAACAGACAATTCTGGAAGGGACGAGGTTTTAATATAACATAAAAAAGATCATCATTATATTGGCCGCCACTTAATCTCTAAGGCGATACAGTGTCATTTGTGAAATGCAAGACTTGTATTTTGAAGCTTCACCACTTAGGGTTTTAAATATTTATCAATCTTGACATTTTGATTGTTGGGCCACTAGTTTTTTTTTAGTCTGCGAACTCGAATAAAAGAAAATCTTATTATCAAACTTTAAAACATTCTCGGCAAATCCAACCACCAAACCAAAACCAGTCAAATTTAACTGAAATAAGCAAATCGTCGGTGGAGTAAGTGATAACGTGTGGGCTTCCCAATCCGGAGGTCTCAGGTTCGAATCCCACTGGCGGCGACTCATGGTTGTTTTCTGCTGACAACAGAATACGATAAAAAAAATTCGGAATTTAATTCATTAGTTTCAAATTCTGAAATGATTCGCCTAATAGAAGGTGTAATATACATATATTACAGGAAAAATAAAAGGAAGTTCCACATATTATTACAAGGGTGAATCAGATATAAACGAGACTTTTATTTCTGAGCGAGTAAGTTTGATGAGTGCGAACGGCTGCTTTAGGGGACTTAGGTAGGGATATCAGGATAGGGGCGAGCAGGCGGTCGACGGGTTTGCCAGTAGTTCTCACGATTTCGGAGCAACAGGTGAATCCTTCCGCTGTGCACCGCATTATTATTAAATTTCCTACTCAAGACTAAAAACAGTTGACATTTTGAAGAGATTGACTGCACAGTTTAGTGATCAAACACTGTCGCGTCTTTTTTGGCATAAAGAGTTCAAAGAAGGCCGTGAACGGGTTGAAAATGAGAAAAAATGCTCGGCTGTTAACTGGCAAAGACCTTGCAACTGTTTTTTTCGACTGGCGTGGTGTTTTGTACATTGATGTCTTTCATGAGCGTCGCACAATAAATGCTGCTTATTACTATGATCTTTTGAGTAAAGTGAAGAACGCTTATCGTTCGAAACGTCACTCTGCTTCACGACAACGCTCGGCCCCATACTGCACGTTTAATTATAACCTAAGCCATGGCCGCCCTGCGATTTGCATTTGCAACAATTCCAGGGCAGGAGTGGAGACCTTCGTGTGCAATTAGCTCCTACAATCTTCTTCATTTTACGATGCCAGGATAATTTTACGATGCCGGGTGCGTACTTGGCTATTGTATTAAACCAAACTACAATGTTTTTATAAATAAAGTTTCGTTTATATTTGATTCATCCTCGTAGTCTCCGTAGAAAAAAGATAAATTTGTTAATTTTTCTTATTATTGTACGGAAGCCTCAGTGCGCAAGGCTGTCTCGCTATTGACCGGATTTTTTCGTTATATGTATAAATACTATTAGCCAAAAGATGAAAAACCGTTTCATAAATTGCTGGATGTAACTGGACAAATAATTAAATATTCAAATAGGAATAAGTGCTTGTTGCTTTCGACCTATCCGGAGGAATCTCAAATTTTTATTACTTTCATGCTGTGCTGGCATATACATAAAATCCACTACTTTCTGGGTTATGACACTTCCTTGTTTGTAATATATTCTAAGCAAATTCTATATCCGAATGCCTAGCAATTGAAAATGGAACAATTCTTTCGTTTTGAAAACTATACACATTGCAACCATCGCATACCTCCCGGGCAATGGTTAGCGCATTCCTTCCTATTTCTGAAGCGGTAAATCTACAATTAACAGCAATCATGAAGACAATCGGCCCACAGAACATTACTCTGCGTCGATATATCGAAACAGTCGACAGCGATTCGAACAACCAGCCAACCGATTGCAATTAAAGTCGATTACAATCGTTCAATAAATTACGGAAAACCTGCAGTTTACCTGAAGCAATGTACAAAATACTTCAAATTGCTTACAGCTGGTAAGCACCAGGCGCAGCATTATGCAAATTTTATGCAAGTTATGGCCACTTAACACACTCATTACGACCGGAGCTATGTTTAAAGTGGGCACAAAAGGAACACACCAATCGTAAGCGCTCCCTTTTCTCTTTGCGCAGCTTACTAAGTCATTTCTTAAGTGGATTAAATTTGATAAACATGCACATAATACCGTGTCTCTGAAAATACCTAAAGCATAGAGCACCGCGAGGGCGAGTAACAGCCTCCAACGCTACGCTGTTGTCATAATTACAAACTATTAAAATTCGCGAAATTGTCAAACAAACAACGAAAACTAATCCACTTACAAGTTATTGGGTAATTGAAAAATTTTATTGCCCCAAACCAGTAATTTGTGCTCGCACAGTTGTTTCTCCAGCGACATTATTTCCTTTACAAAACAAATATTTTTCTTTATTTATTGGATATGTAGGTATTGCCAATAAAAACTAAGTTACATTCATATGTGTCTATCAGATGCAAAGGAGGCCTTTGCCATTTTGATTTCCCCTTGATTGTCCCTTTTGATTCTGCACTGTTATGGAAAAATACCCTTTTTAAATTAATCCCAGTTTTTGTTGCCCAAAAGCAATGTAATATGAGTTGTTTTGGTGAGGCAGTGTATGTTATTTTAAACAAATGTTTTTTTTATCAGACGCGCTTCGCTTCATTCACGACGAACCCCAGCGTTCCTGCGAAGCTTTAACAATGCAAGGTTAGAAATTCTACCAGCAATACAAGGTGTTTGAAGAAAGCGATAGCAGTAAGTTCCCATTTACCACTATCGATTTCTGCAAACGCCCATTTAAACGTCACATTGGTGGGATATAGGTTTATGGTATGGATGTCGAAAACATAGAGGAGTCATCCAATTATCAAATTATACACATATTGTACATCCAAACGATTGATAGGGGGTGCAAACCAACTTTCATCATTGCAGCCATCCAAGGAAAACCAATTGGAATACTTTTAGAGCTACAGTGAACTCGACGGCTGATTTGCTAGTTACAAATATGAAATTGAAAGTAGCAGCAAACCAGCTCAACGATGTGTTGGAGGATATTGTCACGACAGCAACATTGCAGCCCCAGCGAACCGCTATACAAATTGCTAGAGGAGGCGGATGGATTCAATAGAGCCAAGCATACAAAGCAGTCGCACGATTATAAATCTGCGCTCACTGACTATAATAAGGAATTGAGAAGATCAAAGTGCGAGTCCGCGAGGACTTTGAATCACAGCCGGAAGCGGAAACCCAAAGGGTGCATTTTACCGGATCAAGCAAGCCTTACCTGCGGCGTTAGATCAGGGACACTAACCGCAGAGCGGGTAGCAAGGTCAGAGTATTATTTGCCAGGGAAAAGGTTAAACGGGTGATTTTATCTATTTCAACCCGCCGGGAGTGACGTGATCTTGCTTCTTCCGAATTGTCTAGAAACGACCTTTGACCCTCTGGTCTGCTTATTTAGAGTCACCTATATTTTCGAACACATACTACTTTCATGGAGGAAGGTGGTAGTGGTGTTCATCCTAAAACAGGGCTTACTGAGATTAACTTCCTTCCTGTTGAAAACAAAGAAGCATACCATAGCCCGGCCATTGCCAATCCTTGGGAAGCCCTTGTTGAGCGAATTCGCTCATTTTAAAGCTTTAGGTCGAAGGTCGGCCCGATCTGCCGTGTGATTAAGATCGGCTAGGCTGTCATTTAGCTATACTTTTATACTTTAAGTAGACCAACAAATTTTTTCGACTATGTTCCAGGACTTGGCCAAATTGGTGGCCTATACAAAAAAACCATCGACACTAGGTATGATCGAAAAAAAAATCCAATCAAATTTTTCTTTGTTGCTCAGGGTTTCGTCCCCTCTAAATGAAAGTTCTAGCTAATGTGGAGAAAGATATCATACCTGTGACAGTGACGGGATTTGGCGTAGCTAGAGACCCTAGCAGAACATGGAATGTCAATGTGAATCGCCAATTGTTTCTGGTAGACAGGGTTTTTTACAGACGAGTTGTTACCAAACCGTGAATATTGGAATGAAAAAGATATGTTACCTCTTGCAGAGTTAGTACCTGTTTAGACGGTTATTTCATGAGCACTTTCGTCCGATAACTTGTGAATGAGGGATAAGTTCGGGGTGACCAGAAAGTGTGTCTTAATTAGAACTAGACCCACGTTCGTTTTTCTAATCACGTAAATGTTTCTTTTGTCATATAGGTGCATTTTATTGTAAATCTTATCATAGAGCTAAGGCAGCTTCTCCGGTTTATTAACAGTTGTGGCTGGTTCTAAATAAACCCAAGACTGATATTCAGGTGCGGTCCCACGGATGTGGTAACATAACGGACCTTTCTCAGGTCTATGTGAGGCAAATCGACTTTCCGATAGTCACCACCCTAACCTAACTTATTGTAAATTTTGTGTAAGTGTTTATTCAATTCATTTGAACCCATTGTCATGCTGAGCTCTGCACGGGCCGGGCCGGGCGCTTTACCAAAGCTTGTGTCCGGGCAGGGCAGGGTCGGCTCGAAACATCTATCGGGCCGGGCCGGGTTTGGGGCTTTAAAAGTGAAAATCAGACCACCTGCAGCCCGAAGTGTCTAGAGAGCCCAAAAAGCCTAGTGTCCGACGAAGTTTAACTTTGGTTTAAAAAGAAATTTTTTGGGTGATTTTTCTGTGGAATATGTCTCGTAATTATAAGAAAGTTATTTCCACCTGCAACTTAATTACGAGGTGTCTTTTACTAGAGGTGGTGGGTGATGGGTGTGCTGGTGGACACGTAAAGTAATGAAAGGCCGGACGCGCCCGTCCCGAAAATACATTCGGGCCAGGTCTGGACAAATAGGCTGCCCATTTACAGAGCTCTGCTGTCATGGCAACAACCCGACTCAAAGCGTTACGTACGAAAAAACTTTCATTTTGAGGAGCTTCCTACAAAGGAAGATTATTTTAATAAGTGTTTTAGAAATTCTGATTCGCAATAACGGTAAGTGAAAATTATAATTTTACAGAAAATGTTTTTAAAAAATTAGATGAAGATGAGGACGAAGTCGAAACACATAACAGAAAGTTGAGCAAATTTCGTCCTCCATTGAAAAGCTAAGGATTTTCATAAGCTTCAGAGAAAATGTTCCTGATTAAGTCTATAAATCTTTAAATTTAGTGGAAGATTTTATTGGCAAAGAAAATTACTGAATACTTTAAGAAATAGTTTTCTTTTTTAATTTTATTGTATTTTTTATTTCAAATAAATATTTTTCCATAGAGTTTTAGTGAGTTTCCTATTACTAGAAATATGCCTAACTCCGGTCCCTTGAGAGTCGAGTTGCATTATTTATGTGGTATGAATTTATACTCCATAAAAATTAAATTAATGAAGCTGTTGAAAACTCATACTCCTTTTTTATCATGTTTCTTTAGGTATTAAATAAAATTCACACAAATATTCCTTTTTCCACAAAATTCCTTAGGTTCGTCAGCTTTTCTTAACTTTTCCTCTTCATAAATTGCCTAGAGCACGACTATAGCATGGGAAAGCGCATTACAACTTTTGTGAAGGAAAAGTAAATTTCACAGAGAAGAAACCTTTCTCCAATTTAAAGACTGGGCTGCATATAACACTGCATGCGATTGCTTTCGTGATGGACTTTGCGCGGCAATGGACCACAGAATCACTTCAAAAACAAACAAACGATTAAAAGAGATATCTTAAGAAAGGAAAGAAAAATATTTTAATCCGTCATAAAATGAAAGCGGATTGCTGTAAGAAACGAGTACGCAAACCCGCCTGCACAGGCGCAGTTTGATAGATGCACTCAACCATTAAGGTCTTGTTCGGCTTGGCAGCAGTATATTTTGCCGCAATCAATGCAATACGCGGATCGCACTGGAGGGGAATTTAGATTCATTGGTGCAGTAAAGGTAAATTTAATTTGCTTTTCGATGAGGATAAAATAAGGCAAAGAAACATTTCACATTAATTTATGGCCGCAAACGCAGAAACACTCACTTTTTAATTTTAATGCGATACAGTTGTGACTGTTATACGCAATGACTTCTCTCGGCCTCGTAGCTTTGCGAGATTTTGAGGATGGTGAAGACTTTGTGTTTGTTTGCGAAGAACCTGGTTGATTGAAAACCCTTTGTATAAGGTTAATATTTTTCTTAAATCTTATAAACGCAACATTAGATTCGCCTTGTTAGTCAAGCCATATCCTGTCATTGCTTCGTTCTTAACTCTTTGTAAATTTGATCAAATGTCAAAATTAGACAAAGTTCTGTTTGCTAATCATAATTGTCCGGTAGCAAGCTTTCACATAACACATTCGCTTCGACTAAATATTGATTCATACTATGTTAACCATATATGTCTTATCGCTATCTCATAAATAGTTGCCGCATTAAACGCAGAATAGGGAACGCTATAGATATCTTGTTAGCTGTAGCGCCACATAAAAGAGAGAATTTTAATTTTAGTTTAAAGCTATAGTGGCTGAGATATATATGAACATTAACAGCATTGACTCTTTGCTGCCATTATTAGACTATTCTATGTATTCACTTTCCTTTAGTCAAATATTATATTTACTTTGATCAGTTTCACATTTAAGTGTTATTAGTGTGTGAATAGTTTACACGCCGACGCATTTCGCGATTTCATCAAGTCTTGGCTGCAGGAGCGTTGAGCATTTTCTGGGACAAGAGTCTGTGTACAGACAGGCCACTACGAAATAACGAGCTGTCCGTTACTAAATTATCAACAATTAGTGATCAAGCTAGTAGAAATTGAGGTGAGGTTACCGCTGCGAGAGTCGTTGATAATCTAGAGACATGTGTAGGATTTTGTGCGCAATTCCAATGAATTGAGGACGGATTTAATGTTGGAATTGCGAAGGATTGCTTTCTATATTTGTATTAATAATTTCAAGGGACTGAACAGGAATGTAGGCAAAATAAGATCCGAACAAAATTTGTAACGCCCGACAGAAATTTATATGCACTGAATTTAACATAGAGTATCAAATAGAGCAGAAACGGTTTTGCTTCGATATAACATAAAAAGCATTGTAAAATTACTGTCTTAGTTATGCAGCTGCAAGGGTATTACGTTATTGAGTTGATAAAGATTAAATTAACATTTTTACCCGTTCTCTTAACGAGAAAGATGAAAACACTGTAGAAATGCTTAACATAGCATTTTAAGCAAAGCTCAAAATATACAAAATCATGTACTTTGTCTTATTAAGTAGACTTCTTGACTTGGCTAACTCGATCTTGCAGTTTTCTTCTTTTAACTTTGTGATTATGTCTTTTTATATTATCGTTTTAACGAACATGGGTGATTCATTTGTCGTTGAAAATGGGAATATTTTTCTTGGACTGTTAATATTAATACATGTAGGCACATTACATCCCTTCAACTGTAGCACAGCTTCCGTGCTCTCCGGGATGGAAGTTTGTAAATCCTAAAGCTATTCTATTCCAAAAATATTATTAAAAACTATTATAAAAATGGAGCATATTCCAGCTTTCTAAATTGTAGGAAAGTTTCGGGGGAAATTCATTTCAAATTGAAATTAAATTTCTTTTCGTAATTAGCTCTTTTCAAGTTATCACTCTACAAAAAAAAAAATCCACAAAACTGTGAACACAGTGTACTCTTCCATTGTACGATGATCCCAAATAGGAAACTTGCACCACACAACGTATTCTGCCAACTGGTGGACTGGTAGCCAATATCATCATTAGGTCGGCAGACGAACTGCATGTCACCTCTATTCTCCAGTATCTAATAAATCATAACCTATCTCAATGCGGCAGATTCTGCCCAACCAGTTTCCATTTTCTCGCCGCAAAATCAGGTTTCCCAAAGTAGCGCTAGTCTAAGCAATCAACAACATGCCATACCCGGTTTGATTTGCCTTTTCTGAGCACCTGCAGAAATTCCTCCCAAAAAAGAGGAACGAGTCGTCTGAACTTCCGATTCACCCACCTATCCAGTTTTCAAAATAGTAGGAGGACCTTAGTAGATCACAGAACCGGACTGATTCGTGTGGCAGCGGCAGACAAGATTTTTGCCCCCTTACCTCGAAGCCCCATATCCAGGGCTCTTGTTTCTACTTCGCCTATGTAACTTACGAGGGCACGATCTTTAACATATTGGTTGCATCTGGGTACGCGAGTTATGAAATTTTTGTTTTGTTTACATCAGATGATCGCTTAACTAGTTGGGGTCACTGCAGCCAGGAGAAACAAGAAACTCAGCTATTTCTTGGCGGCAAAATTTATCTCGAACCTGAACTACAGAATAAGCTGCTATGAACAGTGCAAAAAGGCAGTCGACCACCAAATCTGGTTTTTTTCGCTTTCGGGCTCATTTCGATTGTTTATTCCAGATTTTGTGCGCGCTGAGCAACCGAGAAGTACAGACGCAGCAGCGGGTGAGGCGATTGTTGGAGCAATAAAAAACCACCATGCGATTTGTTTGCACAGTCGCACATGGTTGTTAGGCTGGTTGCCCTCATTGATTAACCCACAGACCTGTTGAGCTGTTTTGTCGGTTACCACTTACCACCGCACCGCATCATACACTAGAAGTCGGGTTCGTACCTGAGGATCAGTTTCATTAGCTGCAGTCAATGAATCAAGTTTTCAAAATCTAACAACTGTAGTTGATGAACTAGTAAAGGTAGGCAAGAAAAAATGGATAAAGAAGTCATTCAGGTTGTTAGTGGACCTGGAACATTTAACAGTTGGTTATGCGGTTTAATATCTGTAGTCATTCACCTGGAAACAGGATCAAGAGCTGTTTCGGTTTTTATATGGGAGCGCAGCCACACAAATTTACACCGATTGCAATAAACTTTCCATTGATTCACAAACAGTGGCAGATAGTAAGAAATGTTTTTATTTTTGTAAAGTTCTAGTTTCTAAATTTTTCCACTCACTCAGCATGTCTTTATATTAATATAATTACTCCCGTCCAATCATTGAACTATTTATTACGTTAAAACGCGTAAGAGGAACGCTGGAGCAGCCTGCCAGGCGTAAACACCTCAAATTGACTACTTTTTTTTTAAATTTTCACATTTTGAATTTCACAGCCAAATTGACAAATTCTTCTTCTTGTTTTATTGAACAATAACCTTTGCCTGTGTAGTGTAAAAGCCGCTGTATTTTAATTTTATTTATGTTTAATTACATACAATTTTTATAGCTGAGAACAACTGTTTGAATAATGCTAATTAGAATAAAAATAAATGATTAATTTTTGAAACGAGTCTAACTAACACATCTGTTAATTCGATTTGTAGATTGCACGGCTATCTAGTCAAACATATTTTCCAAAGCTAGCACGTAGGGATGTGACGTAACGCAGTCCACTTGGTTTTCGGTTTTTCTTGTTCGGTTAATTGTCCGGAATGGTGGCTAAAGGAAATGTTTACATATAAATCCGTTAACAGTGATTTGGCGTTAGTGGAGCAAAGTTTTTTGGAACTTTACTGGTTTGAAGTAGCAAAACATTATTTTCGCGAAAAGATTATCGGGAAGCGACTAGCAGTTACCACCTCACCGAATATAGCCTGATTTTATTGTGATTATTGCGGGAAATTGTGAGCCTTGTGTAAATAAAATTAGAGTGGTAATTAAGTTGAAAGTAAATTGTTTCCCTTATCCAAAAGTGTATGGTACTTACTTATGGTTTATATAAGGTTTTTATGCATGGGAAAATAGTGTTCAAGTGGTAGTGAGAGTGTTTGATGAAAAGGAAGGAAGGCCTCGAAATATTGGCTTTTGTGATAATTGGAAAAACAACTTCATACAGGGACAACTGGAAAGCCACGCTGGAGAGCAGAAAGTACAATGGAAATCAATCAATAATCTTGTCGGTAATGGGGACTAGGGCAAAGATTTTAGTGTAGTGAAGTTTGGGAAAGAATATATGCGGAAATTGGCGCAGATAGCGAGCAAATTAAAAATAAATAAATAAATTTATCTTACATATATTTCACGGATAGTATTAAAGAAATTAATGAATCAATTCCAAATGTGCAATACTCTACAGCAAATAGAATAGCACCCTGCAGATTTAGAATGTATTACTGTGACGCAAGCACGATCTGTCATATTGTGAAAAAGAGCAATAAGGGGCCGTTCAAGTACAATATTACGTAACGCAGTTTTTGCCGATTTCTGACCCCCCTCACTTGCAACGCGCCGTAACATTTCATAATCAAACTCCTTAGACCATCGTTTGACAAAGCCTAGAGCAGAATTAGCTTTGTTTACAAAAGTGTTGATATGGTCGTCAAATGAAAAGGTTGTGTTTAGCACGACCCCTAAATCTTTGGTCTTGTCAAGTCTGTTCAGAGAGCCACCGTCTAAGGTAAAGTTAAAGTGCATTGGATTCCACTGTACACTGTGGTTAATTCTGTCAAAAGCCTTGCTAAAATCCGTGGAAATACAGTCGACTTGCTTGTCAGCTTCAATGGCAATTAGACAGCAATAACGCTATAACGCGCCATAACGTTTCACGAGACTCCCCTCCCCTAACTGTGTTACGTAATATTTGAACGGCCCCTAAAACAAAAGATTGCAATAGCTTAGACTGTGATATAATTTTCCAATTAAGAGTGGTATAAGGCCCCATGCTGTTGAAAATTATAAATTTATCAATACAGACTGGTGTTTTTCCTCGGAGTTCGAAAGAAGCTATCGTGGTCGCAATCGAGAAAATACCTAACACAACGAAGTGTAAGGCGTTCCGTCAAGTAAATATGCTTCCTGTAGAAGAAAAAATATTGGAACCATATGTAGCTAATATGCTGGTGGAGTACATTGAGAAAAACAATTCGTTCATCGAAGAAGAGTATGGTGTTAGAGGTTGGCACTCTTGCGAAACTGCCTTAAATTGGATAACATTTGAATGAAAGAAAGAAATGGAGTCCGGAAATGCTCTTATAGCTTATTTTAGATTTTAAATGGACATTTGAGACCTTGGATAGACAAATATTGCTTCTAAAGCTTTTAATGTACGAAGTAACGGGGACTGAACACAAGTGGTTTGGCTCTTACCTATCGGGAAGGACGCAGAGGACTAAGGTGAACGGCATGCTTTCGGACTCCGTCGAGGTTTATCCTGGTGTGCCACGGGGATCAGTATTGGGAGTGATTCCTTTCTTGCTGTACAGCAATGCTATTAAAAGTGTATTTAGAAAGTGTCAACACGTGGTTGAAAATAACACAGCAAAGTCTAAATGTATGAAGCTTAATTGTGATGACAACATTTCTGTATGTATGGATGGCGCGTATATCGAATGTGTAAATAGTCTTAAAGAACTTGGTGCTGTATTAGTCTATATATGTGAATAAATCGCAAAAAAAAAATTGGTTTCCTACGAAGAATAAGGTATGTATACTATAAAGAACGCTATAATGTTGTATAATGCATTGGTTTTGCCACCGTTTTCATATTGTTCACTGTCATATTGTGTACTGTCAATCCTCCAATGGATGAATGTAAATCAGTGGTTAACGTATAACACTATGATGTTCATCTTTAAAATGAAGTATGATCAACTTCCGTCCGAGTTACAATTTGGCTGGCGCTCAACCATACAACTTAAGGCAAAATAATAATTTTCGTCTAAGTAGATAGAATAGAAACAGAACGCAAAATTCCTTGATGTATAAAGGTCTGCAATCTTTCGACAATTTACCCTATGAATTTAAAATAAAGCTAATTGAATTTGTTGAAAATAATATTATTTGAATGTTAAGCAGTCAATAATTATTTAATTTGAAATTATAGTATGATACTAATTTTATGAACTATTACAGTGTAAAATTTTTTGAAACTAATAAATCAATTGTTATATATTTTTATGTGTGTTTCGTTTTGTAAGTAAGATTAGTTTATACGGAAGATAAAACAGAGAACCTATTTCCTTTCGAGCGGCCACAAATTGAAAGGAAATTCGGAAGTAATTCTTCTTTATACCTTCCAGCAGACATTTCCAATTAACAGCCATTGATGATCATTGTTGCTGATTATGTTGTGTTTATCAGTTCCATTAATATAACCGACCGATCACAGGGTGGTGCATTGCCATAGCTAAGTTCAATGCTCTCAGAGCCAAATTGAGTAGCATACAACTGATGGCGTGCATAATCATCACATGAACTTGAGACTCTTCTAAACCTCTTCCCTCTTCACTTCTAGGTGTAAAGTGGGTATGGCTATCAATACTACCTGTGGGTTAGTCTACCAGGCGCGAACTTAGTAAAGAGCAACTAGAATATAAGACACCACCAACTAGCCACTATAAAGGTGAAGAGAAGTAAAGCTGAGATTTCAAATATATTTAGTACTCAATTCGGTTCCCTTGCTTAAGTTGTAAATCTATAAAATACTCTTTTTAAAAAAAAGTTGAACCGACCTCACAAAAAGCGCTAAAAAAGCATAAAATAATTTTTTAGCGCTTTTTTTTCATTTATTTAAATTTAATTAAATAATTTTGTTGTAGTTGTTTGGTTTGTTTAATTTGCGCCGACTTTATATACGACTCGAAGAATACTGATCGATAGTCACGGTCACCTTTTCATACCGTCGTCTTAGAAAATTCTTAACATGGTCCTACCTAGTGCGCCACTGTACTCTAGGCAGCAAGAGAGAATCATCGCAGGCAATCTAGGTACAAACTTCTTATCATTTATTAATCAGGAAACGTATTCTGTACAACAGAATCAAAATCGGTCTATGCCTTATGAAGCTAGGCGCCGTCCATCCTCCAACTCTCACCACAAGCCACAATTTTTCTCAGAATACAAATCAGAATCATCTAAATCAGCCCACGTGTTACAAAGTTAGGTTAACGTCCCCCACCCCAATCCTAGGTATATATAGTAGCAATCGGGGAACATAATCTACCAAATAAAAAAAGAATCTTCCAAAGAGGTGTGTGAATTAAGAAATTGGGTAACACCCCCTCCGCACACCACCCCACCTCATAAATTTGTATCGTCGTACTAGTAGGGCAACATATTCTACACATCAAAAGATGAATCGTCCAAATCGGTCCACCCGTTACGAAGTTAGCCTTCCGCTCTCCATCCCACCTTAGGACCAACCTTTTATCCATTACCAGCAATGGAGGATGATACTCTATACAACAGAAAAAGAATCATCCAAATCGGTCCGAGCGTTACGAAGTTAAGTTTCACCCCCACCCCATCAACAATTTTATTGACATGGTACCAATCGGGGAAAATACTCTACCAGACAAAGAAAAAATCATACAAATCAGTCCACGCGTTACGAAGTTAGACTACCCACCCCACCCTTGGGCCAAATTTTTTTCATTATTAGCAATGGGGGATCACACTTTATACAACAGAAAAAAGAATTATCTAAATCGGTTCAAGCGTTACGAAGTAAAGTTTCATCCCCACCCCAAAAAATTTTTTGACATGCTACCAATTGGAGAACATACTATACCAATCGGGGAAAATACTCTACTAGACAAAAAAATAATCATGCAAATCGGTCCACGTGTTACGAAGTTAGACTATCCCTACCCCTCGCCACCACACCCTAGGAACAAATTTTTTTCATTATTAGCAAAGGAGGATCATACTGTATACAACAGAAAAGAATCATCCAAATGAGTTTACGCGTTACGAAGTTAAGTTTCACCCCACCCCCACCCCCTCTCATCCAAATTTTTTTGACATAATAAAAAAATACATGTCGAACTTAAAACCTCTTTGTTTTTGGGAAGTCGGCTAAAAAGAACTAAGAAGGCGAGAACAAAATTCTTTATTGATTATTTTGGCAGATTGAAATTCCGCTGCGAGTTACAGACTCCCCCCCCCCCCCTCCTTCCCCGGCAGTATAATTTGATCGATATGTATTTGCTTTTCTTTTCGGCTATAAGGAGTGTAGCCTAACTTCGAAACGCATTGACTGATTTGGATGATTCTTTTTCTGTTATATTATTCTGCATAGAGTTCAATCGTTCATTACAACTATTTTGTCTGCCAAAAACTTAGTGTTAAAAAGTGCTACTTGGTGAGGGTAACACTGAGAAGCAGAGAAAATTTCCTGCGCCAAAAAGTAAAGTGTTTGAGGTAAAATTGATTTGACATAACGTTACCCAGCTTTAAGTGTCATTTAGTGATCATTAGTGTTTGTAGGGGAACAGACCTTACGACAAAAAATGTTGCACCTAGAGTGGGGTTAGAGAGTGGAGCGAGTAGTCGCCTTACTTCCTAATGCATGATTCGTTTTTACTGTATGGAGTATATTTTCGGACTAGCAACATGATAAATATTTTGTATCTAGGGTGAGGGTATGTAAAGGGAAAGAATTCGGATGAATCTACTTTCTTTGTATAGAGTAAACTACCTCTGCAATTGTTGCGACCGCTTTGTATTTATGAGCAGCATTTTTCATGTAGCATATCTTAAGACACTAAGAAGTAAGAAATAAAATAGTTTTCAGAAAAAAGTTAAACTCATAAAAGGAGCAAAAAGGCTAAAATAATATTTAATTTTATATTTATTACGATATTTTTAAGTCAGTGGATATTAAACAAACAATACAACTACCTATCAACAATAAAGGATACCATACAAAACTACTTAAAGCTCGCGAGATCATAAGGAAGGAGCATTAATATGGAAAAATGTAATAGACACAAAATTAAAAATTATTTTATGCTTTTTAGAAAAATCACTTTTTCACAAATCTTGTTTTCATGTACATATACATAATTAAAATATCTAACCGCGATTTTAACTTTTCTCACCTACACCTAATTCAGGCATAACAAAACAAGATCAACAGGTAATAATAGCAATCTAACGAAAGAGCAAATGAGTTGTTTCTCTACGACAAGTACCGGCATTGAAAGAACAACTGGACTGGTAGGTTCACACATAATTCAAGTGATCGACCTGATCGTAACCAACGGCAGAAGTTGCTCCAGACAAAATAAGCGATTAAAAATTATCATCTAAAACTCGTTATGCCAAACCATATGCCTGTTCTAACTTATCCTTTGTCTGATCGCGCTCGTTGTATATCCTGGAACTACCGTTTGAGAATAAAAAACAAGTTTTGTGACAAGATCCAGATTACTTGCAGTCACCATCTCCGAATCTTGTTTTGACTTGTGAATAGCAGTAACATAAGAAGAGGATGCGAATATCAGAATGGAGCCCATCAGGCTGAGCCCGAACATAATCGTGATTTTAAATGATGATCGTTCACAATGGCGATAACGACCGGGATCAGTAGTTAGTTGAAATTAAAAGAAAAAAAACGATCATGCAAAACCCTCAAGTCTACACACAAAAGTTTTAAATCGTTGGTACAGGTCGAGCCGGTATTTACGTGCAGGACAACCTGTGAACTCAACGAATTGGTACCTTCAGCTCTATGTTGACGTCGGTGTAGATCACAGAATGACTCTTTGAATGTAACTGCAAGATCAACTTTAAAACGAGATGAAAGAAATCAGGTGGCGCCTCTCAAACAAACTTTGCCGTTGTTTGTTACATGCGTTTTGGTTTCCACTCATTTTTTCCTGTTCCGTAGGCACGTGGTGGCTCGGGAAACCAGAAAAACTTGAATTTGTCAATTGTAAACACAATTCGTTCTGTAATATAAATAAATAACAACAACAATTGAGTAATAACGGTTGGCTTTGCACTATGATTTACCGCAACGTTTATTAGTTTTTCCTAGCCTTCCCGTAATAGCACATCATTTTTTGTTGTGATTAGCTCTTAAGAGCGAATTTTATAAATAGACCATGGACTCGTCCCCTTATTCGACTTCAATATATTTGTAGCGAGGGATTGAGAATATTTTTGTACATTATTATCAGGATCAGGTCACAAAGGTTTGAGCAGAAATCAATTGCGTGTTGCGTCATCCAGCTCTAATTAAGCGTATATTAGCCAAGGCTGAGTCGGTGGATCTAAAGGTAAACATATTCTCAATGTTTTCGTGCTCAGATTTATAGCTTACGGAATGTGTCACTTTTTGTATTAAAAATCGAATTTTATTGAGAACACTTTCGGCAGAAAGAACCAGTTTTAGAAAACGCTGAAGCGGAAAACGGATTATAAAGACCATCCAGATCAACATTTCTACAATAGTCAAGTCACCTCTGAGGCATATCATTGAAATGAATAGATTAAAGGAAATATTTATCAAGTTTATGGAAAATTTTCACCGCGAGACAAAAATCTCCAAACGCCGAATACAAAAGCACTTCATCAGCGAATGAGTATGCTTTCTTATAACACACCACAGAGCCCAAAAGGTCAAGATACCCCACAAAAAGACCTCCAAAAACTTCTTAATGGTCAGCATCTTGTAATCATTCCCGTATAACCTTCTTGAGGAAACAATAATAAAAAAAACCTTCAAATGGCTCCAACACATCGATCGTGCCTTCATCTCCAGTGTTCAATAAAATACGACGCTGGCCACGTTTAAAAAAAGTCGCGGGCCCGATCACAACGCTCATTCCCTACAATCTGGTTAAGAGCAATAATAAAAGTGAAGAAGGAATCTACAAGCTGCTTTTCATAAAAGTTCCGTTCCTAAAGATCATTGGGGTGCAACCTTGGTGTCCGATGCTGGTTCCATTCAATCCATGTGATCTTCAGACGAAGCACGGTTCCGAAATTGGCCGTAAACAACATTTTGGGCTATGACGTAACACAACCTGTCTTAGAGCATTGGTATGTAAGCATCTTCTTGTTGTAAAGTTCTTTGATGATCACTAATGACGGCTGGTTTTTTTCTTCAATTTTCTGTTTATATCGATGTCTTCTCCTCGATCGTATACTGATATTCAATTTTTATTATAATAACCGAGTCGATAATGATCAGGTTGGGAGTATAATTTTGTTGCTCATGAATATTCCTGCTGTCGCTGGTGGAGCTGGGTCTCCGGTTTTCAGTCATTCGGTGCCGTTAACTAAGCTAATGATCGATGCGCAAAAATCGATTATATGAATCCGGGTAACAACAGTGTCCATTTTCTGGGTACATACCTTGCATTTTGCGTGTTTAAGCGATTTCGAAGAGGCTTATTTGCAATAACGTTTCCATCACGCATGAAACATTTTTTATCCCTTTTGTGTAGGTACTGGGGCATTGTTAACTGAATTGATCGTCTGATTAGCCTTGATTGTTTGTTTCCTCTTTTCACATAAAGTGGAGATTTTTATAAACTTTTACTAATATCCATGAAGTAATTAACTTTAGATTAGACGTCTGGTTAGTATTCCTTTGGGATATTTAACAAAAAACTGCTCTACTAATTGCCCTCGTTCCTCGATTTACACGGTAGATTGGTTTTATAAAACCAACGCGTTATTCAAAAATTACAATTTATAGATAATGGTGATATTTGTTTTTGAAATGTTAAACTCGTGTAAGTCGAGACTACGACATTAAGGAAATTTTAACTTATTCAAGTTTGATGATTAATTAGCAGCATCCACACGAAACAGAAACAAAATTTCAAAGGTTTAACGAAATTACGAAAAGAATCAAAACAAACCGTGCAAAAAGCCAAAGGAATTTAGATTATTTTTTTTATCAGATTGCTCCGATCAAGTTTTGAACGGTTTGTTTTGAATTATTTCGTAAATTTCAAGATAGCCTATACAATCCGACGGAGCTCACTCTGAGAATGTGACTATTCCAGTAAATCAATTCAAGCTTCCAGGAACGAACTTAAAAATCAGAACTTACTTTTGCCGACTCTATCGCACAAACTGCTCAGTACAATTTGATCTTTTTTTCGGGACTTATTAAACTACTTCTAATTTCATCCTTATCATGGTAGGAATGAGCGACACGGGAACCATTGCTAGGTAACACTTAAACTCCACGTTTTATGAGGGCCTCTTTAATTTTACATCCAAGACATAAACATCTTGCGTGAGGCGATATTTTACTCTTCAGATATCCTATCCTGAGCTCCGGCACTTGACTTTCTTGGCAAACGCAAATATTAGACATGTCTTGCTGGAACACTAAGAAAGAAGAACAGAAAAAATCAAAGGGTGCAACGGCAACCTGATCGTGGGGATATAAAACCATCTGCTACGAGTACAGGAAGCAACTCGTTTCCTCATGGTGCTTCTTAAGAAAGAATGATAAAGGTATACCCAGCAGCCAGCACTTTTTCTAAACAGTTTCTTGGCAAAAAAAACCTCAACACCTATGCAATAAGCTAAACACTTCTGCGCTGAGTCAAGACGTCAGCTACTTCTCGAGTCCAAACAACTCCATGAGTGAGTGATTATCAAAATTGCTCTCTTCACATTGAACTTATTTTTCTTTACAAATAATTTTGTGCTAAGCGTTTGGACTTTGAATAGGCAATGAAAGAGATCTGAAGAGTCACTTCAGACAATTAAATAGTAAACCCCAAGATGACAAATGCTTTTTACCCAAGGACTGCACGGCCATTGTACAGAAGTAATGACCGAAAAAGTAAGCAGAGAAGAAGTTTTCATTAAAGGAGCAACCACTAGAGTCATTTGGTTCTGGTTAGAAAATGGATTGACCTATCTGCGGACCCAGCAAAAAGGACAGTTCATTTGTTTAACTGGGAGTTTCTTCTTGGACCTTATCTTAAGAGACTTCTCAGTCTCACGTGTGATGTGCAGCAAAGACAGTTACCCTTATCTGAATTCGTTTCTGAGCAACAGCTTTTAATTCGGTTCAGGATTTTCTTATTATTATTTTTGCTGCAGGTTACTTTTAACCTGTTTGCTTGTAGGTTCTAATCTTCCTGACTGACAGGCCTTGAACTGTCTTACTTTTCTTTATTCTATATACAAAACAGTATCTTTTTACTTTAGTGTGCTATTATACATTCGTCGCCCAGTTAAAACCTTTCGAGGGTGTACGTTGTTCATGACTCGTGATTCTTCTTAATATTTAGCAGCATGCAATCATCGGATGTCACACTCTCATAAGGACGTTATCCGATCACTTAATGCGTTTATCGTAAATATGTCACAAGTGTACAACTTCAAACTTTAAAGCTTTATTTTGCGTTATTATTTACATCGCTTAGTGTTCTTTTATTTCGTGTGGAAAGTAGTCAGGTACTTTATTTCCGAATATAATATAATAACTAACATGCCCTATCGAATTTTCGGAATGATACACGTGCTCCATAGTAACTATGTAATAAATTTAGTCTTCTACTATCTGACTACTTGCTGTATTTTTCCAGAGTAAGTGTGAAATAAGATAAATTATTAAAAAAAACAAACAAAAAACCCCCGACTACGTTAAAAATATCAACTGAAAATTGAAAAACAAGCTCTATAATCTGTAGAAATTTATAAGAGCACCATGCAATGTTTATTTGGTCGATAGCTCTTAAATAACCTTATATAAATATAACTGGAATATTGGAAAAGGTATTGCAGGCGGGGGGACAAGAAAAGAATTAAAAAACATATTTATTGTAAAAATTTAAATATTTTCACTTAAATACCATCACTTGGACTATAAGCTTGTACCCGCCTGCACTACCTTTTCCAACATTCCAGCTATATTTATATAAGGTTATTTAAGAGCTATCGACCAAATAAACATTGCATGGTGCTCTTATAAATTTCTACAGATTATAGAGCTTGTTTTTCACTTTTCAGTTGGTATTTTTAGCGCAGTCGGGTTCTTTTTTTTTATAACAAAAGGTGCACTCCTTGACTGAGGTAGCTGAGATGGTGTAGAAATATTATATCAACAACCCAACGTCAATTCTCAACAGTAACAAGTTACAACAACCCCAACCGCTTCTCATTAGGTGGCAGAATAAGAGGGTCGCTTAAAGGCAGAGAACAAAGGTCCGATCTCATAGATCCGTACAACGGAGTCTTATATAAGGGCTAGGAAATTCCTGGCCTTAGTAACGACATTATTCATTTGTATATCAATATACACACCCAAGTCCCTCACTCCTTCCACCCGTTGAATACAGGTACCATCATGGTCAATTTAAAATTATTGTTGCAGCAACAGCTATAAAATATATGCAGATCCGATTGCAAGAACTCACAATCTACAATAGATTAGATTGAGAGAAAAATCTTGATATCGTCCGGATATATAAGAATTTTACTTTTTCAAACAGTTTGAAGCATTTAACGCTGCCTACGGATGTCATCTGTATCTTTTCAGATAGTCAGGCTGCTATTAAATCCCTCACGGGAGTAAATTAAATCCCTCACGGGGCTGCTATTAAATCCCTCACGATTAAAGCATGCTGCTCGGCTCTAAATGACATGACTGGGCTTCTAATAGTACGGCTCATCTGTGTTTCTGGACACAGTGAAATTCCAGGTAACTGCAGACCCGACGAACTAGCGAGGGTTGGCACTACTCGTCCCGACTCGGACATTGACCAAGGAAAGCCGCTGGCCCCTTACAAACTAGGAATTTCACAGTAATCCCTTAAGATTGCAAACGTCAGACGGCAGGAGGAACAAACCTTCCTGATAACCCGACAGATATGTCCAAAACTTGACCCTAAACGGTCAACAGGGCTTATCTCACTCGGACGCAAATTAATTAGCGTCATCGTGGCCATTATTTCGGGTCACTGCCGATAGAATCAGTACGCCTTGAAATAATTTCTGTAGCAATTGCCAAGTCGAAGAGAAACAGAAAACCATACTTCATCTTCTCTGCAACTGTCCGGCCCTAGCCAACCGTATTAACCGGTTTTTGGGCTCCCCCTTTTTTGAGGAGTTGACCGAAATAGGCTCAACTGACGTCATTATGGACCTACTTGGTTCATCAGAAGTTCTAAATGGTTCCCGGATACGGGACCTTTCCGCTCCAGCCAATATTGCATATTGGCCCCCCGAGAACTAGATTTTTTCTGGTAACAGAGAACTAGCTCGGTTCACAGAGTAATTAGGTAGGCTCTCCTCTTTCCTTAGGGTTTAAATGTGGTCTGAAATACAGCCCCAACTGTGATATTACAATCTAAGTGTGCCGTTTTTAGGCAGCCACTATAACCTAACCTAACCTCGAAGCAAATAAGTAATATCATCAATATATAAGACCCAGATGACTACCCTGGGGAAGCAGAAGGAGCCACAAAATCAGCCGAGAGTGCGCCTCGAAAACACACAATGAGCGAAGGCGAAAAATTCAACTTAGCCAATTTGAAAACAATGATAGAGTGAGACAGCTGATCAAATGCCTTACTAAAATCGGTGTAAATGTAGTCAGCTTAGTAACTCCATTATATTATATGGCTGCATTTAAGTCTTACGATTTTATAATATTAACTCATTCGAGACTTATCAACTATCATTATTGGGAACAATTTTAATATTAGGTTACCGATGACCCACAGGTGACCACCGTCTGAACGGGAGAGATTTGGTATGACCCACACGGTGAGTCACCGGCTATACGGTTGAGATTAGCATGACCTACGCGGTGGTTCACCGGTCTCGAATGTGTTAAAAGAGCCTAATTTTTTTGATGATTTATAGAATTTTGTGTCAAGTTTGTCGCTTAAGTCTTTCGTTTTGAGCGGTTCTTTAGGATATAATAAAAACAATGAAAATCTATTTCTTCGAAATTTGTTTTGAATAACTTAACGGGCTTATTTAAAACTGTTTTAATACTTAAAAATTTTCAAATACTAACGCCAGTTGTGGTTTGTTAGTGCAGTTTACACATGATATGCTGTTTCTCCACAAATTCTTCATATCCAAGTTATGCTTTTGCATAACGAGCAGAGTAAATATTGTGAATTCGTAGACGTTTCAGCTTACAATTCCATTAGGTAGATATCAACATTTTTGATAATAGTAACTGTTAGTTAACATCTCGGCTGTTACATTTAATTGAAGAGAAGGAGCGGATGAACGGTAGAAAATGACATAAGTTGTTGATCAGTGGACATATAAAGTGCTCTCCTCGAAAGAAACGGCGGGGTGGCTTGAAATAAGCCTGAAAATTTTAATATAAATAAAAGCACGAAATTCAGGCGCATGTTCGATTGACTTGTAGTGGCTTTGGTTAAGAAAACAGAAAGCCATTAAAACGTACACAACAAAGCACACAGTTGAATATCATGTGGTTGTGTGCGGCTACCAAAACAGTGTACCTTGGCTTGGCCTGAAGTATCTCTTTGAGTCGGAAGAATGAAAAAAGAAGAAATAAGTTAACACAACGTACACATTCACACTTTTTACAACACCTACGTGCTACCTGAGCCCCTGGGCGTAAGGTATAAGACATCGCTTGAGTCACACCAGGTATTAAGAACGTACGTTTCTCCGAAGAAGCTGTGGAAATGTGTGAGTGTGTCTTAAGTGCTTCATAAGAGAGAGGTTTATGACGGCAGTTAAGTTACAGCAGAAAAAGTAAGAAACAACCAAATAAAACATGAAGTCTCTACTAGGCGGCTATGCCTGTCGTGGTGTCGAAACCAAGAAAATTCACGCTTATAATAAAAATATTTCGTTTCTGGCTAAAGCTGACATTTTATGTTAATGACACATAAACTTTTCCGTAAATTTAGTTAAAGACATTAATTTAAGCTTAAAATAAATGAACTGGGTACTTACATTATATAGCTGGTTATTATTAAAAGATCTTTGCCAGAGTAATCCTTTGAGGAGCTGCAACTTTCCTGTAATTTTGGCCTATATTTCAATATCCATCTCCGACAGGAAGAAACACACTTCCATTTCAAACTTTCAAGAAAATTTATGTTATTTTTCGTGAAGCTTTGACTGGGCACTCAAATCGGTTTAAGGGCAAAACATCTTTGCGGATGGCAGCAACTGTAAAAGCACTTACACAACTTCAGGGCCACTAAACAATTCCCGGGGAATTTTCAACATAATTTCTTAGAAAAACCTTCACATTTCTAAATTAGTTCTCAGGCAAAAATTACAACTTGAAACCACTGCGATATTCCAAGTAAATGTCCATTTTCGACGAAATTTATTCACAATGAAAAAACCCCAACAAATACACAAGAGAGCGCGATTTAACTTTTCACAAATTTCAGGTGGCAAATTCAGACTTCTGTTTAGCAAACTTGAACAATGTATAGCAAAGCACTGATTTCTTCCGATTGCAATTAATTAAAACTCAACAATTTGTCGGCAAAATCAAAAAATTACAGGAAAATATTATTTCGTTTGCAATGTACGAAAACTCTCGAGTCGATTTAAGATCACCTAGTGTTCAGGTAGACAAATCCAAGATGTTGAGAAGAAGAAGAAGATCAAGTGTAGAGCAAACGTATTGGAAAGAACTAGACAAGCATATTGTAACGCTACTGTCCCTTTTGCACTGAAAATATAAAATGCGGGTAAAAAATCCTCAATACCCCTGGTTATTATACCTGTAGAGTTACAGGTGAATATATGAATGTATAGCGCTGTGCGCATGGTTTAAGCTGCGCGCGCACTTCTTGGCTTAAATTGCTTCGGTCCCGAATCGAACAGAAAAATGAAATACCTTTGGTTGTTGTATATCATTGTGGGTGTGTTCGTGCTTAAGGTGCGCACGTTTGTAAAGTAATTCGTGGCTGAGAAACGGCATGCATTGGGGAGAACCACAGCGTTGTGTGAAAGGTTTATTCGATTCTTGGTCCATTTGAATGCTGCCTTTGGGACGATCGTCGCTTTACATTATTCCTTAACACACACTATAATATCAATGAACCATAAAAGCTTCGGAAGATTCTTAACCTTTCATTGGGATATAAAAAAAATTTGTAAACATTTAAAAAATAAGATTTTATTATGTGAAAACGTTTAAAGTTTCGTTAATTAATTTCCAATCGAAGAAACAAATAGTTTAGTAAATTGTAAATTTTTCTAGCGAAGGAAAATGTTCGATCAAGGAGGATTGAGGGATCTTTCTTGGGATAAAAATACAAAATTCTCTTTCATTATATTTACAGGTGATCCAAAGAAGACAAAGTACAACAACAATATACTATAATACCAACGCGAATAGAGTAGAAATATTTCGAAGTAGTCAGGTATTCGAGGTTCTCTTGATGGTCTGACTATACCTGTGCACGCATAAAGATATCTTGAGCCCGTTGAAATGAACGAAACGGCTTGGGCGCCTTCGAACTGACGTAAGTTCGATGAAAGGAGAAATAAAGTAAAGTCAAGCCACAGTATCACACACGTATGTATGTGAAAAATGAAATAAAAAGGCTTAAGAAGTCAGATCTGTTGAAGGCCTTTGAGTATGGTCGATACTCGGATGCTGTTCCAGACAGTGGTGGTTGAATAAGGGGGGCCAATTTAACTGAGTCTTTTGCGACCTATAAAATATAAATTTTTCCTAGAGTTTGAATTGAATGTGAATATAGAACATATTGATATCAAGTACTTTTACCATTTTTTAAATATTCGTGCTTGAATACCAAATTATCAAATTACCAAAGGTGGTAAGTTTCTTTGGTTTTATTTATGTTTTCTATTAAAATCGTGTTTTTACTGAAAATTACAGTGCTGGATTTGCAAAGTCGTACATTTGTAGGATTTTCAGTATATACATATGTTAGTATAAATATAAATTTCTGACTTTATTGATTTAGTAGAACCTGGGATAACCACGATTATAGTTTTCATTTTTAAAGCATTTATTGTATTGCCTATTGCATCCCGTTCTGTTTACTTCCACTCATATACGCCATACTGTAGCTATCTTGTTGAATTTAAAATTTCTAAATTTTTCAGAAAAAAACTTCAAAAAAATCTTGGCTGAGATACAAAAATCTTAAAAATTTAGTACTCGTCGAGCCAGCTTCATAGAGTTATAAATCAGCAATCTGAACTTGTTGAATTTGTTATTCTTTTGGAGATACATTAGACACCTGAGATATCTGTTGTACCTCAGTACGATAATGTGGAAACTTTTCACAGTCATTTTAAAACACTTATTTCGTCGCGTTGTTTTAAAGTAGCTCATAATATTATGTCTGCAAGATTTGGATAATGAGCCAACAATTGAGTTGGTCCCTTAAGATTATGTCTCGATTACATATATGTCTATTATTATTATTATACTTGGAGTACCGTTAATTTAACATATTGAAAAAATATATCATAATTTTCGCATTAAAATCAATTGCCTACAAAATGTTCATCTGAAAAGGTAAGAATGAATGAATTAAATGAGTCTATGACGTAGGCAAAGTTTAATGATCCGAAGATAGTCCACGGCTCGATGCCAGAAATATATTTTGTCGCGAAACTTTTGAGGTTTAAAAATCAAATTTTTGAATTCAGGCAAGTATGGTTATCGTTTAAATGGTCTTAAGGGATTACATCTATCTAGAGACTTCGAAAAAATCGATTTCTGGTTTTGTTTGCATATATAGACGTAAGAATAATTCCTGAAAACTGATGCTGCTGTCCTCAAAAAAACTTTGAACGCGTTGTTCTCAAAACAGTATTTTTCAACCCCGTGGAGGGGATATCTCGAGGACCGATTCATTAAATTTTGTACACTACCTCTAGAAAACGTTCTTAATAACCCTACAATCTCATGTAAAAAAAATAAACAAAATTATTTTAACAAATTACGGCTTTAATCAAAATTTACGCAGATTAGAAACAATTACTCAGTTATTTTTTTACTTTTTTCGAGAAAGCACGTTTCAAAGTTCGACACTTTTTCGGTGCTCTATTTTATGTGGTATAAGCCCAGCAGATGGTGCGAACTTTCAAAATATGGTATCTTTATTTAGTTTGAGTTGTTATTTGAATAATTTTTTATTTTTTTATTTTTTGGTAATATCTAAAACCAAGGTAAGTTGTGCATTTCTATTAAAACTCAAAAGCTAGTTAAATGTTATTTATTGTGAAAAAAGTAAAAAATATGAAAGACATTAATGAAAAAATAAAAACAATCATTGATTTGACTGCAGTTTTGGTGGTCTTTTGGCTGCAACTTTAGGTGCCTTTTTTTGTTCTTTATCATCTTCTGTATCTGATTGAATGAGTGGTGCCAACATATATTTAACAACATTAAATAATCATAAATCATAACAAACAAAATGAAAATTTATAAAAATGCATTTTTTTCAAAAGTGTCACCGCAAAAAAATTATAAATAATATTTTATCATCAATCATTCGAAATTATTTCGGGTAATACATAAATTCTACATAACATAAAAATATTTCAGATTAAAGATGTTGTTTATACTCACCGCAACATGTAAAGCTATGTATGCAAATGGCATCTCCTGTTTTGTAATGTTGACATCCTTAATATAGTATGAAGTCACTTAATGTTGTTTTTTATAAACTAATAATGTAACTGTAAAAAAATTCGTTAAAAATTATTGAGTTTTGATTTTCAGAAAATCCACAACTCGTCCCCGTCCATTCTTACGATATTATTTTTATTTGATAGGTAGATTTTTTACAATTATATCAAAGTGAAAGTGAATAATTAAAGGAAAACTTCAGCAATCTGTCTATTGTTATTAGTTTTGAGCTATTCATAAAAGTTCGTTAATTCCATGTAAAGATTTATATAAACTGGACTGGAATTAAAAATTATTCCTCAGTAACTACTATTGCTGTGGAATGAAATTTGACACCGGGATATAAGTCATCTGTCCGAATCTATTCCCAGTGAAAGAATTTCAGAAATATATTGTTTTTTAATTAAATAAAGCGGGAGGGGAGAACTAGAAGTTTGTTTGTTTGTACATACCGTGTATCATTTGATAGGACTTGCTTAGAGAATCTGAAACATCATTCGATAAACCTCCCCCCATCTGCGAACTATTGTTTAATGCTTTTAAATACTTTTTCAATACTATCACTTCCTTTTGTTAAAACTGGTCGCTTTGAGATTTTTTAACTCTTTTATTTAGTATCATCTATCGGTCCGCCGTACGTCCTAGCGATGGCTGCTGTTTTGATACCGAAATGTATGTAATTATGCCGTGTTTAGTTTAGAAAGCACCTAAATTAAATTATAATGCATAAATTTGTAACGCGAAATTGAGTTCTAAATATTTACTAACCCGACGATATCTGGCATGGGTACCAGGGCACGAGGGCATTGAAGGCAATGAGAAGGCGGATCACCTAGCAAAAAAAGGTGCGGATTCTCAGTTTATTGGACCGGAGCCATTCTGTGGCTACTCAAAAAGCCGACTAGCAAAGCGTATCCGGTCATGGGAGGACGAACACAAGCACTCACACTGGCCAAATATCCCAGGGTTAAGACAAGCAAAGAGGTTTATAACCTACTCAAAACAGAAAACGAAAGAGCTGATCTCACTCAGCAGACCAGATTTAAGGCTGATAACAGGACTGCTAACTGGTCACTGCCCCTTGGGCTACCCCCTAAAAAAGTTGGGGCTAGCTGATGATGACACCTGTCGCTTCTATTTGGAAGAGGAAGAGACACCGGAACACATCCTCTGTCACTGTGAGGCCCTCGGCCTCATCAGGCTCAGACATCTTGATGGGGCTTTCCCATCACCATCAGATATAGCTAAGGCAGCCCCAAAAAAATTTAAGGTCTGATAAGGGAACTAAAGATTGGCGGGATGGCGTAATACAGAACCTGGATCAGGTCACAAAAGATCAACTTGGTCGAAGTGACTAAAGGATGCGGATAGTCCTTGATCCATTCTTTAATAATAATAATAATAATAAATAACCCGACGATATCACCTACTCAACGCTTTATAGCCTTTAGTTATCGGGAATAAAGCAGCTTTTCAATAGTAGGACTATCGATTTTCTGACACTCGGAGATTACGTCGGACAAAAATAAATATTTTTCTTTACAGTAAAGTAAAGCAAGTAAATAAACTAAAAAATTAATTATATAAAACTGGAATGTTGCTCCTTTTATACATTAAAGCAGTTAAATTATTAATGGTTATCTCTCTGGCGGAAAGTGGGTTATTAAGAAGCACCAAATCTTTCAAGAACTATTTACGAGAAAAAACGGTAATTGGAAAACAAAATTAGCTGCCTGTGTGATAAGAGTTTTAAGTATTAAAGAGATGCAGTTTTGTGCTATATTTATAATTTTAAAAATTGTTTTAAAAAAATTAAAACTTATAGTGGCTTAAATTACACCAACGCACAGTGATTCGTTAAGTGCTAGCCAGTTGGACAAAACCAACCATAAAGTAATGACATTCTGACCTAGCGAAATAATGCATTACTCCCATAAATTGGGAATTCCAGGAGTTGTTTGTCACCACAGTATTCTGAGAATGAATAATTGCTGTTGGATTGTTAATTTCGTCAATATTGTATGCAAAGTGTATGCTGTTCTTTTGTGATGGAATCTAAACTTGAAGGTAAGTAGTATTTTTTACAATAATTATTATTGGTACCATCATCTATTTTTTTCTCAAGAATTGGTGTTAGTCGTTTCGAGGAGGGACATTTTTGACGCATGTGTAAAATACTCCAAAGAAAATAAAAACGAGGAGGTACTCCGTGTTTTATCATCGCAACATGATTTTGCTGGAGTGACGGAGCAATCTCTAAGAGAGTTGAAGGTCACCATTTCTGAAAAATGGAATAGGTTTGCAAGAAATCGAGACCGACTAAAAGGGTCAGACATGGTATTTAAAGTGTTTGTCTTTGCCATTATCATCTTCAGATGTCGTACCAGAACCTGATAGGCCGAAGAAAGAATTTGAAGGCTCGAGCCTGAAGACTAAACAACGACGAGTAGATGACCTGTTGCAATCAAAATGTTCCAGTGAGCTGATGTATGCTGCTGAGGTGTCAGCAAGGCAGTCAGGAAATAGAGAGGTAGTACGTGCCATAAAAAATTTGAGTAGTTACGCTACAAAGTGCGATGGAAATCCCATTTGTCAAAAAAATACGCGGATGCAGACTAGAGAAGAAGCTCTAGCCTACTATGTAGGTAGTACATCAACAACGTATATGTATAATAAGAATCGGCAGTGGAGCATTCAAGCAGGGCATGAGGTGAAGTGGATGACACACGTGCTGAAATCAAAGTTCAAGCAAATTTAGATGAAACTGCTCAGAGTTTGGTTTTAGCAACATGTTGCCTTCTTGCTCGTCATTCACCATGATCAGTAAGTGAGGTTGTGTGAAGAAAGCAATATTGTTTGGCAGAATCCTCGAACTTCTTCTACAATGTACTACCGTCCAATAAAGTTTATCTTTTCCAAAGAAACAAAAGATTTTGCTGTTGTTGAAGCGAATAACGTTTTAGAAGATATAAATATTTTATTACCGATAAAGTGCAAGCTGAAGGGGAATGAGGTTTCTGTGAAACATGATATGCTTCTGACCATGGTCAATGGTAAAGTCTGCAACGCTTTGACCGAGACTCCTTCTGCACAAAAGTGTTTTATTTGTGGGGCAACTCCAAAAGTGATGAATGACGAGACAAAGGATTTCGTTCCTTACACAGATAATTTTGGCTTTGGTTTATCTACGCTGCACGTGCAAGTGTTTTGAATGCATGCTTTCGTCTTTATGTAAAGAAATGGTAACTTAGGGACGAATCTGTAACAATTTGGTATGAAGCAACGTTCACAAGATATTCAACAACGTTTTAAAAACAGCAAGTTGTCATTGATTGTAGATAAACCAAAACCAGCATTTGGAAACACAAATGACGGAAATACAGCTCGCAAATTTTTTGAATATCCTAAGCTTAGTACTGAAATTACATGGTTAAAGAGATGCTACACTCATGCAAAAGTTTGACACACTCCTTCGGGTATTATCATCAGGATATGAAATAAATGTAAAATGCAAAACTTGAAATTTTGTCACACTTTGTATTACATGCCAGCTACTGTTCATAAAATTCTTGATGTTATGAGATCAGCACTGTTACCTATTGGTCAGCTTTCTGAGGAAGCTCAGGAATAAAGATTTAATTCATATGGAGAAATCCCCTGAAAAAAAATAAGCAAGCTCCATTCTGATGGATTAGATTTATTGATCCCCTCTATCATTAAGGAATCAAATAATGTCAGTGTAGTTTCTAGTTTTCATGACAGTGCAACTGATGATCACATTCATTCATTGAACGATTCATCCGATATTAGTGATGATAATTATTAGTTATAAATAGTATAGTAGTAATAAGTAGATTAGCAATATTTTAATACCACCTATTTTGCAAACTACACTTACTGGAGTCGAAAAAAGTACATATCCGGGATAATCACCGTACCTTAAACTAAAAACCTTAAAAAATAATTTTGTCCCACTGTGCAACGAGTTGAAGATAACAAAAGGTTTAGATTTGTCTGAATTAATACCAGAGATTAACTGTGTGAGCAGGTCAAGTATCATCACCGAATAGTTCTGGTCAAAAAACAGTGTGAAAAATTATTCTCATTTGTTAAAAGAGGTTTTAACCGAAGCCACCGCCGTCACTGAAAATCATTCAATTTACGGTCGCGCGAGTTGATAAGTCGGTCGCCGTAGGGCGAACGCTCAGTGACTTTTCCGTAGCTAAAAGAACGCTCTACGCTGCCTAGACTATCACTAGATTATAGTCGGTCTTGGGCGCTGGTCAAACATAGTCACATATGACCAATAATTGCTAATTTTTAGATAGAGGCAGGCACGATAGTGTTTCTTATAAGCGCCCCAAGGAAGCTGAGCCATCGAGATGTTGGTGAACTGCTCCTTGGCCATAGATGGATCTTGGCAACAGATTAACATGCCAAAGACGACGACAAGAAATTATTACAGGATCAAGTGTAATTAATTTATGCAGCGAGCAAAGCATGCGCACTTGAGTTGCATATCAGGGGAGTTGGTGGTTGCGCTGCAGTGGGAGCCTTTGCAATTTCGCCTCTTGGGCATCAGAGCGCAATTGCGGCTAGGTATGGGTACTCTAACGAAAATCAAGGCTAATGGAGGAGACGGCGGATGCAATTATAAAAGGTCCAAAAATTGATTGCATGCGATGGTGTTTTTTGGTCGAGCAGCTCTGGTGCACGAAGGCAAACTTGTACGGCCTGCGGATGCAGGAGTGAATGTGAAAGAGCCCTGTGATGCTGTATGCCGCTGGTCCGCAAGTGGACTTTGGTCGCCTCATTGTTGGGGGTTTTTGCCATGGATACATTTTCTGGAAAAAGCATTTCGATGTACTGCGGATAATGTGAATTAATCCCGAAATGTATGCAGCCATGTTCGTTCGAGTGAAGGTAGACGTCAGGCATGAAACACTCTGAGATTATTAGCACTCGAAATTCTTCGAGTTCATTTTTTCTGGTAGTATATTTTAATGAAAAGGGTTCAAGGAAAGATAAGCCACACGCTGTTCGAAGTTGCAAGAGTCTTCACTTGCAGCTTCAAGGCGAAAGTAACATTGTGCGATTTTATTCGACGTTGATTAGAAAGTCTGTTGGAGATAAGAATTCTCGGAATTAAATTTTAATAGTTGGCTTAATAGTCAGACCATTGAAGCATGTTTTCGATTTCCAGTACTCTTACTATTGTTGTGAAATTATTGCAAGAACATCCAATTCTGAAACAGATTACTGTCATATATGCCTATTTATGCATATACATATACAGTTAATTGCGGAAAAATCCGGATAGACGAACTTATGAATAAATCATGCTTCCTGTGTTGCTAAAACATAAATATATGTAAACAATGTAACTTGAAACTACAGCAAGTATATTTTAAATCATTTTAAACTTCGTTATTCAGGAAACAATTAAATTCAGAAAACCGAAAAAAGCATTATAAACCAGTACTACTTTTTGTTTAAGGATATGTTAAGGCAATTTTTTCTGACAAGAGGAAGAATGAAATAAAAATATGAGGCTTTTCGTATGTTATAGAGATATATTTGTACTGTTGCTAAGATTTTGTTCAAAATAAAATTTGTATGGTGAATTCATAGGGTCTTCGTGCCTAAGAAGGTGCAGAAAAGACCTTGCTCCCTGGCTGCCAATTTTCCCAAGTCCTGGAACGGCGGAATTTTTTTTTTCTAAATTCGAAAATTTGACAAAATTGCAGCCATTTGAAAAAAATCATTTCTTCACCCACAAAATAGCTATAAAATGCTCGGGAAAATTGAAGCTACAATTTAAATTATTCATTTTTACACAGAAAGAAAAAATTGAGTAAATCGTGATTTTTAGTACATTCTCACGTATATCTCGCTACAATTTCGTAAAAACTTTACAATATCATAAAATGATTTCACACCAATATTGTAGGCATTCCAAAAAATCAGAAAATGCACAAAAAGTATGATTTATTAATAAGTCCCGCTGCCCGGTTACTTTTGCTAACTGTAGAGCTTGTGAGAGTTTCGCTCATTGATTTCGCGTTATTGAAGTGTTTCAATTCTCAACATTGTCCAGTAATGTTAACTTTTCTGCTGACAACAATTTCAAATGCAATGATCTTATTTGTTGTCAGCAGAAAACAACCATGGGTCGCCTCCGGTGGCATTTGAAGACCGACACGTTATCGCTTACACCACTGACGACGTCGGCGTATTGCTCGATAATAATTCGGAGGGTATTGATGTGAGCGCTGCAGGAGAAACCCTCACGAAAGCTTGCCTGTTCATCATTTAGTGTGCGCTCGATTGTTTGCTTGATTCGCATTAAGATGGTTTTTGCCACCAATTTGGAGACTGCAATTAAAAACCAATTCCTACAATTACTGAGGTCGCCTTTTTTCACAATTACGCCAACTTCAATCTTATCCTAGTTCTGATGTTAATATTCACCGCAGCCGGCGGGTGTTGAGGCTCGTATGAAGAGGTATTCGACGGTCCAAAGGTATTGTTTAGGACTTCAAAAAATATTCTCTCCACCTCTGCAGTTGATGCTTCTCCGCGACTCCACTGTAACTGCCGTTTCTTCTGACCTTTCCGCTAGGGCGTTCATGCAGTCGCGCTTATCACGCCTTACACGTCTTTATACGCCTTTCTGTAGGAACAGGCATACAGTCCGGAGAGTTTGTTTGACTGCAACATCGGCCGCAGAATTAATTCGGTATTTAACCTTGTCCCATTCGTGCATTTTGGACCATGTTGGGTCGCTAACTAATGGTCGTCTTCCGCTTTCTGGTCGTCTCACGTGTTTTGTTCAACAGCTCACAAAGCATTCCTTCGCCGTTTCCCATTTTAGACGATGGAGTCACCGGTGTAATGACGCAGTGTTATGCATAGCCCTTAGAAGACCTCGAGAAGACACTTCCTCCAGTTTTTTGAGACAGAGTCTATCAGAGTCTGAGTTCCTGCCGTCTGCGTAACCGTAGATTGTTAAATGGCATTTTTTGCGTTTAAATAAGGATCAAGATGACCAACACATTGTTGTTTTTGAGTACAAACTTCCCCATCACATATTCCAGGCCGATATTGTTATTGTTAACCTTAGCGTTGAGATCTCCCAACTATTTTTATTTCAGCTTTAGGAGCCTTGTCGAAGGTATCACCAAGGAGCTGGTAGAAGGCCTCCTTTGTTGTTATAACTGGTTGCAATGTCGGCGCATAGCATTGAACTATTTAGATGTTAGGCACCCTGGTGCGGAACCCGGCGATGATAGTTCGGTCGGATATTGGTGGCCAGTCCAGTAGTAATCGACGGGCACGCAGCAAGCCTAGACCTGTCATGCGCACTCTTTCCAATTCTTCCTGGCCAAAGTATAGTAGCACGGTTGCAGATGTGGATGATGTAAGCTCTCTTCCTCTTCTTTTATCTTCCCTTAACCCTAACATATTTTTTTATACTAGACCAATTCCCGATCCTCCTCCATGATCCTTGCGTATCCATACTCGTCCCACAGAGTTCTCACGTTCCATAGCCAAATCGTATTTCGATGTTTATAGCCAAAGATTGTCATCACAAAATCAGTCCGAGGTATCCGAGACGTACTAGTCATTCCGTGCGTATGGTGTGGTGTTTCAGATATGCGGGTTACAAGCCTTCCAAACCTATCACAGGCGGAGGACTGCTCTTTGAGGCGTCCTGAGAATCACGGAGAGTATATTTGTATGGCGCATCGATTCTATATAAACCAAGGTGGTCTGGCTTTTCGTCTTATTCTTTCTCAACCGAGCTTAGCACTGGCTACGGCGGAGTTTTTGTTTCTGCGAAAAAACTTCGGGAAAAATAGTCGTATTACAAAATTCGAATTGAAAAGTTCGCATCGCATCGCATCTGGTGTGTTTCCAGCTTAACACCGGAAAACACAAACCACTGTTTTTCAACCAAGTGACGTCTAACGCAAAGTAATTTTTCTCTCATTTAAAAATTGCATGTAAACTCACCCGAATTGAAGTGTAAATTTACGTGATCAAATTTGTTCCTCTAGGCTGCAGTTATTCTACGCTAAAATTGCGAAAATTTAGTTACCTCTTCTTCTAACAGGAGAAAAGGAAGGAAGAGAAGACTTTTTCTAAAAATCTTAAGCTCATTTTTTATCTTAGATTTCCCTTAAGCCGTTACTTGTCACCCTTAAAGTTCTCTGCTGTAAGTTATTTCGGTTCACCAATTGGTCAGTTGAGTGCACTCAGCTGCGTCTCGTTTAAAGAAAGCGGGCGAAAGTTTTGAATTTCCGAACGTAAGAAGACTTGGGGTGATCATTCAGGTATTAGAGGGATAAGGGAATCTGTTCTCATGCTGAATGGTAACCCTTTTGGCAGCAAATGAAGGATGAGCCACGTTCACCCTTCTTTCTTGCACTGACAGTTCAAGTAGAAACCTAATGTTAGTTTGAAGCGGAGTTTTTGTTGAATATTCTAACGAGCGTCACAATTTGATGGTCAGTTTTATGAGCAGTCAGGGAGTAGGGATCGTTGAGCGAAAGTTACAAAGGGATTTTAATTTAAATTTAAAAAGGGCGCAGAAATATGGATAATGGTTAATGGTCAGTGTTGTATCCTGAAAGAATAATACCTGAGGGCACCCATGTGTCCAGCCGATCCTTAAGTCCGAAAAAAGACACTGTCCACTATGCCCGATGACTGTGTATAATTCAAATCAGATAACTGAAGTCTTTTAAAAATCTCGTCAAACATGTTATGCAACTATTTTTAAAATTTCTAAGGAACATGTCGTGAGAAACTTTTCATTTGTCCAGTACTGGCCGAAACAGGATTAATTTTTTTCGCGCAAATGAATAATGACTACAGCAGATTGCTTCTGGCCTCTTGGAACTACAATGAATGGCGTTTTAACTGAATTCAATTAATTCTGACTGTTTGAAATTTTGGCGGGAACTGATAGAACTAGAGGAATTTGAAGCACAGAATTTACTGCTACAACGATTTACGAAAAACTCCCTACTACATAGTAATGAAAGAATTTTACTCGATCAGAAAATAATTTATCATTTACTCTGTTGACTACGATCTGATACTAATAGCAAGTCCTAAGTAATGTGGGAGTAAATCAATTACAAAAGACGGAATATTTTGACACATCCCTTTCGGCACTTTAGATTAACTCTCCTAAATGACCACTACTAATTCACTGCTCGACCTTAGTAGCATAATTTACGAAGCCTCGAGTTCGATATGGAAATGGTGTCTATAATTTTGCGGTAAGATCTTATCTCACTTTTATTTAAAAAGGTGAGCTTAATAACAGCTTTGCACGAAATGAATGACGCCTGATGTGGCATTAAGCTAGTCAAAACCGATGAGAGCTTATCACTTTTTCTGAGCCGATTGCTCGCGTGATTGGAATTCAGGCACATCGTTTCACACGAGTGTTGGACTTAGCTAGTTGATCGATGAACGGCCATGTCTAAGTGATTGCAAGGAATTATGAGAAGTTATTACTTAATATCATTTTAGAGATTTGTGGTAATTGCACCGCGGAGCTTAGTTGTTTTTTACGGCCGAAGTTGCGTATTGCATTCCATGGAAAACTTCAGCAATCTGTGACGGCAGTTTCGTAATGGACTGATGCTTCTGAATAATGTGCCAATGTGATTTATGAATGGCTCTTTTCGGTGAACTTGAAATGTGATAAATGGATCTTTCCCAGGCGCAACGTTTGCGTTAGGTCAACTTGTTAAGGAGATGACTATACTTTTGCTAGCTAATCAATTAAATCTGAGGGCAGCAATGACAACCAAGATTAGTGGCTTATTGGTAATATTCCAAGCGTTCTGGTGAAGCGTACATTTTTGAAAAGTTAACCAAGGCTTTCAATATTTTACCAATAATTGATTGAATAACTTCCGCTTTTACTATATTTGTTTCACATAATCGTCAACTATGGAACCTTAAAATTAATTTTAACAATCAACATCAAATTTACAGAAGGTATTAATTAATATTAATGGATATCGTTATTTCGTTTGTAACTCAACTGAAAGTAATTTTATTTCTGGAAAACTTTAATTTTAGTAACAAATAATTGTAATTACAATATGATACCAATGCTTCTCTCTCTCTACTTTCCGTAAGCCCCTTGTGGTGCATGGGGCGGGAAAAGAACTTAACCGGATTCAAGACAACGATTGCAAGTGGACCTAAAATTTCGAAGTAGTGATAGAAGGGTGATTGAAAACCTATTATTTAGACTTTGTCAAACGCGGACTCCATGATGTGTCCGGCCCCATTGAGTCGTAGAAGCAGTAAACCAGATACGATTCCCTCTGTCCCAAGCGAGTATCTATAAGATGACACAGTTTATCCACATTTATTAACAGATAAGTTTCATAGAGGATGAACAGTGGGTATAGACCTCTATCTATAACTAGCGGTCAGAAAAAAAAACAACTATGAGTAGCCCATTAGTACGAACGAGCTTGAAGCGCTTTTTATTTGTTTTTATCTTGAACAGGAAGTCCACGCAAATTTTTGGTTAGATGATAGATAGATCTAACGTACAACCATCATTATCCCTTTCGAAACCTAGTCTGTATGGAAATTTTTACATGATTTACTAAATTCTATGGAAGCTCGTAGTCGCACTAAAGTCAACGTACGGATCTACATCTTGATGATGAGACCTATTATATCATATCGATGGTAAAGATATCACGAAACGCTCATCTCTAATAGATCACTTCTTCTGGACTTGTAGGCTGATGATAGAGCTGGCGCAGGTGTCCATTCAGAAGAACTGAACATCTATCATCTATCTATCTCAGTGTACCCAGCGTTCGCCTTGACACATTCACTGGGGGAAGAAGATCTCATAGCGCTGGACAATCAGGCGGTCATAATGTCGATGTCACGGCCGGAGATCAACACAACTTTGGAGACAGTGGAAGAACATGGACTCCTGCAGACAGGCCAAGATAACCTTAAAAATGAGCCATGTTGCTAGCAAAAGGGATATCTTTAACGTGGTCAGTGTAACCCTGAGATATTTAACAGCATTGCACTGATCCAGGGAATTGAGATTAGGACCGACAATAGAATGATCTCAGTTGGCCCCCACTAAAGAAGACTGGGTGGGGACGAAAAAGGACCCGCTTTTATCCGGGCTGCTTCAGTTAATCCCCGGAGAGGTCTTATTAGTGAGTAAGAATCTAACAAAACTGAAGAGCACGGGCGGTCCGGTATCTTCAGGAAGATTTTCTACTCTCCCGCCTAGGCACCTTTGGTGCGTTCGTCAAATTATACAAGGAATAAAATTAATGAGCAATGAATTTTTTTTAAATTTTGCATCTTTAACGAATTACCTTATGTCAATATTCTAGAAATGTTACAAAAATCCTACAGGGACTTTTGCATCTGGAAAACGCAAGCATATGAGTGGTACGCTATGTTCACATGCTATGTTCAAAGAGGGCCGAGAAACCGTAGAAGATTTGCAGAATTCTGGAAAGAGAGACTGTTTCAACCTCTAGTATCAGTAATGGCTCAATTCATACCGTTTTAACCAAAGTTTTGGGCATGAGACGTCACAAACGGCCGGATTTCTGGGAAAACAATTTTTTGGAACTTGCGTCATGACAATGCGCCGTCGTATTCATCGATCCTTATGGGTAGTTTTTTGAACAAATATGCCACAAATACCAAACGAATTGCAACGTATTCGCCAGATATGGCCCGGTGTGACTTCTTTCTATTCTCCAGAGTTGAACTGCCGCTGCGTGGGAAGGTCCTTCGACGACGGAGCTAAGAGTCATATCTTCAATCAGGTGCCTATGAAAAAGAATTATGCGTACTGCGTTAATAGTTTTAGATCGACAGCGTAGACCATGTCTTTGCGTTAAATAAGTATTGTTGCGGATAAATATGAGGAAAAGGCTTTTGAGACTTTAAACAAACTGCACTTTATTCCTGACTTTACAATGTAATTTCTTATTACTAATCACGAACTGACTGAACTGTCCTTATCTGTAATATCTAATGATCTCTAAGTAACATCAACATCGTTTTAAACTAGCTGTGATCGAATTGAAAATTAACTGTGATATTGAATACTGTTTATGCATAAACTTGTGTGATTACATTTGTGTAATTGAGAATACATTTTCAAATTTACAAAGTTGAAATAAGATAAAATAAATTATCAATGCTGCTGCAATGAATCTTGTACAAGTATCTCTCTCTCTCTCTCTAGTTCCTGTATCCCCTTGTGGGGCATGGAGTGGAGAAGAACTTCACTCGATTCGAGACAACGACTACAAGTGGACAATTTAAAGTGGATTTCGAACCACTGACATTTTCTCTGCAACCCCCATGGCTTTTTTATCGTAATCTATTGTCAGCAAAACACTGCCATGGGTCGCCACCGGTGGGATTCGAACTTAGGACCTCCGGAATGGTTGGCCGACACGTTATCGCTTACTCCGCCGCCGACTTCAATAAGTATGCTTCTTAAAAAAATTTAAATATTAAATATTTTAAATTATACTCATGTCGTATAGCATCAGTAACTTCTGCTTGTCGGATTTCAACCAAAACTGCTAAGATTTACCTGAAATAAGTGTGCAAGATTTTAGCTCAACAAGTTAAGCAATTATATGGTGGGTGGCCACAGACGCTCGGACGGACAGAGGAGCATCAGTCTAACAGTGGCCGAAATGAATTTAGCCGAAGCCGAAACGATGTATCTCCTTTAAAAGCTGGATTTGGAATATTCTCATGATCAATCTTTCTATTGAAATGGTTCTGGATATCTTGTACACCACTTCCATTATGTCAAATAAATTTTCTCCCTTTAAGTGGGCGCTCATTTACATTTAGTTTACAGTTAGTTATTCATAATAAGTTAAATAGACATTTGAGATGTTTTGCTCTCCTATGTCATCTGACTTAGTTGATAGGGTAATAATTGTGTGCAGGTTTTAAGAGCATTACCTACATCCATTGCGAAAGACAGGCATATAGCAAATTATTTCACGAACATACTTAGGGGCATTTCAAAAATCATAGGAATGAAAGATTATTAACAACTCTATTGGCTCGATATAAATTCAGCTGTAACTTAGGTGCGATGTGCACGCAACTCCTAGAAGCAGTCTGAGTCGCTTTTGTAACTTATATGGAGCCGGAGTAATTCCGCCTCGAAACATTTTATCGAGCCGGACGTAAAAGATTGCCGGATAGATGAAGGGATACATTATGGTTATTACAGATAAGAGTTATTAGCCCATTGAGGTTGGATTTGTGTGCAATAGGTACTCGCTTAATAGCTTGTGATTGGTTTTGCGAACTGGATATCTTCCATTGCCTGCGGATTGCGTTGACTTCCTTATTGCCAGTGACATTAACCATTTATCTTAAAACCTTCTTTTGATAATCATTAGATCAAAAAAAATACTCTAGGCAAATATAGTGTGCACTTAACAAAGGTGAACTTGAACTATAATGCACAGATTCAAAATTAAACAATGCCATTTATTAGCACTAATTATCTTAGTAATTAACTAATTACTCCAATATGTCTAGACTCTTCGGTATTCGCGTCATCCGCAACATTTCATTACCTGGTTCAAATAAAGCCCCATTTAGACCTCGCTTAAAATTATTGTTTAAACATGTTTAGTTTCGTTTTAGTACAATATAATTTAAACGTTATAGAGAATTAAGGGAATTGAGGGACCGTAGAGTTGTGCAGGTCTGTTACTTCATTGTTTGTAACCATTGGTATCTTCGCGTAAACTCTACTCGCAGTACTGATGAGGAAGAAATTCACAGATGAAAGTTCACTTATAATGGCAAAGGTAATTTAATGGGAAACACATTTAAGTGACAATTAAAGAAAAAAATATAAAGAGTGGTTCTGTAGTTACGACAGCAAAGAAAAAATTTGGTTTATTAATTGCGTGTGGCTGTAAATTTTTTTGTGTTTTAATTGAAATAATTTATTTATTTATTTATTCAATCCTAATTATTGATTTAAAGAATGAAAGAAAACCTAACTCTAATAAAGAAGAAAGCCGGGACATTAATGTAATGGGCTTATACATATCATATTTTGTGCGATGGTGAGTAGTATTGCAGAAGCACTGGTTCCACAAGCTCGATAAATTCAAATTCCCCAATAATTCAGTCGATCCGAAAATGGAGGCTGTAAAGGAGGATTGGCCCAGGGAATGTCACGAAGGGCAAAGATCACGCTGGACTGCCGCGATATGATTAATGTACACCGAAGAAAAAGGAGATCAAACTGCACTAGCGTACTTCAGAATTGGTCTAACAAAAGTATAGTAAAGCTGCTTCGTTATGTATGGGTCATCAAACTCGTCGTTATGTATGGGTCATCAATAGCGTCGTATTACGTCGATTACGTCTCAAATTAAAAGTTGGTGTTGAGGACAACCCGACGTCTTTTGTTAAGTAGGAATAGAGCTACCATCGATGGTATATTTAAAGTGCAGGAATATCCTTTGCGAGAGAATAACATCGTGGTTCACTTACTAATGTTCAGAGGAAGCAAGTTAATCGAGCACCAATTGTGAAAGGGGCGTAGTCGGAATTTAGAAGAGCGCTGTCATTTTTATTTGAGACGATACCGAAAATTTGGCGTCTCAGTATAATAACGAATTCTCAAGTTAGTAATAATCATGAATACATCATTGATGTAAATAATAAAGAGCAAAGGTGCTTGATGGCTACCCTGGGGCACGCCTAGCGCACCTTGAACAGTTTATGAATTACTTACTAAAGTCTGCGAAAATACAGTCAATGGAGGAAACACAGCAGTTGGGGAATTCTAATAAATTATATATGGATTTACCCTTAATAAAGTCAGGCTGAAAGAAATCCAAAAAGATTTGCAGTGAAAGTAGTGAAAGTACAGGACATCGAAAGCCAATGCTTCAAATAATTTAGCAGTACAACATAAATTAACAATGGGGCTTTATCTCATTTGATACCTTTCTTATGTAGAGAAATAATCACAGATTGATTCCAAGTTTTTGAAGACACCACAACAAATAGATAAATTGCACCTAGGACACAAACAGGATGCAACCTACAACTTCTCGGAAAAAGCGTTGAAATTCCATCAGTACCACACGAAAATTAACCCCCAGGAGAGTTTTTAACATTTTCTGAACTTCTTGATTAGGAAAAAATGTATATGACCATATTTTTTAATTGCATATGATATATTATGTACATCCATTTGTTGATAGTTTTCTGTGTTTAGCCCCCCCCCCCCCCCCCCAGGGTCTCGGTTAGACATCAAATTATGAATTAGTCGAGCTAACAAAGAGGCGTTTCTAGAAGTAGTCGCTAAGGAGAATTTTATCTTGTACAATGCACAGGTTTTCATTTATTGATTTCTGTACGTTTGTTCTTAAGCTCTTTGAAAACTACTACAATTTTCACTATATTCTTATTTTATAGGACTGCGTGTCAAATTCCATTACAATTTTACATGTTTATTTCAAATTTCCTTTGGTTTAGTGACGAATAAAAAATTTCCTAACCTTTTAACACAAGATTTTGTTATCGAACTATAATTTTAATTGAACGCCAGTGAATGCGTAAGTGAATTTAAGTAATTTATCTGAAAAGAAAGGTATCTATCTAGTTGACGTCCGACTCGCGACTTCTCTTGAATACTTTATTCTGAAAGTTGTGTTTGTACCAACTTCAAAAATTTCGTTTGCAAAGGAAATAAACGTAAATTAAAACGTTCTTCACGTCGTGATCAAATTTAAATGACACGACTGTTTCAAGGCTATCAGATAGCCGTTCTGCGTAGGCCGTTTTAATGGATCACGGAGCTGTTTATCTCCGCTGCACGTTTTAAGTTTCCTTACCCATAAACTAAGGAAATTCATCACAAATTTAAGATATTGGCTGCGGATGGAGAAATATAACTTTTACGATTGAATTAGCTGTTACGTTGCGCAATAGCACTAAGTTATGTATTTATTCATGCTGCTTTCAATCGAATGTTAGATCAGCTTAGACGAAAATGAATTGTCTATAGTAACACTTTCAAAAGAAAGAAACATTTTTCGTTAACATATCCAATTAAAAGAGGAAGAGGTTAGGACGGTAGACATAAAATCCTTATAATCACATGGAAATGTATTTTCAATAAAACCTTAACCCCACCATCTAAAATATCGTTCTACATAATATATAAATAGGGTTCATTACATTTACACTAAAGGCATATAACAAATGGACATTTAGTTGCTTAAAATATATGACAAAAAGCAAACCTTAGTAATTTGTGGTGCGAATGACTCAATAGAAATAAAAAAATTCTTAAAAATAATTGTTTGTTCAATTGGAAAAGCCCAAATATTTTTGAACGGCATTAATGATTATAAGTTACAGGAGTATACAAAATGAAATAATATGGTATTAAACCATAGTTCTTTCTTTTTTCGGCGGACTACTCTGATCAACTGAGCTAAGTAAACAGTTGCCGTTGTAGCAGAAATTGGGACAAGACTGTATCTGGTGGAATTAAGGTAAGGGGAGTAAGGAAACTTGAGTCTTGTTATTGAATTGCTGCGAGCTAGACAACAGCCCAGAGACAGAGTGGATTATTTTAATTTCTTAATAAAAACTCACGGGGAGATATGGTCTCGTACCCGGGGCCCATGTCATGGTGGTCGTGCGGCTCAACGCATTGATCCAACTCCGCCTCCAATATGTAGTGTAAAAATCACTAGTGTAAAAATCAGTTAAGACATAAAATCAACGAGATAATGCAACTCTTGCAATTAGTTCAACATAAGCGTGTGTAAAATTTGGGTAAAAGGGGAAATCACTTGACTGTCAAATTTCTTCAAGTTCAAAAGTAAACAGTTGCAGTGCGTAACAAAACTTTCAGTTTTCTGTAAAAACTTTCGAGTACGCAGAAAGACCTTATATGAGATAAGAGATGTAAGACATCCACCATACAAGCAGTTTAGAAATTGCACTAAAAAAACGCTGTATCCTATCATAAAAATATATTGCGGTTTTACTATATTTTAGAAATTTCATCTTAATATATATTTTAAATGAAAGGATGGGTGCTGTTCATCCAACAGATATGCCGTACCTGTGCATTGTCCATCAGTGTCCTTACTGTACGTGACTTTGTTGAGTGCTTTTCCAAAAGAATACTTTTTCTTTTCCTGCTTTTACTGCATTTTCTGCAAATTTTCATTTATTTTCCACCTTGTTTGCTTTCACGATTGCTTGTTGAGATCTCTTTGTTTTCAGGACTCTTTTGCGCCCGAGGTTTTGGTAGTGCCCGAAATCGGTTGTTGTCTGTTTCTTTGGACATAATCGCTGTTGATAATAAATTTGTGGGTTCTGAAACAATCCACTGATTTGAATTTTGCTATAACTTTAACTTTAATTTTCTTGTTCCACCATTCGCCGAAACAAATAAGATGTTAACGAAAAGCTTACCATTGCCTGTAGTAATTTGAAGTAGAATGATTTACAACATTTATTCGGAAATCTTTGGCCTTATAGAAAAAGTTGAAAAGTTCCGAGTCCTCCTTCGTAATTACCGCCCTCCACAAGAAAATTTCATATCTGAAATCGTTAGGTGATTAATTAATTGTTAACATTTTAGAATTAGAAGCTAAGCGTCAGTGTATAAATTCTGAACCTTTCCGAAGAAAAGTTGTTGAGAGCCCAAAATTAGGTTTCGAAGATAGGCCTTAATGATCGTAACTCGATAAATTTTTAAGGTTGTGAATCTCTGGTTCTTGTACCCTTGACGGCTGGAGAAGAACTTCACCCGATTCGAGACAACGATTGCAAGTGGTCCTAAAATTCAAGATGGATTCCGAACCACAGATTTATCCTGCAACCCCCCCCCCAAAGACCTATTTCATCGTAATCTGTTGTCAGCAGAAAACAGCCACGGAATTCGAACCTGGGACCTCCAGACACGTTATCACTTACTGGACTAATTTTACAAGAAATCAACTTTTAATATATCATTTTGGAAGGAGAAGAATAACCTAAATTTACATTTGAAAAATTACATGCGTCTCCGTCGTTGTTGCGTGTGAGAACACGCTACAGGTCGCAATTGGTTAACTATCAGAATTGAATCTCATGGCTTTCTATTAAGATTTGTCAAATAGTTTAATTTTTATTATCAATTTTATACAAACCTCTCTTTCTTCGTTTTCGGCCTCCGTTTTGTGCAGATTTTCTTACTCCTTTTCTTTGCACCTCGATTCTGGTGGAATGGGTTTTGCTGTACTTTTGATTTCTTAAATATACATATTTTGTTGTGAAGTAGTAACCACTAAAATAAATTTTGATGTGGAGACGGGGTTGGATCCACGGTGTTCCCAGGTTCGAGGCCAGGTCTCCCAGTGGGTTTTTAAAATTGAATTACAAATCCCACTCCGTCTCTAGGCTGTTTTCTAGTTCCCAGTAATGTAAAAACATGTAAAAACAAGACATTCAAGTTTCCTCACTCCCCTTACCTTAATTCATTTCCGGTCATGCTAACGCATCGTAAAAAAAAGTGAATCTCAAGGACTATCTTAGAAAGATATTCTCGTATATTTTTCAATAACCCAACAATATATGGACAATGAACTTTCTTCTAAATTTGTCGGTCTTATATTATGGTTCAATCTTTCTGTTTTGTTAAAAAAAACAGCGTTTTTTGGGAAATTATTTTGGATAAACGGTTTAACGGATTGTAATAATTTTCTTAGTGTATAAACCAACTGTTCAAGAAAAAAATGTCTACACTTCAAAAAAGCAAAATGGCAGTCCCTTCGCTTTCAAGCCTTTTGTGTAAGCACACCTTCATTACGTGCAGGTTTACTGCTACATGTATTATCGGAAACCAAAAAATGAATAATTTTTTAACCGACTTCAAAAAAGGAGGAGGTTCTCAATTCGACTGTATGTTTTTTTTGTATGTTTGTTACGCGATCATTCCGCTAATTATGAATTGATTTTGATGATTCTTTTTTTGTTTCGTAGAGTATGTTCACCGATTGCAACCATCCCCGTATGATCCCCCATTGCTTATAGGAGGATAATTTGGTTCTATGGTGCGGGAGGGAGAGGGGTAGTCTAATTTCGTAACGCTTGGACCAATTTCGATGATTCTTTGTCTCTTGGGTAGAGTATGTGCCTCGATTGATACCGCGAGAAACAAAATTTTTGTGGGTTGGTGGGGCGGGGGGGGGGGGGGGGGGGGGTTGAAGCTAACTTTTTAACGCGTGGACCAATTTGGATGGTTCTTTTTTGTTGTTGTACGTAGTAGAAGACACTAAAAAGTGAAAAATAAAATAGTTTTAAAAAAAAATTGAACCGACTTCACAAAAAGCACTAAAAAGCATAAAATTATGTTTAATTTTATATCTATTACGACATATTGAAGTCGGTGCAAATTAAAGAAACAAAACAACTACCCAACCATAATCGAAGATACTGGCCTCTATTGTTGAATACGACGGATTAAGGATTCCCGCCGCAAATAAGATTCACTTCCTCTTTACGTTGCGATCTTTGAATCCGCCGGCAAGGCTGCCACATCTAGTGTCAGATTTCATCTTTCGAAAATGTAATCAGTAGGTTTATCTAAATGTTAAGCGTAAAAATGAGGTTATACAGTTAATTTTCTTACAAAGTTGGAAGCGATATTGCAAAAAGCTATAAACGTAATAAAATAATCATGACAGCATTGCGTTTTTTTGGATTTAGAAGACGATGAGGAGATATCATTAAGACTGTTACGAAGAACAATCCGAAATACAGCTGAAAATTTGATGCTATTAACGGATTACAAGTTAGTTGGCTAAATATGTGATCTACGTTTATTGTATTTCATTTCTTTCTGTAGATTTAAAAGAAATTATAGGCTTAATAAGCCAGATTTCATGTGTGTTAGGGGAGTTAAATAAGAATATTGCTCCGACATTGCCGTCCACGCCGATTCCACTGGAATGTAAATAAGCTAAGAAGAATAAATAAGCTTGCTTTAGATTTCTAGTTCAAGGAAGCTATCAGCACAACAATATCTCCACCCACTTTTTCTCAGCATTTAACTAATATACTTAATTTAACGCAAACAAAACTATGCTCAGAATGGATAAAATTACATTTGAATGAGGTAATTTAAGGCACTTTTTACCTTAACATCTTAAATCCGCAATGATCATATCACGAATTTCAAACGTCAGAATAAGTAGGCAGGAATCAATTTTCTCGTTTTCAATAATCAAGTGAAACGTCGATAGTTTTCGATGATTACAAATTACCAAATTCGCAAACGTTGTTCTCCCGGCGGATTCAGTAATAGAGGTTACTATATAAATTTACCTGAATGTTTCAGCTCAAGTGATCATAAAGAAGGACGATTAAATACTTTTGTTGTAGTTTGATTTCTTTGATTTCACCGACTTCAATATGTCGTAATAGATATAAAATTAAACATTATTTTATGCTTTTTAGTGCTTTTTGTGAAATCGGCTCATTTTTTTTAAACTATTTTATATAAAATATAGGGTTGTAGTTATCGCCTACCATAGTTTTTTTTATTTTTCATTTTACGCCATTTAACGCAACAATTTTCACCCAATTTTTGCAGCTTTAAATTATTATTAAAAATCATATTTTTGCAATATCAATAAAATCCTATGGTACACGATAATACATCAATTTTGAACATAAAAAAAATCATTAAAATCGGTTCATTGGTGTCCCGGCAAACCGCACTTAGTTTGCAAAAACATAGGGTACTTTCATTAATGCATGTTTGCGCATATTTGCTTTTGCATAAAGTTCATTAAAGCAAGAAATCAAAACATGCGTTTGCACAAGGTTCATTAATTCAAACGTGCGAAGCAAATGAGCGCAAGTTCTGCATACATTTTTAACTGCGTGTGGCTCTTATGTTTAAGAAGAAGAATGAAATTTTAGGAAAGCCAACGCCGGTTCTGCTTTTATTTACTAGTATTTAGTTCATATTAAAATGGGTACTGTAATTTAACTAATTGTAGAAATAATTAATACCATTTGTAATTATGGCCAAAGAAGTTCACTAATGCATGCATGCATACGGGCGCAAAATGGCTTGTTGCAAATGTCACGAAAGCAAATATTTGCATTTGCGCGTATTTGCGCACGCAAATATGCATTAATGAAAGCACCCATAGTTTTGAGAGAAACACGCTTAAGGTTTTTGTTTTCCATATAACAATTGAATTAATCGGGCGTTACAACGGGTCTACAAGGAATCAGACTAACATTTAATTAAAACCAGGGCCGTTGAAAAGCGATAGAAGAGTTTGAGAGAACCGACATGCAGTGGATGCTTCAAGAGTCAATGCTTCCAGAAATTGTAGAATCGTTAACAAGTTTAATAGTCTTTCTTTAAACTTTGTCAGTGCCCACAAATGGGAATTATATTCGAATCTAGGCCTGATGTGTGAGTGAAATATTTCTTATACTTAGTAGAAAACCCAAGCTCTTCATCGCATTTTTAGAGACTAAATATATGGTCGATCCATCTAAGGTTCCCAGATATCTTAATACTAAAGATATTAAGAGTGGGGGATTTGAATATATTCACGGCGTTCGAAGTGGATTGAGAGTATGCGGAGTGTTTTAAAGGAGTTTTGGGTGCATTAAACAGAACACGATTTGTTGCGGATTGTTTTTTAGGGAAATATTTGGGTAATTTTTACTATAGCTAATTTCTAATAATAATTTTGTTATTAAATATTTCTTTTCTTCAGGATAGACCGCATTGTTCGTCTTACGCAAAGTTGGAAGAAAGCCTTTTGCACTTATTGACGATCCCTCGATTACTTCGCAGATTGATTCTCCAGAACATCGACATGATCTTCTATCGCTGTATCACCATTATTGTTTTAATGAAACTCTTAACGTGATCGCACATAGATCTATCTTTTCACACAATACTACAGCATGAAGTCCCTTTGGCCGTACCGTGTATTTTCAGAAATTCAGAAATTCTTCTCAATCAAAACAGTATGAATGCGGAACAGTTTGCCATCTTCTCCTTTTCCCTCTCGTACGAGATATTATCATTCAAGTAGAGCCTGCATCATTATCTCATTTAAATGACTCCTTCATTCCGTGCTCATGTGGTGCTAGGTAATTGTTGCTGCTTGATAAAAGGAGGGCACGTGTTAACCTCCCAATTGGATGAGTTCACCTTCAACAAATGAGTAATTATTTGTTGATATATTTCTTTATTATGATGCTGCTGTCCTTGCTGATTGTCGTCAAAGTTAATATCGATGTATTCGTTGCACTTCGTTTGATGTAGCGCGCCATGCGGATGACATCCTTCGTGATATTCTTTGCTGTAACCTTATATTCACTTGTAGTTACTTGCTTGATTAAAGATGGTGTTCTTGGGTAGGGTTGACTCCTGTTTCATTGATGTCCATCTTTTCAGCACTGCCTGGAACTCGGAAATAAATATATTTTTATTTGGTTTTTCAAAATTATTTAATAAAACTAAAATATCAAACTTTTAGACTTTATTCTATATTTAAAACATTTTATTTGGTTACGAAGGTGAACTGAAAATTTTTCCATTTGTTTTTCCTTTTAAACTTTTTTGCGCGAGAAAGGCTTGCTGAGTTATCCGATATAATTTCTTAGCAAGTTTTTAATTTGATTCAATAAATAACTGTAATAATTTTAATTCGTTTTGTACTAGCTTCCATAATAAGTAAATCGACATACATATTAAGCAAAAATTTTGATGATGTCCATATATCGAGTTATAAAATATGCATTCAAATTTAATTACGGATTATTTTTTTAATAACTAATTCAGTCTTTGTTCATTAGCGATTATTAAAAAAAAAACACATAATCCGATCATTGTAATTCTTTTATTGCGGATTATTATTTTTTAATTTACTAAGAGATACCTAATTACTAAATAAAAAAGTAATGAAAAGCGCGTTATGTCTTAGTTTGCATTTATTCAACCCCATCTGATTGATTATCAGTTCCATTTTAATTTCCATCATCCAGCGATGTTATCGCGTATGTGAAAAGTCCTCTAAGTCCGCCTTCGCTGATAAGACCTGCCGACACCCAGTTCTTATATCACTTGGTATCAACAAACCAGCACGACAGCTTTGTAAAGTAGCCGGACGGAAACATATGCACGAGCAATTTAATGTAGGCAATCTGTGACTTGGACGGGGATCAATGGAGCTGCTGAAACTCTTGAATGACAAGTGTTAAATGAACGTCGTCGACTGAATGAAGTACCCCCGGTATTGGCTCATTGCAGGTAATAAACGTGGAGTGCGCTCGACAAGTCCAAGTTGCTATGGGAGGCGTTAACAGTTTTGTTCGAACCAGTGGTCAGTTCGAGTGGCAATTGCCAATGGGGAGTAATTTAAGATCGAAGCTTACAATTGGTGTAAAGTCTTTTATAGTAATGCAAAACAGAATTTCATGGATCAATGCCTTCGGGACGGTAGTGCTAATACGCCATGCGGTAATGAATTAACGTACACTTACGAGACTGAGATTATCTGCTGATTTAGAAAATATGCTAATTTCACACGCAAATTTTATTCTAATGCAAAATGAAGCTATCCATAACAAGTTCTTGTAAGATTTTCCAGTGTCTTAGATGGTTATGGGGAAACATTCGAATTTGGAAAAGCCTTCTAAATTTAAAGACTTTATTGAAATCTGTTTCGTCAGCTTCTTCTGCAAGAGAATGGATTTACTTTATTTAACAAATTATGTATAGGTCATTTGAAACTTAATCGTTAATATTTCAAAAAACTGACTTAAGTTGTTCTTATAGTAGTTTTAATAAGCTGCCTCCCCTTTTAGGAGTTAAAAGATACACGGGATGTTTCTGTTTGAGAGGTTGGACCTTATTACTGAACACGATTCGATTGCAATCGATCGTAAATATAGGAAATTTGTAAAATGAAAATTGAATGGACTTACAGCTAGCAACTCACGTAATCTCATTCAATTCTAAATTTTCTACTATCGATTGAAATCGAATCGTATTCACTAATAAGGTCCCAGAACTAAAGCAGGAGATAGTACTCATCTAGGCAAGAAAAAGCTTTCGGAGGCAATCTTAACGCTTTAGGAGTGAGCTACAGGGTGCTTATTAAATTTCGACATTTGAGCAACTATAGCGGACCTATAAATAAATTACAATCTAAGTAAAACAATGACAGAATACTTTATATAAATGATAAACAAAGAAAAGCTGTGAACTCGAGGTCGTAAAGAAAAATTATTTCTTGCAATATTTTAATAGATAGTTTTAATTATATGGCAAAATTTGTGGTAATTGTTAATTTAAATAAATATCTAATGTATTTTTATTATAAAAACCAAAATGTAACATGCAATTGTATCCTTATTAAATCGCGAGCTTTAATATTTAGTTTGTTGTATATTCTGATTTTAATTGTGAGAGAAAATTTTAAGAAAAATTACGGTTCAACTCACCGTAATCGTGTTGCAAGTAATGCATTCCGTCAAAATTTAAGCAGCCGCACTATAAAATGTACGATCCTTTTCTACTATTTAATGTATTCGTAGGCAATTTTTACAAAACAGCATTGTCAAATTTACGTAACTCGTAAAATTTGCTGAACTATTTAGGAAATAAAGACTGCTAATACACAATTTTTCCCGAAATAACCAGCAAATTTTACGTTTCTCTCATTTTCTTCGTTGTGTGAGCCTTAGTTTTCTATACTTCTAAATTTGAATGTGAATATTAATGTCAAATTAACTTTCAAATTTGTTAACTATTGCAGGTGTCAATAAATGGTCATTTTATATGGGGACATCTCTTTTATCTCTTTGGAAGTGAATTGTTTAAAGTGAAGATTGGTTAAGTGGTGAATGCGTTGCAGCTTGCTGCTGAGAACTAGGGTTGAGTCTCAGGCTGTGATATATTTTATTTAGTTAAAGGTGCATCAATAAGATTACTTTTCAGCCTTTTGAATTCTATGATCGGAAGGCGGGCGAAAATCCTCTACCTATCCCTCCTTGTGGATGCTCGCTCGTAATGACTCCCTTGTTGAGAGAAAGTCAGCTAAGGCAAGAAAGCTTGCTTTCCTACCATCGGTAGAGCTGCCTTATTTCACTGGTGTTGTGACCGTATAGTGATACATCAATCCGCACCGAAGAGCGAAAGGCTGGGGGATAAACCAGTCCTTAACGAGCTTCCTCCCATGCCCTGGCAAGGTTGTATCAGTGCCTTACCCCGGTATGTGTGGGTGCCGGGGCTGACCCACCCCTTCTAATTTCGATCTCAGCAGAGATCTCCTTTTCGTCGTAGACCATTACAGAAGCTGGTGGATCGAGGAGTACCATCCACAGTACTACAGTGAAATCTAAGACAACCATTGAATCCAAACCAATAACGGCCAAGGCAGTCATCAGCCATAGTAACAAGCCAAAACTAGATAAGAACGTTCGCCAAGCATTCGTTCAAGAAGCAGTATCTGAAGGCCAAATTCATTCTAGGTAAGATAGGAATGTGGCCAGCGGTGCTTCTATCGAGCGTAACAAGGCGGAAAAGGAAAGATACTCCGCCCTAGTCCCGAAGTAATACGCTATGGCTGCATAAGGGCAGCTAGTGGTTAGGAAACGCAACAGGTGTCTACGGAAGGCGGGCAGGACAGGGCATATCCTCACCGACACCGGTTGACTCGCAGGATTCTAAAAGACTGCTTGGCGAAGTGGTCCGTGATCACTTGCAGGTAGGTCTGGTGGTGGAATAGTGAAGCTTGGAGGGGCTCCAAGATAGGAGTAATCCAAAGAGAGACCAATGGGCCGCATTTGGCTACACAAGATGGAGCTGCATAGTCCCGGGGTTCCCATGGACGACTTGACAGCCAATAAGGCTAAGAAACCGCAGAATAATATCATATCCTTCCTACTTTTGATCAACGAGGAATGCCTTGGGGCATCTGCAAAAATGCTCAAAGTAAATTTGAGATACTTACAGTGAAAACTTGAAAACTGATTGTTTTTTGTCTGACCTTTCAGATGAGATCACAATCCATTGATATGGTTAGAAAAATTTGTTTCCCTAAAAATTTTTAAAGGGATATGCTTTCGTATTTTTGTCGAGTTTGAATGAAATTTGTTGGAATAATTTTGATGCCACTCGAAAGAGCACGCTAAAAAATTGTCAGATGATTTGTTTTCGCGTTCGCTAAACCTTGGAATAATTGAGAAATGACGAAAAAACTGTTAAATTGCTTAATTTCCAGCCGCTGTTACTTTACAATTTCAATAAATTTTCAGGAAATTTTCAGTACCACTGGAAAGTAAATATTTCAAGCGATTTAAAATGACTCATCAATTTACAGGAAAACAATTCGCTCCAGTAGATACAAAAAACACTACAGCTCCCTAAATTTCAGATACTTTCCAGTGAAAACTTCCAAACTGATTGTTTTTCGTGTGCTCATTCAGGTGACCTCACCGTCAGTTGATATGGTTACAAAAATTATTTTCCCTAAAAATTTTTAAAAAGGTACGTACCCCTTTGCATTTTTGTCGATTTTGAGTGAAAATTTTTTTGGGAATAATTTTGATGCCATTCAAAAGAGCAAGCTGAAAAATGGTGAGCTGAGTGGTTTTCTCGTTCGCTAAACCCAGGAATTAAGGAAAAATTACGAAAAACCTGTTAAATTGCTTAATTTCCAATTAATTTCCGGCCGCTCAAACTTTATTATTTAAATTATTTTCATTCATTTATTTGTAAAGGGGTAATCCCAAGAGAGACCAAGGGGCCGCATTTGGCTACCCAACATGGATCATGACAAAAGCAAGCTTCTGCAGTGTCTTAAGCTGCGTAGTCCCGCGGTTCCCTTGGATGACTGGGCGGTCATTAAGGCTAAGAAACCGAAGAATAATATACTTTTGATCAGCGAGAAGTGTCTTGAGGCACCTGCAAAGGCTGATTATAAGTTAAGTTTTGGCATTAGGCAAGCCAAATTAAAAGTTTTCCAGTCCAGAAGCCAGTGTCCGGGTGCCGACAACCTAGTCTGACAGCTAATGTGATGAGTATCGAGTACCCTGATCCTCCAGCAAACAAACTATGCTGAGGTTCGTGCATATTAATCCGCAGCACTCGAAGTGATCCACAGAGAACTTGCTAGTCTTTCTAAGATAAGAGGACCTCGACTTTGCCCTTATCCTGCGTCAGAGATATGACAATAAGAGGACTGGATATTATCAGAGACATCTTCAATATCTGCTACAGGTCTACGTATTTCGAACCTGATAAGGATTGCCTTAAGATTTAGAAAAAGCCATCAGAGAGGCCAAGATACAGTATTGGATGGAGTACTGTCAATATATTGAAAGCTCCAGGGAAACAGCTAAACTAAGTAGGATTTTGTCCAAATGGCACACCAACCCTTCCTTTCTGAGAAGATCGGATGGGGCGTGGACGCCATCTTCCTACGATTGAACATTCATTAAAATACGACACTGTACTGTTCACTGGCGGCATAAAGATGGACTGCGTTGTCGGTGTGTGGCGTATCAACGCTACATATTTCGGAGTCCTACAGACTGCCTGACAGCGGCGCAAGTGTATTCCATGCAAATGCTGAAGGCATACTGTTTGTTGGGACTTAGTGAAGTACCAATGATTAACGTTGGTATTTTCACTGTCAGCCAGGCTGCCATAAGGGCGCTTGACCGGTTCGTAATCCACCATTTCTTCGTCAGCATGAGTTTGCAGCTATATAAATTTATTTTGTAGCTATAGTTGTCTTATCTGGTGAACTTTTCATGGTTTTTGAGCGTCTCTAACTGTTGTTTTTCATGTCTGTTATTCCTAATTTTTATCTAACATTTTATGTTTAAATTTTAAAAATATCCATTTTTAAACTATATTTTTTTTATTTTGTATTTTGTTATAGCATCCAAAAGTTAATTATAATTTTTATTTGGTCTTATTGCCCATATCATCAATCGTTCCCTACCCACCGCTCCTCCTCGCTTTTAATCTCTATCCAATCCTAGCTGAAGTTTTCGTTTCTTTTGGAATAGAATTCCTAAACGCAGTGAGTTTTGTGAGACTGTGTTTGTTATTTATTATATTAGTTAATTTGGTGATTTTTAACTGTATATCTGTTTAAATTTTAAAGTTGAATAATTTTATATGCACAATGGCTAAGCAATCAAACTGAGTTACTATAGCACAATCTCTTCGACAGTTTGATTTATACTGCGAGATATTTTGCTACTTTAAATAAAAAATGTTTACAACTCAAACAAATTTCTTTGAGCACACCTAAGCCACCAATTGTATCTACTTGGCAGCCCTATAAATCACTGCTACGTGACAGAATAACATGGAAACGGACTCACTTTAGGTCCAGTCTTAGTAGGCTAAAATAAAGACTTTTTAACTCAGGTGCAATAGCTAATGGCGTGTGCGGTAAACATAGAACCAACTGTGAGCTGCAGACATTAGGAGAAAACTAGCCTTGGCGGAATGCAAGAAGGTAGACGTTACGCACCGTGTCGCTACACCGTACTACACCGAAATCTCTCCAACGAGTACATGAAGTACTGGTGCTGGCCAAATCAGAAATTAATTGAGCTCTAGCACGCAACTCGCGTCTATCTATTTTGATAAATTGCCCAAAACGAAATAATTCGCGAAAATTGATTTCTCTGTCCTCCGGCTTTTCTATGTCGGCAACTTCGAGTTGTACAATTGCGACGTGTTGTTGGTTTAGGCATGATCCCGAGAAGAGTTACCTGTACAAATCTTTGCATGTCGGAAACTAACTGTGAGCCTTTTCTTCAGAACGGTGCGTGAGTGGCCGGTCTTGTGCTACATGCAGATACAACTCTGATTGGAAAAAGCAAGAAACGAGGTCGTTGGAAAACAGTTGGACATTTACTGGTAGGAACTGCTAATAGAAGATGAGACCAGATTGCCTTACAACTGGAATTTAAAGAAAGTAGCCGGTATAATTTTTATTAGGTTTTATTCATTAGCTGATAAGTCTTGTGGTTAATAATAGATCCTCTAAAGGATTTCTCTTAGAATCACTCCAATCGCATTATTAAATTATCAGATACTGAACATATACAGAATAAGCAAGGGCTAATATATTCATAAAAAATATGATTGTCTTTTAAAAATTTCGCACGGAAAGGTATGTTTATAATGGAAATGGCACTTAAGTACCTCAAGTGATTTGCACGCAAAGATAACCAGCGGCGCATTTCGAGTCAGCAGACTTCAACGAAGATTTAAATCAAAAGCTGCTCCAGATGCCTTTAACCTGGACCTACTGAATGGCTCACGCAGATTTATTATTTGACTACATTCGATAAGAGTGTGCTAGATTGCATAGATCTTACTACTCGTTGGATATCGTCTTAGAATTTGAAAATGCCGATCGTTTTCTCGCATTTTACTGCCTATTTCATTAGATATTTCCTTTAGAAATAATTTACAGTTACCGGAGGCTGATCTATACATAACATATCGGCTTAAATATAGATTTACATTTAGAGATAAAATCTATCTGAACCGCTTGTTATTAACACGTTACGGCTATGTTGCCTTTCTTACTGCGGTGATATCCCTCGATCGAAGCATGTGATAACGAACGAGGTTTTATCATATAGTTTTATGGTTCAATTTATCACACAGAATTGCCTAGATATGGTTGAAATGTGAAGATTGAAGAAAATTATTCAGGACAATTGGTACATAAAACCGTTTTTATTTCATTTACCCTCCAGGAAAATACTCAGGTGACAAGCACAAAAACCACGAGATCTTTCCACTTTCACACATCTCTCAGTTGCAAAATGTTCCACGAGAAAGTTTAACTTTCAATTACAAACTCATTAGCTTAAGATATTTGCTAAGGCAGAATTACCTTAAGCCCGAGTCCATCCATCCTGAGATAAAGAACCCGCAATTATCTAAGTTTGAGCCTCATTAATCAAACAGCCCCCACAGTAACAAACTCAGAATGATTGGGCATTCCCTAGGCATCCATGCAAAGAGGGTTCAACCCATAAACAGAATTATAATTGCCAATAATTAATCATCGTAATTAGATGAGTTGCCGGAGATCGGAGGTAGGATACGATCTGCACTGCAAAGTAATCACCAGTCACAGCGTACGCCTCGTATCTCCAAACGACCCTTTTGTCTTGTATGATCTACCAGTGCTTCAATGCTGATCCAGACAATTTCTGACTTGACCATATTTGCATTTAATTGATTTGAGCAAGGCGAGCATGCGCAAAGGTACGAAGCCTTTAAGAGCGAGCCTCGAATGTCATTTAACATCCGCCATCTGCTTAATCAGAGACTCTTTTTGATTTTGTTCAGAAGTTTGAATCGCGCTCAAGCCTAATATAATTGAAAACCGAAAGAATTAACAATGGCTCATGTTGTAGACCTTATTAAGTCCATTTCACTCTGCCCTCCAATGGACAATCGAGCTGAAGACATGCATCTCCGAGCCTGAGGGACTCGTTGCACGTCAGGCTACCAACGACATAATTGCAACAACCTTGGATACTCCTCCAGGACATTTACATAACTAACGTTGACATCTGACAGAGAAGTTCGGATTCATTAGGCAAATAGTCAAGGAAGTGGATAGGATCTATCATTTATATCGTAACGGTAGAATTCACGTATTTGACTAAATAATGTTATTTAATTTGCGAAGTAACATAAAGAAATGATATGAGAAAACCCGGCTTAAGAAATTAAATAAGTTTGCTTTAATACGTATATAGTATATTCTGTAGTACTACTAGTGATAAAAACACGTGGTATGTATGACTTATTGCTCGGGTGCGGCAGAACGCATAGTATTTATGACTTATTGCTTGTTGGGGACAGATCTACTTAAAGGACCTATACTTTAAGTATGGAATATCTACATAAAACACCTTAAAGTCACAATATTCTGCAATGTCCGAACAAATTCAGGCGAGTAGTTTTTTCCCGAATTTTCGTTGTTATTAAGTTTCATCACTGGAAATAATTAAAATCACTACTCAAGTGCGAGCCGCCTGAAGAAATGAAATTATTCTTTAAAGTGAATTTTGGGAAATTTTAGGATTAATTGTTCATGTTTCAAATAAGTATAGTTCGTAATTATCCTTAAAAAGTTTTTCGAATACACACGAACATACAAAAATTACAGAAAAGGTAAATAACATTTATAAATTAAAGGCAGAGATATTTCCATTATATGATAAACTGAACTGAAGGTACCTATCCTGCGTCTATGGTCTGTTATGAAGCAAACAATTCGCAGCGATTCGTAAGAAATGTTACATATTGTTAAAATCCAAAGTATGAGTGTTTCGTTCAGCAATCTAAGCCAAATTTTTAAAACCGGTTGACACTCATTAATTTTTTTTAATTACTTTAATTAGTAAAAGCTTTAAGAGTTTGAGAATTTTTTAACAGTTTTGAGCTAGTTGCAAGCACATTTTTGCTAGCAACTTTATTCATTAAGGGCAAAAGCTTCTCCTATACATGATAACTTTTCCAGCGACAAAATCGCAATAGCCGAAAAATATTTGGATTTCTATTTAAAAGCTTACCGCCTTATTCAGTTATTAAGTTAATAACAATGTTCTTTAGTTAAGTTTCAGCAAATATTTACCACAAGAAGGCTTTGCAGATTTGGATAAAGGAAAACACTTATCTCTCCGAAAGCCGCAACAGCACTAAAAAAAATTTAAATAAAGAAAAAAGAGTTTTTAAAAAATAACAAGCCATAAGGGGGCAGTCTGGGTTAATTTTTTTTTAAATTCGATTTTCTAAAAACATTATTTTCGTGTACTATATATATGTAGAATTAGTGTACAAACTCTTATTTATGTCGGAGATCCCCAGAAATATGTATATAAGGCGATACAATAGAAGGTTCGTGAGCTCGCACAGCCGGTGTTTCGGCACTTTAACGCGTTTTTCTCGAGACAACGTTTTTTGACCTGTTTGACACGATTTTGAAAAAACTATTCAACCGATTGGGCTGAAATTTTTAGGGATTATTCAGCACATTTATTGTTTCAGCCTGAACTAGAATCATAAATATTTATTAATTTTAACCCATTTTTTAAACAATTTTAGTTGCAAAAAAAGGCTCAAAAAATTCAAAAATACGCCATTTTGTTTGTTTTTTTTTACCCAAAATTCAATTCTAGTCCGGCTATATCCACTTACTTATATTTTAATATCCCGTTTGAAATTTTTTTCAGACGTTCCTGAGCCGAGATATCTTGTCAACCAGTTTTTTACATTGTTCTCTTATGACCGCCATTTTGTTGCCATAAATTAAAAAAAAATTAAGCATTTCTTTCATGTAGTTTAATATGTATAATTTATTGTACAAAACACATTGAAACATTGAAATAAATTCTATTATAAAAAAAAAATCTTGAAAATATGTGCAATAAACCCAGACTGCCCCCTTAATTATTACTTTGAAAAACTAAAAATAAATTTCTCGATTTATAAGTAGGGAAAACCGGGGCGATTTGACACAAGCGCTTTATTTGAAAATGAAAACTAAATTATGATGGACGTGATTTGTGCACTTGTACTAAGCATAGTGGTTAATCAATCGATGGTGTGCTGCGGCATGCCTCGGGGCTATTCGTTACAAATTGCACGGGACTATTTAATACAGCTGTAAATTATGTATTTTCATGTTTTTATGAATAATAGTGTTACTTTTTTGCAGCAAAATGGTACGAACATATAAAAGGAAGCGACAATCGGTGGATTTCGGAAAAAAAGGAGAAGAAAGTCACAGCGGCGAAGAAAAGCAAGAAATGAAATGTTAATTTCATTCATTTTTTATTTTAATAAAAATTCACAAAAATAACCAACGCTTTTAACTTATTGTGCAATAACAGTCATTTTGTTCATTTAATTGCATTTTCAGTTTAAGTTAAGTTGGACTAAAACTAACTCTATTGCAATTCAGCTAATTGTATCAGGTCGGGGCTTTTTGATACAAAACTTATTTTTTTTAAACGCAATTTTCACCCATTTCCTGTGCGCAGATCGGAAAACTGTCTCAAGCAAATTTGTAGCTCTGATATTTTTTTACATAACTGCATCATTCATTTTTCTGTCTAATGCAAAAATTTTCCAGAAAAAGTTGATGATAAATGTTGTATCAAATAGCCCCGGTCTCCCCTACTGCTTAGCTAAATATTCCCTATAATAGTAAACTATTCTATTAGCTTTACTAACAGCTAATTGAAATTTCCACTTCAGTATTTTACATCTTCAGTAAACAATAAATTTAATAAAAGCGTTTTGCGCTTTATCTTTCAAATTGTTTACGTTTATGCATATGCGCAACACGCTTTTATTAAATTCATTGTTTGTTGAAGGTGTTTCTTATTATTTTGATTTTTAGCTTTGATAAATGATTCAATTAATATAATACCTAATACGTCTGATTTCAACTGAATTACAAAAATTCGGATTGATTATTATTATTTATATTATTTAATTTTACATAATTCGTCAAATATCGCACAGAGCAACAAGGAAAACACATTTGCAGAAAACTAGAATAAGAAAACTAAGTCAACTGGATTAGATTAAGTTAAGAATTAGAATTAAACGACCTTTTCAAAAGTGCCAAATCAAGAAAGAAGTAAAAATATATCCTTATAAAGTTATAATATTAATATACAGCAAAAAATACAGCTAATTAATACAGTCATGTACAAACAATCTGAAGCAACAACCCAAAAAACAATACATTGATGGAAAAAAATAATAACCAAGCTGATTCCTGATTTGAGATTTAGACAAGAGAAAGTCAATAAAATCAAAATAATCATTAAACAGACGATACAATGAGGTAATAGGCTAATGTAGACTATAGTTTGTCCGGTGGTCAGGAAAATGGAAAAAGCTGCGCTGCATTTGATATACTGCAATATAATTTTTAACCATGGCTGGGAGGCTGCACTTCTTATTAGCGAAGCGACTGCAACTGCGAGTCCTGAAGGAGTGAGACGGAACTGAAAAACTTAAAACACCCAACAGTTCAGAGGAATTAATCACACCCCGCGGGCAGGCAAAAGCACAGATGACTCCAAACCTGAGCATAAGCTATTCATGAGTGGCCTGGAGCGTTATGAAAATATCGAACCGCTCCGGAGCGGATCGTTGTTTTCATTACGCTCCAGGGTGAGTCGATCCAGATAAAACCGATCCATTACGGAGCGATTTGGAGAGGTATTTGGAGCGAAATTTCGTAACGATTCAGAACCCTGCAGAGAAGGCCACGACGGTAACGTCTAACGAAAACCGCATAGAAAGGAGACCAAACTAGACTAGCATACGCTAAGTCTGGCAAAATTGCAGTAGATAAGCTTTGTAATAGCTGAATTAACCCTTCTAACTCAGAAGGCGCACTTCACAAGCAGAAGCCTGGAATCAATTGACCTATTCACCAGAATATAACATATATGAATGAGGTTCCCACAACCCATGCAATAAAATATTAGTAAACAAAATAGGGAAACACGTCCAAACACTACAGTCAGGGGTGCACAGATAACAGAGAACGTTTAAGCAAATCCTTGGTAAGAGCCAGGTCAAAAATAGGACACATATTCACGGCTCTACACATGCGATTAATAGGCTCATGCATACCATAGTAATATACAGGTCGTCAAACTCCTTTGACCATCTTTTAACGAACGACCCCCAAGTCATTAGTTTTGTCAAGTCTAATCATTAGGCTACCGCCAATAGTAAAATTGAAGTGCAGAGGATTCCTTTTTCGAGAAATGAAGGGAAGTCGGCGGAAGCCTCGTCAGTTTAGAAAAATCCTTAAAACTAATATCACGCCAAAACGCAACGTAGAGGGATAACCGTCACAATTGCGCCTACAATTAACAAATTTACAGAATTGCATAGGCTCAGTGTGTACGGGCTGCTTAGCTCTATTTAAAGTCGAAATAAAAAGATTCGAGAACTGACTGTAATTGAGCACACAAATTTGCTAAGTAGTCAGAATCACTCCTGGAGGTGCAAAACCTCTTCCAAGCCTTGTTTATCAAGTTTTTTAAGTGCTTCAAGCACTTATTGAGCCAGGGTTAAAATGTGCGACAATTTCCAGATTTAGAGATGGGAATACAATTAGCAAAACAAATAGACAGAATATAATAAAACGATTTAACAGCTTTGTTGACGCCGCACTTGTTTGGAACATTCAACCAATATCAGGCAGAAAGCCATTCGTTAAGTATGCAGAAATCAGCCATTTTAAAGTTATAATAGAGATTAATAGTATCAATATAAAAAACTCAAAACAATAAAGGACTTGAAGAACAGATGATGATTAGACTCAGGAACCAGGGGCGACAGACATCGCCTCACGAGAGTTCTACAGACGTCGTAGGAGAGCACCAAGTCCAAAAGCCTTCCAGGATTGTTCACCACGTCGCTAACCTGCAACAGCCCAGACGAGGCAATGCCATCAACACAAGCAGGTATCGCGATGCAAAAGCAGAAATGATGGCCGCGGAGCATTCTCCACTCACAGTTGGCATATTAAGATGATATTTTTATAGTCGTTGTCTATCCCAAGGTCCCAGGGGCGAACGACTCCGGCAGCGACCCTTGCTTGTTTTTTGTTGACAACATATTACGATTACGATAATAAGGCCATTGGGTGTTCCAGACTAATGTCGGTGGTTCGGAATCCACCTTAAATTGCACGTCAACTTTAAATCGTTGTCTTATCGGGAAAAGTTTGTCTCCCGGCTCATGCCCCGGGGGGTTACGAAAACTAAAGAGAGAGAAGTGTTTATTTAACTTTCCAATACTGAACATGCACACCACACAACAAATGTCACAATTGCACCATCTGTAGGTGCTTCTGACCAAAGGAAACGACACATTTATATTTTCATTGAACACTCTCCCACCTTCATTAATAAGAATTTCCTTCAGAAGTACTTCAGCTAAGATTTAAAGAATTGATTTAATTGGTAAGAACTTGCCAACTTTTTTACAAGTAAGGCAATGTGACATTCGCCCTAACAGCAACTTTATACTATTTCAAATTTAAAGGTAATTTACCTCATCTTTCTAATTGGAGACCCAAAATTTCCACGAAACGTTGTTATTCTAATCTCTCGTCATAAAAGTAGCATTAAAAGAGCTGCCGAATGTGTTTGTGGGTTAAAATGTCAAAGGCCTCCTTAGTTTTAACATGTTTCCTCTTTTTTGTGTCTTAAGTGTTGTGTCGAAAGCGGATCACAGTTCAAGATCTGCTGTGAAGCATAGAGTTAACCATTTCACTGAACAATTGTACATTGTTGCGGGTCTTTCGTTTAGTTTATTACGCTTGCGCAGAAAAATTTTTTTTACCAAAATGCAAAAACACATAAAAATGTTTGCAAGTAGAGTTCACGACTTCATTGTGTCACTTTGCAATGCTTTGCGTTTTTCTAACGAGATCGCAATTAACCACTTAATAATGATGTCAGGATGGTTTCAGCTTAAACTGGAAAGATTAACAGATTTGCGACAAAGAATACTTCTTCATTCAGATTTAGAACATGCAATGGATGATGGCGCCAGATACAATTTATGGTAATTCAAGGAAGATACGGCATGAGGTATATCATGAGATTGATCTAAATGGGTAATTTTTTACATTTGAGACTACTCCATAACAATATGCATATTTCAAGCATTTTATAAAAATCTAGAGTCTAGCTTTACTACGATACGAATATGTTTTCGTGAATATTCCTCGAACAAACATAGGTTAAAGCCGGATGTGTAAATTCTTTCACAATTGTAAATTCTTTCACAACTCTGCATTTTAATAAAAAAAAATTTCGAAATATGCAAAAATATATTTAATACATATTTTAAAATAAGACCTGATTGTAGTCGAGTTAAGTACACTGTACGGGTAGCAGTCATTTAAGACTTAATTCACACTTAAATTCTTTACTACTTCCGACAGCGAGAAGTTGGCGGTATGCAATCTGTGACGTACTATTCCTATAGATTTCTCGACAAAAAAACTATTGGTCGATCTGCGAGTATACCATCTGTCAATCAAAGTGTCATTAGGAGATTTCTTGATATCCTAATCATATTTAACTGTAGCAAACTTTCAGGTTTCTCTTAGCTTAGTGCTTCTTATTCTCAAAATCCCACGACAGCCGCATCTCCATCGAGGAAAACAGGCAAATGTCGGCAAACGATTGTTGTTGGATTCGACAGAGCTTCTTCTTAGCTTGGCAAGAAGGATTGAATGAAAATAGGATCCGAGTCCATGATCTGTCAGGTAATCCAAACGAAATGGGAGCTAGCCACTTAAGGCTGACTAAGCCGAGAAGAGATTCATTCAGATTTAACTGTACTGTAACCATATCAGAGTATGCTCCTTCATCCTATCTAGTCTTGAAATATCTTGCAAGAAAGCACGGCTAGCCGCAGATTCAGAGGCATACAAACAGCTTGGGGCTAATTAAATCGTATCAAGGCTAAATGAGAGCTAGAAGTGGCCGCGCTGTAGTTGATATACTGCAATGTATTTTTCCACCATGGCTGGGAGGCTGCATTTCTTATTAGCGAAGCGACTGCAACTCCTAGCCACGCTCAAAAGCTAGCTATCGCAGAGTATATGTGGAATGATAGATTGTCTGAAATGGATCCACTCTTTGACGGTCGTTTAATGCTTGACATTAAGATAAGAAAATTGCACCGCCAGATACAGTGAAAATGATTTTAGCTAGCCTAGGGCAGACACCTTGGGCATTAAGCAGAAAATCATTTTACCGTATAATCCATCTAAAGAACTATGAGTTAGCAGTGTATCCTGAAAGGCAGTTGATTAACACGAGCATGCACCTTCGTTATTAAAGAGAAACGCATTGGCGGGTCAAATTATGTCATCAACATGAAAAGTTTATTGTCAAAAATGCAGGCATTTCTTCCGCAGTGATGATTTCATGAACAATGTAGGCAGTAATAATAAATATTCAAGGTACAACGATCATCTCATAGGTTCTGTTATAAACAGCAAAAACCAATAAATAGGAAAGAAAAAATTGTTCTATACCGACAATTGTTACCGAAAATTGTTCTATTTCGACAAGAAAAATAATCTAGGTGAAGGCTTAAGAAGACTTTTTATGTTATTACTATTTCTTTACTAATACAAATCAGATGAGATGTTATTTGAATAAAACTCTATGAAGATATAGTCTCCATCCTTAGCCTCCACCCCAACATTGATGCAATATTTTTTTCATAGTAGCAATGAGGAAGCATATTCTATAAACAATAAACCCATCCAAGCTAGTCCACGCGTTGCGGAGTTAGTTTCTGCCTATCAACCCCCACCTAAAATGAACTGAATTTGATTGTCCACTTTATTTTAAGGGAAAAAATTTTGGCAAGGAAAGCTATCTGGTCCTTTGAATGCACACTGCTGTGGTGTGTCCTATTCTTACTTACCGGGTTACAAGTGTGGTAGCCGGCGCTAACAAAAGGATAAGGATATAAAAAATCAATGTTAGCTAGGATTCAAGGTACTGCAGGTGTGTGTCCTGAATGAGCTGCTGTATCTTACCCCCCCCCCCCCCCCCCCCCCCCGAATTACACAATAGCTGCTGTAATCACTAATGAAAATCTAATTAATACAAACATTTTCCCCTGGATCAGTAGACCATTAATTTATACTTTAATTGGTGTGACATAGTTTATATCGAAAAATGAAAATAAAATCTAAAAAATTAAGTTCTTCTGACTATAGAAAGAAAACAGAATCATCCAAATCCGGCAAAACGTTCCGAAGTTAATCCCACTCATCGTTTCATACCCTCACCTTAAATACAAAATTCAACCGAATAAAATATAACAAAAAAAACAATCAAGTCGGTTAATCCTTGAATCCACTGTATATTTATAGACATAACGTTTCTCTTTGACCTTTGGGGTCTAAAATTTACATGACGTTAACAGTCTATCTATCCTTAAATAATTTAGGTTTATTTATTATCTAGGTCCTGAAGGTCCTGAGGTCTTCTAATGCGTACCGAAGATAAGATATTCGAATATTCACTCGGAAGATTTATTGTGATATCTGCTCTCTGAGGAGCAGGCGCATAAGCTTGATAGAAGTATTGTCTGGGCGAGAAACCTGTATGTTTTCTTATTGAAATAAATTTATCCATTTCTTACTATATTTTAATTGGTTAGAGAATCTAATCTACTTAAAGTCTACTTCTTTTTATAATTATGACGGCAGACGGGTCCGCCAGATTTTTAAAATCAATAAATGAATACCAACACAAACACCAAAACACACTTATAAGTTTAAAAGTTTCCGGAAGACCCCAATAGCTACGTTAGTTAGCAAGAGGTTGTAAAGGATGGAGAAACAATCAGACTGTACCAGAGGGGGTATATGTGGAATAAATAATTTATGAATTGTTATAATTAAAAATTCGAAAAAAGTTGATCCCCAGTCAAATCATGAAGTCACATAAATCAACCGATGGAGATCACTGTACTCTCGGATGTACATAGAGCACTCGAACAGAATGTCATCGGGGAGCAGATCGTGGATGACTTTCGTACAAAAACAATTTTGCGGATTGTGAAGGGTCAACAAAAACAATCAGTGGAAATGCCTTTAAGTACTTTGTCTTTGTCGTTTTAAGACATTTCATTCCCTTATGTATTTTATTGTGCCAGCAGCATCCCAAGAAACCTCAGGAGCAGAAAAGAAATCTACTGGGACATTGCAATGATAATGGCGCGACCATCTGTGCTCTGCTGGACAGCGATTGTGTCCAGCCCATTCCAGAAGATCATGTTGACGATGAAGACGACGATCTTGATGATAACGATCGGATAACGTGCCTGCTATTCATCCCGATGCCGGCCAATGAGTTGCCATCCGTCCATCCATTCGCAACAACGCAGGCGTCCCATATGCGATAAAAATTTTCTTTTTGCGAAAAAATTTTTTAGTTCTTCCCCAGGTCTTCCTGATGACTGCACTACGGATGGACCAAGCTCATTGCTCGGCTTAAATGGTAAATATCAACGAAGGGCAATCACACACAGTGACTTGTGCACAGATCCAAGACGGAATTAAAAAACGCTTTTGTCCATATTTGTACGTGCGACCATTTCGTAACAAATGGATTTTTCTTCCTATTGCTTTAGTGACAGCTTCTTAAGGAATTTCTAAGGGCCTCAGTAGGAATTACATTGTAACGAACATTCCGTTCGTCTGTTGAGATTGTTTGAAATTGTATTAAGTTATCGAAATTACCTGCAGGCCTACCTCTTGGTTGCGGAAAAATAGTTTTTCATAAAAACTGTTTGATTTTATTGATTCTATTGAACTTTGTAGTCAAGTTTGTAGAAATTTGTATAGGTTTCGATTTTTATTTTTTTATGTAAACTTAAGAAACTAAGAAATTCTTCTAACATAGTCCTTTCAAAAATTTTATATAGACCTATACATATTTCCAATAAGAAAGTGACAAAGAACAATTCTAGTTTTAGAGGTATTTCACAATTTGCCCCTTAAATCGTCAAACATTTTTTCCGATTTATTTATTTCTTCAAAGATTCATCAAATGCCTAATTACTACGATTTCAATACGATATGTGAAACAATTAGTAACAAAAACTTAAAGTTAATTTAATTAAGCTAAACCTTACTTAGTACGATGATAAAGAGCCTCTACAACTTGTAACCATCCTGTTGTACTCACTTGTTTTTTTGTAAGGCGTAAGGTTGTGTGTGTTGGTTTGTGTATGATTTGGCTTTTGTTTACTAATGATTTTATGCAAGTTGATGTGGGAGCCTCATCCACCTTAATATTTTGCATATTTTGGTGGGTCGGTCAATTGATTCCTGGCTTCTGCCTGTGAAGTGCGCCTTCATAAATAAATAAAGCAGCTATACAAAGAAAACTATCAACAAATGGATGTACATAAAATATGATATATTATACAATTAAAAAATATAGTCACATACATTTTAGGTTATTTTTATAGTATTTCAGTCAAATTTTTCGTAAGATTAAGAAAATAGAATGAAATCCTGGAACGTATAATTCATGCATGAGAATTCTATGATTGATCCTGTCGAGAGCTTTGCTAAAATCAGCAAAAGTGCAATAAACTTGCTTACCGTCTTCAATAGTGGAAAGGTGGGGATTGGAGAATTCTAACAAGTTTCGTGTGGTGGGTTTACCCTTCATAAAACCATGTTGAAACGAGTCAAGAAATTTAACTGAAGAACATCACAAGCTAATGCTTCAAAAATCTTGGCAGTAAAACATAAATTAGCGATAGGTCTTTAATTCATCATGTCGTACGAGGTACGAGCTACTTGCTTTCAGAGAGGAGGCTGGAGTCTCGTCAAATAAAAGATCCTTCAGATGAAGTGAGTAAAATTAGTATCTATAAAGGGACAGTATCAGAAAGTTTCATATCGATAAACACTTTGTGGAAGTCATTTATTTAAAAATGAAAAAGTAAAAGCACTTGTTTTACTTCCACAAACTAGGAGGAAAAATTTCTTTGGGATGGCGATCGCTCAAAAATATGAGCGCTCAAAGAAAATGATAAGTGTGTCGACGGAAAGGGCAAGCTGGTCATCCTCAGCGTAGTATTTGCACTTTCCACCACGGACATCCATGAAGGAAGGTCAAAAACTCAACTCCTATAAGTACTCAGCTTTAAATCTAAGTACGAAGATAATGTCCATAGCCTCAATTATATTGTCGCTTAGCAAAAGTCGGACACAAGTTTTACATAGTTGCACTTCCGTTACGCAAGCGCGTCCGTTGACGTTTTCAAGATTTAAGACTTTTCCCACTGTAGTGGGACTCTTTCTACATCTCCATTCCTCTAAAGAAACACTTTCAAATTAGTAGTGATAGAAAAGGTATCCTCAGAATTCCTAAAGCAACTGCAGCACAGGAGCCGAAATTGTTCTACTGTTTCTTTAACACCCCAAGGAATGCCGTCAACTCTTTCAATAATAAGACCTTTTACTCAATCACAGTCGCAGTCGTATATCGGACCAGAAATCCTGTCATTATTATATTTCGTGCAACTCAAAGCTTATGTCTATATAATTAATTAAGGAAACATACATATGTAGTGTGTACTTGTATGTAACTTCTCATGTAGATTGGCTTAAAAATAAAACAAACTTGGCGGCTAATATTGAAGAAGATTTCTATATCTTCAACTGCCTTCATTTTAAAATCGAAGAAATGGAAATTTGCAAAATTTGTAATATTTTAGTTTAGCAAGTTATTTCGCCTTAATATTTCCTTTCTTTATCTTTTCTGCGTATTTTCCAACAGTCTCGCATACCAAACATTATAAAGACGTATTCCTCGTCTACAGCGTAGTCTACACAATTGAATGGAAGTGATCAATCTGTCGATTCCGCCTACCGGCTTTGACAATTATTTTACAGAAACAATAATAGATAGTTCTATGTGCGGTTATTTTTCATAGAAATTCAACTAAGCAACTAGGTCCCTTTGGTAGGGTGCCCAGTACCTTGCGGAGCTTCTTAATTTCAAATAATTATTTCGCCGTAATCATAAATCGCACCATATCTCTTTTAAACATCTGTACATTTACAGTTGTAGTTAAACAGTTGCAAACTGTACAGCGTTGGCAGCAAAGCATCCGCCACGGTTATTGCAAAGGTGAAAGAAAGATTTTTTTGCAGATGCTGCAAGGCGTCTCAGTTTCAGTGAATTGCAAAAATGAAACTCTTCTTTATGAAAATCAGATACGACAAGAGGAGGATTTTGTTCCGACTGTAGGTACTCTTATCGGCAACATACTATGAAAATTATACAAATTTTATCGTTCAATTTCCTTTACTAAAACGAAAGAGGACTTTATACGATCATTCCATAAATGCTAGTCTTTCTTGCTCCTTCTGTTCAGTGGAATTTTATAATTGACAAGAAATTAAAAACAAAAGTGCTTGCGGGATTTAAGCAATTTTTTCCGCAAATTATAATTACATAATTGTAGTAATTCATAACTAAACCAACGCAAAGCGCAGAGTGCATAGATGAATCTAATCAAGGTAGGATTGTAAGGTGAAAGTGAAAAACAATTATCAAAATTGTCTATACAACTTGAGATTTTCGTACGAACATTCCTTTATGATCAGATTACTTAGGCGGCATTATAAATAAGCGCAGTAGTGAATCGCAAAACAATTATCGTCAATAAAGGAATAACTAATTAATGAGTAAGATTCCCAAATGTGGTATGAGAGAAATCAATTAATTAATAAATTCGCGCTTATAAACAGCCGCAATTATGATGTTTACAATGTCTGCTTTTCGATGCATCAGTAGAGTTTACATAAAGTCGTATATTGTATACAGTATGCATCTGCAAAGCATATATGCGAATAAGTTGGATACTTGAAGAACTGAACGGTCAATGAACGAAACATTAAAAACAGTTTTTAAGCTAAATAATGTTTATATAACCCCGCTAATAATTGCCCCCTCGAGTTTCGAACTCATTAAAAATAATATCAACCCTCTAACTTTAACCTGCAGTGCAACAATGAAAATTAAAAACTTCTATATCGTACTTGCTAATTCGAAAACCCCTCTAGATTTTAACCAAAATAACTATTAGACAGAAACATTAAAATAATGTATATGTCAATCCTTATAGTGTATCGGAGTCAACCCCTGCCGCCCTTAATGTTGAGTAATTTTTTTTATTTAACGTTAAGGGTGGCGCTAGTCGGTGTTAGCGTTTCTTTAGGATTAAAAGCTATAACGGTTTTCGCGAGAGTTTTTACTTGATAGGAATGCACTGTGGGTAGTTTCCGACAAAGCTAGAGGATTGGCATTATTTTTAATGAGTATGCCGTACTCGAATTATTGGAGTGGCAATTAGCGGGGTTAAGTACATTTTTCTCAGCTTAAAAAATGTTTTTAATATTTCATTCATTGACCGTTCAGTTCTTCAAGTACCTAATAAGTTTAATTTTCGATCGCATGACAACAACGAACAACACAATTAAAGACAGTCTGGCCCTATGTAGCTAGAGATTTTCTATCATTACAAAAATAACCCTGGTTTGTGTTGAATTTTTTAAGAAATTATTGTTTTAATTTACATGTATTATTTTTTAAAGGCTGATATGTTTATTAATAATTACCAGGTTCATTGTTGGGCTAAAAATTCTCATTTCTTTAAAGCCTAATGTTTTTTTATGGAAAGCTATCAAGTTTAAATAAAAAAATGTTAAATGTTAAAAAATGTTAACAAAAATGCCCATTAAAATCGCAACCTTAACCTCTTCTAAGGGTGATAAAAGGAGCGTACTTACTTCTTCCAAATGTTGTTAATTGGGATCATTGGGGGTTTTACTCGAACGAATAAGCAACAATGAAAAATGGTACAAGATATTAACAGAGTTTGAAGCTGGTTTTCGACCCGGCTACGGAACAGTAGATAACGTATTTAACCTGAACGGCATAGTATATCGTTGTTAGGCAGAGGGGAAAAAGAAAATGTAAGCCTTTTTTGTGGACTTTATATTTATAGCATTTGACCCAATTCTCAGAAAAGCATTATTTTATAAACTGTGGAATTTGGGATTCTCTTCTAAATTAATCGCTGTCCTGAGAAGCTGCAATTCTAATACAAAAGTTGAAGTTAGGAACGGATTTTTTATCTTAAAATACTTTGAGACAAGTCAGGTCGTTAAACAGATATGTCTCCTAAGCCCAATACTGTTTGCGTTCTATTTTATTATTTTACGTTTACGTACGAATTCACACGGACGTAGTTTGACAACCGGGCTGTGGTGATTTTTGTAAGATAGGGAGAAATACGTGATCTACTTGAAGAATTTCAGATTCTAGTTGCAAACTAAATTTTAAAATCTAAATAGTGTCAATGTAAACAAGGCAGCAAATATTATCTTAAAGCGCAAAAAGGATCACGAAAGGTTGAACTAAAGATTTCCCATTGAATCCTACACGAAAATTTGTCCAACGTACCTCAGACAGTAATAATTATACTTCAACCTATGAAACACACAAAGGTCCGACACAATCCATCTGCGCAGTCCAAGCCAAAGGCTTTATCGGCTCCTATCACTGAGTGGCTTTTTCCATTGTTTAGAGACCTGCAATATCCCCATACGCGTAGCCAACGCAAGTGATTTCGTGCCATTCTCTCAACAGCACAGTCCGCGCAGATAAAGACGCTAAGATTTCTGATATCTGAACACAAAGGACCAAAACATCCGCTTTTCTACTATTTTCTTTGGATAATTGATTTATAGAAAATAAATCATCCCATTGTGGCGGAATTTTCTTTCCTGGTCATCATAATCGCGATGCTGGAAAAATTTTTTCAAAGCGAACCTGAGAACTTTGCGATCGGACCGGATCGAGACTTTTTTGCCGTAGACAGGAATGCTGTTACTTCTTGACATCTTGCAATCTTGGCTTGTTCAGTTCATAACTCGCGGTCCTTTTTTGGAAGCAGGTGAGGACTGAGATGTTTGTTAATTGCTCTGATTGCAGACGGCCCACCGACCGACAGCACGGTGAAGAGAGTAATTTTCTACAGAAATTCTGCACTCGATTCGAATTCTTCAGTTAATTTTAAGCGGAACCTTCAGATTGGTTAAACGAAATGAACAGTTCCCAAGTAAAGTATTCCCCATTTTGGAAAAATGGAGATTACTTCAGTATTGTGTTAGCCAAATAGCATTTCCTTCAAATTAGCCTTACCTCCGTTGTGTTCTCATGCCTCGCTATAAAACTTTGACCTTTCAACTGCACTCGATGTCAACCTATGGCAATTTTGATGGCACCACCACCAGAAGAACCACAAGAAATTGTAACATTTTTTCATTTCAGGTAGTTAAGAACTCAAAACAAGCTGAAGAACAATGGAGTGGAAAGCAAAGTCCATTCTTTCAGCGATTTTGAATGCGCTTCCAAGTGCACCCCGCCACTTTTTGAAATGTTAAGCTAGCATGGCCCTTCCTACACGAATTTCTGGGAAACTTATTGTTGCTGCGGCAGGCTAAGTGCCTTTGTTAAGTAATTTATGGTGGTAACCGTTATGTTACGTAAGCAACTGTGTAACACTTGCTTTATGTAATATAAATTTTTAAGCCCAGACAGTTGACCATTCTTAAATCATGTTAACGACATATCAAAGCAAAGGCAGCCAGTCCTAACCAAGTAACAAAACATAATGGCGGTAATTTGTTCACTCAAAATCGACAAAAATCACTGGCCCATAGCCCATTATTTTTTTGGTGAAAAAAATTTTTTGTTACGAAATCAAATAAAAGGGGTCTCATTCGAAAGAGGACGCCAATAGCAATTAGTTTGGAAGGTTTCACTGAAAAGCATCTCAATTTGACGAAACTGGAACGATTTTTGTATCTCCTGGAAGCGTTTCGTTGATGAGTCATTTTTCATTCAATGCGAAATTTCCAGCCTATAAAATAATCCCAATCCACAGCTTTGAATATCTACTCTCAAATGAACCTGGAAATTTTACTGGAATTCATCGAATTAATTAATTTTGAGTATTCTGAAAATTGACTGGAAATGAGGCCATTGCAACGGTTTCTCATCATTTTTTTCCATGCTTCCAGGCTCCAGGGAACGGGAAAACCAACTAGACCACCATTTTCTGACATGCTCTTTCGAATGGCATCAACATTTTTGCAAACAAAATTTCACTCAAAATCGACAAAAATCACTGGCCATGATTTTTTTGGTGAAAAAAATTGTTTGTTACGAAATCAAATAAAAGGGGTCTCATTCGAAAGAGGACGCCAAAAGCAATTAGTTTGGAAGGTTTGACTGGAAAGTATCTCAATTTGACGAAACTGGAACGATTTATGTATCTTCTGGAAGCGTATCGTTGATGAGTCATTTTTCATTCAATGCGCAATTTCCAGCCTGGAAAATTATCCCAATCCACAGTTTAGAATATTTACTTTCAAATGGCCCAGGAATTTTTACTGGAATTCATCGAATTAATTAATTTTGAGCATTCTGAAAATTGACTGGAAATGAGGCCATTGCAACGGTTTTTCGTCATTTTTTTCCATGTTTCCAGGCTCCAGGGAACGGGAAAACCAACTTGACCACCATTTTCTGACATGCTCTTTCGAATGGCATCAACATTTTTGCAAACAAAATTTCACTCAAAATCGACTAAAATCACTGGCCTATAGCCCATTATTTTTTTGGAAAATTGTTTGTTACAAAATCAAATAAAAGGGGTCTCATTCGAAAGAGGACGCCAATCGCAATTAGTTTGGAAGGTTTCACTGGAAAGCATCTCAATTTGACGAAACTGGAACGATTTTTGTATCTCCTGGAAGCGTTTCGTTGATGAGTCATTTTTCATTTAATGCGAAATTTCCAGCCTGGAAAATTATCCCAATCCACAGTTTAGAATATCTACTCTGAAATGGCCCTGGAAATTTTACTGGAATTCATCGAATTAATTAATTTTGACCTTTCTGAAAATTGACTGGAAATGAGGCCATTGCAACGGTTTCTAATCATTTTTTTCCATGCTTCCAGGCTCCGTGGAACGGGAAAACCAACTAGACCACCATTTTCTGACATGCTCTTTCCAATGGCATCAACATTTTTGCAAACAAAATTTCACTCAAAATCGACAAAAATCACTGGGGTCTCATTCGAAAAAGGACGCCAAAAGCAATTAGTTTGGAAGGTTTCACTGGAAAGTATCTCAATTTGACGAAACTGGAACGATTTTTGTATCTCCTGGAAGCGTTTCGTTGATGAGTCATTTTTCATTCCATGCGCAATTTCCAGCCTGGAAAATTATCCTAATCCACAGTTTAGAATATCTACTTTCAGATAAACCTGGAAATTTTACTGGAATTCATCGAATTAATTAATTTTGAGCATTCTGAAAATTGACTGGAAATGAGGCCGTTGCAACGGTTTTTCGTCATTTTTTTGCATGTTTCCGGGCTCCAGGGAACGGGAAAACCAACTAGACCACCATTTTCTGACATGCTCTTTCGAATGGCATCAACATTTTTGCAAACAAAATTTCATTCAAAATCGACAAAAATCACTGGCGTAGCCTCGCCCATGATTTTTTTGGTGAAAAAAATTGTTTGTTACGAAATCAAATAAAAGGGGTCTCATTCGAAAGAGGACGCCAAAAGCAATTAGTTTGGAAGGTTTCACTAGAAAGTATCTCAATTTGACGAAACTGGAACGATTTTTGTATCTCCTGGAAGCGTTTCGTTGATGAGTCATTTTTCATTCAATGCGCAATTTCCAGCCTGGAAAATAATCCCAATCCACAGTTTTGAATATCTACTTTCAAATAAACCTGGAAATTTTACTGGAATTCATCGAATTAATTAATTTTGAGCATTCTGAAAATTGACTGGAAATGAGCCCATTGCAACGGTTTTTCGTCATTTTTTCCATGTTTCCGGGCTCCAGGCAACGGGAAAACCAACTAGACCACCATTTTCTGACATGCTCTTTCGAATGGCATCAACATTTTTGCAAACAAAATTTCACTCAAAATCGACAAAAATCACTGGAGTAGCCTCGCCCATGATTTTTTTGGTGAAAAAAATTGTTTGTTACAAAATCAAATAAAAGGGGTCTCATTCGAAAGAGGACGCCAATCGCAATTAGTTTGGAAGGTTTCACTGGAAAGCATCTCAATTTGACGAAACTGGAACGATTTTTGTATCTCCTGGAAGCGTTTCGTTGATGAGTCATTTTTCATTTAATGCGAAATTTCCAGCCTGGAAAATTATCCCAATCCACAGTTTAGAATATCTACTCTGAAATGGCCCAGGAAATTTTACTGGAATTCATCGAATTAATTAATTTTGAGCATTCTGAAAATTGACTGGAAATGAGGCCATTGCAACGGTTTCTAATCATTTTTTTCCATGCTTCCAGGCTCCGTGGAACGGGAAAACCAACTAGACCACCATTTTCTGACATGCTCTTTCGAATGGCATCAACATTTTTGCAAACAAAATTTCACTCAAAATCGACAAAAATCACTGGCGTAGCCTCGCCCATGATTTTTTTGGTGAAAAAAATTGTTTGTTACAAAATCAAATAAAAGGGGTCTCATTCGAAAGAGGACGCCAAAAGCAATTAGTTTGGAAGGTTTCACTGGAAAGTATCTCAATTTGACGAAACTGGAACGATTTTTGTATCCCATGGAAGCGTTTCGATGATGAGTCATTTTTCATTCAATGCGCAATTTCCAGCCTGGAAAATTATCCCAGTCCACAGTTTTGAATATCTACTTTCAAATTAACCTGGAAATTTTACTGGAATTCATCGAATTAATTAATTTTGAGTATTCTGAAAATTGTCTGGAAATGAGGCCATTGCATTGTTTTTCGTCATTTTTTCCATGTTTCCGGGCTCCAGGCAACGGGAAAACCAACTAGACCACCATTTTCTGACATGCTCTTTCGAATGGCATCAACATTTTTGCAAACAAAATTTCACTCAAAATCGACAAAAATCACTGGCCTATAGTCCATGATTTTTTTGGTCAAAAAAATTGTTCGTTACGAAATCAAATAAAAGGGGTCTCATTCGAAAGAGGACGCCAAATGCAATTAGTTTGGAAGGTTTCACTGGAAAGTATCTCAATTTGACGAAACTGGAACGATTTTTGTATCTCCTGGAACCGTTTCGTTGATGAGTCATTTTTCATTCAATGCGCAATTTCCAGCCTGGAAAATTATCCCAATCCACAGTTGAGAATATCTTATTGGTTACAAAGTTTTACATAATTCAATTTATTTGTTTAAAGATTCATAAGGGACTGACTACTTAATATAATATAAATATAAAAGAAAATATAATTACAATAATTTATAAAAAAAAACAAAAACAAGCGGTTAATAATACAGAATTACGAAACAATAAAAGAATTGTCAAAAGAGTGTAACCTTCACAGAACTTTTGGAGAGATTAACTTCAATGTTGCCAAAAAGCAAATTAAAAACCGAGACATTGACGTGATGGTCTTGTTAAAACCGTAATTTTTACGATGGTGCGGAATTTCAAGAAAATCTCATTTTCTCAAGGAGCGACTCGGAATACCGGGGAGTCAATATTGCCTTGAAGGCACTCGAAAGCAAAACTAGTTTTAGAGATACGTCTAAACTCAAGAGAGTCGAGCTTTATGAGGTTAAGCATATCTAAGTACGGTGCGCGGTAGAATGAGAGAATCGCTCCAAGGTAGCCCACGAGGAGCAAAGCGAATAGAAGGGTCCTCTACCCGTTCAATATAGTCATGATAAAATGGTGACCAAACACAACAGGCCTACTCCTGAATAGGCCTGACAAAAGAACAATAGAGGAGCCGAGTGATATAAGGGTCGTTAAATTCCTTTTTCCATCTTTCAATAAAACCCAATGTAGAATAGAAAATATAATAAATCGGCTAACACCCAAGTCCTTGGTCTTATTAATTTTTTCCAGTACACAACCAAGCATGGTGTAGCTGAAGTCAAGAGGATTATTTCTACGAATAAATGATATAGACGTAAACTTACTAATATTAGGGGGAAGATAATTATTAAAACACCAGTTGTAGAAGGCGTCTGAGTCAGAATTTAAAATGTCACAGTCTCGAACAGAGCGAACAACACGGAAAATGTTGACATCCTCAGCATAACAGAGAATTTTGGAATATTTCAAAAATATAATATATATATCATTACTGTAAAATAAATAATATCGGGCCGAGATGACATCCTTGAGGCACACAGTGTTGGAAATAATCTTGGATAGGGTTCCACGAAAATAGACTCATTGGGTTCGACGTAATAAATAAGAACGAACCCAGTTAACAAACAAGGATGGAAACCCAAGGGCAGCCAACTTGAGTATCAAAATTTGGTGTTTAATTCTGTCAAATGCCTTGCTAAGATCTGTAAAGATACAGTCAGTTTGCTTATCACCTTCAATTTCAGATAAACATAAATTAAAGAATTCCAGAAGAATAGTTGTGGTTGTCCTACCCTTCATAAAGCCGTGCTGAAAAGTGCCAAGGAACGGTTTGCAGTGGAAGTGAAGTACATGGCAAACTAATGCTTCTAAGACCTTAGCAATGCTATGCAAGTTGGCAGTGGGTCTGTAGTTAGAAATATCACACTTTTAGCCTTTCTTGTGGAGAGGAATAATACGAGATGATTTCCAAGATTTTGGAAAGACACCACAAGAAATTGATAAATTAAATAAATAACAAAGAACAAAAACAAGAGAAGAAGAACAGATTTTTACAAGGGAAAAAGCAATACCATCAGGACCGCACGAGAAACTATCAACCAATTATTGATATGTTTCGCTACTGTACCGTTATTGAACATAAGATCCTTCATTTCCAATGAAGCGGAAGGATCTCGTCATGTAACCAAAATCTTTAAAACTTATACATATCACAGTCTTCGCTTAGAGTTCACAAATCTCCAAAACTGGTTAGGCTCACCGCGTAGAATAGTCCTCAATGTTAATATAATAAATTGTATGAGTCTTGGATGTCAGATATGAATTGATTACGCAAGTCTAACTATTAGTCTAACTTCGTAACGCGTGGACCGATTTGGATAATTCTTTTTCTGTTTGGTAGAGTATGCTCCCTGGTTGATACCACGAGAAAAAAAATTTTGGTGCTGTGGGGGGTGGAACCGATTTGGATGGTTCTTTTGCTGTTGTATAGAGTGTGGTCTCCCATTGCTAATAGGAGAATAATGTGGTCCTATGGTGCTATGGTGGGGGAGGGGGAGGGGTAGTAACTTCTTAATGCGTGGACCGATTTCGATGATTTCTTTTCTGTTCGGTAGACTATGTTCCTCGATTGCTACCATGAGAAAAAAATGTTAGTGGGATGGAGGTCGGGTAGGGGGTTAAACCTAACTTTTAAACGCGTGGATCGATTTGGATGGTTCTTTCTTCGTTGTATAGAGTAGAAGACACTAAAGAGTTTAACCGACTTCACAAAAAGCGTTAAAAAGCATAAAATAATTGTTAATCTTATATCTATTACGACATCTTGAAGTCGGTACTAATTAAACAAATAAAACAACTACAGAACCACAATTGAAAATAATGCATAATACTACCTGAACGTTTCAGCTCACGGGATCATAAGAAATGACGATTAAATACTTTTGTTTTAGTTGTTTGGTTTGTTTGATTTGCACCGACTTCAAAATGTCGTAAGAGATGTAAGATTATCAATTATTTTATGCTTTTAAGCGCTTTCTGTGAAGTCGGTTCAACTTTTTTTTTAAATCTATTTTATTTCTCTCACAAGACGTGTAGGAATCATTTCAAATATTTACGCTGCGATTTAAAAAAATTGCTCAAAATATGCGTAATCATTTTCTTACCCATGACAAGAAAGGGAGGGAAGGCGGAAGCTTTCTTGTTCTTGTTTGTGATAGCAGCAAGTTCGGATCGGATTGAAGGACAAGTTTTTTTCAAAGTATAAAGTGTTTCAAAGTTTTACAAAACTTAGATCGCAAAATTCAAAGGATAAAAATCACACGAAGGGACGTATGAATCGCTACAAAAGGGATTAAAAGAAGACGACGAGAACTACGATCATAGGCATAATACAGAAAACACGTGGTATCATTAAAATTAATTAAAATTAATAATAATAGTAAAACAAAAATAATAATAATAGACCTCAAATAACTTAATCTAAGTAATATTAGGGAAACCAACTATTATTTTATTAGTAATACTGAATACTAATCTTTCTCTCTCTCTCTCTAGTACCCATATCCCCATATGTGGCATGGGACGAGAGAAGTTCACTGGATTCGAGACAACGATCGTCTGGCCTTTTAATTGTAATCTGTTGTCAGGAGAAAAGAATCATCGGTCGCTACCGCTGGTATTCGAACCTCGGACCTTCGGGTTGGAAGGCCGACAAGTTATCGCTTACTCCACCGAGGACTTATACTATAATATATACTATACTAATACTTAGTTCTAAATATTTTTGGAAGCAGGACGGTCGTGTTAGGTATGATATGGAAACCTATGGCTTGGATTTTCAACAGTTAAAGAAAAATAAAATTTGTTAAATATATTTCAAGGACGTTCAGTTTCTTTAAATAACTAATGTAAACTAAACACCGCTGGACAATTCTTCAGTTTATAAAGAACTATAACTGAGGTTTTGTGAAGCCTTGGTTTGCGATGTTCATCACAACCAAGGGAACAAAAACTGTTTGCCCACCCTGTATATCAGTAATGTATATACCATCCTGTCTAGCCCAAGAATTCTACGTTATACTGGCGATGCCAATATTTGTATTGTTTCATATAACTATGTTTGCATCTTGTTAAATTCTGACTTAGACGCTTTCTATGGCGTTCTTTTAAACAGTGTTTCAATTCCTTTTTCAAATAAACAGTATCCTCTTGTTTTTAGCATTGACGGTAGCGAATTAACTCGTCTTGACAAAACCAAAAATTTAGGCGTAGTAATTAACACTCATTTTTCGTTTGAGGATCATATGGACAATGTCATCAGCAGATGCAGATGGACTAACGTGACTCGGGGTTCAGTTATGAGATGGTCTAAGGAGTTCGATGACCCGTATATCACTAGGCTCCTATTGTAGGCATTTTGGAGCCAGCTCAGTTTAGTTACCTTTCTATACAATATATGTTAATCATACTTTCATTTCCACTCATGTCTCATTGCTTCAACAGCCATTCGGATTCTATTCACTTCCATTTGTTCAAAAATCATATAAAGGATCAACTTGGTTAAGGCTAATTTTTCGTCAATATTATGTTGCAAACTTTGTATTAGATTATCATTGACGAACTTGAAATAATTTAATAAGAGTAGTTAAGTTTAGCCCTTGATCAAAAAAAAGATTGAATTGAATACAACGAAATAATCCGTGATTAAGCAATATAAAAGACAACCTGTAAAAATTATTATCCATTTCATCAGAAAATTGAGCAATTTTACTGTATAGTATCTTTAGCCATAAATCATCATCATTTTTCCTATAGTTTAGGAAGATGGAGCGTGGGGGTAAAACCCAAAGCAAGTACAGACGTTAACATTTTTAAAAGTATATACGCGCCCGTCGCGAGCACGCATAGCGAATAAATGCGCCCGGTAGAAATATGCACGCTCCCACTACTGGCCCAAAAATTTAAAAATACGACCGCCACACGAGTATGCACGCTCGCGTTACAGGCACAATAATCTAAAAATACGCCCGCCATAAATGCACGCTTCTGTTACTATGTTCTGGCTTTAAGACATTCGAAACTGTGGTAAGTAAAATCTCACCCGTATGGACGTATGTGTCATCGGCCACCTGATATTAAAATTGTTCCCAATAGCCGATGACTCACAAGGTGAGTCATGAGAATAATAATAATAACAATTACCTGAAATTTGTTATTGTTCATCTTATGTATTTTCCAGTTTCAGTTATAATCTGTATTAACCGGAGTAAAAATAAGACTCAACTGCACTAACGTTGCTGTCTACTACGGAGATATTTTTGCATTATCAGACGTCGCTTTCGAATGAGTTAATCTACGATAATAATTGAAAACATTTCAAATTTTAGTCCAGTGTGAGCGTACCGTGCTCGGTTTATTATATGTTATATGTTATTTCGTGCGTCTTTTATTGATACTTGTCTGCAACGGACTGGCATTTGGATGAGTATAGTTTTTATTCAGACATACCGTGCGTCATTTGAGTGTCATTCAGGCGTTTCGACGCTGTGCGTGCCTGTTTCAGGCTAGGAATTGGAAAGTTTTAATTTTCAACGAATTCTCAACGCATAGAACTATTTCGATGATTTTTTGTTGTTTTATACAGTATGATCCCTCACTGCTGCTATGAGGGAAAATGTTGACTTAGGGTGGTGGTGGAGGAAGGGGTAGTGTAATGCGTGGTCTGATTCAATAATTCTACATTGTTGGAGATTATACACTTAATTAGAATTAAAAAATATAACATGGTCAGAATAATTACTGGTAAAATAATGTAGTTTCGCTACATTTCGGATGAGTATAGTTTTTATTCAGACATACCGTGCGTCATTTGAGTGTCATTCAGGCGTTTCGACGCTGTGCGTGCCTGTTTCAGGCTAGGAATTGGAAAGTTTTAATTTTCAACGAATTCTCAACGCATAGAACTATTTCGATGATTTTTTGTTGTTTTATACAGTATGATCCCTCACTGCTGCTATGAGGGAAAATGTTGACTAAGGGTGGTGGTGGAGGAAGGGGTAGTGTAATGCGTGGACTGATTCAATAATTCTACATTGTTGGAGATTATACACTTAATTAGAATTAAAAAATATAACATGGTCAGAATAATTACTGGTAAAATAATGTACTTTCGCTACCAAATTGTAACAGTATTTCCTCCCGCAATTAAAACTGTTTTAGTTTTGATTTGATTTTTTTTTAATTTAACTCGTTTCATTAGTTACATATTTACTGAACTCATCAGAAAGAAAGTTGTCTTTTATTGAAACTGTAACAACCGCAGCTCAGATGCCTAACGAGCTGCCCAGTTCCATCAACAAAAACCAACAAACTTGTCATGAATAGGATTCATCGACAAAACACTGTGGGAATGATGAGTGAACGCTATTAATAATTCATTTTGCAGTTTCTTGCAGGTCGTCATTTTATCTGGCCATTGTTGTCGCAAGTTTTAATAACTCTGTCCGTCCATCTGTGACAATCGCTATCACTCGGAGCGCAGTAGAGCAAAGCTGAACGCTGCGCACCCATAAGAAAGTCGAAAGTGGATAAAAACTCTTAGACAAGACTTGAACATTTTTCTTCTTAATGATATCATTCAATTGGACGATTATCGTTTTCAATTGATAACAACGTGGCGATGGCCACTGCACTGATGTTTTATGGCTGGACAATGGCTAAGACTTGTTTGATAAGCAGAGCATAAATTGTGTACTGAATGCTAACAAAAAGTGGAAAATCCGCATTCACGGTATTTTATGAGAAAATCATGCTTCGGGCGTTTCTAATGCTGCCGTAAAAAGCTTATTCGACATTATTTGTTCTCATCGTATGAAGACATTTTTCTATTTTTTCTATTTGAGAAAGCAGAAACAACTTCTATGTATTTTACATTTTTACAGGGATTGCTCCAATTGCAGTCGTGGTCTCAGATTTCTCATAATTATATTAGTTTTTCGTGTAAATGTCATCAGTTCTAGTTGAGAGGTGTTTAAATAATCCAACTGTTTAAACTGGCAACTGTTAAACTGCCATTTTCAATACTTCAGTATATTAGCGAGCGAGAGATACGAAGACTATAGGGATCTCTAATAATGCATACAAAATTCTACGTAGGTATATCATCGGTGCTTTTTCAGGATAAACAATGAGTCATTCATTGATCAGGTCAGGTCGTACGTTTACATAATGCAGAAACGGCTTACAAAAAGCAGTAACTTATGACCTAAGGTAGGTCCTCACTGCATAAAGCTGAAGCGGAGTTGAAGCATCGGTGAAATTTGAAGGATAACTCGCGAGCACCATGTGAAATCTTTCCGATAACGAAATAAAACCATAGGTATACTTCTCGCCCACACTTTAGGCTGAAAAGCCATACTCTTTCAAGGCATAGCTTGATATGACGTCCGCACAGAAACTCAATATGTAGTGGGTGCTCCCTTAAAATTTATTCTTCTGTTTAGTTGTCATTATTAATAAAAAAGTATTACTTTTCTTTCTCTTTCCTTTCAATCCCTTGGGCGTCTAAAGACGACCAGAGTAAACGTCTTTGTTTCACTAGGTTGATTACTTGGAAGGCCTCTGTCAGTTTTCCTTTACGAAGGACATGACTTAGACTCCCGAGTGGATGACTTTCTGAAATGTCTGCCCTACGTAAAGCATTCATAATTACTCTCAATCAAAGCTTTTAAAGGAATTTTGGACAATCATAATATGTAACGGAGACCTCCATTTGGTAAATTGTAGAGGCAACAATATTCATTTCTGAGATTTTGCTTGACTACAATATCCTTAGTAGGATTAGCATGGTTTTTAATCTGCTTTCGTCCTTGCATTTTGGACTATGTGTCGTTAATATTAATTTTCTTCTTCCGCCCTACAGCTGTGTCATGTATTCGGTACTTCAACTCGTCAAACTATCCTTGCCCCTTTGCTTTTTTTTAGTCGATTAATGTAATATGGTATTTAAAATGGTCACACTGTTTCTGTCCACACTCAAAATTAAAAATTTGTTAAATGGTGGTCGCGGTTATACCTTACACAAACAAGGGACCTTATTTTCATTATTTATTATATCCATATTGTAGGCACTATGAGAAGGTCTGTTGTGCCAAAACACCTACTCCTGTAGAAGACGTTCAGCCATACGCAGGCAGGCAAGGAGGCCTCTATCACGAGAAGATATAACATCAGCCGGACTTAAAAATTCCCAACTGAAGATCCTTCTTCTAAGCCATGTCAAAGCAGGATAAAAGCACTTAATAAGCATTGTGGTTTCATCATCTTCTAGACAGAGCCGAATGTCGGCTTGTTTAAGAGGTCGTCTACCACTAGAGATCAGAGCAGTGACGACAGTGCCCCGCCTTGTGGGCCCCCTTAGCTGCCATAATGCAGGCCCCTTTGTTTGAGAGTTCTAATTACCGATCCATAACTGGTGCTGTTGAAAGCACCTCTCAATCATGCTAACAAGATTATGTAAGGCAGTCTCTGTTGATCTACCTTCTGTGTAGGCAAACTGTGTAAAGTAAAGAGGAGATTATTGGTCCAGTTTGCACCTGATGTGGAGGACTAGCAGTCTCTCCATTGTTTTAAATAAAAAGGAGGTAAGACTTTAATCAACTCTACAGGTCTATTGTCTTGTTTGGGGATAAATACCACAACTACCCCATGAAAGCGGTATCCTAGCTAGCCAACATGTAATATAACCGCAATTGAAGTGCACATCCAATTTATCAACTGCAACACGTCGTCGTTTTCGGTAGAGTAAATGATACCATGTCGTCCTACTAATCAGAAGGTCTCAGGTTCAAATCACACCGGTGGCGACTCACGGTTGTTTTCAATCAACAACAGAATACGATAAAAGAAGTTTAAGAATTAACAAAATATTGTACTTGAATTAGTCTGAAGGCCATTGGGGTCAGCAACCTATCGTATTCCATATTTTCATGAAAGTGTTGCAAGATATTCGCAAAGGAAAGAAAAATAGTAAATCTAGCAAAATACACGTGCGTCGATTTCCTAGATGAAATCCATTGTGTTGATGTGCAAACAAAGAAATATATGTATTTTTAATTCATTATACGTTCCTAAACGTGTAAGCGATTAGTCATGAATTTTAAATGCATTCCAAGTAATATGTTACACCTGCGGACATTACTGCATACTAAATTACTGATTTACTAAATTCATCAAATAACTAGACAAAGACTGTGATATTAGTGATAAGAATTTTACTCACTTGAAAAAAGTTTCCGCCGACTTCTCTTCAACTGAAGGATATTCTATTTGACGTAGCTACCATCCTAAAGCATTTATCGAATTTGACCAATAGTTTCTCGAGCGGTCGAGGTGCCATCCCAGCTTCCTTTCTGAAAGAAAGTTGCTCGTCGCTTGTTTCTTCTATTTTTTATTTATTTAACTTATCAATTTGTTGTGGCATCTTTCCGAGGCCCTGGAAGCATTGTATGATAAGATTTTATTAAACACTGATCAAAATAGTTTGACGACCCTTTTATAACAAAACTTCTCTAGCGCTCTTTTGTTATGCCTATTCTTGAATATGCTAGTCCTGTCTAGTCCCCTTTTTATGCGGTCCATATTAACCGCATCGAGGCCTTCCAGCGTAGATTCTTCTTCTTGAAACAATCCTCATATTTTGCCTTCCTATTTAGACAGACTCAAACTATTCTCGCTGAGTACTCTGGAAGACAGGCGTAACAGATCTTAGATAATTTGCTAATTTTCGATTATTTGCTCAACGAATTCCCCCGAGTTGCTGGGTTCTCTGAGTATCTCTGTTCCGGATCGCTGCCTGCGGACTCACAGCTTCATTCAAGTTCCTTGTCATCGCCCTAAATATTGTCCGATGTGTTATTCCATACATAACCCTATCCTGTGCCATTTACGACTCAATAAAAAAATAACAAGTTAAAGAAAAAAAACTGTTTCTTACCTAATTCAAATCTTTCGTTTATTTTGGGCCACCCTTTATTACTAAAAGTGGCAGTTAAGTAAAATTTTAGTTTCACGGCATAGCATTGAATTGAAGTGTCTATACAACCTTCGTTACTTGCAGTTCTATGTAGATACGAGAATTTTCCCAAAAAAAATTAAAACTTAAAAAATTCATCTTGAGCGTTAAAAGTTTATTTACTAAATTGAAGCGACTGGCATTTTCTAGATTTTCTTTTTGAACCCTCTGGCGCTTTAGAGCTTTCAGAGAAAATATCAAAAGCGCGTAAATTCCGGTACTATTGGGCTGCATTGTAGGAGTAAATCTAAACTAAAAACTGTGCTACAAAAATCCCACTTACCAGCGAGAACTTTAAAGAAGGGTTGTTTCACAAATATCTCATGTTCAAACCATTTCCTAAGCCGATTCTGAACCAGGGGAATTTTTACTCACAAGTCTAGTAAGTTGTTGGCCAACAGACATATTAAATTGTTTTGTCAACGAATACACGAATACACAGCTTACTCTACCAGGCTGTCTGTTGTCTAAAAATTGAAAAGAAATAAGCAGCTGGTAGAAGAATGCCTAAGTTAGTAAGTCGTTATGATAGGTAAGTAAAATTAGTACAAGTAGACACTAAAATAGTTCACATTTGTAATAATTAAGGAACTAAAGTCAAGGAAACTTCCCACAACGACACGGTTGAAGTGCTAGTTGAGATTCAAGGCGGTGCACATGAGGAAAGTTCGCAGAGTAACTATTACTGTAATAGTGTTAATTAAAGAAACTAAAAAAAATTATTAATCTAAGATTCATTATGAACAGAGCAGAGCTACACATAATGAGTTACATAATTGGAAGGCAAAGTACAACCGCAGTAAAACTGATTGAAAAAATGAGGCTCTAAATGATTCCATCCGGAAAATCCTAACAAAAGGACAGGTTAAGCGACTAGAATGTGCCCGGAAGAAGATACACTGGAATGGAGACGATATCTCATAGGCAATATAATTATATTCGGCTGGTCCTTAGGGATATATTATAGAGAGGCATATAAAATAGAACCACCATGTAATCGAAAATTCACATAAGCGAGATACTACTGTATTTCAGTATTTCCTTACATACTACAAAAAATATCATATATGGCAAAACTAAAGCAACTCAGGAAAAAACTACGATTCAGTCTTATTGTTCAGGCCAGTCCAAAACACTAAGTCCATTTGCTTCTAATCTGGCAGTTACAAGTACCAGAGAATAGATGCTAGTTCTCACTCTGGCTAGAAGGGCCTGTCTCAGTTCGTAAGGAACTGGAAAGTTTAAGATGGAGGTTTGCTGTCGGATTATCAGCACATCCGACTCGACATTCAGAGGCGTTCTGAGATCATTTAAAGAACTGCTATCCCCAGGAAAACAAACTGGGATACTTTCAGGGCTATTGTGTGCTCGAAGGCTGACATGATGATCCCCACAACTAGCTCGATGGGCGAACTGGAAGTGGCAGCAAACGAGCTTAATAACGTGCTCATCTCCTCCTACCATGATAGCACCGTTTCAGTATTAACCAAAGTGGTACAAAACGTTCCCTGGTTGTGCGAACGGCTATCTGAAATGCTTGGGCAGGTGAGACGTATGAATACAGGTTCGCACTCACTGAATATAACAAAGAAATAAGACGTCCCAAGCGTGAGTGCTAGAAGAGACGATGCGAAAGCATTGAAACCTTGCCAGAAGCAGCTCGTTTACAAAACTATCCAAAAACGCCTCAAATGGGGTAGGGCTTCCAGTGATGGCCGGTGATGAATGGTCCCCTTTGAGGCGTTGTGACGCAAGCTTGTTTGGCGTCATTTTTGGCAATGATAAAGTTAGGTGAGCAATGGCCTTTTTTCAACACTTTAAGTCCCTTGGGCGCGATGGAATCTGAGATACCATCCTTGTCCTTTTGTCCAATTTGTTGAAAGCTAGCTTTAACTGTGGCTACGTTTCACTCTCATGGAGGAAAGTAGTTGTCGTATTTATCCCCAAACAAGAAAATAGGCCTTTGGAGTTGCCTTAATCGTTTAGACCAATCAGTCTCACATCCTTCCTACATAAGTGGACGGAAAGACCAGGCCCGTGCGTAGGATTTGCTCCTGGAATAGAAGGGGGTTATCTAATTTCATTAAAAAAAAATAAAGGAGCTATACAAAGCAAACTATCAACAAATGGATGTACATAGAATATCATATATTATGCAATTAAAAAATATGGTGATATACATTTTAGGTAATTTTTTTAGTATTTTAGTCAAATTTTTCCTAATCAAGAAGTACAGAAAATTTTAAAAACCCTCCTGGGGGAGAAGGATTGAACCCCAACCCCTCTCTGGTGCGCACGGGCCAGAGAAGGACACTAGATCTCCATATCAGGTGTAAATTGGACCCATCATTTCCCCTTCACCCTACTCAATTTGACTACACAAAAGGTAGATCAACCGAGACTGCCTTACACAATCTTATTAACACGATCGAGAAAGCCATTCACTATTAAGAAGTGGCATTATGTGCTTTTCTTGACATGGAGAGTGCTTTTGACAACACAAGGTATGGGTCCATATCTAGAGCTCTCACACGGAGGGGTCTGGATTCTCATACTGTTAAGTGGATAAATGCTATGCTAAAGGAGGGAGAAATTACATCAACCCTAGGTAACACCTTTGTGTGGATTATGGCAGTTTAGGGGTGGCCATAAGGCGGTGTACTGTCGCCGCAGCTCTGGTCACTACTCGTAGACAAACTCTTATCAGCTTAATGAGCTTGATCACCAGGCAGTCGGTTACGCGAACGACCTCGCAATCATTAACTTATAGCTCCATAGTTTGGTAGCCGGCCATGGGAAAAGTATTCAGGGAACTATTTCAGTACCTACTTCTTGGCAAAACCTAACGTCAGCTGGACTGCGTTCTCAAGCGGTGCCATCCCTGGAACGACATGGCCAAGCTTTAGTAAACATAGAACTTCGGAGCTGCTTGGCAGGTATCGTGCTGTCGTCGGGATATTAGGCGTAGCTAATAGGCGACCATACGGCCAGGCTTGGCGTTCTTTATAATACACATTGTCGCAGCTGCAGCAAGTTTAGTGAAAAAGAAACCGTGCTTCACCTTCTATGAAAGTGCCCAGCTCTGGTAGGTGCCAGGAGCAGGACACTAGTAGATAACTTTCTGGAGAATCAGGCGATTTCAGGAGTAAAGATTAGGGAGTTAGCTCAACTTTTTAGCTCCTCGGATTGGTTCTAACACAGTCCTCCTACGCCCTGTTGGAGTGCCAGCATTTTATTATCTCAGGTTGTGGCATCAAACGGCGTCTAACGTGCTAATTGAGTGCTTATCTTGCTGGATAGCACTCACCACTAAAACCAACCAACGTAAATACAACTTAACCAAGTAAATAAAAAATGTTCTACTATAATTCATGTGATTTTATTTTGTATGTGCCCGGAAGAAGATACACTGGAATGGAGACGATATCTCATAGGCAATATAATTATATTCGGCTGGTCCTTAGGGATATATTATAGAGAGGCATATAAAATAGAACCACCATGTAATCGAAAATTCACATAAGCGAGATACTACTGTATTTCAGTATTTCCTTACATACTACAAAAAATATCATATATGGCAAAACTAAAGCAACTCAGGAAAAAACTACGATTCAGTCTTATTGTTCAGGCCAGTCCAAAACACTAAGTCCATTTGCTTCTAATCTGGCAGTTACAAGTACCAGAGAATAGATGCTAGTTCTCACTCTGGCTAGAAGGGCCTGTCTCAGTTCGTAAGGAACTGGAAAGTTTAAGATGGAGGTTTGCTGTCGGATTATCAGCACATCCGACTCGACATTCAGAGGCGTTCTGAGATCATTTAAAGAACTGCTATCCCCAGGAAAACAAACTGGGATACTTTCAGGGCTATTGTGTGCTCGAAGGCTGACATGATGATCCCCACAACTAGCTCGATGGGCGAACTGGAAGTGGCAGCAAACGAGCTTAATAACGTGCTCATCTCCTCCTACCATGATAGCACCGTTTCAGTATTAACCAAAGTGGTACAAAACGTTCCCTGGTTGTGCGAACGGCTATCTGAAATGCTTGGGCAGGTGAGACGTATGAATACAGGTTCGCACTCACTGAATATAACAAAGAAATAAGACGTCCCAAGCGTGAGTGCTAGAAGAGACGATGCGAAAGCATTGAAACCTTGCCAGAAGCAGCTCGTTTACAAAACTATCCAAAAACGCCTCAAATGGGGTAGGGCTTCCAGTGATGGCCGGTGATGAATGGTCCCCTTTGAGGCGTTGTGACGCAAGCTTGTTTGGCGTCATTTTTGGCAATGATAAAGTTAGGTGAGCAATGGCCTTTTTTCAACACTTTAAGTCCCTTGGGCGCGATGGAATCTGAGATACCATCCTTGTCCTTTTGTCCAATTTGTTGAAAGCTAGCTTTAACTGTGGCTACGTTTCACTCTCATGGAGGAAAGTAGTTGTCGTATTTATCCCCAAACAAGAAAATAGGCCTTTGGAGTTGCCTTAATCGTTTAGACCAATCAGTCTCACATCCTTCCTACATAAGTGGACGGAAAGACCAGGCCCGTGCGTAGGATTTGCTCCTGGAATAGAAGGGGGTTATCTAATTTCATTAAAAAAAAATAAAGGAGCTATACAAAGCAAACTATCAACAAATGGATGTACATAGAATATCATATATTATGCAATTAAAAAATATGGTGATATACATTTTAGGTAATTTTTTTAGTATTTTAGTCAAATTTTTCCTAATCAAGAAGTACAGAAAATTTTAAAAACCCTCCTGGGGGAGAAGGATTGAACCCCAACCCCTCTCTGGTGCGCACGGGCCAGAGAAGGACACTAGATCTCCATATCAGGTGTAAATTGGACCCATCATTTCCCCTTCACCCTACTCAATTTGACTACACAAAAGGTAGATCAACCGAGACTGCCTTACACAATCTTATTAACACGATCGAGAAAGCCATTCACTATTAAGAAGTGGCATTATGTGCTTTTCTTGACATGGAGAGTGCTTTTGACAACACAAGGTATGGGTCCATATCTAGAGCTCTCACACGGAGGGGTCTGGATTCTCATACTGTTAAGTGGATAAATGCTATGCTAAAGGAGGGAGAAATTACATCAACCCTAGGTAACACCTTTGTGTGGATTATGGCAGTTTAGGGGTGGCCATAAGGCGGTGTACTGTCGCCGCAGCTCTGGTCACTACTCGTAGACAAACTCTTATCAGCTTAATGAGCTTGATCACCAGGCAGTCGGTTACGCGAACGACCTCGCAATCATTAACTTATAGCTCCATAGTTTGGTAGCCGGCCATGGGAAAAGTATTCAGGGAACTATTTCAGTACCTACTTCTTGGCAAAACCTAACGTCAGCTGGACTGCGTTCTCAAGCGGTGCCATCCCTGGAACGACATGGCCAAGCTTTAGTAAACATAGAACTTCGGAGCTGCTTGGCAGGTATCGTGCTGTCGTCGGGATATTAGGCGTAGCTAATAGGCGACCATACGGCCAGGCTTGGCGTTCTTTATAATACACATTGTCGCAGCTGCAGCAAGTTTAGTGAAAAAGAAACCGTGCTTCACCTTCTATGAAAGTGCCCAGCTCTGGTAGGTGCCAGGAGCAGGACACTAGTAGATAACTTTCTGGAGAATCAGGCGATTTCAGGAGTAAAGATTAGGGAGTTAGCTCAACTTTTTAGCTCCTCGGATTGGTTCTAACACAGTCCTCCTACGCCCTGTTGGAGTGCCAGCATTTTATTATCTCAGGTTGTGGCATCAAACGGCGTCTAACGTGCTAATTGAGTGCTTATCTTGCTGGATAGCACTCACCACTAAAACCAACCAACGTAAATACAACTTAACCAAGTAAATAAAAAATGTTCTACTATAATTCATGTGATTTTATTTTGTATTGTTTATTTTCAATTTATTATTACGACAACAGCTATTTACGAGTAGGTACAATAAATATTATTTGCCTGATGAAATTAAATCTTTAATCGTTAAAGTCTATTTTCTTATTAAGTTAACTAAGTTCAAACTTACATTTACATACAAGTAAAAAAATTTATTCTGTCTAGCTTACTGTGAGCTCTTAGCATTTGTGCAATTTCTTGATTTTGTATCTTTGTTTTGTATCATTTATTATTAATGTAAACTTCTTTATTTAGTTGAATTTATTATATTTATAATTCTACACTTCTCTCCAATCGTTATCAATTAAATGCAGTGACGTAACGTTGCAATTACTGAATTTAATTTTTACACAGATAGAATTTACTTGCTAGCACTTGTCCCCCATAGTTATGATAAATTAATAACTTCTGTGGCAGTGATTCTCTTTAATAAAATAAAACAATAAAATATTTATACTTATTACAAGAAAGTTAATTTTGTCCTTCTTTTATATGTTAAGAGTTAAAAATATCTCTTTAGTTTAGTACTAATCTTGATCTAGATTTTTACACTTTAAACTATTTTAGTAGTAATATAATCAGCTTGTCACCATCTTAATTCGTGGTCTTTATTTTTGATACGTTTTCTCGGATGCCTCCTTTCAAGTCACTGCATATGGGAAAGGGTTTCTTGCAACATTTGGTACAGTAATTAATACAAAATAAGTCTTTGGTTTTGTTAAGCACAACTTAATTATTAGTTTTCCTTTTAGCTTAAAACTTTTACACATTTACACGCAAATATTATTGACTTTAAAGTGCGAGTGATTTAAAAACGGTCGGTGACAACTGTGTAAATAAAGAGTTAAAACTGTAAAGAGTCTAAGCTCCAAAAAATTTTATAATCATATGTTTATAAAGTGTGTTTAAAGTGCCAAGCCTAATGATATGGAATCTAAGAATCTATTCCCTCTCTAGGACTTACTGCACAAAACCCGGTAACGTATGCACAGGGTCGGTACAACTATACTTTCGCATCATAGATCCTAAAAATTTTCAACACTTCAATTCTAGTTACAAGTGTCCATTAACCGAGAGCGATGGTGAAAGAACTATGTGATGTGATAATGTGTTCCAAATAAAGAATAAAGGATTCGCACTATGGCTTAGGCGCGTAAAGGTGGTGGGCATTTGAGCTGTCTCAGTTTAGAGCAGCTTTTTTTTAATCTACTTGTAAGTAAGATACAACAAGTGAGCTATCAAATTGAGTCACGTTACATTCTGAAAATTTGCCTCTTTCGGCTCTGAAGAATTTTGCAAAAATCCCCCCTCCCCCATTGCTCTTTCCAAATACTAATTTCGTAGTCATTAAGCGTGCGATATATCACAAAAAAACCGTGACATGTACTGACGTATTGAATTACAAAAGAATGTCAGCCATTTGTAATTTAGAAGTCACTGCTTAAATTTTTGCATGCTTTGACGTTTCTGAAGCTTTGTCATGTCGCTCATCGCGCTACATTCTACACTACTCCACTACGTTCTTAATTCTGATGGAGAGGATTCGTCAGTTCTTAGCTTATCAGTTAATTATTGCAACTATTTTTCATCTAGTCGCATTTTAAAATCGCGATATTTCTTATTATACCAGCGAAACAAGTTTCAATCAGAATGTACATATTATATATAGTACTTAATATGCAATACCTGTTGCAGTGTAGCGTTTTTTAACATGGACAACTAAATGCAAATATTCGTAAACCATTGTCAGTGGAGCCTCATATACGTCCATACACCAGATACTATATTTAGCGTCCTCTTTACAGTGCTTATATTCGAACATGGAAAAGGTATAGAGAATATATCGTACATTATACAATGATCCAATCCTTTTCTCTCTCTATACCTTCGGATGGTATCTACGCGTGCTAAAAATTCTGTTCAAAATGAACATCTCGGCAGAACGTGGAGTAAGCTGAAGACACTTACCAATGAATAAGGGACAAAAACGACCCTTTGTTTAATTCATTTAAATTTTTGTTTTATTCACAAACCCAGGTCAAGATGATTAGCTTGAAATGTTTAAAGTTTACCTTTTTAGAAATTTAGCAAATTTTGAATATAAAATAGTAGTGGGAATTGATTTTAAAGTATAAGTATTTTGTTTAATAGAAATAAATAAGCACCAATATATTCAGAACCCGTATAGCATCAGTGCCGAAATTTGTCTAAAATTTTCGATGTCACATTTAGGCCAAACATCTCCTATCTCCTATCACGCTCATTAGGAAAACATGACGTACAAATCTAAGAGTGAACAATAATAAATGGAAAATTGTAGTCAATATGACCATTTATAAATACACATAATGTAAAGAGAATGCATGATATATTAAAATTATTATTATTTGAATAATAATAAATTTATAGAAACATATAAAAGTTACAATTATTCTAAATCAAATTAACCCTTATAAAACTTATATTAACGTCCTAAATAGAAATAGTTCCACAGTAATACGTTATCAACGTGGAAACCGTACAATAACGTAGTAAATACTAGTGAAAACGTTATACAAAGAAAAACTGAGCTAGCAATTTAAGAATATATGTAAATTTAAGATTGTCAATTTTGTTGAATAAACACAGAAAATTAAAATTCGAATGTTGAATTTGAGCTAGCGAATGTTTATCTAAGTATGCATTTTTCATGTTTAGTAATTTTAATTTTAATTATTTTAATTAATTGGTAGAGTTGCTGAAAAACCCGAAAAGCTTTGTGTACATGTTGTTTCAAATTATTTTGTGTGTGGCATTTTACCTCATTTAGTTTAAATTGGTGCGCTTTACTCGTATCACTTTATACTTGTGCTGTGTTAATAGGGATTTTTTATTTTTATTAAAAATGTTTAAATATTTTGTGAGTTACATAAACATATATATACATACATATAGATATGTGTATATATATATGTATATGTATGTTATCTTTATGTTATAAGTGATTAAAAATGTTGTTTTTGTATTTGTTCATCCTACAAGTTTGCTTAGCATAGATTCATTAATAAACCTTATACAGTTTAATGTACTTCGCCTAGTTAATCGTAATTTTAATAACATAATTAAAATACAAGTCGTTTTTCGCTAATATTTCATATTTTTAAGTTTTCTCAATTTTTGGAGTAACCATTTTTAAATGTCTTTCTAATTGAGAAAAATATGCGCTTTGCTTCTAGCCCCGTGCTTATATTATTCATATGCATAATGCTTTTTTACAACATAACGTGTTTTATTAGAATATTAATTGTATGTAGAATTAGACATCATATAAAAGTCACACTTTGCCTTTTTAGAACATTTTAATTGGTGTGTATGGGTAAAATTCTATTGCACACTCTTTTGTGAGTTTAGCTTACACTGACACTGTCGACTGCGATCAATTAAAATTTTCAGAATTACTTTTACACTTAAAATTAGAAAATTTTATAATTTTTTATATAAAATATGAGTTTTTTTTAATATTTCGTATTGGTCTTTGGTTGCAGTTATAATTATATTTACAATTACTCTTTAGATTCCGAAAATGCTCATTTAGATCTACTTTGTGTATTTGCTAAGACCTAGTCATATTTTTTGTTTTTGCTTTTACTAAAATATCGAAAATGGATTAATTGGAGGACTTGGAAAATTCTGAATTCGTTCTATTAGAAATTATTTGAAGCACAATGTTGTTTTCGAAGATGTTTTCATGTAAATTTGTAAGGATCATCTAAAAGTGAACATCTCTTTTACAGAAAGACTGATTGCTATTCTTGGAGATTAGATATGTTCTTAATTTATGTAATGGTAATAGGAACTTTTAAATTGATACATCATAATCATACAATAGAAATAAATAAGAATTAAATGTAACAGTGACAGGGGCTATTTCTATATGACGCTCGTTTTAAAAATAATTTTTCAATGTAGGATATATTTCAAATTATAAAAATAAATTTATATATACATTACAAAATCCAGTCTTTCCCCTATCCACTCAACAATCTAAATCCGATTTAGAAGTAATCTCTAGCTTAGTATGGTCTCCGTATATACTTGAACTCTATACACAGAAAATTCATAACTTATACTATAGAACTTTCAATTTATGCAATTGCTTAAAATAATAAAAGCGACAGGTGTGAAAGGTTGAAGATAATATAATTGTATTGTAATTGAACCTGCTGGACACGGAGTAATCTATCATTTCCTAGGCCGTGAACCCTTTTGTGAGTTTTGAGTTGATTTTTGATTTCTCCTACTAGGAAATACTGTAGGGACAGGTCTAAAGGGACCTATACACGCTCGTAGATTTATGACATGTCAGACCATATCGATGTTTTAAGACAAGTCTTAATGTGAAAGGAGCCGCCGTTTGATCTTCTATGGACAATAACTGAAGTATTACGACAAACACAGTCATGTGAGACAAACATCTTTTGATCTTAAGATGTCTATTAAAACTTGGTAGAAGTGTACGTCCGTTCAAGGTCCTCTTAAGTTCGACGAAGCGGCTTGTTATTTAATCGAGGAAGAGCGCCTTAGAAAGTAAAAACTATATACTTGAACGTTATGAAGGATGACACTCTGTTGACAGCGATTTCTGGATTAAGGTTTCCTTTATTCGGCTTGACACTTAAATAGTGACAACAAGCTTTAACTCGCAGTGACCAGCATCATAATAATTTTCTATTTTAATTAATAACTTTCGTACGAAAGGTCCAAAAACAGAAATATTTAAGCGTTATAGGCTTTGGCATGGGGATATCTGCCATTTACATTGTATGAAGTAACCTTAAGCATAGTTTAGGAAGATTTTGCGGCACTGTTGCATTGAAACTCATTCGTATTTTAAATCAATATTTGACAATTTGTCTGCAAAATATGATGAATAAAGAGTTCAAATCCATTACGAATTGTGCTCGGCGAGTATTGCGTGAAAAAGTAGTAAAGACCCTTGTTAAATAGTGTAAAGGTAATAACCTCATAATTTTTTAAATTTGAACTCAAATTAGCATGATTACACTAGCCCAAAGTACACAAAAACATGTGCTATTGTGAAATATTCGTTGTCTTATGCTCTGACCAAGGGTTTAACTTTCAAACCATCATTATAACCTCTCGCTTTTATCGTCAATTCAACTTACTTCTTTAGGACTAACAACAGTTCACATTTCCGACAATACTTCAGATTGGTTAGCTAAATTTTGCTAATTAGTTCATCTATCACCCCTCATACAACGGAAAAATAACATAACATAGTGATAACATTTTTAAACTTCCTGTATTCACATACTTTTAAAGTAATTTGTACTTACTTAGGATGTGAAAAGTTATAGGGATTTATGTGCTCATACGATCGAGAAACAAAGAGAACACACAGCCGAAACTCGTTTGTTAGATTTTGGAACAAATGATTTTATAATACATCCTACTAGTTTTTTTATTAACTTAGAATATGTCTGAAAACGTTCAAATAAATGGCTTTAATACATTTAAATATATGTATGTCGAATTTATTAAAAAAAAAAAATCGCATCTTCCAAATCATCAAATTAATCCCTAAATAACAGGATAAAAGTTCTTTTTCACAGGAATAACAATCACAAATAGGCCTATATAAATACGCGCAATAAATAATGGTCGTGTCTATACGCCTACCGAGTACTTAACAATAATTCAATAATTAAAAATTAGACCTAAGTTGATCACAAAATCAAAAGTATAAATAGGCCCTTTTTCTTCTTCTTAATACCTCTTGGTGTCGGCTGAGTAAAAACAAAGGGAAGAAAATTTTACAATTTACAAAACTACTAAAGGACCTTCTTTTCCCTTCTGTTATTATTGCAATTAGATTCCACTTTACACTTTATAACTAATTTCCTTAGGCTATCATAAAGCGAATTTCACTTAGAGTCGCGTTACTTTTCCTCTTTTCTTTTTCGATATTTTTTTCCTATATTTTAATTTTTGACTAAATTTTAAACGGTTTCGATTTTTTGTCTATTTGCAGTTATGAAATCACATTTTTTCTTAAATTTTTTATTTTCTAATTAAAACCACTTTTCAGTTTTCTTTTATTTGACCTTAATGAATTATTCTTATCGTGGGTTTCTTAGTTCCTTAAATGTATTTGCTTACTTATAAGTTACTTATCGTTAGGGGTTTTTCCAAGGCTCTGTTTTTCCTAGGTCGGACTATCTGTTTGTGACCCTGACGCTGACACGCCTTCAGGTAACTGCGCCAATGATTTGAAAAGTTGTGAATTAATAAATCTAAAACGAAAAATTAAGGCTGTATAACTAAACACGTAAGAAATATTTTGCTAAACAACACTACCTGGGATACGAATCACGATGCATTAGGGTGTAAATTTGCAGTTGAGCCTCATCGAATGTGTGCGGTGTTGGTTCCACCATATTTCTATTAACAATCTCTCGAACTCGTGAATCCAAGGAAACCTCCTTAGGCGAAAGGATCGAAATGTAGTCCTCGTATATAAATCGCGCCTTTTCTTCTATAGCTTCAGGATTAGTCTCTTTTTTCAATTCCTCACAAGCAAGCCAAAACAGAATATTTTCCTCGCTATATTCGCAACGAAGAAAATCTCTAAATACTTTACGGCCACCTAAAATAAACAATCCAATTAGGTATTGCGTTGTTAAGGTTTTCATGAAAAATTTTAATAAACTCAAATGGAGAATTATTCTGGTTGCGACGAATATAGCAGCATTATGTGAAACTATTAAATTTGAGGAGTTTTATGATTTGTATGGTGGTTCCGAATCCAACGAAAGCAAACAGACCTTCCTATTTCAAGAGAATAAAGTTTGGATTCAGGGCATTATCTAAACCAAGTACCACTACTTATCCCTTTAGCAAATATGAAGTATTATATTTCTTCAATTCTTTGCAACAAATCTACAGGGGAAAACCGGATATGTTTTTTCTGTCAAACTTTACAAACTTTACTTTTTTTCCAAATCAAAAATTACTTTTATAAATAACACCTAACATTTAATTTAGATAATTTTATGGAGTCCTGTCGTAAATCGTGTAGTTTTTACTAATCAAATGTCAAACAATGACAACTGCGATTTCGACACGTGAAAAAAGAGCGCAATTTAAAATAATCAATAATCAATTGTTGAAATACCCTATACTTGTGAAAATACCAATTCTACATAAGTCTAGTTGTGTTATTTTATATTGTCTATTTGAATTTTGCTGTTGGTATTGTCAAAATAGTTTAGCTTCTTGAGGAGATTTTAAAATAGTATACTGCCGATTTTTTCCAAAGTACACCAAGAACATTTTCGTATCTTGCATTAACGTGAAATTTTTGCTTCTCCATAATCGACTTTTAGATCAAAAGGAGACATTAGAGATTCAGAACACTGCAAAAATCCAATTCCATTATTTTTTCTTGAAGAATAATCGCAAACATGAGAAAACTTCATTAAAAAATGTTCCTACATAATGTTATTAAACATCATTAGTCATAACTTACCCGGACTTCTCATAAGTTTATCAAAACTTTTACCCCAACTCCGTATTTCATCCAATGTTGGCCTGAAATTGTAAGCATTAGCCGTCTTAGATGACAAGACGTAAAATGTACAACTCACTGATCTCCTTCACTTAGAAGATCCGAACTCGCTGGATCTCTTCTAGTTGGTCCATTGTCTTCGGCGTTTTTTATTGCCAAGCTGAAAGGATGTAAACGCATGGTGAACTTCAGACAAATAAATATAATTTTAAATCTGTTTATTTATCTAAATAATATAACTTTTTAAGACGGTAAAGCATCAGTTGGATGTTATTTTTGACAACAGCAGACTTAATTTAAGTACGCACTTTCTCTTTTTAGTTTTCGTAACCACTTGTTGGGCATACGGCGGGAGAAAACTTGATCCCATTCGACGAAAACACTTGCAAGCAGACCTACAGTTTAACTTGGGTTCCGAACTACAGAAACTACTCTGCAGCCCCAATGGCATTTCAGTGTATCAATAGCGTACTCTAACCTCAGCTTAGTCAGTTTTTTCACTTTTAAAATCAAAGCTAATAAATTAATCTAACAATTGACATTAAATTTAATATAATTTATGAGTACCTATATCTAGCACAATTAAGAATTGATTTTAGGGTAGGAAAACTAAACTACATACATAGTTCTATGAGAAAGTTCACTATAATGCTAATTTGCTTTGAGTTGTTGTTTTTGAAGTAAGGGAACATTTCAACAACTTTTTCTAATCGATTGAAAGATGTATGCACCATCTCGGTTGAAACAAGAAGTAGGTTACCTTAGAGAGGTACCCGTCCGTTTTGATGCTATTAGCTATAAGTAATTTAATCCTTAAGTTCGCTTTTTCTCCATTTTTTTGTTGCCAATTATTTAACAAGCTGCTTTATGGTAACATAACAACACAGTAGCTCCAACGGTAGAACGATTTAATCGTTTTCACCAATCAAAGCGATATAATTTACATACAACAATCTAATAGCAGTGCAATAGATTGGATAATTACTTACCAAATTCGGGCAACAGAGCAAAATAAATCCATTGCCAGCTAAACCATCAAGATATTCATATTTTTGTAATTTAATAACTCAAGGGTAAAAACATATTTTTCATTCTAAAAGAAAAAAATGAATTGTACAGGCTATAATTCTACATTATAAATGTAAGGGGTAATTTGTTTCCAGTACAATGTACAATAATTTTGTTTTAAAACTTTAAATTTAACTATTGAAAATTATCTACAAGTGATCGTTGAAATGAAGAATGTAAATTTATACTAACGAATTTCAAAAAAACAATTTAAAAAAATTTTTACATCACAAAATAAGCTGGAAAGCATTTAAATATTTCTAGTGTGGTACTTAGATATCATAGTTTGAAGTTGATGCCTAATTAATATAACAAAACAACTGCTACCTACCAAAAATGAAATGAAATACCCTATACAATTAAGTCACGAGATTCATGTGCTTATGTTTGTTAAGATATTTTTTTGGTAAAGTATCTTTCAATGTCGGCTGGTAGTTGGATTTACCATTCTAATTCGCCATCGATATTCATAACGTTAGATATAATATATTTTGCCCGTTCAAATTTTGGTAAAAATTGTTTAATATTTCGTTATTTGGTTTTTAGCTTTTTTTAAGCCAATAAAAAGTGTTGCTGAGTATGAAAAAAGCGAAAGAGAACCCAGCGTCTGCACAATGATAAATGTGTAATACATGAATACACAAATTTAAAGCAAACACAACTACAGCTGACTATTTTCGAATGATATAGCCGTTCGGAAACTCCCGATAGTTGACTAACTAGTCGACAGTCGAGAGTACGAGCTATAGTAGCTATCACACATACATATAAATCACATGACATACTCTTGCAAGTGAGTCTTATAATTCTCAATAGTAACCCTGAATAGTGAATAAATACTGTTCATTTATGGCTAAATTGCATGAGTATTAAAATTTCTGTTTCCTAACACTATCTGACATTTTATCGTAGCTGTAATTTATTTTTTTTACCAAATAAAAAAAACTTAAATACAATTTCTGACATTTAAAAAAATCAATACACTTGAAAATGACAGCTCTGACTAACTATCATTCGGAAATGAGGACAGCTATAGCTTACTTTGACACAACTCTCGTTATAGTGAGAACTGACTATGATTACGGCTATAGTTGTGTTTCCGATGGTGCTCCTGGAATGCATTACAAAACATTACAATGGCCGTAGTCGGAGCGAACGTTGACTACAGCAATAATTATGCAACAGTCAGCTATTGTTAAATCTGTCTTACAATGCTCTTATTCACAGCTGTCATTTTCGTACGTAGCGATGATACAATTATCCGTACAGAAAAAATAAACGAAAATTAGAATAGTCGCCTACGTAGTCAGCTGTTGTGAATTTACGAACGATCTTGCATACGTCAAAATAGTTAGCTATAACATTATATTGAACGGTAATAGCCAGTTAGAGGTAACTGTGGTCAGCTATAGTCATGCCCAGCTCAACAAATCTGACAACTTTTCATATTTGTCACAAAAACTCTCACAATTTGTCAAAAGTTGACAATGACAAAAAATTTTAATTATGTTGACGATCTTGTCAATATATTTAACTGACAATTATGTTAACTGTCAAATTTTAATAAAATAAATGAATGTTACTTTTCAATTCTTCTGTCGATTATTATGTCTTCCCAATGATACCAATTGTTATATCCTGTAGACGAATTTTGGAGGTAAATTAAGCCCTCAATTGAAAGACGGTCAGATTTGCCTTTTACACGACACGTGAAGTTTTAAGATAGGTATCAAGGAAAAACAAAGTATAGTACTACTATGTTAATTTAAAAATCTTTAAAACCATTAGAAATACCATATTAGAGCCACCTCGTAATATGTATTCTTCACTTTTTGTAATTAGAACTTAAAATAAGAAATTAGTAATTTCTATTAAAACTATAAAAAGGTGTCCATTAACCCTACCCTTGTCGAATTTTAATTTTTGACTTCTATCGCTCCGACATTTGAACCACAAGATAAAAGTGCATTTATGTAGCCAATGTAGGTGTGTGATGCAGAAAAAATTCGAAACACTCAAAAAGCAGGTAAATGTGTCGAAACAGACAAACGGAAATGCAAAGCAAAGAGGAAACAGGAACACAATTTAAGAGGAGAAAAAGCGTGCACTTTTAGCGACTGTTGCAAAATAAATTTAATAGTTATGTATCTGTATTTGTTACATTATCATTTATAGAACACATTAAAAGACAAATCGTTTCAATTTTATTTAATTGGCTTATCACATCTAACTATTTTCCAAACCTCATTTCAGTCAAACCAACGAATAATTTATTGTACAATACCTGCGTTAAAATGTTTTGGTATTCTTAGTTTGGTTTTTAACTTAAGGAGAAGTTCTGTTATGTTGCACTTGTTATTTTGTTAACGTGTATTTTTCACGAATTTGCATAAATCTAATTTTTTCCAAAACTATTAATCCCACATGTATTCCGAAGATAGATTTGAGTCACCCAGGTTTTTTTCTTTAACTTTGAATAGGATTTATGAATGAAATTTAATTTACAACAAGTTATACTAATAACATACATATGGTATCGATACCATAGTATTAATATCATGGTATTGATCATACCATAGTATGAGACTACCCCTGACACACATGATTCGTGGTATGTGGCTGTCATTGATTTGTTACTATAGAAGTTACTATAGAATTAATCCTTCTAACTCAGACGGCGCACTTCATAGGCAGAAGCCTAGAATCAATTGACCTATTCACCAGAATATAACAATATATACAATCAGGGATGCACAGACAACAGAGATCGCTTCAGCAAGTTCTTAGTAAGAGTCAGGTCAAAAACAGGACACATATTCACGGCTCTACACATGCGATTTATAGGCTCATGCATACCATAGTTAGACCGAGAGTGAACAACTTGCACTTAAGGCTGTCTTCTTAAACTATACAGGGTATGCCTATAAGAAACCATACCTGCGAGAGTGCAAGAGGCTATGTTCGAGTTCAAAAGCTGGTGAATAAAGACTAGGTCAGCAATGACGTACTTCCAACGAGTGCATATTAAGCAATCGGAAGCGATCCACATAAGGAGGAAGCCTAAGTGGATCATTCCATGGAAGGTCTCTTAGTGCGAACCTAACAAAGTTCCGCTGCACCGACTCAATGCGCCTGGAATGAACAGCATAGCAGGGAGACCAAACATGAGATGCATACTCGATAATTGGCCTGACCAAAGAAAAGAATAAGTGAATTAAGGTCTTCCGATCAGAAAAATCCCTTGACCACCGCTGTACATAGCCAAGAACTGAATTACTCCTAGAAATGTTAATGTGCAGAGTGAAATCGAGTTTACGGTCAAGCTTCACTCCAAGGTCAGTGACGGACTTCACACGACAGATATTAGTTTCCGCAAAGGAATAATCAAAGACGAGCTGATTTTGGTTCCTAGAGAATGACATAACTTCACATTTATCCAAGTTAAGCTGCAGACCATTAGATCCACACCAGTTCTTGAAGGTATTTAAATCATCCTGAATGCAGGAAGAATCATAACTGTTTCTAACGCATGAGAAAATCTTCATATCGTCTGCGTAGATTAAGACTTAAGAGTGCTTAATCAGAGGAACAATGTCGTCAATGGCAAGAATAAACAACAACGGCCCAAGATGGCTACCCTGCGGTACGCCAGATGTAGCCCTAACGACTCTGGATAAAGTATTACGGAAAGATACCCGATATATCCTGTCTTTTAAGTAAGAGAAGATCCAATCGAGCAATAAAGGCGGGAAACCCAACTTTTCAAGCTTAAGCATAATCACAGAGTGAGGAAGTTTATCAAATGCCTTGCTAAAGGCGGTGTAGACGCAGTCAGTCTGGAGACCTTGTTGAAAGGCAGAGATTATGTGGCATGTAAATTCTAGCAAGTTAGTTGTCGTCGATCTACCGGGCAGAAAGCCATGTTGACTAGATGAGATTAACCCCTTACACTGCCCTACAAGCTGTGAAGCGGTCAATGTCATTATTTTGAAATTTTCTGTTTTCAATTTCCAACAAAAATTTAATCACTTTTACAATCATACAACTTGTCTGTCTTGCTGTCTTTCAATTTTCATTTGGTTATGATTTTTGCAATACAGGCAGGCAGGGATGTCGAAAAAGCAGGATTGTTGTTGCACTAAGTAGATGCAACAATAAGCCCATCTAATAGGCACGTCGAGTTATGTGGCTAGTACAACAGCTGCAACAGCTGGTGTCCGACTTATGTTCCTGGTATTATTACGCATGGGGCCCATCTTTTTTTAATATCTCAACTCAACAAGTATTCGGTTTCGATCAAAGCTCCTTTGCACAATTCAGACCATAATCTAATCTCCGGTCAATTTTCCACATTCTTTCCGACGAACAAAATTCCACCAAAAGAATATAACCTGTGCCCAACAAAGGAATAGAGACGGATCTAGAACTGCGCCAAATCCATGACAGTCTGTTAAGTTCGATTTCGATTTGAGTGGCAAAAGGTTCTGGTCCCTTGTTAAAACTATAAATAATAATTTTACCATATTATCTATACTACCACATATTAATAATGGTAATATTCACACTGGTTGGTTAGATAAATCTTAGCTATTTTCTGCTAATTCCTACTTGGTACCTACCTTTTTCTTCTTCTTTTTTCCTATTTTGTTTGCTTAATCTCCATCGCAGTGCCCTAGCAGACTAAAGTCGTTACACTTTCGAACGCGGATAGTTTCCAATATACTCTCTAAATATCTAGACAACTGCCATCATATCAGCGATCAGCAGTACGGCTTTCGCGCTGGCAATTCTACCAGTAGCTAACTATAATATCTGCTCTGATCGAGCACTACGATCATTAGCTTTATAAATTTGTTGACCACGAAATCTCTCAGGATTAGTACATTTTCTGTTATAAATAGGCATAATATTTCGTGTAGAGTATAAGCAGGTTTACCTTTCTCCAGAACGGTTGGTGATTTGTAGTAATCGGTAATGGTTATACACACATAACTTATATTATAAATAATGGTTATTTTGGATCTCTGTTCACAATAATATAACAGTTCATAATTCCCCAGTCATATTAAAAACAACACTTTAAGATCGAGCTCTGTAAAACTCAATTTAAGCACAGCTTAAGCCGCGAAGTATTTGTTTAACCTACTCTGAGATTAAGCTCGAACATGACAGTTAGGGCTTGTTTCACAGTACTGACGGATGTTGTGTAGGCCAGAGGTGGCTTAGTAGTTGGTACACCAATCCCCACCCCCATAGCTACTTATAAATATTTTATTCTTCTCGCTAAAGCGAGTGTAATCGCAAGGCGAAAATAAATAATAAGCAATATTTTTTCATAAAAATAATGTTTTAGTTTTAATAAGTAGGCAGCACAAATAAGTCTCCGAATTTACCCTCTTTATGTTATTTAAAAATATTACTTATACAAGTCATTTGAACTTTAATTAAACTTTGAATAATTTATGAATTTATCATTGACGTAAATCGAATGTAACCGAGGAATCTCTTAATGCTAAATTTAGGAACATTATATCAGGAGAATGTTGCGTGTCACACAAAATTAGCAGACGGTAGTAAATCCTTAAATCACAACTTTTTCTGTGTTAAAGCAACAGCAAAATAAAACATACCCAAATTGTTTGATCAATTACAATTCCTTTCTGTACAAAGTGAACAATTTCTGCTATTGCTTCTGCCGTCTTTGGATCTCCAGCCAGGGAAATCGACATAACAGCAAGAAAAAGTATTTTGTAAATGGATAAGGCAAACATGGCAGGAGCACATATTTTTAACCTAAGAAATTAGAAGTTAAATAATTAAAAATAGATTTACTCTTATTAAACTTAACTGCACCATCTGTAAAAAAAACTGTGAGAAATTAAAACTAAGCACCTCCCAAAGTTACTGCTGTATCAACATTGTTGCCTTTCTTATATTCTTCTTACTTAGCAAATATACTTTTATACGGGGTATATTCGCATTAATCCAGTATATATCTTAGTTTATGATATTGTTTAGTATTCACAACAATTCCTTTATAAATTAAACAGCATCCCTACGATTATACTTATCTCTTAATATTTACAACCATTATTCGCAACCTTTAAAATTGCTGGAACCGATAGAACTCTCGCATACGCCCATATTCAGCTATCCTGTCTTGCATTTTCGTTAACATATGCAACTATGTTTTTTGGGTACATATGTACATATTTGCGTGAATCACTGTTTTTTCTTTTCTGTAACCATGTGACTCGATTCAATTGATATAAATTCAGTCTATAAACATAGCTAACTGTAATTCGGATGAATCGGTTTAAAAAATGGTTTCATCAGTTATTTTCATTTCATTTATTTCTTATCTACGCAAATTAGATGTGCACACTATGATTACTGAAATTTTTGTGACGCATCCTTATATCTTACTTCCCGGGCTAAGCCCTAATATTTGTGAATTCGACACGTGAGGTTTTTTCTTTGGAACTAATCCTTCTCAAATGTCGAAATACCTCTGTTGAGAAAGTCGCTGTCATTATGACGAGAAAGAGGACTAAGAGAGTCGCAATGCACTTCACTCTGTACTTGGAATTGGAAAGAAGAGTACTTAGTAGCAATACCTTTTTTCATAAGGTGTCTCAAATGGCATCATCAACTTCATTTGAACTTTGACTTAACTGATATTATCATGTTTACATATTTATAACTGCACCTCCTGTACTATCAATCAGCCACTACGACTATTTCTTAACACTTCCTCAATCTTTCTACATTCCATACGCCTCATCCAGCACAAAGTAAGTTGTCTTCAATAAAAATTAATTAAGAATAATGTTTAAAACTTCAATGTTTGCAAAAACTATAAATAATGGATTTCTTCCGTTCATCCTCTTAGCATTCAATTTTTTTTGGTTGAGTTAGCGTAATTACTCCAATGTCAATTTTAAGAAATGAAGTAATTGTATGAAAATATTCAGTACAATTCCGTTGGCAATTACTATGAAAGTACGAGTAGTTATTTTCGTGCGATGTGTTTTTGTTAATAAAGGCATGTAATTAGCACAACATAAAGAATTGCACATTAGGGGCCGTCTACTATGTATATGAATTCAGGGTACCAATTATTTTATACAGAAGAAATATGAAAAGATTACACACTCGCGTACTAGTTACTTTCTGCTGTTTTCGAGGCGCAGTTATACTATTTATACATTTCGCCGAGGTTCTTTCGTGTGTCATGCATGAATTGTCAAATTTTCTAGCCGTGTCAAAAGCTTCGGTAATTGCTATTACTTCTGGCTAATAACATCAAAATTACACGAAATTATAGAAGGCCCTTTGAGAAATTTTATATGTTTACTATGCGGGTGAATCGCTTTCCAGATCTACTGGTTCAGGGAATGGAGTCAATTATAGAATTTCAATTCATTTAATTTTTCCCAACACAATTTCTCAACAAACATATAGAATACACTGACCATGTAAAGAATACACTGACCAAAGATTAACCCCAAACTGAGTCATGCTTGATGTAAGGTAGCCATTACAATAAGTTGGGCTAAACTAGAAATAGTTAAGGTATACCCCACCCCACTGACAGTTTTATATTACAAAATGCTACTGCTTATTTGAGTTTGTGCTCAGTTTATTCCGCGTTCTATATGAATTTACAACTTCGTTCGTACTTGTAGTAGAGAAGTTCTCCTTCTCTAAGCGCTCTGCCCTTAGTTCGTGTTTTGGTTTTGATTACTTTCGCTAAATATTGAAATAATCATCATCGTGGCGATGGTTTTATGTGAATAATTTACACAGCATTGATTTGTGCCTGGAAATGTTCCTTCAATCACTCTGGCTCCTACGGTAGAATCTCGCGTGAGGTTCTTTGGATGACGTAGATTGGTATGTTTTTAGTTGGTTTTTAAATTATTTGTGTCAAGGATAATTCGGATTCGTCTTTTAATTCTATTTCATATCAGAGTATTTATAAGTCAAGTGATTGACTTTTCAATATTAAATTTAATGTTCAATATTTTAAATCAATTAAATTAAATTACTAATAGCTTAGGGACTATATTCCCCACTCTCCACAAAACTAAAAAACAGATTTTTTAAATACCCAATTAATGTGAGTCTGATTTTTAGTGAACAGATTTTTGATTAATTATGGCCACTGTTGCAGGAGGTGCATAGAGATGGAGTTCCCCAATATCAATATGTGGAGTTATCATCACAATCAATATATGGAGTTATCTCTATCTAGGTTGTCGTTGGATTAAGTCATTACGCTTAAAAGCCATTGTGGACTGTAGAGTAATGTCGGTGGTTCGAAATCGAACTTAAATTCCATGGTTAATATGTTTACGCATCAATAGTGAAAAGTGATTATTTTAGTTTTAGTTTTTTAGTTTTGAATTTTATTTTGAATCTTTGTTTAATTTAAAACAAAAATGTCATTTATGTGAAAGGCTAAGTTTTGTCTTTGGCTTTTACATTAAGTCATTTTACGTGAACTTTCAAGAAGCAAATGGAACGAATATATAAAATGTTGCGGAAGAAAACATTTAACTTTTCTGAAGTATACTTTACACCCCCTAAATGAGAGACCAAAATAACTAATATATGACTTCTCGCCGTGAAAATGAACGACATACTGCTGAAATCTCGCGTAGCTAGTACAGCCGGCTTTTCTTTGCATAACTACTGTGATATATCACCGGAAGCTTTGTCAATAAAACAAGTTTTTAGATTAAATTTCATGTTATGGCATTCATCCCTACAAACTTAATTGCTTTAAGGACGCTAGAACATAGCACCTTTACACAAATCTAAACTTTCCGCGCTTCAAGATCCGACAGCACATTTCTCGATAAACCCTCATGATATGGTCGTCGATAGTCATTGTCTCCATAAATAGAAAAGATGAAATATAATAGAATAATTTTGAAGTCGATTTAAAAGCGTCTAAATGTGTCCATGGATGATAATAAATTCAAAACATATTTATTGCGTTATTTACAATTTGAGCAACGAATGGCATAAACAAATAAAAGTTTTACGTGAATTTCTGCCATAATTCCGGTGTGCTGTAACAATCGTGCATGAGAACTGCTCTGCTAAGTGCGCTTCAAAGACTATGCAAATTCCAAAAGAAAGCGCAATTACCCCATCTTCCGACTCAAGTAGTGCGAAAGTGAGTTTAAGTTTTGATACATTTTCATATAACCTTCACAGGTAAACACAATTTTTCTTTAAGAACATTAAAAGTCTACCAAATAGTTCGTACAACCACAGTACTTGTTTTCCTTATCACTTCCGGCGGCAGCACCAGTGACGTCAAATTAAACAAAGACGGTTTTCAAATCTTAACATCAATTTATATACTGCACGTGGAATTTTAATGACACCATTTTATCACTTTCAACAAAATATAGAATTTCAAAATATCTAATTATAATATCGCAATTTTAGCGGGAAAATCTACCGGAGCGCACGGAAAGTCGGCATTTTCCAACTGTGCGGCGAATACATCTGTTTAGTTCAGATACGAGCTAATCGTTCAGCTTTTTAAGGGGAACATCTAAAGCTTTCCCCTAATACTGAACACTAGTTTAATAAATGAAAATTTTTACTAATTTTCAAAGAAAGTTTCCAGTTTAGGCTTGTGCAAAAAATATTTGGTAAAAAGATGTGTGTTGCCAGACCGAAAGCATTGAAAGCTTTCTTGTATACGCGATCTAAAAGTGGGCGTTAAATGTTATTGCAAACATTGTATTTTGTAACAATATCATTGACCTAAGCAATAAAAGGGAAATTAAAGATGAAAAGTCAAACCGATTTAAATTCAGTGATGCTATGATGATTTAAATTCAGTGACTGGTTTTTCATAACAAAATGTATCTACTTTTATGAAAAATTATTATATATATTATTCTTCAACCCCAATTGTCGTTAAATTTACATTAGTGACGATTACACTAAAAGACATAATTTGAAGCAGGTAGTTTGTTTTCATGACTTCCGCAAATTTTAAGTTCCCCGCGCCCATGAAATGGCACCATCTGGCTACATCTCCTAAAGTCCGCATTCCACAATACTACGGCAAATCACCGAATATTTGTACATAGCATCTTTCCACATCAATCGAAAGTTGCCTATTAATGACGATATCAAACTAGCATGACTAGTGACAGAAACCAAACACATAACACCTACACAATCGTCTGAGAGAATTTACCACCACCCACGGCTCATAGCTTTCAAGGAAAATAAATATAGGACAACCTGGTAACGAAAGCCAGCGAGGAACATGAGCAGAAGACGGAACATTTCCATCGATGGACACTTTATTTCTGCTTAGAGGATATTTTCCAAATGGAATCGTTCTAGTTAGTTCATGTCTCCTCAAAGAGAGCTGGGGAATTCCCTCGAGCTACTGGAATTTTTATAGAGCAGAAGATATGTTGGATTTAAATTCTGATGAATACCTGTACTTGAATTTCGGTGATACACGTATGTGGCGCTTTCCGGTGACCCGTACGATGTAGGAAAAATACAAATATCGAAAATTAATCAACGAATTTAGAAAAAAGTGAAATTTGAATTCCGATAATTCGCAATCATTTAGTAATGAATGTCTTATATAATGTAATTATTAATAATTAATTAAAGAATTAATTTCTCGACCGTTTTTGATTAAAATATCTTTATCTCTTTACTCCTTGTTTTATTTTGTGATAAAAATTTTTAACAACTAACAAATGTCTTATATGTTTTCCTTAAGGTAGATTCGTCTACTAAAATTGAAGTTTGTAACGCTAGCTTTCCAGCTTTAGAAGTTATATGCAGAATCAAAAACTTTGAGCGTTACGATAAAACTAAATAAATTCCTTTGTATTTTTCTAAATATTTCTACTTTTTTAGGCAATGATTTTTGTTTAGTGAAAAGTTTGGTAAAGTATAATTTCACATATTATGGGCTTGTTCAAATCAATAAACACGAAAATATTGAAATTGAGGGTATATTCCATTAAGTCTACATCGGCTTGTTACTTCATATTATATTCACAATCTTTATCCGTAAAATTTTAAAGGGAAAGTAGTAGACAGCGATAAACTTCTGAAAGAGAAAATCGATTATTGCATTGGCTTAGTCTTAGAAACGTGTCGGTCTTCTATGCCGGAGGTCCCTGATTCAAATCCCACCGTTTCCTTTGTTTCTGTTTGTTGTTTTCTGCTGATAAAAATGCCATTGGGCGACATGTCGGTGATTCGGAATCCAACTCAAATTATAGGTCCACATACAGTCATTGTCTCAAGCCCCATATCCCACAACGGGTTATGGGGACTAGAGCATTAATTATAGTTTTAATTTATTTATTTTTGATATTAATTATAACTTCTAGCAGGAAACTTCGCAGGAGGCTATTCGAATCTAGATTAAAGACAAGACAACCAGCAAAAACATCAGTACTTGTTTGGAACTTACAAAGAAAACGACTCGATTGGGCGAAGCGGAAGGGAAGTTTGATTATTTAGGACTTGAATGTCGTCATTTCTTCGGATAAGTCTAAATTTATTTTAATAGGGCCGGATGGAAGGCAGTTTGTGCTTTCCAAATTGGGCAAAAGGTGCAATGCAAAATGCATTACTCAAACTATGAAATTTTCTCCCTACGTTATGGTATGGGGATGTATTCCAGCCTACGGTGACGGACGAATAATTTATGCTTAAAGGGACCGTAAATACCGAGAAATACAAAACGATCATCAATAAGGGCGTTATACCACTAAGAGGGGAGCTATCCGAGAAAATTTATGAACCTGTGTTTCAAGAAAACCCTTGCCAACATACAAATTCCATACGTATTTCAGTACATAGTGATTTTAATAATGAATTTAATAGTTACTCCCATTTTTCAATGCAGCTTATCAACCATAAGGAGTTTTTGGGAATTAAGTCTCTTCCTTGGCCAACCAGTAATCCGAACTTAAATTTAATAGAAAATGAATGGGCAGACAAACTCAAAAACAAAAACAGAGCTTAAAAAGATGATGGTACAATAATCTATTTCCAGAGTCTATAAATAGTAAACAATGCGAATTGAGGCCAAGCATAAGTTTAATATTTCTCGAAATTAAGGGAGGGGGCATGTCTACCTTTAAGGGGTCATCCTCATCCGCGGACTTTTTTCAGAAATTATTTTCTTGTTAAAAATGATAAAAAATAACAATTAAATAAAAATTTACACATTTCTTTTTTTACGCTTTTTATTGGTCAAACGCAGCGGTGCTGCCGCGACTTTGTCAGCTGGTGTGGTGATTTTAAGTCAGACAATCGTCGACTCTCGCAACTTTTCAAGAGATTCTTAATTAGTATAAGTGTACGTCTCGAACCTAGTAAATTTAATTTTTTTATCAAAAGTCCACAAAGGCGGGTTTTGAAAGTTAGTTTTGTAAAATGTAATTTGTTTCAAGATTGTTTTAATGAAAAAATATGAAGGTTTTAACATATCTTAATAAAGTTACTGGGAGTGATAGCTAACAATATGTAGAATAACGTAGTAAAATTGAAAAATTATCTGTTGAATTAGTTTTTTAATTCCTCGGCAAGTTCAGAAAAAAGAATTTCTAGAAAAACGTGTTTGAAGTTTTGAGTAGGTACCTGACTCATACAGAAAAAATTTACTTAAGTTTAATCAGCAATGCCTGCTCCATATAATATCCCCTCGGCTTTCTTGTGGTCGGGTCGCCAATTTTATTGGATTTTGTCGTTCGAAATATCATAGCCTCTTTCGATTCAAGAGAACTGCGTTGGTCGGCGGTATGATGCACCAGTGATGTGTATTCACTAAGGCTTAGGAGTAGTAGTTGTGTCGGAAAAGGGTAGTAGATTTGAATAAAATGTAGCGAAACTATATTTTTATTTTGTAACAATAAAATATATTCATATAATTATACAAACGTAAACAACTAATACTGATAAAATAAACCCTATCAACAGCCAGCTGTAAAAGTAAAGTAATTAATTTTTAGAGCACATATCTCACTTCTTAACAAAACCATTTTCCGTGTATTTGAAAGAGCTAAAATGACGTATTAATTCGTCCGGAGGTTCATATATAAGAGCTATTACTTCATCAGACGCTATTTCCTTTCAAGCTAAAAGTGCGGAAACAGTGCTAATATTATTTGTTTTTTTGTTTTTTATATGATTAAAGTCAGAAAAACGTCTTTCTGCAGCAGCACTGCTATGAGGCAAAACTAATAAATTTGTCATATAAGTTGCAAGACATTTGAAAATTGAAAATATTCCAATGCTCTTGTTCTTCTTTCATCAATTAGGGAACGAAAGCAGACCTACAAATTCGCAAATTATAATTGCTACGTTCATATGAACGACTGAAAGCTCAATTTGAATTTAGATAAGCATTAAATTTGTGTTTAAAGGAAATATTTTTTATTTTACACTCGAATTGTTAAATGTAGTAAAAGGAGTTTGCTACGTAGTAGAGTAGTAAATCACCAAAAGTGAAGTAGATATACTACAATTGTAGTAAATACACATCACTGGATGCACTCTTTATCTCGCTTTCCGTCTCCGTGGTCTCAGCTTTCGCCTCCACACCACGACGCTAGTCCTTGTAGACCGCGCCTAACCGCTCGATCGCTCGACATATAGAAAGTTCTAACAACGCCTTTTCAAAGTACAACACAGCGATATTCCCTTCTTTAAGATTTTCAATACTTCACACAGTAAAGTAAAGTAATCTTCATATCTCTAAGCAAATAATGCGAGGCGATGCATGCTTTGCACACTCCTTAACTAGCGCACGAATACATAATATGTGTGTATGATTATTTCGCACCCCACTTTCACGCCATGCATATGTGTGTATGCCTGTAATTCTCACGAAAAATAGGACATAAAAGTGCACATTTCCCCTCTATTCGTTCCTCACGCTCTGCTCAACACTCTACGTTACTCAAGCAAGCATCGTCTCTAATCCTCCTAAGAAACCAAATTAAGGACTGCATTGCAATAACTAAAAAGAAAACGGATCACTTTACATATGAGTACAAAAGACTCAATGCATAATATATTTAAGTAAAAGAGAAATAAGTTACTAATTGTTCTACATTTCAACATCAAATCATCAACTATTGTGCCTGCGGATGATCGAAAGTCCGCCCAGATAAGAGCGACACAGAAGCCAAATCGATTAACTTCGTTTTAAATTTTTCTTATCAACAGTATATGAACGCATTTATTGTAAAATTCATTTAGAAATTAAAACAAGTATCTTAATAAATCGTCATCTCCATAATTTAAGATACGATATATTGAGTTTTTTATTTTGTTTCTATAAAGATTTTGACAATATAATTGTTGATGTTCTAATAGTAAGCAAAAATTACAAATGGAGTTAATCGATTTATACCCAAGTTACATGACGAACTGAAAGTAAACCGAACTTAGTTTGAACTTAGTTCGCAATTCATGATACCTTTAAAAATGAACTTTAAATGTCGTATGAGTGTGTTGCCAGATGCCAGTTCGGTGTTTGAGTTTACTACCTGGTCGCTAGTTACATGGACGTTAAACCGAAAAGTGTACTCAACCAAGCTAAATTTTTAAACCAAACTCGGGTTACTTTCAGTGCGCTTTTCGGCTTAGTTTCTAATTACATGTCAGTTCGAAAATTGAATAGTGTGTTTAGTTGCAACTGAGTTTGTCATGTAACTTGGGTATTAGCTTCTGAGTAATTCAAATAGCATTTAGAAAAATTTAAATACTCCATGAAGGTATGAAGAATTAGATAAATAAGCCACAGCAGACGGGTACCTCATAAAAACGATGTCATTAAATTCCCCATAAAACATAAGTGCCAAGGAAACTTATGGCCTATCAGCAAAAAAAATAAACTTAAGCATTCAGTCAAGTATAGTTGTTAATTTGTTATAAAACAAGGTACTCACCATTTTGCCCTGTTGAAAGACCGAGAAAATACATTTTCGAAGTGGCATGAAAATAGTGGAAAAATTCACATGATAAGTTGCCACAAATTAATCGCTGTTTAATTACCATGAACATGAGCAGCAGCAGCACCAGCAAAAGCAGCAGGGTTTCTGTGATTGTGGGCGCTGGAGTGGTCCTGTTCCTGATGTTTCTTGAAGGGCATTCGTTCCACTCACGCTACCGCCTGTAGAAGTAATGGCGCCTCCAACAGCACTACTACTCTTTAAGGGTGTAGTCAGTGGGACACTACTACCACCCTGCGCTGCAGAGCCCATACCACGGAGTCGACACCCCGCTGGCAGCTCTGAAACGCTGCAGGACATCCTGACGAAATAAAACATTCACATCGAACCTCTAGTTCGAGATTGTAGTAAAAAACGTTATATTAGGTACTCACAAAATTCGTTGCCGTACTCCTTGTCCTTTACGAACTTCGCTTAGTTGTTAAACGGGGGGTGACTGCGGTCCCCCACTGAACCAGTAACGCCATGCTTCCAGAACAATTGCAGCCTGCAAAAGAAAATTCAGAAAAATAGGTTAACGTCTCCAGCTCCAACAGTTATTTAAGTAAGCATCTTAACGATCTTAAAAAAACGAAAACCTTGCTTTTATTTTTGTTTTATTTTGGAAACACTACTCTGTATCCTTCACAAATTGAATGAACAGTAAATTTGATCATTCAGCTTACACAAGCCTGCTTATTTACTAATGCCATAATGTTGCATTGCATGGATCTTAATGGATCCCACCACTATTTTGAAATTTAGTTTTTATTTACTTTTTGTTTTTTAACCTAAAAAAATGTAAACTGTGCGAAATTTAGTTATAAAAATACTACAAATGTACAATTTAAATATATTTTTGATGGAATAAATGGGCGTCAACGATTGCACAAAATTGTATCAAAATAGATCGTGCGCAAAATGATGCGGTATCAAAAAATGCAAACAACACTTAAATGAGTGTTAATAATAATAATCCACCCGCAATGTTAATCCATATTTATGTTCAACCATTGAAAAATGCACATTATTATTATATAGTTTTTTAATTATGATTCTTCGATTTTTTTCTGTAATTTTCACAGTTTAAAGTATATACACATGCCCCATTAACGTACTTCTGTCTATGGTATCGTTTAAACGTAAAGGCTATACATCTACACTTCCGGTCAAAAGTTTGGAACACTTTAGCACTTTTAAAATAACAAGGGCAAATAGGTTTTTGTTTATTTCTAATTTAAATTCGCTAAAATAATACGAATTTATTCAAGGTATTTTCTTTTGAAATAGCAGCTTAAAATTAAACCGCTTACAAACACTAAAAACAGGGATCATAATTGATAAACAAAAATTAAAAATCATGAATGATAATTATTTTTAAGATCTTCTTGTCTTATATCACTCGAAACCAAATAAATAATTTTGATCACTTTTATGTTTCACTCATGATAACAATTTTTATTTTTTAATGAGTAATAAAAAATAAAAAGCATGTTAAAAAAAATGTTCTATCATGTGTGATAAAAATTCGATAAAAAAATTAATCTCATTCGCCAGTTCAAAGATTAGGTAATCTCACTTAAAATAAAGAAATAAGTAATGGTTATAAGTCAAAATTTTCGTAGCATAATTTTACGTGCACTACACTAGAATGCAATATTATTTGAAATCATCGGTCCTTTAGTTCTTTATTCTTAGGGTTATATCAGTCTTTTATTTAACACAGAAGAATCGTTTATCGAGAACTTTAATAAATAAGATTTTGTGCAGATCACGTAAGTATGTTTATTGAAAAAAAATCATATTATTCAATGAAAAAAACATTTGCAGTATACTGTCATGAGTAAAATTCATTTTAAAATCGTCAGATTTGTAATCCACTTTATGTTTAAGTAAATTTACCTAATCTTTGAACTGGCGAATGAGATTAATTTTGAAAGTGAGGCGCCCCGCGGCGGGGAGCAGAGCACGCTAGCAGTACTAACTTTCAACGTGTTAAAACTGCCGAAGACGATCGGATTTGTAAAAAAAAGCCTTCAACTAGTGAATTGTACTTATGTACATATAAATTAGTACGCCGTCATGGGGAATGTGTGCATTCTACAGGGGAAGTTGTCAACCGAACCTAACCATTGGCATAGAATAAAGAAAAAAATTAATGAGAGTAAGAAAAATCATCAGAAAATTATGGATAGATGGAAGCAGCTACAGAGATACAGCAAAATTAGTGGGAGCACAACATTCGTCAGTCCAAAGGCTTATAAGCAATTTTAAATTGACAGAATTCACTTTCAATCCTTGTTTTCGTTGTCCTGTACTCCAAACTACATCTGAAATAAAAGAAAAAGATGAGAAGAAGATTCGCCTTGATACTGCAAAAAAATTATCAAAAAGGCTCGAAAGAAACCTTCCTTGGCGGTAAATAAATCACTTGTTTTGGAAGACAAAAGTAAATTTGCATTTTCGGCGTAAAACACCGAAAGGTAGTGTGGAATGAAGAAATTTGATTATTACCCATTTAAAGAAATTATTTAGAGGAAAGTGCCAGAAATCTCGGCTTAGGCAAGCATTTCACTTGCAACATGACAATAGTCCGAAGTTTACAGCTGAGATTGTGAGGCCCTGATTACTTTATAATGCCCCGAGAAAGCTATATACCCCCAAAACCGCAAGATTTAAACCCTATCCAACAGTTATGGGATCAGCTAGAGGAGAATTTGACAACACAAAATTAAGAAATATTAAAAACCATTTTCACAGAGGGCCGGCTTCACAGTTCAAGCTTAAACTCAAGATGTAGCTTAAACGCAGTTTAACTCTTTTACATCATTTCATGTTTTACATGTTCACATGTTAAGCTTAGCTTATGCCTTCAAAATTGACCGCTTAAACTCAGTTTAATGAAATGTCACTCAACTACATTTGACAATTGCTGAATAGTTTGCTTTGACAAAATAATTGGTTTCATATTACAACGAAAGTCTTTTAATATTTTTATCGCACTTGCCGTGAAAATCTTCCACACACAAAATTATAACATCCACAAATTTTTTACAAATTAATTCACAATACCATTTTAATGCACAATTCCACAGTGCTGATATATTAAAAAGTACAATTTAAACTCGAGCACTCTGAAAGTTAATTTGGCTTAAACTCAGCTTAAGCCTCAATTAGTCTAAGCTTAAGCTCGAACTGCGAAACCGGCACAGAGAAACAAGTACTGAGGAAACAGGGATGCTCGTCAATTCAATGCCAAAAACGCTCCAAGAGGTCCTAAAGAATCGAGTATACCCCACTAGTTACTAAGTAATTTTAATTTTTTTGTATTATTTTTTATTTTTTCATTTTTTACAAATGAACGAAGACTATTTCTGCCTCACTTTTGTATGATTATTTATGTATAGGATTATAAGTAGATTGAACAAAATCTGGAAAAAAATGTTTGCTTTTTATTTATTTTTTATTTTTTAGTTTCAAACTAATTGCAGGTGAACACAAACTTTTCCGAACAAGTGTATGCAGAAAGCAACAGCATGCAGAAAATTGTTGAACAATTCCATAGCAATCTCCTTAGGTAGGTGATTAAAACCTTAATCACGAAAAGAAACTTCGTCGAAACGTTTGTGAAAAATTTGTCACTTGGCCACAAATTGCTCCCACTTATAGATGAAGCCCTTAAATCTCTCTTATGTTGGCCGTTTGCAGTCACGACAAAGGCAAGTGAATTTAACTCATAATCCCCCGGCTCTTCAAATGTTTTGTGCAAGCAAAGTTCACTTCACCACGTTCACGTTCCGCACACCCTTGCATGGGACGTTTACGAAGAGCCAACTTTAGAACAGAAGGGCATGATTTACAACATGTGGAGCTATGAACCACTGGAGAGGATGATAACACCAGAAATTTGTCACTTAACAGAGAATGTACGTCCCTATGTCATAACAAAATGTACATACATATATGTCGTTTCACCTTCGAAAAGATTATTTGCAATGTTGTGTTTGCATGTGTGTGTCGTAGCCACACGTTCATATCAGCAGCAGGTTGTGTTTTCAGGATGAAGGGCAATGTAATATCCGATAACGATTACAAGGAAAATTTCTTCCTTAGCCCCAACATACATACATTCATGAGACGCGTTCAGTAACATGCCGAATGTAAAAGGAAGAAGTAGTAGCAAGTTATGACAGGGTTGCTAGCAAAATATATGATGATCTCAGAGATGCGAATACACGCAAAAGAAGCGGATACAACCCACGATGGGGCGAGAATATGCATTCCTCAAATTATTGTTATATAACAAGCTAAAGCTAACGACATAATAGATTTACCCTTAATATTTAATGGTAGGCCAGCAGCACAATTGTCGCTCAAACGAATCAAGCAGCGAGTTCATTTTAATTAGGTTGGAATATTTTTGGAGTCGATGGCTTTGAATTTTATCTCTAAAAATGGGCTCCAAAGAAAATACGAGAGTACGCAAGGAAGTCTAACTCGTAAGAAAATTACTTGTTACTCGATATCAAACGTATAAGTGAAATAAACTAAGGAACCAGCGGCAATTTTTTTAAAATTAATAGTAGGTCGGTCCAATGCGAACGTGTTAATCTAGTGCTAAGGATCGTAGAATTTTCTCTCTTGCCCTAAGATTGCTCAAGGGTCAGTAAAAGCTATTATACTTAAATGTGTAGATTCAAAGAAATTTTCGTTGTGAAAACCGATGTGAAATGAATGCAATCCTCTAGTGCTTACATTTACGGGATGAGGCATAGTTTTTATTCACATAGGTAGTTTTTACTAGGCCTTGGCGAGTTGCTCTTACTATAAAATGTAATCATATCTTCTCCTCAAAGGTATGTTAGGCATCGGAGACAACATGCATTTTTATCATGAACGAGAGCCACTGTTCCGAATTTTATCGATCGCCGCCCACGACTGTTGTTCTGCTAACATAAAAGGCTATTTAGAATTGATGCGGCATACTGGTGCTGAAACGCCACCAAATTTCAATGCCTTTACAACTGAAATACTTTTCTCTTAAAATATAAAACAATCGCGTATTATGCGCAGAAGAATCAAAATTACCTTTACCTAGCTGAGTGCACTCGGCCTTGCTCGGACTTTTGGTAAATTAGTGTAGTTTTCGATTATTTTCATATGCCACTATCTCCCACTATATTTTTTCCAGATTATAATTAGTGTGTATACCAAAGAATAAAGATAATGAATATAGCCCCCCAGAAAGTCTAATAAAAATTTGACAGAACATGTACGCAACACGTTCGGTCAAATTGTTATTAGTCTTTCTGGAAGGAAGAGGTACACAACACGTTCCGTCAAATTTTTATTAGACTTTCTGGGAGGCAGAGGTGTATTAATCAGGCTTTTAGTTTCTCCGCCCGCTGGAACGAAGTGCGTTCAATAGTTACGCGCAAAAAAACAAACAGTCGTTAGCTAAAAAACCAAATAATTAAGTTTTTGGGTAAATCTCTTGAAATGCAATAAATAAAGATATTTTATTATATTCAGTCACGAGATACTCTCTCTCAAAAAAGTTATAAATGCGCTCTCTCTCCTGCTCTTCCTCCTTCAAGAATGTAGATTTTAGTAAGCATTTTAAGTTGAAATTGTAACAATCGCTGTAGCAAAAAAAAGTTTCTGAAATATTTTGAAATAACTACGAAATAGCTATACCCTATCATGTGCCTTTTTATTCTTTATGTTTTTTTTATGTATGACGGGGCATAATTTTGTAACGCGTGGACCGATTTTGATAATTCTTTTTTTTTATAGAGTATGTTTACCGACTGGTACTAATTCAAAAAAAATTTTGGTGGGGTTGGGATGAAACCTAACTTCGTATTGCGTGGACCGATTTGGATTATTCTTTTTCTGTTTTATGAACCCCATTGCTAGTAATGTAAAACTTTGGTCCTAGGGTGGGGTTAGGAGGAGGAGATTTTTGATTTTTGGGTAGAGTATGTTTTCTCGATTACATGACTACTATAAGGAGAAATGGTGACCAAGCGTTGTGGTGGGCGTAGTTGAACTTTGTAACGCGTGCAGTAATTTAGATGATTCCGACTGCATGTGGCTTTTGGTGAGAGTTCAGGCAGGGGCGGCGCCTAGTTTCTTAAGGCGTAGAAAGATTTGGATGATTTTTATTCTGTTGTACAGAATACACTTCCTGATTGGTAAATAATAAAAATTTCGTACCTAGAGTGACTACGATCATTCTCTGACTATGATGATTCTCACTTGCTGTATAGAGTACGGTGGCGCACTAGCGCGATTGTAAAAATTTTGTATGTAAGGAAAGGGTATGAAAGGATCACTGTGACTGATTTTGTAATATACTGCCGGATTTCGACTTCAGATGCCGGATTTTCTTTCTATAGAGTGCACTACCTCTGCAACTGTTGAAATTGGTTTGTTCATATGAGCAGCATTTTTCGAGTCGTATATTCAAAGACACTAAAAAGTGAAAAATAAAATAGTTTTTAAGAAAAGTTGAACAAATAAAACAACTACGCAAACACAATCGATGATACTATATAAAATTATCTAAACATTTCAACTCACGGGATCATAAGGAAGGAGCATTAAATACTTTTGTTGTAGTTGTTTTGTTTATTTATTTATTTGCACCGAATTAAAAATGTCGTAATCGATATAAAATGAAAATTTATTTTATGCTTTCTAGCGCTTTTTGTGAAGTTGGTTCAGCTTTTTTTTTAAAACTATTTTATTCTTGTATTTTTTTCCTTAACAATAACGATTAATCGCCCACAACAACCTAAGAAAGATCAATTTTGCTTTTTTGCAACACTGCGCTTGTCCAGCCATATCAAGTTTTATTTTTAACACCCACCTTTTATCAAGTGATCGTTTTTGACTATGAAATCGTATTCGTTCTCCATAGTCTTGAGCCAATTAGCATCTTTTGATTAATTAAAATCTTGCGTTCTCCGGGTTTGTTATATCCCTCCTCAGGGTAAGGTATAAATAAAAAAAGGGAAGATATGATCCTGACCACAACGGATGTGGCATTTTGCCACCAAAGCCGTCAGGAAAAGTATAGCTGCTACCGCTTTAATCTAGTAAATTTTTAAAAGTTTGGCTCCAAACAGCATGTAATCGCAACAGAAAATCCTTTACTTACTTTTTTGCCGACTGATGGCAATTTAACAGTTCTCTGTGCGGAATAAGGGGATAACTCCATCTTCGTGGTCTTTCTGCTAACTTTTGATGGACTCGTTTCTACATAAATTTCATGCGACGAAAGCTCTATCGTTTTTCGAGCGATTTGGTTTTCGCGGTTTTTTGTTTGGGGGGTATTAAAATATTTTTTTATTTGATGAGTTGTACTATACTCATCAAGAGTATCCGATGAAAATTTAAGGTCGATTGGAACAAGACTGCCGGAGATACAGTGCCCCGGGAATCGATGATTCTGTGTTAAAACGCGTTTTTCTCGAATATAGCATTTTCAAAGTCAGTGATCACTGTAACTCAAAAAGTACTCATCCGATCCTTCTCAAAATTTTGCACACTTATTTTATACATAAACAAAAAAAACGAGGTAACAACTTCGAGATTTTGTATTTTTTATTATTATAATTAATTTTACAACAACAAATTCGCCGATTGTTATCAATAAATTTTCATAGATTCAAAAACTTCTTTTTTTACTTCTAAAAATTGAAAAACCAATTAAATAAACCTCGTTTACCTCGTTACCTCGAGAAACTCATAAACTAACGAAATCTTTTTGGGTTTTTTGTCAACACATGATCCAGTAATGAGTTATGATGATCACCGCAAAGCAACATTTTTTTGTGTATACGAAGATTTCCTGTCAGTCGCTCAATTTACAATATTTTTAACCAAAAATTCAACAGAAGATTCGTGAAATGTTGTACTATTATGATGTTCTTAACTTACAAATAAATTTATATGTACTACATTTTTTGTTTGTTTTTTAAAAAAAATTTTAAAATATTGAAAATTAACCCTACCCCTTCCCCCCTAAAATCTATTCGCAATAAACAAATGAAATGTTTGATTGGACTACTACCGAATCACGTTTTCAACTCAGATCCGTTCTCTAATAGTTCATAAAAATTGCACCGATGGAATAGGATGTGCGTTTAGTGCAATTTTGGTATTGTATAAGTGTTCGGATGTATAAAAGACTAGTTTATGCATATATTAAATAAAATAATAAGAAGAAACATGATAGTTACTAAAATTTTTTTAAGCCTGTTCGAGTGTTATGAGCACCGCGGCTACCAGTGACATAGCGCGTCCTATTAATCCAATTTCACATTTTTGAGAATTTGGGGCCGTTTATTGCAATGACAAGCCTATGTAGTAATGTTGCCTTCTAATGCGTCAACTGAAGCTGGCTTATCACCATAGAGACTTCACATATCCCTACAAAAGATGATCCAAGAGTGTCAAATCCTACGAAGAAAGAATTAACGGAATGGCGATGGAAAATGCGATCGCTTTAAAGAGTGTTAATTTGTGAAAAAAAACCTGTTGAATTTAAACATAAAGGAAGTGAAAATAGTTTCCATTGTAAAATAAACTAAATAAAATGTCGTGCATTGTGCAAAATGGTGACATGCGTTTGTATTGGAAAGTATGTTTGGAGTTGTGAGATGCTTCAGAAAATTGCGTTTACAGCCGTTCCGTTTAGTTATTTCTTCGTAGGTCAAATCACACCATCTTAGTGGCCGATTGACAGGTCCACTTCTCGAAATACGATTATCACCAAACCGCCCTTTCAATAAATCGATTGATTTAGTCACTGTACGGCACGTAGCCCCGCTCTGTTGAAACCACAAGTCATCAATATTAATGTCCCAAGCTTTGGAAAAAAAAGGCTGGATCTCAGAATATAAAACTAAGCACGAATGGGAGTTAAGGGGGTATTTTTTTATACGATGTGGCCAAATCCTAGGGGACAACCCTTTGATGTGTTAGAATGGTTTTGTCCGGAAGGGAATTAAGGTAAGGGGAGTGAGGAAGCTTGAGTCTGCGAGCAATGACAACAGCCCAGAGACAGAGTGGATTATTTGAATTTCTTAATAAAAGCTCACGGGGAGATCTGGGCTCGAACCCGGTGCCCATGGCATGGTGGTCGTAAGGCTCAACGCATTGATCCAACTCCGTCTCCTTCTACCCGAAATGGTCCGAAAAATCAATTTTTTTAAATCGTTCTGAAAAAAAAAATTTTCAATATTTTTATTCACAATTTTTCGTAAGTTATTCTAGAGGATATGAACAATAAATTTTTTTTTTACTTTTGAAAAAATCTGTAAAAATATAGTTTTTTCGACGCCTTTAACTTGAGCCTGCCGAAAAAAGTTGCTAACTTGCGGACACGATATTTTCCGTGCAAAGATTCTGAAACACAAATTTTAACCCATTTTATAGCAATTAGGGAATAAGAAAAATAAAAATTTTTCAATTTTTTTTTCACTTTTAAAGAAATATGATGATTTTTTGCTCTGTTTTTGTTTGTATTTTGCATTAAAAACAATATTTAAACAAATGCTTTCGGCATTATCCTAGTTCCGGCCAAAACTATACAAGCTCAAAAAAGTTCAAGTCAATAGATTTTGAGTTATCGTGTCCGCAGTTTCAAAAAAAATGGTTTCGAGAAAAACGAGTTTCACGGTACATACGGTACGAGCAACGCCCAATGTATATCCTTGAAACTTGAATTGTATTCGTCCTTGAAAAAAACGCTCTTGCGCACACATTTCTTTTAATGTCTACGTCATAAATATTCAAAAAAATATATATTCGATTTTTCGGACCATCTCGGGTAGAATACCCCCTTAAGTTTGGAAAAACGTCTCCTACCAATCTGGAGGTTTCAGGTTCGAATTTCACATAATTGTTTTCAGTTGACAACAGATTACGATAAAAAGGTCATGGCGGTTGCAGAGAAAATGCTAGTGGTTCGGAATCCACTTGTAATCATTGCCTCCAATGAAATACTTCTCCCGATCCATGCCCCCCAAAGGTTACGGGAACTAGAGAGCGAGACCGTAGGAGAAAATACCACTTCACTTAGTTATTATGTTCAATTAAACTACATTTAAAAAATTTACACAAAGATCTTATTTAATCTAAAAAGATGTATTGTCCGTCTGAAAAATTATTCCGTCGCCGACAGTGTAAACGAGGGGACATATTAAATTCCCTAGATCAAAAATGTAAACAAAGCTCTAGGGGTCAAAAACTAGGGAATATTTATTACTATAAATATTAGTATTTCAAACAAAGAGATGCTAAAGATAATGAATATAGCTTCCTCGAGTTCTCCGGCGATTATTTTTGCAGCCGCGTACAGCACTCTTCATCACTAAACTTGTTGTTTTATATAGATTTACACTCAGCAATTAATAACACTAGAATCTTTAAGTTGTCTTCTACATATAGAAAATAAGGGAAAAAAGTGGATGTCAAGAAACCGTTACTTAACGACCAGGTAGATTTAGTTACTTCCCTACTGTTAGATTGATTTTTGCAATATTTCGTAATACTATTGAAAATATTTGTATGTAGTTACAGTAAGTGACACTTGAATAGAACATTGTATTTAGTAGCATTTGAACAGAGCTCTGAGGATGGATTGCGTCGAAACAATTGTAAGCGATTGGAAGTATATTCTGTTTGAGCTCATTTATTTAATTAATATGTTTCACAATAATGCATTAAGATTTATTCAAATACGGAAATGCTCGAAAAACAATTGACATTAACTTAGAAAGTAGAACTTTTTTACATGCATTAAAGAAGGTTACTCACACATCGAAGCTGAGTTTTTAATTTTTAATCATCGCTTCACACTGTATGACTGCTGTTCTCACGGGTTCCTAATGTCATAAACGAAAACCATGTGCAGTTGCGGTATATATCCTTCGGTTGGCTGCACAGGTAAATATATTAGTATTATCACAGCACTTAGCAAATAGTTTATATTCACGAAGATGTGTTCAGTTCAGACTTCGGCGCTACAAAATAAAAATAAAACACTAATTATAAAAGTAACACACACACCCTATCATTCCACTGGGGTTTACCCTTTCCGAACTAAACCGAACTTTTACATGAAATTTACTACTTTTGACACACCTCACCCTACATATACCAATGGGATCCTTTACATATGTATTTGATTAAAGAAAGATTTATTTAAACGTTTTTTGTTAGACGAGCCGGCGAGATTCGAACGACCGAAAATAAATGACACTTAGGAGTGTAAAACTCACGTTACTTTTGATCGCATTCTCACATCTTGCAAATTTTGATTGTCGCTTAAATTATTTTGCTTTTTCTTCAGTTCTCGTGAGAGTCGGCATCTTTCACGATCGCAAGCATCCGCGAAAACTGGAAAATGTCGAAACGCTCATAGGGAAACAGCTAAGGAGAGCGAATAAGCCAAAATTTTCACGTATTAATTTCCCCTGAATTTTCGTCGACAGGAAAAGCTCTGTCAAAAGAATTTTTCATGTGAGTGGGTGGCTAGGGATTCTCAGCCCGTAAATTCGAGTGCAACCATAATCAGAAGACAAAGTAACAGCAAATTATCTGCAGGAGAAATAACTAAAATTTCTCAGGTGTTATTTGCTAGTTTCAGAATTGTTATCTGCGGCCACTTCTGTCGTACGAAATTATCTGTTTTTAAATTACCACGCAAAAGCATACAAACGCAAACGCACAAGAATTTTCATTGGCCTAAGGAGAGCAGTTGCACTTAAAGCAACAATAGCACCTCGACAAGCTAGCGCTCCTTTAGTTTGCCACTGTGTCGCCCCAACAGTTTTCTTTTGTTCCCACTTCTCCCACTTCTCCCTATTTTCTGATTTTTGACCGACTTCAGTCCCTTGTTTTCTTTGCTGGTATGGTTTTAAGGAACTTTGTCTGGTAAAAACATTCAACTGTAAACGTCCTTCACTCTCCTTAGCTTTTACACCTGTCCGCAACCCGTACACAACAGGCAAATATTTTCACTTTTTGTCGTTAACTAGAAATGGCTCCTGCCGAAAAGAGTTCCTTTTTATCAGTTTTGAGCAAACATATATCATTCGAAACGCTTTCACTGGGTGTTTTCACTATTTAGATGCTTTTCAATATCGGGGCACACACTCGCGCTGACATTATTTTTCCTGGATATTTTCCGTGGACTTGTTTTCTTACCGACGAATTTTCTTTCGGAAAACACTTGGCAGGGATTTCGATTTCCTCAAAGGATAACTTTTCTATTTTTTTTTTTCGTTTATTTTTTAAGTCTTTAGACAACTTCCCGTTCACACATTTTGCTATACCTGCACTTTCCGCGGGCGCCCACCATCGT